>JAJMCL010000001.1:0-1308370 GCA_030572985.1 Zygotorulaspora danielsina
TTCCTCATTTCGTCTATTTACACTATTCCACATTCACATCCTTCTTTTCTAATTATACTCTTCTCTACAGACTACCCACATCTTACATCTTACATACTCATCATTCACAATCACCTCTCTTCATCACTATTCTATAGATATTTCTCCTATTTACATATCAAAACCATCTAATTATCCAAATTATTCATTCTTTTCACATCCATGACAACCAACGAAAATGAACCGCCATATTATACACTATACCGGACAACAATTCGACAACCACCATTTACATCCTAACCTCCGAGACCCACACATCTAACTACAGCATAACACCATCGCCCATACATCATTAACATCTCGACACCTTAACCCACACATTCATTGAAACCATTACACCATCGCCCATACATCTCCAGCATCTCTACACCTTCACCCACACATTCGTCTCATGAATCCTTCAATAACACAACCAATACTCACCTTAACATACTAAATTGAGAAGATATAATTTAACTCACTATTTTATTCTTATTTTATTAATTTTTATAAGATTTAAACAACTTTTCACAATTCTAAATTTTCAAAATTATCTCCTCAACATAAAACTAAATTGACCTAAAAAGCTTTTTTTTTGCTTTTCGATTTTTGCTATCTCGCCCCCTGACGGCGTAGACAAAACACAAATTATACCATCCTATTAGAAACTGTGCTGAAAATACAACGTGATTTATCTCATTACGCTTACTCTTTCCTATCGCCCACGATCCGCGTAGAAAGACAATAATTCATAAAAATGACATCCCCCAACTCTACCTCTATAGCCGCAACTTTATCATCACTAGATTCCTTAGAGCTACTTATACGATATACAGCTCTAACTTCTCAACAAATCTGCTGTAAAATCGTTAACAGCCAAACAAACACTTTCATTCTCAACTTATTTCCGGCCTTAAGAGGACGTTTCACTGCCTACAACAATTCGAAACTCACTTTAACAAACTTCTATATCAATTTCTATACGTATAAACATCTTTTCTATAAACTATTCTTTATGACCGCTCCCGCGATTGCCTTTCCTCCCGTGACTTCTCCCCGTGCCTCTGACTTTCCTCAACCAACAGCTGCTGCAGACCGTGCCTCTCCACGTACCTCCCTACCACGTACCTATACACCGGAACAGCATCATCGTACGCGCACTGTCTCCGGCACATCAGACTCCCCACCCATTTGGGAAACACATGATGCGCCTCGTACCCTGGCAGTTGACTCTGCACTAGCGCGTGCACATCTCCCTTCTCGTACACACAGTACAGCAGGAGAATCAGCAGCACTTGAGCCCCGGCGTCCACGTTTACATAAATACCCTCGATACCCTCGCACAGCGCCACTTCCATCACACTCTCATACTTGCCCGCCCACAACTGCTTCTCGTGACGCTCTCCGAGGAACATAACACCGTGCAGTCACAGAGCTCTTCTTGCCGTAGATTGCTATTGGCTCTAAAGGGAAACCTCTGAGCTTTCGCCCACACAGATTCACCACCCATTTGTCTTTTTTGTCCACCAGACATCCCTTCACTACAGCGTATCTGCTACTCACATGCAGTACAGTCATGGCCGCTATTCGTTACCCGGACTTCAGATCTGGGACCCTGAAAAACTTTCAAGAAACCGAACGTTCCTTTTATATTCGGACGCGCGTCACTCGAACTCGTGAAAAACATGCAGCCAAAGTCGTATTTTGTGACCGCACGCCATACAAACTCTGCGTCTTGAATTGCCTACAGCTGGTGCAAAACACAACGCGGTCAGCCCAAATTTAGATATGCCATTGCAATGGCGTAATGTGACTACTATAATCTTCTTCGGCCCCTCGCGTCACCTATTACGGGCTCTACGGTGCTTTTTGTGATTTGACATAGCCACTGCTGGCATCCCCAGGGCAAGCCCGCATGCGCTGGTTAAGGCTGAATATTGTAGCCGCCGTTTTCTTATATCCCCGGACCAAGTTTCAGAGCCTAAACTTACTTTACTAGGATTGTATCGCAACTCCCGCAAAAAGCACATTCCACTACCGGCAAAAAACATTCCCATACTAAAACCACTACCGGCAAAAATCACTTAACGCGGGCACTACCGGCAAAAAGCAGTCCGCGCGTAAGAATGCAGTCACAGAGCTCTTCTTGCCGTAGATTGCTATTGGCTCTAAAGGGAAACCTCTGAGCTTTCGCCCACACAGATTCACCACCCATTTGTCTTTTTTGTCCACCAGGCATCCCTTCACTTCAGCGTATCTGCTACTCACATGCAGTACAGTCATGGGTGCTTTTTGTTACCCGGACTTTAGATCTGGGACCCTGAAAAACTTTCTCGAAACCGACCGCTCCTTTTATATTCGGACGCGCGTCGCTCGAACTCGTGAAAAACATGCAGCCAAATGCCGTAATTTGTGACCAACGATCATACAAACTCTGCTGTCTTAAAGTGCACACAACTAGTGCAAAACACAACGCGGTAAGCTCAAATTAAAATGAGCACTTATCCAATACTGCTAAAAAGTAACTGCATTTACTTTGTGACTTCGCGGCCACACTGTGGCACTGTAATAGGCCTTGTAGTTTTGACTAAAACTGGAACTAGAATAATCCACCATGCCTGTGGAAGCCTGGAATGATCTGTATTTTGTAGCCCCAATGTATCTCAACCGGTCTACCAAGTTTCCCCTGCCCCTTGCCATTTTTCGGCACTTTATGTCCAAACCACCAAACTCACGTTTTCACCACCGCCAAACTCACATCCCATAGTAAATCCACCACCGCCAAAGTCACGTCTATGCTGGTAACACCGCCAAAGTCACGTCCGCGCGTAAGAATGTTCTTCTCCCAGAGCGTCTGCGACCGCAGGAAAATCTCCTTCTCTAGCGCACGAGAATACGTCGTGAAGGGCGCCCGGTTACCCCACTCCCACTCGACGTCGAATCCCCGCGACACCGTATGCGCAAACACGAGACTTGCCACGTTGACCTTTGCGCGTACAACGTCAGGCCAGAAATGCCCCCATCGCAGCAGCACTTGAGCCCCGGCGTCCACGTTTACATCAATACCCTCGAAACCTTCGCACAGCGCCACTTCCATCACACTCTCATACATGCTCGCCCACAACTGCTTCTCGTGACGCTCTCCGAGGAACATAACACCGTGCTGTCACATAGCTCTTCTTGCCGTAGATTGCTATTGGCTCTAAAGGGAAACCTCTGAGCTTTCGCCCACACAGATTCACCACCCATTTGTCTTTTTTGTCCACCAGACATCCCTTCACTACAGCGTATCTGCTACTCACATGCAGTACAGTCATGGCCGCTCTTCGTTACCCGGACTTCAGATCTGGGACCCTGAAAAACTTTCTAGAAACCGACCGTTCCTTTTATATTCAGACGCGCGTCGCTCGAGCTCGTGAAAAACATGCAGCAAGAGCCGTAATTTGTGACCCAAGATCATACAGACTCTGCAGTCTTGAAGTGCCCACAACTGGTGCAAAACACAACGCGGTGAGGCCAAATTAAATGGAGCACTTATCCAGTGCTGCTAAAAAGTAACTGCATTTAATTTGTGACTTCGCGGCCACACTGTGGCACTGTAATAGGCCTTGTAGTTTTGACTAAAACTGGAACTAGAATAATCCACCATGCCTGTGGATGCTTGCAATGATCTGTATTTTGTAGCCCCAATGTATCTCTACCAGTCTACAAAGTTTCCCCTGCCCCTTGCCATTTTTCGGCACTTTATGTCCAAACCACCAAACTCACGTTTTCACCACCGCCAAACTCACATCCCATAGTAAATCCACCACCGCCGAACTCACGTCCGCGCGTAAGAATGTCTAGCAACACAGTTTTGAGTTAAATCAAGTGTTACGAAATTCTCACAGCTACCGTAAATGTAGTGATATGGTATTGTTTTTTCTAATCAGTTAAAAAGAGAAATAGTTGTCTAGGACAACAAGATTATCTTGATGCTCCCGGAGTTCTTGAAAAGTTGTTACTTGGCTAAATATCACAAAACTTTAGTTTCTTGACTTCAGGGCAAAAAAGTAGCAAACAGTAAATCAAGACCCGAATAATAATTAGAGGGGCCAAGGGTTTGAATTTTAAGACGGCTTCAAGACAGATTCATCCTAGTTTTTGCCCTGCGTTTTTTTTCCAATAAATGTGGCGTCATCTGCTCCGACCACACTTACAACTGCGAAGTCATGACTAAAAAAAAGTTTATTTGGTCTTCTGTTGACTGTCTTGTCCAAAATATTCCATTATATGCTTATGAAATATTAGCACGTTTTTTGGAAGATTGAAGGACCCTCTAGGAATTATGTTCATAGAGACAACAAAAACCACGATATGCAACAATCTGCAAATATCAGAAACTGACAGAAGTTTCCAGGACTTTGCAGCCACCACTTTTTATATGTTAGGTCGTGTAATTTTGAAGCAAACAGCAGAATGTTGGGCATATATAGATATGCAAATAGTGCATGCATTCAGAGGTGTCTTTCTCGGATAGACTGCTATACAAGTCATCACCAAATATACCGTTAGAGTAAATCATGGAGACGAAGGAAAACGAGAAGGTTGATGCCCTTAGTGACGTTAAAGCAATTTCATCTGAAGATGAAATTGCGCTTGGAGTTGATGACGCCTTTGATATTGCTTTGGCTGGAAATGAATTAGTGGTCTCTGAAGAAATGAACAAAAAGCTTCTGAGAAAAATTGATATATATATCCAGCCAATAATTTGGGCACTTTATGCCATACAGTATATGGATAAAGTCACAAATAGTTATGCCGGCGTCATGGGCATACAAAAAGACCTGAAACTAGGCGCTAATGAATTTTCTTGGCTGGGAACTGCGTTTTATTTGGCATATTTAGGAGGTGAATTTCCAGCTGCACAGGCGCTGCAAAGACTTCCATATGTCAAGGTATTATCGCTTTGCATAGTGTTGTGGGGAATTGTGCTCTGTGCACATGCAGGTGTCCATAACGGTGCTGGAATTATCACAGCTCGTGTTTTTCTTGGAATTTTTGAATCCAGTATTACACCAGGTTTTGTAATTCTCACCTCCCAGTGGTACAAGAAGGAAGAACAGTTCGCAAGAATTGCCTATTGGTTTTCATGCAATGGTATAGGTGCTATAGTCGGGGGTTCAATTGCGTACGGTCTGGCACACCATGCAGAGTCCTACGCCATAAAATCATGGAAAATACTGTTTATTGTTACTGGTCTAATTTCGATTCTCTTAGGCGTTATATTTTATTTTTACGTACCTGAAAATCCGTCAAAAGCTTGGTTTTTAACAGAGAAAGAGCGCCTATATCAGGTCCAACGTATCAAGACCAACCAACAGGGATATGGTTCTAAGAAGTTTAAGAAGTATCAGTTCATTGAAGCGTTTAAAGACATTCGAACATATATATATATTGTCTGGGGGTTAACAGCACAGATACCCAATGGCGGTCTTGGTTCTTTTGGCTCAATTTTGTTGCACACAACTTTAGGATATTCTTCTCAGGATGCACTTCTAATGGGTTTGCCGCAGGGTGCCGTTCAAGTAGCTTCGGGGATAATTACAGGATATATTGCCTCCAAAACAGGGAAAAGAATAATAGTAGGAACGGCGTGCTGTTGCGTAACTCTAATTGGTACTTGTTTACTGGCATTTACTGAATCGTCCCATTCTCGGTTAGCTGGTTACTACATCTTTGCGTTTTATGCAATTGGTATGGTCACCATTTTGGCTTCCATAACATCAGATGCTGCAGGTCACACAAAGAAGATGACATCATCCGCGGCATTTTTGATCTCGTATTGTGTTGGAAACGTTATAGGCCCCCAGACGTTCAGGGAATCTGATGCTCCCGAATATAAGCCTGCTAGAGTTACGATGGCAGCTTGTATAGCTGTTGCAACGGCTGATATATTTCTTCTCTACCTGGTTAACTTATATGAAAATAGAAAAAGAGACAGAAAATTCAAAGAAGACCCAAATTGGTACAGAGCTCCGGAAAATGCAGAATTTCTAGATCTTACGGATTTCGAAAACAAAAACTTCAGGTACTCCTCGTGAGTATAAATAACAATATATAAGAGGTCCAGAAGCCATGTGAACAACGTCAGCGAAGTAGAAGATTCATGAATGTTCGTTTTTTTGTAAACAAAATAGGCATAATTTATTAAGTTTATTACATTAGCTTCTAATTATCGTTATGATAGAAATTTTTTATTGCGCTTTGTAGACCGTTTTAGCTGGCTCTTAGTGTTTGCAGCTGCTTATTGCCTTTTCTGTTACGCTTTTTTAGATAAGGCAGTGCTTACTCCATGCACATTAGGTACCCTAAATTCTGCACCAGATAAGATCTGTGAGACCGCTGGTCGAACGAAGGGTTTGCGTATATGGACACTTGATCAATGATTTCACAGAGTTGCCAAGGATAGTGCAATAAATACGAGTTGCAAAGGTTAGTATCATTGCAATCAAGCCAGAAATGAGCATTCAATTGTTAGAACACAGTCAATAAGGCAGCCGTATTATCTCCTTTTAGCGCTGAAGACCTTGAGGAAAGTATGACTACACTGGGACTTGCTGTAGATTTAGGCAAGGCCAAAAATCATCAAAAAGCGTTGTTAAAAGATCGAAGAAATATTTTCCTTATTTTATTCATCATTGTTTGAGAAAAAAAACAGTGCTGCTAAATGATCTTTGGAGAAATCGATTCAAAAAAAACTGGAAAGTTGGCAATGTTCTCTCAATCAGATCTATTGAACGCATAATATTGTCTTGATGAATTCAATATAAACTTATGATCATGTTACGTATCCGTCGTGACCTCATTTTTCTTAAGCTTTTTCAGTATATCTTTTTTCCGAAGACACTGCGTCCCCTCGCACTCGTCTTGTTCTTTTCAAAAGACAGAATATACACACTTTCCCAAGCATGTTTGACTTCAGTTTAAATTAACAAGGGACCCTAAGACACCGACGAAGCCTATTATTAATGATCTGCAATCTTGAGCGAACTTTGATCCGCAATCCTGAGCGAACTTTGATCCGCAATCTTAGGCAAACTCTAATCGGTAAACCCTGAAGTACAAAATAGGCTAGACTTTTGCTTCACTCAGGGTTCCAAAATGTTTCGTAACATAAGCACTATAACAGGAATTCTCAAGGTATCATGTCTCAATCGGAAATTGTTGGATTTAATGTGCCAAATTCAAACCTTGACACTGAAAGTTTGAGTGGTGAGCAGTCCGATGTCAGTTCAGCCCACTCGGCATCGAGTAACAAGCAATTGGAACATGTGGTTACTCATGTAATAAATGAAACAAGTACGTTTGATCATGATGATAGAGCGGAAAACGCGAAAGTCATAAGTTCGGCTGATGCCGACATTACCTTGGGCTTTTTGCGTGAACATGACTCCCAGGTTCCTGGAATCACTGAAGCAGAAGAAAAAAGGCTCTCTAGAAAAGTAGTATGGATCATTGTCCCATTATGCGCTCTGATTGACTTTGTATTGTATGCCGACAAGGCGACAGCATCGTATACCTCAATATTTGGTATGTGGAAAGATACCAATTTGTCTCAGAACAGTTACAATAATTCGACCACTTTATTTTACGTAGGGTATATTGTGGGTCAAGTCAATTTGGTGTTTCTACAAAAATTTCCTGTAGGGCGTGTGATGGCCGTTCTGAGTTTTTTGTGGGCGCTCATAATTTACCTTCACACAGTGGCCTCCACTTATCAAGGCATTTATGCTCTTCGATTCTTTTTGGGATTTGTGGAGGCAATTGCAATTCCGGCTCTTAACAATACAATGGGTCAGTTTTTGACTGCAGAAGAAAAGAGCTGGACCGCGTCTCTATTCTATACAACTTGTTTGGGTAACGAAATCGTCGTAGGATTTATTGCATTTGGATTATTGCACGCGCACCCATCAATAGCAATATGGAAACTTTTCATGATAGTCATTGCATCTATCAGTATCGTTATCACTATAATTGTCATTATAGTTTATCCAAATAACCCAACAGATGCGCGGTTTTTGAACCTAAAGGAAAAGGTTTGGGTCATAAGAAGAGTCCAAAAAACCACGGGTTCGTCAATCGAGCAAAAAGTTATTAAGAAATACCAAGTAGTAGAAGCTTTGAAAGATCCGATATCTTGGTTATTTTGTGCTTTCTTCTTCTGTAACCAGTTATCCAATAACCTCGTTTATCAAGAGAAATTGCTGTTCAAACAACTTGGTGTATCTACTCTGGGATCCACTCTGGTCTCGGTTGCATATGGTGGATTTTCGGTTAGCTGTGCTATCATTGCATCTGTTTTAATTAGAAAAAAGAAAGACTTCACGGCTTATTCCGTTGTTCTATGGACGATTTTCCCCTTTGTTGGTGGTATTGCTATGGTATCCCTAGCATGGGATAAGAAATTAGCTCTCTTAGCAATGATCTGCCTATGTGCCCCCAAAGGTGTTGCTTGGATTCTCATGTTTAGTTGGAATTCAACTACTGCATCTGGTTACACAAAGAAGGTTACAAGAAATGCTATGGTCATGTTTTGGTACGGAATCGCAAACATAATTGCGCCACAATTATGGCAAGCAAAAGATGCACCACGGTATTTCCCCGCTTGGATTGTTCAAATCATATTTGCCTTTTTCTTGGCTCCTATTTGTGCTATCATCATAAGAGTCATACTGAGCAGAAGGAATGACAAAAGAAAAGCCAACTTGAGCACGGAAAATTCAGCTTTCGGCTTTATAAAAGACAGCGATCACGAAACTCAGACAACTGTGAAAAGCAACCTAGCTTTGCTAGATTTGACAGACATCGAGAACGAGCATTTCATATATCCTCTATGAAGTGGTTACTTGGCCCAAATCTGTTTCTTAAAGTTATAGTGACCCAATTTAGTAGTGTAAATGAGTCATTAAACGTGCAGTACGACTTTATAATTGTAGTAAATGAACCAGAAATTGAGGAAATTTAATATTTTATTTATGGCTTAAAATTTGTAGCGTTAATTTAGGAGATCTAATGATCCATGCACATTTCGAACCTATCATGAGCTTCACTGCAGTCTACTGAAAAGTCATGAAATGAATGTTTCAGTGGTAAAGACAACAATGGTTAACACAGACCTTAATCAGCTACCAATATACTTCAAATTATGCCGCTGGTTTGTTGTATCTAAAAACAAGCATCCAAAGAGCATTGTAAACGTGCCTCGATTTACTGCTAGTTTTCTGATACAGTTAGCTAACTGGAGCCTCTAGTGGTGGATATTTTCTCAGTACATTTGCGGTAGCCTTCTTGGATTTGTTATTAGGAGCTATTATTGGAAACATGGGCATCCTCTGTGATCGAATCCATTGACAAAATGATTACACTGTGTTAATCAGTGTGTAACTCCATCGTGGTAAAAAAAAGTCAATTGCAATGCATTAACATCTTTCTCTGGTTTGCCTTTTAGTCTAGTGGCTTTCATAGCTGTGTCTAATATTTGTAAGTGGCCTTTATTGTGAGTAATTATTTGATGGACGTTTTTATTATTGTTGCGTATTCAATATTTGATAAACTAAATAAATAAAGATTACCATGATTAAGGAATCTTAACGCCCGAGGTGCAAGCGTTTTTATCTAACTTTGGGAGTCTATGCGTCTCACAGCTTGAATTGCTGTAGAAAAAACAACACGTAGCCACTCGAAGTCTTCTAAGCCAACACTTACCCTTATAAGGGTTGGATCGGCCCCAAACTCAGAAACTTCTTTCAATTCTAATTGATGCACAATTTGGACATATGGACATACCAACGTAAAATTTGTTCCATTAGAAACTCCTTTGAAAACATCCAAAGAATTATAAAACTTCTCTGCATCCGACTCGCAATAAAAAGCTAGAGAAAACAAACAACCATAACCACCATTGTCATTCTTAACAGCTTCATAATTCTTTAAGGTCTCCTTGGAACTTAAAGTCGGATAATATATTTTTTTGACTATATTTCCCTCTTCTGGTAAAAGCAGTTCTTTCAACAATTTTTCAGTGTTTGCATTCGTGCATATAGTTCTTTCTTCGTAGTCTCTGGAATTTTCTTCAATCACTATCGCGTCTTCACACCACAGAAGATCCTCCAATTCACTGTTTTTTAGATAGTCGAGGGCATATGAGTACAAGGAAGACTTAGGATTCAAAATAAGTGATCCCCCCATAACATTACTAGATCCATTAAAAAGTTTAGTGAGCGATGTGCAGATTATATCTGCGAAACCTAAAATATCAACGTTAAGACCTCCTATAGTATCATCTATTACAATGAAGAATCCATGGTGATCGGCTAATCTCCTCAATTCTTTCAAATCTGGCATATTCAATAAAGGATTTGAAGGTGTCTCCACGAAAACTGCAAGAATGCGTTGCTTGCTGCTTTCCAAGAAATCTTGCAGCTCAGTGATATCTTTGGCATCTCCAAATCCAAAGAATCGACTTTTTCCAAATGTCTTCATGATGACTTGTGTATTTTTGAAAAGAAATCCAAAAACAGCAACTGTATCACAAATTCCCAGACTGTTTGTCACATTATCGCCGTCAGCGGATTCGAAACTTCTCTTTTGCTCCCAAAACAGAAGTATTTCACGAGCCGTAAAGATTGTTGACATTCCACTTGGTAGAAGATGAACGTCCGTATCCGGTTTGAGGACTGTTGCTTCGAAGTAGGGAAGCTTTTTATGGCAGCCGAAAGGTGTGCTATGATTGCCAGCTATTCTAGTCTTTATCACGTCTTTTGCCTCGTCTCCTTTTTTTTTGGCAAGGAGAAGCCCGGCCACGAACTCATCTCTTGCCAAGTCCGATATGAAACTTTCGATGTAAATGTACTGATTCAGGGATGCTGCTAATCGGCTAGATAAAATTTCACCCCTTAACTTCCAATACTCTTTAACGATTTCGAACTCATCAGGAGATGCCAAAACAACTGCCACTGTCACATTCAATGAACCTGTTTTACCAGGTTCATTTTTTGGGTCCGATTGGAAAATGAACTTTTCAATTTCAAGATGGGCTGTGCTCTCGGGTCCAGTAATTGACTTCACAAATTTTAAACACTGCAGGGCTGAATTGAAAGAAGGAAAAGGGCGACAGCCCTCTGTAATTTTTCCGAATTTCTGTACAAAGTAATTAGAAAGTTCCTGAACTGAAGGTTGAGGAAAGAACCTCGGATATCCTGTAGCCATTTGGCTTACCAGTTCTGGGTTTTTTTTTGCATAGCCTAACGCTGAATCCCATGTGGGAATACTGAAGGAAACTGCATATTCCAGATTTCTAGGAATGGGTTGACCAAAGGCAATATCTGACATGTTTCTGAAAAATTAGAACTTATTCGCTAGTCAAACACTATTAAAGGGCACCTTGCTCTGTTCCCTTGAAAAGAATAATGATGAAAGCTCGAAAATACCGATTGGTGTTTCATGGTACCTTTAATATACTTTTTAACTGGGTTGATGTGAGTGTCGAGTAAGTAACAGTGGCGAGAGTGGCGTCATCATACTCATAAAGACTTTCCACTTCAGAAATGAACCTTACTCTACCAGCCCGTTTAAGAACATTTTTATATCGTTTAAACTTATACTGGAGGAAATTTTATAAAAATCTTGAGTCATCGGACGACACCTGCCTGATTGAATGCTATTTCGGGTAACCACAAAATAATAGTATGGAAGAGATTTCCATCATTAGGCTTGTTGGACTTTTGGTTAGTTGACTAGTTGACCAGTTGATATTAGTTATAGGTGGAGTATATAGACTTATAAATTCTTTAATTAATCCTAGATTTTCTTCAACATAAAATATAAAAAATATGTGCACCAAACAGAACGGATATCAGACGAAAGAACTGGTATTTATAAGTCACAAATCGCATCTATAGAATCCTACCCGACTGCTATTAATGCAGATTTTGCATCCATGAACGTACCGTTTATGAAATCCCATATGATCCATAGCGCGGCTGTCCTTGCTATTCGATAACCAAAGAATATGGCGTAATGAGAATCCTCGTCGGAACTGCCGCAGTTAATATCAGTCGATGCTTTTTCACATTGCTCTTTACTTCATTATGGCTCAACCGCACATGGCTTACTTCGTTACTCAGCATGTCAACCGAAATATCACTCCTTTAACTTTGTAGGAGTCATGAAGGATATTACAAGAGTAATTATAGTAAAAGAGGATATATCACATAATTGCTGTGAAATCTTCTAGTGACACACAGGAAGCCTGGGGTACAGTGATATGTGTGATCAGTCTCCTGCGCCTTAGTTAAGATAAAAGCCAAATATTAGATAGTGAATAGATGATTAATAGACAAAAACATGAAAAAAAAATAGAAGTCAAATAGAAAAATGTCGGTATAAAAGGCAGATTTAAGATAAAAGTGTGTTTGTAAAAAGCTTTACAGTGGAAAATTTCAGCTTCACGGAGAATATCTAGATTTCATCGACAATGGCCAACCCTCGATTAACAGCTGCCAGTTCATATCCGTAGAACAACTGCCGCAGAATAGTTTAGGTATAAATATTATATAATAATATGATTACAAAACCAGGGACTTGGGAAGTTCGTTCGTGTAATCTTGTTAAGATGAAGGGGGGCTTATTAGCTAATATTTAAGTCCATAAATACCGGACTTTCGTCCTCAATTTCCTCATTTTTGTAAAAATTTCCCTTTGTTAAACCATCTTTCCGTCAGTGGAAGTCCTACACCAGTCCAAAAGGTTAGGAGAACGGTAAACGCTAATGCATAAGAGAATCCGTTTGTTTTTTTATAATATGGTGCTTCACTACTTGGAAAAACATACTGTTGGAAAGGAGTACCCACGGATGTTCCGATTGCAATCATTACGGCGAGAGTGAATGCTCTTAATTTTGGGTCCTTTCCGCATGATATATTGGCCCATCCAGATAAAATTGGAGTATAACATCCATAAACCCCTGTCAAAATGAATCCAAATAGTCTCAACTTGACGTTTTCATTCGGAGACCGCAAAATGGCGAACGCGACAATAAGTAACAGTCCGACGAACATACAGACAGGCCATCTTCTACGTATTAGATCAATGACGATTCCACTTAAAATCATCGTAATGAGATTTACACAGCTGATTGCATCTGGAATATAGTTGATCTGTGTTTGGGTGTAGAATTTTTTGGCCGTGAGATACAGAGTCATGAACTGCATCGAGTAAGATGCAGCTGTGAGCATCCACAAGGAATACGCCAATGAAAAAGCCCATGGCTGCCAGGAAAAAATAATGGAACGGAGTGACGCCAAATCCCATTTTTTATCATCCTGAGTTCTACCATCTTCTTCAATCCTTTCAACGATCCTTGTTCTATCCCAGCTATTCAAATAAAAGGCCTTTGCGCCCTTATTAGGAAGCTGAGGTATAGCAAAAAAGCCCCAAATTACAATTGGTATCCCGATCAAAAAATCAATTATAAATAGCCACTTATATGCTGGAAGCCCCAGTCTGCCGTTTAGACTGCTGTTTAAACCATTCATAATGAACGAAGATATGGCCTGAGAGATCACTCCTGAAATAATGAAAAATGCAGACCGCCTTCCTAACTCAGATTTTTTGTAGAAGCTGCCCAATAAGAAATGAATACAAGGATTCGCGCTTGCTTCTGCAAAGCCGCATAAGAATCTCAGGGCATACATTTGGTTCACCGTTTTGCATTTGATGAGCAATAAAACGAACAGTGACCAGAGGAAATCAACCACCGGTAAATAGATGTTTGGTCGATATAGGGTTATCAACAAACTAGCAGGGATACTTCCAACGATGGACCCTATCGCAAAGAAGGTGTTTAGCCATGAAAGTTGGTTTTTGTTCATGTTGTAATCCTCCTTCATACCATTTGCGTACGCATTTGTTATATTCTGCTGATCAAGATATTTTAAAAACCAGGCTAAGCATGAATAAGTCAGGATAAAGAAATCCAACTTGAATATCAGTTTCTTCTCCTTAGAGGTAGTTCCTGGCTCGTACCAAGGCTGAAAGAAGGTAGGTTTACGGGACTGCGGTTGTGCCTCCAATTCCTCAGAGTAATTCGAAGTTTTATCCTTTTCGATAATCACTTGGTTAATGACGGACTTTTCGGTTTGACTCGTTTTCGATTCCATGTTTATATAATTACTTCGCTCTGTCGAGAGTTCTATAAATTGTTCTATGTATTAACTTGGTTGTAATTTGGTGGCTTTATATAAAATTTCGAGTCAAGGCTAATGAAGCCTATGGTGAAATGAATGGTACCCATGAAATTTTTATCTTGTTGAACTCAAATAAAGTTTTAACGATGCCTGCACAATTCTACTTAGTATTGGTTTTATCATTTCGGATATAGATTGTCGAGTCAGCGCCACACTACAAAAAAAAAACAAAGACTTAAGAAGAAAAAATAAAGTTTTGAGATAAACTTGGTCATGCAAGGAAATTCGAGAATGGAGCGACGGTGTTATCCCTTAGAGTGATCAGCAGAAGCGAAAACTTATTTAAGAAAAGTTGGACCTTTCCTGTGTGTTGTCTGCTTGAAGTCACGGTCATATAACTACGGCCACCTTAGAATTTAACGAGAGAATCGGCAATCATAGAAACTGATAACAATGATTGTCTCAAGCAAGTAGTATACTCAACCTCATGTCTTTAGTTGTCGGTACCATACCATCATGGAAACCCCGATGGAAAATTCAATAAGACACCGATAAGCAAGAGCCACAGTATTCATCAAACAATAATAGCTCTTGTTGAAGCTAGGATCTGAGATAGCTATGAAGGTTAAAAGGATGAGTTCTAATTCGAAACCTACCTTTTAGCTACTTTTAATGGCTGACAAGAGATCAAGAAAAATGCGTGGAAAGGTTCAAATTTCAATCGATAGAGGCGGAACGTTCACAGATATCTGGGCAAATATTCCTGATAAAGGTGAAGTGATTTTTAAACTGCTCTCGGTAGATCATGATAATTATGATGATGCCCCTACCGAAGGTGTGAGACGTGTCTTAGAATTGTTTACACAAGAAAAAATAGACAAGGGCTCAAATTTAGATGGAAATCTTATTGAATGGATTAGAATGGGTACAACAGTGGGCACTAATGCCCTTCTAGAGAAGAAGGGCGATAAGTTTTTATACATTACCACTCAATCATTTAAGGATGTTTTAGAGATCGGCACCCAGGCAAGACCCGATCTCTTTGATCTCCATGTCAGAAAAACAACACCTTTGTACAGTGACGTACTCGAGGTAGAAGAGAGAGTCACTGTTGAAACTGCTAGCGATGATCCTAATCAGTCTCATGTTGAACCAGATGAAGACAAGAAAGTTATTTTAACCCCATCTGGCCATTTTGTGAGAATCATAAAAACCCTCAACACAAGCAAAGTTTATGAAGACCTGCGCAGCTACTATAACAAAGGGTATAGGAATATTGCAGTATGTTTGGCTCATTCTTATGTGTACAACAAGCACGAGCTAGATATTCAAGAAATTGCTAGGGAGATAGGATATACGTACATTTCATTATCATCTGATCTTTCTCCCTCTATCGGCTTGCTAAACCGGGGTAATTCCGTATGTGTTAGTGCCTATTTGACACCTCACGTTCGCAGATACGTTGAAAAGTTTTTGTTTTCTTTCAATGCATGTCCAATCGTTGAGTTTATGAAGTCCGATGGTGGACTAGTGCAAGCTCAAGGGCTTAACGGCCTTAACTCAATCCTCTCAGGTCCAGCAGGTGGTGCTGTAGGCTTCGCTCGAACTGCCTACAATGGCGATCACCCAGTTATTGGCTTCGATATGGGTGGAACATCTACGGACGTTTGTCGATTTCATGAAAAGCACGAGATCGTTTATGAAAATAATATATCAAATATAGATATAGTTGCTCCACAGTTGCAAATCCACACAGTTGCCGCCGGTGGTGGCAGTATTCTTAAGTTTGAGAAAGGTTTATTTCATGTGGGCCCTGAGTCATCTGGAGCACACCCTGGACCAGCATGTTATCGAAAAGGCGGCCCGTTGACTATTACCGATGCTAATCTACTTTTAGGGAGGCTTGATTTGTCTCAATTTCCTAAAATCTTTGGTGCTGGCGCAGACCAACCTTTGGATGAGCTGGTTACAAAGTCAAAGTTTGAAAGATTGACGGCAAAAATTAATAGAGAGAGTGGTACTCAGCTTTCCACCTATGATGTCGCGTTGGGATTTCTGGAAGTTGCCAATGAAACAATGGCAAGAAGTATAAGAGAGATTTCTGAGGCTCGAGGTTTTTCCACAAGTGATCATATTCTTACGGCATTTGGTGGGGCTGGCGGACAACATTGTTGTTCGATTGCCAAAACTCTTGGGATTGGAATTGTGGTGATCCATAAGTACTCTTCTATTTTATCTTCCTATGGCATGGCCATGGCAGATCGTACGCACGAACTCAGAGAAACATTTCACGGTGTCTTTTCCCCAAAATACTTGAAACTTGCGATGAAAAAAACTATACCTATGATTAACAGCATTGAACGGTTTTTTCAGGAAAAACCAGAAATTTTTGACATGTCGACTTTGACATTTGAAACTATCTTAGGTCTAAAATTCAAGAACTCCAACACTGTTATGCCGGTTTTCATAGATAAGAGCCCTTCGACTGAAGCAATCCTCTCTAAATTTTATCAAGATCATGAAAGGGAGTTTGGGTTTTTGCCCTCATCAGAGACCGAGATCTTTATTGAATACGTTCGTGTTAAAGGTACTCTTTCATCAAATATTGATCGGGAAATACCAAAGTACAAAGAGGAAGTAGAGAACGCCAGGAAGAAAGGTTTTACGTCAGCTACACCAACCAAAATGAAGCATGTTTATTTCCACGCCAAACCCGTTCTTATTGACGTCTATCGCCTCGGTGGCTTGAAGGGAGGGGACATAATTCAAGGCCCTGCTCTTATTACAGAAGATACACAAACTATACTTATTGAGCCTTATTGTCAAGCAATAGTCACCTCGAAACATTTATATATCGAGATTGGAAATTTAGAGAGATCTAGATCTCATAAATCAGGTAATCTTATTCTTGAGACCAACCCCATTCTCCTGAGCGTTTTTAGCAACCGATTCATGGGTATAGCTGAACAAATGGGAAGGACATTGCAAAGAACAAGCGTCAGCACTAGTATCAAGGAAAGGCTTGACTTCTCATGTGCGATATTTAGCGCTGATGGTGGTCTTGTTGCTAATGCACCACATATTCCTATTCATTTAGGGTCCATGCAGTATGCCATTCAATACCAACATAAGTTATGGAAGGGACGGCTGGTACCAGGTGATGTTATAGTCAGTAATCACCCTGAAGCTGGTGGCACCCACTTGCCTGACATAACCGTCGTTACTCCGGTATTCAATGACAACTTGGTTGTTTTTTACGTTGCTAGTCGGGGTCATCACCAAGATATAGGTGGTATAGGAATAACTGCAATGATGCCGAATTCCAAAGAGTTGTGGCAAGAAGGTGTATCTATTAAAAGCTTCAAGATAGTTGAAGCAGGAAAGTTCAACGAGGAAGGTATAAGAGCCCTTTTCGCCGAGCCAGCGAATTATCCTGGTTCAAGCGCGACAAGAAATATCGAAAATAACTTGAGTGATCTTAAAGCACAAATAAGTGCAAATCAGCGTGGTATAACTTTGGTTAAAAACTTATTTAGTGAGTATGGATACGGAGTTGTACAGCATTACATGCATGCGATTAGAGAAAATGCTGAAAACGCTGTTCGTGAATTTTTAAAAGAACAATCACTTGCTCACCAGGGTAAACCATTGACTGCGGTAGATCATTTTGATGATGGCACTGAAATAAAAGTTAGAATATCAATTGATGGCAAGAAAGGAGAAGCTTTGTTTGATTTTGAAGGTACTGGCGAGGAAGTGTATGGCTGTATGAATTCGCCCCCTTCCATCACTCACTCGTGTGTAATATATGTCTTGAGATGCCTGATAAACCAAAATATTCCATTAAATCAAGGATGTTTGACACCTTGTAAATTCAATTTACCAGAGGGTTCTATTCTAAATCCGACGGGGTTTGTCGCAATTTGTGGCTCGACAATTTCAGGCCAAAGGATTACTGACGTACTATTGAAGGCATTCCGGTCATGTGCTGCATCACAAGGCTGTGCCAATAGTTTCGGTTTTGGTACCGGCGGTAAGGATGTCACTACTGGCAAGACACTAAAAGGTTTCACTTATGCTGAAGCTCTGGGCGGTGGCGTTGGAGCTGGTCCATGGGGTGGCAAGGCTGCTGATAGCTGTAACGTACACTGCACTAACACGAGATCAACAGATATTGAAATCATAGAGATGAGAACGCCTGTTATTGTTACCAAATGGGAAATACGCCGTAATTCTGGAGGAAACGGTAAATATAAGGGTGGCGATGGTTCTACGAGAGAAATAGAAGCACGAATCCCTCTAAGAGTTTCTATTCTTTCCGAAAGAAGAGTTTTTGCACCGTATGGTTTAGAGGGAGGTGAGGATGGATCCAAGGGAGTAAACCTCTGGTATAGGAAGCAGAAAGATAGTTCCTTTAGTTTAACTAAAATTGGAAATAAGGAGATATTCAACATTGCTACGGGTGATAGAGTCCAGATTAATACACCTGGTGGTGGTGGATATGGTAAATCCTTCTAAGTGTCTTTAATTTTTCATTTTCTGCAGCATCAAAATCGAAGTCTGTCTCGTAGTCCGAGTCTTGCATAACATTCGAGACTGTTTGTAAAATCCAGAATTGAAAAAAACGATCTCTTAATAGCATGAGAGTTCGAACATTTCTATGATGAACTCACGCTCTGTATTTCCTGACCGCTCTTCCCGCAAGAGAGAAGCAATGCTGAACATCACACGAGCTTATTTTAGTATAGAAAAAGACATAGCTAGCTTGAATAAGAATGGATAATTGCGGCCATTGGCATGCATGCCACCATGTTATTGAGTCACTACTAGACTGACCACTTACTACTGGCTCACTTTGGTAATGGTGACATTCCTCAAAACTTTCACTATCGTCGTATATCGCACTGAGGAGTATGATTCTGTCGGTTCTGCTCATGGCCTCTGAAGCATCTCGCATAGTCCTCACGTTCGACTACAGAGGGCTCTGTACTTGTAGCTTGACTATTGTTCAATTCGTTTCTTTGTTCATTCAGGTGCATTCTGATGAATTTTTCACGTGGTTCATCTTCAGATTGAATTCATCAGTTTCCGCAGTTCTGTAAAGCTGTTAGTGTTTCGCCGTTGGATCAAACGTAACTGCCATGTAATATAATGGATTGGCTTCAACGTATATTAAATAATTTTGGTAGCATAAGTAGGAGTTGTTGATAGCTTCAAGAACAATATTTTTTTCATCAATATAAAAGTTATTCTTCGTATCTGCAGCTTCAAAAGAGGTAAAAAAAGATTGCAAACAATTTGCAAACAAATTAAATGGGTGCTTAACTTCTATTGAAGAAAAAAATGGACATCTTAAAATTTGGCATCCTGCCGAAAAGTAAACTTCTCATTAGCATCGTCCTGCAAAATTCTCCAAAGATGGAAACAAGATGAGAAGCTGCACAGATGTATCACTCCGCCGTACTCACGATAAGGTTTGTCAAAGGGATTCTAATTTTTACTGAAAAATGTGCGGTTCTACATTTCCCGTTCCTCGGCCTTTTTCAATAGGGCAGGCGACATTGCGGATAGAGAAGACCTGATCGTTTTTTTGATTACGCTGAAGTAATGATTGCCAATTCTTATTCAGTTTCTCGGTGAGTACTACTACCTAGCATAAGGCACCTAAACACATTTGCTACATCGAGGACTATGATTCATTTTGCTATATAAGTGAGGAAATTATTGGTTGAGGCTTTGTTTAAATCTGTTTCTAATCTAGTCTCTTTTGAAACTTTCCAATCACTGATTAATACCGAAAGAATAAACATTACAGATATCAACAACAGAAAGTATCATAACACACAAATGAGTGACATTATTGGGAAAAAAGAAGATTGCAAGGTTGGCCCTTCTGTCTCCATTTGTGAGGGCTCGTTAAGCGGCAATATTGACGGTATCGAAGATAGACCCGATTTCTCACACATTGATCACAAAAAATTGTTGAGGAAACTGGATTTGCGTATCATTCCTGGAATTACAATATTATTTTTGCTTTCATTCATTGATAGAGGAAATATAGGTAATGCGAAAATTGAGGGATTGGCCACTGATTTAAAATTACACGGCAATCAGTGGAATATTGTACTGACTGTGTTCTATTTCACGTACTGCGCTTTTGAAGTTCCTTCGAACATTTTAATAGCTAGGTTCAGACCCTCCCTCATCTTGCCTACAACGATGGTTTTATGGGGAATTGTAATAACTTTAACCTCCCTGGTCCAAAACTGTCATCAGTTGATTGTCGTCCGCCTCTTGTTAGGTATCACTGAAGCTGGTCTTTACCCAGGTGTTGTATTTTATTTAACCCGTTGGTATACAAAAAAGGATTTACAATATCGCCAAGCTCTTTTCTTTGCGGCTGCTAGCGCCGCTGGCGCTTTCTCAGGTTTGTTGGCGTATGGTATAGGGTTTATGAGTGGTATAGCAGGTTTAAAGGGGTGGAGATGGATTTTTATTATTGAGGGTTTATTTACTGTGGTTATGGCAGCAGCTATTTTCTTCATTGTTTATGACTATCCAGACACTGCTAAATTCCTTACCGAAGAAGAACGTGAGTATATCATTTACCAATTGAGCCATGATTTTGACGTAAGTACTCCCATTGATCAATACTTAATTGAAGCTTCATATAACACCAAGGATAAATCTGCCCTAAAGTCTGTGTTTACTGACTGGCAACTTCCGTGTCACATTTTAGTGCATTGGTCTCTCGTCACGACCCTTTACACAGTTTCTTTCTTCCTACCTTCAATAGTTAAAACACTTGGATACACACAGGCGAATGCCCAATTAATGACTGTTCCTCCGTATATTGCTGCAGTTTTTTTCTCCATGGTTACCGCCTATTTTTCTGATAAACTGAATTTAAGATCACCTTTTATTATATTTTATCAGATCATGATGCTTATTGGGTATATTATGGCGTTGGCAATCGATATGAATAAAAACCCTGGTGGTGTATATGCAGGTATGTTTTTAGCCGTCGTGGGCTCATATTCAGCATTTCCTGGAATGATATCTTGGTTAGCTATCAACTTAAGTGGTCCCTATAAAAGAAGTATAGGTATTGGGATGCACATTGCCTTCGGTAATATGGGAAGCACCTTTGCGACCAACTATTTCCGGACAAAAGATGCTCCCAAATACAGACTCGGCTATGGTATGTCAATAATGTTCATTTTATTAGGGATGTGCTCTTTGTTGTTTATCAACTATAGATACTACAGTCTAAATAAGCAGAAGAAGAAGGACCTTTTGAACTGTGTTTACGACAATACTGATCCTAGGGAAATATTGAATATGGGGGATAGAAGTCCTTACTTTATGTACAATCACTAAAGTGAGGTACCACAATATACAACTTATATCTTTTTTTATTTTTTTAGGAAAATTTCTTAGATTTGGTTTTCTATTAAGTGAATAACTACAAAAGTATAGTTCTGACACTATCAATGGTTTTAACACTAATAATGATATTCTTCCATTCAAAAAATAGTTAAGATACAGAAGAGCAACAGGTTTAATTTTCCTGCAGACTTTTGAAAACAGAAGAAAACTAATCACATATACTGTCATTTTAAAAGAGCTTTGCAGCCTTAATCTGTAACAGACGAGGCATCATCGATGGAATTTAGTTCCATTAGGTAAGAGATTCTTTTTTTCTTAGCATTTGAAAACTTTTGTGCAATCCAAATTAATTTAATTTCTCGTAAATGATGTTTTTTTAGAAAACACAATAACCATCAATATTGTTTTGCTTAGCTCATTCTGGACTAATGAGCTGTTTATAGTTTCCTCAAAAACCCACTGAATAGAATAAGAGTCTGTAGATGAGGAAGGCGAGGAAAACTCTACACCAGTATGACTCTCGCTTCGCGAGATCCCCATAGCTACTTACGGGACTTGACAAGATATTTGTATCAAGAACAGATGTCAAAGGATGCATGTTCAAAACATTTTCATTTTGGAATTATATGCTATATAATATATCGAATTTTTTCATTCTTCAGCTGTTCTTTCGACACTTTATGGTTCTGGTTGGTCCTTTGGAAAGATCCTTTTTCGTTCGCAGGGCTCCATTATACAAATTACATTATGGGTATCTATGTTATTAGTATCCATGTTATCACTACTAACACTTGAGCTGCAATCATTTTTGATCCATTTTCTCATTAAAGGAAGCAGCATTTGAGCAACAACTATCTGCTCGCTCTGGTATAGCACCAATGGGATAGAAACGATTCCTATTAGACTGGTATCATTTTTCCACTGAGTATTTATTAGAGGAATACCTAAAGCTATCGTTTTGGCAGCCACGCAGAGTATTAGCGCCACTGTGTCTTCCTTGCTAAATCGTAGAAATTTAATAATTTTATTATTCTTTGGAAGTCCTGGTAACCTTGCTAGCATCAAGCATAGTAGGTTAAAGAAAACATAGATTAATATGTTAAGAAAAACGACTAGGATAATCGACTTCTTTGATGCTATTTCAAAGGAACCTTCTTTGAAAGCTGTTGAGAAAGAGCTGAAAATCATCAAAATAAGGCATATGGATCCCAGTTTGCTAATTTTGTATTTTTTAATAAAGAAGGTAATAATTGGATACACGTATTGTATGAATTGCCCAACAGTCAATGGTATAAAAACTGATAAACCCATATTTTTCATGACTTCTTTATATATTGAACTTAGCTTGGTATTTGATGTGGGATTGGCAAATGAAAATCCTGTGCTGCTCCTCAAATACATCTGAACTAGGAATGGAGAAACAAAAGATCCCGCGATATTACCAATAAGAACTTCGATCAAACTTAAAGAATCATTTCCACCTGCTTCTTTTGTCATAACCACATTAGATGACACAGTAGTTGGTGTTACACCAGTGACAATGAATCCTACTAAAATATATCTGTCAATTTGCGGATTGTTTGCCACCCTGATTGCTTCAGCTAAGCCGAAAAAAATGCTTGAAGTTATTAGGAATGAGAACAGTTGAGAGAAAAGATGAGCTTTCCAAAATCGAACCATCTTTATGAGGTGTGCTGTTTCCATTGTGAGGCCCGATAGAAGAAATATAACAGCCACCGCCCCGTAACTTATGGAATACTCAGATTTGATCATGCCACCATAACAGGCGAAGCTAGGGAAAAAATAGGCAAGCAGAATTGCTAGGCCAATACTAATTATAAACCACTGCGACATTACGGAAAAAAAAATTCCTTTTAAAATGTGAAGGAAACTGGTGAATTTCAAAACGGTACCCTTCATTTGTATTATGATAAATTTCTCATCCTTGCTGTGATAAACGACATCCATCAAGAGGTCTCATTATGTATCTTTATTTTTTTCTAAATACTAAACAAATTTTTTTATAACGCCAGACAGGGCTCTCTTTTTTTGTTTTCGCAAGTGTCAAGCCCAGTGTCACTAGCAGATTGGCTCTATTCTTCGCGGAATAACGATTTCCGCCTTTCAAAAAATAAGCATGACCGGAAACTTTATTTCTCTAATTACTATTAAAGATAAAGGTATAATATACAAAGTCCCTAAGTAGCGTCGTGTACGTAAGTTTATGCAAAACTTACTTTTTCTTCCACAGTTTCATGTGAGGAGAATAAAGTAACGCGGTAAATTCGATATCTTTAGAAATGAATCCTGACATTTAATATCAAGAGATCATCCAGCGGCTTCACTAGCCAGCATCTTCACTAGTCAAGGATAAAATGATTACTTTTTACAGATGACGCAAACTAACGGCTTAATTTTATTCTTTACAGCCCTAGCATGCCCAAAGCGAATACTTGTCTCTCCATACATTCATTAGCTCTGGGTATATCAGCACAAGGTTGAGAATATCATGCAGAATTACATGACTATACGATCTTATAGCTTTCCAAGGACACCCCATTCTATTTCTAGTTGATTCAAAACATTTATGTTTTTGATTGCCCAGTGATTTGTATCTGAGACCCTTGACAGATAATATTTCAACTTTTTGTACTTTTTTGCGCAGGAATTGCCGATTACTTTGGCCTCCAACATTTTCTTTGAGTTTGCAACTTCAAGCAACGGATGCTTGAATAAATATAAGAATACTATTGCAGCGGTGCATATAATATCCGTAGAGCAAATATCAAAGTTTTTCAATCCAAAAATGTTGTCGTACTGATATATGAGCTTGCTGATATTATTTGCGCTGTGATAGCATACTTTTTTGTGAGCAAATATCTTGAAATCTGAATGAGAGCGCTCAGCATCACGTATGAAAAAAACACGGTGTAACAGAATATGAATATTATTGTATCTTAACTGAAAAATATAGAGACCTGGAGATACTATATTGCGATTTGATGGGCTTAAAATGAATCTCAGTCTCAAAAATTCGGGCAAACTACTTTCAAATTGAACCAACTCACTATCAGCCTTGTTTACGATGGGTTCGAGCTCTGAAAGTGCGGAGGGCCTGAAAGAAAGATATATATTATCGAGAGGCCGTGCACTCGTTATTAGTAATTCAATAGTGTAAGTCACCAAAGAAAAGGTTCTCGCATGTATTACCTCCGATGTGTCTACTTGATAATAACTACTGGGATTAGACCAGGTTTCATAATCAGAAATCCCAAGCCCCACCGGCACCATGCAGTTGATAGATTCTGTTTTCAGAAATGTTGGCCTTCCTAACATATTGTTCAGCGCTCGCTCTAAGAGATAGATCGCCCAAAAAGTCATTTTCCTCAATTCGGCCTCCACTTCAGAAATAAAATGATCCTTGGTCAGATTGTTGTCCATATTCAGTCCTAAAGAATATGTACTACTAATGGCTGCTCCACAATAGTGCCAGGCCAGAGGATCCTTGTTCTTGGAGATATAAAATATAGCTAATAGTCCGCAGCATTGAATAGTTGAGAGATAAGGCATTGCGATCTCTTCTTGAAGTAACTTCACAGCTTTATTGGCATATGTGTTAGAGTCATCTTGGTTCGCTTTATTAGTATGATCATATATGCACCCTAGTGCCAGAACTGCATTTATTAGACTCTCGCTGATTAAATTAGGATTACGCATAGAGGTCGGAAGCTTTAATTGTTCGTAGAATATTTTTTTAGACAAAAAAGGGAATGATACGTTTTGGAAAGCGAAATAAAGTTCGCATAGAAGCATGTCATTTTCTGAAGGAGACACAATCTCTTGATCAAGTTGAGGAGGTAATTCAGTTCCAGCAGTTGTTAAAGGAATATTAGCCTTAACAAATGATAGAGTTGAACGTGGTCCATAAAAGTATATTCGATTGTTCTCTGATTTAAATTTTCCATGTACGTCCACTAAGTCATTGATATGCACCATAGTACTCTTGTTGCTCACTTGCGGCTTTTCCAAAAGCATTTCTCCATGTAGCGATTCGTGCTCTTGAAAACTTATCCCTATCTCTTCTTCCTTATTAAAAGAATTTACTGTACCGACCATTACGGTCTTGCCTATTTCATTTTCAGCGATCCCTTTCTCTCTTGTGTTTGCTAATGATGATTCTAAACCTTGAATCTGATCTTTTAGTGATTTAACATAGCGGTTGCTAAAAGGTCGTCGCTTATCCAGGTGATGCGAATACTTACAGTCGTTGTTTCCATGTTTCACGCATCTTTCACAAATGGGTTCTTGCCCATCGCATTTTCTCTTTCTAGCTCTACAGCGATCGCATGCAAGCTTTATTCTTGATTTCTTCCGAATTTCTGTTTCCATCATATATATGCTATTCCACTCTGAGTACCAGGATGACAGTATGTTACTGCGAAAGATCAAGGATTTAGGATAAGCAAGAAAGCTTCAACATAACAGAGAGTGTTCAAGGTGCATGTTTGTTTTTAGCACTCTAAACGAAAACACATGAAGACGGACTTTTTGACCTTCAAAGATACAACATTCGTGAACCTGCATAAACATGTGAACAATAAGAGAATTTCGAGCGTACTGGTGAGAATTTTATCAAAGACAGATGGTTATATTTTTCTGGAGAGTCATTTCACTGCGAAAGATTTTTTTTATAATCTTTTTACAGTCTACATCCTGACTATCCTGTTATTCGTGATTCTCTGGTTGAGTCGGAATGTTTTCAATGCAACTTCATGAACTCGAACGGTAAATGCTGAGATCCTCTCCGCAAATCAGAACTCTAGGTGAACTGATTATCCCCTGACTTGTTTTAGTACATAATTTTTTCAAGATCCTTCTGTACATATCTTGTCTTTGGAGCACATTGTTCTCGAAAGTGGAAAACAGACACTATCGTAGACGTCAATGGTATTACATTGATAGTAAACACTGCAATGTATTGCCTATTTGCAATATGGTTTGGCATAGCACTCGGGCACTTATCGATTGGGAATGTCATAAAAAAGATTTCGACGTGATCATGATCCTCAAGTTGTGGCACATAGCCAGTTACAAGGACAGCTTTTGGGAAAGGAACAACAGTTTTCCATTTAAGATTAAAGATAACGGATGCGATATATAATGTCCCACAAAGCGTAAATGCTATTCCGGGGCTTTCAAAAATCAACACGTCAGAAGAGCCAACTTTTTTCAATAGAGATCCCTATTTCAATGTCAACTCTACTAATATTACTACTGTTTGATCAATTGTTTTTTTGCAAGTTGTTTGCTCTGTAAATATACCTATACATGTTAGTGATACCCAATACTTTGTATAGTACAGGGACAAATGAATGCGAACTCGTAGAAAATAGCTATTGCTTGCTTAGCTTTTTTGACTGCCAATATATTTTCAAGTTTCTAGGAATATGCAAGATTCCATTCGTCTTGAATGGTTTGACACTATAAACCTGGAAATATTATGTACTTCTTTTGAACGAAATATGGCACCATACATCTCCTTCTTCAAGTTTGGTCGGGTTTTCATTAAAATATCAACGAGTAGGAAGTGAATCAGTACACAAAAAAATTTTCTCCAGTGTGAATGTTAAAGAAGATCGACAAAAAACCTATTTGATTATTATATTTACTGTTTTGTATATCCATGTTACCTAGAAGATTTGGTAGAAATTGAAAAGCTCCTTTTGAACCTGCTGAACAGGGAAAGGTTCACGCAAACTCGAGATTCTTACAGTCAATTAAAATTTCCAGTTCAATTTTGAAAGGATGTAGAGTAGGAATAATAATCTTCAATACTCAGACAATTTAATAGGTTATTTGATACAAAATATTATCAAGTACAATCTAAAGCAAATAAAATAGTGCAAAAGTTACTATTTCAGAATTCAAAATTACATAGGTTTACTCAGAAATTTTAGTTGAAGGCTTAGGGTACACGATCGCAGTTGAAGGATCTTCCAAAAATCTGACGGGAATAGCAGGAGTTCTGTCGACACTGAACTTAAAAATGTCGTATCTTTGGTAGTATCCAGCAACATCTTGGAACTGTTTGAGTTCAACGCATCTATTCAAATCAAAAGTACAATAAGCAATACCTTCCTCATTCTTCAGAGCATCACCTATCTGAGCCCCGGTAGGATCCATGAACATTGTTGAGCATTGGGCAGCATTTTCATAACAATCAGCATTGGTTGGATCGTCCTTCTTTAAAAAGTCTTTTGCTGCCTCATCTAAAAAGTTGGCGCATACTACAGTGAAACTTTTCGCTTCGAACGCTTGACATCCGGCACGAATTCTATTCGCATGGTCGAGATCATAGTTTACACCATCGCCAGGTCTTCTGGTCATAAAAAAGGCCGGCCACATGGATATATGTATCTGCTCACCCTGCCCGATCATGGCATATTTTGCCAGAGGATTTGTATTCTCCCCACAGATTAAGGCGCCAATTTTACCTATTTTCGTGTCACAAACTGTCAAGCCGTTACCATCTCCGTGGGACCATACTAACTTCTCGCAGTAGGTGGGCATGATTTTTCTGTGGTGAGCCATAATTGAACCATCGTCTCCAATCAAGACATAGGCATTCCATAAGCAGCCCACGCTGAACCTTGACTTTTCGTTAAAACCAAGACAAACAACAATACCAAGCTCGGCACAGACTTGTTGTATAGACATTATTTCAGGACCATCAACATAAAGAGACTCCTCGCATAGCTTTTGAAACAGATGATGATTATCTACGGGAGCTTTTAGCTGGGTCCAGGCAGGATAGCAAGGGACAAAAGTCTCCGGAAAACACACTAACTGGGCTCCGTTGCTGTGCGCTTCTCTGATCCAAACTATAGCTTTTTGGATTGTAGCCTTTGTGTTAAGCCAAACTGGTGCAATATGACATGCAGCAACTTTAGTAACCGGCAAGCTCATTCTTGATGTAAAAATATAAAGAAAAGTTCTGTTTTTTTTTCTCAATCTAACAGCCAGTACAAAATAGGGCCGACCAATCCAGAAAGTATCTTATTTTCTTTACAGGAATATCAATAGAGAAGTTTGTTATGTGAGTATCAGTGAAGAAAATCGGAGAGCTTATATAAACATAATTCTAGAGTTCAAAAGCTACGTTGGTAGATTTCGAACCGCAATAATTTGCTATATAGATATGATTGCCATGATAGAGAATACATCTATAATTTAAAGTGGCGGTGCTTTTTCATTCAGTCTTATTTTACAATGCACCGCTATATTTACAGGTAAACCTCTAGCCGCCAAAAGTGGTGGATAATGCATGACCGCTTGTTTTTCTTCCTGTATGCAATAGTCCGATGCGGAAAATGCGGCGCCGCATAAAGTACAGTTCACCTTCGGTTTCGACTTGCCTTTTCTTTGAAACTCAGCACAATCGAAATCAAAAAAAAAAAAATTTGGAGGAGGTCGATGCTTAACTTAGTAGTTGATAAGTGCCATTATGCTTGAAACGATAGTTTTACTGCTAAGCGATGGATGGTATGAAATTGAAATCCCTTATGCAACACAGTGGGCTGCTCTCCGTTGAATCGAATGGTGGCCTGGAACAATTTTCAAATTCAAGTTCGATCCTTGATTCTATTTTGTGTGTAATATTTTCAGGTAGGGTGAGTGATTCTTGCGAGAAGATTCACCTATTTTTGGTTGCAAAATCTTCGATACAAATTATAATTTTTTGTCAGATAGAAAGACTCCATTTTCAGAATATCAAGTCAATAGAAAACGATATGAAGAGGAGAATAGAAACCCAGGTCAAATATTAATTAGACAGCATGTCAAATAATAATTTTGTGACAGTTGGTTTTATTTTGAGTGGTGTTACTCTGAATATTCAAAATCGGTCATTTTCTATCTAATGTTCATATATTTTGACACTTTCATTAAACGCTACTGAAGGAATATAGTTAGCAAACTCAAGGTAAGTTATACCAGTCAATTCTCTTTATTGAATATTTCTCTTCTCTTTTTGAAATTCCGGCACTTGAAGTCTTCGCTCGAGTCGAAATAAATAAAAGATGGTGAGGTAGCGTAAATCCAAGCTCACATATTCACGGCAAAATATCTTTCAAAATTTAGATAAATCAGTTATGTCACAACATGCAAAATTGCCTAGTCATAACTGCATTTTTATTGCGAAGAGAGCTAACGCCGCAAGTCATCGCTCCTAAGTAATGGCTGCGCGGGGGTGGTGTGCCAAGGTTTCCTCTAGTTTTGTAGATGCCCAGAAAAATACCTGTAGCCTAGGAATACTTACAATATCTTGCAACCAAACTTTTTTTAGCTCCAAAAACCAACCGTCAATATTTTTTTTTTTTTTTTTGGAGAGACAATACCAAAGCTAAGCTACGTCCAGATGAGCATCAAATAACTTGAAATTACGACAAGAGTATGCCTTGGCTCTTTTTCAATTTAAGTGGCAACCAACTGATCTGGAACGCTCATCATCAGATTAATTCTTCGTGCTGGAAAATTACTCTAGTACTAAACAAGAATAGTGTGGTGCCAGACGTGGTAAAAATACCTCATTAGGGCATTAATTTGAGGACAATTAAGCAGAATACTTTAAGATATCTAGAGGCAAAAAAATACAAACAAGTGGGTACAATAAATCTGCAAGGTTATCTTTCATTTTAAAACAGTAAATCTATTGTTATCATAGTCTAATATGGAATTATATGCTCTTTGTTTTTACAAGAAATGTCCAAGAGGATGATATGAGTGAAGATTTATCTCATTAGACCCATGAGTTGGAAAAGTCGTTTACTATTAGGAAAATATTTCCCGAAAAGCTCATTCATCGTACCAGATTTTCTTTCCCCTTAATAACATTGTTCGGGAAGAGGGTCTGATGGCTACGGCTAGAGTTAATAATTTGTTTTTCAACAAAGTGAATCAGCGTAGCATGTCGTTACCGATTTGTTCTGAAACGGGTAAAATTTTCCTACAGGAACGACTCGGGCTTAGATACCAAAAGCAACCAGGCTCAAAAGGGAAATAGAAAGCGCCCAAATTCCAAAGCACTACACTGGTTCCAAAGACAGATACAGTTTCCATAACAGGGTATTTTGCATTACCTTTAGTTACACTGGATACTGCATAAGCTCTATTCATCAATTATTTTCTTCTTCGAAATTTGCAACACGTTGGTCTGTAGCTGTGTAGTGTGTCATGATTCTCACATAATTAGTTTGTCACAGGAACGAATTGTCATTACCGGTCAGTTATAAAAAGGCAAGGTACCAAAACCTGTAAACTATCAAATGACACAGGATTCATCCTCATAGTTCAATAAATACGCAGCTAAGATGGTTGCAACTCAAGCAGTGAGAAGGGCAGTTCAGATGGACACCGCAAGAGGCCCGGCAGGGGTTTCTTTAGGAATGGCTGCGGCATGGTTGGCAGCGTCAGTTGCCCTATGCAGCATGTCCACTGGACCTTTATGTATAGTCAGTTTTGTGTTTGCTGGTTTAATGTCCGCAGCTAATATTGCGGGTTACCGAGGTGGAAATGGGGGAGCAGTTGCTGAAAGAGCATTGTTAACAATAGCTGCGAGTCCTATTGGCAATCTCATTCATAATTCTTCTCAAAGCAATTCTGTTAGTCAAATATTTGACAGCCATCCAAATGAAATAGAGCTTCTAGGCACTTACGATTTTAATTTTGTCCAAAATGGTACTTTATTGAAACGCGGCTATTCTATAAACAGACCTTTGATACACTTCAGCTCAAGTTTGGGGGAGCATGTGGCAATTCATACTGAAGAAATATCACATGATGATTTTGCTCACATAATCTCTAGCGCTACGCCAGATGTGCCTGATAAATATAGTAACACTACCCACACCAAGAGAGGATGGTCATTCGACGCTTCTTGGCTATCATATAATTACGACAATGTTAATGATAACCTGGCGCTAAATTGGGTAAACAACATACATGACGACAATGAATATCAATTGGAACAAGAAATGTATGGCTTCATGAATGCTAATGATGCGTACAAGTATTGCGTTTCTCCAACAATTGGCAATAATTTAGATGATATATCATCAGGTGGGTTCAACAACGGCGATGTCCAAACAGCCATGCATGGGGAAATATATTTTAACACGTATGGTGGCGTAGATGGACAGTGCAACGACTACGATGACTGTTTTACAGGTGATTGTGGATTTTGAATAGCTGACTGACATTATTTATAGAAATAGTTTAAGCAAATATAAAATCCAATAAGCAAGATCTGAGCTTTCAGGACTCTTCACATTCTCCTTTGAGAATTTAATAATTTTTCACCGCGGCACAAGAAATCCAATATGCCCAGTGGTATTTTAAAACCACGTTTTCGCCGCTCTGAAAATAGAGACAAGAAAATTGGTAAGTTCCTACATACAGGCATCATTCTTATTGTGCAGTACTTCTCTTAGATTTTCATGGTACAGCAATTTAATTTTTATTCTTGTAATAGCCAGTGGAGTATTAGATTAATAAATGTCTCATGTTAGATTGTTATTTGCAAGTAAATGCTAAGCTATTTGATAAATTTTTTTTCAGAATTAATTATATTCAAGAAATAATTTACTACGATCTTTAAAAGTTCCAGTAGCAATATTCTGCTGCTCGATTTTTGAGATTCATATGTATTTATTGGTGTTGCATATTTCTTTTCAAGTATAACCCAAGATTATCACACAATAAAAATTTGCTTCTATAATTACCTCACGTTGATTTGAAAACTTTGAATGAAGGCTAATCTATTTAACGAATAAAGCTATGGCGGCCAGAATCAAAGGAATATTTTTTTTCACGAAAGAGTGTATTATACCCCAATTTGTAGGAGGGTATAAGCAAAATTTTTCAGATGATTCCAGAGCTCTTTAATTTATTAATCTCGGAGGCACTCGGTGACATTCCGAAGCATCACAAGAGCAGCTTAATCAATGCATACTTAGAGCAGAGCTTTCTGAGGATTTATGAGCTCTAAAACGGTTGCTTCTTTATTTTTCGATGAGTTTTCCGAAATCCTTGCTTGATCTTCATCTTATACTTTCTTTGTGCTGGTACAGAATACTATAGAATGATAACTATTATATATCCTCTGGAGTCTAGAAAACACATGATACTATGTGATAAAATTTAGTTAAATTTTGAGCAAAATTAAAAATTTAAAAACTTTGATAGCTGAGCTTTTTTATGACGTCTGGATAGGATATTAGAATTTCGTCAAATTTTTATACAAAGCACGAAAACCTCAGGATACTTTGCCAGTGCAACAAAAACAGTTGTATTCCTGGCTCTGATCGCTTAATGTTAACTGTTAAAAATCTGGAGTGCTGCTCGAATTGGATAAGCAACCAAAGGAGCCTGATAGTGTCCTGTTACATTGTACGCAGGCTTTGTGCCTCTGAAGTATAAGAACGCAAAGAAAGCAGATATGTAGCTCCCAAACATATTATGAAGGTTCAAGGAGGAATATCTCTTCACTCATCTCGTTTGAAAGCAGCTAGGTAGCTATCAATAAATTAAGATTTTTTTCACTCTGAAAGCCAGTCCCAGACTTCTATAGACGGAGCAAGCATCCATTATATATAGATTATGTTGCCTTCATCAAATTTAAAGCAATTTAGCAACCTGCGTTCGTAACTGATATTTTACTAACCTAGTGTCCGATGCTTCGCTTTGACAGTTTGTTTTTGTTTTTTTTGTAAATGAAGATCCAGATGCCCGGAGGGAGCACCCCGCATTACTGCATTGAAAGGTAAATTTTTCCGCTTCTAAGATCTCGCGGTTAAACTCAGAGAGCCCTTCCCTTCCCTGGCAGCTTCCGAGTAGAAAAACTCATCGAATGAGGAAACATGGGACTAAAGTCTTTCAAGATCGATAAAAATTTGAGCACAAAGTTGTGCCAGAATTTCTTTAGCCCCGAAAAATAATTTTGGGAATTAGAATATAATCCACTCATGATATGTATTGCCTGCACTATATCTTTTAGAGATAAGGTCAATCCTCAGGGAATCATGCGGCAAATTTCTTTACAATTGAATTTAAGCCATCCGTGCTCGGCATCTTTCCATTGAATAAACCTCCGAGTAAATTTTTATTCTAGGAGGCTACATAAAAGTGCTCTGATTCAGCCTGCATATTCGTAATTAGTAATTTTACGTGATTGTGATAGATAGTTAATTATATCGCTTTTCTTTCCAGCCCCACTAATGCCCATTGTGCTATGCCTGGAAATAATATAGAGCCGATGTATATCATGTCCGCTTATCAGCCGTGAAGGGCAAGACCTCTGAAATTTTTCACTGGCTTGAAAGTTTCTTTCGATGATTTCACTGAACTTTTAAAGAGAACTGATAGCCTAGTGCCCATCACAAAAGAGACTAATATTATATCTCTATAATCAAGCGCAATGATATGTGTTCTTTTCGTCCCTCCCTTTTGAAATAGATGGGAAATAAAGTATTTTACAAATCTTTATGGCACTTTAGGCATTGCAATTGCGAAACATAAGACCATGAATGCAGAATAAGAAAGTCGTAATAAGAAAAGAAGATTTCATGCATCATTTGTTTTGATTTCCCAATAATTCCATTTTACTAATCCGAAACTGAACTTTCAAGTAAAACCCGAGTCCAAACACGACTAAACTAAATGGAAAACTTGTAAACGAATAATTTCGGTCTAAGACATCACGAGTTTTCCTCTAGTCGTAGGAACACCTAATTAATACTGCTGGTGCCTTTACTATGATTGTTAATAGATGTACGGAAAGAGCAAAAACAGTATTCCTAATTGGCTTTCTGTTACAAAGTAAGAAGTTAAAAATAGTATGCTTTTCACTATTACTTCGCTGAATCGTTAGATTTCTTTTCCATATTAACTCTGACTCTCAAAAACACATTTAACATTCATTATTGTGCCCTTCTTACTAGAGGTATATTAACTAATCGAATCAATTGGTAAGTTTATAGACCATTGCGGGATCCATTCCATAACCAAAAATTATTCAAAGCATTTATTCATTCAATAAATAGATTCATTGAACATAAGTCTATTAAAAAAACGATATTAGTGTGGATATTCCGTGCGATATAGAATACAATTATCAGGACGTGTCATTTATGAAGCACATGAAACTGAAATTCTGTTTTCTTAAGGCTTACCTTCCTTCTACGCAGGCAAGCTTAGTAGTTGTGATTTTTCCGATGTAGTGCTCTTCTCTTACTTAGAAGATTAGTCATAGAAAACTTTTCCAATAGAACCACCAATTCAAAGAATTACAACTCGTCCATCACAAAAATAGTTTTTTTTTTTTTTTTCTATTTGAATGATCATTTAAAGTAATGCTGATCTGCGGTATGATACGATGCCGTGCTGTGTTTTTTTTGTTTCATCACACTGCTGTTTACTTTCTCTGTACAGCATCATTTAAAAGTCATAGACCTCTAAATTTAAAGAGCTTCAAAATGATTGAGTAAACTATATGGGCTTGTTAAAGTTGCCCAAGGAAAATGCAAGCGCCGCCTGTTTAGCGGAATGCGAAGGCGCGAAAAAAGTAAAAAGATAAATGAACCGTGCGCGGATATTGATTCCCGCTCAGGGCCCTGTGGACTGACGTCATCTCAAACGCTATTTGTAAATACCGTTCTGTCCCTGAGAATGTCAATCTGTCCCTGCAGGGACCCTGTGATAAAATCATATCATTCCACGACGTTAACCCCTGGTGTATTAGATACAGAATGGATTACGTGTCGCTGACTCTTCCTTTCTGTCAGTATAAATACGTTTTATGACTACATGGAAAAAAAAACATTTACTTCCCAATTTCAGTTCAAAAAGATTATTTCAACTTGGAGCCCACTGAGCGAAAACAATATGGTCCAACAGCTGGAACAACTGGCACAATGGGCACCACCGACGACCTGGGGCACTCACAGCTTTTGGCTTTTTAGCGTCCGAGTTTCTCAATTCGTCTTTTCCGCTATCACAATTGGACTTACTTCATACGCTATAACTTACTTCTCGGAAAACGTCTCTATGGATTTTTCTTTAATAGTTTCCGCTGTTTCTTTGCTTTATTTGCTTCTAGTTGCCTTGATAACATTTCTTGCCCCAAAGTCATTTCTAACTGGTGCCCTTTTCATTTCGGAGATTATTATGACGCTGCTTTGGCTCTGTGCTTTTATTCTATCAGTAATTCAGTGGGCACCCCGTGCATGTTACGACTATCGGGGACATTATAATCTCGGTCTTCATTATGTTAGCTGGGATTACGTCTCTTTTTGTGAATGTGCAAAAGCTGTTATAGCTATGACTGCCATTACTTGCGCACTCTACTGCTTTTCCTTTTTTTTACTACTAAAAAATATTGCACTTCCTCTAATACGAGAATTTACAGCTGCTTCTTGGTGGAAGCGCCTTGATACACATCAATTGTCTGTTCATAAATTTACTGGCTTAGCAGCCTTTCCTTTTGATGTATATCGCACACATATTGAAGCTGTTGGCGCCAGTCCAGAAATATCTACCGCAAATTCTAAAACGGAGCCCATTTCGGAGGAGAGGGCTGCAAGTAATACTGCTGTTGAACCTGAGGGAACTGATTTAACTGCAGGCGGCAATGTTGCATTGTTAGTGGCAAATAGCAATACAACAGCCAGTTAAGTTACAAAGGCAAAAGAAGCTTGGCTTCTATATTGGCCATATTTACTCCATTTCTAGAGACTCATCTCATTTAGTTCCAGACAGCAAATAATGACCAAAGTTCTCAGTAGAACCATATCTTTTATTTAAAATTAACTAAAACTATTTTTCATTTGTACCTTCTATCTTCTTTAATATTGATGTGCTATTCATGGCATCATTTTTACTCTTAATAAAAGTTTCTGCGGGTAGCTACAAGATATTATTTGCGGACCACCAGGCCATTTTGCAGCTCATCTTACAAGATTTCAAGTTTAGATATTCAATTTATTTTTGCAAGTGTTAAGCTATACTATTTTGTATTCTAATAGCGAAGTTCTGTTGCTCGAATAGAAAAGACTAGAAAGAAACTGAAAAAAATGCTCCAATAAATAAGTCAAAAAATATGATATTGCTCGCAACTGGAGTCAAATTACTACATTCTAAACTAACTAGTAGGGTAGCACCAGGAAGTTACAATAATAGAAATATTGGTGGAGTGCGTCCTGCTGCAGCTGGTGATGAAATTTGTATGTATCTGATCTTTCTTTAGTCTTAATTTGTGTTCAGTAGCCAAAACGCCGTTTTTTATTGCATGTAAAAAGGAAACAGTTTTTCTCAGTCATTATTCTGCATTGGGCGAACGTGTGGAACTGAAAAGCACTTTTATACTTTTCAATCTGCCTCCGCTAAACCTTAATGTGGGAACACTTTTTATCTTGATCTGTGAGAAAAAAGCATTAATTATAGCAGATTTGTCTATCAAAGGTACCATATGTAAAGAAACAGGAGAATATTACCTCATCAAAAATGGCCTGAACTAATTTAGGCGGTCAAGACGGTTTATTGAAATCAGACATATATTTTCCGGTTTGGACTCTGAAGTACACCGCATTTCTTATGAAGATACATAGATAGCTTTAAGTGCTTATTACGAAGGATAGTATGCCTTACGAGAAGTGCTTCGGTAGAAAATACAGTATAAATAAGTGTTTTACTGTCCTCTCATCTATCGCCCAAAATTCCTGTTGCGGAAGCAAATTTCGCCTGCTGAAATGTAGTCGGCTTCTTGGCGCGCTGATAAGGTATTTCTTCCAACACCATATCGCGCTTATCTTGCGGATAGAAGAAGGCAGATTTCGGATTTCCTCTAGGGAAGAGAGATCGGGATGTCTGCGAACAGTGGGTATTTTAGTATAAAACAAAATGCGGAGTTGGCGATAAGAAGTGTTCATCATCAAGAACTTCTAAGCATGACGGTAGGTCTCTTCAAACAAAGGAAGTCAAAAAACATGAGGAGACGAAAATCTCTATGGGCATGCGAAGTGTGCAAGAAAAGAAAGCAAAAGTGTGACGGCAATTACTTGAAAAATGATCCCTGCTCCACTTGCAAAAAGCTGGGACTAAAGTGCAAATATGGGAGTAAGAAATCTCCTGAGTACATCAAACTTCTAGAAGAGCGAGTGGATCATCTGGAGAAATATCTGGCGTTGAACGAATTACCTCGCGACAACGACTCTTCTGGTAGTTTTTGCTTCAGTAAGGGAGAGCTTGTTGACAAACCAGTGCAGCCCAAGTTCCTGATAAAGAACCATCCTATTGAAAAACTCAAGTCCTCTATAAATTGCAACCAGGCCTTATCTATTAAAAAATTTGGTGATGCGTTTGAGCAAGAAACGTCTTCTCATAAGTTACGTACATCTCTCCTCAGATTGCTCAAGGATGAAAATTTAATGAACAGTTATAAGACAATATATTTTAATGATGTGCACTCAAGGTATCCTTTTTTACAAAAATCTTACGTAGAAGCGCTGGACGATGAAAGATTGCATCTATTAATAAGCCAACCCGATAATAATGATGAGATAGATGAGCTGGTAATGGACAAGTTTTTTTTACTGATGGTATATGCCATTGGCTCTAGTTTACTAAGATCAAAGGAAGATGCGAGTGAATCCGACGATGCACCTGGAAATAACCATCTAATATTTTTCGAAAATGCACTTTTGTTGAATTTTCAGGATTTATTTGAATTTAAAAGCATAACTAATATTCAAGCTATGCTACTTTTGGTATTGTATTTGCTAAGGCTTCCTAATAACAATATTATATGGGATATAATAACAAATGCACTTAGAATGTGTGTTCATTTTGGATTACATAGAAGAGACTTGGCACTTTTGAATAGAGATCCTACTCACTACCTTGCCAGAAGCAAAATTTTTTGGTCCGCTTACTCTTTAGAAAGGGCAATTTCTAATAGCTTTGGGCTGCCCTACTCTCTTAATGATAGAGACATAGATGAGGAGCTGCCTCTTGATATTGATGAAAATGAGGCTGAAGACAACTTAATAAGAAAGAAGTTTTTTCAAACTTATCCTCAGCATAATCATAGCTGTTATGATCTTCCAGATGCTAGCGAAAATCCATCAAGAACTTCCATTTCTCTAGCAATACAATGTTTTCATTTGAGGAGGCTGGATAGTTATATACAAAGCTCGCTTTATCGTCTAGATAAAAACTTCGAGGAGGTACCTAGAGGAAAAATATTCAAGTTTCAGAAAAAAATGAGGAAATGGATCTCTGGTGTTCCCACCTACCTTACCGCAAGCGAATCAGACTATTGTCTTTACCTTTTTAACAAACATATCAGAAGTTTGATTCAGCCATTTCTCAAACAGCTCAGCTCGACAGATGCACTCTTTTTAGAATGTATGAAAAGCTCGATAACCGTTTGCAACTTAAGTAAAAGAATCCATCAAACTTCTAACAGAAGGCCATCTTCTGTCAGTTTGCAAACCGTGTTTCTGAGTGGTGTAACGATAATTCAAGGGATACTATGCGATAAAATAGAGTGGAGCCAAGATGTTAGTGAGGCTCTGAAAAGCTGTACTACTGTATTATCCTTGCTCACAGAAAAATTAGAAGGGTATAATAACTACCGCACATTATTTCAGAGGCTAATGCAGAGAATTTATGATGAACACATTAACCATTATTACGGTTTAAATTTAGATAATGATCTTAAAAAATCACACGGCGAACCTCCTATTAAAGATAAAATAAGTTTACCTGGATTTTCAGATAGAAAAGATATCGATCTTTTTGGTCAAGAGGCCCTACGTCGACGAGTTCACGAGAGTCACATGAGGGAAAACATTTCCCTGTTCGATGAGTTAAATAAGCTCCAATATAATAGCGGTATCAATGTCGAACACGCCAATAGTCTTTCTACTTTGAACCTACTATTTGGAATCACCTCATCTGATGATTTAGATTTAACACGGCATTTTGTAGATTTATTTTAATTCATTTAGAAAGACCTTATTATAAATAAAAGAAAGTAAATATTAACGATTATCATGGACCCAAGAAAAAAACCGGAAAAGAGTATCATGATTTATCTGCTGTATACTTGACGTCAATTTTAGACACATCACGGGAATCATCGGATCCTTCTATCACCTCTACTGTACTCAGATTTCCTGTAATGGTTTCTAAGGATTCTCCCTCAAAGTAACCTTCGGTTTTGGCAAACTCTTCAAATACCACAGTTTTAATGTCAATATCGTCTGGTAAGCGTTTCTGCACGGGAAAAACTAGATTCAATAGCCAAAAGGCAAGGAAAGCACTGATAAAAGACAATAAAAATCCTAGAGAGTATATTCTAGTGGATGCTATGCCAACCCTTCCTGGATGGATGGCGTTGGCAACCCCATGAATTGTTAATCCGACGCCAACGCACCATGCTCCGATCGCTCTAAAATTTACTCCATATTTGTTGTACCAAAAGATGGATGTTTTTTCAGCATCATAAAATGACGGCATATGATAATTTCCTTTTCTGACGAAAAAGTAGTCAAATATCATTATAGCTGCTATTGGACACAACATAACGGTATAACTTCCCAAGAAAGCTACGAATTGGGCACCATTAGATATGATCTTCCATGGGAACAACAGTGGACATATGATCCAACAGGCAACCTGCCCTCTTACTATAGTGATATATTTTGGAAACATACCACTGGCGTCTGCGCCAACAGGCAAACAGTTTGTGCCTAGATTGACGACTAAAAGGGCAAATGCCATACTAGCTGAGGCAAAAAACATAGCTGTTCTCATCGATGCCGTCCAATGATAATCAAGTAATGCGCTATATAAGTCCCAAGGATTCCAGAAGGTTTGTCCGAGGAATACCTTGGCCGCCGATGTAGTTGCACAGCCAAAAAAAGTGATTAGAACTTTCGAGAAGAGAACACCAAATGATTGGATCCATGCAGCATCTCGAGGTCTTCTCGCATACCTTACCACATCACCGGCATTGATTAATATTGGGCATAGCGCACCCATAATGGCATTGATACCTGTAACGATACCCCAAGCTAAATCTTCACCTTCTACCCTGTTCTGAGCCAAGGACTCCGGAGTTCCCAAAGTGCCACCAGCTTTACGGACACAATAACCCATTACTCCAAACAAAGTGGCACAAGTTGAAATAAATTTGACTGTGTATAAGTGCCTTTGAACTTTTGGATGTACAAACATTAGAGGACCTTGAATAATCCAAATTAAGAAAAAGGCCAATAGATTTTGTGAGGTAATGCTGGAAGAAATTGGCAATTTGTTGGGAATATTTGTCCAGTGATGACCAAAGATGCATCTCATAGCGACGTTCATTAAGCTTCCGGCAAAATATGTTTGTATTGAAAAATATATTATAGCCACAGATATCCTGATGAAAATAAAGAAATATGATCCATACATTCCCGAAACTGCTCTCACTATGGTTGGATACCCCAAATGATATACCGAAGGGCCTCTGGAATTAAAAACAAGAATAATCGTCAAAAACACACTTCCGACTACAGCACAGATTAATCCATGCCACCACAGCAATCCCATGCTAACTAAAGTGGAGCCTAGTGTATAGGAAGAAGGGGTAAGAGACGTGGTGAAGTAGAAAAAAAGGTAATTCACAGCTCCCCAAGTTCTCTCCTCCTTTTTGGTGGGTAGTAAATCATTATTATACCAGGCATGCCCACCCTTCGACACCTTTTCGACTCTTGCTTTGTCTTGAAGGTGAGTTCTTGCGTTTTTTAAAAAGTTCATTCTGCTTGTTTTCCTTCTTATTTGGTGTTTCTTGGGATTTTCAACAACTACTACCGACAAGCTTCTCACAAATTTATCAAATAAATCACCCGATATTTATATTGAACATCATTTTCGAACTTTTTATTTTCTTGTATTACAGCAAAAGAAGCATATATTCGATCATATCACTTGTATATCTTGTTGTTGGACCAGTGTAAGTAATGCGCGTCAAACTCATTTTTACTTCCGCCGTGTTTTCTAAAAGCCCGTGTAAATCTTTATAGGAACGGAAGCATGCCGATCAACTGGAGATAAGATACGCTTTCAAAAAGCGTAAGCTGGAAATACGAAAGGCTAGAGACGAAAAACAGTAATATCAAAAGAGTCGGAAGTAAGCCGCACTAGATAGCCAGAGTTAGATAATATTCTTCAAACCATGGTTTCCTATCGATGCGCTCTACTAAAATCTAGCCATACGTAACTTCGAAAATAGGTTAATATGTGAACATCACATTAAATCTGCCTACAAGTTATTTAAAAAACAGACAATTCAGTAAGAGCTAGGTGTTTACGGTTTCACATTCAAAGCGCCAAAACGGAGCCACTCGTTATGAAAAACGTGCTACATCCTTTGGAGGATTCCCCGTCCTTTGATGGTAAAAAGGTAGAGAAAAGACGGGATTCCCAAGAAGTAGCCAGCGTCGTTTCATCTGCCGGCGAAGACTCCTCTTCATCGGATGGTAAAAAGGTAGAAAAAAGACAGGGGTCCCAAGAAGAGGCCAGCGCCCTTTCATCTGCTGGGGAAGATGCGCCTCATACTATAGCAGATTTCCATGAAAAAAAACTGACCAAAAGGCAGTTAATTCTCGTGTTTTGTGGTATGGCATTGGGTCTTCTGATCTCTTTCATAGATCAAACTGCTATTACCGTTGCACTTCCTTACATCGCTAGAGACTTCGATGCATCAGACACCATTTCATGGGCAGGTACGGCCTCTTTAATCAGTAATACTGTATTTATGGTTCTTTTTGGCCGCTTCAGCGATATTTTCTCTCGTAAATATGTTTTGTTGGCTTCAATGATTGTCTTGGCATTTTTTGATTTAGCATGTGGGCTTTCACAGAATTCATACCAACTTTATATATTCAGAGGTTTTTGTGGAATCGGAAACGGTGGAATAACTTCATTAACAATGGTAATTGTTTCAGATTTAGTAAGCCTCGAGGATAGAGGGAAGTACCAAGGAATTTTAGGGGCCTGTGTTGGGCTTGGAAACGCAGTTGGACCCATATTGGCTTCCGCTTTCATTTCTCATACCTCTTGGAGGAATTTCTACTTTATGATGTGTCCAATTATATGTTGTGCTGCCTTCGTAATTTTTTGGATGGTGCCTTATACCAGACCGGATTTCACTTTAAGTGAAAAACTGAAGAGGATTGACTACTTGGGATTTATATTCAGTTCAATTACTATAATATTTTTGCTAATTCCTATATCCGGTGGTGGCTCATTTTATGCATGGTCAAGTCCCCTTGTAATTTCAATGCTTACTATAGGAGGCGTATCCCTGATCATTTTTCTTGTAATTGAAAAGAAATATGCAACTCTCCCAATGCTACCTTTGCCGCTATTTACATTGAGTAAATCGCTAACTTTTTTACTTCTCCAAAATTTTTTTTTCGGTATGTGCTATTATAGCTCCTTGTACTTCTATCCATACTATTTTGAAATAATACGTGGAGAAAGTGTTATAAAAACTTCTCTTTATTTGCTTTGTTTGGTTTTACCACAATCATGTACGTCTGTTGTCACGGGTCAGATAATCTCCCGAACAAAGCATTATAGTTACGTTATTTGGTTTGGTTATGTTCTATGGACGTTAGCCGTAGGTTTGACCCTCATTTGGGGCGTGAAAACAGGCATTGGTATTACTTTAGTGACACTAGTTATAAATGGTATTGGGATAGGTGCAACTTTTCAACCAACCTTGGTTGCTGCACAGGCTCAATCATACAAAAAAGATAGGGCTATACTCGTATCAACCCGAAATGTCCTCAGGTCTTTCGGCGGTTGCATAGGGCTGGCCGTTTCGTCAAATATCATTTCCAATTCTTATACAAAAACTCTGAACAAAACAGGATCTCTCTATTTTTCTTCAGAGGAGCTTCAATCTCTGAAAGACCAGGTTTTTCTGACGACCTTGGAGAATTATTCCGATTCCCAAATTTCCTATCTGAGAGACACACTCATGCATGCACTTTTATGTCTCTTCTATTTTTGGATTGGATCTATGGCATACTGTCTGATAACTACGGTGACGATGAAAGACAACGGGTTGAATTCAATAGAGAAACCGCAAAAGCAAGAAAATATCTAATTTTAACCCTAAATGTATTAATGTCAGTAGGCTTTATCTATCAATTTCTATATAAGGTCATAAATTGACTACCAGAATAACTTTACAGATAAAAAGGATGTTTTTTTATTCGGCGCTTCCTGACACGGAAAATTAAACGACTGACGCTTTAGTTATTATACATAGATATACAATAAGCGTTTAATATAAGTTCGAAAGTTTTTATATTACCTGAGGGTTGAAAGCCATTTCCCAGGCATAAGCAGCTTTATAAATTGTTTTTTCATCATACCATTTCCCAACTATCTGTATAGAAATGGGGAGTTTGACTCCTGAATGGGCAAGAGGTCCCTCCGTTATTGGTAGCATCCCACATGGTAGCGCCAATACAGGATGACCGCTTTGATCAAATCCCGCAGTGTTAGAACTGACACCTTTCTGTTTTTCCAAGAGGTCGAGTGGCTGCAGGTTTTTCTCGATAGCTGCATGGGACTTTGCAATACAAGGTACAGTAGGTAAAACAATGACATCATAGTCTTGTAAAACTTTGTTGTACTCATCTTTGAGCTTTCTTGATAGATTCATACATTTTCCATATAAAGAAGGGTAGTTCTTCAAAGCATATGCCCCATTGTAATATATGTTTTTCGTTGAAGGATATGCCTCATTCCAGCTGTTCTGATCATGGTAAGCGTCGAAAAATTTCTCGTTAAGCGGATTCAAAGAAAGACCTCTTCTGCCTACCGCTCCTCCAACCTTGGTCAAATATCCACCTACTTTAGATATGCCCGTCCAAATAAGCGAACCTTTACTATGTAATGGGATGCTAACCTCAGTTACTGTTGCCCCTAAATCTTTGAACTTTCTTACAGCATCCATGCACAGCTCCCTAACCCTCGGTTCTATTGCTTCATTCGCAAAACCTTCTTGTAGGATGGCCACTTTGAAGCCTGTCAAGTCTTTCGCATGATCCAAAGTAGCCAATTCATCATAATAATTTGCTGTGATAACGTTGAAGCTTCTGTCGTCAATACCATCCGAGCCTGCAACAACCTGTAGACATTTCGCGTTGGTCAAAACATCTCTTGTGATAATACCGACATGGTCATTAGTTGATTCATTGCTGGCACAGCCCGTAAACGGAATTAATCCAAAGGTAGGCTTGATTCCAACAGTTCCGCACCAAGCGGCGGGAATACGTACGGAGCCACCCTGATCCGCTCCAAATGCAATATCCACACTACCTGCGCCAACTAATGCGGCAGAACCCGAAGAAGAACCACCTGAAGAATATCCAAATGCAAGCGGATTTTGAACGGGGCCAGTGGCAGCCGAATGAGAAGTACAAGAGTGACATAAATTTTCACATACAGCTTTTCCTACAACTGTTGCACCCGATTCCAGTACTCGAGTCACAACGGTGGCATCTACTTCCGGTATAAAACCTTTGATGAATTCTGTACCAAGAAGCATTGGCGCTCCTGCAACACATATGCAGTCCTTTAAGGCTACACTTAATCCTTCAAGCAGATTATTTTCTCGTGTGGATTTATCAGCAGTTATCGTCATCTTGTAGCCCCAAGCATTCAATGGATCTTCTTCTGAATTCGGATAGTGTATGTTCGTTCTGGGAAACTTGTTCAGGTCAGCTTTTGGAACATAATCATCCATCCCCATTATCTCCTCACAAGAGTCATGGAAAACAGCTAGCAGGGTTTTATAATCATCCAAAGACTTCTCGTCCTTCTCTTTTACACCAAATTCCTTCCCAATGGAAATGATATCTTCGTTTGTTATAGGATTTCCTTCATTCGCTTCAAAAGTAAACACACTCATAACTCTGAACTTTCTTGATCAGTCGTAGCGAAAGCTTAAGAAAAAACATAGTGTAAGACTTTTTGGAAGTATTACCCACCGGCCAATTATTTATAGTCTTCGTAATCCTAACGAACTAAGTTCACGGAACTATTCCGTCGATAATGTATCCGCTATCAGCAACTGCTATCAAGCATGTACTATCAAGCCGGTGCCTTTCCGCAGTAGATCGATTAAGGTTATTTACTAGACCAAGATAAGAAAAAGTTAGTGCTTCCTTTTAATGATTTTCATTGTTTTCCATTTATGTAGTTTAGGACGAAAGGTTTTTTAAAGATAAGCAGCGTTTATCAAATTTCTGTTCAATCGGAAGTGTGCCTATCTAATCACAATGTAACATGATAGAAGCAAACCATGTTGCTACATAAACAGGGTCCCATAAAAGCTTTCATTGCCACAAAATGCTGAAGTGGACAACCCGTACATGAAAAGCACCAGTGCTTCTTTGAAACAGAAAAACATATTTGAAAACAATGGATACAGTCGACTATAAACACGGACAATTATCAGAATTCGAATGGCCTAGAGATTTGATTGGTTATGGCGAAGAATCTTTTGATCCAGAGTGGCCTAACAATGCAAGGATTGCTGTTTCTTTCATACTGAACTACGAAGAAGGCGCTGAACACAACATTATGAATGGCGATGACAGATCAGAGGCCTATATCTGGGAGAAATGTGGTATTTCAACTGAAAAGATTCAAGATAGGCATCTAATGAGCGAAAGTGAATTTGAGTATGGTTCAAGAGTGGGAGCTTGGAGATTACTCAAACTCTTCAAAGAGTTTAATTTTCCAATGACTTTGTACGCGGTTGCTCAGGCGTTTGCTAAAAATCCTGCCTTTGCTAAAGCTTGTGTAAGAGATGGCCATGAAATTGCAAATCACGGCTTACGTTGGATTAATTGGGGAGACGTCAGTGACAGTGTACAGATCGAAATGATCAAAAAGGCAGTCTTGCTTCTCAAAGAGACTTCTGGGGAAGCTCCAGTCGGTGCATATATAGGTAGAGGTAATATAAAAACACCACTTCTGGTCAAGGAGGCACATAAGCAATTAGGTTTGCCTCTCCTGTGGGAATCCGATTGTTATAATGATGATGTTCCGTATTGGAGAGATGTGTGTCAAGACGAAGATGCAACAGAGAGTAAAAGCGAAGGTTTATTGATGATTCCATATGCGTATGTCACAAACGACTACAAGTTCGTTGCCTCTTCTCCAGGTCCAGGGTTTCCAGGCTCGATGATATATGAAGATTATCTCAAACAAGAGTTTGACCAATTGTATCGTGAGGGAGGCAAAATGATGAACATCCCAATGCATTCTAGAATTTTGGGTAAACCTGGAAGAACCAACGCTTTGAGAAACTTCATGAAGTATATTAGCTCAAAAGAGGGTGTCTGGGTTTGCAACAGACGTGACATCGCGAACCATTTTAGCGCCAAGTTTCCTTACGTTCCTGGGGAGCTCGCAGTGAAGGCTCAGAAATAGACAAAATATATGAATGTAGAACATAATTGAATCTCGTTTAAATGTACGATTTTTCTTAGGCAGTGATGGTGTGGAGCTCCTGTATCAAACATTTAGACGTATATTTAGTCAATGCTTTTCTGTACGAGTATTCGCATGACCGCAGAGACCTTAGACCTGCCATAAAGAGGTATCACACTAAAATGGTGCTCTTTGCACATTCGGACGCTTTATTTAGGAAACTGCAGAAAAACCTGCGGATGTTTTTTTTCTCCTGAGAGCCAATCTTGTGCCAAATCGTTCTCGACCGAACTTTTTGAGTGTACCCTCCACCGCTCTAAACCGCAGGCACGTCGTTCCGCAATAGCTTCCTGTCTACTCAGCTTTTTTTTTCCGAATGGCTCTGCCATCACACCCTGTTTTTTTTCATCATGATATCTCATTATTTGATTCACATAGAGCAGTTACATCATATTTAAGACGCACGCCCACCACTGGGCTGTAGGGGTGACGTTTTCGCGGGCCTTTCGATCAAAAACTCGTGATTAACCTTCGCCTTGGGCAAAGAAAACGGCAAAACAGCACCGAACGCCTCCTCTTGTGAGCACATGGCAGACACCATTGGCTCCAATCGAACAGGGTCCCCGATTGCACCAGTCCATTAGCGCTTGCACAGTACGCTACCCTGCTGTTCCCGCTGTTCCCACAAGATTGTCGCCGGCTAGATATCGTCACGTGGCCCGAGCACGTTTTTCTGGGACATGCAATGCGCTGTCGCTCGGAAAAAAGACTACTGGCGGGGGTTACCCAGCTACAAGAGGCTGCCGTTGTTGGCCTTGAGAAGCGGCGCTTGAATACAGAACCTGATTTCCCCTGTTGTGTGACTACCTCCCTCATCCGCAGCGCCACCGCGTAAGATGTTGCATTCCATCTTGTCTCGCCGACCCTCGCCTTGCTTTTCGCGTTGCGGCGTCCCTCATAGATCACAACAAGTTCGCGCGGCGGTCACGTGACTGGCTACCTTTTTTTCCGACGGCCCGTTCTCCAGCGCGCTCGACGACACACTCCCCGAAAGCTCTGCACTGCGCTGGCGAGTTGCGTCGCCGCTGCGTGATAAAAGAAAGCCGTCTTCCGCATGCCCAGAGGCCGGCCAGGAAGCGGCAGAGACAACTGTAGAGCAGCGATGCCTTTTCAGCTCAGAGCTGCCTCTCACTCACTATCGTTTCTGACGTCTGGCACGGACTCTTCGCAGCACAGTCGGTCTCACTGTCACAAGGCTTGGATACAAGACATATGCATGCAGTACAGCCTTTACCGCATGTCCGACCGCACGTTCGTCTTCTGTCCCGGTGGGATAAGTCGCAAGAAACCACCAATGCCGGGATTTTTCGAATTGTCTCAGAGCTGGAACCCGGATATGAAATCGGAGAATTAGCCGTCTGAAGTTGCAGTTGGCGACACATATGCATGAAGCCAGCGCCGCCATTGCCTGCACGCACTAGCCCGCACTAGCTCGCCTAACAAACGCCGCGACAATAAAAAATGAATTCCCGACGAACCCAGACACGTCGCTCCCTCCGCTGAAAAAGAGGGGCACGTCCAATTTGGGGGATGGATGTGCTGATGTTGCCTTAATCTATTGCGCCGCACCATCCATTTTTCCGCATGCCTAGAACAAGCAGTACAGCGACGCATGCATTCCCTCTCCTCTCATGCGGGGTGGAGCAGCAAGGTAACGGTCCGCTTTTCCTAGAACAGTCGACGTATTTCCCGCATTGGGAGAGCTCTAATCCTGGACCAGACGGCCCACGGAGCCCACCCACAGCCTGCTTGAATGGTGGCTGGTACGTCATTGCTCTCCCACAGGAGCTGCCGTGGAGGATGATAATCAATATTTGTACTTGCTTTCGTTTTCGTTTTCGTTTTCGTTCTCGTTCTCGTTTTTCCCTCCTGGCCGTGCTCGCCCCACAAGAGCGCAATAGCCACGTTGAGGCAGCAGACATACCGTTTCAAACGATCCAGTGGAAAGCCGAGCTGTGCTCGCGTCAGGTCGTCACCGTCACCGTCACCGTCACCGTCACCGTCTCCCCCTGGCTGAGCGATTTACAGGCGGTACAATTTCGGAGAAACATCCCGTGGCCCGTTGCGAATTCTGGCGAAAACGTCTTCTTGCAGCTGAAGGCTGGCGGCGCTGTTCGCACTATACGTCTCGGACGGGCCTCGTCTGCTGTCCGCCAGGAAAACACAGAATGCAAGAACAAGACTAATGGATTCAAGACATTTCTGTAAATGTCCACGAACAAACTGTGATCAAGAGTGAAATATTTCACGTTACTTAGTGCCGAAAAGGTAAAGCACCACAAGCGCCATTTGGCATCTCTCACAATCGTAGTTTGTATAAAAGCACGTCGGTCCATCATGGCCCTCTTGTGGAACGTAGACAGCAACAGCTGTGCGAACTATCAGGCGTGAACTACTGTTGCCCCTCTCATGTCAACATGTGCAATCGGCAAGGAGTGTTCGGGGCCTCCGGCCCCCGCAGTGGCACCCACTCCTGATGAGTCGTCGGTTGAAAACCAAACGTTTCCTTGCAAACGGTCGTTTTTCAGCAGATTGCGTGTCCCGCAAGTGCTGGTGCTGGGCTACGGGAGCCTGGGGGCCATCTACGGCGACATCGGCACCTCGCCGTTGTACGTTTTGAACACTATCTTCGCAGACGATGACTCGCCGTCCAGAGAGGACGTGTTGGGCGCCGTGTCGTGTATCTTCTGGGTCTTCACTCTGATCGTGATAGCCAAGTACGCGCTGCTGGTGCTGCAGTTCGGAACCAACTACGGGGAGGGCGGCCAAGTGGCGCTGTACTGCAAGATATCGCGACTGCTGAAAACCGGCCCTTTTGATGTCAAGTTGCCCGGGGAAAAGGAGGACGACGACCTGCTCCAGCTGACCAGGAGCGAGACCATGGACTCCACCCAGACAAGGGGCTCCAACATCCTCATCCGGGACAACAAGCTCCTCCAAAACCCCACCTTTAGAAAAATATTCAGGCGCGTGAGCATGCTGCTATGTTTTATCGGCGGTGCTTTGGTGATAAGCGACGGGCTGCTGACGCCCACGACGTCAGTGCTGAGCGCCATCGAGGGTATCTCTATCGTGGTGCCGTCCTTCACCAACAAGGTCATGCCAGTGTCGGTCTGCATACTCATCCTCCTGTTTGCGATTCAGCGCGGGGGCACCAAAGTTATTGCAATTTGCTTCTCGCCGCTTGTTCTTTTGTGGTTCATCACTATCGCCATTCTGGGCATCATGAACATCTGCCGGCACCCTGACGTATTCAAGGCGCTAAGTCCAAAGGAGGCGGTTGACATTCTGAAAAGAAGGAAGGGGATCGATATTCTTGGTTCCGTTGTGCTGTCCATCACCGGTTGTGAGGCTATGTTTGCGGATGTCGGTCATTTTTCTCCTTCAGCCGTCCAGTTGACCCTAACAACCATCGTCTACCCAAGCTTGATGTTGGCTTACTTAGGCCAGGGCGCATATATCATAGATCACCCCACAGATATTAAAAATGTCTTCTATAAATCGATTCCCGGCGGCATTGGCGGCGGGCTCTATTGGTACGTGTTTGTTCTCGCAACTCTCGGCACTATTATAGCATCACAAGCCTTGATCCTTGGTGTCTTTTCAATTCTAAAGCAAATGATACAAATCGATTGTTTCCCGCATTTCACTATTGTTCACAAATCAGAAAAACACATTGGAAGAATCTACCTGCCGGCCATAAATTTTTTGCTTATGATATTCGTCATATGCACCTGTATTGGGTTCAGAACGTCGGCGAACGTTACGGCAGCCTACGGTCTTGGTGTGTCGATCGATTTCATGCTAACAACAATATTCATGAGTCTCTGCTTCTTCATTTTTTACAGAGTTCATTGGGTGTTTGTTCTTTTCTTCCTGTCGGTATTTGGTTCACTTGAGATGACACTTGTAATTGCCAATTTAAAGAAGGTACCTCACGGTGCGTGGTTCACTCTTATGGTTTCATCTATCATGCTTACCTTTTTTGTCACGTGGAGATTATGCCGGGACATGAAAATCAAACAAGAGCATAAGGATAGAGTCAGATTGAAGGATATCCTTCTCAAATCAGATTGTTTGTACAATGATGATGGTCCGGTTTTCAAGTTGGGTAGTCGAAAGCCAACGAAAGAATCTTCCACGACTTTGAACATTCGGAAAAAATACGGTGATGAGCCTGTAGCGCTCTACAGGTACAAAGGTGTCGCCCTAATGTATACGAGCATTACTACTTTGCAAAATTCCACCAGCACTGTACCGAAGCTCTTTGAAGTTTTATGTGAGAGTTTTCCTCATCTACCGGAGATATTCATTTTCCTTTGTATCAGAACTGTTCCTGTTCCACATATCGAACAAGACGAAAAAGTCGTCGCTCAAAAAATCAGGAACTATCCAGGTTTTTATCGTTGTATCATAAGAACTGGCTTCATGGATGACTCGCAAATATCAGAACTTTTGTTGAACGAGATCTTAAATACAGTCAGAGATTTAGATTGCGACACTTTTGATCAAGTCGTCACCGCAAGTGGCACTGTAGACACTATGCATATTTTCGGTAGAGAAGTTTTGAAAGGCCATAGACCTGAGAGCGAGCAATCGATGCCCCAGAGAAAGTACTTACACAAGTTGAAGAAGACATTCTGGCATGCCGCATTCTTCTTCCGTTCTTTCATAATTGAGTACTTCTTTCAACCTCTGAATGATCTCAAGATTGTCTCTACCAATATAGTACCAGACAAACAAGATAAGAATTTGATTCTTATAGGTAAAGAGGTAGAAATGTAGTGAAGCGTAGTTTTTTTCTGCTTCCAGTCACTTTAGTTTAAAAGTTGTCTTGTTTAGATTGGCAAGATACATAGATAAAAGAGGCTGAAACTACAGTTTCAATACCTATCTTATGCATTCGCAGAAAAGAAAAAAATTGAGTTATAACGAATACTACAGTATCCAGCTGGCTTGGACTGAAATTTTTCTCAGCTCAATGAGTGTGCCGTATGGTTTGAAAGGACTGGAAAAAAATACATCATCGATTAGGGAAAGCCGCGAGCTTTTGGAACCGCTGCATTGCCAGCTTTGTTCAATCCCCAAATAAATATTTGACATTTTATCTACTTAACTTTCAGTTCACAAATAAAAACTATCGGATTTCCAATTATACATGAGCTTAAATTTTAGAACTAAGCTATTAGAAAGGGTGCTGAAAATTTTTTAAGGATCGACGAAATTTCCTTAAGTCATTATCTTTTTATAGCAAGGGGATCTATCCCGAGCAATGTTTCCAAAACAGATCTAATATCTTTTCTGTCTCCTCATGGTTAGGAACGTGGACAATTTCTAAGGTGACAACCTTCCTCAGATCAGTATTGGAAACAATCAAACATTCTTCTTGTTTTCACGCTCAGCTAATGTTTTATTGGTGGCCGAAAGAACAGTATTCTATATTGCCGCAAGCAAAGATAAATTCTATTCTCAGATCAACTTGAGCACATTTCAGACCGTATTTTGCTGTTAAAAAGAAAACACACAATTAGTATTTAAGAATATTTATATACCTTCCAAGAGTTCGACCAGGAACCTCAGAATTTATTGAAAAAGCTGTATTTGCGAACAACAAAATTAAAGGGAGTATCTAAATTCAGGATTCTCCTTATCAGTTAGATCTGAGAAAGCAAGACTATCTGGGACAGTATAGCTATCTCCCAGAGCCTCCCTCTTCTTATCTTTTACTTTGTTGTCTCTTTTATTCAAAAAATACATTGACGCAATGCACAAATCAGCAACACAGAAAGATACAAGCATTGCAATTTTGGCACCGACATAGTTTGGTGCTTGTTCACTGCGGAATGTTTGAGGGCCGATGATATTTCCTGCAGCATAACCCACTAGAAATACTGTATTGACAGTAATCTTCTTAGTATAACCCGCTGTATTCGATGATATACAGGAAAACATGCAAGATAAGACGGCTGTTGCTAGGTAGAAAGAGAGATATCCAGCTAATTTCGAGCCTTTGTGATCAGTAAAGTTAAGCAAACACATACCAACGATAACCAAAGAGTTTACGATGAAACAGATTATCAAGCGATCACCTTTGAAAAACCACTTTGCACAATATGCAACAACAAATGGAATCAAAATATCAATACCGCCACCAGGCATGTTCATCAATAACGAGTTAGTTGTGGAAAAGCCGAAGTCACTCTTTAATAGAATTGAACCAAAGTTTGTAAAGCCACCGTTAGGAATAGCGTAAACTAAGCCATAGACAAAAAGAATCAACGTCCTGTAATCTTTGAATGCTTCGACAAGTTGATGCTTTTTGAAGACACGAGCCCCAAAACCTTGCTGATTTCCCTTGATCCTTTCCACACAATATTTTTTGTCCTTCTCATTCAAAAACCAAGCCTTCACAGGTATATCGGGAACATGCAGAATAGAGACAATACCTAGAAAAATGGTAATAACTCCAGTGATAATGTAAAGTAATCTCCACGATTTCACAGCATAGTGACCATGAGTGGCAAGACCATAGGCTATACCTGCGCCAAGTATGGTACCAAACCCCTGGAAACCAACCCAGATACAAGACCTCATGAATTGCTCACTCTTCTTATACCACTGTGACGTTAGCAAGACATATGATGGGTTCATGAAGCCTTCAAGAATACCTAGAAGGACACGGCACACCAGCAAAGGAACGGCTGACTGACACGCGGCATGACACATCAACACGATACCCCACAAAATAACGGCAATTCCCAATGTCTTCGACAAGGGGAATCGTTGAAGTAATAGGTTTGCAGGGAATGAGAAGATAAGGTATCCCACATAAAAGGAACTGCCGACCCAAGAGTATTCCAGTCCGGTCAACTTTAAATCTGTTGTTAATCCCATAATAGATGCATAACTATTGGTTGTCTTGTCCATTAATGACGCAGACATCAAAGCAACCACAATTGGTAATATAAACCAATCAATCTTTCTAACCAAACGGCGCTCATACGCTGGGTCTAGTTCGAAGTTCTCTAAGGCCAGGGCATAATTTAGAGCTTGATCAGCATTTTTTTCATCTATCTCGATGATTTCGCCTTCCAAGGAGCGAACACTGAATAGAACAGGGCTCTTCTCTTGAGATAGATCTAAGTCTTGAGTCTCTTTTTTTTCGTCTGACACCGTAGAATGCATGTTTACGGCCCAGCTTTTTTAGTTTTTGGTTTTCTATATGATTTGGCCTATTTTCTAACTGTTTCGATCAATATATCCTGTTTCATTATATATCAGTTGAAGCCTGGATCTTGATCATTAAGTTTTTTGGCGATTAAGACATATTGAGTAGCTAAAGGAGGACGGATCTATGTTTGAGATGGGGGACGACTGCAAAAATTGACATCGGAAAATTCAAATAGCATATTTAGCGGAAAGTCCCGACAGATAATTTCGGAATTTCTCACATTCTGTCTGTTTCGCGACATCTCAGATAAAGGACGTCGCGGCTGACTCATTCGCCGTCGCCGGTTGATAAGTAAACAAAGAGATAAGAAAAGCAAAGTGTGCATGAAGCAAATAGAGTAAAAATCTCCCTGTTATCTTCATCGATAAGAGATGATCGCCTTGATCATTCTTTGTGGATATTCATTGCTGCAAAGTGTGCCTGGATTGTGCATGCAGCCAATGGAAATTGACAGACTGAGATCGAGACAATTGGCATCGGTATTTTCAAGATCGCTGTTTTTTTCGACTACATTTTCCTAGGCGGAATATTTAATCTATCTTTAAAGATATATCGGTACCAAATAACTTATCTATCATAAAGAGATATGGATTTATGCTCTCCATAAGAGATTATATATGTAAGATAGTATACCGAGCAGTATTTCTCTACTCAGTGGCTGCTGTTATAAAATTGCAGCTGTAAGCAAACATATTAGTGTACTCATGACATCCCATCTGGAAAAAGACGATGCAATTCTGATTGTAGGGGCTGGGGTCTGCGGACTTTCTACAGCATACACATTTTTACAACGAGGCTATACTAACGTGAATCTGTTTGATAAAAGAGACTATCACGCAATGGGTTACGACTACTTTCGGGGTTGTGATAGCCCCTCATCCGATATGAACAAAATATTCAGAGCGGCGTATGGGGAACAAGTTCATTATCAAAAGATGTCTCTAGAAAGTAGAGAGGTATTTTTGAAATGGAACGCAAGAATCAAGGAAACTAACTTTGAAGGTGGAGACCCAATCTACTTGAATACGGGTAATATTCATCTTACAGATCTTGATGAGCTTCCATTATTTGAACAGCAAACAATGGAGAATATGAGTCCTACTCAGGCTATCTGTATCTCAGATAAAAACGCAGTTGAACGAGCCAAATCAATCGGTCTTCACGAATCTGCTGTTGATCCTTTTGAAATGAAAATTCGAGGTAAGCATCATCAAGGTGTTTTGGATACAACAGGTGGAATGATCATTGCCGACAAATGTTGCAGATGGGTGCTGCATCTGTGCAAGTCAGAATATGACTCCGCTTTCAAAACTCATTTCGGAAAACACACTGGGGAAATTGGCAGTTTGATTGAAAGGGAAACGAAATCGGGGAAAAAATTGTGTCTAGGTTTGAGGACCAAGGATGGCAAGTTTCATTATTCTAAACTGGTCGTAACCGCATGTGGTCCGTGGACTGTCGAAGTAGTCCCGGAAGCAGCAGAAAAGCTGGAGGCTACTGGTGGGACCGTAGCACTAATGAAGGTTACAAATACGAAGGCTCTTGAAAAGTACAATGAGAAAAACTTCCCTACATGGACCTACAAGGTTAGAGATGGTGCCATGGGCGGGCTGTATGGTTTCCCCATTAGAAATGGTTTCCTCAAAATCGGTTATCGTGGCTTAAAATGGACAAATCCACACAAACGAATTAATTCAAAGTTAAGAACTGCCTACTCTGATGATCCAGAAAAGAATGTGCCATTATTTGGTTTGAAGTTAATTAAACAATTTATAAAGGAAAATATTCCAGAGGTCAGCAAAATTGACAGGACAAGATTATGCTGGTATTCAGACTCTGAAGACAATGACTTCCTTATTTCCTATTCACCCTACCACGAGGATAGCTCTCTCTTCGTAGTTGCTGGGGACTCGGGCCATGCTTTTATGATGTTTGGAACTATCGGTAACGTCATTGTCGACATTATTTTGAAGAATAAGAGGGACGTGATGCTTGAAGAGCTTTTCTCTTGGGAAAGAGAGAGGAACAGGTTGAATTCAATTAACAAAGGTCTCGACGATCCACGTGCCTTACAATATCAACAGATGTCAACAGAAGCGGATTTGTTGGTCAGAGAGACAGCCAAACTTTAGCCTTCCCACTGAAGTTTTGTCTGTGCATTTTATTTTTTGTGTTATTTTTTTTTCTATTTTTTATAGACTCTGTTCCCTCTTTTATAGACTTAGTTTGCTCTTTTATAAACCTCCAGCTATTTTATGGTATTTTTTGAGTTTTAGTTTTCTTTCTTCGTTTGTCACCTACAGTGTCACACATAGTGGATGCATTTGACAATCACTGAATTAAATTAAAAATATCCGAATGTAAATAAAGTTTTAAATTTTTATTAGACAGTTATCATTCCATATACAATATATACAGAATGATATGAAGTTAATGGTATGTTCACTCGTAGACTTTGTCATTTATAGGACGCTTTTCTGGCAGAGTGAACATGCCTTGAGACTCTTTCAAGCGGAACTGAACAACCTTAAGTAAATTATACAGAACGGTTAAGACGGGAGTTTCGACGCCTAGTTCTTTGGCGACTTGCAATAGATTTCCCAAAATTACTTCGAGTTCAATAGGGTTTCCTTTCTTGACGTCAACACGCATAGACGGCTCAAACCAATCCCCATCATCAGAATGGACAACGCAGTTGATTACATCGCTTGGTAACTCTACTCCGTCTGCATTGGCGATCGCAATAACTTCACGCATAGCTGGTATAGAAACAGATTCAAGACCACCAGAAAACTCTAACCTTCCGGTATCGACACTTGTAAGTGCGCAAACTGTGTTTAATGTGGCATTGTAAACTAACTTACGGTATCTGTACCATTTAGCATCAGGGAAATAACTACATTTATTTTTCTCATTTGAATACAATGAAATGAACTCTTTCGTTTTGGCTTCTTGAATACGTTTCTCTAAATTGGGATTTTCAAAATAACTGATCAAAGATTTATCATTTTGAGTCTGAACTATTGAGCCGTTATGATTGTGCGAGCCTATGTGTGAAACACCGGAAATAACAACATTTTTTGGATATTTCTTGAAAAAGGGTCGACCAAGGTCAAACCCATTTTGCATCAAGACAATAGTGGTTACCTCCGGTGTGACAACAGGCTCGACCAGATCCTCGACCTTAACAATATCAGCAAGATTCTTAGTGCAAATTACAACAAAGTCATAAGTTTTTTCAGAATCAGCGGCGATGTTAATGTTTGGGTAGATATCTTGAGGCTTCCACCCACTCACAGTGCCATAATCAACAGATTCAATTGAATAACCAACCTCCTTAACTTTTTCGTAGTCTCTTCTGACAACAAGCGACAGGTTGGATTTTCCAACATAGTCAATACCGTATGCAACAATGGTACCGACACCGCCAGCCCCAATCAACAAAACGTTACTTTTGGCAGTCATTTTTTGAATCTGACTTACTTAAACTTCTGGATAATAAGGTTAAAAAAGCAGGAAATGGAAACTTTAGTGAATTATTTTATTTCGTTTTCCCATGCTGATCAAAGTGCGTATTTAAGTAAGTCACTTAAATTTTGTAGGACCGTAATGCCAATTAAGGTTAATGAAACAAGGAAGATTCCTTGATATGGAATATTTGATCGGGTTCTTATCTTGATTCATCAAATTTCCGACACCGCCGCACAAGGCGGAACTTTCCGTTATGCAAAATAATATAGTTGGAAGCAACAGAACGATTCATACAAGATATTGAGTTTATAAAAAAGAGAAAGCAAGCAATATGTTATAGTCAAATAAACATTCAATGATCTGAAGGTCACTTGGGGGGATTCAAATTTCCTAAAACATGCTCAGCGATAAAACAACAGAAAGCGAAGTTATCACCATACCGGTTGATGAAGACTATGAATCCGTGCGCTTCAGTAACGGAAGAAAAAAGGCCATCGTAGCGATTTGTTCGGCAGCATGTTTTCTGGCACCCATGGCAGGTATGGCATTTCTTCCTGCTGTCAGTATTATTGCTGACGATTTTCACACAACCGGCTCAATCATTAATATCTCGAATGCCGTCTACAATGTCTGCATGGCCCTCTCATCCGTATGGGCTTCCTTCAGTGATGTCTATGGGCGCAGAAATGCATTTCTGATATGCATTTTTTTTTATGTTATTTCCTCCTTATTAGTAGCTTTTTCTCAAAATCTGGCAATGTTCTTTGTATTCAGAGCTACAACTGCTTTCTTTGGGACGTCCTTCTTCTCTGTCGGGGCTCAGATGATTGGAGATATTTATCCTCCTGCAAAACGTGGTTCCGCAATGGGTTGGAATATAGCAGGTAGTCAAATTGGACCTCCTTTGGGGCCTACTATCGGAGGGATTATCGTTACCTATACAAGTTGGAGGGTGATATTCTACATACTCTCCGGATTAGGAGCAGTTGTGTTGATTGTTGCTTTCTTCTTCCTGCCTGAAACTTTAGAGGAAACCAAGTTTCAAAAGGCTTTAAGAAAATATAATGACCAGGAAAAAGTACTAGAGGATCCAACTAAAGCTAGAAAATTCATATTTGTCCCGTTTAATGCACTGGGCTGCATTTCTTCTCTAAAATATCCGACTCTCTTTCTCACGGGTGTCTCCTCTTCGGCTTTAATGTACAATATGTACTGTTTGTTGACGCCTATTCGGTATGTTGTTGATCCAAGATTCGATTTGAATCTACCCATATATGGTGGCTTATTTTATCTTGCACCAGGAATTGGCTATTTTTTAGGTTCTTTAATAGGTGGACACTTATCAGATTATCAAGTTAGGCATAGTATTGAAAAACGACAGGGTGCTAGGGTAGCAGAAGATAGATTACGTATAACATTAATTCCATTTGGCATTTTCAGTCCTGTTAGCATTTTAATATATGGATGGTGCTTACGTTTTGAAAAGGGCGGATATGCAGTACCAATTATTTTCATGGTTATCAATGGGTTTTGTCAAACGGCTACGTTTCCCACCATAAATAGCTATTGTGTTGATTCTATGAATTCAAAAGTGGGAGGGGCCGCTGTTGGAGGTAATTACTTTGTAAGATTTTTGGCATCAGCCCTTGCATCTGGAACATGTCTCACATCAATCCAGAATATAGGTATTGGATGGACTTCAACTATTTCCGCAATTGTTCTCATAATTGGAACCTTTTGCATATTGCTTCTCATAATTTTTGGTCAAAAACTTAGAGACAGTTAATAGTTAGGAAAGAAGTAAGGATAGGTGGGAAATATTGGTGAGAAACAAGTTGTACATTGACAATCGCATAAGATGATACTGTATATTAGATATTATATATTCTTCAAAAGAAATCATTTAAATTTGCATTAGACGTTATGCATAGATCAAAAATGGAACAAATTGTTATTTCTTTCACCAATGTAGGAGTAAAATAGAATTATTCTACGGAACAAAAGTTGTGTAACATTTCTTTAAAGTAAAAAAAAGTTGATCTATTTTACAGGTTGAATATAAAGTAACTATTTATTTAACAAGTTCTTTTTCACTCCTAATCCTTTTTCGCAGACCTGCTTCTTTGTGAATATCCTCCTTAACAGTTTTAGGTTTCAACCCTGAATAAAACCAGTCAATCATTGATATAACATCGTAAACAGGGAGTCCAGTAGCTGAGGATACAGCTTTTGCGTAAGGAGGCATTTGAGTGCATTCTAAAACAATCACAGAGACAGAAGGATCCTCTACTAAAAGATCCTTCGCCCTAGATACAAGTTCTTCTTCGAGTTCCTCCTTAATATATGGTTCTCCTCGTTGTATTATTCCACGAAGCGGTCCAGAAGAGGTGCAGCCGACAACGGTTATCCTTTTCCTCATTTCATTGGTGATTCCAATCCCTCTAAAGTGAGCATCTCCTAAGTTTTGGCTGTCGAAGGTTAGCACTCCGACATGTTCTTTATCGGCTCTCATGGCCAGAAGAAGAGGGATTTGCAGTAAACTACTAGTTGCAATTGGAATAGGAATTAACCCTGCAATCCTTTTCTGGATCTGGGCTAGAAATCCACATGAGGTAATTACGCCAATCGCACCTTTATCTGCAAGTCTTTTGCAAGCATCTGCGATTGATTGAAGAAATTCTTCTGGATATTCTTCAGAACAAACGATTTTCCAAAGGGTAGCATCACGAATCGTTTCGTGTACCAAAGGACAGGCAAAAGATTCTGGATTTAAGGGATCTCCTGGGGGTCTGTGGATATCATCTGTGTAATCTAGGCACAAAGCACCCAAAGGGGGAAGATCTTCTCCTTCCAAATATCTCGACATAACTAGGTACACATCTTTTCAGACTATCAATGACTAAACACAAGAGCTTGTCAGCATATATGGTAGCTTAAATATGCTGAAGAGATTGTTCCGATGCCTTTATGTAATGAAACGCTTATCTTATCTGGGTCGGAAATTTTGGCATTGTGCGATAAGTTTTTCCGGCACTATCTCTCGCAAAACATTTATAAAAAAACTGAGAAAAGGGAATTTCCAACAGATCCTCCTCTGATTTACTCAGATTTGTTGCGGAATATGCGTGTTGACATAGAGATTTAACTAGTGTTCGAGTATTGCAGCATCAAAAAAAATCTTTATTGAAAAACATGAAGGCTAGAATCAAGGAAACGATACCACAAAAAGAAACCGTATCTACTGCTTATCCTGAAAAAGTCGGAAAAATCAGTAAGAGCGGTAAAAAATACCAGACAGGAGCATGCTGCTATTGTAAAAGACGAAGAAAGAAGTGTGATGGTCAATATCCTACCTGTTCAACATGCAAATCTGCAAATGCAGTTTGCACTATGATTGATCTGGCTTCAGGGCGGGAGATAACAAGGAACTACGTTGAGACGCTTGAAAACAAAATTCATAACCTTGAAAGTTCACTTAGAGATCAACGAACAGGAAAAGAGATCGGCAACTATACAGGTCTACCTACCGCTGATTCGATTGGTCAGCTGGAAAATCAAAGCGAGGACGATGCAATTGATGAATCCACGGCACAAGAAAACAAAGATCTTGCACGTGATGTGGGTTACATAACATTAGCTGCTGCCGCCGAGCCACGATACCTTGGTGCAAGCAGCGCTTATTCAATTGCGAAGGTCATAACACATTCAATTCGGTATCGCCGTCAAAAGCAGAAGGATCATAACATAGGTGCAGTACAATTGGTTAGTTCAGGAGGTAGCGACACGGAAGAACATCAGGAGCAGCTTTTAGCATTGCAATTACATAAACCGTCAGAGGAGATTGGGATAAACTTGCTAAAGGCATACCATCGCGGTGTACAATGCCAATATCCGTTTCTCGATTGGTCGTGGGTATTGAAGTGCTTCGATAAAGTTATCAACACCGATACCAATGAAGACACTCCTCTATTTTTCGTCTACATGATATTTGCTATAGGTAGTCAATTGATGGAAGGTGTTTCTAGAAGTCCTTCAACTCTTCAAGCAAGAGCATATTACAATAAAGCTTTCGAGCATATTACGACCATCATAGAAGATACTAGCTTACGTTCTGTCCAGGTATATCTCATATTGGGTATATTTTCGCAAAAAATGCCATGTGGAAGCTCTATTTGGCAAACAACGGGCCTTGCGATCAGAACTGCTGTCGCATTAGGTTTACATCGATCCCCCAGTTATTGTAGGAAGCGAGTTAAACAAAAAGAGATAGATAGCGCAGGCCAAGACCTTAGGTCCCGAGTTTTCTGGTCGGCATACAGTTTAGAAAGAATCAATGGACTGGTACTTGGTCGCCCATTTGGACTGTCTGACGTTGATATAGACGCGCCGCTTCCAGATAATGAAGAATATGTTGTCGCAAACCATGTTTTCAAACTAAGGAAAATACAGTCTAGTATATGCGTATTTGTTTACGGTCCTCGACATTTTAATGAAGATGACAACGAAGTGAATTTAACTAGACACCAAATAATGCTCGAGCTTAACAGTTGGAAATCTACATTTCCAGTTAAAGATGATGCAAAATGCACATGGGAGACAGATAACTGGTGTACAATATCATATCATAATTCGGTCCTGTTACTTCTGCGTCCAGTGGTGCTGGAGGTTTCTGAAATGAAAGGAAGTACGTCCGCCTCCACAATAGAATGGTTCAAAATATTTACGCAGTCTGCTTCGGCTATTTGTTTAAACTACAAAGAGCTACATTCAATACAAAAGCTCAGCTATACATGGTTGGCGCTTCATTGTGTCTTTATTGCGGGTGTGTCATTTCTCTACTGTATATGGCTAGACTGCACACTAAAAATACTGCAATGGAGACGAAAGAGTACCATTTATGATACCATATCTGCCTGCTCCAATATACTTTATGTCCTAGCAGAAAGATGGGACAGTGCTACAGCATTTCGCAATTCTTTCGAACAAATGTCAAAATCTATACTAGCTAGACTGGAAAACGAAAGCAATGATGAAGAACCCACTGATGATCCTTCTAATCCTGATACCGAAGGTAAGGGTATAGCACAACAGAACAATTCTAAAATTGCTCCAGGAATTGCAAACATTAAAGAATTGTACCACCCAGAACCTTTTAGTGTCCGGCAGAGTATGTTCGATGCGCAGGAACACGGGGGGAGCCTTGGACTTACGGATGGTGTTTCTTTTGCTTTGCCTTCATCTGTATCTAGTAACTCCTCGCCTATGGAGGGAACTAGTGGATCATGTAATGAGGAAGAAAAAAACCATGTTGTCGAATCTTCCATATGGGATTTTTTGAATAATGAAGGAGATCAATTTTTGCGTGCCATTTTCTATGACATAGAAGAAAAGTTGGATACGACGCCGAGGAAGAAAAACGCCGCTAGCTCAAGGTCCTAATCTGTATGGATAAACATTTACTAGAACTTTATTCGCTACAAATCATCAGGAGCATTCTTACTTATTTTTGATCACTTTTTACTTTTAGTAATTATTTAATTATATTCGTGTTTTTTCCAAAACTTTAAAATGACTTATTTCAAATGCGGTATTTGGGTTTTCATGATATAATTGGACACCTGATCCAGTTGGGCGAGCTCTTCGATGTTGCTACTGTCTGTCTTCTACCAACTTTGCAGGTGAACGTCGGTAATACTTATGGTCGTGCACAGAAACGCTATTCAACCAATACTTTTTTCAGTCATGTCAGTATGTAACAGCCACCTCGAGTCTAAAAAAATACAAACGCAGCTTATATTTCTAATTATTCTACTATAACTGACATTAGATTAAAACTATTGAAGCACGGGCTGCATAATTTTCTAGGAGTATGAACTGTTTTTATTTTCATTTTCTTAAAGAGAAGCAAGCAACTTTACTTCGCTCTCCATGCTACTTGACACATACATTTAATATTTCGCAAAAAAAGAAAGATTATACGTGATCAGAAGCTTTCTTAAGATCGTAAAAATAATTCTACCCCAAACTTTTTTGTCACCTTTCTATCGAAAAAATATTATGTGTTAGAACTTTGAGCGTTATCAGAGGATTAGCTACTGTCATTCTAACCTAGCCAAGGGACAAGGCTAGAAGCTGAATATGCCTTTAAATTTGGCGCATTTAGCGGCTCTTTAAAAAATTACTTTAAATCTAGACATATTTATGATTGACTAAGTGATATTATGTGGGCTAAGCTGCTGACAGCATGTTTACCAGACCTGATATTCTTCGAAATATTCTATTGCCTTCGTTGAATGCTCTATAACGGCACTTGCTGTTACATTTCTGATAGAGTCCACGAAAACAGGGGGACCACAACACACCACTGCTAACGATCCAGATTGCTTTACAGTTTCAGTCATGATTTTTTTGATGTCAGGTCTGCCATTTTCAAGAATGGCAAATACAAAGTCATTTGAAATAGATCCCTCCATGGAGGGAGTCTCAGTCGACACTTCATTGACAGGATCAGTGGACTTCTCCTCATTTTTGGCAGCATGACTAAAATGTTCACTACAACATTGGGATTCGCTCGAACTTTTTTCTTCACTAGTATCTGACACCTTCATGGTATTATAAATATGTAATTCGACATTTGATTTCTTTAGACACATCAATTCAGGCTTGTATGCCTCGAGAACATCGTAGCCTCTGACAGTTATGATGAGCTTCACAAACTGCTTCCCATTTCTGAGCGAAGTCATTCCAAGTTGGATGGCATGAGCAATTGGGCCCGGTAAACCGGTACCCCCTGCAAGTAACAACACATTATCGAAATAATGGGTCGGGGATGAAGTGCCGTAAGGTCCATCAATTGCCAGTCTCATTGTCGCTACGCCACCATTACGATTGACATGATTTCTAATGAGTCTGGTTACACCCCTTTTAGATTTCAAAATGACCACTAGCTCCTCGTCTTTTGTTATTGAATCCATGACCGTGAATGGGTGTGACTGCCAAAAGTATAACAAATGCACGAAGGAAATAAAAATATACTGACCGGGCTTCGCTTTCCAAGATATTTTTGGTTTTGGAATTGTAACTCTGAGTAGGTCATCTCCAACTAATTCCATCTTAGATTTAGGGAATCCAAAATACAAAATTCTGATCAAACGAATAAGCCTATCGAAGCACCAGATAGCAATTGATGCGTAGACCCATTCGATTCCGCTCAGAGATGTGACATGTTTCCAGCAAGCATAGAAGAATAACGCACCTAAAACGATATGAAGGAATAAGAAGAGCTCATAGAAGTATTTTCTAAAAATTCCAAAAGAAAAAAAAACTAGCATGGATGCTAGACAAGTTGCCGCTACTCCAAATTTCCAGTAGGTCTCTTCCTTATCTTTTTGCCAGTAATTATAGGCAAGTGCATAATTAGTGTAGGCAGCTGAGTGAATAACAGCATCCATAAACATAAGTCTGCCAAGCCATTTGTGGAATACAATGAAAGAAGTATATTTCATGCCAGAAATATACTCAAGAAAGTTATTTCTGCCCGCAAACAAAACAATGAGGGGAAAGTGCGCAAATGCCATGACTCCACTTCTGTCAGCCAAAAAACGGGCCACCTGCGCTCTGTGTGACTTGAATAATATATTGTAAGGATCAAATTGATAACAACATGCCATAAAACTTACATGGAGTAAAATGTAAACGAAAACAATTAGGCTTTCAGCCCGAGTCGGAATATATCCTTTGAATATCTTGAGAAAAGAAAATCCTTCAGCATGTTTTGTGAAAACAGTTGGCAAAGTAGTGTGTCCTCTCACCCAGTTCACAATTTTTTGCCTGAGTATCGCTTTTTTGTAGGGCGTATAATTCAAAAAGTGAAGACTTCCAGCGAAAACCATAACACCGAGGAAATACGCGCATATGATACCTCCAAAGACATTTCCTACGTCATAATTGAAATAGAAGCCCTGGTATGCATTGAAAAATTTATTTCTGTATGCAGCATCGAATTCAACGGGATAGGTGATATTGAAGTCCTTTGTAGAGTACGGCTGCATGTATTTGGTGCTATTTTCCAACGATTTGTAGAAACCAGATGCACTCATATTCTTTAGTGTCACACAAGTTTCTTGTAGTGGCTCAAATGCTTTTTCAAATGTTATGTTAGAAGAGCCATGTTCGAGGATAGTTTCGTAAATGCAGTACAACCAAGACCCCAGGGCTGGCTGATAACTGCAAGCGACAGAAGAAGTCTTTCCAGTTGCGACATATTTCCATGTTGTCTTGGAAACAGCCCGCATACAGGAGTACGCCGCGACTTTCTCTAGCTTGTTACGCTTTACGGTCTCGCTCGGAGCAGCTAACACAACATGAAGAAACAAGAAAGCACCTAAAACACTGCTGAAAAGCATTTTGTCGGTTTAATGCTGTCCCATGGTAGAACATCCAAAGCTGAAAATTCGGTTCCTGCATTCTCTTGGCACTTTATACCGCCTTAGAATAGCGACTCAAAAAATTTCAAACGACTTGTGTACCTGCCAAGTCTCATAAAATCATGCCATATTCTTGGTATATGAGGATCCTACAGCTTCTCGGTATCTAGTTACACCCTCTGTTGTATTGTATCAAAAAATCGTTATGAGCGAGAACTAGGGTCCACTATTTTTTGTAGACGCCAAAAAAAAGGTGCAAAATTAAAAGAGTATGCTCTTTAAAACCTGGCGGATGCCGTTTGAGAGTGCGCTCGGAGGCAAAGTGCTCTCGATAAGGGTGCATTGAACCAAAAGGTACATCACCAAGAAGGCTTGGTTCCTACAATCCGCTGTGCAACGCAATGCATTGTCAATTTTTTCAGGTTGCCAGACGACCATTTACCGTGTCACCCACCTCCTTGACTTCGGGACCCTTTCAAACAGCTGGGCGGCTTGGCCATTGGAGTCTCGGCGAGAGAAGCCAGGCTGAGCCACAGTGCTCTCTGCATCTTCTGTATCGGTATTTCTTGCCTTGCCCATAAGAACAACCTCTAAAATGCTGTGAATCGCGATCCACCAGTGTTTCACAAATTCTCAGTCTTCCGTTTTGGCATACCTGGAAAATTTTTGTATATTCGCACCTCTCTGCAGGAGGATGGTCCCATCAGCGACGTATCCCCGAAAGAGACGGCAAAGAAAGAGACGACAAAGTGAGTGAGCCAGAAAGGACGGCCAGCTCATGCACCCGTGTAGAGTATTTCCTTGCACCTAGCCCAAAGTTGCCGCCGTTTTCTGCGCCATCTGGGACAACCTGGAGTGACGCGTGTTTTACACATAGCTCCACCAGGGTGTAATTCTTTGTCCTGTCTGCATTGACAGAATAGCACACCGAAGAGAGGATCATTGGCTGGCAGACGTTTCACTTCTCATCTCGGAGACGGGTATTTATGTACTCATACGCCGTAGCCTGGCTCCCCACCGCTCCAAATGAACTCGTGTGCACCATTTGTAAGCTCACGAACCAGCAAACAAGGTAGAAGCTGCTACACGAACGGAAGTGCAATTGGATCTGAACCCGGTGGCTCCGATATGCGTCCCTCGCTGATTTGCGATTGTTCCTCTAAGGCAGCTGAGGTCAGCGAGCACGTGCCGGCCCGACGCATCTAGCGATCGATATCTTGATGCAATGCAATGCAATGCAGAGCAGAGCACAAAGTCGCCGCCGCTTCCACTCCCAAGTTACCCGCCCATACAATACTCCTGTTACCCGCCCCGCTCCTGGAGCACATCGTCAACGTTGTCCGAAGCCCAAGCTGACAACCGACCTTACGCCAGCTACACGGTTCTGAAGTCATGTTGGTATCTGGTGCCCGAGTTTGCAAGCCGTGGTCTTATGAGACAATGAGCCAAAAGAATTGGAGCGAGCAAGCTACATGTAGTATTTCTTCCGGCAGGTGCACAATCCTGCCGAGCGATGGGGCATATTCAACTCAGACGCTCACTCCAGGCCCTCGCCCAGAAGCTATATTAAGCAGCAGACGGGATAATAGCTCCTTGTATTCGCGTGAGTACAAAGCTCCTGTGCTTGTCCGCGTGATTGAGACAGCTCATCGTGGTTACCATCAGCTGCCGCCATGGTTGTTCCTGGAACGTGACCAGCTGTCGTCTACGAAATGAATTCTCGCACACTACACCCTTTCGGCGATAGACGCCAGCGCTTTTCTTATGTCCTTTGTTTATATTTCGAGTTTCCGAGAAAGCTCGTCTTCTCCTGCCGAGCCAAACAGGGGAGCCTTCTATGTGGGGTACAAATTTTGAGATTACCCCGCGATGCGATCTAGCGCAATGAAAAAGGGAAGTGTTTCTTTTGCGGCGTTTCTTTTGCCTCTCATTGGTCTATCATGCTTTCTCTATCCAACAAGTAATGTCAAATCTGACATAAAATGTGAGATGAATTTGAGATGAATTTGAGATGAATTTGAGATATATAAAGACGGCAACATAAGCCTCCGTATCGCAGGAATTGGGTGGTTTGCTGTTGAGACAGACCAAGGCCTTTGATATTGAAGCATACCAGAATGACTTTCCAAAGCTACATCACCGGAACCGGAGAGGACGGCCAAGTGCCACAAGCGCCTCCAGCGGAACAATACGAGAAGGCCAACAGCTTTCTGGAGTTGTTTTCTCAGAAAAACAAGCTCGTTGTGGTGACCGGTGCTGCCGGGGCGATCGGAGCGGCGATCTGCGAGGGATTTGCTTCGGTCGGGGCTGATATCTGTGTTTTGGACTACAAATATGATCCTGACTTCGCTCAATCATTGTCGAAAAAGTATGGAATCTCCGCCAAGGCCTACCAGGTCGACATCACTGTGGCAGAGGAGGTGAAAAGCTGCATCGCAGCCATCCAACGTGATTTCGAGGGTCGTGACATCGACACCTTTATTGCCAACGCAGGCATTGCGTGGACGGCAGGCAGCATTCTCAACGAGAGCGCTACGCCAGACACGTGGAGGAGAGTCATGGATGTTAATGTTCAAGGAACCTACCATTGCTGTAAGTACGTCGCAGAGGTCTTCAAGTTGCAAGGACACGGCAGTCTGATCTTGACGGCATCGATGTCCAGTTACGTATCGAACGTTCCAAACTACCAGACTTGTTACAATGCCTCTAAAGCTGCGGTCAGACATATGGCCAAGGGGTTTGCCGTGGAATTCGCCCACTTGACGGAGCCGGCTGGCAAAATTCGCTGCAACTCTGTGTCTCCGGGCTACACTGACACCATATTGAGCTCCTTCGTTCCAACACAACAACGTGCTCAATGGTGGGGATTGACCCCAGTTGGCCGTGAAGCTTTGCCGCAGGAATTGGTCGGCGCATACTTGTACTTGGCCTCTGATGCCGCCAGTTTCACCAATGGTAGTGATATTGTCGTTGATGGCGGCTACACCTGCGTTTAATGGGGCCCATGCCAGTCTGCCACGAGCCTGCTACCCGAATATATATGCTTTTCATTTTTATGCCGTATTTATAAAGCTGACTCAATCTGAACAAATTTGATTATATATCTAGCCGTGAGGAAGACTCCTTGAGTCTCACGAATATAGAATTTTTGAAATATCAGTCTGTATTCAACAGCCACATATTATCTCGATACATCGATAAGAATGGACTGAGAGATCTGCGTGAGCGTCTCAGCCTATTTGTGTTTGATAGAATCCAGGCCCAAAAAAAAGGCCTATAAAGAGCAGACCCGTTGAGCAAGTTGGGATTCCTTCCACGGAAATGTAAAAAACTCTCCGCGACGGGGAATTGAACCCCGATCTGGCACGCGACAAGCGCCCATTCTGACCATTAAACTATCACGGATTGTTGAATAACATGCTTGGCAGTTTTTTTAATAGCGTTTTTCGCTTATTGGAGAAAACCCTCAGAAGAATACCATGGGGCAGCATAGTACTGGCAGAGATTTATTGGAAGAGGTTCTTATTGAAAGTATCTAAGAAGGTTTCATCCATCGAGTTGTTGACACTTTTGACTAGCAGACATTGTTGTTAGAATTGAGAGTAAGTAAGATATAATGACAGTATTTACAACGTGACATCTACAAATGATATGCTGAGTAACCGAGAAAGTTATGTGAGATGAGCCCTAACAAATTATCGTTCGATGTGGGAGAGAATCGAATGATATTTACTGCGAGACGATAACGATCAGGATCATCACTGCAATACATTCTATGGTCATCAGCCACCAATATAATCCGTGCAATTGTTTCTATGGGATCGAATAAATGGCATGATCATGAGTGAACAAATAGCATGAGCATCAGTGGAAAACTTGCACTGATGACAGTGTTCAACAGTTCAATAGGTACAATTTGTGACGTATAAATACCGAAACTTTCACCTGGTATTTGTTCTGTTCAGTTCATATCTTTTGTATATTTCTGTTAAAAGTGAGATATCGGAGAAAGAGTCATAAAATCATGACATGAACGTACTACAAGCCTGACTGAGAATGAAAGGATATCGGTCATTGGTGTTCAGCGAGACGTCTCCATTCAGGTGACATGTCTTCAGTAGCTGTGCAAAGCGATATTTTCATTTGGCACATGCTCAGGAGATGCTGTCGTTCCTAGTTTCACGTATGATGAAAACGTTTTGCTCACGATATCGTTTACTGTTATGATTCGATGTAGTGCAATTTTTGGAATATGTAAAGGAGACTTCGTATGTTGTTCCCGAGATTATGTTTTGTCATAAAGAGGGAGAGGCAGTTCGTGGACATTTAACAATTCACGAACTCGGCATATGAATTGTGTAAAATAACCTAAATGCTTCAATGCTTTTATTAAATGATCTAATTATCAGAACCTCTCAACATTTCTAAGTGTTAGAACGGAGATATAGGAGAAAGAGTCAAAATCATGACATGAACTTACTACAAGCCTGACTGATAATGAAAGGATATCGGTCATTGGTGTTCAGCGAGACGTCTCCATTCAGGTGACATGTCTTCAGTGGCTGTGCAAAGAGATATTTTCATTTGGCACATGCTCAGGAGATACTGTCGTTCCTAGTTTCACGTATGATGAAAACGTTTTACTCACGATATCGTTTACTGTTATGATTCGATGTAGTGCAATTTTTGGAATATATAAAGGAGACTTCGTATGTTGTTCCCGAGATTATGTTTTGTCATAAAGAGGGAGAGGCAGTTCGTGGACGTTTATCAACTCACGAACTCGGCATACGAATTGTGTAATATAACCTAAATGCTTCAATGCTTTTATCAAATGATCTAACTATTAGAACCTTTCAATACTAAGGTCTACGCAGTGCTCATGGCTTGGTATGGTTCTTATTATACTCGATCATGTCATATGATCGATTTATTGCACAACAACCGAAATGCTTTTTTCATGGAGGGTTGGCCGAGTGGTCTAAGGCGGCAGACTTAAGATCTGTTGGACGGTTGTCCGCGCGAGTTCGAACCTCGCATCCTTCATTACAATTTTTTTCAAAAATTCCCCCTTGGTTTTCGAATTTATAATCTATTCACTCCCGACAATAAAAATCCCATTGAACCCAACGTCTTAGTGACGAGACAATGAATTATTCTCGGTTTTTTTCTAGCCGAAGAAAAGTTGTTCTTTTCCTTCTTTGACATTAAAATTCTGAATTGTTCACCAAGCCCAGTACCCGCCAATGTGCAAAAAATTCCACCGTTACCATTAGAATAGTAAATGACAGGCTATAACAGCCAAGATTATATAGCGAATGTGATATCTAAGTTATTTTCTTTTAAAAGGTTCCACCAAAATTTATTTTGCGCCCAACATTGTTGCATCAAATGTTTAGCCATGCCCGCACTACTAACTCCTCTTTGATTAAGCGCCTCGATTCTATCCAGATACACAGATCTGTGATTAACCATTGAATCATCCAGGAGGTCGCATCCACAACAAAATAGACAAAAAATGACGCAACTTGTTGAGGAGCTTGCAAGCGGAATGTATTTAGAAACGATATTCGTGATTTTTAATAGCAAATCCCTAACAACAACGCTTCGCAATGGCATATTTAATGCTCGCCTTTTCAACTGAAGAGATCCCGTAAGACCGAAAATCAAGTTTGTGGCACGAAGTGTACTATATCCGTCATAGTTTTGGCTGCTCTTCCTTTTGGGATCATCTTTGCCACAAAAATAAACATCGTAAACCTTGTCTCTCTGTGCTTCAGACTCTTCTAGATGTTTTGTGATTTTGTAATCCAGTTCCAAAGTCTGTATTAAGAGATCCATGGGAATTTCATCTATCTCACCATCAGATTCGGTTAATCGTTCTTTCTCACTTATTATCCACGAGACATCAGCTAAAAGTGATAGAACTTTAGGCTCCATCCCTGTACTATACTCAATGTCATTTAGTGTCTGTTTCCTCTCATTATCCACCTCCTTATAATGTTTAAACTCGTATTTCAATGAGCTCAATTTTTCCGTTGTTATTACACGATTCGTCGAAGACAAAGAACCGATTATATCTACATAAGTGAACCATCTCGTCAAAAAAACTCTTGAATCAGATTCGTCAATTACGTCTGCTATTGTCAGCGCCTGATCTTTGGAGGCGCTCAATCTTTCCTTCATTAAATTTCTAGCGCCGTAAACATGTGCCCTCCATTTCCGTCGTCTGTCACTAAAAAATATATCATAGGCAGCCAACATCATAACAGTTGCTAACGTACCATCACTTCTCCTTTCTTTTTCGTCCTTAAATTTTTGCACCAGTTCTTTGAAAGCCTTTGAAAGGAGACTATCAATGACAGAATCATTGCGCGCAGATGAGGAAGATTCATTGAAACCACAATCTAGCGGCAGGAAATCGAAAGAATTCCAAGTTTCCAACGCGGGGGTTAATTGCATCAGCGATGGGTCTGTTAGGAAACCTAAGGTAGAATTGGTTTGGGCAAGCATCATATTTCGGTGATTTGCTCCAAATGCGAGTAATAAATAGAGTAAGGTTGGATTATGCATTGCAATCTGCGGGAGAACAACATAAAATGGGTTCTTCTTATACATTTCACGCGGAACAGGAACCAAGAAATGACAGGTTTCTCTTAGATAGAACTCAAAGAGTTCCATAAAATATGTAGATGAATAGAGAATTTCCGGTAAAGGAGAAGGAAGATGAAGTCCATGTAATGATATTAGTTGAGTTGGATCAAAAGGTCTATTCCCAATATCATTTACCAGTGGTTTAAGGGTGTTCGTCAACGATTGTTCAATGAGTGCTGCGTCAATGAGCGATTCTGGATCGCTATGCAATTCTGTTGGCTTTTTCTTCTTCTCGAACTTTTGGTTAATTAGTATCATTGGCCTATTTTTAGCATTCCCTTCTCCATAACTGGGTCTTGACTGGGTCTTGATTGTTACTACACCATCTATAATTTTGGTATTGGGTATTTTCGCAACCTTCTTACCTGTGTTTTTGTAAGGCCTACCTCCCCAGTGCAAAGTTAAAGAATAGTCACAGTCATCGAGCGATCTTTTGATACAATTTTGACATTTTGGTTTCCCTTGATCGCACTTGATCTTCAATCTCTTACATGATTTGCAGCCACTCCTTGATCTGACAGCTCGGTCCCCCATGGTAGCACAATAATAATATTTTCGAAGATATCAGGCGCTATGTGCAATCTTACTTTACTTCTTTTTTTCTTCAGTATCTTCCTCATCGATAAGATTCAAAAAACCGAATAATTATTTCTCATCGAATACTATCAAAAAAAAAAAGAATTCTTAAGGAGGATTTTAAATAAGATAAGCCTTGATCTATATAGAATAAACTATTTCGTAAAAACCCTTGATCCCTCTATGTGTCTCTATATCTAATTAAGAACTTAGTTCAAATCCGCGACAACTCTAGACCAGTTGTCCTTCGTTGTTTTACCATATTGAATGTCTGCAATCCATTGAGCAACTTGTTTGGTCAATGGTCCTGATTGCTCACCAGGCAGTAATGGTACAGTTATATCCTTTCCCTGCCATCCAATTTCTTTAATTGGAGAAACGACAGCAGCAGTTCCTGAACCAAAGGCCTCTAGAAGATCGCCACTGGCAGCTTTCTCAGAGACCTCATTGATGCTGTAGTAGCGTTCATTCACTTCCCATTCGTTTGGATCCAAGTTCTCTCTGGCCAGACTTAAAACGGAATCTCTGGTAACACCTTCCAAGATAGTACCATCCAATGGAGCGGTGACTAACTCTTTTTTACCTGTCTTTGAGTTCTTGAAAGCAAAGAAAACGTTCATAGTACCAACCTCAGTAATATACTTCTCGGGGCCAAACAACCAAAGATTTTGTTGATAACCTCTCTTTGCAGCTTCTAACTGTGGTAGGATGCATGGGGCATAATTCGCACCCAACTTCTTGTCACCTACACCACCTGGCCATGCTCTAGTTGCGTAATCCGTTGCTTCCAGTCTAACGGCTTTAAAACCGGTCTTGTAGTAAGGACCAACTGGTGACGTGATAACATACAGCAAAGCTCTGTCAGGTGTGCTGACTCCAAGGCCTGCTGTAGTACCGATCATGGTAGGTCTGATGTACAAAGAGTAACCTTTGCCTTCCGGAACCAAATGCTTATCCTGCTCGATCAATTTACCGATTAGACTAATCAATTGGTCGGAGTCAAAAGTGGGGAGACATATTCTGGCTGCCGACTTGTTCATCCGTTTCATGTTCATATCAGGTCTGAACATTGTGATTTTGTTATCAGGGGTTTTATATGCTTTTAGACCCTCGAAGAGTTCAAATGCATAATGGAACACACATGCCGAGGGATCAAGAGACAAGTTACCAAATGGCTTGATCTCTGGTACATCCCAGCCTTTAGCTTTTGTCCATTCAATTGTCAGCATATGATCGGTGAACGTTTGGCCCCACACCAACTGGTCATTTGGCCTTGGAGTTGATGGATTACTTTTCTTGTCAATTTTCAATTTTGAAGCATCCAATGGAGCAGTTCCCGTTGTCATCGTTCTGATTGACCACGGTAGCTTCCGCAAGACCGCTATTTTAAAATTTTGTCTAGCAAGCATTTTATAGATATTTCTGAATGAAAATTCTTATCCACCGAAAACTGTTGTCAGTATTTTTCTGTACGTATATCCGTCAGACTCTATTGTGGTAGATACCTCTTGACGTCAGATAAACTCGGTTTTTGTTTTGGTTTAGATTAGTCGCCAATATATATGCGAAAATTTTCACGACAACGAAACTATGCCACCTATAAAGAAATCGATGTTATAATGGCGAGTTCTTGCCGTCTGCTGGAAGCTTGATTTAAATACTTGCAATCAACAGATTAGAAGTTGAAAATTACGAGCTGCGATATATACTTTATGCGTCATCGTGCATCGTCGATCAGTCATTTTCATTGTCGCAGTTAAAAAAACGCCGAAACCGGCCCTGCGCTTGGGCCGGTAACGGTGACGGCGACGCATAACAATGTAGAATGCCCTAATAGATGCAGAAACATAGCAGCGTAGGAAAATATGGCCTCTGGCGTTAGAGCTTGTGACTGAAAGATACAGATAGGGTTAGTGCTGTCGTGATACTGCTGTGACTCATTCCAATCGTGGGGCATTTTCTGTTTTACTTCTGACGAGGTAAGAACAACACTCATCGATGAAAAAACACCGTCTGGGGGACAAGGACAGATGGCTGATAAGCAATCGCTTCGAAGGGAGGTTGGCAGGGCACTCAAGGGGATCTCAAGCCGGGAGATTGAGCGCCAGTCTAAAATTATCGCTGACTCATTGTTTCCGCTGTTGAGAACATGCAGGAACGTGGGTTGCTATATCAGCATGGAGACTGGCGAGGTTGACACACAGTATCTTCTGCAGCATCTCTTCAAGGAGGGCAAAACGGTCTATCTGCCTAGATGCACCTCGACGAAGGAGACGGGCCATGCCATGTTGCGGGAACAGTCGAAACATCATCCACATCTGACGTTTCACAGGATGGAATCGTGGCGGCAGGTACAAACATTGAAACCACAAGGAAAATATCAGTTGAGAGAGCCGGAAAGAGAGCATCCCGCTCCGTTGCCCGCTCACTTGGATGTCATGCTAGTCCCCGGGGTTGCGTTTAGCGTTGAGAAGGGGGCACGGTTGGGCCACGGCGGTGGTTACTACGATGACTTTTTCAGAAGATACAAACTGCAACATAACGGGAGCAAGCCGTTACTGGTTGGTCTGGCACTTAATGAACAGATCGTTGATAGTATTCCCCTTGAGAGCCATGACCAACTAATGGATTGTATTCTGACCGGCAGCGGGGAAATGCACTGGACGGTTACTCCGAAGGGTCTGCAAACATAAATATTGGTGTCACTAACGTAAATAATATACGGTTAAATACAAATTTGTAATGTGTCGCTATTTTCACGCTTTAAATATGCCACTCCCATTAACAAGCTTTCTATTTCCGGATTGATCTATAACCTCAACCTTTATTTTCACATTTTTTCCGAACTCCTCAACTCTCGTTGTTCTGACGATAACAAACTGATTTGCAAATGTAGGCAGCTTATATGATATTGACAAATCTTTTGTTTTTTCTCCCTCTTTGCCCCTGAGGAATTTTACACATTCTCTCATAAAATCTTCCATCACTGTTGCCAAAATCCCCCCATGTACGATGAAGGGATACCCAGTCAACTTCATGCCCAAGTGATATATTCCAACACTTTCCTTTGTTACAGGGTTATAGTAGAATCTCGGTGGGATTGCGATAGCGCCAGGGGTACTTAAAGTTTTGTCAATTAACAGATCATCTTTCCGCCTTTGTGGAAAAACTTCTCTGAATCCAACTTGCTGAAGCTGTCTGACTACTGGCAAATTTTCGCTTCTGTTAAATAGATCAAGCTGATAGTCTTTGACTTCATCGGATCCTTGTGGTAAAGAATCATATCTCCAGTATGCCATCAAATCAGTGAAAGTCATGTGTTCCGTGAGTAGCCATCCTAAGAAGAAACTCCCTCCAAATATCGTAAATGGTACCCATCTTCTGGACTTTTGTTTGGGTCTTACTACGAATCTCTTTCCAGTTGCATTTATGAAATCGGAGTAGCACCTTCTTGCTATTCGTGTTCCAAATCTTGTTAACATATTAAATTTGATATTTTGAGCCAAATAGCCAAAAAAATCTGTCGGAACTTTTCGTTGTTCTCGTTCTAAACCCTCGTTTGGTTGGTGTTTTCAGTTTTTACCACCTTTTGCTTCGGCGATATCAAAAAACCAAAAAACTGTAGGATACTGAATAGATTTTTACAATTCTGTCTATACCAGTTGTTAGATATATCATTTTGCTTGAAGATATATGCACCTGAAGATTGAGACTTTAACACTTAACGATGATACACCCGATACAATTGGTAAAGAGAGTACAGTCCCCAATGGACAACAAATTCGTGACGACGTTCTGCTGCTATGGAGAGAGGAACCGGATACTGAGGAGCTAGCTATGTGTGAATTGCATCAGAGAGTTCTAGCTCGAAATCCTCTATGGCAGCTGTCACAAGAGAATTTTGTGCATGTGCTAGCTCTCTATAACCTATATTCTATAGATGATAAAGAGCTTAAGGGTTATGTTAATCAAGTAGAATTACCGGATATCGATGAGGTTGCTCCAATTTTAGACGTCCCAGGAAGCTTAGAGTTATCTTTATGTGGTGATGGGAAAGGAAGAGGATTATTTGCCAAACAAGTATTTAAACAAGGTGAATTGATAGTTAAGGACCTGCAACCTTTAGCTTCTATCCCGCCGATTGAAAAACTTTCTTTGATGAGTTCAGGAAAAGTGTGTTCGCTGTGTGGCTCTTCGATTGTACATAGCTCTCATTTTATTATCATGAATGGACTAGATTGTGATTGTTGCGGAGCAGTGTGGTGCTGTGCAAGTTGCAAGAAGCGCGATACCACTCATGAACTCCTTAAGCATATTAAAAGTAAAAATAGGTCAATTAATCCCTCTGGATGGTCCAAATATGAAAAATGTTGTAAGGACAATATTTTTGTGGCTGCATATTCTATTGGTATCATTTACGCATCCGTCGTTGGAGAAAGAAGTCTGAAGAATCACAAAGATTTGACATTTCAGAAATTTTTCCCTTTGGCACAAGTTTCTCAAAGAATAAGAAGAGATGTTAGTGACTCAACAAATTTAGGAGGTACCTTTGATGCATCCAGCGGTGCTGTAAACACGGAAGACCCAGAACCAATGTGGCGGATGGCCTTCGATTTATTCATGGAGACATTTCCTGATTCAGAGATGGATCTTGAGAAATTTTTGATATTTGTTGGCAAGTATAACATCAATCAAGTTAATGGTCAAATCTATCCACTTTATTCATTCATTAATCACGACTGTGAACCGAATGTACGCTTTGAAATCGATGACAAATTCAACCTTAGATTATATGCCAGGAAATCAATTCAAGTAGGAGAGGAGTTATTGACTACATATGTAAACCCATTGCATGGATCTAAATTGCGAAGGAGAGAGTTGAGAGTGAACTGGGGGTTTTTATGCCATTGTGACCGATGTAATAGAGAAATAGAATTGCGAAAATCTAAAAATGATATCAAGCCTATCATCTCAAAAAGCAGTCTAGGGCTCCAAAGAAGGCGTCAATCATCCATGAGGAATGCACGGCCTGATCTTAATGAACTTTTGAAAAATGGTAAAGAGTTCGATCTTGACATCCCGGATAATCCTCAAATCGGAAGTAGACGAAGGACCTCTGTGAGGTTTGATAATAAAGTCATAGTGGCAGTCGAAGAATAACAAAAACCGTTGATATCTCTTTTAAACCTACCTATCCCAAATCTAATGATATAAACATGTTTATAAGTACACTAACTATGAATGAAAATGAGACGAGTAAAAAAATCACTTAATGCACTAGTTTACTATATTATACGCGCTGCTTTTTAAGAAGCGGCTCATCTTGTATTAGGCCGTTAATATCACTTTCTGAAACTGTCGATGAAGCAACATGGGAGTCATCCTCTGAGACAGCTTGCACGGATGACTGCTCTCGCAGCGGCGGCCTCGATAGGGACTGTGTATGAGGTGTTGTCTGCGACATAGATGGTGACTGCGTTTCTCTCTGTTCATGTTGTTTTGATAAAGGTATTCTATCCCTTAGATAGCGAATCAGCATCGAGTGCAAATCATCCTTGGTGAAAGGCTTAGCCAAGATGTCATTCATACCATGTTGTAGATAAGTTATTAAATCTTGATCCTCGATATTTCCTGTCATCGCTATGATTGGAGTCCGGTTGTCGAAACTCCTAACAATCGAAGTTGCAGTGGCACCATCTAAATTTGGCATAACAATGTCCATGAGTACTAGATCATATCGGAATTTTTCCAAGGTAGTTATAGCAGATAGGCCATCAGTAACAACTTCGACAGTACATCCATATTTCCTCAAGAATTTAGAACATAGTTGTATACAAACGGCATCATCTTCGACCAATAAAACATGGAATCCCTCTCTAAGTATCGAATTTTCAATCGGTTCATTTCTTATGTTTCTTTTACTGCTGTTAGGCATGCTGTCTGGTAGAGATAAATCGGCTGTTTGCGTTGGGTTTGGTGCTACTGTTTGCGTGGGCGGAGGTCGTCCTGGAACCGTTGAATCCGCACCATTATTGAGCTCGAATGATTTCATCTGTATATTTTGTGCCGTGACATTCTTATTTAGCGAATCATTCAAGTTCACGTAATCATAAACCGTCTGAGGCAGTTCCATTCCCTTGTTAGCTAATGTTGTGCATAGCGTGCCAAAATTATTTATTAAATTATCATTTAAGGTTTTGAACGTTAGTAGACTTTCTACCATAGTATTATACTTGGAATTAAGTTTTTGAAATTCTAACTTGGCGTTATAGTTTTCATGCTTTGAAACTTCTAAGTCTTTCTGCAATTTGTCAACTTTCCTTTTTAAAAGATTAAACTTCTCTTTTGATACATTATTGGATGGCATTGTTGTGGGTATATCATTAAGCCCGGCTTGGTCAAAAGAATTTAGCATTACATTACCATCGCCCAGCAATCCCTTTTTTTGTGCTGTTGTTTTCCGTTTGATATTGTCAAGTGCTGCTTCGTTATGAATTAAAAAGAAGGGATGCTTGAATTCCCAGCTTAATTCACCATATTGTGAATATTGCTTCTCTTCGGGCGTCTTCTTGACTTTGTGGAAATCGTATTTATTTAGCTGACGAACAAAACTAGCGAAATTTGAATGCTTGAAATGGTTTGGTAATATACGTGTAGTAAACTTTCCAGTGTCTAACACGACAAAGCTTTCGCCGCTCTCTGTCCAACGCACAATATCTGGATATTCACAGCGTTCAAGAATTCCGAATAGCTTGCGCACGAAATCATTTGAGGGTGTCTTGGACCCAGAGTTCGTACTGCTCCCTGGATTCGCCGTACTAGGTCGGCTACAATCTATGTCGCTACTGGTAATATTCATATTGATATAACTCACGTAGAATTTGGTCCTGTGGGTGCCCTTCCCTAGCTGCGATAAAGGGAAAGCGCGATACCTTGTGTTATATAGCACAAATACAAAATGTGCAGTAATAATATCAAGAATGACCTCTTGACGTAATGAAACTCTTTACTTAAATGATCTCCTGGTATAATGAAACTCTTCACCTTAAATGATCTCCTATTTCGCGACTTTGATACAAAGCCTTGATTGTTTTAGACATTCTATTTCAACTCTCGCATCTTCGCGTAGTCAAGTCCTCGCTTATATTCTTTCGAACATAAACTAAAACTAGATGAAAGTCAAAAGGTTGAAGATTCTCAAAGATAACCCAGTGCAAGATTTACTTGAGTTATTTTCCAAAGCTTGTCTGAATGTTTGGCCCACCTCAAGGGGACAAACATACGTTCAGATTTAAATTTTACTATACTTAAATATTACATATACTTCCATAGTTGTCATCTCTATGGCACTTAACGGTAGATGTATTGTAATGAAATGTCTTTTGGATCTGGGAATGCCTTCACCCTGGATTTAATTGTACAATTTCGTTTTTGAGGAGAAGAATGACTAGGTTCACTGTAAGATCCAAATTATAATTAAGAACAACCGGAAAGAAATAAAAAGAGATGATGAAGAAATAATAATTAGATTTCGAATCTACCACTGACAAATTCATCATCCATGTGTTGATCGCCATCGTAATCAACATCGCTTGAATTATGGAGACCTTTGTTGTCATGGTATTCGTTGGGATCTTCGTCAGCATTATCATCGATCACATCTTCATCAGGCGGTAGGTTTGGATTACCAGGAATAAAGGAACCAGGTTCCATAAAATAAGAATTTTGCAGGAATTTACGGTTGTTGTAAGCGGTATTGTAGTGATCATCTATTGTTGATTCATCTACAAAGGTGAAGCCTGCAAATTTAGCCTGCATACCTGGCGATAATGGTGTTGCTGCAATCGGCTGGTTTTTATTCATGTATGATGTAGACGTTTGCGTAAATTCTGGATCAAAATTAGAAGTATCCGTCTCTGAATTCAAATGTGGTTTGAATGGAGGTGGTATCTTTTTAAGTCTTAATGCTTCCCAGTCTATGTCAGCAAAGAATGGATGAGCTCTCAATTCTCTACCATCGTCTATGGCACCTAATCTGTGTTTAGGATTTCTATTCAACAACCCTTTGACAAAAGAACGACCCTCGGGTGATAATACATCTCGAGGGAATTTAACTTTACCAAAAGCAATCTTTTGATACATCTTTTGATTGTCTTCAGCAAAGAAAGGTGACCACCCGCAGCACATTTCAAAAATTAAGACCCCTAATGACCAAAAGTCAACCATTTTCGTATATCCACTTTCATCAAGCAGTAATTCTGGTGCCAGATATTCAGTGGTTCCGCAAAACGTGTTTGTACGATCTTTCAAGTCTGCTTTGGATAAGCCAAAATCACAAAGGGCAATGTTACCGTTTGCATCTAACAGAATATTTTCCGGCTTCAGATCTCTATAAACAATATCATTGTCATGCAAATACTCCAGCGCCAGAACTAATTCAGCAATATAAAATTTGGCTCTATCTTCACTAAATCTTCCTTCTTTCTGCAAATGCCAAAAGAGCTCACCTCCACTCATGAAGTCCGTGACCAGATAGAGGTCAGCAGGTGTTTGAAAAGAAAATTTCAAACCGACAATGAACGGGCATGATTTTGATGCTGTACGCACCAGAATATTCCTTTCACCGATTGTGTGTGCTATCTCATTCTTCTTGACAATGACCTTTTTCGACAAGACTTTCATTGCATAAATTCTTCTTGAGTCTTTTTTCTTTACCTGGTATACTTGACCAAATGTACCCTTCCCTAATAATCTCAAAACTTCGAAATCATTAGGACCATACTGTCTTTTCTTGGTTGGACTATACTCCCATTTAATTAGCATTTCCCCAGTAACATTTTCATCAATAGCACGACTTTGTAGCGTGTGCCAATTATTTTCGGAAGCACGAGAAGTGTTCAGTAGGTCAGGGCGAAGTCTGACTTGGCCTAGAAACATGTCGTCATGAGCAGCGTCATAAACAGAAATGTCTAATTCTGAGCGCGCTCCTAGCACGTCGAAGGTTGTTTTATGGTGCCATATGGGATTGGAGCAATTAGCTCCTTGTGTAGATTCACCGAGTTTATTGAGCTGAGAAGACGACCTTAACGTATAAAGGGGTCGGTGATTCTTCTTCCCGTTTGCCGGATGATTCCAACCGACATCACTGTTTGTAAAAGATCTATTTTCCACAGATTCTGGTCCATTTGAAATGAATTCCGAGCTTTCAAAAGTACACACAACGTATGGCTGAGAGCTGGCGGAACGGGTTAGTAAATTCTTTGCCTCAACTATGGTTAAAACTAGATTACCCCTAGGAATCCCTGTTTCGAAACCTCCAGATTCGACTTCACTACTAAAAGTCTTATTACTATGGCTTGGAGAGACAGACTCTTCCTGTTCTTTCGCTAACGACTCGACTTTGTTTATAGATGTTGTTTCTGTGTTTTTATAACCCGATGTACTTTTTTGAGTACCAGCTGAAGAGAGGGGAGTTTGTGCTGTGTTGACGCTACTGCTGGTTTGAGAAACTGTTGGAGAATGATCATTCATTGCCTTCATTTGCCTCAGGACGTTCTCTGAGGCTATCCCTGTCGTGCCCATGGCATATGAGTTTTGACTGACCGCGGTGGTTGGAGTGGCCGCCTGCATAGCGAAATTTGGCATGAAACCGCTTCCGCTTATCGTATTCCCCCTATTTCCGGTGCCAGTATTGGCATCTCCAGATGTGCCCCAACTTTTCTTGTCCTCGTTATTTGCTCCATCAGTGTTGGATGAAACCTTTGTTCCAAAAAAGTTCATCATATCTTGCTCTATCACAACTTGCGACAATTTGGGCTATAGAGTCACCTGTATTCTATCTACTCGCCGTGAATAAATCCAAGTACTTCAGAATTCTAACAGAATCTCTAAAAGAACCGACAAAGAAGCGGCAATCTACTGATAAACAAAAACCGCCACTTAGCTAATTTTCGAGTAAAGCGATGTTCAGAAGCGCTCAGTTCTAGACAAGTGCACAACTGTATATTTATCCAGTAAGCTCTGACAAATCACCCAAAGAACTCCTCGAAATGCTGCGTTTGCCAAAGGGGATCCAATCGTAACTGCGTTGCATTTCTCTTTGTTTCTTATTCCCAGAAGTTGTCCTTCTTTAGACAAACAGGAATGCCGAAAAAACAACCATAAGGCACGTGACGTTGATCACCTCCTCAAGTATACATCGTCTGTAAGAGCCAACCATGCGTCCCTATCCCTGATGCTGAACATTATACTACACAGCACAGAGAGATGCAGTACTCCTGAAACTACTTCATTGAGCTAAAATCCTAATTTCTCGACTAGTTTGTACGTTGAATTAACTACCTATTTATATTAGATGAAAATTGATTATGGGTATATCCTCGAACATTAGTTGATAGTTTCTATTGCAAGCAAAAATCTGTCTTAAAGATTTGAAATGATCTGGGTCGCTCAAAACAGAAGCTTTATTTAGAGTGGCAATTGCTTCCTGGGGCAGATATATTCCATTGACAGCAGTAACTCGATAGAGAAAAGTGGGGGAATAGCGCCTGCTTGGATGGTTGGGATTGAAAAGGTTGTCCATATCAACATTTTCAAAAGGATCTGTCGTTATATATTCACCGTAGCTATCAATTTTCCCAGATCTCACTATTTCGAAGGTTAATTTTACTGTTTCAGTGAAGGAGTGGTAGATAATGCTACCATTTTGCCAAATCTGTAGATTTGCCATTTCAGGATGTTCAATAATTATGTAGATAGACTCTGTAGTTGCCGGTATACGGCAAACGCTATGAGACGGATCTGCCCATCGCTGGTAGAAATCCTCCTTGTTCTCCATTGCAACCGTTCCATTCAGGTATGCAGGCTTTTGTAATGTTGCAGCAAAACTGTAGTCCACCTCAAAGAGTCTATTAAATTGGCTGAGGATTGCAGAGTAAGACCATTTTATAGGGTTTACATTACTGTTGGAGATACTGCAGATGTCATCTCGTGTGCCATAGGTCACAGGATTACTCGCAGTCTGGTTATCCGTGCTATTCGCCCCTTGTTGGTTGCCATCAGCAAAAAGTGATTTTGCAAATCCTGTCAACGTGTTCCTCATATCACGAATTCTGTTGCTTTTTATCGTGGCGATTTTATCTTTTTTATGACATTTGTTTAGATGTGTTAGATAGATGGTGTCATTGAAAAACTTATTGCTGGAGTATTTTCTAATGGCGCCTGTCTTGAGCCACATCGGATGTGCTTCTGTGCTGAATATGATATTGTCTCTCGTGTGATGCAGCTCATTATCTTCGTCAAATAGGAGATAGAGATACTTCAAAGATTCGCTTAACACGAATGTCTCCATTCGATCCTGTGGTGTGCCCGTGATAACATCCTGGATTCCAGCGAAACCACAATCGTGTTTGAACCTTGTTTTAAAACTTTCTAATATCTGAACACCTATATTAAGATAGAAAGGATCCTTTTCTGCACGATACAGGTAATAAGTTGATTCAATGAATTCTGGCCTGAGAGGGTACCATTCCAAGGGCACTAACGACCTGTAAATGTTCTCTATTTCTTCTGGTGTTCTCTCGTAAGTAGAAGAATCCCCTGGAGATTTGTGTAAGGAACTAAAGTTGCCCTGAAAAGACCATCTTTCTGGGATGCCCCCAAAAGTATTCCATAGCTTTAGTGACATGATATTCTTGAAAATGGCATCATTTACATCGCCAGCTAAAACCTGTAATCCGGGAAAGAAGGCACTTAGCGAGTCTATCCAAGAAACAACCAATTGCCCTGTAAAATGCTGAGCATTGATAAAAAACCAATCATTTTTGCAGTATGTGACTAAAGCTCGGTAAGAGTCCTTCCATATCCTGTATAGTGCCTCGTCGTCGAAAAGAATGGCACCCTTTAGCGCATATTCATAAAATGAATCGATTGATGCTCCTATGCCCGTTACTGGGGAGTAGCATTGTGCAGTTTGTGGGCTGAAGGACATCGGTAGCAGACCAATGCTCGATCTGAGTGACCAGGTTTTGTTCATAGCATATCTCGTTACAGCTGCATATTTCTCATCGAACGTCAGATATGAGAGCATAGTGAACTCGAACATAGGGCTGGCCATTGCAGCAACATTATTCTCCAGAAGAAGCTCATTCTCAATCGCTTTGCATCCGCTCCTCAAATTTATTCTTGGTAGTGGTAATCCCGTATTGGTTAGATATGCAGGTAACAGCCGATCAGCCATATCTCTAGCAAGTTCCAGGAGAATTCCATTATAACTGTCCCCTAAAAACACTTTCTTTGACGGGTCAGTGGCGTAGAGATGTGCCGATATCAGACCACCGACTACTCTTATGGTTGTCTCGAACACCTGGATCGTCGAATCGATATCAAACTTCTGCGGAAACGTCCGCTCTATCAGATCAATCGCATCTTTAAATCTCACCTTATCACCCAAGATAGCTATAGTTGTGAGAGAATCAATCAATGTCACACTGAAATTTCCCAGAACATCATTAGTTATTACGTCATCGAGGTCAACGAAATTCCTTGTCTTCGGCAGACACGAGATAGGCCTCAATTCATCGAAAGGGTATGCGTATCTTAGGTAGTTATCATGCGCAAAGTATATGAGATCTCTAACTTCTCGACGATAATCATTAAGCTCCTGCTTACTAAAAGAGTATTTCTGGTACTTCAGCTTGCTGCTTCTCTTCTCATCACCGGTATCAATTTGTGAAAAACCGCTTCCTACAAATAGCCAAATTATCAGCCAAACTTCTATATGCATCTGCCGGTCATCTATAGAGCTATTCGGCAGCGCTTACGAGAAATCTAGGCGGGGAGGCAAGCGGAATGGCCGGTTGAACAATGAGAATTGTCACATCGTTTCTCGTAAACCAAGCTTTTTCATCACGGCGATGTGCTCTGATAATGCGGCGTGTGGCGCCTGGCGCGAACACTACACATGGAGGCATAGTAAACGGGCGTCGAGTCACATGGCTCAAGATCACTGAATCCACAACTCTGTATATTCTTGCAGCTTTCTTATGGCCCGATGCACAGGATGAGCGACCTATCTCACCCAGCTAGGCGTATGCTCCTTTCTAGAACATCTTCTACCTATCTTACCCGCCAACTGCAGATCGCCGGAGCTTGCCATAGAGAAAAGTTAAGAGCGAAATGGCCAAAATTGTGACTGTTTACCTTACATCTGTACACCATTTATCCTCGCGAAACAAAATGTGTCATCCGTACATTTTGAAAATCATTACACATTTTCTGCGTCTGCGCGCACAGCGTGAGCAAAAAGTGCAAAGCGATCGCGGGCCTGTCGTCTGCCTAGAGACTAGACTGACGGAAAGAGCCATTCGCCGTTGGAATTGTCTCCAGAGGGAGACCAGACCAGGCTGGATCAGTAGGCTGGACTAGCACTTTGGCAGTTGGTGACCGGCCAGCGCGCTGCCAGACAGAGTCCCTGTCTGCGCTACTCCAGCCTACCGTCAGGGAGCGCGGATGTGAACTCTCGCCGAGACCGTTGCTGCAGCGCATTGGTGTGGCAGAGGTATGGCACAGGCAGCCTGAGGGTCTCAGCTCCCGGATGATGGTTCTACCTTGCAAAGTTCTTCAATATTTTTTAAATAATGTTAATAGAAAAATCACAGTTCAAATTGATGTTTACACACACTTCCATTTTACAAGGACCGACTTAATATACCATAGTTATCAACCACTAAGGCAGAATGGCTAGAGGACCGTATGTTATAAATATCAATAAGAAAGAATGGACTGATAGAGCTTAATGTTGAAGCAATGAGGAACAAAACCACCGAAAAGGTGAGGTTATGTGAGCAATATCGCCTGGTATCTGTGGCCAACCATAACGGAATGAAGGCTTGATGGGGTACGAGGCCGGTCAAGCAAATTCATTGTATTTGAGATGAGAGTTATTATTCAAGTTCTATTCTGATTCCCCTTGGTGTTACCGTTGACATTTATACTAACCTATGAACTAATTTTTTGACAGAAAGAAGCATCTTAAGAGATTAGCAGCTCCACACCATTGGTTGTTGGACAAATTATCTGGTACTTATGCTCCAAGACCATCTCAAGGTCCACACAAATTACGTGAATCTTTGCCATTGATCGTCTTCTTAAGAAACAGATTAAAGTATGCTTTGAACGGTCGTGAAGTCAAGGCCATCTTGATGCAACGTCATGTCAAAGTCGATGGTAAGGTCAGAACCGACACTACTTTCCCAGCTGGTTTCATGGATGTTATCAGTCTAGAAGCTACCAACGAAAACTTCAGATTGGTCTACGATGTCAAAGGTAGATTCGCTGTTCATCGTATCACCGATGAAGAGGCAACTTACAAATTGGGTAAAGTTAAGAAAGTTCAACTAGGTAAGAAAGGTATTCCATACGTTGTTACCCACGATGGTAGAACTCTAAGATACCCAGATCCAAACATCAAGATTAACGATAGTGTCAAGATCGATTTGGCTTCCGGTAAGATCACTGACTTCATCAAGTTCGACGCTGGTAAACTAGTCTATGTTACTGGTGGTCGTAACTTGGGACGTATCGGTACTATTGTTCACAAGGAAAGACACGATGGTGGTTTCGACTTGGTCCACATCAAGGATTCTTTAGACAACACTTTCGTTACCAGATTGAACAATGTTTTCGTCATTGGTGAGCCAGGTAAGCCATACATTTCCTTGCCAAAGGGTAAGGGTATCAAGTTGTCTATTTCTGAAGAGCGTGACAGAAGAAGAGCTCAACAAGGTTTGTAACTTTCCTGAAAGAGTCCTTTTGTAGCCTGTTCCATATATTTTCTTAAAACAGAATAAAATTTCCTTTTTCATTTGTGTACAAATCCAAATTCTTATTTAGATTTTTACTAGTAAACTAATTTATCTAAAAAGAAACCTTAAATCTATTACTCACTAATATCTTTGATATAATCCCTGAGAAGCTGTTTCGTGGAATTCCCGCCGTATGGCCTGCAATCAGATGCATCGTACGGGCCATCATTCTCGTTTGCTGCAATCGCATTCACGGCTTCCAAAATATGAGGTTGTAAGAAACTGTAGAAAATAAAATGTACAATATCATCTTTATCATCCGACACCAATTCTTCGCTTTGGACAACATTTAACATCATATATGTAGCCTGAGAATTATGTTTAGTATCGTCACCTTTGCAACCGCAATCATCCGTAGTCGTATAGCCTTCAGAAAAGAATGGCTGGTGGATAAAGGGACATTTATTGGAAACGTCGACAGAATATAATCCGACGGTATGGGGAGGTGCCAAAGAGGCAATCGGTGGAGCCATATTCAAATAGGTTTCAATCTTAGAAGCTAATCTCAAGGGTAAATCCATGTAAAGCCATTCGTTTGCGAATGGTAAAACAATAAACTCGCTATCAGTGGTGAAAGGGCCTTTGTATAAGTCATATCTTACCGAACCAGTGTTGATCATTATATACCTACTGATCGAACTGTTGCTTATTTCAGATTGCAACCTTGGAAGTACTTTGCTGGTTATTAGATGATAAACATTTTCATCTGCTTCACGGGGCCGTGCTGACATATAGTAGGTCTTCGGAACATATCCCAATTTGTTATCAAGTTGGAGCTCTTCTCTCAGATATCTTAGGTTCTTCGAAATGTGTTTACCCTTCCTACTACCGCTTGTCGCTTTTCCGTGTCCTTCCGTATGATATTTGAAGGAGCTCTTATTGAAATCGATGTACTTTCTGGAAAAAAGCGGTGAAGCACTTGTTACATTGTCAATCGATAAGAAACCTAAAGTCTCTGCAAATCTTCCGCTTTGAAGTCCGCTGGATTTTTCATCAAATATGACAAAGTCCCTAACATGAGAATGCCCCCCGAAGAATTGTAAAATGATGTTTGGGTAGTGTTTTCTGAGTATTGCTTGAAGGCGTGTCATTTCATTATTTTCAGCGTCTGTGACGGGCATATGGCCAATAACAAGTAGCATATCAATCTTTTCTTCAGGATACAGCTGAAGCATTTGATCAAACCAGCTTCTGCTCAATTCCTCTTCAAAGGGTGAGACCTTTGCTCTGGCATTGAATCGCCTGAAATCGAACATGAATGAAAGTGTCAAAATTCTTGTCTTCGAGTTTGGTGTTTCGAAATAAACATATTTATTACCGAATGGCACAATCTCGCCATCATCCTTAACAAACTCAACATTGCTAGAAACGTATTTGTTTTTGAATTTGGTCGACATTGCCGTTGCATAGTATTCCATGATGGTGCTCTCCGGTACATATAACTCATGGTTGCCTAATGTCAGTAAATCGTAATCTTGCTCATTGAATATTTTCGTTGTGTCAATTCCATTAGGTTCTGTGGCATCAGATAAACCGTTTCCGTCATGTTTATCCCCGGAATCAATTAGAATTAGATCTTGACCATTACCTATACGAGTCTTTTTAAAGTCGGAGACGAAAGTTACAAAATCTCCCCAGTCTGCATCATAGTCAGGTTGCAAAAGATGTGAGCCCAGCCATCCGTGAACATCAGTTGTGTGTAGGAAGTTCAATTGACCAATTTTAAGATTCCGGGGATGACGTTCCTGAGAATCTAATTCGAAAGGCTGCTGTACAATGGCAGCGCCATAAACCAAGGCTGCATTCAGGAAGAATATACTCTTCAGCTGCTTTTTCATGTTAAAAAACAAATGGGCGTTGCCTATGTCTTTTCCTTTTGTTATTAGGTCGGGATGATGTAATGAGATTTCCGTATCTTTATTGTCTGGTATCCCTTTTCAGATGCGGTTCTGACGAACATTTGATATAGGCATACTCAATGAACAAAAATCGGATTAATAAACCCTGAAAGACTCTATTTTATTCCTGGTAAGGAATTTTTAAAGCTATTAGGATGCAAAATATAGCTGCTGTTTTACGCTTTCACAAAAATATTTTATAATATCTCAAATTAACAATTAGTTATAATAAGTGCTTATATCATAAACACCAAATGGAAATTGAAAAAAAATTTGTATTAATAAAAATCTTCATAAACAGTCAACAGTTGGTAACTATTCATTCTAGTGATACCATTACCATTTAAACTTCGATATTAAATAAACTATTAACAGGAATTCAAGAGATTACTAGCGACCTTGCACCAGAAGACAACCGCAGATGCTGTATTTGAACAGATCCCTCACCTCTTATTTGTAAGGATATTCAACTTGCCTATCTTTTCTGAGCCAAATCTTTTTCTTCTTTTTGGTCGTTATATGCTCCACAAATTTTTCCATACATTGAGCAGTTTTGAACTTTTTGATAAACACAGGGTCCCATAGCTCTGAACCAACGCCTAAATCCTTACAGCATCTCATCAGTGCATTACTTTTGCAACCCTCGGTGGCCGTAGGAATACCTGAATCACTGAAATAATCTTGTTCACCACGGGCAACGCTTACTAACTGGCCGTGACAAACTAATCCATACTCCCTCGTTACCAATTTAGATGTGACAATTGTCTCAGATCTAGGCACTAAACCCCAACCTCCAGCTCCAAAAGCTTTATTCAAAATACGACGATACTTTATTTCGGGAAGGTATATTAAGCCATCTGGCTTTATTTCAATATCCAAGGGTTCTAAGGGCTGACTCAGTGCATCTTGAACATTTAAATCAAATGGCCGGGATCCAATTCCGTACCACGAAGTGTACCAATTTATCCCTCCATCATTTGAACAATTATTAGGGCTAATCGGGGGTTCGAAGGACTTGCCACCTAAACTACTATTCAAATTGCCTGAGTAGTCAGCAATACCGTTGTTGCTCGGACTTCTATTAGATGTACTATTACTGCTAGTAACCTGGCTTGGTGATTTTTTTATAGTTGTAGAACCTGGGACGGCTGTTGCTGTAGCGGTGCTTAACAGCCTCACATACGAGCAACCTAAGTTCGCCCTTCTCATCGCGACTCCTCCCAAGTATGCTAATTTCATGTTACAAAAATTAGAGGTGCTATACGAAATTGTGATTTTTAAGATGATGTGCTAGGATGTTTTACTTTCAGTCGTCTACTATCGCGTCATATTTGGTTCGTATTTTCCTGTCTTTATTTTTCATGTAGACGCGATAGTTCAAATCTCAAGTGATAAAAATATTTGAAACTTGCCAAGGTGTCATCGAGTAAGTTCAGAATTTGTTGGCAGTTTGGGGAGTATCTCAAAAAATTGCTCTCAGGTTCTACTTAAGCTCAAGTCTGACTTTATTGTTATGGCTGTTAAGAAACGTGTGACCTCTCAAACGAAAAGATCCTCGTCTGATGTGGACGTCGATGATCCACGCTTTAAATATAATAAGGATGGCGACAATGCATATGAGTTTGTTGCCGAAAAATGGTTGATGAGACCACCGCCTGATAGCTCTGCTAATTATGCTTTCTGGCTGTACCTCGTGACCGGAATTGCATTTGTAGCAAGGTTTTATTTGATCTGGTATCCAAAGGAAGTCGTTTTCGATGAAGTTCACTTCGGGAAATTTGCATCCTATTATTTAGAGAGAACCTACTTCTTCGATGTTCACCCCCCATTTGCCAAAATGATGATTGCCTTCATTGGTTGGTTGGCAGGTTACAACGGCGCATATAAGTTTGATGAAATTGGTGAAAGCTACATTAATCACCCTGCTCCATATTTGGCCTATCGCTCTTTTAATGCAGTGCTAGGTACTTTGACAGTGCCTTTAATGTTCAATACTATGAAGGAATTGAATTTTAAAGCTATCACCTGTGCATTTACAGCTCTTTTGGTTGCCATTGATAATGCACATGTAATTGAAACAAGACTCATTTTACTTGACGCCATTTTACTTATTTCTGTGGCCTCAACATTCTACTGTTATATTCGCTTTTATAAAGCTCAACTACGTGCTCCGTTTTCTTGGGCATGGTATATTTGGTTGCATGCCACGGGCCTATCATTATCATTTGTGATTTCAACGAAATATGTTGGTGTTATGACCTATGCAGCCATTGGGTCCGCTGTTGCCATCAATTTATGGCAATTGATGGACATTCGTGCTGATCTCTCTTTAAGAAAACTATTGTCACACACCCTTAAAAGATTAAATGGCCTTGTTTTTGCACCATTTATTGTTTACTTATTTTGGTTCTGGGTCCATTTTGCAATCTTGTGTAAATCTGGTACTGGTGATGACTTCATGTCCGCAGAGTTTCAGGAAACCCTGGGTGATTCTCCATTGGCTCGAGAATCCAAGCAAGTCAATTTTTATGACATAATCACCATCAAGCATAAGGATACAAATGCTTTCTTACATTCACATCTGGCATATTATCCACAACGTTACGAAGATGGTCGTATTTCCTCTCAAGGTCAACAAGTCACGGGCTATTCTGTAGAGGATCCCAATAATGAATGGGAGATTATACCAACGGTTGAATTGCCATCTCGCAAGGGACATCCACTTCATTTGAATGAGCCTTTCAGGTTGAGACATGTACTGACGAATACCTACTTATTGACTCATGATGTTGCATCTCCATTATATCCAACCAATGAAGAAGTCACGACCGCTGCCGAAGAAGAAGATCCAAATGAAGCTCGCTACAAGCAGACCATATACACGTTTCAACCTCTGAAGAAAGATTCCAAAGCCATTGTGAAGACAAAAGGGACAGCATTCCGCCTATTCCATGTAGATACGGCAGTGGCTCTCTGGACACATAATGATGAGCTATTGCCAGATTGGGGGTTTCAACAACAGGAAGTAAACGGTAACAAGAAGATCACAGACTCTGAAAATAACTGGTTTGTTGATACTATCGTCAATATTGATGAGGATAGAAGAGCGTTCACACCCAAGAAGATCAGATCGCTGCCTTTCTTTACCAAATGGACTGAGCTACAAAAATCGATGTTTGAGCATAATAACAAATTGTCGTCGGAACACCCTTTTGCCTCTCAACCATACTCATGGCCCGGAAGTTTAAATGGTGTATCATTCTGGACCAAGGATTCGGAAAGGCAGCAGATCTATTTTATCGGTAACGTTATCGGCTGGTGGCTGCAAGTTGTTTCGTTGGCAATATACGTTGGTATTATAATTGCTGATTTGTTGACAAGAAAGCGGAGCTACTTTGCACTGGGCAAAATCACAAGAGAGAAACTCTACGGCCCATTATTATTCTTCGCAGTCGCATGGGCATGGCATTATTTCCCATTCTTCTTAATGGCTCGGCAAAAGTTCTTACACCATTACCTTCCAGCTCACCTGATAGCTTGTCTATTCACAGGTGGTTTATGGGAGTTGGTTTGCAGTGACTGTAAATCTATAGACCCAGAAGTTGACGAAGAAGTTCCAGGATCCAAGTTTGAGATTACCCCTGAAATCAAATATAAAGCTTTATGCCTATTCTTTGGATGTATGTCCATTGCAATTTCTTGGTTTTTCGTTTACTTTTCCCCATTTACCTATGGTAATGTGGGCCTGACTCCCGAAGAGGTCCAAAACAGAAAATGGTTGAACATGGAATTAAACTTCGCCAAATAAGATGATTCGAATGAACAAGTTTATTGTTAGATAGACATATATATTTTCTATAAATACGTGATTATATTTGAACCATGACGTCTTCTATTTAATTAACAGTAGGAAATGGCAGATGTCTATGCATTTTTGCAACCAATCTCAAATAGTTAGGCTCATTTTCAGGCGTTATATATCCGTGCCTTACTAAAAAGTCCACCATTACCAATGCACAGTTCGGTTTGAATTGTTTGCTCACTAAGGCATCAATTGTGTCTTGCAGAGTCAAAAGGTTAAAACTCTCTACTTCTCCGTCGTTTGGTATTGGAACAACGTTTGGTGGCAGGTTTAGATCATATATGTACTCAACTTCCCCCACAATGAAGCTACTTTCATCCTTAAACCTTTTAGCCTGTATTTGTGGCATGAAATGGAAATACGATACCACGCCGGCACATTTTATGTTGCGTTTAATCAGACCCTCATTTAGATTAGCTTCTTCCATGCTTTCCTTCACCACGGTATCGTAAACTCCGTAACCGCTAGCAATGCCTCCTGCGACAACGTTATCAAGCATCAAGGGCCACGTTTGTTTAGTGGCAGATCTTCTTGGGATCCAAAACTTGATTTCGTTTGTGTCTTTATCGACCACATAACCATTGACATGAGCACCGTACGTGATAATCCCCATAATTCCGGCCATTGCACGTTCCAACAAGATGTAGGGCTGAAAATTGGTCCATACTGTATACTTTTCATCTCTCCAGCCTTTTATCCCCTCCAAGGATGAATGTTTATATAACATCTTGGACAACATATCCAGCTTGCTGTTTCTTTCATTAAAATCTGCGTCTCTGAGCTTCAAGGCCGATCTTGAAGCATCAATTTCGAAGACATTTCCGAATGCTAGCCCACATACTGCCTGCATTTCAAAAATAACAAACCTAAGTACAAAGCCAATCTTGATTCCATCGTGCGTCATCAAATAATAAACATTATCCTGAAATTCCCTGTCCTGCTCATAATCCAAAGGCAATTCATCGAGATAGTCCACAATTTCCAAAAATGAGAACGAGCTAGCCTCATCTTCAGCAGTTCTAACCAACAGTTGTTGATTCAAGTCTGACTTGACAACCTTCACCATAGTATTTTTTTTTTGCGCTCCTAGTCTTGTTTCCGCCTTGCAATGATATATCGAGAATCTCCCTGATTATAGGTTCCATGTGCCTTGCGATGAAATAAAAAAAAAACAAAAGCTAAACAATTGGTAGGATAGACTTGGCATAGATAACAATGTCGAGGAGTTTACAGGAGTTTCTAGAATGCCTAAAAAATACACATTTTGAAGAGTTATTCACCCATTGTACACCAAGGGTTGTTTGCGGGAACTCATCAGCAGATTTCGATTCCGTGGCTTCCGCGATCACTTATGCATATTGCAGTTATCAAAGAGACCCAGAACACCCAATTATTCCAATAATAAGCATTCCCAGATCAGATTTATCGTTGAGGAAAGATATTGTGAGGGCACTCCGTGATATGAGCGTTACTGAAGACATATTGTTTTTCATTGAGGATTTGAAACATCTGAAAAATGGATGTGGGTCATTGAATGCTATCCTTGTGGATCATAACCAGCTAGAAATGGGAATAAAACCCTACATTGACGAAGTGACAGGTATCATTGACCATCATAAAGATGAACACCTTTACCCTCTTGCCATTCCACGACAGATCCGGACCACAGGAAGTTGCTCATCTTTAGTTTTCAACTACTGGAGCGAACAATTGCGAGATGTTAGTCTGCTAAAAGAAGTTGCTCGTCTCTCAATAGGAGCTGGTCTTATAGATACATCAAATTTTCACTTTAAAGTAGAGCAACCTGATATAGAGGCATCTTACCTTTATTCAAAACTATTACCAGATATAGATCGAGTGAAATACTATGAAAGACTAAGACATGATAAGGATGACCTTAAAGGACTTACTATCAGAGAGATATTGAGAAAGGACTATAAACAGTATTCCTTCGAGACATCTTCAAAGGATGAATTGAAAATTGGCATTGCTTCTGTTGTGAAACCATTGAAATGGTTCTATGATACATTTGGAGGGCAGGCATCCTTCGAAGAGGCATGCCTAAGTGCTGAAAAGGACTATGACATGGATGTATTTCTGGTGATGACCTCATGCATGGAACATGGTGCATTCAAACGTGAATTAGTGATTAAGTCAACCACTATCTCTAATAAAGACCTATCTGAAATCATTCAATATCTGAAGGATAAAATCAATCTTCAGCCCATCAACGAGATGGCCAGTACGAGCAGTTTGCCTTTGTTCCGGCAATTAGATATATCTGCAAGTAGAAAACAAGTTGCACCGCTTCTAAAAGATGCAATAAAACTCATTAAATGATGATAGGAATGTAACTAACATTCCAAGGCCCCATTTTTGTGCTATTTTCTGGAAGGACTTTATTCACAGATTCAAGTGCTTCCAGGAAACACTTCATCGGTACTTCATTGATTATCGCATCATCTACATTCTGCCTCCCTTCGACCCCGACGGGTACACCGTCTTGATACATAACTTTCATACAGTTGTTCATAACATCGCCGGTAGAGAGTGTGACATCTATGCCTATTGCAAAAATCCAAACGAGTAGGTTTTTAACTCCACATTTCAAAAGAATATGTCTTGTAGAGTTACCTTTCACACAGTTCAATAGAGTAAATACTACATCATTTTCAGGCGCATATAAGTCAATTTCTCTACCCCCATTAGACCTAAGCTTCAAATTATACTTATTTATCCTGTACGTGTTATCTTTGAGCCTGTTTCCAAGGGTGGCAGAACAATTTGCACAATATACTAAATTAGCACTACAAACAGCTCGCTCTTTAAAGGTCTCTTCCTTCCCTAAGAAGTATGATCCGCCTACCAGAATCTCCTTTTCGGATGGATTCAAAGAGTTTTGTCTTGCCCAGTAAACTTTCGATTTATCTTGAGCATCATTATTGTTTGGCTTGTGACAGTGCCAGTAATCCATCAATTCCATCCAGAACTCTGAAGGCATTTCATTCAACTTGAGGCAATTCTCTTCATCAATTATACTGATTCCACAACTTAAGCAGATTAGTGAAAAGGGCCTGTACTCTAAAAGATCTCTCTTAGTCCATTTACCTTCTGGTAATGACATGAGAAAATTTCGCGACTTATCAAATTGGTTCGGTTCAATCAAATTTCCTTCTTGCCTGCTCAATCTGACAACATAATCAGATGGACCACATTTGATAAACTCGGAAGTACCATTAATACTCACTTCATGAGGCAATAATATGCTAACTGAGGGACCCGAATCAATCTTCAGCTCCAGGGTAGAGGCATTTAGAGATGTGATAACGGGTCTATCGGTCGCACTGACAACAACAGAAGTGCTGCCAATTCTTGGTAAATATTCAACTAAGTATCTCATGGTCGCTCACGAATTCAAACATTGCGTAACTGAAAATGCAGCTTTGTGCATTTCGATTTACGTTTATCAGTGACAGTTTTAATCTCATCGCGTCGTCTCTCGAAAGTGTCCTCCAGGTCAACGAAATCATCAAACAGGTGAATAGGACGTTTCAATTAAAGAGGTCTTGAACTACTCGAGTACGGTCCTGACGCATCGGACACATGTCAACTTTCAATGCTTTGAATTTGACACCACAGGAGGAGCAGCTGGACGCTGAGGAGCACTCCAGAGAATTGCAAATTGAGGAGAGTTATAAGATATTTCAGAAAGCCCTCATTGACCTCAAGGCGAAAAGATATGAAGAGGCTAACGATCGTTTCGATGTATTGTTTGCAATGGATGTGATAAAACCAGACAAATGGGGCCTCTATACTTATTCAACTCCCACATTGAACAGCCTACGATATTTGGCGTTCCGAAACCGAGGCATGTACTATTATAGTTACTTGCTCGATCATGAATATGATTTGACCACTGAGGATATAGTTGAATATACGCTAAAGGTTGTTGAAAATCTGGTGGAGGCTATTCAACACGGCGAAGCTGATTCTGCGGTTACAGCCCTTCTAAATAAGATATTCAGTAGTTACAAGACGAGAAGGCTACAGCGCTGGCTCCTTGAATATGAGCTGACAAGGCAAGAAAATACTTGGATTCTCCTAGGAAGGAAGAGAAGAGGCATGCTACCCCAATTCAAAGAGCTTTTGAAGCAGTATGATGATCTTTTGGAAAGCATGAAAGTTAAATCTCCCCTCCTGGCTCTACAACCGAACAACATAAAGCAATATTGTGATTTTGATAAAATGGTCAGTCCCCCGCTCAATTCAATTTTAGCCAAGATTAAGGAGATGAAAACGCAAGATGAAAAAACAATGAAAGAGCTCGACGTGTTTGAGGTTTCTTTGAAAGAAAATAGTTGGGAAGCAGTGGCGAGATCAATAAAGGAATTGACACCTCATGTAAAAAGTTCCGTCCTTTTAACAAAATCGATGGATCCGTATAACGAGGTTGAGTTCCCGGTCGAAGTTGTAAAATTTGTGATTTCAGAGTCCAATGTAGTAATGTCTGACTGTGAGGAAACGAATGATGAAGAAGAAAAGGAAACGCCTGCAAGAGTTCAACCTGTTAATAATACAAAAGCTGAAGAACCGAGCGAAGCGAACATGGAAAATACGATAGAGAAGCAGAATGTCAATACAGCGGACCATAAACGTCCTTTGGACGCTGGTAATAATACCAGAACTGCTCCAAGAAGTAGCAAGAGATTTAAGGATAAGGAACAAGAAGTTATTGAAGATGACACGGCGAAGACTTTAGAGAACTTTGTCGTTGAAATTTCGGCCCTTTTGTCTTCTTTGCCCGTCAAAATGCCATATAATAGCACAAGTATATTATCCAAGCCACTTGACTCGTTGAACAGTAAGTTTACTCCATTTTTCGATTTAGTAGACTGCTTGAAAGAGTGGAGCAGCTGGCACACAGATGTCTTTATCCAGAATGATTTTAAAGTCGGGCCAAAAGCTAATAATTGCATAGGCGACATTGAAGTATTACAATTAAATTCACTATTGAAATCCAACATGTTTGCCGATAACAGTGCATTAGTATTCAACTTTCGGGAACTGCGAGAGCAAGGTATGGAGTGGTTTATACGTAATGTTAATGAGAAGAGTATGCACTTTCAGGAAGTAAGGTTTAGGTTTTTGCATGCAATGCTGTCTCCTGACTACAATTCTGAAGACCGTTCTATTGTCGATTACTTGTGGTCTGCCAACCTATTTAAGACGGTAGAGTGGATATTACTGGGATTAGAGCAAAGTATGTACAAATTCATGACACTAAATTTGAGAAAGTACCCTTATATAGCACTTTCTGTCTACGAGGTGTTAGTGAATCGCCTTGGGAGTGTCCATGAGGAAATTGAAGCCAAAAGGTTACATGGGAGCAAAATAAATGATCTAAAAAGCCAGCGAAATCATCTGGAAAACAAGCTAGTCAAGTGGTGTTCTCTTCTTAGAAGTTATGACACTTCCGATGGAAAATGGGAAATTTATCTCGGCTGGGCATATTATTGTTATCTTCAATACAGTTGCGACATTGTCGATCATCGTCTTTTGACAACCTTGCATGATATTGAAAGCAAACTGAGGCTGCAAAAAAATGACCAGTTCATTGTCAGTTATCCAAATTATCGTCATATCCCTTCTTTAAATCTGGAAGCTATTAACTCTCAGATACGGAAAATTAATATTATTCGAAAAATTAGCATTGTTGATACTTCAGAAGGAACACGAGAAAATGAGGAGATGGAGCAACATATTGATGTTCTACAGAATGTGCTCCTTCGAAGTCTTCATCCTCAGATGGAATGTTCTTCAGAAGATGAAGAGATGTTCACTTTCATCTCTAATTCACCTTTTATGCTGAAAGTTAAATTATGGGAAGTTCTTTTATCTTTTTATGTTAGCAAAAATGATATGAAAAATATTCTGCTGAACTATTTCAACATCTTAACTTTATTTACCCAAGTTATTTCATCTGAAAGGTATTATTCTTTGTCAGAAAAGGGACGTCAGCAAATGTTATTAATAATCTTAAGCTCCGTGGGTAACTTCACTTCTAAGTTAATTGGGAGTTTAGTCAATGAAAGCTGGCTTATCGAAGAGGCTATCACGCTTGAAGATTTGAACACTTTGACGAAGGTATTCTTTCTATTTTTCCCGATATTAAATTTCGAAAGCATGACAAGGAATGATTTATCGAAAAAATCATTCTTCAAAAAAGCTGTGAAATCATCATCAAAAATGAAGAATACTATTGCAGATTTGGCGACCGTTTTTATTTTCTTTTTCAACTTATATCTGTCGTCAAAGTTAACTTTGCAACAGCGTTCGTTCACAACCAATATGGTCTGGATTTTCCATTCTTTGTTGGGGGCATTCGGGTTTTGCGACGCTTCAAAAGGTAATTTTTTGAAAGTCTGCGAAAGGACTTTATGCCACATTGTTGACAACGATTCATTAACCCTTTTGAAGCAAGTTCTATGGTGTAGATACCATTATCTGGTTGCTGGGGATAATTTCACACCTGAGCAGCATCCTACAACTGCTGTAGAAATGGACAAAGGAAATTCTTTACCTCTTGGAATATATTTGATAAAGCTGTTGTACCAAGGAAAGAATCCACTTCTGGTAAGTGGGAGCAAAAGCAATTTGAAACCTGTTTTAGATAGCATTATTGAAACCATTGGGGACCCTCTCACTTCTGGCAATTATGTCATTGAAAGGAACAAATACGAAGTGGCGGAATACTTAGAATTCCCGATCACCGCACAACTTTTTCGGAACGCTTTCTCAGGTAAGTATAAGCTACCTCTTTCAACTCCGAATGATGAATTGCAGGAATTTATGGACGCCGGCGTCTTCTATGTATCAAGTATCCATTCCCTCAATCTCTATCGGGTTAGAAAAAAATCAATGCAGGCACGACCTTCGGAACTAGATTCAATCATTACGATGTTGAAGAATGATATCATATATAATACAAAACGATTCGAGAGTTGGTACTTGCTGGGAAAGTGCTATGCTTATATTGTTGAGGATGATTTAATGTGGACTTCTGATAAGCTCACTGTGATTGAAAAGAAAAACTCAATTGCGCTCACTCAGCGACATTCCATCTTGTGCTTCATTATGGCTCTTACGTTATTTTACGCAAAGGATGTCGTATTACCAGAAGATGAAATCGTTGCACAAAACGCTTTGGAAGAATTAGGCATAGAGCTAATAAGTGGATATCTTAAACCGATGGAGAAGCTATGCTTCACTTGGAAGCGTTCCGAGACTATATTGGCCCTGGGAGAATGTGGCAATGTTTTAGAGAAAAAAAGTCAGGGAAATTCATCCATATCAGATTTCAATATTGAACAGGCTATTTTTTTGTGTTTTAAGAGCAGCAGTTATTTTTTGCACAACAACCCGAGTGAGGAGAATAACTGCAACTGGATTACTCACTATAATATGGGAAAGATGTATTTCAAGACCGATAGAATAAATCACTGTTCCGATGCATTTGCAAATATTCAAAAATCTTGTAGTTTGGCTCTAAAAAGTTCTGCCTCTAAGGATACAATCATTGAGCCCCATTATTCACTAGTGAATATGTGTTTCAAGTCAGTGAAAGACGGTTTAAATACTCCTATTAGTGCCATGAAAAAATTATCCACTGATAGGCAGTATTTTAAAGAAGAAGAGGACTTTTGGAAAATAGATGCTTCCTTAGCCATCGATTACCAAATGAAAGTATTCTGTCGGAAGATAATAAGCTTGCTAAATTTTTTAATAGCGTCCGATAGGAAAAAATGGCACCATAGACCGCGTTATAGAATCGCTAGGATCTTGTTTGACGAGTTTAATGATACGGACGGTGCATTGGAAGAAATGGAGACAATGATGTCGATTAAAAGTGCTCATAAGAATCTTGTAAACATTTGGAAACCAGACTTTGAGAGACCTGGTAAACACTTTGTGTATACCAACCAGTATGTTGTCTTTTATTTGGATATTCTCTATCGTAAAGGCGACTTCAATTCCATCGGATTAGTTTGTAAAAAAATAAGGCGATTTGGTTCTGGTATGGCTTATGTTAACAGAGCTGCGGAGCATGCTGTGGCATTATATACATTATGCTCGGGAACAAAACTGGATTTGGATGAAAAAGAGTATGTCGAACAAATTCTGCCATCATTAAATTATCAGGTTTTTATGAAAACAAGTCAGCAACTTTTCGATTCATTCAAAAATGAGGATCACCCTGAGAATATTTTGGAAGCTGTCAAGATCGCGTATCAGTTAAAGAGGGGAAACAATGGAATAGCATTTGATGGGATTTGTCTGTCCATATATTTGAAATATTTTTATCTGCCATTCGCAGCTAATGTATCTCATAACAATGTGCCAGAACCGGAGGAAGAACTCCCGGGGTCTTTCCAGAAAACTGAAAAGAATTCATCAGCTTCTTCAGGCACACCATCGACACAAAATAATATCAAGTCATCCCTGCCAAGGAAGCGTGTAAGCAAGAAGGATGCTTTTGATAGAATACGAGCACTTGTTGATAAAATCACGTGATATATGTTGCTGATCCAGTTTTTCTCTTCGATGAAATATCTTTCCGGTATATGAAATTTTAACGACCTAATCTTAGAATCTATAGTATGTATATGAGTGTACTTTAATTCTTTCTTTTCATTCATCATCTCGTCTCCTTCGAATCTAAAGCACAAAATATGTCTGGCAAAGTTGTTAATATTGCGGCCCTGGGTACAGGTGTCATTGGTTCTGCCTTTTTGAACCAGTTGGTTGCAATGAAATCCTCCATCACCTACAATCTTATTTTTGTTGGAACCAGTGATAAGTCACTCCGCTCCAACGATTTCAAACCATTAGATGCGTCCAAAGGCTGGGAAACAATCGTTTCAGCAGCCAAGGATAAACCATTATCCGCAGAAGCCCTCCTAGAGTACTTGAAACAATCTCCACTTCCTGTTATCTTAGTTGACAATACATCAAGTGCTCAAATTTCAAACTTTTATCCCAAGTTCATCTCCAATGGTATTTCAATCGCAACGCCAAATAAAAAAGCTTTTTCTTCAAATCTGGAGTTATGGAACGAAATATTCGCTGGTAGAGCAACTGATGGTTTAGTCTATCATGAAGCCACTGTTGGCGCCGGCTTACCAATTATTGGTACTTTGAGGGATTTGATCCAAACTGGTGATGAAGTTGAAAAAATTGAAGGAATCTTTTCCGGTACTTTATCCTACATTTTCAACGAGTTCTCTACTACGGCAACCAATTCTGTGATGTTCTCTGACGTTGTCAAAGTTGCCAAAAAGTTAGGTTACACTGAACCAGACCCAAGAGATGATTTGAATGGCCTGGATGTTGCTAGAAAAGTTACTATTTTGGCTAGAATAAGTGGCTTGAAGGTTGAATCTCCAACTTCATTCCCTGTCGAATCTCTAATTCCAAAACCTTTGGAACATATAGCATCAGCCACTGAGTTTTTGGAAAAACTTCCAGATTATGATGTTGATCTAACTAAGTTGAAGGAAGAAGCAGCTGCAGAAAACAAAGTTTTGAGATTCATTGGTAAAGTTGACTTTGCTTCTAACAAAGTATCTGTTGGTATCGAGAAATATGACATCTCACACCCATTCGCGGCTTTGAAAGGCTCTGACAATGTGATCTCAATTAAAACCAAGCGTTATGTAAACCCAATGGTCATTCAAGGTGCGGGTGCTGGGGCCGATGTCACAGCAGCAGGCGTTCTGGCCGATACAATTAAGATTGCGCAGAGGCTTTAAATTCTAGATAGACCTATATACATTTAGAAGTTCTTTTATTGAAAACAGTCATCTATGATTAATAATCCTCGAAAAATTGATCTTCAATCCATTTTTCTTTTGCTTGCAGGAGTATTGCCCTCAATTCTGTATAGCTTGTACAGGTTTTTTTGAAGTCCAGCATCACTTTTTGCGCATCTAATGCAAACTGTGGTGACGATTGGACCTTACCTACGACGTTGCCATTATTGATTCTAGAAATATAAATGTTGTTTGGGGCGAGAAATAAATTCCCATTTTCCCTGATTTCGGCAATATAAGCTCCTGTGTTATGGATATACTGCGCATATTTGAACTCTGGCTTACCCCATGAATAGACAATGTTATAACGACAACCACTATCCTCCAAAAACGTGGAGGCTCTGTTATCCAACAGAAATCCAGAGTGCTTCAGCAGGTGCATGTGGTAATAAAATTTACTAACAGAAAGTATATCCAAACTTTTAAATTCTTGATCTTCCCATGGATTTATAGCAAGCTTAATGTCAACAAAGGAATGAAACGGATTTATTGTTGGAATCTGACACAGCTCTTTCCATGGCACCTCAGCAAGTCTCAAACCATATCTCTCACAAAGACGAGACCAGTTCCCGACTAAATCATCAAGCAATTTGGGCGTGGTGGTCAACCATTCTAAACGAATGTGATAACAATGCTCAGGATTGTGAACTTTATCGTAATGCACTGTACATGTTTCAAGTTTGTAGGATTTACCGAGAGAGTCAACATCGATTAGCACCGAAGAGCTCAAAATAACTGTAGGCTTTTCTGTATCACATTGACCGACGTTTTCTGTTCCGGGGACATCAGCAGCCACCGGTGCTCCATTGTCAGTCAATAGTGTATTAGAAAATAAATTGGACCCATGTAAATGTTTTGAGGATTCCACAATCTTTCCGGAATTTTTAGGCTCCGTGATTGATTTTGGGCCACTAGGGACTCTTTCAAGTGAGCCAGCCTCAAAAATAAAGCTCGGAGAAATTTGGTAAAAATAGTGTCCATCAAGGAAACCGTGTTTGTTTAAAACATGTACAAATAAGCCTCGATCCATTAGTGTCTGTCCATACTCGATAGCATCTTCCCTGGTGTCAATATCGGCAAAGTTTCTTATCAGCCAGTTTACCATCTCTGAGCCGAGAAAACTGTTTTTATGTTTTTTCCAGTGCCATTTTCGTGTCACTAATATGAGAGGATTTTCCCCATGCTGAATGTCATTAGCCAACTTCTTCAACTCGACGTCTTTTTTCAGCTGCTTATTTTCGCTTGCGAATATGGAGTCCTTGAAGCTTAGCTCAGATTTTTCGAGTGATGACTTTTGCTCATGGATGAACTCAAACAACGAGCCCGTATAGAACAGAATTTCTTGCTGAATTTCTTCCTTCTTACTCTTGCTTGCGATCTTCTCTTGAGAAGTCCGCAGGAGAGATCTATTGATGAGAGCTATCAGTCTACGAAGTCCTTCTAATCTAATTTCTTCAGCTGTTAAAGTTTCATTCCTTCCATTTATAACGGATGAATAAGTGGTAGCGGGAATTTCAGCAGGGAGAACCACCAATTTCGAACGAAAGCCATATGATTTTTTGTTGAAACCGTTTTCCCCAAATCCTGCCAGAACCTGATCAATCTGATTCCAATTGAATGACTCGCGGCTGACATGTAAAGGATCAATGTCAGCATTACGGTAGTCACTCTCATATCTGGTCTTAACAAGCGGTATATACCGGGGAACCTGCTCAAAAGGATTTTCTTCATTCTTACGTATATATCGTTGAACATCTATAATGCCCTCAGTTCCGCATGATATCCTATGAATTTCAGAATCAATCATCATGTAAATTCTGATATTACTCCAATTTCCTTCAGTATATTTTGCTACCGATGAGTCGTTTCCTCGTGATTTTGAAAGCTCAATCGCTTCAACTTTTGGACCTACGCAGAGCTGAAAACCTGTTAACAACCTCATGTATATCATGTTACGTAACAGATCCTTGTGATTTTGATTATACGATTCTTGATCAATGTTAAGAGTGACAAAATGATTTCGAAAAATAAAATTGGTGTCGAAATCTTTTTTTGAAAGGAAATCAGATATTGTTATTGGAAGCTCAGCAGGCGTTGTAAAAGAACGCCATTTGCTGTACTTTTTGGCAACATAACGAGGCAAGACATCCTTCCAACGAATAGGTAGCATTCTTTTAGCAACCTCGCCACTCACAGGTATCGATGGATTTTCTATTTCAATCCATGTCTGATCAACTACCTGGGATCGATCTTCACTTTGTAACTGATTCTCATTTCTTGTCTTTTTCTCCCCAATAAGAAAAGGCCTTCCCTCTGCTCTAGAGTACTTAGAAGAATCGAAAGTATTAAGTGAAGCTCTGACAGAGTCATTATCGGTTTGAGACACTGAAATGCTATCAGAATCCAACGAAGTTAGATTCTTCATTATTCTTGGTCTGTCTTCCTTAAGTAAACTTTTTGATGCTACGATAGAGTCGACTTCAGGTGAAGATCCTGGAGGTTCTTCGACTACCAGCTTTGAATCATTTCGCTTTTGATCCCAATCTGGTATTAATCTATTAACAATGCGATGAGTAAAATCTCTCACCGAATTTTTCTTGCTTATTCCTTTCAGAGTATCGACAGCAACGGACGAGTGAGGGACTTGATCTTTGCGACTCTTAGGATGTGCACTTGGAGCATCATCGCATTGTCCTCTAGTGAACTCACTTGTAGACGAGCTGTATAAGTTAGCTAGAACTTTGGGTTTTTGAACCTCTTCGATAACAGCATCAGCAACCGTTGGAGTGGTCCAAACGAAGGCAGATGTTGTTTGTGGATTTTTTTTCTGTTCCTCTCCATTCTCACTAAATGGAAGAATACTTGCACTCCCAGAAGTATTAGAAAGAGACTTCAATGGGCGGCAAGCAAAAGCGCCGTTATCGTGAATGCTCATTAGCTGGGAAACGCTGTGCACTTCTTTGCCAGGGTTAATGTATGGGATGTTGACCTCTTTCAAGATGTCGCTCTGATCTAAACCCATCATCTGGACATCATATATTTTGCATCGCGGGTACCACTCCCCAGAAGTTTTTGAAGCATCGTTCCAGAAGAAAATACTCAACCAATTAGGGCTACAATGATGTAAGCTATTCTCGTAGTCGAGATACCTCAGCAATGGAACAACATGAAGAGGAGTACGCGATAAACAAATTAGATCCATAGTCATTTCCAAAGATAGAAGTTTCTTTCCGGTCAACTTTAGTAAGTCATAGTCGACATCGTATAGACCAGAGCCGGGACTGATTAAAATAACATGTGTGGTTGTATGGCGCAAATCAGATTGTTTGAATGGATCAGCCAAAATGGTGGCAGCAAAATTCACAAGCTCCAAAATGTTCGATTTGATCACTGGAGAGAATCGACCTTTGATTATACTGTGTCCATCCTCAGTTTTAAAATTCAAGATGTCTCTGGTTAGGTTCATGAATTCTCTTCGTAGTGTTTCCATAATCTCAACCCAATGGATGATGTGAACTTGATCCACAACTATGCGGAAATAATCTTTTGTATTTTTTAAAAGTTCCCCAGGTTTGAGATCCCTAAACGGAACATCTGAATAATCAACCGATGTAGAAAATGCTATAGTAATGCTATGGTGAGTACCTATTTCTTTCCATCTTTTGAATATTTTAGGAAACAATGAGTTTACCATTTTTTGAAATAATTGTTCACCTGTCTCTTCAAAGTTCCACATTTCATCAGTAATTTGGATCAAAAAAATCATTCGAGCAGACTCGGAGCGAAAAACGATTCTGGTTTTCTTACCTACAAATCCTGAGAGTATTTTTTTCCCATCTCTATAAATACCGTTCACTGTTGCTCTTATAGAATCAAGAAAAGTCAATTTTTGTCCTGAAAATAAACATGTTTCCACCAATTGTGATGAGAGACACCACATATCACCTCTATTGAGCAGACAGTCCTTAATGTTCAATTCTATCAGATCTGCTTCGCAGCTTGCCTTTTCTCTTTTTTTAATCCAAACTTTAGATCTCGTGGGCAAATCAAGCAATGATTGCAACTGACCAGATAAAACAGATATATGAGAGTTTTTAGCCCGAACTTTAATCGCAGGATCCCAATCCTTCGCAACAAAATATATTTTGCGACTTGAGACTAGGGGAACTTTATAATAAGTTCTCAGCTCACATATATCACCGGCGCCTATATCTGGGAACTCATTTAAATTCAACATTACCGGCTGAATAGAATATCGTGATTCATGGTATGACAAATCCAACTGATGTGACTTGAGTTTCCTTTTGCTGGACTCGGAATGCGGGAGGTTGATGGGTAAATTCGTACTTGTACCAGCGCTCAAAATGTTCGTGGGGCCTGCCCCTCTCTTTGAATTCATATTTCTGCTTTCACGTAATTTCGAATCATTGTTAGATCCAACTATAAGATTACCAGCACTTAATGAGATACTATTGGCATGAGTAATGTTATTGGCCCTTGAGTTATTTGAAGTCGCCGAGATAAAAGCTCGCTGATTATTACCTCGGAGACCCGCAAACATGCGACCATCGTTAGACATTGGAGGTACAATACCTGCACCTGGAGTTCAATCTTACAAATTGATGGCAAGCACTATTGGACGGGCCACCTCTCTGATAATTTGGAGCTCGCATAATCAGTCATCTTCTTTTTACATATTGTGATGAAAAGATTCTAAGAGTGGTTCGGGTAACCTATGATTTTGACTCAGACTTCGAAAAACAATGCGTCAAAGATGCGAAAAGTATTAAAATGTTATTTGCTACATAGGTTGTGAATGCCTCTTTCTATGCATCACGTCGAATCCTTTGTTTGCGACTCATCACCCTGCGGCTGCTGCTGCTCCTCTTGTTGCTGCTGCTCTCGTCTCAACCTTTCTTGTCTTTGTTGCTCTTCTTCCATCGACATACGTAATGCCATGGCCAGTTCTGGATCCATCGACGGATCAACACCAAAGTCCATGAATGAATTTCCCTCCCCTGTACCTTCGAAACCACCCATGTTACTGGCTCCTTCCTCCAAAATTATTGGAGATGATGCGATATGTTCATATAACAATCTTGTGCCCGGCGTTACTGTTAGCAAATGACTGCTTTCTTCCTGTGAGTTGTTGACAGTTTCAATGAATTCTTCCAAGACTGGAGTGTTCACGTTGGATTCGCCAAAGTTAATGATGTCGACTGCAATGTTGTTCTTTTTCAATCTCTTGGCTAATCTTATAAGATCTGTAGAGTCATCTGAGACTGGACTACACACAAAAACAACAATACGTTGGTGCTGTACTTTATTTTGACGATGCTTTAGCGTGAGTGCAGCAATCTGAATCGCCGTAGCTAAATGAATCGAACCTTCAATTTTTGTGTCGTGAAGGCCAGCCAGGATTTTACCAAATTCCGAAGTGAAGGTCGATAAAACTCTCGGATTTGAACCAGCTGACGAAATCAGCCCCACAGTATTTTCAGGATTGCTATTTCTCTTACTCTGGAATATATATTCAACTGAGTCAATTTGTGCCTCAAATCTTGTTCTAGGGAAGTCTCCATTGCGAGAGTACTCCGAGTTGTCAATTGATATCACTGTAGCTTCCAACACCATTTCGCCTATCTAATAGCGTGCTCCTCTTGTGCTCTATATCTCCCTTATTCATCATAAATATACCTTGTAAGGTGGCAAAACGCTCACATATACTGATCTTAAACGCTTTCACCTGAAATATACGGGTAACCCTACAGGACGAATAGATAACCGGGTAACATATTTCGCGACAGGGTGCTTTTTCGTATTAACATCATCAAGAGTCCACGAAAATAGATATGTGTTACCACAACCGAGAGTAACAGCCAATCGAACTCTCACATAGGTTCCGTTTCTCGCAATGGACCAGCGCGACGACAACGCCCCTGTTCAACTGCCCTTATCGCTGCCTCTGAGTGATGAGCGTAGACAGGAGCTCAAGAGCCGCATTGTGGAGCGACTGCAGGAAAAATGTACGTACTTATGTCAATAATCATCAAAGCACGGAGTTTGAATGAAATATACTAATACTAACATGACATGTGCACAGATGATAAAACAGTCGCAGCTTGCCAAGAAGCTCAGGAAACATGCCTCACGCAACTAGAAGAGGAGGCGGAGAGGCAGCTGGATTATTCAAAATATGGTGGAAAGGATTACAGTACGCTCACTATAAGAGAAATACTTGAGTTGGAGCGTGCGGGCAATTGACCCGTCTGCGACTTCCTCCCAGTTCGTAAATCTTTCAAGAGAACTTTGCCGCCAATGGCATCTGCTGATTATCGTGCAAAATGCCCTCGTGAGAAGTGCACTGCAAAATGGCACGTGTACTTTCAGTTGACACCACTGTTTTCCAGTATTGTGCTTTTGAATGGAGCAAAACCATGTAGGATGCGCGGATACAGACAGTTCACGAGCGTTCGTTCCCATGCGCGATGCGTCAGAAGCGCTTGTACTGTGTGCATGTGTGGCATCTTGCGGATAAAGAGGTAAGGTACGACATGACAAAATGTCTGGAGGAGAGAACTGGAGCCGAGCGCCATGCATAATCGACCAATTAAGGTAAGGTATCGAGCGTGGTTCCTGCTTTTGGAAACCTTTTGAGCCACATATATGGCTTGCAAGCGAAGCTATTTCTTGAAACGACTACCACCAAGCTTCTCGACAGTTGATCAGCTTGGTGATGGCTTTTGTTGGTTAATTCGAAAGTGGATGAGACAGTTTTTTCGTTGTGCGAGACGACATCTATATAAGTGTAAATTTTTATGGATAGTGTGCGAGCTCTTCTAGTGATAAGTGCCCAAGAAATTTTTCAGGTCTTGAGTTTTTCGACTGGTTCATAGAGCTTGTTGCGATAAGATCAAAACACTGTCAATGTCGACATTAACGATTGTTGAGACTTTGGCGCAACTCGCCGAGTCTGTTCCCTCATCTAAAATTTTCTACACTAGCATATTGAAGGACTCGGATCACGAGCTATCACACAACAAAAATGCTGTTAGACTGTTGCAATACAACGATCCGTTCGCAGAGATAATCGAGAGCTTATCAAGAGATCTGTTGACGACGGTTTTTACAAATTCTTCAACTCTTTTGAAGTCATTACCGCATTTGTATTCTCTAAAGGGATTCCCCGCTGTCATAAATGTTGGTATTGATTTACAAGATTACTCGGTCATTGCTTCTTTCAAAGATCTTTCTATACCTATTCTGGTTTCCAACGATCTAGAAACGGTGATTGAAAATTGCAAATCCTCGATTGAAATTGCGGCAACTACTTTAAACACTGTGCTACATTTCATCAACTACAGAAACTTGCCAGAGAAGACAGATGCTTCCTTGATAGCCAATGTCAGTGTAACTGAACTTCTTGAGACGCCAATAGACGCTCAGGAAAATCAACTGGAGAGCTTCAAATTATTGAAGGGCTCGGAATCCTCATCCGTTTTAATTGCAAATTTATCGCAATACGGTAAGCAGTTTTCCGAAATTTTACCACCGGACGTTTCCCTTTTGGAAATTAATGCTTATAGACCTTGGGATTATAATAAATTTTTGGAGTTAATACCTTCCTCAGCGAGAAAAATCGTCATCGTTCAGGGTTCTAACCAGCAGTTGGATAGGAACGGGTTTGAGCCCTTATTGCTAGATTTCTTTTCAGACTTCAACTCCTTGATAGAAAAGAGTATTGATCAAATTTTGATTACAAATGTGGGTATGTTGGAAGATGTTCAGACCTCTTTAGCCGACATAATTGCCAATGTTAGATCAGAGAAACCTAATCTTTCATTGTATGTTGGCAGGCCATCAGAAAACATTTCTGCGGTAAAGGAAATAAGTCAGTCAGTTGAGAAAGTGTTGACCTTAGAAAAATCATATATCAAAGTTCTTCAACAATTATTCTCCTCTCATTTAAATGTGTTGAACGAATATACAAGCCCTAATGTCCAAAGCAACAATCCAGAGTATGGATATGGTCGCTTTTTGAGTGAGGAAAAAAAGCAGCAAGAACTTCTGGAGCGCGCCAGAAGATCGCTTGATGTTTCATTATACACGTTTGAGGATGCTGCAACGCTTGTTCAACTGTTGTCCAAGTGGATCTCTTTCCATGACACCACCCTCGATGAGTTTTCCTTCAAAGAAGCCAACGAGGCTGGCTCTCAAATTTTCAAAATTCTTCATGAGAATCAAGATTCCAAAGCTGTACTAGATTTGTTGAAACTTGGATCAAAGGAGAATGATTATTTATTCAGATCCAATTGGCTGGTAGGTTCAGATGCATGGTCCTATGATTTAGGCAATTCGGGTGTTCATCAAGTTCTGTTTTCAAAGAAAAATATCAATGTCCTCTTACTGGATTCAGAACCATATAATGAGGCGAAAGAATCAAAACTAAGAAAAAAAGATGTTGGACTCTATGCCATGAATTCAGGTGAAGTTTATGTTGCGTCAGTAGCAGTTTATGCCTCTTACACTCAATTACTAACTGCTTTCATTGAAGCATCAAAGTTCAATGGTCCTTCCGTTATTTTAGCTTACTTGCCATATCACTCCGAAAAGGATACACCTTTGGAGGTTTTGAAAGAGACAAAAAATGCTGTCGAGTCAGGATACTGGCCTTTATATAGATACGACCCAAGTCAGGATAACGAGGAAGAGGTTTTCAGATTAGATTCCTCGGTCATTAGGAAAGAATTACAAACTTTTTTGGATCGGGAAAACAAGCTGACATTATTATCCAAAAAGGCGCCAGATTTAGCTAGAAATTTAAGACAATCTGCAAGTGATAGAATCACTGCAAAACAGGAGACGAGAGCCAAAATAGCCTACGACCAACTGTTGGAAGGGTTATCAGGCCCTCCTTTAAATATTTATTTTGCATCTGACGGTGGAAATGCTTCATCGTTAGCTAAGAGACTGGGTACAAGGGCAGCCGCAAGAGGATTGAAAGCAACTGTTTTATCAATGGATGATATAATCTTAGAGGACTTACCTGGTGAAGAAAATGTCGTATTTATCACTTCTACTGCTGGGCAAGGTGAATTCCCCCAAGATGGTAAATCGTTTTGGGACTCAATTAAGTCTTCTACGGATATAGATTTGGCTTCATTGAATATTGCCGTTTTCGGTTTGGGTGATTCTCTCTACTGGCCTCGTAAAGAAGACAAACACTTCTACAATAGACCAGCGATTACGTTGTTCAAGAGGTTGGAGCTCTTGACAGCAAAACCATTAATTCCTCTTGGATTAGGTGATGATCAAGATGCAGATGGCTATCAAACTGGTTATGGCCCATGGGAAATGGAACTATGGTCTGCGCTCGGTGTCTCCAATGCAGCTGTTCCAGATGAGCCCAAGCCTGTAAACAATGAAGATATGAAACTTGCATCAAACTATCTGAGAGGTACAATCGTTGAGGGATTAGCAGATGATTCTACCGGCGCGATTCATGCCTATGATCAACAATTAACAAAGTTTCACGGTATTTATATGCAGGATGATCGTGATATTCGGGAAACACGCAAATCGCAGGGAATTGAACCTTACTATATTTTCATGGCAAGAGTCCGTTTGCCAGGTGGCATAGCAACACCAGACCAATGGCTTGTTTTAGATAAGTTGGCTGATGAAACTGGTAATGGCACTGTGAAATTGACTACAAGGGCAACCTTCCAATTACATGGGGTTGTGAAGAGGAACCTAAAACATACCATTAGAGCCATGAACTCAACTTTAATGGACACTTTAGCTGCATGTGGTGATGTAAACAGAAATGTTATGATATCTGCCCTTCCAGGCAATGCTAAAGTGTTTTCACAAGTTTCATCCGTGGGATCTAAAATCTCGGAGTATTTCTTGCCAAAAACTACCGCATATCACGAAATATGGTTGAGTGGAGATGACAATCGCGATTATGATTCTAATTGGCCATCTATTTTCGAAAATAGAAAGGAAGGTCCGACGAAGAAGAAAACACTAGTTAGTGGAAATGCTCTTGTTGATGTTGAACCACTTTACACCAAGATTTATTTGCCCAGAAAATTCAAAGTCAACATCACAGTGCCACCATTTAATGATGTCGACGTATGGGCAAGTGATGTTGGTCTAGTTGCTATTGTTGATGAGAACACTCAAAATCTAGAAGGTTTCAATATGTACGTTGGTGGTGGTATGGGTACGACTCATAACAACAAGAAGACATATCCAAGAACAGGTTCATGCTTCGGATTTGTATCATCTGCCGATGTAATTAATGCAATTGAAGGTGTCATGATAGTTCAAAGGGATAACGGTGATCGTAGCAATCGTAAGCATGCTCGTTTAAAGTATACCATTGATGATATGGGTGTCGAAATCTATAAAGGAATGGTAGAAGAAATAATGGGTAAGAAGTTTGAGGCTGCTAGACCATTCCAAATTGACTCCAACCATGATTTCTTTGGCTGGATTAAAGACGAAACCGGTCTAAACCACTTTACTGTTTTCATTGAGAATGGTAGAATCGAGGACACAGTCGATTTACCACAGAAAGCAGGTTTAAGGAAAATTGCAAAATATATGCAAAAGACAAAATCTGGTCACTTTAGATTGACAGGTAACCAGCATTGTGTCATTTCAAATATCAAGGATGAGCATATCAATGATATCAAAGATATTATGAAGCAGCATAGATTGGACAATACCGATTTCAGTGGATTAAGATTAGCATCTGCTTCTTGTGTTGGTCTACCTACTTGTGGGTTGGCAATGGCTGAATCTGAACGTTATTTGCCGCAATTAATTACGAAATTAGAGAATATATTAGAAGAGTATGGTCTTCGTCACGATGCTGTGGTAATGAGAATGACTGGCTGTCCAAATGGTTGCGCTCGCCCATGGTTAGCTGAGGTTGCATTGATCGGTAAGGCTGCAGACACCTATAACATGATGTTGGGTGGTGGTTTCTATGGTCAAAGGCTAAACAAATTATACAGAGCTTCGATCAAGGAAGAAGAGGTAATTGATATCCTAGGAAATCTATTCAAAAGATGGTCTTTGGAAAGAAACGAGGGTGAACATTTCGGAGACTTCGTTGTTAGAGTTGGTATAATTAAGCCAACCAGTGAGGGGAAATATTTCCATGATGACGTTGCGGAGGAAGCCTTTTAAGGCCATTCGATGATTACTGATTTTTCTGTTTATAATTAATTTGTTTATTTATTTTAAGTTGAAAGTACTAAATGTTATATGCTTTTCTTTCCCGGAGAGCGAGCACCTCATCTTTGAGGTTATGTTTTGTATGGAGCTTCATGGACGCAATCATTACAATAAAAAAAAAACTGCTCAATGTTTGAACAAACCATATGTATCGTACCGAATCTCCAATACGCTGTTTATAATAGATTGCGGTTAACAGAGATCGTTACTGCAACCAATAGCACTAGATTTGATGGCTACGCTTTAAAAGATACCAAAAATGACACAAATTCAAGACATGGTGTTGGAGATCAAGTCAAGCCCTGACTGCCTATAAAAATGAAAATGAGTAAACTGGAGTGATTGGTGCCTTTATTTTCAATTGATCAATTATTCAAGATATACATTGAAGTTCTAGCAAATTAGTTACAGGTGAGCTTTGAGAATTAATGTAGAAGGCAATCTTGAATTCATAGCAGACATGTCTATAGTACATTAATTCTAAAAAAGGCACAGGAAACACATTGGGAGATTACAGAATATAAGGTCCATGCTAGCTCTTATATCAGACATATCATTGGATATTTTAGAAATACCTCTTCGATTCAGGTGAAAAAGGGGTTGTTACAAGACTGGGCAAGAGAACAATCATTATTCAACCAGAATGATTCTTGTCGGCAAAAAGGCAACTAGCTATTCACTCTTTAAAGAAGAATACAGTAGTACTGAAATCCCCCGACCTGTTAGCTGGATGAGAACTATGATATATCATAGCAACGCAATCCTTTCATTTAGCGTTATAAAGTCAATGGTTCCAAGACAAGAAAAGTCAGCAATGCCTTCTATTGAAGCCTAAATGCAACAAATATTATGCGCCTATTAGCTGTTTTAATCCAGCTCCAAAAAAAGGAAGAGGAATTATTATATTTAGTGTCCTCTCGACTTCAAATTCTATAGCGGCAAAGTAACATCTCCAACGTGGTGAAAAGGATTACAAACTACAAGCGATTGGGAACTATTTGATTGGTTTTCAAATTGTACAGCAGATATCTCTGACTTTCAAACTAGAGCTTTCAAATTCAAAAAGCTGATAGTAGCAATGTTATTTCCTGCTTGCTGCCACTCTAATTGAAACTAAACCGAAAACTCTAACATATGCTGCTCTCCGCATACACCATTTGTAGGTTTTGATCTGCGTGAAACAGCACAGAACTCCCGGAAAGCTTTCAACATATAGAGGGGATATTTCACCTACTTTGAATATGAGCTATAGTTTGCTTTCCTCCTGTGCCAAACCTGCTAGAAAATTCAAAGATCGAAACCGTCTTTTCCAAGTTTCAGGGAACTAATTACATTTGTAAGCTTTACCTTTTGGTTTAGTATATACACACACACACTGCTAACTTCGCTGTCATTGACTCGAAGGCGCTCACAGTTGAGGTTCAACAATAAGATCCACAACTGGCTGCAACTAATAAATTATCAAGTACAACCTGCCCTCGAAAACATGTACAATTGCTTAAGTCGTTTCTCAGTGTTCTGGAAATGATTTCACCTTATCGAAACCCATCATGTGCAAATACTGCTGCAGAAATTCACCGTCATACGAAACAACTTGAATTTTCTCATGTCAAAGGGGGAGTTGTGGACTACACTAACCTCAAAGATGACTTCCTGCATTTCTTGCTGCATGCTTTATGTACTATATATCAGTGTTAATAAAAAATTGTCTATACGGATGGCAAGCGAAGCATAATTTGTTATGGCGCCCCGGCTAATGAGTTTTGAATACGGAAAATTTCATTTTTTAATATATGGTGCAAACCACTGACTGAATTTCAAGAAATCTAAAAAGTTCACCTTGCAATGTCGTTTACGGCCCTGCTTCAACGAACCCCTTCACTAGGAAAATTCTGCTTAAGAAGCTCCATTAAAAGGAGCTTCTATAGTAGAAGTTGGTTCCGACCATACGTGCATGCGCGGCCAAGAGCCAATAATAACCTCACTAGATTAGCAGCTACGGTCGCTACTTTATCTGCTGCATATGCGGCATATAACGCTCATGAAGTTTTCGAGAATGATGCCAACATACATGACGATCAGGGCAATACAGTGGATGTAGACAGGTCAGTGACCCCGTTTCCTACTCAACTCGGCCCATCTGAACTTCCAATATCAACAAAATACGTGCTGCTAGGCTACGGTACGAGATCTGTGACCTTCGTGTCATTCAGGGTGTATGCCTTGGGTATTTACATTGCTGAGCAAGACTTGCATCTGATCCCAGACGTACTGAATTCAAAGTTCTTATCGTCCTCTTTTATCGACACTAATTCTGACAAGCCTCATCGCGAAAACGTCAAGGATGCAATCTCAGACCCTAATAAATCGTTGATCTTGATTGGCAGTCTGTTGGATAGTGGTGCCAGAATGCTAGTTAAGGTTACTCCAGTCAGAAATACGGATTTCAACCATCTAAGAGACGGGTTTGTAAAAACTATTTTGAACCATCCGGAGGCCAAGAGGAACCAACAAGTCTTGACTTCTGGGCTCGAGCAACTCAAGAGAGCTTTCACAATAAACGGAAAAGTGGCAAAAGATGACGACTTGATAGTAGAACTACAGGCAAATGGTTCTCTACAGCTTTCCTATTACGATAGGAAGAAGGATCGGGTTACTGGAATGGGCCAAGTCAATGAACCCATTGTGGGAAAATTCCTCTTCAGTCAGTATATGGGCGGTCCAAAGCCATTGTCGCCAAGTGCGAAAGAATCAGTTGCCTCGCATATTGTCCGCCTGGTTTAGCGAAACGGCCTGCATCACTTTGTTAAAATAGGCAATTAAATAATTTCTTCGTATGACTAACACATAACAGCGTTCCCAGGCCAATCTAATGAAGATGCACAAGTAGGCTGGTGCTTTTCTTTTAGACATGCAGCTAAAATACCGGGAGTCCGTGACATTTTGATCCTTCGAATTTTGTTACCCGCCTATGAAATTACTTTCTCAGCTTTACCTACTTCAAGTACATCTCATCTCATCCAGAGCTTCCTGTAGTAAGTAAATAGTGCTATTCTGACAGGAGTAATTTACCAGGAGAAGCAGTTATTATTCCAGATACTATGCACAACTTCCTGCCTTATGGTACTCCTCAGAGAGTGTTGCCGAGACCATCCTCTTCGGGAGTCCTCCCGGACAGCTACAAAGATGCGAGTATCAAGAGACAAAGAGTGAATCCCTCACCACCAAGACCTTATACATACCCTCAAAATTTCCAGAATCAGCATCCTCAGCCCTATTTTGAGCAACCGTATACGTCAGTTCCGCTTTCAATACCGGATACTCGGAGTCAGCAACCTTTCTATCCAATTAATCAAGCCTATCCCAGTAGATCATCCACCGAAAAGGTGCAACCAATTGCAACAGCTCCTACCGTTGTCAATGAACGGGAGGAGAATAAACGAATATCTGTACCGGAAACGATGCGCAAAGCCGACAACTTTGATTTGGCGGAAGACTATGATGACAATGATTCAGAAGATGATTCAGATCCTTTGAAAGCTGAGGCTGAGGCTAACGCATCAGAAAAGTCGATAGTAGTTCCGGGCACTTCAATAACGCTGACTACGCAAGCCGATATTGAAAAATGGAGGAAAGAAAGAAAAAAAATGTGGCTGCTCAAGATATCAAATAACAAATTGGAGCATATGAACTCTATGGGTATCAAGGAATGCGAGCTAAAGGCTCAAAAGTCTGTTTTACAAGAATCAAAAAAACAAAAGCAGTTTATTCATAGTATTCAGAACCAAGTCAGCAGAATCAACCCAAAATCGAACCTAAATGTTCGAATTGTTCAAAGAGAACTGGCTCAAGAGAACTTTAAGCTACTCCAATTTATCAGGGAACTGGGAGATGCAAATATTTTGTCTTATGAGCTCACACAGGAAGAAAAAGATAAACTATTCGGCATGAATGAATTCAATCTCAGAGATAAAAGAGGTCGAACCCATAATAATAATAGCTACAATAATAAAGACAGAAGGAACATAAATAAAAAAGGCAGCTATCACCAGCGCTAGTGATCTTGCATCTTTTGAACAATAAATTTAGCGAAAGCAGAACTTAGAGTGGCACCCAAAAATGATCCCACAACTGCACCATGATAGAAGGAATTTGACTTTTCTTTAGCATTTTCCGATGTGGACCTTTGGCTGGTATTCACGGCAGCTTTGACTTCTTGAAATTTGGCGCGTGGGTGTCCTTTGGGGTTATATATGCGTACGCCAGAACCTGAGCGACGTTTATGTACGCTTCCATTTTTTCTGATTGATATTGGTCTTTTAGCCGGCTTATATTTCAACTTTTCTTTCACTGGCAGCTTTACTTTTACAGGAGTATCTTCGATGTCCGATTCTTTGTGTTGTTTGATAGATGAGCTATCGGTTGATTCAACGTCCTCTTTCAGATCAACAGTGTTCATTTATTTGATGTTGTGATTGAAACTTTTCTTCGATGTGTGTACCAACAGAAGCTTTATCATTTAGAAATTGGCTCCTTTTGTAGCTTCGAGTGAAGAAACAAGTTTCACAATGAAACAAATTAGCGATGGAATATGAAACAATTACCGAACAGATATTAAACAATTTATACACTTGACATTTAAAATGACTAATACTAATTTACCCGTTTACACTACTAACTGAAGCCATGAATCAGAATTTAGATATACCTTAAAACCTTGAACTAGATGGAACAAATAATTAAATTCATTCCATCTTCTGCGCTAAGACAGCGAGAATTCCAAACGTACCAAAAATACCGAAAGAAAACCCTATCAGTCCACTTAGAATGACGTATTTCATATATGCTTTGGCAGTATTATTTGGGGTTTCACTCTTATCTGTAATTACAATAGCATCATCCTCGTCCAGTAAATCGAGCTCTTTATCCGAAGTAGTGCGCCTCAAGCCTCTTGAGATATCTGCACGTTTCTTAAGCTCAGTGTCTTTCCAGATATCCCAATCGTCTACAAGTTCTGAAACAGAAAGAAGGTTTACAACTGTGTAGCCCTCATCATCATTATTGTAATCGCCCTTTGATTGTTCATCACTTGAATCATCATATGCGTAAGCATCCAAAGTGCTGTCAATTTCATCGGCAGAAGATTCATTATCGAATAAAATATCTTCTTCATCGAAATCCCACTCTGAAGGAGAAGAAGAAGAGATCATTGAATTCGTGTCTATGCCAGAAGGCACTAAACCGTATAATCTTACATCATCACCATAAGTAGAAGGTCTTGAAACCATAGGGCTGTCTTCTTCGGAGACATCCTCAATGAGACACTCAAATACTCCTTTTCCTGGATCACGATATTGAATGTTTATTTTAAATTTTAATTTCGCAGGTCGACATTGATAGGCACTAGCTGGCATGTCCAGATTAATCAGACCAAATCTTTCACCGTTCTTCAAATCTACTACAAATGGGTCACTTTCCTGAGAATTTAAATCCACGATACCGTAGGTACTTCCTAAGTCCTTAACATATATCCTAAACTGGTCGATAATATGAATGCCTGGCTCCAATGGATCCAATAGTTTTAATCCTAATATGGCGTGATTCTTGCTTAGAGACTTCTCTTCGAATAGTAAGTTATTTTTTCTGGGAAATCTATGTGGATCATGTTTGCTGGCACGTCCGATAAGTTTAGCAACGCCGGTGTCCTTCTTGGCTTCTTTTAATGTGAAGACAAACTTTCTAACTTCGCCCATATTGCCGCAACTCTTACAACAGAAGGTATTTCCCACTAATTTTGGATAAAGCTGGCGTTCAGGTTCCTCTTTGTCTCTTTCTTTATATAGGTGTTTCTTATTTGTGTGTGTTGACTAACGCCACCAAAAGAATAAAGCGACGCACTGCTTAGACGCCATCAATAAAAAGAAGGCAAATGGAACGTACTTGAAACACCAAAGTAAAGAAAGAAATCTCAGGGATAGTGCTGTCTCGACAGTAGTAAGCTATAATTTTAGCGATTACATGATGTATAAAGTGTCTATATAGAATATCAGATGCATACAATTACATTAGAATACATTTTTGTTTTATTTTATCTCTTTTGCTTTTCTTCTTTTGGCCATTAACAGAGGCAGGATTACTCTTCTTGGAATTTCTGGTATCTTTCTGAGCTTTATTGAAGTCTCTTTGAATACTTCCTGCAGCATCTCTATCCTCTTCTTCTTGCAGTCTTCTAGCTAGTTCTTCATCATTTTCAATTTGTTGAAAGGAATTCATACGACCGTTTTCAAGATTGTTGGTGTTCTCATTTTGATCACTGAATGGATTTGAAATGACCGAAGAATTTTGTTGCACTATCGGTGTATCAGTCTCCAAACTGATTGGAATGAAGTTACCAGTGTAAAATGTGTCTTGAGAACCACCGACTGATTTAAGAGCTTGCCAAACAATTTGATTACGGTCTTTGAATCCAAGATCTGTCACCAAAGTGAAAAGCTCGCCGTTGTTCTTGTAAATGGTGGAAAAATGATCATTCCGGAATAATATAGCAAAACATTTTTCAACTAATATTTCTTTAAGATGACCAAGGCCATACTCGGTTAGTTGCGTTGCAGATCTTGCAAGAAACGATTTTATGTAATTAGCATCTTCTAAAATTTCCTCCCCATCGGTCACTTTCAAATTGTTCCTCTTGATATCATAAGATTGAACAAGAACTCGTTGAGCATCCTCGTATGAGTACTTGGCAACATGATCATGCGCAATAGGATCGTTAACACCGTCTATAATCCAACCATGTACCAGTGCCACGTTATACAACCGAAATATCGCCATATCCGTCCCATCCTCAAATGTACCATTGAATCTTGGATTCACATTTAGACCCGTATGTAGCTGAGGTAAAACCTGTAATAACTGGTTAATATCTGTATTCGCACCATTGTTTGTTTGGATTCCAATATTGGCTAATACTGTTACAAGGTCATTCAGGGCAATGGACCTACCACTGTCCACAAGTCTAATCAATTCTTTGGACTTCCTTTGATGACTTGGTGATAAGAGCAGATTATTAGCCAATGCCACTAAGGCGCATGGTCCGTTATCGTTCTGCAGCAAAATCGTATGGGATGTTCCATTTATTTTTATTTCCTTTGTAGCGAACGCTAGGCTCATATCCAACTAGATGTCTTTATTCACTTCACTCTAATCACGAGGTTCAACAGTGAATGATTATCGTAATCTCTAACTATCTTCTTCTGTTCCCTTATTTGTTATAGTTCGTGTTATCCAGATTTCAAGGGATTTTCAAAATCTTTCCGGATACACATAGAGTGAAGTTACGACAAATCCGATACAGGCACTTACGATGAAGAGTAGCAACATTGTGACTTGACCTAAATTACCGCTTGGCAATATTTAGACACTTGAGACATATATCTAACTACGTCAATACAGTCGAGCAGTAGCACAATGTTGCATTATTCAACGTGGATCAAGACTAGGGTCTACATATAGTAAGTACCGATAGTTTAGATATTTAAGACTATTAAGTTCGAAATCGCATCTTGTTCCACTATGACTTTAAGAAGTTTTGTGGTGGAGTCTAGAATTAACAGAGAAGTTTGACGGCCAGAATAGCAACGATACCAAAGTCGAAAAATCTACATCAAGCAGCAGCTTGACTCGCAACAGACTTTAGTTTCATTAAAGACGAATAAGAGAATTTTGAGATACTGTCAAAATAAGAGACCAACGGAAGAGTATTATTTCTGTAGCTTTGCCAGACTGTCCAGTAGACTTTGAACGTTGCTGCCAGTTGTTGGTTGCTGTGGTTGCTGTGGTTGCGGCAGAGATGCCGAATTTATAGGAGAATGTTGCGAAGTAAAACTATCATTCATCGGAGGCACCGATTGTGCCATCGAGGCGAATGCTGCCGATTGCTGTTGCTGTGGCTGTTGCTGTTGCTGTTGGGATTGCATAGATTGCAACAAGCCTAACAATTGTTGTTGAGTCTGAGGAGATTGCTGTTGCTGTTGCTGTTGCTGTCCATGAGCCATCGAAAGTAGATTGGATACAACTGTTGGTGGTAAATTTTGGATGGCAGATAATAACTGCTGCTGATTCATTTGGCCACCTCCACCTAACAGCGAATTTATTTGTTGAGGAACTGGATTTGGATCTACAAGTGGAGCTGGAGCACCCTGGTAACGCCCATACGGTTGTGCCATTGGAGGTGGTGCACCGTATCCTGGAGCTTGCATCGGTATACCATAGCCTTGTTGTACGTACGGACTTTGTTGAACTGGAGGCTGTCCTTGCATATGACCGGGCATACCATAACCTCCGTAGTAGCCTTGTTGCGCTGGTGCCGCCATAGGGGGTGACTGTTGAGGTGCATAAATATTGCCTGCTGGCATACTTGCATGACCTCCAGTGCCCTTTGAAGGTTTTAAATTACTAAATATAGCAATTGCATCATCTGCGGATACGCTAACATATTCGTCAAACTTAGTCTCACCTTGAGGACCCTTGTAAAATGTTTGTATATCCACGTTACGCGTCTTATTTACCAGTATGACACCCCAAACGCCATCGTGAGCCACATCATTGATCATTCTTCTAAGTTCCATACGTGGCTTGAGGAAAACCATGTCAGTCTCTAGATCTGTTCCTCTTCTGAACTGATTGAAGACTTCATATGCATAACCACGATCCGCAGTTCTTTTAACATAAATTACGCATGCAGGGACGTATCTTTTCGACTTCTTGTATCCTTGATTGTTATCGCTGTACATATCGGTAGCTTCATTTTCCTCACTTTGAAATGGACGTTTTGATGAAGAAATGAATGTCGAGCTACTATTAGTACCATGGTCACCATGGTCAAACTGTGGTCTTGCATTTGAGCTTGAAATTTCCAGGATTAGCTTTTTACCAAAATTCAGTTCTTGTGATTCTTTTTCAATTGCTGTTCTTACACTCTGGGGATTATTGTACTGTATGAAACCGAACGCATTTTTTATATTTATCTGAAGAATTAGCCCATAAGGTGAAAAGATTCGAAACAACTCTTCCTTTGATACGTTCTTCAAAGGTAAGTTGCCGATGAATAATCTCGATTTTGGTGGTATATCATGCATTTCAGTGATCTTATTTTCACCGTGCAAGTATTTCGAATACCGTTCGCGTTCTTCCGCCGTCATTGGTCCGTTCAAATCGGGCCTAACAGGCCTTTTAGTCTCAACTGGCGATATTTGCTCAACTGTAAATGAAGCTTGCTCTACAGTCTGAGGTTCTGCCATTGGCATGGCCGTTTCTGCATTCGAATTTACCATATTAATCAAGGCCGTTATTTTATTCTCTTGAGATATTTCTCTAAATTGGGCCAAATTTAACATATTGCTTCCCATAATATAGCTCGATTGCTTCTGCAGCAGGTCGTAATCAACATTCTCATCATTTGTGGATGGTTGTGTAGAGGTAGGCAAATTTTCATTGAAAGATGATGTCGAGCCATCCGTTATATCGTGCGCTTGTTTTTCAAGCTGTGCTAGGTCATCTTGATCACTCTCGGCATCCATATCACTTCCCTCATCTGGGTTACTTTCCTTGTGTTGTTTTGTTACTGTGTCTTGCTGTTCAGCGTTCTCAATCACTCTTTGGTCATCATTTTCCACACGGGTTGCTTGGTCCTGTCCTTCACTTTGTTCACCACTTTGTTCTTCACTTTGTTCTTCACTTTGTTCTTCACTTTGTTCTTCACTTTGCCCGTCACTTACCTCATCTTGGTCTTTACCTTCTTCGGAGTTTTGGCCTTGAGGCTCACCGTGATCTTGATTGTCAGCGGTTGCTTCAAGTTCTTGCTGGTCAACATGACGGTCTTCTGTCTCGACATTAGCAGTTTCGGACAGCTGTTTGCCTTCTTCAACTGATACACCCTCTTCATTTCCTTCGAATTTCTGATCGCTAGAGCTTTGAGACCCTGAATCACCGTTTAACACTTCCTCGGAAACGTTGGAGACTGCAACATCACTAGAACCTGTTTGACCTTCTTGAACCTCATCAACCTCGTTTTGTGGACTCACTTCAACATCAGCCTTTTCAGTGGGATCATCAAATCCTGTAGGAGTACTGCTATTATCAGACATTGTGAGCTTTTTAGACAGTATCTGTTTCTTGCTCATTTATGAAAGTAAAGTATAGGTTCATGAAATCGCTGAAACTTTGTATAACTCAAGTGGCGAACTGAACTTTTTCAAATATGAGAAACATTGTGCCGGGTAACATGGTCTTTTACAAAGGTTTATTGAAAGAGTGCCCTCAATAAATTGAAGATTCCAACCAGCTTTGTTGCTTGGGCATCTGTTGGCTGGTAGTGGGTCTCACTGTTACAGTAAGAGCGTTGTATATCTATGAAGTGTTAAATGATGTGTAAATCGAAGTAAATAGATGATTACTAACTAAAAGTATACTGTGCAGGATAAATATTAAATAAGGTTGTACTATACAAGTAAAAAATGCACCATTTGTATGGTGGCAAAGAGATGAATTTGGTCAAAGGCCAGTAAACTTCGCATTGCAATTATGAGAAAGAATCAGACAGGTGAAGTTTCTTGCGTTCCCTTCCATCCATGGGAAAACTGCCCTCAGCTTGTGCACGCATTAATTCTAGGATAGAATTCTCTGGTGCTTTTGGTCTATAATAAATTCTATCGTAGATTTGGCGCTGTTTTCAGACTATACGTTTCTCTTGAATGACTCCAAACGTTGACGCTCATGTTGCTGCTCCAATTGTTGTCTGTGTTCCTCGTTTACGGGACTATCGGAGTCTAAGGAATGGGCAGGACATGGTAGCACTGATCCCAACGCTACCGAAGAAAAGGCAACAAGAAAAGTTGTCATAAATAGCTTATTGGTAACTTTATTTCTCGTAGCAGCTCTCATCGCCATGCAGGTTGGTATGTGGATAGAATAGGCCGAAACAACAAAAGTCGAACAAATAAATAAAGAATAGGAACTCGTTCCCTTCAAAAGAATATTGCAGCAGATGGTGAGTTAGGAGAGAAAGATCTTAAAGACACAGACCCTTCAACAAAGTTTATTTTATGTATCAAGGATGTTCTTCGATACTTCATCGAATCTCCATATTTTTTTAACGGGCTTTTCCTCGCGCTTGTATCGGTCTCGAAAGTTGACCAATCATAGCGCCTTATTTTGAATTAAGTACCGTTTTATTCACAAAGATGGGCTAAGAGAAACATTATTTTGAGAGGTCTACAACAGTGTTATGAACTATATCAGCGAGGGAAACGTATTTGTAAATTTGTTTTCCCTCTCTTCGGTGCCTAATTGCATGCTTTTCCGATTCGGTTGTAACGAAACTGAAAAACCAGGCGGCAGCGACGAAGCAGTCGTGGGGTTTGGGACCGGTGTCTGGCTTGTAGTGCCGTATCCAGTCTGTTGAAAGTTGACTGTAGGAGGTGTATTGCTAGCGGATACGAACTCGTCAAAATCATCTTCGTCCCTCTTTTGCGGCGACAACGGTGCCCGTCTTGGGGGAGTTGTGATATTTTTTCTTGCTTGTGATCTCAAGCTTGTCATTGTCTTTGGCTGCAGAGGCTTTGATGGCTGAGACATTGATAAAGGTTGAGTTTTGGGCCTAGACACAGTGTTGGATTGTTTCTTTCTAGGTTGAATGGCGGGAACTCCTACACTTCTCGCTTCCTTTGTATCTACGTCTTCCTTCTTTATTATTTTTGGCTCAATTAAATTCTTAAACCCGTCTGATCCTTCCAAGGTAGTACTGGAGCTCGTTTGAGAGATACCTTGTAGATGATGACGTTGAATATCGCTTGTAAGCTTGTTTATAGCATTGCAGTACAATTTGTACTGGTCAACCCCAAGACTTGCTGCAAGTGAATAACTCCATAGCAATGGTAGGAGTTGCTCAACCAGTACGTTTTCTTTTTTGACTATCTGCGGTATAGACTCGAAAAAATTAAGCGACTGTGCCATTATTCGAGTATCTCTTGTTTTCATAGATCTAAATAATGGAAGAACATCTCCGCAAATAATGTCCGTGTCAACATTTTTTTTTTCAACCAGTAATTGGAACGATGACATGCATGCTATTTTCACTGTAAGGCTTACAGTTTTTGTAAATAAATCTGATAACAGTGGCAGTAGAAAGTTTTTTGTTGTTAAAAAATCGAAAAGATCCGATACGATATCCAGCTTTCCTAACAACTGTTCCTGTACAATAATCGCCTGTTTGTCACTCATATCTTTGAGGATATACGTTAGTAATGGCTTAGCAATTATTTCTATAAACTCATCTTTTTTTATTTTTTCCCTCAATATTCCCAGATTTTCAACTAATGTTAAAGTAGCATTCTGGAGAATTATTTCAAAATCAGATTTATCGGTGAATATCGGTAGGACACGTTCCTGAAATGTTAATTGAGATAGGGTGGATCCAATTTTAATAAGAAGTTCAACGTTCACGGAAATGCATGAATTATCTACCAGATTAGATTTGCAGAATTGACTTAATAGCTCAATTAAAACCGTCAAAAACTTTCGTTGCAAAATTGAAATTGGGAATTTCGGTAGTAGGTCCACAAGTCCTTTTAAAAAGACTAATTTCTCTTCATTGGTTTTCGTGGCTAAGTCATCCAAAAAATTCAATGTCTTAAGTAAGGGATCTTGAAAGAAGCGACTTTCTAAAAAGTCACTTATGTTATCGTACCTCGAATATATGTCTCTATTCATTAGCTGCGGAATGCAATACCTGACATCCACCGGTAATTTGTTAAAAATAGTTTCCCAAGACATCGATGCCAGTTTTCTTTCAAATTTGGAATATTCTTCTTTATATTTTGTTGTGGAGTTTTCGGCTTGCAATAGATTCTTCCCTGTATATAGCATATAGATCAAACATCCCAAAGAAAAAAAGTCATTTTTGAATGATAATGTATTTTCAAATACGATCTCCGGTGCAGTATAATCTAACTCCAAATGTACAAATGATGGTATCCTTGGATCATATTGAGGTAAGAAAATCTCACTAGTTAATGTGCCTTGTGGAAGCTTTAACAAATGACCCAATCCAGATACCTTCCAGTCCAAATGCTCGTTTATGAAAATTGATTTTGGCTCAATTCCCAAATGGACGCTACTTGCCTTGTTGTGAACGAAATCAAGCGCCTGCACAATCTCTAATATACCTCTTTGTATGATGACGTCTTCACTTGCATGGCCATTGAAAAAATTAGATTCTTCATCATTATTTCGAAATACACTTTCCAATGATCCTGTAACATACTCAGTGACAAACATAAAGCTCTTGCTGTGATCTTCCAAAGGTTCAACCAAACCGAGTATATTGGGGTGCTTTAATTTGGCCAGATTGCTCACTTGATTTCTCAGTATATCGTAAGCTTCCTGAATGAAAGTTTTGTCATTGGAGGAATTTTTCGACTTAATAACTCCAGCGTTGAGTAGATAACTCTCGAATCGCTTTTTATCAAATACAAAAACAGAAACTTTAGAAGATCTAGATGTTGAGTTGCTTGATTTGGGTCTGCCAGTAAAGATACTCCAAGGTTCAGAAACAAAAGTTGGCGAAGATGATAGAGAATATTTAGAGCTTATACCATTCTTTGCAGACCAGAAAAACATCCTTCAATATAGATTTCCAGTAACCGAAACAATAAGTTCACAATGTTCAATTAGCCTCAGGCTCCCAGTTTTACTTCAATTTCTTTATCTTAGCTTTAGAGTTTGTCGGTAATGAGATGAGCTTGATTGTAACATGTATCTATGATGGAATTCTGACAACCGGCGATCTATTAAAGTCTACCGTTCAAGTGGATATTGCAAAGAACCGAAACCAGGAAGCAGCGCGAGCTAAAAGACCTCGATCGAGTTATACATATTATATGAACAGCATGCAATATGAACAACTTTCTATTCGATATATCTACATGTGGCAATCAACAGCAACAATGCAGCATGTTTTGTTTGGTTTTAATGATTTTCCTGCCAACTTCAGCACAGTTGGAAGAACCTAAATTTTAGATGAGCGATAAACATACATTCTCCGAAGGGGACAATATCGACATGTTTCTCTTGTACTTCTATCCAGTGGACTATCGAAATTTCAAAATTAGTTGATGGTAGAGAGCACTGTGCTTGAGTCTTTCTATACAAAATTCGAATATATTATCGTCCTTGTGACCATTGGAGAAGGTAGCTCTGGGAAATTCTCACTTTTCTGATTTGATACAAAGAGAGGACTGTTCCCTTGTTCTTACGGCTCAATATTTCAATATTGTTCTAAAAACGTAAGCAAAAGATCCTGTCTGCTTTACCAATCAATAAAAAAGAAACCTAGACGACCGTAAAGCTACCGTGTCTCGATATGCTAGCAGCAATCCGAAGAAGTTGACGTAGCCTCAAAAATCGGACTCGTCAAGCAAACTGATTTCCTCGAGCTACCATAATGTTCAATATGGCCGGACTAATAATCGAGTCCCAGAGTGATCACACTAAAAACTCTCAAAAACAGTTTCAAGATGGTCTTTAGATATGACAGGACATTTTGATTATACAATTTTTTGAACTGGAAAATCTCACTGTCTGTATTATCGCATATAGACATGTGCTAATGCGAATGTTTCGTTAGCCTTTTACGTCATGAAAGTATATGAGTCAGCCTAAGGTAAAAGCTGTCGATCTAATAATGGTACGTTAAAGCCTCTGAATTATATGGAGCAAAAACTCTTAGGGTGACCTGAAACTCTGCTCAAATTCTTGCTTCCATAACAGGGTGAAGTCCAGGTCGAACAGGTCATTGCAACTATATTCTCTCTCGCGCGTCGTATTCAATTTCCAGCTATTTAGTCCGTGATGCAGCTCAGGCCATCGTCTTGAGAATAGGTTTTACATAATTGGGGAAGTCGACGTGATACATTTAAAGTATTATCTAGATTATTCCTATTTGTATTTAATAGTGCTATGGAACTTGCACGGGCCATGATTTAGAAAAAAACAACCATAGAAGGTTCGATGATGGCGCCTGATCTTAAGGACAGGAAGAGAAAGTTTATTTTGCTTTGCTTTGCTTAATCTTAAGACTCTAAAACAAATAAACGCTTTTGAAACGGCCAAAGTTGTCTCGGAATCAAATTTCGACTAGTTTGTTTGACTATAATGAGTCCGTAGAAATTCAAAGTTTCGGTTTCTGTTACAGAAGACTACTGATCTTGTCCCCTCACAATTCGTAGATTACGTAATTGGTCATTCTGGAATAGTTCGGAGAAACAAGCTGATAAACCAAGATTTTGAATTTTGAACTACACTAAGTGTCTTTTATGATATGTTCAAAAATTTCTGCAAAGCATTTGAGTTACTGGGAGAAATTAGCACGCTGACCGCCTCCTTTGAACAACACTCTCTGCTAAAGGAAGCTGTTTTTTGAGAGTACTATGGGCTGAACTGCTAAATTTCCCAATGCCGCTGATGATGCACGCACAGTCTTTGTTGCAGAAAAAGACTGCTGTGTCTCTTCCAAAAAGTCTATCGGGTTACAAGAATCACCATTAAGGACAGAAAATGCTTAATGTCAGGAGAACATCCCGCGGATCACTAAAGCAATGCTTAACCGCGTTCATTTTAGATGTTCATCTAAACATATTTTATAGGACTTAGCCTATGTTTTCCTTTCTAGGGGAAAGTCATCTAAATAAGGCAACCTTTCACCAAATTCTCTATTTATGCAGAGAAGTAGCGTTCTTCTTACAGATTGTGCGGCAACATTTAAGGACCTTCCTTCCAAAGAATGTTGTTCTGGAAGAGAAGGTTGGCGTGAAGGAAAAAAAAAACATTTTTGCCCGCCACACTTTTATATATATAGGTTCGAAACTAGTTTAGCGATAGAATACCTACTGGACTATTATTCACGATAGCAGCCTAAGAAAGCAGATCTCATGGCTAAAGGAGGGTGAGTAACAATACCTTTAGCAGCTTTAAAATGAGTATAGTAAATGTAACATTTGAACAGGACCTAATTGTAACCCTCCCAAAATCCACTTCACTGATAGTGCCTTGATCTACGCTGGTTTTCAACTGTATACATAGGTTTCACGTTTCATGTATGAAAGCTTGTGCGGATGGGTCGGCAGACTTGCTAAAAAGTAATGCTTACTCAGATATATCACAAGGGGATTCTCGATTTACCCCATTCTTATCAAAAGAGTCCTAAAGCGTGATTTGCCAATCGATTGTTTTTATGCAGCTTGCTTATTTCGCTAGCATCGTAAAGGTTTTGAAAGGAACACATACAGTGTCGCTAATTACTAAAATAATAACGGCTAAGGGTAATATATCACAGCAGTGAACAACACAACCTAAGTATGAAATTGTTGCTCACTTTCATATCGCCCGACACATCATTGCAGACCTCATTAAAATATGACATTCTTCTCTCCAGAGCACGTGACGAAAGTTTGCTCATTGGAAATGTATTAGAAGAAGCAAGATGAATGACGGAACTTGTGTGGGCTTAGAGGAGCTATTTTAAGAAATATCTCACAGACCGTTTTAACTCTGAGTAGTATTCAAGTGATTGGAAAATCATAAAGATATGGAGAACTTTCTTAAGAAGCTAGAGTGGTTTGTATCTGTGAGATCGATTGATGCGAGGCTAGAGCCCCCATCAGATCTTAAAACGCGCCAGGCCATTCTGAGAGGCAATAACAACACGAAGCTCTCGAGTTCAAAAGCAGAGAGTGGTATATCAAAGGGAAAGTTTAATCTGGGTACCAAACCTCCGCTATGGCGTACGTGGGAGTTCAAATTTTACTATTTGGCCTTCATCGTGGTTGTTCCGCTGATGTTTCGTGCTGCTATTACAGCGAGTAGTGAGAATAATCCAAACTATCCCAAATTTGCAGGGTACTTATCAGATGGGTGGATTTTTGGGAGGAAAGTAGATAATAGCGATTCCCAATACAAATTTTTCAGAGATAACATGCCATTACTTATTGGATTGATGCTATTGCACACAACGGTTAAGAAAATTTCATGTTACGGTTTGCGTATTGAAAGATTGAAGTTTGATTTTGCATGTGGGCTTTTTTTCTTATTTTTATGCCACGGCGTCAACTCACTCAGAGTTATTGCACATTTGATAATAATGTTTAGTATTGCTCACGTTTTCAAAAGAAATAGAAAGTTGGCTACTATATTTTCATGGAGTTACGGTATGTTAAGTCTTTTCATCAATGATAAGTACAGGACTTATCCGTTTCAAAATATTGCCGGTGTATTGGCCCCATTGGATACCGCATACAGAGGCATTATTCCAAGATGGGATGTTTTCTTTAATTTTACCTTACTCAGAATGTTAAGTTACAATATGGATTATTTGGAGAGATGGGATAACAGAGTTCAAAATACGCAGACTGCTCCAGTGACGGACAGTAGTATTCGTCCAGATATAAGTAAAAGGTCTTCGACGCCAACTCTCGAAACAATTCAAGAATCTGGCAAGATAGCTACCTTGGATGAAAGAGCCAGGTTGGTGGCACCTCATCATATCCAAGACTATAGATTTCTCAATTATATTGCATACATCACCTATACGCCTTTACTAATAGCAGGTCCGATAATAACATTTAATGATTTTTTGTATCAGAGTAGAAATCCCCTGCCATCAATTAACAGAAAAATGATCATTTCTTACTCTGTAAAGTTTTTGATCTCAATTTTATCGATGGAACTCATCCTGCATTATATTTATGTTGTGGCTATATCTAAAACAAACGCATGGACTGGCGATACGCCTTTCCAGGTGTCTATGATTGGTTTGTTCAATTTGAACATCATTTGGCTTAAACTTCTAATTCCTTGGCGATTATTTAGATTATGGGCTTTGATCGATGAAATTGACGCACCAGAAAATATGATACGCTGTGTTGATAATAATTATAGTGCGCTCGCATTTTGGAGGGCTTGGCACAGAAGTTATAACAAATGGATCGTGCGTTATATTTATATTCCTCTTGGTGGCTCAAAGAGTAGAATATTGACCTCGCTGGCAGTTTTTTCATTTGTGGCTGTATGGCACGATATTCAATTGAAACTTTTATTGTGGGGATGGTTAGTGGTTTTATTTCTTTTGCCTGAAATGACTGCAACGCAGTTTTTCGCACGTTACAGGAACAAATCATGGTATAGGCATGTTTGTGCTATTGGTGCCGTAATAAACATCTCCTTGATGATGATTGCTAACCTTTACGGCTTTTGCTTAGGCTCAGATGGAGCGAAAAGTTTTCTGAACGAAATATTCGGAACAAGTTCAGGGCTCAAATTTGCAGGTTTAGCCAGCTGTGCTTTATTCATTGCCGCTCAAGTAATGTTTGAAATAAGAGAACACGAAAAAAGACAAGGGATCAACGTGAAATGCTGAGTAAATACTATACCATTATATAGGCAAAATAATGAGCAAACCCATGCGACAGATCGCTAAAAATTCAACTTGAACTCCATTCATAAATGCATAGGGTTAAATAATGACACATTTTTATATTCGTTTTTTATACTCTCCAGGTGTCTCGAAGTTTTTCAAAGTCCATATTCCTCTTCTTTGTGATTTAGCAATTTTTTCATATTTTCGATAACGTTCTTCTTCGCCATCAAACTCAGCAGAAGACTTTGACTCGTAAACCACTGCAAGGCCTTCTTTAACCATTTCAAGACTAACGTTTTTCCACCCAGTCAATGTCCAATAGGAAACCCTGGCAACACAGCGATTGTATTGATCTACAGAGAGTGGCTTTATCCAGACGCTTCTACCAAGAAGAGTATAACTTAGCCAATTTAAAGCTTCTTCACTAAAAGGTTGCGCAGTATTCCCAAAATGAGCCCTTTCTGGTGCATCGACTCCACAAATTCTCACCGAGATAGTCGATAAATTTCTTCTGTTCTTGAAAGGAACTTGCAGACTTAGGTAGTAATTAGACCATAAAGTTTGAGATCTGTTTTTTCGGAAAACACTGTTAAATAGCCTTCTGTAAATTGGTACGACTTTCTTATTTGATTTGTGAATACTGTGCTTAGCTTCCTTGATTTCAAGTTTTGTTAATTCTGGAAGTTCTCGCAACCATCCCCATCCTCCAAGAATGCCACCAGGTGTATGAAAGAAACGAAAGTTGTCACCATCACCGACAGAAGTTACTTTCCCATAAAGCCAACGTTTGCGAAAAGCTGAAGGTGGTATATTCGAGACTTTGGAATATTGCCTCAAGAAGCGATTGAATGCGGAATATGCACCAATAAATGAGCCTGAAAGCAGTAGAGACAGCAGCAAGACGTCAGCTTGATAAGCAGAAAACGGTGAAGTGGATAGGTTCTTACTGCTGGACATTAACTGGTATATAGAAACATTGATTCTTTTTTACTCATATGTTTTCAATTTTCGACATGAGGTTGAAATGTACGTTTTTGCGAAATTTTTGGCGACATATGTAGATATATAACAAACTTAAGGGTTTAGAATTTGAACTATGTCAGATATATACAGTTGGTGAGTTCAGTTTCCATGTATTCTAAAGTCTTATTTTTGCACTGAAAGATTAATGGAGTGTTTCTGATAATAAAGGCCTTGTATTTTATACATGAATTCTAGTTTGCCATGAAGTTAGCTGTCAGATGAAGAGATCTCCCATAGTTTCAACGTTATTGTTGCTAGAAAGCACGGTATTTGACCTCTTTTTTCAACCCACAGTTGCAGTAAATGATCGAAATCGGTGAACTCGGAATCTAAATTAGATTTTAATGTATTTTGATTTAAATCAGCAATCAGGTATTTATCGGGTTTAAAACATGAGTATATCTTTACTTTGCCCTCTTGTTGAAACTCTAACTTGAAACCTAACAATGAATTCACCACGTCTATGAATTCCAGCGATTTTTTATTATATATCTCTTTCAATCGGACAAGCTTTTTTCTTGTCTTGAATGAGTCTTCTTCCCTTTGTTTGAGCTCAAAATTCAGCGAGTTGTAAACTGCCAAGGGAACCTTTTCTGTCTCAGAAAATGTCCCAGGTTCAAGTTCTTGAAGAAGACTATGGTTCTCTTTTTTTAATAATTCTAAATGTTCTCGTTTCACAAATTGTTCATTCATCAGTGGATTACCACGCAACTGCAAAATTCTAATTTTTTTCTCCTTGACTTCCGTAAGTTTCTGTACTTTTTCCTCCAAAAGATTTCGAATGCCTTGGGTTTTCTGTAGTTCACGCATAAGATTTACGTTTTGCAACTGTAATTCATTGAGACGCTGAGAATAATTAACTCCAGACTGATCACTTATTTTCTTTCTCTTTAGAGATGGTTCCTGCAATAGCATCTGCTCGTTGAGTTTCTTTAGCTCTTCTGTCAAATCTTCAGTTTGGTTCTTATATTGGTCAACAATGTTTTCATATTTCTTCAAATCATCTCCTGTAATTTCATTTTTCTGCCCCGCCTCCTCATTGAATGCCGATAGCTCCTCTAACTGTTTTCTCAACAGCTTGCATTCTTCAAAGGAGAGCTGCTTTTGCTGTTCATATTCGTGATTAAGCTTCTTTAAATTGATTATATTTGTCTCATAATTCTTGTTTAAATCGAGCAATTGATTTCGTTCTAGTGCCATTTCATCATTCAGGATACGGATGTTGTTCAGATCTAGATGTAATTTTTTATTTTCATCAGTAATTATAACACACTCTTTCTTTGCTAGCTTCCAATCTCTAATAATGTCTTCGGGTTTATCAGTACCACTGCCATAGATTTCCCACGAGGCTATTTGTGATTTTAGATTGAGATTTTCAAGTTGACCATCTTCCAGTTCTTTTTCTAAAACGTGCATTTGTTGAAGTTTATTTTGAAGTTTACTGTTTTCGTTTTTCCAAAATTGTTGCGATTCATTGTTAATGCGCATTTTCTTCAGCTCACTGGCTTGCTGCAAATTCATGTCCTCCAATTCTTTCGTATATTTAAGCTGATCTTGTAGCATTTTATTCGTAACAGTCAACTCTTGTAATTCTTCAGTTGAGTAGTTATGGTGCGCCATTACAACTCTTGATGCCCTTAATGTTGCAATCTCGTCATCTTTCTCGCCGTTCTTCTTTTGCAATCCCTTTAATGCCTCATTTTGTTGCGCTATTTTATCTTCATACCTGCTCAAAAGGGTCTTAGAGCTTTGCAGGTCTATCTTATAATTTTCAATCATTGTTTCAGCTTTTGAAAGTTTCGAATCAAAGTTCGTTTGAGAGCCTGCAGATTGGTATTCTATCGAGCAGAGCTTAGCTCTCAAATCTCGAATCTCGTTATCTTTTGTCGAGTTTAGCTGACTCATCGCATCCTTCAAACTAGTTATTTCCCTCTCCAATTTACCGTTAATCTCATAAAGATATTTAGTGTCATTCAGAGCCTTCTCTAACTCATCGACAGTACTTCGATACTTTTTGTCTTTGGCATTATCTTGTTGATGCATCCTGAGTCTTTCGATTTCAAAATCATTCTGCATTGTGTTCAATTTGTACTGTAAGGATACGAGCTGTCGTTCCGTGTACTTATTATCATTTCTCTTTGAAGGAGACACGAACGGACTCTCCAAAAAGGGCGAAGAGCCATCGCTATTGCTCATTTAAACTTTTGATCCCAGATTTGAGTACACCTATTGAGAACTTTTGTCTACCAAGTAACAATCCTTGTATGTTTTACATGTTTATTGCATCTTTTTTCAACTTTTATCTTTTTTTCTCAGTTAAATGACGGATCTTAGCCCAGAAGTATTATACGCAAGGGAGAACAGATCAGCCGTCGACTTTAAGTCAAGAAGTTATAGAGTAAGTTATTGTTAGGATAGATTACTACAGTGGCTTTAATACATATTACAAGGCAATGTCTAGGGTGTATGTCATATTGCTGATACTTCAGTCAAGTACACTTCATATGTAACACATTTACTAACTCAAGTAATATTAATTTAATCAGACCAAGAAATTTTAGATTACTAGAAGAGCTAGAAAAGGGCGAGAAGGGTTTTGGACCTGAATCATGTAGCTACGGTTTGGCTGATAGCGATGACATTAGCATGACAAATTGGAACGGCACAATCCTGGGGCCACCACACTCTAATCACGAAAACCGTATTTACTCGCTATCAATCGAATGCGGCGAAAACTACCCAGATGAGCCACCCAAGATCAAGTTCGTATCCAAGATCAACTTGCCATGTGTGAATCCGAAAACAGGCGAGGTTGATCCCAATAGTTTTCATAGTTTGCGAGGCTGGAAGAGGGCTTTCACAATGGAGACTCTGCTATTGGATTTGAGAAAAGAGATGGCCACTACTGCCAATAAGAAATTACCACAACCGAAAGAAGGCACTACTTTTTTATAAACAGATGGTGAAAGATAATGAAACTTGCAAACATAACTTCATATAGACAAATAGGCTAAACTCAACTGGACTTCACTGTCATCTTTGAAACTTCATGAAGCCTCGGTAACATTGCCATTTTTTAACTTAAGTAACTGTATAATGTCACCACTGTGCATTCTGGCTAAATATTGATTTCAAGTATTAATTATCGGATCGGGTTTAATTTCTTACCGATAGATAAGTCAGCGTTTATATTTGTTTCTAGGCGTCTTAAGGCAAATCTTAAAGCGTCGAAGTGAAAAAAAAATAGTAAAAAGAATAAAATACGTTAATAGCAAGCAAGGCTACTAGTTCATCCTGCGGAGGTTCATAAAAAGTGGAAAATATTCGATAGCCGGTTTGGAACTATAAGAATAGTGCAGAAATTGTTTTGTGGTTTTTTCACAATAGATAATAGTGACAAATTCTTAGCATAGCAAGGACAAAAATGCGTGTGAGATTATTCAGCCCTTGGAGATGTTTCCGCTACTACAGCTCGTTAGAGTATTCTGGAAAGAAAATACGAGATTATTCAAAATATGTTAGCATGAAACCGGTTTCTGTATTGAGGAATACAGCGTCACCAGACTTTGTTTCCTCTCCACATTCAAAACTACAATCTTTGATTTGGCAAAGACCAATTCAGAATGTTTTTGTTACGAAAAAGCCATGGACTAGTACAACGAGAAATGCAATGGTCAAATTCATAACGCATCTGCATGACTCGTACCCTGAAATCAATGTTATAGTACAGTCAGATGTGCTGGAAGAAATAGCTCAAGATTTTCGATCGAGGCCCACTCAAAACCCTAACGAGCCCCATGTACTTTTCACAGGTGATGAAGAGGAAATAGTTACCAAGGCTGATCTTTTGGTCACACTAGGTGGTGACGGAACTATTTTGCGCGCAGTTTCAATGTTTGCTAACAAACAAGTGCCACCTGTCTTGGCCTTTTCGCTTGGTACATTAGGGTTTCTGTTGCCTTTTGACTTCCAGGATCACAAACGAATATTTCAAAAAGTTATTAGTTCAAGAGCTAAATGCTTGCACAGAACAAGATTAGAATGCCAGGTGATAAGAAACGGTGAGAAAAAAGATATCAAAAGCTTAGCTACGTCATTACATGCGATGAATGACATCTTTCTGCATAGAGGTGACTCTCCTCATTTAGCTAATCTTGATATTTTTATCGATGGTGAATTTATGACGAGAACAACAGGTGATGGACTAACATTTGGGACGCCGACTGGGTCCACTGCATATTCTTTATCTGCCGGTGGATCTATCGTTTCACCATTAGTGCCGTGCATCCTACTAACCCCAGTATGCCCGAGGTCGTTATCATTTAGACCTCTGATTTTACCACACACTTCTCATATCAAAGTTAGAGTGGGATCCAAAAACTCGCAGGGTCCAGCAAATAACGTGGTCAAACTGTCCGTCGATGGTATACCGCAACGTGACTTGCGTGTCGGCGATGAAATTCACGTTGTAAATGAAGTTGGCACGATATACCTAAATGGTTCGCAAATATCGAGTACGTCAAACAAGGAGGACGTGGTTCACAGAAAGAAGTCAATTAAAAATTCGGGAATATACTGCGTTGCAAGAACTGAAAATGATTGGACGAGTGGCATCAACGAGCTCTTAGGTTTCAACTCGAGCTTTAGGTTCACTCGTCAAATCTCAGAGAACTCAAAAGACAAGAAATAGCAGTACACTAAATGAGGTGGCGTACATATGTTGTTCAAAATTTATGATTTCGTAGTAAATAATTGTATTATCGATCCTTGCAACGACTCCCATACGGGAACACGAAGGTTAACCCTTAGATCTGCACTAGACAGAAAACATGAGTTGTTGCACCCAAGATCGATAAAAATTTTATTCTCCAGTCCAAGCCAATAACCAAATGAATGAATTGCAACACATACCGACATTAGTCATGGGTCAGAACGCCCCAGGGGGGTTCAACCTCGATGCGATGCTGTTTAATGTTGCGAATGGCTGTGATTTTGCGTTAGCGTTTTAAAATAACATTTAAATGAAGCGTCGAACGAACAAATATAAGAAGGAGAGAGAAAATTTTCTTTATATGTGTCCTTAGGTCCAGGTTACCCGGTCCAAATAAATTTCTGGGTTAGGTCTTGTAATCTGATGTCAGCGATGCCAAAGATGACAGCGGCAGTAGTGATAATGTGCGTACTACAACCACTCAATCGCATGCTCGATCCAGTATCTGTAACTCGCGTCTCCTGCTACATACTGAGCTTTTCGAACTCTTTGTGGGATTTCGTGCCAGAAGCATTTCTAGTACCTGAGCTGCAAGAGATAGATTATGTTATAATCTGTGGGCCACAGTTGCAAATTATCTCTTGAAATGGGGTTAATGTGTGGAGTTGTGTACTATGTCTGGCAACACTTCTGAGGTTTCCCACTTGTCAAGTGACTCTGCTGTATTGTCGACTCATCTGCCATCGCTAGCCTAACTGTTTAAAGGCAAACTATTCAAAGCCCGATCTGGAAAAGAGTGCGATCATCTGCAAAGATTACTCCAGGCTTTTGCACGGTAATTCACATACCCCATTAATTTATGTCTAGTGCTGGTTTCTCTGCCACTTCTGATCGACGCATGTTTCGGCAACGCATCATCTCCCAACATGGAGACTGCCTCATCAGAATCTACAGCTGAACGCATCTGATATGGAAATGCTGATTCTTTCAGGGCCTTCCGCAGGTCTTTGCTTCTCTTTTCTGTTTTATTATTGCAGATGATAGAATTTGTCGGTGTGTCGCTATTTCCCAATTAGTGCGTCAATAGATATCACTTGTGGCATAATGGAAAAACAGATGATAAATCAATTACAATACCAAAATAGGAATAGCTATTGGTATTCACAGTGCTCCCATGTGTGTTCAACATGTTCCTACTTTGAAGACCTTGAAAGCTGTCGTTTCAAAATTGTAGAGGTACCAATTGAAGTTTTAGAGGTGCAAGATGAAACCCGTCGAGAGAACATATTAGTCTTTTAGACACTTGATGATGACGACCTCAGCTGCTGGCGAAATGTATAAATGTGAGTACTTGTTTCTGTCTTGTGGCAGTTTACTTCTTTCCCTTTCACAGGATCACATCAGCTCAGTGTCAAACGCAACCGATATATATATCTCCCAGAACATCTACCGTCTAGCCAACAATGAAATTCACAACTACCATTTTATCGATTTTCCTATTTGCGTGCGCTTTAGCTTCCCCAGTTGAAGCTGTCGAAGACAGCTTAGCGCTACCACGAGAATCCATTTTGGGCTATTTAGATTTAAGTACTGACGACGACGTTGGACTTGTTCCATATTCGAACTCGACTTCCACTGGGTTATTGTTCGTCAATACTACTATTGCAAAAGAAGCGAGTGCTGAATCAGATTTGACTAAAAGAAATGCTTGGCAATGGATTCAATTGAGCAGAGGTCAACCAATCTACAAGAGAGACGCAAATGCAGACGCAGACGCAGATGCATGGCAATGGATCGATCTAAGCAAGGGTCAACCAATTTTCAAAAGAGAAGCTAAAGCGGATGCGGAAGCAGATGCAGATGCATGGCAATGGATCAATCTAAGCAAGGGCCAACCAATATTCAAAAGAGAAGCTAATGCGGATGCTTGGCAGTGGATTGACCTAAGTAGGGGCCAACCAATATATTGAATCAAGAGGAGAAAAACAACAAAAAAATTCGCTATATATCAAAACAATATTTCAACTTCTCTCTTCGGTGCATGTTGAAACATGACTTCCGTTCTTTACTTTATTAAATACTCTTTATTTTTTAAGCTTAAAAATTGACATATGAATTATGACATTCACAATTTATCTATTCGAAACTGTTATTGCCAATAAATCGATTAATACTACAGAAACTTATATTCAGACATGCACTTTTGGCCTAACTGAACCAACTGTGGAATAAATTTGTGAAAAATGCAATTATTCTTGCCAAAATATTTTTGTATTGTTCAGGATTTTGCCCCTTATTGCTAAAAACAGTACCTGAGCTGTGTGGAACCTCCTCGTTACTGGCAAGATTTTCAGTTTCTTCTGCATCGGAGTGATTAACTACGATAGGCGGCTCGCCCACCGATTCCTCGTCTTGATCGTCACTAGGTGCCGTAACTTGTTCTCTAACAGCATTCTCCGAAAATATCTCTTTTTCAGGAACTGTGCTGCTAGAATCTTTCAGAGAGGGTGCAGGACTTTGTGGACCGTCGTCTGTGAATTTTGAAGTTTGTTGCTTATCAGACTCCTCCGTAACCAAACTGCTACATTCCTCTTCTGAAAGAAGCTGGACGTTATTTTCATTTGAGTTTCCATCTATCTCTTTTGCATAGTTATCATCAGTAAACCAGGTACCATTGTCATCGATGAATTTGAAATGTATCTTTTTAGTGCTTTTTGGTAGCTCTGCTACATCAACTATGACCTCCCAGGACCCATCGTCATCCTTATCACCAGAGTTTTTAACCATGGGAATTGCTTTCCAATCAGTAAAATCTCCGGCTATCTTCAAGTTTTGGAAAATTTTTGCTGAATGCCTGTATATGATTTTGACCATTTTTATCAAACTCCGTGATCTTTCCAATATTCCGTTTGACCAGTGATTCTCTCAGTAATAACAAAGCCCTTAGGTAGCTAGTGGTAAGCGTACAAATCTCAGTAACAATAAGAAATGCAAGAACATATGATGTGCTGAAGAGGTATCGCTATTGAATATATGTTTCTTTGGAGTCCGATACTCCTCAGGTTGTGGGGAGGGGGTCCCCCCCCCCCCTTGCAAAACATTGTCCGAAACGATGATCTCACAATCTGCCAAAAAAAATCAAACTCGGACAAAACATATCACAACTAGTACAATGCTGATAAAAGTTCAATTACATGGATCTATCTGTCTACTTTAATGTCTGTATATGTATGACTGTTAGTGATTCGAGGCCGAATAAAGCAACTTTCAGCGAATTTGATGAGGGATGGCGCCACACCTATCTTTCCCGAAATTGATCTTCAGGTCTTTGAAGTTTGGATTAGATTTAATCTTATCAATAGCAAGAATAGCATTACTGATGTTTGTAAAGTTAACGAAACAACAGCTTCGCTCCGGCAAAAAGTTTATTTGTTCAACTTCACCATACTGCTGAAAAATGTTTCTTAGATTTTGTTCTGTGAAAATAGGACTGCTATTTCGAGAATCTGCTTCAAAATCGATATTACCAACGTAAACATTTCTAGCTGCACCATTGCTGACGGCCAATGCTAATGCATTTGGTAGAGGGCCCCTGTGTTTCCCCCAACCAACTCGACAACGTCTCTTTTGTATCGTGATGCCATGAAGAGAACTCATGGCATAAAACTGCGCCGCGGCGGTCGGATCGATAAATGTTATGAAACAAACATGGCGATCTGACAATAGTTTTATCGATTGTAATATACCACCGCGAACGACATTACAGATTTCTTCTATCCGAACATCATTTGGTAAGCTTCCCAGATACACGGTTCTGTTCCCCAAGTTATTTGGTCCCCCTGCTGAAGTGGCGATGGCCGCAGCTGCAGCACTTTGTTGTAAAAGAGCATTCGAGATTAGCTTATAATCACTCAATTCAGCTAAACGCTCCATACCTGGTTGTATTCCAAGGAATTGTGCTGCATTGTGCTGCTGGGTCTTTGTAATGAACGCGCATCTATCCTTTCCATAAAAAATTTTTTTGTTTTGATAATATGGATTAATTGTAGATAGAGTTGTTACAGCTTTGATTGCACTTAAAATTGAAGCAAAGTGGATAAATGCTATTCCTTTTTCTTTCACAATTTTTATGCAGTCAATTTCACCAAAAGTATGCAAGTCTATCTTTAATTTATCTTCGGTTATTATAACCTCCGTTGTATCTGCCCCAACTTGCTCTGCGATTTCTGGACCTGTATTCAGTAACCCTATGTAAACGTTTCTTGTGGCATTATCATTTGCAATGGCTGCTGCTACGACTGGATCAGTCGGGGATGATTTTCCCCAGCCAATCTTAATATCTCTGTTGTCAATATTTAACCTTTTCAAAATCGCATCTGAATGGTACAACAAAGCAGAGCTCTCGTCAACAAATGTTAAGAATGCACACATCTTGTCTGGTAGTATCCTTACATCTTCCACTATGCCACTACGTACATGATCTAACAGTTCTCTAACTGTTAAGGACGATGGAATGTTCCCTAGATAGACTGTTCTGCTCGGGGCGCTTGTAAAATTATGAGGACTGTTGATCTGGTTCATTTGGTTTGGCAAATTAGAGTTTCCATTGGCCACAGCAGCAGCAAAGGCATAACCGTTTTCGTTTCGTGAGCTATTATTCAGCGCTGTATAATTATTCTGAGGTGAGTATGCCGATGATACACTCGAACCTTGACTTGGTGATCGATCAGAGTACTGTAAGGGAATGCCAAAGGATGGATGCTGATTCTGATTTTTATTCAGGTATGCAAAATTTCGAGATCCGTCGTTATGCTGCGACGCGTTATCATTTGTATCAAAGTATTCGTATCTTTGCTGTGCCAGCAAGGTGTTTGGTTGGTAGGAAGCGTTATTTAACCATAAACTCTGGGGTCGCTCATCGTACGACGCTGGCTGCTCGTAATTCTGGGTTGTCAGACGATTACCAGTAGCGTCATTTGGATTTTGACCCTGCGTCTGGAAATTCGAATCCGACTGGAAGAACTGATTTATATTATTATTGTTATACGACCGCATTACTTTACTATGGTGTCTACCGTGTAACTTTTGATATTAATGCAAATTATAGTTGGAGCCTGAAAAAATAGGAAAAGCAAAAAAATTGGTAGGAGAAATGAAATGAAAATGAAACAATCGATCTAGTACGAATATTGTATGCAGTAAGCCAAAGGTGTTAAGAAGCAATAGCTCAGATTTGACAAAGAAAAAAATATTAAAGCTGGAATGGATATAGGTATATGCAGAGCTTCTCTTTTTCAAAACAGTGATTTCCAAAAAGGCGCTAAAAGGTATGAAAAATTCCAGAACTCAGCCCGTGAGGTATAGTTGTAGGATGCTGGAATACACGTCTCGTCGTTCAACGGCTTCCGGAGACGAGCTCAAGTCCAAAAAAGAAGAAAAAAAGGAACAAACCAAGCGACCACAAGACAGATCAACGAAGCACCACAATCAACACCAGTAAATGTTAATAACCGTCAAAGTATTGGCCGAACGTTATTGCTTACTGGCAGTGAATATCCTATCTTTTCTCCGATCAAAAGTAGGAATCAAAAGTGATTTTTCAGCATTTACCCAACCCACAAAAAAATTTGAGTATCATCAAAGACGATAATAGTACATGTGAATTCCACATGACTTTCTTATTAATTTCACAAAATATTATCAATTAAGAGGAGCTGGAATCATGGAAGCTAAACGGAGTCAAGCTCTGTATCAGACTCTGTATCAGTACCGGGTACTATATCTTCCTGCCCTTCTGCGTCTGTTTCTGTTTCTGATGTGTCAGAAACCGAAGTTTCTAAAGTGCGCTCTTGTTTGAGCTTTGTCAGTTCTGGCTCTGATGGTGGATCCGCCTCTTGCAGAGGACCAGTATCTGAAATTTCTTTCATTGTGGATGAAGGAGATGACAAGATTTGACTAACGCTATCAGTGTCCGTACTCTGGGATTCCTGCTTCACGTTCTTTTGAGGAATGTTTTTCTTGGATGGCGTGAGAGGACTTTTGGTGATACCGAAAAATTGAAAATCCTCGAAGTCATCCGATTTTACCTCCTCCTTAAGTACAAGGCGTCTCTTGACTGGCTTCATTGTGCCTTCAGAGGCCCCTGTTTTCCTTTGTCTGCCTGGGGATGTTAAATGTGAAACAGGGTGGTTGACATGCATGTTAACAATATCTGAATCCGAAGGTATCACCGCCAGTGGTTTTGAGATTGAAGATGACTGTAAAGTATCAATTCGTTCATAAAGTTCTTTGATTTTTGCCTTCTTTTCGTTCAATAAGTTCACGACAATAGCCCTTGTTCTCTTATCACGTTCCATTAATAAACAATCACGTTTTTGACGCTCATCTCTCATAGTCTCAATAATATCAGATTTTGAAGAAATTTCATGCCCCAGTTTATGTAGACGATCGTTAGACTGGCACCAATGCTGGAATAGGGTATTTGTGAATTGAAATAGATCGGCTTCACCGCTGTCTACAGCCTCGAGCTGAACTTGTGCAAGCTTCTTGACAAATCCTGAAGATTCTAACTCCAGAACAAGCTGCCATTCACCGTCTTCGTCGATGTAACAAACCCATGAGCTGAAATCAATCTTGTCGTCCAGCGAATCAAACTGTATCTTGTGCCCCGTCAAAAACTTCAACAATTCATACCATACACAGTCTCTCTCACTTTCAAAAACCTTAAGGTCCGTGACCTTGAAGTTATGTCGCATATGTATTTCAGCTCCCTCACTAACTATTAGTTCAGCCACACTCATCTGTTTAACATCATCCTTTGTTTGCGGAGCTCCTTGAATCTGGCATTGGCACAAAACTAGTTCGTCCTCGTTACCGTCTTTCTGAGACCCTCTAATTGGTATACAACTAATAAATTTCATCAAGTATAAATACCCAACGAACAAGATGTCATAATCCCTGCCGCGTAACTGTTCTTTCTGTTTGTTACTTGTTGTCGGTCTTGGCTCTTTGAAACTTCTGCGGGTAAGGCGGTCATCGTTATCGATACTGATTACTAAAAGTAAAGTAGAAGAGCATCATGGCTATCACTTTAAAATCGAAAAGACTCAAGTCGACTCTTCGACGTTAATCAGTTGGTATTATTATTTTGGACAGCATTTAAGATTGAACCATGTCTTCTGCAGAGGTTGTGCCGACTGTCATTGTCAGCAGAGGTTCAGAACAAGTGAAAACACAAGAGTATGAGTTGAAGGAACCTGAACCTGAACATTGTCCTGGTCCAGAATCAGAAAATGCGGGTAAAGGTGAGTCCTGTGGAGGATGTGCAAACCAAGAAATATGTGAAAGTCTTCCAAAAGGGCCCGACCCTGATATTCCGAGAATTATAGAGAATCTAGCTAATATAAAGCATAAGATTTTGGTGTTGTCAGGGAAGGGAGGCGTTGGAAAATCAACATTTGCCACGATGCTGAGCTGGGCCTTATCGGCTGATGAAGATTTACAGGTTGGAGCCATGGATTTGGACATTTGTGGGCCATCTTTACCGCACATGTTGGGCTGTGTAAAGGAGGTTATTCATGAGTCAAATTCCGGTTGGACTCCAGTCTATGTGGCGGACAACTTGGCCACAATGTCGATACAGTTCATGCTACCAGATGATGATTCTGCTATTATATGGAGAGGATCAAAAAAAAACCTCTTGATCAAACGGTTTTTGATGGATGTTGACTGGGATTACTTGGATTATTTGATTATAGATACGCCGCCAGGGACTTCTGATGAACATATTACCATCAATAAATACATGAAAGAGAGTGGGATTGATGGTGCTCTGGTTGTTACTACTCCTCAGGAAGTCGCACTATTAGACGTGAGAAAAGAAATTGACTTTTGCCGAAAAGCAGGCATTAAGATTTTAGGGTTGGTTGAGAATATGAGTGGTTTTGTTTGTCCTGGTTGTAAAGGACAATCAGAAATATTTAAACCGACAACAGGTGGTGGCAAGGCCCTATGCCACGAATTGGGTATCAAATTTCTGGGGTCGGTACCGCTTGATCCAAGAATAGGTAAATCCTGTGATAATGGACAGAGTTTTCTAGATGCTCACCCTGATAGTCCGGCAAGTACTGCAGTTTTGGAAGTAGTTGAAGCATTAAGGGATGCGGTCGGGGATCTTTAAATGAAAGGAAACTTTATACGAGCGAATTAGCTAATTCTGGGATGTTTTATGAAGTGAAAACCTTGCCATATACACGAAGTTTCTACTCGTTATGCCGAGATATGTAGTAATAGGATTTGGTGCATTATGATAATGGTAAATTAGTACGTACTTTTATATGTTATTAGACACCTAAAAGAAAACTTTGAAGGTATTTTCTCTCCGGATGGCCTAGTGGGAGATGCAACAATTTTCCTTTATAAAGGTCGTTAATCTTATCGGTGTACTTTTCAATGATAATGGAACTGATAGTTTGCGACATGAGGTTGCAACATACTGGAATTCTTCTGTGTTTTTTATTTTTCTCGAATATTATGGACAACCCATCAAGCAGAGAGTTGAACAACTTTTCATTTTCCTGACCTTCCAGCGTTAGTTTTAGATAATTATCAAAAACACCCAGTCCTTCATTCCAGTTATCCATTTGTTCCTGGGGGAAACTTGACAGGAGCTTTCTCAGCGTTTTCTGCTCTGCTCCAGTTTCAGAAAAGTTGGCGGCTAAAATTAGTGTCGGAGCCACATTTGTAATAATAATCTTCTCCGCTTCCTTAAAACACTTTGCTTTAAGCAAATTCTGCGTTTGTCCAAGAAAATCACCATTATACTGATCCCATAAAGACTGTGCCTTGTAGATCAAGTCTCGTGGTACTTTTAGTTGTTTCAGTATATCATCGTGATCGCAATTTGTGAACCGTGAAATCTCTTGAAAAATTATTGAATCAAGTTGATCTTTTGCAAGCGTGTCATCAGTTAAGAAGCAAGTGGCAAAAATTGCCTCTGTGTGCAGTTGGGCGATTCGTAATTCAGCTATTAAGCCAAAGGTTAGTTTATCGTTTACTTCAGAAGAGAAGCTACCTCTTTTAGTGAAACGCATTATCTGTATGAAATACCATAGAAACGTCTTGTCTAGAACCTTCGCCGCTACCTTGATTTCCTTGAAAAAGTCCTTTGATGAAGTGTGAACACTAAATAACTTGAAGATTACGCAGCTTATATCATTTGTATCAGGTTTGCACAGCCTGATATATCTGCATATGAATTGTTCTAACGAATACTCGTCAATTCGGCCGTAGTACAGGTCAAAGCCCAATAAAACTAGCCAACTAAACTCTGTACTCAGAGCGCTCATCTCTATGTTATCCTCATATATGTCTCCAGTTAGCAATTTATAGATACGCCTGATGCGAGGATCAATAGCTCTACCACTAGATTTCCACTTGACAAGTTGTTGAGTGGCCAATGCTCTGACGCGCCCATCATTAGATCCAAGCAATGTTATCAAAATGGCCAAATGCCCATTCTGGGACTGAATTGCAAGCTTTGTGGCAGTCGTTATATCATTTTTACCGAGATAAAGGAATATAGTGTCGAGAACATTTGAACTGGTATCTATTTTTGAGTCGACTTCCTCCTTCACTTGTTCTACAATCCATGAACAAAGAGCCTTGTGCTTTTCCTTCTTCAGCAAGCATACTTTAATGGATTCATTTTCAACCTCGTAGGGCAATCTAGCAGCATCAAAAAGAATTGAGCAGAGCTTCCAAAATTTGATGTCATCATTTTTGCATGAATCAGAAATATCTTTGAATTGCAGGGAGCTTCTGGATACTAGTGGGTAATAGTTCGAGTTTCTTTCGGTTACTACACTCAAATGGATGTGCTTAATCACAGTGGAACGAAATAGATCAAAATTCCGTTGATCAGCAAAAGGCACGGGAGTTTTCTTCACTCCTGTCTCACGATTTATATCTTTCTTTAAAATAGTCATGTCATTAGCAAAGTGACAAAAAGTTTCGTTCTGAAGCTTTCTTTCTTTTTTGATCTTTCTTTCGAGCGCCATACCTTCGTTAAATTCCGCGAATAGCATATCTATCTCGTTGTTGTCTTGACTGACCATGTCCTTCGAAGCAACAAAAATTGATCGTAAATTTGAACCAGCAAGTTTCAGTTGTTCAATCCAGTCATTCGAAATATCCAGGGATGGCTCTGCTTCCAGTCCTTCGAAATCACACTCCTCAACATCTGGCTCATAGGGTTTTTCTTCAAGTGGAGGCTCTCCGTTTGAAATGGTCAGATCTTTATTCAAATCGATGTAGCTTTGATCTTTGAGCTCGAACAAGTCTTTTTGACTATTTTTTCCTGTCATGAAGATAGGAGGCGTAACCAAAAATCCACCGGGTACATCGTCTTTTTGAGTTTTGTTAGACTGTGCTAGTTCACGCTTCGGTTTTGGATAGACGATACTCCTTCCTTTACGGCTTTCCTTTTCGTTTTCACATATTTCATTCTCATCTATTTCTGCGTCCTCTTCGTTTATCAATCCCCAAACACTAAAATGATTAACTTTGAAAGTCCAAACGCCACCAAACGGATTGTAGGATATAAATTCCATATTTCTCATATTCTTCAATTTTCTGATAAGCACTTGAATCTCATCAAACCTTGTTCCATCCTTTATTATCCTTTTTGTTTTTTTATCAATAGGGTAAATATTTTCAAGGGTGATTGTGGCAGGGACATTGAGTCCAGTACCGATTGGAGCTTTTTCAGATTCGACAGGGTATACCTCCACTGTCTTTGTTGGATGGAACTTGACTGTTTTTCCAAACAATTCTTCTTCGAAGTTTTTTGAAAGGGCAGTTAAATCCACATCGTAATTAAAAGTAATATACCCGTAGCCTTTTCTTCCTATTACGAAATTTGAAACGGACATTAGTTGCGAAGGTGAGAGCATTTTCAATTGCTCTACTGGTGGTGAAGACCAGTAGCTTGAGTCTGATATGCCATCATTTTCGTCCTCCTTCACTATGTTTTCATCATAGGTCTTAAAATCAGGTTTAGGGCTATCAATACTATCCTTAGAGGAACTGCTGCCGTTTATGACGTCTATCTTTCGTTTTGGGACATCCTCGTCATTATTGCCAATACTTTCCGTTTCACGAAGTTTCGTTTGTATTGCCTCTCCAGAGAATAGTCTCAGTTTTTTGGCGCTACTGCGTGTAGGATCAATCTTCAACTTACGCATTTCTGATAGATCACCTTTATGTAGAGCAAAGACTGATAAGTCCTTTACTGAGACAGCATTCTTGCCCTTAACACCTCCTTGGAGGCCGTTTAAAGAACTATTATTTGAAGTAGCTCCCTGATCCTCAATAGACCAGGTACTTTTTTGGAATGGCGAAAAAATTCCTTGTGTTGAAGAGACATGTTGGCCTGTTTTAAGTCTGTTGCTTAACTTCTTAATCAAGCTTGATTGAGCTGTAACAGGAACTGCCGAATCCGCCATTGTAAAATTTGAGTTTGTGGATGAGACGGAATACGTTCTCTGGCTATCAGACAAAGAACTATCACTAGAGCCCGATGCTGGTTTTGGACGTTTCTTGTCTGATGGTAGTGAAGCCGTTATAGAGGCCGGCATACTGGAGATACTGATTGGGTCAGCACCAATATTTATTCCGTATGGATTAGAGTTTGAAGTGGAAGCAGCATTCATAACTGATGACTGACTGCTAATACCACCTGAACCTGAAGTATTAGACTGTGTATTTCCAAAAAGCCCATTAGATTGCGTCGCTGAGATGCCGTTAGAAAATAAACCAGATGGTTTTGTTTGCATGTTTGCTGAAGAAAACAGACCCCCGCCATTAGTTGGCCTAGTTAAGTTATTACTATTGTTGGAATTAAAAGATAATTGCGTTTTTTCGTTAGGTTTCGAAAACAAGCCCCCAACAGCAGAGGGCTGTGAGGTCGAATTCACATTTCCATTTCCAAAAAGAGAGGGAGATGAGTTTTTAGTAGTTCCAAATAGACCGCCATTAGTTGTGTTTGTACCTTGATGCCTTTGATTCGTTATATTAGTGGAGTTACTATTACTATTATGGCTATTATTGAATAATCCACCTGCAGGACTCGGACTCGAAGCATTTATACCGCCATTAGTACTCCCAAAAAGACCCCCCGTTTTTGGAGGCAGTTGAAAACTATTTGTTGCAGGGGTTGGGGTTGAAGTGGGTGTCGAAGTATTCGCATTGCCGAATAGAGATCCACCATTCAGATTTCTGTTGAACATAACCCTCTATGGTACGCGCGAGCTCAATTCACCTTTGACTGAAAATCTGTATCGAATTCCAAGTGGAAATATTTTTACGTTCCTCTAAGTCTGTCTTCAGCAGTTCTTCGACTCTTACTTCCTCTGGTGATTTTGCTTAATTTTGTTTTTTTTTCTGCAATTTGTTTACTCTGCAAAGTTGAGCGATCTTGAAATGAAAAAAGCTTCGTTTAAAAAACTATATAGATGGAATATGGAAGAGAAATGGATGTCTTTATAACAGAGTCAGTCATACAATGCTTACTTGATGCAAAAATTAAGTTTCATTAAATGAAATTTCACAGCGGTCTTGATGAAGCCAAGGTAATACTTTCGTGGCTTTCTTAAAGAACCTTATCGTAAGATTAGGAAACGAACTTCTTGGGATGAGCTTCGCTGAAGCAGTCAGAAAGAATTTAGACTTCGAGTCTGTGACAGCGGTGAAAAAATCTTTTACAGGGAGGTTGTAGAATACTATACTTTCAGATTTTATGTCGCAATCCTCGATTTGTAAAGAAATGTATTTACCATTATCTCTCGTAACAAACTGTACTGGAAACAGCATTTTCAAAAGATGATACTGCTTGATAAGTGGGATCGATTTGCGAACATATTTGAATATATCTAGAGGAATATCTGTTGACTGGACTATTTCTGGAGAAGTTTTTTGAAAAGTGAAAAGGTGGGTGAAGAATTTGTCTTTTGCATAACACCCTTCGACGTTTAAAATGTTATCATGTTCAGTTCTCAGGGCATCAAGGTGGAACGTGAGTTCTAACGGAGGTTTTAATTCACTCACGCGAAAGCTTAGGTCTGCGTTATGCAACTTTATAAATTCGAACCCTGACATAGTACCCAAAACTTCGATAACACTTCGGAGTCTATTGACATGGTATTGGGTATATTTTGACTTTTGAGACACATTTAATCTTTTGTGATGCATTTCTGTTATTTCATTCTTTATATGCATCAACTTTAAGGTTATTTCCGAGATCCTTCCCTTTATAATATGATATTGATCTGCTACAGGTTTTGAATCACTAATGGCTATCTGTTCGGACTTTAATTCTTGACGCAACTCCGCTAACTTCATTTTTTCAGTTAATTTTGTTTCGATCTCATAAACATCAGCAGGCAATTCTCTAAGAAGACAGATTTCTCTTCTGATAGAGTCACGTAAATGCTCAGCTCTATTCTTAATTTCTTGCATTCTATCTAAATCTTTTCTGAGTTTGTTCAATTCTTCATTCAATATTTGTAAGTTTTCTAACAAAACTGTTTTAATACCACTAAAATGCTGTATTCTCCACTCGTACCACAGTTTTTTAGCTTCTAGTTTGGAGTAGCTTCTCACTAAATGAATTTGTTGATTGATCAATTGTTTCATCTCCTCAGAGGAGTGAAAATACTCACTAAAAAGAAGCGGTGGTGGAACCGACGTACTGATTTGTTTGTTCACATCTTCAAATTGGAGTTTTGATTGTGATATCTTTCTTAGCAGCTCTTTACAAATAAATGCATTCATTTCCAATATTGGAGTTTCAAAATAGAGCGTGGAATATATTTGGTTTATCCTGAATTTTTTCATTTTGTCAAAATCAATCAGTTGAAATGTGATACGAGAATTACGATGTTCCGTTAAATCTGAGTCGATTAGGAATGTGCTGCCAGTTTGTTCTAGGAAATGTTCAAGAGAGTAGGATTGTTGGGTTTCCTTTTGAGGCACGCTTCCCACTTCAGGATCAAGAGCACTCAGTTTGATCGGTGACATACGTTCGTTCAATGTTAACTCCATATCTTCCTCTCCATCATGATTTTCTATCAATTGGGATTTTAATGATCCTGCAGAATTGACGTCCTCGTTATCTTCATCAAGTTTGCGTTTTTTTCTCTGAACAGGCGGGGGAGTATTATTCTCCTCTGTAGTTTTCTTAGTGTTAGGTAATTTATTCACCGTGGTAAAACTCATTTCGTTCTCGTTTGACTGACTTTCAGGGAGGTTGATCGCCGTAAATTCCATTGTGCCGCTTTCTTTGCTCGGAGATATAGCAGAATCATGCACGGATGTAAGATCCATTGTGTTTTCCCCACTGGTATTTTTTGAATGTTTACTAAACAACTGGGTTATATCCATTGAATCTTCTTGAGAGAACACTGGCGTATAATTTTCACCCTCTGGCCTGCCAGATTGCGTGGCCCCGATCGCCATAGGTTCCGTTAGGTCCATCAGGGAAGAATCCGAAACGTGAGGGTCGGCATTACTGTCATTTTGTGTCGACGTTACCACAGTGTCATAAGTTCTCCGTCTTGGCTCACGCCAAACGGACTTTCTCTCAGGAACAAATTCAAAGCTGTGCAAAGTTACATCGGGTGCAAAAGAAACTCTTCTGTTATCTTTCATGTTGCTTTGAGAGATCATTGTACTAATTCTTGACGTTGTATTGTTTCCTTCAGCAACATCAGGCGGGGTGATCATGTGTTTGGGTAATGGCAAGCTGCTTAGCAGTTGCGATTCGTTCGGCGGCAATATGTGATCCATCTGACTAGATTTCAAAATACCCCCATGTGCTCCAGAAGTTCCCAATACGCCAGTATCTTTTTTCTGAGTCTCGTTCTCATGGTCCCCCTGCTCCTCTTGGCCCTCTATACCCTCTTCGTTCTTCGGAGAGCGTCTATGGTCCACATCAGTAGACATTTCATGGGAGTTGTCAAAACCACCCCCCATAAGGTATTTATCTCCTTTTATGCTTGTTTTTTGTGCGTTTCTTTTACGTATCTTCATAATGAGATGCCCTTTGTTTACAAGTACCTTTCAGATTTAACCGCCAGAATACTTACTGGAAAGATATTGGGTTACCCTGATTACTTAAACGTAGCGCGTTAACAAGATAAAGGCTTCACGTTACTCTCTGCCCTGTATGCCTCTGCGATCAACAGAGGGCCTTTGATGAGCTTGTCAATTATCGAGACCTCACGTTATCTTCAAACTTTCTTTTAAGGTAAGCGTGAAGTCTACGGGGCTACATGCCATGTTTTCTTGGGCAGACATAAGGCCATGCTTAATAGACAAAAGAGCCATTCGGTCTCACCGCGTCACCAAGAAGAATTGACCGCTCATGAGTTGAGAATTCTTCTGTTGCTGTTTCGTCCGGTTCCAGAGCGACTAAAGAGGCCCCGGTCGCAACTCGGTCAGCTCCAGTGTGAACTTTCATGAGATGAACTGTTGAGCCATAAGAACACAGCAGAAGATATCTAGTCTTGCGACTAATTTTGACCACCAATTTCCATCTCGTCAAGTCTTTTGCTTGCTTCAGCATGGCCACTGTTTCTTAATGCATCTAAGAATGTGGTTTTGTGTCTGTATCGTTTACTTCCGCGCGAATGAGCGAAATTATTAAATTCATTACTTTACCATTTTAGTAGAAAATGGTATACAGCTACTCTCGCTATATAAGTCAACAAATTTTCAAGAAAGTGTATCTAATTCATGGCCATACCTAAGTTGTGAGGAAGGAATAATGAGTCCCAATGCAGCGATACGACGCTCCTACTGGTTTAATTTTTTGTATATATTCGTAATCCAAGGCATTGGGTCGGGTGTGGTCGCCGGCGGAATAGAATTTGCCATCGCATATGGGATGTACTGGAAGAATGAATTTCCGGTTAAGCTGTGGGCCTTCCCTAACACGCTAAGCGGTGATTGTGCATTGAGTCTTTTCATCCAGGTAGGTGTCACTTGGGCAATTATGGAAGTTTTCATCGGATTTGACTGCTTCCGATGCAGAAGTCCGTTGCCGCCGTTCGAGCTTCCGCTGCCAAATAAGCAAAAGCACAGGATTATATGGTACTATTTTGAAATTGAGCATGGTGTCAGTCGAGATGGCGACAAGAGTGTGAGAACATATCTCAAGAGACAATTTATCAAATACCCAGAGCGCAGCACGCTTTTCAACATGATTAATTGGCTCTTTTGGAAGTTTGTCGTATCTATGACTGCTGCTATAGCTTTTTGGGCTGTAGTTTGGCCCGTGACAATGGGGATATTGACCGGTGTCGGCACCAAAGTAGGATCCCATGACTATAGATTTCATGGCTGGGCTCCTCAAGTCACAAAACTTATTTACGCTTTCGTTCTCGGGCTCATGTCATCGCCCACCGCAATAATTGTCATTATAATACGCGATAAGTGGTTCGTAGACTATGTTGCCCAAATAAAATCAAAGACTGCTCTTGACGAAAAAAAAGAAGCTGGTGAGCTCGACGGACAGGGCATTCAAAATATGCTCCCAGTAAGCCAAATTGCCAGCTCAAATTCTAGTCAGTCGCATGCTTGCACTAATTCTCCGTCTGATGTATTATCTATAGTTTAATTCCTGTTATCAAAGATATAGATACTACTTCTATATCTGTATTTTTTTAATCTGCATATTATGAACGCGCGGTAGTTCGCAATTTTGGCATGGATTTTCAAAAAAATGAAAAATTAATCTCATCTCATCTCATCTCATCTCATCTATCATCATTTCACCTACAGCGCATACATCCACATTAGAAGTGCACATTATATTGGTGCCGGCTGGATGGTCAAGAATAACTCAAAAAAGAACTCTTTAAGGAGCTCCTTGGATAGCAAAGTCGAAGATCTCATATACCGATTGCTGGAAGAAAAATCACTTGAGAAGAAAAGATCACTTAATGCAGAAAATAATGGTGACGAAAACTCGGTTGCACACGATGATGAATCCTTGGATACTCTTTTCTTTGCAAAAGATTTGAGTGCACCTGAGGTGTTCACATTTTGCCAGACCAAGGACTTGTCTATGCTCAGAGTTAAAAAAGTTGTCTTACAGAAAACCATTGAAAAGGCTCTGAAACAGATAATTGAGGAGGAAATTTTGGAATTCGGTGATATAATTAGCCAACAAGAACCCGAGTTGCAAGATGCAGTTTCGAAAGATGAAAATATGATGATTGCAGAGGATACAAATGACATGAATAAAAGCATAATCACTCAATGGAATCTAAAGCATGAAGTTGAATCACCAAGTACAGCAGCAGATTCTCCTGATAGTCTATCTGTAAACACAAAGAAACGGGCCAAGGGAGCTGCTAGCCTGAAAGCTAAACGTCAAAAGGTAAAGGAAGATAGAACACCTCCTTTAGCAAATCTTGAATCCATCGGTGGGATGGATGATGTTATAGCTCAATTAATGGAATTGATTGGGCTGCCAATATTACATCCTGAGATTTATCTATCTACTGGGGTGGATCCACCTCGTGGTGTTTTATTGCATGGGCCTCCCGGTTGCGGTAAGACCTCTATTGCCAACGCTCTAGCGGGTGAGTTACAAGTTCCATTCATATCAATATCAGCACCTTCCGTAGTCAGTGGTATGTCCGGTGAAAGTGAAAAAAAGATCAGAGATCTGTTTGATGAAGCAAAATCCCTTGCACCTTGTCTTATTTTTTTTGATGAGATTGATGCTATCACTCCAAAACGTGATGGCGGTGCTCAAAGAGAAATGGAAAGGAGAATAGTTGCTCAGCTGTTAACTTCAATGGACGAGCTTTCCATGGAGAAAACTGGTGGTAAGCCTGTCATTGTCATTGGTGCTACAAACAGACCTGATTCTCTGGATTCAGCGTTGAGAAGAGCTGGAAGATTCGATAGGGAAATTTGTTTGAATGTACCTAATGAGATTTCAAGGGTGCATATTCTGAAAAAAATGTCACAAAAATTAAGACTAGATGGTACGTTTGATTTTGTCAGATTAGCGAAGCTAACTCCCGGTTTCGTCGGAGCCGATTTGAAAGCGCTCATCACAGCATCTGGTACCTGCGCCATTAAACGTATATTTCAAGAATATGCTACTTTGCTCCCTTCACAAGAAAATGGCATGGATGTCGATAAGGAAATAGAATGTGAACAAGCATTGAAAAATACTGCTAATATCATTGATCCTTTGCCTCTTTCAACAATCCAAAGGTTTATTCAAAATTTTCCTGAACCTCTGGAGGAGGATCAACTGCAAAAATTATCGATTAACTACGAGGACTTTTTGAAGGCACTACCGACAATACAACCAACCGCAAAAAGAGAGGGGTTCGCTACAGTACCCGATGTCACCTGGTCAGATGTTGGTGCACTTTCAAAGGTAAGAATTGAATTGAATATGGCTATCGTCCAGCCAATTAAAAGGCCAGAACTTTATGAGAGAGTTGGTATTAGCGCACCTGCTGGTGTGCTATTATGGGGTCCGCCGGGGTGTGGTAAAACTTTACTGGCAAAAGCCGTCGCGAACGAATCTCGAGCCAACTTCATATCTATTAAGGGTCCCGAGTTGTTGAACAAATATGTTGGTGAATCCGAGAGAGCAATTAGACAAGTGTTCACTAGGGCTCGTGCATCTGTCCCATGTGTAATTTTTTTCGACGAACTAGATGCACTTGTTCCAAGACGTGACACTTCCCTATCTGAATCATCCTCAAGAGTCGTAAATACGTTGCTAACAGAGCTGGATGGTCTCAATGACAGGAGAGGTATTTTCGTCATAGGGGCAACGAATAGGCCTGATATGATTGACCCAGCGATGTTGAGACCCGGTAGACTAGACAAAACGCTTTTCATCGAGTTACCCAACACAGAGGAGAAACTAGATATAATGCACACGCTGACCAAATCAAATGGTACGCCGATGGCGGCAGATGTTGACTTGAAAAAAATAGTATTGGATGATCGTTGTAAAAACTTTTCAGGTGCTGATATTGCTGCCTTATTAAGGGAAAGTGCGGTTCTGGCACTTAAAAGAAATTTTTTCAAGACGGATCAAATCCAATCCGTTCTGGATAATAACCTTGATAAAGAATTCGAAGATTTGAGTGTTGACGCTTCGAATGAAGACATCCTGGTCACAATGTCAGATTTCGCTAATGCTCTGAGGAAAATAAAGCCATCTGTGAGTGAAAAAGACAGAGCGAAGTATGATAAGCTAAATAAGAAGATGGGTTGGAATGATGAAATAGAGCTTCAAGGAGAAAGTGAAGCTGCCCAAAATAACAGCTAATCAAGGGTATCAGCCACAATGTAACTTTTATAAATACAATGTATACCAATATACCGTGAGGTGCGATATATGATCGACAGCACATAAAAGAAGAACGTATATGAAGCGTTATGGCATATTGTGACCACGCCTCATTATATTTTTGCGCACTTTCCAAACATGCTCATACTTTTTTCTTCGTTCAGTAGATATAAACGATGCCGATTTAGCAGAAAACAGGTGGCCGGGAGGGAAAAGCTCACATAATGGTGTTTCGGTCTTGCCTCTGAAAATGATCCAACTTATTTTTGAATCATGAGATAATTTTTCATGCAAGAATTGGGGTAGATACAAATTAAAAAACTTGTTATCCATGTCAATCGAATGCACAAGCGCCAGCCCAAAAAATTCGAGAGCTCGCGGTTTCATTTTCAAAATGGGGAGCGCATTTTTGTTCTCATTAGAATCTTTGATGTCTTCTGCACATGTATAAAGGCCAACGGCAGTCCCTTCTAATGTGGTTTTGAGGTCACTTGCATTCAAGTCCAAGAACTCCTCCAGGAAAAAAATCCCACGAATTCCACTAGAACCGAAAGATATCTGTAACGGTGCATCCTTTACCAGTGGCGTAAAATCATATTGCAAATTGCTTTTGTCTTTTCTTAGAGTATGAAAATATGCTAAGGTTTTGAATGTTCTTATTTGCGTTGCATTGAATCTGGAATTCTCAGCTTTTATGAAGTTTGCAGTCAACTTGGATACTTCTGGTGTGTAATCCAATCCAGTATAACTTGTGAATTGAGATGGGATCCTCAATTCCTCAAAGTGTTTCTTTGATGTACTAGTTTGCAATAAAATTATGTGTGTGGGTTTGTATTTTTCGATAACATGATTCAAAATTTCAATGCCAAATCCCTTGATCCAGCCGGGCAAATTCACGAAAGATGTTCCGACATATGATTCTTCTTCAACGAATTGAAATAGTTCGTCAATATGCTCCATGTATGCAGTTGGCACATCTTGGGGGGAGTTTGCGCCAACGTAGCATTGCTTGAGAGACTCGCAGTATGGCTGTCCTAAATGACGTCCTCTTACCTTTGTACCACATAATATTCGGTTCAGGGACACGCAGTCAGGGCTTGAGTATTCTGGTTGACCCGGGTCCAGATCGAGATACCACAGATCTTCGGCATTACGCTGTGAAGACCCACTAGTGATAAAGTTTTCCAACAGCAACCTAAGAAAGGTAGATTTTCCCGAGTTTTTTCCACCTATAACCATCACTCTCATGTCATGCATTGAGCTATGGTGGGCTAATGTGAGTTGATCGATGCTGGCAGACCATTCTTTGGATATATCCAGGGGGATAAAAGGATCTATACCTTCTCTAAGTATGCTATATTTACAATTATTTGAGAGAAAGTCCTGCGTAAACCCTGTCGACGGACCCCAAAGATGCCTTACATCCGCATACAAATCACACGCTTGTAGCAGACCGTCCACGGAAGCGTTTCGTACTCTGATGACGCAATGGAAATCTTGTAAATCGTGGGCCAGATAATCCTGGTGCCTGAATTCAAGATGGGAGGTCTCGTCCCAGCCAGCATAAAAAGAGCTCTGGATCACGGGTATCGAGTTGCAGATAGGGTGCCACATGGTGAAATGATCCTTGGAAGCATTGTAATGCGTATTGTTGTAGATTATGCCGCCTTTCACTATCTGTAACTGGAAGATCCCGGACAGGAATATTGTCTGTTTTTCTCGCAGACCTATGAGGGCCGAATCTGAATCTTTTGCAATGACGAAGACATTGCGGTTTAAAAGCGGGTGGAAAATGCGCCCGTCCTGCATTCCGTCGCTTTGTTCCACATCCTCATCGTATTCCTCCGTCACCATGGTAATCGTGGCCTCCTTTGACGATATAAAACTCATTCCGGAGTCACTAGACTCGCTGCTGTCATCTGAAGCAGCTGCGTCATATTTCGGCAGCTCAAGTCGACTATCTGGTTTTGCCGTACCCATTAGAGAATCGAGTCCAATTGATTTCCCTATATGTAGAGTCCCGTCATAACGATGCTTGACAAGGCCAGTTTGTATCCGACGTCCAAATTTTCCAAAATTGGTCCACGATGTTTTTTCATTGTGAAAAACACATGTAGTGCAGCGAATTGACGGGACGCCGACAGGGAAACCCAGAGCGAGCGACAGTCACCGCCCGTTTTGACAAAAAAACATTCTCTCCGGTCCACAATGCACAAAATGCAGAAAGCTGCGACAAAATGCAGAGAGCCTGCACCCTTCATCGCGGGGCGCCCACAGTTTGAGAAGCCTATTCCGCAACCTACCCGTGCCCAGCTCTAAGTCTTCAATGGGGGCAACTCTTGAGTGTGTCCTGAGCGGAGGATTCGTCGCCCGGGCTCGTCGCCCGTGCTCTTCTGCAATCAGCGATTCTATACGGTAACTATCTTGTCCACTGGGCAGCAAGTACGAGCTGAGCTCCATGCCGAACCAGCAGCCACACAGCTAGCATACATTTGCAATGCCCTGCGGTTGCGTTCCCGGCTCTCTATTGCCTGGACAATGCGCATTTACCAGAGCAGACAATGATAGATAGCCGCAAAATTCAAGTCGCTGATGTCTCGCTACTACACGTGACTTTGTTAAGCTCGTAACGCTGCTCTGAGACCATGGCGACATATTACCATCTAGGCAAACTGGCGTGAAAGTTCTTTGTGTAAAGTGATATATTACCTTTTTAGGAACCCCTGCCATGTATATATCCTAAAAAGCGCGCACGCATGTCTCTTGTACGGGCGTCTCTCTGGAGCGGAACGCATCGACAAAAACGTTCATGCGTCAGACTCCGAGTGATGAATGCGGATAAGACGGCCGATCCGTCCAAATTGGGACTTTGCATTGTTTTGAATCATGGAAAGAAATCGTCCGCTTTTGTGTTGACGTCCCAAAACGTGTTGCCTAGGTGAGCAATACGGCGCTGTAGGGGCCGTTTTTAGCTTATTATCTAATTTGAACATACGTGAAATAACTTTGAAAAGTTTGCAGACCTGAATGCAACGTAAGACTTGGCCGGGCGCAGTGAGCTGAGCGCAGTGAGCTGAGCGAAGCGAGCTGGGCACCGAACAGCACAGGCAAAACAAGATGACAAGATTACCACAGCGGGCTAAGATATTACAGCGAACATGCCAGGCCAGGTGCTATTTTTTCCCGTTGTTCTATGCTCGATGGCCTCTGCTAGAGCCCCCAGACATGCGACCCGCTACTATGGCAGGGCCGGTCGCATGACCGGGAGTGGGTGGGGTGTGCATCGCTACTCTGGGTGCTACTGTTTTGTTCGTAACGATTTGACACCGAGCGGCTGTCACTGTGTGCCGTGTCTACCCGCAAAAAAAAGTCGCAAATCTTAGATCCCTTGTTTTGAAGGGAAACACAGCGTGCATAATGTAATGAAAAAAAGGCGCTTATAAAAGAAATAGGTCTTCTTGAGCTACAAACGTGCGTCTTGCAGGAAGACAGTGCGGATGAAAGTCGCAGACAGGCTTACTTGGTTGATGTGCATTTGAACAAGATTTCATCAATGTTTGTGAGGATCTTATGGCTTTTAATATGCCTATGTGTGCTTGTAAGGGCCACGGGAGAAATATTTTGCTCATCGGACAACTCTGGCAGCTCTTCCGGTGCGTACCAGAGTATATACCAGAGCCACCTGTTGTGCTCCGAGCACTGTGGTGGCTACGATTACGCAATATTGCAGAATGCAGACTGCTGGTGTTCGAACGAGGGGCCCAGCTCGACGGTTTCCACAGAACAGTGCAACCAGGTGTGTCCAGGTTACGGCTACGAATATTGCGGCAGCGAGGATAGCGGGCTTTTTGAGTATGTGTACATCGCTACGGGCTCGCCGAACTCAAGCGCGGGGTCGAGCTACACGACCTCTCAGAGTCCGTCGAGTTCCCTCCAGAGCTCCTCTGAAAGTGCGGTGGTAGACAGCACGTCAGCGAGCAGCAGCACAGGCGTGAGTTCGGGTTCCGGCGGAGTTTTTGGCTGGACTAGTTCGGTAAATACGGCTGTAAGCAGTAGTCTGCCGAGCAGCTCAACTTTGGGTTCTGAATCGACAGAGAGCAGCAGCTGGTCAGTTGCCTCGTCACAATTACCCATCACAACGAGCTCGACTCTCGCGACTCCGGTTTCAAGTTCCACTTCTGGCTCAACATCAACGTCTGGCTCAACAGCAACGTCAAGTTCAAGTTCAAGTTCACCGGTCTCTAGCGTGGTGGTATTGAGTACGTCGTCGAGTGCCACTGCGACTGCTTCTGTTAGCACTAGTACGCTTCTTTCAAGCCCAAGCTCGTCCACCACATATTACTCCACGACGTCCTCCTCCACTATGTCCTCCACAATGTTCTCAGCCACCACATCTTCTGAAGCGTTGTCCACGAGCGCTTCGTCCACCACTGCAAGCAGTAGTGTGGCTACAATGACTGTACAATCCTCGATTAGTTCAAACTTCGTGCCATCAAGTTCCTCGGACGCTGCTGAGGCGTCCACGTCAGTTCTAATTATGACCATAACTCAAATCCAGTCCGTTTCTGTGTCGAATAACGGCTCTCAATACGCGACTAGCTATCTACAAATTACGAGAACCATGCTTGTGACAGCTTCCAGCTCTGCGAAACCGACGGCCTCCGACACTGGCATTCCTTTGCAATCCGTGACATCAAAAAATCATTCGAAAAGCACCGGATCATCTTACTGGTCATCTCCTGGTAAGGTTGCAGGCACTTTCGTTCCCATAGGAGTCTTCATTGTTGCAATGGCAGCTGCGATATGGCTGTTACGGAGAAGAAGAAGCAGGAATGCGCGCGATTTTGAAAAAAACTATAATGCCGCTGCACTGTCACCACAGCAAAGAGCCTCGACATCTACAAGCTCCAACGACTCACGACTGGTCGTATACACAGACGAGAAGGGCATCATAGAACCGAAAAGCACATCAGTAGATGACGAACCCCCAACACGGTCCAGCTCCATGCTCTGGACCGTGGATCAGAGACTTGATCCGGACAGAATGCTCTCGGAGATTGAACACTGCTCGTCCAAAGTGTCCCTGGCGGACGATATCGACTACTCAAGGAAGGTCCTGAGAGTCATAAACGAGTAGAACTCGAAGATTGTTATTTGTCTTGCTACATAAACTTAGAGCCTTGGGCCAATTTAATACATAATATACACGTCTAATGTACGATACATGTGCTTTTGGATGCTGCATCATGAACCTTGGAGCCAGTATCGGAGTGTTAAGCAGCTTCTTGATTGTCCCCAGGTCTGCAGTCACACGGTGTATGTCGTGCTTTTTCACGACACAGAAACATGGGTAGGAAAATCTTTCTAAGCCACCCAGTCATATCATCAATTTATTAATTGGACCCTGAAAAAGAATTTGTGATAGATAAACTGTTCGATACAGAACTGAGAACTATTCCTATAGATCTTCCACAACTATATTATCACTTTCCTTCGCCAAATTTCATATCTAAAGACACCAGACCGAAGTTCACACACAAGAGATGGTACCACTGAAGGATATTTTGAATCAAGAACAGACTACGGAAGCCGAACCTGCGGCAAACTGCTCGAAAGTGACGGAGCACAACTTGTTGCAGACTCCGTCGCATCTGCAAGTCCACCGAAACTCACACAGTACCGAAGAATCACATAGCTCATGTGAGGGATGCGAACAAAATGTTCACAATGACCGGAATGGAAATCTGCCATCACCACCCTTCAGTATGTCTCCCTCGGGAAGCTGCCATGGGAATAGCGACAACGATACCGCACAAGACAACAGTAACGATAACGTGTACGGGCAAGAGTCTGATATGCGGAAATGCGACTTTATACCACCTAGCTCCCACATAAGTACACCACCAAGCGAATCTAGTCCCAACAACGAGGAGGAAGTATTGGTTTGCAAGTGGGATAACTGTGGTAAAACTTTTCCTCAGCCAGAACTGCTCTACAATCACCTTTGTTCGGAGCATGTCGGTCGTAAATCTCAAAAGAATTTACAACTGAACTGCAAATGGAAAAACTGTAATGCAAAGACAGAAAAGAGGGACCATATTACTTCGCATTTAAGAGTGCACGTACCATTAAAGCCTTTCAAATGCTCAACTTGTAGTAAGATATTCAAGAGGCCTCAAGATTTGAAAAAGCACCTAAAGATTCACGTAGAATCTCACATTAGCTTTAAGAAAAAAAGAGGACCAAGGGCAGGCTCGAAGAGAGTCAATAAGGCGATTGGTAAAATGGAATCAAGAGGCAGTCTGGATGACACAAATATGAATGCCAAGGCACATTCCGTGGACAGCGATACCTCCGTTCCCTCACCAATGAGTTCATCTACTATTTCTAACATCCCACAAAGCCTGCCTCCCATATCTGTGCAGCAGCTGGTCTCGCACGAGCTATCTTCGTACGAGCCTACATATACAAAACAGCTGGGATCAAGGTTGCAAACACTTCTGCCACCAATATCTAATGATGAGAATTTACCAAGGTCATTTCCAATGGCTACTACTAATGCAGCTTGGTTTTTTTCTACGTTATCCAATAACATGACTAACTCTCTTGGCAAACATCAACAAAGTTATGGACAACAGCCTTCAATTCCTACGGCCGTTCACGAAATACCCGTTGGAACACATTTAAACTCGCCGCTTCTTAATACTACCCCTATGACAACGAATCCAATGATCAATAGTACGCCAACATTCCCACGCGCGACATATCCCGAAGTTCGTCAACTACCCCCTATTGACTCTCCATATATTTCTCCGGACCAATCAAGACTCCCATCTCTTTCGTCCGTGCCTGTTTTGACACCGCGATACAAGACATTTGGCAGAATCCCTCAATTCAACGCTCATGATCAATATTTTAGCTCTTCTCAAAGAAGCGCAGGAAAGACTGATCCAGAACTGGCTGCTCAGGATATCTCCAATCAACTTTCTTCGCTACATGTATCTAACACCGACGAGGACCTAGAGGAGTTTGTCGATATTTTGCATACGGTCAACATAATGAAAGACTACATGATGTGTTTGCTCCTTGAAGAAGAGTTTGAAGGTGAAGAAGAATGCGAGAATCAGGCTGAAGAGTTCAATCTCAAACTGAGAAACAGTGTTAAGCCAACCATCAAATTATCTAAATACCCTCAGCTTCTGGTGTGAGTACCTTCAGTACTAGAACCACATAGCCTTCGTTATGAAAACATGTTTCACGTTTATCGATATGTCTTTTTTCAACTAATTCTCTCTAGATGAGAAAATTAATGCTTTTATATATAAATAAATATATACTTATATGTACGTTTCTTCCCAACTCTTGTTAAATTTGTATTCTGCCTCACATCAATCAACAAGATGATATGAGAGTCAAAAAAACTTACATGATCTTAGAACCACACTTTAAGAATGGCTGCCTCAGGAGCAGTTATGTGAACTAACGCATGATACAAACAATGTGATTTTTAAAGCTGTTCTTGAATGTGCCAGTGAAAATGACACTAAACGGCAACTCAATGCTGGGTAAACGTAAACATATAATAGCCTTCAGATAACTAATTGGTAAGTATGATTTGTGAATTCATACAAATATTTGTGAATATGCCTCTTCTCATACTTTGTATGACTTATATGGGCTTCAATTTCCATTAAATTTTTATAAAGGGCTGACAAGAAGCGTAATCAAGCAACGCTTGATTTGTTTGAATTTATATTCAACTTCTCGATTACGGGTTCATGGTTGCAGTTGAACAGTGTTTCCTTCGATTAGCACAAGTAAATAGTGTGCTCAAGTTGTGAAATACAATGTAAGACGAACCGATGGCAGATGAATATACAGGATTTCACTATTCTGAAAAGATTGTGTAATTAGGTATCAAAATTGACTATTTCAAACATTCACGAGGCATTGGAAGCCTTTACCACTGTTCGTTCTTTAATAAGATCAATAACGGCTCTTATTGATCTGGTAGTACTGCTGTAAATTCATAGAACAAGCTCTGATGTAAGGCGATTAATGTGAGAGCTCTGCTGTTTGCTAAACCGGAAGAGTTTTCAACTTTTGCAATACCGGAAGAGTTTTCAACTTTTGCAATACCGGAAGAGTTTTCAACTTTTGCAATACCGCTTCTTCACACATTAAAGTCGTTTTCACCATGAACAAAACTGATTAACCACTATTTCAAAAAGCAACATATGTGCCAGTAATACACGCATTTGCAGCATCTAATAGAATATTGAAAAGGAAGATACCTTTTTTTTTAGAAAATTCAATTCAATAAGCATGATTCCTCTAACCTCTGCGCACTTCGTATCGATTCGAATACTATCAAGAATTCTTTGAGAAATTCTTAATAAGCTAATCCATTTCTAAGCTTTTCCTTGTAACATAAGAGATAAACAAATAGTTTGCAACCAGAAATGACTAATGATAGTTGTGGTAATAGTGATGATGGTAGTGACAACAGCAGTAGCATTGCTGGCACAAATAACAAGTTGATCTAAAACAAATTTGGAAGCAAAAGTACATTATGAAACCCTCCAAATAACTTTGGCACTATATCAGCTCACTTTTGAGTTATACATACTGAGATCTGGTATCTGAGGAGAGTATTCGCATCAGAAGCGCAATGCGCAAGGTTCTTGACCATCGGTTCAACTTGCGGAGCCAAACGAAAGGCCGCTACTAGTCAAAAAGCGTCCTATTAATATGTAATTACCGCTTACGAAGGGCAGGTCTACCTACAGCTTCAAATTCACACATATGGGCTAAGTGTAAGAAAGTGCTTCAACTTTTTCTATTGGCTATGATTCGCTGTACATAAACTTAAAAACAGCCAAGGCTTGACAAAAAAAAAATTCAGAACCATTTTAACATTCAAAAATGGGTCTCACTTTAATTTCACCGTCATGAGCGAATTTTATAGAGAATACTTGGTCAATACACCCTCCAAATGCGGCAACACAAAAAGAGACTCTTGCTTGCGAAAACTCACAGTTGGCCAATATCCTGTCTAGGATTCAACAGTGCTAGAAGTAATTTGTAGGGCAGAATTATTTCACTAAGATTTGTGGCTGTTCAAGTTGGCGTACATTGATGGCCTCTTCTGTGTGAAGTTTTATGTCCATATAATGATGCATTTCAACTCTACATGCGAATTTAGCTCGCGCCGGCTTTTCTTGCATGCCATTGAAATGTAAGCCATTCATTGCCTTTTTAAATACTCCAAAAAAGCAGAAAAAAGTATCCACATGTCGGCTAATGATCGTCTATCAGTATGCATCAACTGGTGTAAGGCCAACGGTGGCTATATCGATGAAAGAGTTGAATTTCAATGGACAGAAAAAACCGGCATAATGGCAGTTGCCTCTCAGCCATTTTTCACTAAAGATCCCTTGATTACGATACCGAAGCAACTGTTAGTGACTAATGAACTTGCTATGAGACAGTTGGGCCTCAAGAGTAAAATTGTGTGCGCGCAAAATCCTAATGCGCTGGCTCAGCTTTTCACGGCCAAATTAAAGTTTTCAAATGGTTGTCAGTCCTTCCATTCGCCTTATATTGGTGTTTTGCCGTTTAAATTAGAACAACCGTATTTTTGGTCAGCAGAGCAGCTGGAAATATTGAGAGGAACTGATTTATATCTCATGGTAAAGCAGAACTTAAAAAAAATGGCATCTGAATGGGTTGTCTTATTGGACTTACTCGAATTAATACCTGATGACCTCGATTTCTACAATCAATTGAAGTCCTCAGAGACCACTGATATATTGTCTTTTTTTACCCAAAGAAACAAGATAAATGCAGAAACATCGTGGACCAGCTTCTCTGCATACGTTTGGGCTGCGAATATCTTCAGCTCCAGAGCGTTTCCCGAGATCATTATCAATGAAAACGTTTCTGATATCAATGAAGCATTTCTGTACCCAGTTGTTGACCTTCTGAACCACAAAAATGATGCGCAGGTTAAATGGACATTCGAAAATGACAAGGTTGCGTTTATTAGTCATGAGAAATTGAAGCAAGGTGATGAGATTTTTAATAGTTATGGCAATAAATCCAACGAGGAGTTGCTTCTCAGTTACGGTTTTGTGCAAGATAACAATGCATATGATTTCACGAGATTAAGTCTAAAAATCGATGGAGATATGGTGAATAGCGCGTCTCGTTTTGGTATTGACCTTAAAAATAGAATTGTGACTGAAGATTGTATCCAATTCAGACTGTCAAATAGTGAACCGCTATCAGATGACCTGGTGAAAATGTTTGGCTATCTATGTAAATTAAGATCCGAAAAGCAATTAACAGTCAGGAGTGTATTGGAGGGCCAAAATGAACTACATGCAATTTTAACAAAGAAAGTAGACTTCTTCAGGAACGTTTTGAAAGTTGCACCATCGAAATTCGTTCAGCCAGCTGCTATCCAAACCATCAAGCAATACGTCAATTCGGAAAGAAAAATCTACCACAATAGCTTGGAAGCATCGCAAAGGTTACAGAAACAAATTATGAAGAAAAATTCTTCATCCTTGACAAGTTTTAAAACTATCTTCAAGACGGATAAAGAATTCGCCAACAGCCTTTTGATTGCATTTGGTATCATGAAATTTGAAGATCTTGCAGAGCAAAACCGTATGAGGGAAGCCTTGCTACTCTGGATTGTGAGAGTCTCTAATAAAGATTTGTATCCGCAAAAGCTTTCCTGTAGTCCTCCAGGATACATTTACAATTGTTTCCAAGAGGTGAGTGAATCAATTGTCATTGAAAAAGAAGATGTAATCGAATTCATGAACTTTTACAAAAATCTGTTTCCACATTTAAGTGAGAAAATTCCAGAGACCTTCAACGTCGGTAACTGGGGAATAAGACAATTCATAGTTGCAGACACCGTAATGGACCATTTGGTATGGACCAGAGAACAAACTCAAGAGCCATACTTCGTCATGAAATCAACTTATTGAGATAGGAAGCCACTCACTCTTATTTCTGAAATTGTATTTTTTTTTCGGAAAAAAAAATACATATATATATATATATATGTAGTTATATATATTATTCAGTTTATAGCATTAAATTTTCATTTTTTAGTTTGCTAAACTAATGGGAGCCAGCACCTCTGCTGACCTTTTCTAAAACGGTTTCGTAAGACACTTCTGAAAAATCGGTGCCCTGGATATCGGTAGAAACACCATTCAAAGCTCTTCTCAAAGCGTCCTTTGAGGATGCGTAAACCATCTTCGCTCTGATAGGGGCAGTGTCTGGGGACCAAGTGTAAAACACAATTTTGGATCTCTTACCTTCATTGCCATTAATTTCATATTCAAAATCATAGACTGCATATAAACATTCATCTTCTGTTAATTTCTCTAGGAAAGAGTCGTAGGATTCATCTGAAGAAGTTTCCTTGACGATAATTTCAGTCTTATTGTCATTCAATCCATATAGGACAAACTTGTACTTCTTTCCCAATTTTAAATCATTGAAAGCTTGAAGGGATTCATCGGCAACAGCGACACTTCACACAATGGTGTTAGTAACTCATTAACTCTTTTCCTAACTGCAATGCATTCCTAATCAATAAACATACCCTGATCTAGACATTTTTCAAAGCGTTTTAAAAATACGTGTACAATACGTTCAGCAATTCAGTTCACAACTACTTACTGATTCGGCAATGCCTCCACTTATCCTTTAGTTTATTGATTTCACCACTTCGTCCAACTGGAAAGGGAAAGGGGGCTGCTGGCGGAATCCAAAGACTTTGCTGAAGCGACGGACAGAAAGTCAAAACAACAAAATTACCCGGCCTCTTATGACGAAAGAATAGTACCGGTTGAGAACTCAAGGCTAGCATTACGATGTCTCATGGATTGATGCTTGCTGCTTAGATTATGTGGTAAATTGCATACGCTATACAAGTACTGGTTGCGTCTTCATGGAGTTTACAGGATTGACCTCATCAAGTTTGTCGATTATATCTGAGACCAAGTCTTCTCTGCTCAAACGATTGGGTAGCTCGATCTTGTAGAGGAAGATGAAAGTATCCTCGTTTATCATCTTTTTTGCCTTGCAGATGAAGAAGTTCTTTCGGGAGACTTCTGTCAGGTCTTTAACGAATTGTATATATACCCTTGAGTTGAACTGTGCTATTCTTGTCATCTCGGGCGAGAAATCTTGTTTCGAAAGTATTATAAACTTCCAATCAGTTAGAGGTGCCACAGGCTCTAATTGGATGGGAGTTTCGGAAGAAAAGCGGTCGGCGTACATTATGTGCTCGAGCTCGATGCACTTTTTAATGATACAGTTGAGTAATTCGCCTGCTTCAGCATCGGCTGAGCCTGTTACGGCCAATGCGTCTAAATGAGATCCTTTTGAGAATTCTGGCAGCTTTTCATGGATGTAAGTGGATATGTTCGGGTTGAATAATTTGATTAGTTTGGAAGAGCGTAGGATGGCACTAAGCAGTGCTAGGACCGTCAAGCCTCTGGGATGTGCATCGCCAGAATAGAAATCCTCACTCAAAGATTTCATTTCTGCAATTACAGCAAAATGATAACCCGCAAATGAAGCCAGGAACTCATCATACTTTTCCTTGTATTCGAGCAGTTCTTGCACATTGGTTGGTTCTTCAAGTTCGTTGCTTGCCTTGAATTTATCCCAAATCAAAATATCAAGGGCATTCAAACTCAGCTGAGCATCCAACAAGCTTGCGTCTCCTTTCTCAAGATGCGCCCGTATCCTCAAAGCTTGTGAAAAGATACTAAACAAGATATAATTCTTGCAAAATTCTTCTTCGACCTGAAGCTTTGTGATATGCCTAGAAGATAAAGTGCAACGAATAATGTCACCGGGACATATTTTGTTTTTGTCCTTCTTGGTACTCCACAGCAGCTTATACCCTCGTATTTGATCTAATAAAGTCTTCAAATTTCCGAAACTATTTTCTACCGTCACCTCCTTGGGAGCTTGATCAATTTTCAAATCATTGCTTGCTTCTCTTGGTCTTCTTGTCAGTACATTGTTGATCTTGGTTCTTGCCTGACCGCTACAGAGGCTGCGACGTATTAAAGATCCGTAAAGCTGAAGTCCAGAAAAAGGCTTTCTGTGGGATTCAACAAATGCTGGGAATAATCCGATTGCGTCGCAGCCCTCAGGTACGAAATCGACTTTATAAACTCTGAGCAAGGAGTTATCTGCAGGATTCACAAACTCTGCCTTAATCAGACTTTCGAAAGTGTGAGGAGCAACGCCCAATCCTTGGCATGACAGCGAATATATGGGATCTGGCCAAGATACATTCCAAAGCTCTGTTGAGTTGTTTCTGGATGTCAATCTTATGGCATGCTGGAGTTCAAACGGCACTTTTCCCGGTACTTTTCTTCCATCTCGATGGTTTTGAGAGTCTTCGCCATATGATCTGAACAAAGGCATGCTAAAGATTGGAGCTACATGACCCCATTTTAAAATCAACGCAGTTTTTTCGCCAAGGTCATTGGGATTATTCTTCCGAATTAGCTGCAAGCTTGTTTTACCCAATTGTGAAGCCATTATATCTTTCACAACCAGTTTCTGCAGGGACTCGAGGGACCATCGTTCAATAGCCTCTGAGCACTCTATGGCTTCTACCTGAAACTCTTCTCGCTTAAAATATTTCCTGAAATTGCGTAGCACTGCGCTCCTTATCAAAGGAACATTGTTCTTGTACTTATATTGCCTAGCTGAAGGTTGTCGCCTGAAGGAGCCAAAAAAAAGAGTGTGCCAGCTTTTCATAGTTGTTGGTGAGATCTGTCCTCCGTGATCTGTTCTCTTAACAATAACCAGACCTCATCGAGTTATTGCCCGTTGCTATATCGATGCCATATCGATGTCATCAAATCCTGGGTGACTTGTGTCCGCTATTTCTTACCGTTGGATAGCGTGACCTGTAAGTGTGGCTTTCTCGCTTACTCACACACTAAAATGATAAGATACATAAAAGGTACAAAATCAGATGTGATACATAAAAGACCCCCCTGGTTTATTCCTGATGATTATATTAATCTCAGGAACATCTTACAGTCGGTCAGTGTTCGCTGAAATACCAGCTAGATTGAGTTGCGAGAATATGGTACAAGGAGAATCGGAGCCCTTATTATCAATGAAAAATGATAGCGATCTTGAACGTGGTGAATCCTCGATGGATGCTACCTACGAAACATTGAAAAATTCGGTTGATGTAGATTCCGACATAGACAAAACAGGCGTAGTTGTGGATGCATTTTTGGAAGTACCGCAAGGGAGACATCTAGGGCTTTTCTCAACAATGGTGTTGTTTGTATCGCGAATAGTTGGCTCTGGCATATTTGCGACACCCAGTGCGATATATGTCAACTGTGGCGGTAATAAGTTGATATATTTTGGGATATGGATACTAGCGGCTTTGCTGGCGTTTGCCGGGCTGTTCTTGTATTTAGAGTACGGAGCCTTGCTGCCGCGCTCTGGGGGTCGGAAGAATTTCTTGGAACAGACCTATACGAAACCGAGATTGATGATGAGCGTCACCTTTGCCTGCTACACGGTTTTGACCGGATTCACCATGTCAAATGCAATCGTATTTGGAAAGTATTTTTTGTGTGCCCTAGGATTCACTGACATTTCTCAGGATAATGACTCCAACGCATCCAAATATATTAGTATCGCAGTGGTGATCCTGGGAGTTGTCATTCATGGATCATCAGTGCGATTCGGGGTAAAAATTCAAAATTTTTTAGGTGGTATGAAGTTCGTTTTGATTGCAATGATGTGCCTTATCGGTTTGTATTCGCTGATATTCTGGAAGACAGGATCCGCTGCTGCAACTAGTATTCCTGTTTATGCTTTCCAAGACGGAGCTACAGTTTCTGTCTCTTCTATAGCCACAGCGTTCATAAGCACATTCTTCTGCTTTACAGGTTGGGATAGTGTTCATTCTGTTGCATCTGAAATCAAGAATCCAACTAGAACCCTTAAGATCGCTGGCCCTGTTTCGCTGCTCATTTGTTTTGTTTGCTATACAATGATGAATATTGCTTATTTCAAAGTTCTAACCTTCGAAGAAATTAAACAGGCTGGTCCTCTAGTAGGTAGCGTTCTTTTTTCCAGACTATTTGGCCCCAACCTTGGCGGTAGGTTACTGTCGTTCTCAGTAGCTTTGTCAACACTTTCGAATATTTTAGTTGTACTTTACGGTGTCTCAAGAATGAATCAGGAAGTATTCAGAGAAGGTTATCTCCCATTCTCTATTCCTATGGCAAGTAACTGGCCATGGGGCTCCCCTTTACCATCTCTGCTTCTGTGTGGGTTTTTATCCGTTACCTGGTTATCTCTGTTGCCTCCTGGCGGATCATCGTTCGATTATCTTGTTTCTATGGAGGGTTATGGTAATCAATTTTTTCTTCTTTTGGTAGCTGTTGGGCTATTTATTTACAGGAGAAAACATCGCGATGAGGTACCTTCAACAAGAGCGTCCACAATCGGAGTTTCTGCTCTGATTGCTGTTTCTATTTATCTAATGGTTGCACCATTTTTTGGTAACCAGAATTCAAACAAAATTGGCATGCTACCCTCATACTACATCACTGCATTAATGCTCATTGGAGCATGTTTCCTCTATTGGCTGATAAAGTTTTATACATTGCCAAAAATTTTCAGATATGAATTAATGCCCCGCATATTGGTCCTTGATGATGGACTAGTTGTCACGAAATGGATCAGGAGCTATCTATTTTAGGTCAGACAATACCCACTATATAGCTCGGAGACTCAAATAGAAGTCATATATAGCGCATAATAATGAAACGAAAATAAATTAAAAAAAAAAAATAAGGAATTTCTATAAATATTAGTAATACCTACTTAGAGTTTAATTTGTCCACGAAAGCTTCTTTGGAAGACTCAAGCAAACTTTCTAACTCTCCACTTTGCTCACACATACTGAAAAAAATACTGTTCTTGTTTAGTAATAGTGAGTATGGGTGGTCAAATTCTTTGACTTCGCCAGCATCCATAACAAGAATCTTGTCGTAATCAATAACGGATCTCAATCTATGAGCAATTGTTAATATAGTACTCCCGCTGAATTCCTTTCTGATCGTCGCTTGTATTTTCGCATCTGAAGCATAGTCAATGGAAGCGGTTGCTTCGTCGAGTAAAATTATCTTAGGGGAACGCAGGAGCGAACGTGCTAAGCATACTAGTTGGCGTTGACCCTGAGATATATTTCCACCCCCTTCACTAATTTCGTTCGTTAAATCTAGGAATTTGTTCACGTTTTCAGAACTTGTGGAAGCGGTTTCAGCATCAAACTGTTCCAATTCCTCCTGCGTAACTAAGTTTACGCGTTGCAGAGCTCTGAATATTTCTTCACTTGAGTATTCATCATATGGATCGAGATTACTTTTGATAGAACCTGAAAACAAGGTTGGATCTTGTGGAATTATGGTAATCGAACGACGCAGTCTTTGGAGGTCAATTGAGCAAATATCTATGTTATCGATCTTCACGTAACCCGTCTCAGGTTCAACAAACCTAAAAAGAGCTGTTATTATGGTGGATTTTCCAGCACCTGTTCGGCCGACAATACCAACTTTTGTCATAGGATCAATAGTGAAAGATACGTTTTTTACGACCTTGGGTAAATTAGGAGCATAGCGCAAGGATAAATCATTGACCTCGATTTTACCCTGTTGAGGCCAATCCACAGGAGGTGTTAAAGCATGTTTGCTGTATGGTTCCTGATCAACGTCCATATATTCCATCAGCCTTTCAACAGAGTTCATATTCATCTCAGCGTTAGAATAAAACCGGACTAGCCACAAAGCGCCTTCGGTAAAAGTGATAGCGTAGGTGAGCGAGATACCAGCTTTACCAGAATCTATGTCATCAATATTCAATAAAATGAAAACACCGGCACCAAAAACAACTAGTGCTCCAACCAAGTCAATTCTGAAGGATAGCCAACGGTTAGCCACCCATAAATAAAAGAAAGGTTTATTATTATCATCGACTTTTTGCAAATTGTCCTGTAAAAATCTTGTTTCGTCACCATATGCTCTAATCGTTGTAGCACCCACTAGCGTTTCTGAAAAATGCTGGTATATAGGAGAACGTGAGATTGAATCCAGTCTCTTCAGTTCACGAGACGCCGACAGGTAGAAGTAACCAACGATAGCATATAAAATCATGACCAAAATTGCAACAAACAAAAATTGAGGTGTAATAAAAGTGATCAGAATTACTGTTGACAAACAAGTAATTAGACAGTAAAAAGAGCCCTCGATGTAGGGTGTTAATTCTTCATCGACACCTTCAAGATCCTTGGAAAAACGATTCATAATTCTACCAATTGGCGTTGAATCGAAAAAACGTACCTTAGCATGTAGAATCTTTTTCAACAGTATTTTAAATATCTTTCTGGATGCTTTTATGCCGAAAATGTAGCTGATTAGTGTTTTCAGAGCTGACAAAATAGACTGGATAACACCAATTAAGAAATATACTGTTAGGTAGTAAAATGTGGAGTGGCTATCTGCAGAAGATTTCACCCCATCATCGCTACTCCAAAAAGTCAATGTTGGGCTTGCTATAGTCTCAAGCCCATTAACGAGTTTATGGCCAAACATATATACACCTTGTCCAAGAGCAGCAAATTTATCAGAGACATTTTGCGCTGCCCAATCCCTAAGCCACCATGACTGACCAATATAAATACATTGTGCAAGCATGAAGGCGACAATTAAAATTGATAGAGTTTTCCAGCCACCAAAAATTTCGAGATACCATTTGTAGACCGATAAGCCGACGACACCTTCTGCTTTGGTTTCTTCCTCAATCAGTTTCCCTTCTTTGATACGGTCTTTGTCGCTTTGTTTTGCTTTCGATTTTTCTTCGGCTTTGAGTATATTCGCCAAGCTAGCAGAACTCTTGTCTTTTACATTTACCGAGGAAGTATGTCTCGACAAAATTCTGCTCTTTATCAACTCATCCTCCCCAAGTAGGCCTTTTTGTAATAAAACTAAAGGTTCGCCCTGGTCTTTGACTTGCCCATTTTCCAACAAGATCACCAGCTTTGCGTTTGTCAACGTTAAAGCGATGTTGTGAGAAACAAGTATACACGTCCGCCCCTCCATCAAAGATCCAGTGATGCAGTGGTCGTATATCCAAGCCGCCGTGTGTGAATCAACGGCACTCAGACAATCATCCAAAAGAACATGCCGGGAATTAGAATAGACAGCTCTTGCTAGAGATATCCTCTGCTTCTGACCTCCAGATAGTGTGATGCCTCTTTCACCAATTTCTGTCATATCGCCTGCAGGCAATATTTCGAGATCCCGTTTAAGGCCACATACTTCAACAACCGCCTCATATCTGGTCTCATTATATGGTGAACTGAATAGAATATTGTTCCTCAAGGTATCATTCAACAGCCAAGCAGCTTGTGAGCAATATGCCATAGAATTAGTCAAGCCGTCAGCACCAATGGGTAATGACTGCCTAGCGTCCAAAGATGGAACAATAATCTTCCCTGCCGAAAGATGCATCTCACCCAATAATGCCATTAGTAATGACGTCTTACCAGAGCCAGTAGCTCCAATGACGACATTCAATTTTCCTATTTCGAATTCGATATTCAAATTTTTTAATCTGAAATCTTGTTTACTATTTTTGTCCCAAGTAACAGTTGCATTTCTGAAGGCTATCTGCTCTCCATTATTGTCAACAGTTAACTGGTTATATTTTTCTGTATCATCTTCATTCAAAAACTCTTGAATTCTATCTAGTGACACCTTAGATTGAATGACCAAGCTTAACATTTCAGATAATTCATCTAAAGGAGTTCTTAATAGAGCGAACAAAGAAAGGGCCGTAAATGCAACGGGTGTTGTCAATACCTCGCCTTGGACATAAATGTAATAACAGAAAGCAGCACTAGTAACAATGGAAGGGGTAACATACCAGACGAATGAACTTACTCCATATACGATACATCTCAACAACAGATATTTCAGCTCCTTCTCCCTTATATCTTCAATGTCTTTCTCGAAGTTATCTTCCCATGAAAAGAACTTAATGATACGGATAGCCTGAAAAGCCTCATTCAGTCTCTGAATACGTTTATCAGTCACCGCCAAAGTTTTTTTCTGCAGTTCACCGGTATATATCGCAAGCTTAAAATTTAATGGCATCGCTATAATAATCAAAACGCAACCAACAATAGCAGCCCGCCCCAGCAGATGATAAAGCAAAATGAATGCAACTATAGCCATCACAATACATTCAATGAAATTATGAAGGTACCCACAAATTTCACTAACCTTAAAAGCATCAACAGCCATTAAGTTTATTACTGCACCCAAGTTCGCCGAAGTGGTAGATGATTCTTCGTCTCCATTAATTTTTGCTTGATCATTCAGTTGCTGACTGTCGATGTCGTCAGTAGACTGCTTTTTGCTATGGGATACTTGTCTCTTTAGTGCTTTAGCGTATATCTCAGAAACAATAATTGCTTTCATTCTAATACACACTCTTCTGCCAAAAAACAATGCTTGACCTAGACAAATTGCTACGATAATCCTGCATAAGAACATACAGGAAACGTAAAACCATGCTAGATTAGAGGACGCAGAATTCCTATCCTCAACATAATTCAATATCCTTTTCAACAAAATAGTAGGAATAAAGCTTACAATGGCCCCAATGATAGCCCAGAAACCTTGCAGAGCCAAATATTTGGTGAAAAATCCTATTAGATTATAGGAAAAGGTTCTTTTTTTTTTCAAACTGTCAGTATAACATTTAAACCTTTTAACAACAAAAATTGAATAATCTTCAATCATCAAGCCCCAGGTATCATCTGCTGTCAGTGTTGTTTGATGTGCTTTCCAGATTAATTTATCTATCCAACTCCAACTGATAAAGCTTGCGATTGAGGCTGTTGGCTCCGGTGAAGGAACGGTATTTTTGTCTGTCTTGTAATACACCGGGAAGGAATTTCCTATTGGTGCAAAAAATAGCAGCAGAAATAGAGCTAGGTTAATACAGGTCTCAGTAAAATAATAATTCCTGGAAACCGGATCTGTGATATGGCCAATACAAATGGACCTGAATGGGAGAACAAAAGATAAAAATAAAAACATGTATGACACAAAAGAGATCGACCATAAATTGCCGGGATAATCGCTTATAGATTTGAAAGATTGATTAATGTTCAAAAGACGGAGCGAGACGATAAACAGCAAAAATGACCATTGTATTATGCCCATAATGGAACTTTTGGAGGGGAACTCCGAAAGAGCCCCTGAGTAGTTGACATATATGACACTGTGCAGAATTAATTGGGAAATTACCAAAAGAAACTCAAGAATGACCCTTGATTTCTCAATAAACCCACGCTTAACTATAATTGGTTCACCGTGAGATTCACCAGTTGGCTTCACGAATCCTATCTTTTTGATGGAAAAGTGATTTTCCTTCAATTGCTGGCCTGTAATAGAAGCATTTCCATTGGTGTTATATCCGGCAGCTCCCGTGGAATTTGGGAGCAAAGCCCTGTGTTCATTGTCACTGTTGATGTCATCGCCTTCTTCGCCACCATTATTCACCACTTCAGCTACTATATCTGTCTTGCGTTGGTGGCATATCTTATACTTCCGATAATGCGATATTATATTGATTACCAGAAAATGAAATGCCACCAATGTTATGATAAGCGGCACCTTATAATTGATGTAGTGAGTTCTGCCACACTTTGTAACATCGTCAAAGTCCCAAAAGGGGCAGTTATCCTTACTCGTACCATTCAAAGAATGCATTGTTCGATAAGTAGGGGATAAAACTCAAATACTTTCCTAGGCAAAGACTTCGGTTTGTGTCCCCGATTCTTGCTCGCTTACCTACGTCTTAAATAGATACTTGCAAAGATAAGTAAAAATCCTTTAGCCTATTCGTTGAAAAAGCTAGCTGAGTCACATTTTCAAGAAATATACGCGGAGATTAAAAATAAACTTTTTCAAAAATCTGTTAACAGTTTAATGAGTGGTTTTTACATTATATGTACATATATGGAGGACAAATATTTTTATTTGTAATTTGAAATCACAAGCTATCTACTGTGGATGGCTTGGGTGAGCTCAAACAAAAAAAAAATTGTTTGTATATGTATAATCAAGCTTTTTCTACCAAGATAGCAAATTACTCTGTGACTTCTTCAATGGACACTTCAACTTTCTCCTGAGGTGGTCTTACAGCAGCAACATCCACGGTAATTGGTCTTTCTTGGAAAGTCTTACCTTGAAACTCTTCTACCTTATCAGAAATTTGACCTTCCGATAAACCTTCAAAGGTGACAAACGCGATACCCCTGTTCATCTTTTTGCTGAAAAATACTCTCTTAGTTTCCGTATCTTTCATTCTTCTCATTGGAAGCACGACAAGCTCAGGGTTCGTGCCGAAAAATTCAGCCAACTCTTCTTTTGTTGCGTGATATGGGATATTATTCACATATAATGTATCATTGGACCTTTCCATCTGCTCCAAAGGAGTTCTATCCTTTTTTGGTGGGTCTGGCACAGCTGGTCCACGGTTACCGAAGTTTCTTGGACGTCCGCCTTCGCGAGCAGTCTGGGGACCGCCACGAGTGCTTTTTCTGTCACGAATTCTCTTTTCTCTTTCGGCGCTTCTTTCCTCTTGAGTCAAAACTTTTCTGATAGAAATGCTCTTCTCCTTGACAACAGACCTGTCATACTTTTCCCTGATCGCCTCAGTGTCGATCTTTTGAGGAAATTTGACAAACCCGTATTTGCTGTTGAAGTTACGACCTGGTTTCGCCTTTGTCGATAAAATTTCAATTTCTACTGCACCGACCTCACCGGAGAACAGATCTTGTAGGTCTTGCTCAGTACATTCTTGAGGTAGACTGGCAACGAATATAGTCGTTTCAGGGTCGACAACTGTCGTGGCGTTGGTATTATAAGGATTCCCTTCAATAGACATACTTCGAACTTTTTCAAAAAACTACTAGCTCAGCAATTATTAGGCAACAAAAAATGTAACGTTAGTAACTGCGATACTATTAACAAGCTGTCTCACTTTTCTAAGACTCAAGCTACTTAAAGGAACATGTTGCGAAAGGGTTCGACTTTTCAGTGGCCGAGAAGCTGTTACTATTGCAAAACCTTCACTGTAGCACGACGACTAAGCAAAGCCCCTTGAAAAAATTCAAAAATTTTTTCAGTGCAGGGATCACGTGACCGCCGTGATCTTTTCGATTTTGGGGGACACTATTTACGACGCAAAATGAGTTGTTACGTATGATGATCATGAGATTCACCTCTGCTTCGTCAAATTTACTTGAGTATGTCTACAAGTGTGCCTGCTACATAGTATCTAGGCTGTGATATCTTTTGGCTGATATAGCTATCATTAATCTGTATTTAGGAAGGTACTTGCCCCTCAATACGGCTATCACTATTGTACATACTAACAAGAAGGTTAAGGTGAGCTGGACATCCTAGAGTGTTGTTTCTGTAACAACGTCGAACAAACACGCGAAAAGCCACAAATTCTGCCAGGGTTATCCAGTCGACGCACACTTCAATAGAGATAAATAGCCAAGTGGGGAATTCTTCATTGTTCAACATGGTGATACCACTATAGAATGAAAAATTCGCCAAACCGAGCTCAATCCCCTATAATGCGAGTCAACTGGATTCCCTGGTTGAAAATATGGGATGACACATGGTACAACGCTGCTTCAACAAAACAAAACTCGCGGAATGCATGGTAAAAGTAGAAAAAAAAGTAAAATGTATTATTTGTAAAAATAAGGTCCAAAAAATGCAACGAAAGAAAATTCAAATATATCTCTAATTCATATATTGAACTTAAGAAGAAGCAGCCTTGGATTTCTTGTCGAATTTAGCTTGAGCCTTGTTACCCAAGATACCACCACCCCAGTGCTTCTTGACTTCATCGTATTTGTCGGCAAAGTTAGCGTTGACGGTAGAAATAATCTTGGCAAAAGCAGCTTCATCTTCTTCCTTAACTTCAGTTAAAGCAGCGACAGCGGAAGTCTTTTGGTTAACCAAAGCACCTAGTCTAGCCTTACCTTTGACAATGGCGTATGGAACACCCATCTTTTTACATAGAGCTGGTAAGAAAACAACTAGTTCGATTGGGTCAACATCGTTGGCAATCAAAACCAATTTAGCTTTCTTGTTTTCAACCAAAGAGACGACATGGTTCAAACCGAACTTGACGGCATATGGCTTTGGAGAAGCTTCTTGTCTGGTCTTACCCTCGGCAATAGCAGCGGCTTCCTTGGTCAATCTTTCCTTCTTTTCAGCAGAAGTTTCTGGTCTGTACTTGTTGAACAATTTGAAAGTTTCAGAAGCAGAGTTTCTGTCCAATGTGTATTGGAATTGAGCAATAGCTGGAGGAACCTTTAATCTGATAGACAAGATCTTCTTCTGTCTCTGTAATCTAACATATTCTGGCCATTTGACGTATCTGGACAAGTTTCTCTTTGGTTGGATAGCTTGACCAATACCAAAGTTCTTTGGAGCAGCGTGGGTCAATGGGTTCTTTGGCTTGTTAGACTTAGCAGCCTTGGAAGCAAAAGGAGATGGAGCGACTTTCTTACCTGGAGCCATGGTTTAATTATTTCAGTGTAGCTTGCTGATATCGGAAAGGAAAAGGTGTAATCTCAGTATCACACTTGAAACATATACCTCTGGCATCTGCTAAATATCTTTATATTTGACGAGAAGATAGGTTAAGATTTCGCAGACAATATTGCGTCGTGCGTCCACTCTGAAACGGCACGTTGCGTCGCGAAACTTTTAAAGGAAAAAAAGCGAGAATATAGAAATGTTTGGATGTAACGATTTTCTTAAGCATCCGTACACCTTCAGCTTTAACAGTCACACATTTCAACCGGCTTCTGACATCGAAGATAACAAAACGGAAGTAGAAGGCCCTGGAACCTTACTGCCGTATATCAATATCTGTGATTATCTGCATCTCAATTTGACCATGAGGATTTATTCCCGGCAATTCCTGTGCACTGATTGGGATCAGCTCTGACCGCTCACGATGACATTCAGCTGGCGGTGAAATGTGTGTCGAACGTCGAGCAGCCGTCGCCACGCCAGTGGGAACAGATGGTAGAGATTGCTGTGCTTGATAGGTGCGACACAAAACCATGATATGCAGTTAAGCTTCTTTCGATCGCGCAAGTCGACTACAGAAGAAGCATGATTTTGTTATTTGTTTTTTTTTACTTTAGAGTACATACAACGGATCTATTACAATGTGCCAAGCCCTCCTTTTGAGACATGCCATGCATGCCATGACCTACAAAACCTTGCAGCTAAAAAACGTGCCAACCTTGAAAGAGCTTTCGAATGTACTCCCCGTTGCCTAGTTTAGTACGCTGTCTAGTCAAGTCGTTACATGCTTTATTATTAGAATATTTTTATGGCTATATATGCGCCATCGCGTATCTCATTTCTTCTGCGAGTCTTTTTTCTGCAGGTCTTTCTTCTCGATATCTTCTATTGCGGTAAGCCATCCTCTTGATCTCTCGACAGCGACTTCCCATATCCTCCACTTTTTCCTTCGCTCTTCATCTTGCGAAGTACTTCTGAATATCTTTAAATCGGGTTTTGCATCCGAATCCGACTGCTCACCCTTATCCAAACCATTGTAAAAGACCCATTTTTTAACGTCGTGTAAGTCTTTCCACATTATTCTGTCCTTGGGATCTTTGAATCCCATCTCGGCGGCTATTGCCGCTCCCAAAGCAGTACATTCATGCGTGGGTGATCTTCTAACCTTGACACATGGTCCCAGGATGTCAGCTTGGATTTGCATGACTTCATCAGAACGTGACATGCCACCATCAACAGCTAACGTGGACAGCAAAGACCTCTCGTAAGTGCCCTCAACAACCTCTTCAAAAAAATCCTTATCTTTATCCTTCACTCCAGCTGCGTCCGAGCTCATCGCTTTGAGGATGGCACGGGCCTGGAAACACACGCCTTCCACAGCCGCCCTTGCAATATGCGACGCTGTGGTGAATTGCGACATGCCCATTATAGTGGCGCGGGCTTCTGGGTCCCAGTATGGCGCGAAGAGACCGCTGAACGCCGGTACAAATACAACACCACCCGAGTCAGACACACGGGACGCCAGCGGACCCACGTCTTCCGCCTTGGGGATCAATCTGAGGTTGTCTCTGAGCCATTGTACAACCGCGCCCGCTACTGCGACCGAGCCCTCCAGGGCGAAATGGGGTTTGCTGTGCTCTTCGCCGTCCAAATTGGGAAACCAGTACCCGAACGTCGTCAGCGCGCCATGATGCGATATCAGTTTTTTCGAGCCGGTGTTGTACAGCAGGAAACAACCCGTCCCATATGTGCATTTGGCCGACCCCGGTTTAAACGCTAATTGGCCGACTAGAGACGCACTTTGGTCCCCCAGACAGCCTTGCAGCGGCACTGCGGGGTTCCGGCTGCTGAAATCGGTCAGCATTTTCCAATCCTCGCTGGGCAAATAGCTCCTGATGCACTTGGGAACCTGGAAATCGCCGTAATACTCCGCGGAAGACACGATTTTGGGCAGATGGATTTTTTTCTTGTCGATGCCCCAATACTCCAACAGCTCGTCGTCGTAGTCGAGGGTGTCCAGGTTCATGAAGCCCGTCCTCGAGGCGTTCGTGACGTCCGACACAAACGCCTTCGACGAGGTCAAGTGGTATATCAGCCACGAGTCGACGGTGCCGAACATCAAGTCGCCCTCGTCGTAGCATTTCTGCACGGCCGGGACGTTGTCGAGGAGCCAGCGCAGCTTGGAACACGAAAAATACGTCGAATAGAGGGGCAGGCCTGTCTTGTCTCTGAGTCTTGCCTGCATCTCTTCTGATGTGGTGTTGCGCTTCTCGGCGACGATGTGCGAGTTCCGCGTGTCGTTCCACACGATCCCGTACTCCACCACGGGCAGCCCGGTCTTTTTGGACCACACCAGCGTCGTTTCTCTCATGTTGGCGATGCCCATGCAGTGGATCTTGTAGGGCGGCAACCCGCTGGAGATGCGTTCGTGGTTCACCGTGTACACGAAGCTGAGGGTCTTGGACAGACATTCGACGGCGTTGACCAGGATGTTGAGCGGCTTGCATTCCACCCAGCCCGGTCTGGCGAACCGCAACGTGGGCTCCCGTTCCTTGACGAGCAGGTCTTCTATCTCGAGATACTCGTTTTCGGCGATGGCGATGCCCTCGGCCGAGAATATCGGTTGGTTTTCGTCGTCCAGTGCGAACCGTCTCTTGCCGGACGCGGCGTATTTCTCCTTTGACGCGGAGGTCGAGTACTCTATCTGGTGCTTTGCCACCTCCTGTCCGAGCCTGTTGAAGAGGATGGCCCTGGAGGAGGTGGTGCCGACGTCGATCGTGGCGATGAGGGGGATGACTTCGTTGACCGTGAGCCTGGAGTCGTCGTCCAGCACGTCCTGTGTCATCTTTCTGTAGTTTATAGGTAGTGTGTATTTGCTTTTCACAGTCTGGAGACCGTAGCGACAAGAGAGACAGGAGAAGGGCCTGCCAAAGACGACCAAACGAACCTTATTTATAGCGAGAGCTACCATGTGGCCACTTGTCGACGAGGGTGAAACCAAGGCGCCAGGCCAGCTGGAGGCTTTATGCTTCTGTGCTGGCTCGGTCTTGCCTCGCCAGCGGGAGAACGACCGCCCTGTCGTCGTGACCGTTGGCCCCTGTTGCGCATGCACATCTTGTCTACCCCGGAACTATTTTGGGGCGGGCGCGGGCGCCCGGACCAAAGGAAGCAATTCGCAAACGCTGCCGTAAATAGCACAGACGCGCATCTCTAGCACGTTGCATTGCTGCTGCTTCTGCTTCTGCAGATATGCGTCGAAGCTTTCGGACAGTCCGCATCTGGCAGAATGCGGCGCCGAAGACGCAGGCGCGCGTTTGCGGGGTCGCTGGCGTCGGCTCCCCGCACAGCCGCGCGCTCGCTCGCGCTCTCTGGCCGGGAGACAGGTCACGCACGTCGTACGTCATGCCGGGAAACAGATACCGCAAAAACGGGAGCGGGGCATGTCCGTGGCGGGGCCGGGCGCGGACATCGCGGTGGGGTTGTTGCGGCGGTGACGGCGAGGGGAGGGGCCGGAACAGCAATACGACGATACCTCTCGCCGCTGTAGTTGTGGTTGTGGTTGTGGTTGTGGTTCGTCGACAGCGACAGCAGTTTGCGATTCTCGGCTCTGGGGCCCATGGGGAGCCGACGTCTCGCTGCGGTGGCGTCGCACAGGCTCGTTCGAAGAGGAGAGAATTCGCAGAGGCCGCCACGTGATGTGGCGTCACGTGATGTGATGTGGCCGAGTTCTTGCTGGAGTCTGGTTGAGCGTTCTGAAAGCTGCAGGCAGTGCCAAGCCAATTGTTAGGCACGTGTCCGGCAGCACGAGCCACTGTCGTCGGACGCGAGCTGCAGCGTGGCACCTGCTCTCCGCACTACGGCGCCGCTCGCCACAGAGCTGTCTGAATACATACACGTGTGGGAGTGGTCACGTGGGAGTGGTCACTGCGGTCACGTGCCTAACAATCGGCTTGGCACTGTCTGCAGCTTTCCGAACGCTTGTGTCTTGGGCGTTTGTTCCTCCACACTGGACCGGACGTCTGATGAGCGATTGCTGAGCGACAGCTCGAACGTCGCAAATCCAGACGCTCTTCGAATGCCCGACGCTGGAATGCAGAAGCAAGAGAAACGGAGCCCAAGAGCGGAAAAGAGGTGTGCTGAATGGGCCTCCTGTTTTGCCGTGCTGGTCCCCGTACTGGGCTCTCAAAAGCAGCGAGTGTCGAGTCAATGCACGAGTGCACGAGTGGGAACCCCCTGTGTGCGTCCCGTGGCATGGCCTGTGCGTTGCAATGCAATTTGTGCTGGTGCTGGCGCTGGCGCTGGCGCTAGAGCTGGTTAGGCACAATCCAGCCGATTGCGCCAAGCCCTACTTTGCATATGCACGAGATACGGCATCGCGCCCGTTCGAGCACCTCACCTGGTGGTGACAAGGTTTTATCCCGCATCACCTACCACGAATATGAATCGGAACATGGCAACATTCCATCGTCAATTCGATAAATATAGAGATGCCGGCAAACCTTATTTGTTGTGACTGGGCTGGAAATGGGCTGTCGATCTGGCTTGAGGTCTGGTAGGATTCGAGAAAGAGCAGACCATTGAACATCGGAATCCGCTTCGCTGGTAGCTCGATCTGATCGTCGGTCCGGACATATTTTCAACACTGATGGGATCTTCGCAGAGTTCGAAGGAAAATGGCGACAGCAAGCCAAAGGATGATGCCACGGATGGTGCCACAGCTGGTGGGGCTGACAACGGAAACAGCAATAGAGATTCCAATCCTCAGCAGGCCATGAACGATTTTTTGGCCAACCCCGATTTAAAACCTCCGAAAGACAAAATCGACAGTAGAAGGTATGGCGATGGCACTGTAAGTGACGAGGAAGTTGAAAATGACAATGACGATGACAATGACGAGTACGATTACGAAATGCAAGACTATAGGCCGCTTCCTTTCAAATCCAGAGGACGCTCAAAGACGAATTACATTCACCAGTACGCTATGAATGGTAACCAATCACAGTTCCCAATGCAGGAAGTCGTCCCGAACACGCAAATGGCAATCTCTACAAGTGCAGATATAAGTGGTGGAGCAAGTGGCGGTCATCCCGGAATGGAAAATTCACGGTCTGAACTGCGACCAAGAGGTCAAACGGTCACGACAAATGTGCTGAACTTCGGTGATTTGTTCCGAAACAATGGTAATGACGATGCTGCGTCCCATCCCGCATCCCACGCCGCATCAACAAGGTCTAGGGCAGGAACAAACACCGGTTCTGGAAGCAACCGATCTCGTGCAGAAAGCAACAGTAACAACAACAATGGCGGTTATCCACCCGAAAACAACCAAGACCCAAGAAATGTCCCCATGATGGTTAAACCAAAGACTTTGTACCAAAATCCGCAGACACCAACTGTTTTGCCGTCCACGTATCATCCCATCAATAGATGGTCTACAGTTAAACATAGCTATTTGAAAGAATTTTTGGCCGAGTTTATGGGAACCATGGTTATGATTGTATTCGGTTCGGCGGTCTGCTGTCAAGTCGTTGCCGCAGGGCAAATACAACAAAACCAGTTTGACGCTGCTTTAGCTGCCTTGAAGGATACACCAGCCGCATTGGTGGACACCGCGCAAACCTTGAAATATTTGGTGAGCTCCGTTTCCGGTGGTACTTTTGATGATGTTGCATTTGGTTGGGCAGCTGCTGTGGTCATGGGTTATTTTACAGCTGGTGGTAGTGCCATTTCTGGTGCGCATTTGAATCCCTCTATTACAGTTACTAATTACATCTTTAGAGGATTTCCTGCCAAAAAAATTCCATACTATATCGTCGGACAGTTGCTTGGTGGATTCGCTGGTGCGCTAATACTGTTCATTTTTTACAAACGTGTGATTGAAGAAGCATTTCCAGATTGGAAATCCTCGCAATCGGTTGCTGCAATGTTTTGCGTTTTTCCTAAACCATATCTGTCTTCCACGCGCCAATTCGTATCTGAATATATATGTACTGCGATGCTTCAAGCAGCAACATTTGCATTGACAGACCCTTATACCTGCTTGTCATCAGATATTTTCCCATTGATGTTGTTCTTATTAATCTACATCATAAACGCTTCAATGTCGTATCAGACAGGATCTGCAATGAACATGGCTCGTGATCTGGGGCCTCGACTTGCACTTTATGCCTTAGGATTTAATAGATATCTGCTTTGGGTCTCCTACAGCCACTTTTTCTGGGTGCCGATGGTTGCACCCTTTTTAGGATCGCTCACTGGTGCATTGGTTTATGATATATGTGTTTATCAAGGTCATGAGTCTCCAGTCAACTGGCCATTGTCTGTTTACTCAGATATGTTAGCTCGGGCTTGGTTTAGAAGACCAGCATGGACAAGAAGAAAAAGAGCCAGAGCTACTTCTGCTCTCAGCGAGTTCTCTTATGATGAGGATGATGATGCAGGAAGGGATGAAAATAGTAATCAACCTTTATCTACTAGAAGAACTAGAACCTTATCGACAGATTCAGATAATGGAGAGCCCAAACAAAAAAATGTTCAATTTAAATCTGTTCAGAACAAAAATAAAAGATTTTATGGCGGTATTCCAACTATTTTAGAAGATGAAAATTCCATTGAGGCTGCATCCTTAGGCGGTGCAACTTCAGAGTCTATTGTAATGTCAGATAGTTCGTCTATACCCCCATTAGGTGATGACAAAGGAGGCGCAGGCCAAAAGAAAATAGCATGATACCCATAAAACTAGAAAACTAGACATAGATATATATAGTTTTTCTTCCTCGTTCTGAGGTGAGACAGACAAATGTGAATGACTTTACGCTATCTACCATGTGAAGAATAAAATTAAAACGCATATTACGATCACCGTTGCCAAGATTATGGCGTTCTTCCTTCTTCTTGTACCAATTTTAGTTATAATCAAATTCACCCCTGGAATTCTTTGTAAAGTGGTAAGAATTCTGTTGTTTGCACTTTGTAAAACGCTACTTTGTGAGCCAAATTCATCGCGAGTTTCCCACGCCTGTGAGATAAGCCTATCTATAATGTTGTGAGATTGATCAACTCTTCTAGATTCGTTCTGATAATACTCATCTTCATTACCAATAGGATCGTTGTCATTGGCTTCTTGCTGTTGCTGTGCAATATCATTCTTGACACTAAACAAAAGGTTCAGTCTGTTACGTTCTTGTTGAATTGACGATCTGATATTCCTGAAGCTTTTCCAATGCTCTTGTAATATTTCCTTGTGACGTTGTAGTTGGGAGAGTTTCGATGCGGATATATTAGGGTTGTCATCACATATTTTAGTCAGCGATTCAATAGTCTCTTGTCTACGAAAAAGGGCATCTTCCAGTTGCTTATCCAAATTTCTTTCCTGGCCAGTTTGTTCTGAACTCGTTGTTTGGGCAAAAGATGAGTAACGAGAAAGTAGGGATTCTGCTTGTGTCTCTAGAGAAATCGCTTTGCTTCTTACGGTAACAAATGACTGGCCCGTGGACATCTCAATCCTTTTAATCTATTGAATAATCAGACCGGCCTTTTTCCAGCTGTCTGCCTAAATTCGTTTTCGAACTCTTCCTTTTTCGCAATTCTGTTCGCTTTTTTAAAGTTGATTACACCTTCAAACGCCAAAAGGCGCTCAGCAAAGTAAGCTATATAAAAACACGCTTAACCAGCGCTCTAAATACTTATCTATATATTCCATTTTGTCGCCTATCATCTGCGAGGTGTCACAAGGATGAAAAGAATACCACAGCTCCCTTTCTTGATCCGCATTCAAAGATATGGTATCCAATCCTAATTGAAATCGATTGTCATCGATCTTAAGAATGTCTTTTATATTTGGCGGAAACCATATTTTAATTGTCGTATATTGATCATCTTGATCTTGTTTCCATATTCGTAAAAGCAGCAGAGGTTCTAGATAAATGTGCGAATATGTTATTTTAAATTCCAAATGGTCAAGCACCAATTCAGTATCTGCTTTGGATGGGATTTTGGTCTCTACAAGAAGAGAATGGTTACTGGAATCATAGATCACCTGCTGACATAATGGATTCTCTTGAATTATTCCTTTACGGTAAATATGCGCCAATTGTGAACAATACTTTTCAAAATTTATCATATTTAATTCGTTTGTATTTAGCAAGTTTAACTTTTGTTACAAAGAAAACACTTTCTAAACAAAAAGACATCAAATTGAAAGAAATAATTATTAATTTCTAATAAACGTAAAGTGAAAACGCTAAAAATAAATAGTAAAAATGGATAATAATAAATAACAACATATATGTAATATGATGGTTGTGCACGGAAAGAATCAAATTAACGACCTTTTCTTTAGTTTTTCATAGTATTTTAACTAGTCAGCAGCCAAAGTCTTTTTGATTTCTGCAATTGCCTTACCTGGATTTAAACCCTTTGGACAAGTTCTGGTACAATTCATAATTGTGTGACATCTGTACAGTGACATTGAATTCTGTAACATTGCCTTTCTTACGGAAAATGCTTCGTCTCTGGAATCTGCCAACCAACGATAAGCTTGCATCAAGACAGCTGGACCTAAATATTGCTCCTGATTCCACCAGTAGGATGGACAAGATGTTGAACAGCACGCACAAAGAATGCATTCGTATAAGCCATCTAACTTCTTACGATCTGCAATACTCTGTAACACCTCCTTACCATCTTCCGGAAATTTCGACCTCTGCAGATAGGGTTGAATGGATTTATATTGCTGGTAAAAACCCGTCAAGTCAGGAACTAGATCCTTCACAATATACATGTGTGGCAGGGGATAGATCTTTAGTTGTTTTGATTCATTCTGATCAATTTTACAAAGGCACGCTAAAGTATTTCTACCGCCAATATTCATCGCACATGACCCACAGATACCTTCTCTGCACGATCTTCTCAAAGTCAAGGTTGCATCTTGCTCATTTTTAATCTTCAATAGCGCATCTAGCACCATCGGTCCACAGTCGTTCAAGTCCACTTCAAAGCTTTGCAAACGTGGCTTCTCCGCTGGCTTATCAGGGTTCCATCTGTAAATTTTGAAGGTTTTCAATCGTGGAGTAGCGGATGCTGTCGCTAGTCCTCTCTTTAGAACCTTCCCCAGCACGCCTGAAGTTGTAAATCTGTTCATTGCCATCATGCTAAAAATCTCTTTGATAACCAATAACCGCCTTCTGCTTTAGACAGTTTATACCTTCAAACTCCCGCCAGTATTTTTCCTTCAGATTTTCTTTGTATGGCTGTAATGCCTATCGTTCCTCCAACTTCCTTTTATAAGATAAAACTCCCCGGAGCATTTCACTCGGCAAAGATGACCTTTTCAGTTATCTCGGGAATTTTTTCGGAGCCGATCGAAAAACTACGCACGTGATATGTTGGAATAGCATGTGACTGGAGTTTCAGTAAATTACAGTAATATACGGCGATATATACAGGTCTACAAAGTTGCCTCACAGTATTTATTATATTCTGTAACGGCAATGGCAATATGTTTGTACATCTTTCTTCTCTCTTGGGCATCGCTTATAGGGATGAAAAATTCTGATAGTGACTTCAATTTGATGTGAATACCACCTTTTTGTAGCACTATACCTTGGATTGTACGATATGTTGTTTCCCACATTGTTTCCATGGACGCCAAATTCAGCTCAATGATATGTTCCATTGAAACTATGACGACCAGTTCTCTGCCGGGGAGCACGACATGAGCAAGGTAATGATCATTCATGTAAAGGCCTCCACTTACGATCTTCAGCCAGTACTGACCTTGAGATTCCCTCAGATTGAAAGGTTTCAAGAGCTTATCCTGGCAATCGACATATCTTGGCAGTCTGAATCTTGTAGCCGAGGGTCCATCTAGAGCAGTTGTCGTACTTCTCACCCCTTGACTTAGATTACTGGTCAAATCTAAAACGCCAATTGCAGTCTTAGCAGGCAATCCGATCAAGCCTCGGCCAAGACCTTTGAAAAAGCCTGCAGTACCTTCTTGTTGAGCACCAGCCATGGGGTCCAATGCAACACCGCTTAGCCCGCTACCAATCGTATTTGCGAACGTCTGGGCGGATGATGACAAGATATTTCTACTATTTGTGGCAACTCTCCTTTGTAGTCTCCTTTGTTCCTGAAATTGAGCTCCTTGCGTTATAGATAGACCTTTTGCCATTGATCCAGTGAATTTCGCCATACTGTCAGATAATCCAAATACGGTCTTTTTTGCAAAGCTCAAGCCACCTTTGGCTAGATTGATACCCAATTCTTGCGGTCTGTCGTTCATCATGTAACCCTGATACGGCTCATAAAAAATGTCCCAAACACCAGAGCTTATGTTATTAAACAACCCAACTGGGTTACCTAAGAAATCTGCCGAGCCTATAATTTTGTGAACCTGATAAAAGAACTGTTGACCGTAGTGCGTTTGAACAGCCTGTAGAAGCGAACTCAATGGTACTCTGACATTGGCCATGTACAGCGAATTCAACTTTATGGGCGCATCGTTCACGTTAGCTAGCGTCATTGTAAGGATATCAATCAAAAATAGCAGGGCACCCCTACGTGCAACAGCTGATCCATTCTTCTCTTTTGTCAATAACTGATGCTGATCCGATCTGAGGAATGATAAATGAAGCATCATAGGCTGGACATGGAACACTTCGAAATACATATCGTCTGCCATTTTTATATCCTGGCATTCAGGGAGAGTCACTTGCTCTTTATAGTCCATTTGACCTGACACAGCTGTCCATGATGAACCAGGAAATTTGACAAAATCTAAAACTGCTATGATGAGATCTTCATCCAATTGAATTGATAGCTCTTGTAGCAACAAAGTCACATGTTTGAAATATATTAAACCATGCGAGTCATCTTTCACTTTTGATATTGATCCTGATACAACAGGGTGATTTTCAATCTCTTGCGCTGTATGAGGAACAGCCACTGGATAAAGAATATTTTGGAAAGGACTTCCAAATAATTGATTATCAATCTGTATCCAGCGCAACTTCCAGCTTAATGATTGATATAAATCCGATTCATTGTATCTTAATTCTAATCCTGTAGCGTGAAGATACATGATCTCTTCGAAAGATGTGTTTATTAATGAAACACCGACACCTTTGAAGGAGATAACAATTCTATGATAAATATTTTTGTCTTCCTCATTAACTTCAAACCCTTCCCCACTACTGTTTATCGATAAAGATGAAGAAGTATTTCTTGTCCTTAGTTTGTAAAGACTAACATCCGGATTGTAATTCGTTATAACTAGTGCTTGAGTGAAGCCGTCAGCGACTACGTTTAAATCCACAGTTCGCGCTTCTTCATTTGAAACTCTTGGTGACAAACGCATGGGCTTCAAGTTTCCAATCTGTGACAGTTGAATTTCTCTCCTCTGACCTCTGGATGTCAACACTAGCTTTTTTTGTCTTGCTGCCGGATAATCCCATGCATAAGGCATAACGCTCTTGGGAGGAACGCGATAGTACAATGGTTTGTACTCTACCTCACTTAGGTCATCCTCCGGATCGTACTCATAGTAATCGTCAACAACTCGTGGATCCCTTTGGTAAAAGACGAATTCTTCGTCACTAAAATTTCTTATAGAATATGGCCAGCGATTTTTCGCGTCCTTCAATCTTATAAATACCGTCGAGTTTTCAAGAATAATTTCTACCTTCAACAAAACATGGTTGGCATTTTTCAAAATCTTCAAATAGCTTAAACCGATGTCCTTAATAAAGAAAGGAGCAGACCATTCCGAATTTGAGCCCAAGAACTTGACCATAAGTTGTTTGTTTATGATATTTCTCATTTTGTATAGTGGAACTGATATTTGCGGTTCAAGACTCAACACATTTGTAGAGCCATGCTCGCATATTTCAACTGGATCACTCAAGAAATTCTGTATGATATACCGTGGTGCTATTTCAATAATCTTGCTGAATAGGTAATCACCTTCTCCCTCTGATATTGTAATCCCCATGTTGGACTCTTGCTCTTTATTTGGTATATTTACAATAGTGTCAAGCGATTGACCTATTGCATCAAAGGATAAAGGTATACTCCAGTCAGACTCTTTGAATCTAATCCGAGCGCGATTCTTGTTACCACCGCCATTTTCAAACGAGAACATTTTCGGAACTGTGTATCGATTGTCATCCTTCAGCTGAACTTTCACTTGAGCAATATTATTATAATCGCTTTGAATATACAGATCTCTATCAGTGCTGTTCAGTATAATGTAAGGTGTGGATATTTTAATAATCTTGGCTCTTGTGCCCTCAATACTTTGATAATGAATGGCTGCTTCAAATATCTGACCTCCAGCCAATTGGCAGGGAATACGTACTTCTGGCTTGAGCATACTATTCCTTGCAGTGTTAACTATAGCAGGTTTCGAGCATGGCGCATCATCTACAAGTGGCTGGATACTCAAAAGCAAAAAATTCTCCAGAGAGACATCGTGTATTTCAACTTTGCATCCCTTTCCAAGGGTCTTTGACTTTTTGTGCTCTTCTCTTTTATCGAAAAGAAAAAAGTTGAGATCACAAGGTAACATGTTTTGTATAATAAGGGGTGAGGAAATTATTAAAGTCATATGAGGATAAATCTTCGCCAACGGTTCTTTGGAATCATACTTGCTATTCACTTCAATGTAAAAGCTTTCACGACTTTCTATGGTCGAATTGCATTCCAGAGATAAGGAACTACCCAATAAATCATGCCAATGAATGCATTGCTTTGACCAACCATATCCATCAACTAAAGGTCTTATTCTTAAACGAGACTTATAGGCATGATCTACTGGAACCGAATGTTTTTCATTAGGTTGAATTTCATATATCAACGAGTCTTCACCTTTTTCAGCTTCAACCATGAATTGGATCATGGTAGAGGTTGTATTTTCAAGGAGTAACGAGGAACGAAATGTTATTGTCTTAACATTATCTTCTCCTAGCTCCAGCTCACAAACAATACGGTTATGCACTCCATTGATCGATGGCTCTAAAGTGAACAAAAGCTCCCCCTCAGACGTTGCGTCAACTTGAAAAGTTGACTTATAGATATCTCCGGGAATTGCTGCTGCTAAAGTCGTCTCATCACTGCGACTATCCAGGCTTTCTCGGACACGCCTCCAATCCTCAAACTCCCACGGCATGGATGCGCCTGCTTTCAGTTCTGCCAGCCCTTTTTTTTCCTCTGGCTGCTGAGTAACGATCCATATTTCAAGTGCATGTCCAGTATCATTCACAATTCTGTAAGGTTTGAGGGCGCCTCTAGGTTTCAGCGATATATCGCCGGTTAAAGTACTTGGAATTTGAGAGAGCATGGCAATTGAACGCGATGACAAAGTTACTTCCGCTGTCTTCCTTGAAACAACATCAAATGCCATTCTTGCATCTTCTCTATCGGTACCTTTTGATAAATGAAATGAAATTGGAAAAGACTCGATTAGTGGCTCCCAACTTGATCTAGAATAGTTAAAAACATTCACATAGGCCTCGAGTGAAGCTAATGCATCTACATCTGTAGACCAGTCCTTCACATACGCCTGAAATGCTGCGATATTCATATCTAATATAGGCATTTCATGAACATCACCGATTAAGAATAATCTCAAGCCGCCAAAATCTGCATTTAATTTTTCACCACGTAAAACAACATCAGAATCTGTATTGGATCCGGCTTCGTTATTTGAAATTGCGTGCAAAGATGAAACAAAACTAGGGGCATATTTCGAAAGTTTTTTCTCAAATTCTTTAGAAAACATACCATATGTAGATATGGCTTCATCCCCACTTGGCTTTTCTTCGTGTGTCTTCATTTGAGAGGCTAGTCTGTTGAAAATTAACTGTGCCAATCGAATATCTCTCAAGGAGATTCCCAGAACTAAAGGTTCCACAGATACTTGGATATTTGTGAGCAATCTTTCAGGTGTGGAATCTCTTTTATCGATGACGACCGAGGAGGAAAATTCGTCCAATAAGCCTACTTTACTATCATCTGGGGAATTCATTTTTGAAAGCGACATTCCGACATTATTGGCTGACACTGACATAATATTTTGATCTGAAATCAAAAATTGACCTACATTAAAAATGACTGCTTCAGACTTTATGTCTGCAGGATCAGCCAGGAGTATAAGGGCAGCGTTGACAATGTTTAATGAGTACTGGAACTTGAAGCCACTTTTTTCAGGCTTTAAATTTTTCGAAGGTGTTTTAGTTTCCTTGCCCTCGTTGTCACCCATTTGTGTTACAATATTAGCAGACTTGTCGACAAAAACGAAGTCAATATAGTCTTTCAAAGCTAATAGATAGTCCATTGCAAGCACCACTTGAGGACTGTCAATAGTTATTGATAGACTGACCAAAAGTCCGCTTTCTATTCTCTTAGACGATACCGCTGCCATAAACTGATAGTTGTCATTCAGTATTTTAGGAATTAATTCAGTATGTTTGTTGGCTTTTGAATCTCGGATATCCTCTACAGTAAAAGACGCAATATGGGACTCTCCGTTCACAGTTTCATCTTCGTTATATAAAGCCGATACAGCAATATCTTGGAACGTCAGTTTTGTCAAGCCCTGCTTGTCTAATGTAACTACACCTGAGGTCTCATTGTATATTGTGAGGGAAATTTCTGGTGCTTCAAAAGCAAAATCCAATTTAGTTCCAAGTAATTCTTGTGTTTTGACATCTTTTTGGACTTCATCTGGACTATCGGAGCGACTTGGATCACTACTGTCAACAAATGCATTAGCATTCAGAATATCGTCGTTCAGCTCTAGAGTTTTTGGTTCACTTATTGTTATGGCCGACCTGATACTTTCAGAAACATTGATTAGATAATGAAGTTGAAGCTCCGTTATTGATACCATCAAAGGGTCAAAGTAGCTTCGAATCTTAAACTCAGGGGACTCTTCGCCGGCAAAAGGATTATGGTCGATATCGAAGGATAGAGCCATTTTCTCTACGATATGTAGGTGCTGTTTCATATCGCCTTCAAAATTGAAAATTGAGGAAACTTCACCATCTCTTAAGCCCAGTTTGATATGATTTATCTTTTTCCCGCTTGCTTCATCCGAAAAGGTGTTCTGAATAAACACTTCTCCGAGATAGAACCTAACAGAATCGTAAACATTGTTTCTTGGATCGATAAGTTTGGGAAACTGAATAACAGGGGCTTTAATGGTAATATCCATTTTCATATTGTTTACAGAATCAATAGAAGGAGCCTGGTTGTAGGCAACCTCTCTTGCAGCGTCGAATAATGCTTTCATACGTTGAAACTTATAAAGGAAATTTACAAGTTTGTTGATAGAGTGCTCAACGAAGTTGATATTCATCGACCCTGTTGTATATTTTAAGACCGAGTCAAAGCTGTGAGGATTGTTTGAAGAATCAAATGTTTCATACGTCAACTCTGCTAAATCTTTACCACTCATTGATATCACTTTCCTAAATATTGAGTCCGCAGGAAGAGTTTGAGACGTTTCGTCTGTTAATTCTAAACCGCCTAATTTCATACTAACTTTCATTTTCTCCGGAAGTAACATCATTGAAAAATCCCCAGCTGACAGGACTAAAGTTGCCAGCTTTATTGAATCGTCATTTAGTATTACAACCATACCCGCCATATTCACATTCATGGTTAATTTTTGAGGGGCATCCTCACGGTTCTCTTTGTTGTGTCTTAGGATATCAGCAGGTACTTCGGGTGCATCAGGGTTGGTAAAAGTGGTCAAAGCAAAATTCATTAGAGTAAGAACAGATGTCGGTGTGAGCACTATTTGTAATTGTGCCATATTTATTATTATGTCTTGGTCGAAAACCTCAATTAATAACTCGTTGTGATGGACTATTCTCTGTTCTCTCTTGTAATTAACTGTGAATAAATCTTTGGTTTTAGAAGAGCTAAGAACACTTGATGAAACTAAACGACTCAATTGATCATCGTTTCTATCTTCAATAAAATCTTCAACTTCTAATGAATGCATACTGAGATCAAGTGCCATTTCTTTTGCCTTTTTGACAAAATTCAGTTTTAATTGTCCCCCTAGAATATCAACCAATTTTTTGCAGTGCATAGACTTGTCATCAATGCATTTGAACATTGATATCTGTATAAGATCAATATGGAACTGAATGTCCATTAACTTCTGCCCAAGTTCTGAGGAGCTCATACTATTTAGTAGTTTCATAGTTTTGTTCAGCTGCGCTTGGCTATTTACTTCGAATCCATCTCTTGGCTCTGTAACATCTTTGAGCTCATTTTCGGGAATCATAGCAACAGAAGACGGAGTGCATTTCTCTAAAAGCTGCATTATAATTTTATACTGATAATCGTTCAATGATATGCTTAGCTTTGGCAGGTGCGCGTAAGCCTTTACTTTAGGAAGGTTATGTGCTTTCGGCAGAATAGAAATATCTAAAGTAAGTTCCAATAGAAGGCCATTCAAGATGCTATAGTTAGATGAGTTCTTGCTACCATCCAAACTTGTAATTGTCGATCGAATATCGGGTCCAATAAGAATCTGGGTATCTTGCAAATAAAGTTGGAACCTGTCGAACATCAGTTTGTTTAACTCATCACCATCTATTTGACTATATTCTTCGGGCGTCATATTCTTCAATCTGGTAATTTCTTCCTTCGGAACAAGGTCACTTGCTAGCGCAATATGGCCGGCATCAATAACTGCACATGGAGTGTCCCAAACATGTGGATCCAATGGAACAATGATAAGTGGAGCTTGAAGATCAAGCGTGACATTTGCCGTTTTATGCTCCTCTAGCAAAGATTCTATCCCCATCCTAGTCTGTGTTGTCCACCCTTCGACAGTAGCCTCTGCCGCGTTAATAATTGCACCAATTGTGTCAAGATGCTGTTTTGGTGGATTGAAAAACCGTATGATTTCATTGATAAAATGAACATGATAGAAAATTGTCATGCCTCTTAGTTTGACGTCCACCTTCGAATCTGCAGATTCATCTAGCGGATTAGACTCAAATTCGACCTTAAACAGAGGCTCCGAGATGTCATCATTTTCTTCAGGACTTTCGGATTTTTGTTTCTTCACACTAATAATATGTTTATAAATTGTGTTCATTGAGCCATCTTCTACCTTGAATTCGTGTAGTTTGAAAGCGGCAAGAAAAGAGTCGGGCCTCTGCAGAAATTCGACTTCACAGTTCTCAAAAATGACATCGGTTAGCTTAGAATTTTGTGACTTCCTTTTGATAGAGAAGGCACCCTTTTTCAATAAACTTGTCATTCTCATGGTAACTCTGTCTTTAGGAATCAAAGTGTTACTGAAATCGTCTTTACCTTCAGTGAAATCAATGGCATCGTATAATTCTTGTCTTTGCTCTTGGGTCATTACCAGATTGTCAGAATCATTAGCCTGTTGTTTCCCAACGCCCCACCATGAAGAAAACCATCCATTCGAGTTGTTAGATTGCTGCGTTGTCAAATTTGATACACGCGACGTTTTTAACTCGGCATATTGTTTTTTGGCAACTGTTCTGAACAGAATAATGCTATCGTAATCAAGGTCTTTATGCAATTGTTCTAAATGTTCTTCATCTATTTTATCCGGCAGTTTCTCCTCAAGGTCCTTCAACCCGAGTTTTTTGGTCCATAACTCAATGTATTCTCTTCTTTGATGACATCGTTGCTTTATATTATCCCAGACCCACATTTTTCTCTTGTCTTCTATTTCCTCGATTACACAAGAGGCAGTGTACTTGAACCAGGCTTTCGGGTCCTCCGCTACTGGGTATTCGGGTCTGTGCCTTCTGAATTTTTCGGTCTTTTGATTCAGATGAATACTAGATAAGGTATGCAATATATCTGCATATTCAGAATCATCTAATTCAACGCCAAACTCATCATACAACATTTTGAGTTCAATATGAGGTGTCTCATCAGTAGACCCGAGTTTGTTTACACTCAATTGGCCTTCTCCTGTCACCGGTCTTAAAATATATTGAAAGTTAGGAATAGAAGTTCCTCCGGTAGCCACCGAATTCTTAAGCTTCGCAAACAATATATCATTATCAACAACATCCTCATCTTCCTCTAGGGTCTTGGAATCTGTATTATAATAGAAGCACAATGAGTCCAAAGTTAACAATTTATGCGTAATATTTTGTGTAATGGATATGAAACTTGGTGTCCACTTGGAATCAGTGGAAACTGCAGAGAGCTCATTTAAAGTCAAACCGATCGAGCATGGATCTTTAGAAAATACTGTAAACATGTCTTCATATCTGATATGAATATTTTTTATCGAGACCTGCAAATTATCTACAATCTTTGTTATGAGAGATTGCATAAAAGATTCATTCTCTTCATTTTCCGCCCCGGAGCTCTGTACAGATAGTCTGGCTTGTTCTGTCAACTCCCACTCAGCTAAGCGACGTAATTTCATCCGCATTTCCCTTTCCAATTGCTCTTGAATATCAACTGATTCCATATCTCTTGGCGAGCATAATATGTAACAGTCTTCAACATTAATCTTAACTGGCTTATTTTTTAAACTTGACCATGGTACATTCAAAACCAGTTCACCCAGAATACCAAATTTAACATCAATAGGCAAATTTAATCCGTCAAGACAATCTTTTCTCAACTTTAAATTTCTCAATCTGACATCACCACTCCATATGCCAACGTTAAGTTGCGTTGGATCAAAATTTTCAACATAAGAGCCGAGCAACCTATTCAATAAGGTGGCAGCCAAAGATTCTAACATGTTGCCAATTGGGATCTTTTCTTTAAAGAGCCTGGATGTCGAACACAACAAACCTAAACTTAAACCGCCCTTTTAAATGAATCTGCCGCATGTTTTAAGTTTTGCTGTAAAATATGTTACCCGGACGTAACCCGAATTAGATTGCCACCGCGCTTACAAGGCATCCATAGAACAATTAGTACTTGGCGGCTTGACTATTGAGAATGTTCAATCTATAAAGTGCATTTTTGTTCTATCAGAAACCAAAAATTAGTCACAAAATCAAATACTGAAAACTATTCATCGAATGATGAGCCAATTGTCTGAACAAAAAGAACGAGAACTGATCGAGAAGGTCGAGCTCAGGTTCGCTCTGGCTGACACCCCACCAAAATTTGAAAAGAGCCTCGATACGTTTCTAGCGCCATTACTACTGAAATTAGCATCAAAACATGTATCTGTTCGACAAGCAGTCTTGAATTCGCTAAAGGATATATTGAGTAGACTTAATTCTCTGAGAGATGTGAAATTGCCCGTAGAGAAACTCATTCAGCAGGCACAAGAACCACCCGAGGGTATCCATTATGACAATAATGATGTGAGATTGTACAGCTTGCTGATGGTATCCAAGGGTATCGAAAGACTCAGCAAACCTGGAGCTCCATTGATTGCCACAGTCATGAAAGGTATTTCAAAGCTACCTGATGCTGCCAAAGCTAGGATGTTTCACATTTTGTGTAAAATACTATTGAAATGGACACCCCCGGAGAAAGGTACAAAATACGAAGAGGACATTCAAAACGAATTGAGAATTCAAAACGAGGAGGATGCAAGATTCCTTTCGCTGACATTTACTAGGTTTTTTTTACTTGTTCCTGCAAAACCCGACCCTCAAGCAGGAGTTATTCCAAGGGGATATAGCTGCCCGGGTCTAAGTGCTCGAGAAGTTTCATTCTTCACATACGATGCAGGTGTTAGTTTCTCAAAGGAACAGATGAAACAATTTAAAAGAGCAATTTTTAACTTCGTGATAAGCGGATTGTCCTTAAGCGAGCGTGACATGGCATTATTTCTCTTGGTCGTTTCAACAGATCCTAGCGATGTTTCTGAGATGGCTACACAACAAATGAAGCGGATATCCGTACCTTACGAAGACCCTGTCTTCGTTGATCAGTTAGTTGAACTTTACAGCGGCAACAAAAAAAACGGATATCCACCGGCAAAACACGAGTTACAGGAAAATATTTTATCTATCTTGAATAGAAGCATGACGGCAACAAATAATCATTTAAATGTCTCCATAATATGTTCTATTGGGATGAATTCGCAACATTACAAATTAAGATCTCTCTGTTTAAAGTTCATTCGTCATGCGGCTAGGAATAACTATCAAAGTTTGACCCCATTAAAAAATCAAGATGAATCCCAGGGTTGCTCAATCTCTATAGCTTCTTTAATCAGGGGCAATCTAAATAGTGACGGATGGCCGAGACTGCAACTCGGTGTCTCAACGCCAAATTTCAATACTGCCACTATACAAAGACAATCACTGTACGAAACCTTAGGTGAGGTTTTAAAAAGAGATGAAAGCCTCCTTAGAGATCTTTCATATATAGAGTTTTTGTTCGACTCACTCAAAGGAGACTTAGCAGAGTTTCGTCCGAGCATACAAGAATGCCTGACTTCTCTTACAGTTAGCATTCATAAATTACCCCAAACATCGAAGGATAAGTTACGAGCAATAATAAGGAAAAATCTAGCTGACGATTATCAACTCGATGATGCAGAGAACAAAGAAGCAAAGGATGCTATCATGGCCTGCCGGTTAGTGTGTATCAAGTATGCCAACACAGCTTTTCCGTTCAGTGATCCGGAGGCACGAATGTTCAATATTTGGGGGACTGCTCGAACCAATAGATTTGATATCATTGAAGAGTCATTCAAAGGGCTTCATCCTCATTGGTTCGACAGTATCCAAGCTGTGAATACTTTAGAATATAAATCATCCAAAGAACATGCAGCTGCCGGAACAAAAGAAATTATATTTCCGTCTTTCCGAAATTTCACACAGCAGCTTCTAAGATTAATCAAAGAGAATACAAACTTCTCTAGTGCCAACGTATGGAAGACATTAGGAACGGCTGTTAGATTCTCTAAACAGTGCCTTATTTCAGAGGCTATACGTGGCAAGAACACGATGGTAATTCAGGATGAAGATTGGTCCATTCGAATAGAAAATGCACTTATTTTAGATGAAAAAGTATCTGTGATTGTTCGCGGTATGTTTGCACATTTAAACGAAGACTGGTTTTTAAATTATATGAGATTTCTTTGCAATGAATTCATATTAAAAGATGATAACGGCCATCAAACATCTCATTCGAAATACACGGAAAGTGTTTTTGGAGAGGTTTTATTGACATTCCTGAGATTTTGTGATGAAGTTGTTTTGATTTCACTTGAAAGCTTGATACCAGGCCTCTTTAACTATCTGAAATCACATGAAACACTACAGGACTCTGATGTAGAGATAGCAGCCAATATATTGGGTATTATTTCCGCCAGAGAAGATATCCCAGCCTCGGTTACGTCTATCATCTCTTCAGTGGAGGACAGCAAGGCTGATTTGATGGATATGCCTTCAGTTATAGCGAATGCCTTCATATTTCCAAGGTTGCTACTAAGAAACAGTTATGCAGATACCTTAAGACCTAAATCAGATAGGTTGCTGAGAAAGCTGGAATCTTTTTTAACATTTACCAAGCACAAGAAAATGGTCTATAGATTAATTGCCGAGGTATGTAAGTTTGATCTTCTCAGCAAAGTCGATGAAAAATCGAGAAAAACTTTCATTTCTAAGGTAACGGTGTACCTAGAAAAGTCCCTTGTGAATGACGCTGTGTCCACAGAAATTTGGGGTTATTTATCTATGTTTGCACATGAGAGTGAAGATTTCGAAAATAACTTCAAAAGCTTACTCGGGACACATGTATCCAAGCAAATAGATTACCTATTTTCAGCAGGTGAGGCCTTGAGTGTTGTAGCCGGTGGCTGGAATAGTAAGTTTTTGTATCAACAACTAGACGTCGTCAATGTTTCGCTTACCCAATTGCAGGAGAATTTCCCACAAGAACGCATCTCATTTGTTCTGGATCGACTTTTAATTTGTTGTGACTCCACAAAACCAAGCCTCCGAAAAGCATCATGCTTGTGGATGCTGTCCCTTATTCAATATCTAGGGCACACTGAGAGGGTATCTTCAAGATGTAGCGAGATTCATATTCGCTTCATGAGATTTCTAGGAGATCGTGATGAGTTTGTTCAAGAATCTGCAGCAAGGGGACTTAGTGTCATATATGAAATTGGAAATGCTGATTTGAAAGAAGAAATGGTCAAAGGCCTTCTCAGATCCTTCACGGATTCAACGAATGCAATTACTATTTCTTCCGGGTCTGTAGGCACTGAAACTCAACTATTTGAAGAAAACATGCTGAAAACTGATGAAGGATCAGTTCGTACTTACAAAGACATCTTGAATCTGGCTGCAGAGGTGGGCGACCCTGCTTTGGTTTACAAGTTCATGTCCCTGGCCAAGAGCTCTTCCTTGTGGTCATCCAAAAAAGGAATCGCTTTCGGCCTTGGGGCAATAATGTCTAAATCCTCCTTACAAGGTCTGCTATTGGAGGACAAATCAACGGCTGATAAATTAATACCAAAATTGTTTAGATACAGATTTGATCCATATCCAAACGTCGCTCGTTCTATGAATGATATCTGGCAAACCTTAGTTTTGGATTCAAACGCCACTGTAGAAGAGTATTTTGAAGACATATTACAAGAACTTTTAGGAGGAATGTCTAATAAGGAGTGGAGAGTACGTGAAGCGAGCACGCTAGGACTTTTACAGCTGGTACAACTCCAACGACATGACAAATTAGAAAATCACTTACTTCAGATATGGACAATGGCATTTAGGGCTGTTGATGACATCAAGGAGAGCGTACGGGAAGCGGGCACTAAGTTAACCAAAGTGCTTTCTAAAATTCTTCTGAGCAGCATTGACTCTAGTAAAGGCGTTGATGCGAATAAGTCAAGACCAATTTTAGATCATATACTTCCATTTCTTTTGGGTACTAAAGGTCTTAACAGTGATGCTGAAGAGGTTCGTAATTTCGCTCTCAAAACTGTTATTGATTTGGTGAAAAATACTGGCGATGCCGTTAAACCTTTTGCGGTCCAGCTTGTTTATGAATTCACACTTTTATTCTCTTCAATTGAGCCACAAGTTATTAATTATCTGACTTTAAATGCCACGAAATATAACATAGACGCCGATGCAATTGATCTTCACAGACAAAACGGTGTTACGAGCTCTCCGCTCTTTGAAGCTATTGATCTTTTAATTAAAAAATCAGACAACAGTTTGATAGAACAACACGTAAACAGTGCCATCAAAGCTACTAAAAGATCGGTAGGATTGCCATCCAAAATCGCCGCAGCCGGTGTGTTTAATTTGCTGGCTACTAGGTACTCTATCTCCTTGACGCCATTCTGTGGAAAATTGCTCAAAACATGTATCAATTCTTTTCAAGATAGAAATGATTCAGTTAAGCTTGCCTTCGCAAAAAGTCTTGGATTCATATTTCGTATGGCGACAATCGAGAAAGCTGGAAAATATGCCAATCTACTTTGTGAGATGTATTTTGAAACAAGTGAAATCGGTAGTAAGAAAATCATTGCAGCTGCAATTGAAGCCATTCTAAAACAGGCGCCTTCTCAATTCAATAACGTTTCAAGCTCTTTCATACCACTTTTATATGTTGCATCCAATGACGTAGAAAAGCCAGTTGGTACCGCATTTCTAGGTGTTTGGCGAGAAGCTTCGAACAGTGGCTCTAGTTCGGTTCGACTATATTTTGAGGAGATTATGGAGCTGCTACAAAAGAATATTACTTCAGTCAACTTTTCAACAAGGAGGACATGTAGTAGGACAATTGTACTTCTATGTGAAAATACAGGTCAATCGATAAAACCAAAACAAATTCAAAAGATGTTCGAAATAACAACGGCTTCCTTAGGTGGTAGGTCCTGGGAAGGAAAAGATGTACTATTAGCTGCTTTACAATCTTTAGTTGCGAAATTTAGTGGCTATGTTTCAGAAAACACAAGTTTGAAAGAATCTATATCCCAAATTTTTATTACAGAAGTAAGCCGAAGCAACATAGTCTATGTCAAAAGTGCTTTGATACCATTTTGTCGATATGTGGCACTATATCCTGAAGATCATTTGATCCAAAAGTTAATCCAAACGCTTGAGACTACTCTCAAAGATGAAGAAAGCTCAGCGGACGCTATGACTTGTGAGAGTAGCAACTCTACAAAAAGAATCAAACATGATTCAGATATAAATAAAAAATCCTCAAGAAAAAACATAGAACAGGAAGAGTATATCACAAATATTCTTAAACTCTGTTCTGAAGTAACCAAGTCAATTGATGGAGGAGAAAACAATTCAATCCTGCTATTCAGATTCATTATACACAATTTTTCAAAACTTTTTGAGAATTATAGTGTACATTATACGTGGAGGAGCCAAATAGCTGCCTGCGAAGCGGGAAATATCTTGCTTGATTCTCATATTACATCGTCTGCTCTCAAAGATTTCCAGAGCCTAATGGAAGAGTTTTGGCACATCGTTTTCAAATGCAATAGTTCAAAAGAGTCCATCGAGAACGTAAGAATTCAAACCATACGGCTGGGTGCGAAGATGATCCTCAATGTCCCCGAGCTAAGAAATAGGGTAGAAACAGATCTCAGGGTTCTGAGTGAGTCAGAGTTGACCTCCAAGGTCGAATCAGAACTAAAAAATATCGATATCATATGATATGGAATTCACAGAACGAGAAACCTTTCTTTTAAGACTTATAAAATAATGTATGTATCTCTACAGAGTATTTTGTTTAGACTTTTTTGTTTTATTCTTGAACGCTACCCTGAACGTCTAAACCGCACTTAGTTTCCCATATTTCGCGCCACCCTTTTTACCCGCCACGTAACCTCAAAACAAGATGAAGGGTGGACTCTTTCTGGATGTTGTAGTCCGACAATGTTCTCCCGTCCTCCAACTGTTTACCTGCGAAGATGAGTCTTTGTTGGTCTGGTGGTATACCCTCTTTATCCTGAATCTTAGACTTCACGTTGTCGATGGTGTCCGAGGATTCGACTTCTAGTGTGATAGTCTTACCGGTCAGGGTTTTGACGAATATTTGCATACCACCACGCAGTCTCAAGACCAAGTGCAAGGTGGACTCTTTTTGAATGTTGTAGTCCGACAATGTTCTGCCGTCCTCCAACTGTTTACCTGCGAAGATGAGTCTTTGTTGGTCTGGTGGGATGCCCTCCTTGTCTTGAATCTTGGACTTCACATTGTCGATGGTGTCCGAGGATTCGACTTCTAGTGTGATGGTCTTACCGGTTAGGGTTTTGACGAATATTTGCATACCACCACGTAGTCTCAAGACCAAGTGCAAGGTGGACTCTTTTTGAATGTTGTAGTCGGACAATGTTCTGCCGTCCTCCAACTGTTTACCTGCGAAGATGAGTCTTTGTTGGTCTGGTGGGATGCCCTCCTTGTCTTGAATCTTGGACTTCACATTGTCGATGGTGTCCGAGGATTCGACTTCTAGTGTGATAGTCTTACCGGTCAGGGTTTTGACGAATATTTGCATACCACCACGCAGTCTCAAGACCAAGTGCAAGGTCGACTCTTTCTGGATGTTGTAGTCGGACAATGTTCTGCCGTCCTCCAACTGTTTACCTGCGAAGATGAGTCTTTGTTGGTCTGGTGGTATACCCTCCTTATCCTGAATCTTAGACTTCACGTTGTCGATTGTGTCCGAGGATTCGACTTCTAGTGTGATAGTCTTACCGGTCAGGGTTTTGACGAATATTTGCATACCACCACGCAGTCTCAAGACCAAGTGCAAGGTGGACTCTTTTTGAATGTTGTAGTCCGACAATGTTCTGCCGTCCTCCAACTGTTTACCTGCGAAGATGAGTCTTTGTTGGTCTGGTGGGATGCCCTCCTTGTCTTGAATCTTGGACTTCACATTGTCGATGGTGTCCGAGGATTCGACTTCTAGTGTGATGGTCTTACCGGTCAAAGTCTTGACAAAGATCTGCATTGTGATACACGAATATCGTTTTCTTGAAAGTTGTTTTGAGAAGAATAGTCTATAATATGAACTATTTTCACTTAACTAATTCTGTTTATATTGTAAACAAACGGAACAAGGCTGCACGTTCACATCGGTGGCAAACTTGCTGCTTTTATACCCATCTTGATAACCCTGAAATGTCAATTTACCCCCTCTTTCTGGCCAGATGGGAAGCAAAAGAAATGAGATTAATAAGCTGGGTAACGGAAGTTGTATTCCCGGACTTTCCTATTTGGGACTGGATTATCAGAGAGCATTATTCGAAGCATGTGACTAGAAAGAAGTCCTACCGCGGATATCAGGAAGAAGGCTTGATGATTCTTGATATATCAGGGTTGCCCTCTGTGAAGACGATTGCACGCAGTATCTTGGCGGTATTCAATGGTACTGCGCCTGATGAGGCAAAAGTGCCAATTTTCATGATGAAGTCGCAAGTCTGATAAATCCTACCTTGCAGGACCGCTAGATGAGCATTCGAACATGGCGGCACAAATCTTTCACTAGGATGTTGATAGTCTTCTTGTATTGTTCATCGAAAGTAGCTTTCATAATTGAAAAATTTTCGACGGCTCGAAGCTAAGAACGAAGTATTGCTGAGAGTGCGGTGTACGGATGATAATATACGGTGGTAAGATGATATACCAAGTTTTATGTATTCTATTTGCTGCAGACACACTTCAAGCGTGTTCTAATCTCCATTACCTGAATGGATTTTTCGTTGGAATCACTGTTCTTTTCAAACTAATTCCCTCATGCGCATCGCCACCGGTCTCCTCTTCCTTCAAGGGATCCAGAGGGACGCGAGCAAGTTGATCCATGGATGCCTTGCCCGAGCGTCTCTTCAAATCTAGACTTGTGATACCACGCTGATAATAGTTGTTCGAGTTGGATGTGAACTGATACTCATTCAGCGTTATGGGACTGGTCGCTTGATCAGTTGTTACCGGCACTTTTTTGTCACTGTCAGCAGCCTTATTTGTGGATCCGCTCGATGGCAGCCATTTTTTAAGATGTCTATTATCGGTAGATTTTCGCCCTGGAGAAGAGATACTAGACCGAAATTGTATTACATCTTTGCGCCTTTGATCGAGCAATTCGTCGTCTTTCAAAACTGTGCACAGATCCTCAGAGATTAAACGTATCTGCTGCCCAATTTTTTCATCCCTCTTGTCTTGAACTTCGGAATTTTTCAGGCATTCTATTATGAAAAGATTACCTCTTGCCCATGCTATGAAGTCGTTGGAGCCATTATTTACCAAATAAGCCACCAAAGTGAGCGTTTTAAGTATGTGAATGCAATTATTGTGCGAACTTTTCTTCCCGTGACCGGTGAGTCTCCTCCTTATCACTTGGACTATTTCTTTCAATGTCTTGGGACTGTAAGTAAGGACAGAAATCTCATTCATAGATGTACCGGTGGCACCAGAATTCTCATCATCGTCAGTTGCTCGCTTTACTTTTAATTCTGTCGTAGACAGAACAAAGCCCCTTACTGAGTCGAACAGGGGCATCCTTGCACATATATGTGTATGCACGAACAAGGCGAGCGCAGGTAGACTCTACGAATCAACAATTGACAAACGCTCGAACGTTTCTTTAACTTCGATCTAACTAAATATATTCAGAAGAGATTTACCATGCCATGTAAAGCAGTAGATACGGATTTGACTTTCACCGAAATGTGTATGGGTGTACATTTCGGCTTTAAAGGTATTTTGGATGATCTTCAAAACTTCATTAATATGCAATACTTACTTAAATATGTATTAAGTATACTATTCGGTAGAATAAAGTGATATTTGACTCGCTGTACGAATGGCAACGGAAGTTACTTTACCATCGTAGAACAACTGTATTTGTAGCAGTGAGCTTGTGTTTTGTACTCCATTAAGTGATAAGTTCCCCGTGGGCCCTGCAACAGGTTCCCAAATCTTCTTGGTTTTTTTATAGATGTATCTCAATAGTTTGATATCATTATCCTCAACTGACCCGTTATCCACGACCAATATGTTCTTGCCGGATAAGTCCATATCCCATTCTCTATGGCTACCATGGGCATCCAAGATATTCAAGGGATTAACAGCTAACGTACCTGCCTCCTTTCTCAAATCAAATGACATGATCGAGCCACCACAGGAAATGATCATCCAGTAACCATTACTACTGAATTCCACACTTTCGATAATGCCATCAGCTAGGATTTGTTTTCCCACCTGAAATACTGTCGGCGGATCATTGGGTTCACTTAAATTGAAAAGCTCAACGGAATTCTTTTGCACCAAAGCTATGAGCAGCCCATCTTTGTGTAAAGCAGCCTGATGATATTCTTTTTCTGAATCACCCGACAAAATTTCGTGCACGTTCGAACAGTTAACTGAGCTGAGATAAGCTCTACCTTTCTGATCTACCGTCAGAAAATAGTCTTTTAAAATATACTCATGCTGAGCCATAAATATTATTTTATCATGCGGCACTTGTAATTGTACCGAAAGATCATGCTCCATATCGTATACTCCGATTGAGCCTTCCTTAGTTGAATACAGTAAATGATTCAAACTAGCTGCTAAAGAAAGATATTCAAAATCATCCGTTAAACTGGTGCGTACTTCTTGAAACGTACCTGTGTTTTTTAAGATAATAAAAGTTCCCGGGCGCGATGTCTGGAATATGCTACTTCTTGAAGGATGCGTTAAAAGCATTGTAGTACGATTGGTAATACTTTCGTCTGCTATTTCCCAATTATTTTTGAGTTCGAATTTTATATCATCTTGCATAACAAGCATATCAGACGGTTTCCTCGTTTTTTCCATATATTCTCTTGAATCCTTAAGTAAGCTTTCCCTTATAATATCTGACAAGTTTTGGGTTGGTGAATTTCTTTCTTCGTTTCCGTTTCCGTTTTCGTTTTCGTTTTCGTTCTCACTCTCACTCTCACTCTCATTCTCATTCTCCACAGCAGAGCCAAGCAGTTCTGTCAATTTATTCATTTCCGAGAGAATTTGTTCCCTCTCCTTCAATGCTTTGGCAGCAACTATCTTTGCGGCATCGCGTTCATAAAATGCTGTTGACAATTGCTTTGTGCACAAATCCAGTTGTTTCCTTAATCTGAAATTTTCTAGCATTAGGGCATCCCACTCGTTTTGCAATGACGAGAGAAGATTTGGGATACTGTAATTAGAATTCAAAGTAGAGGAATTTAACGTGTTCGTTAGCGATGCTTGTTGAGGAGTCATAGAAACCTCTATCAGCTGATCGATTGCTAATGGGCCATTGGTAATAGGATCTTTTCCTTCCTCCTGCACATATTGTTCTATGAGATCTTTTTCAAAAACGCATTTTGAAATTGGAGATAGTACAGGAACCCTGGTAGGCTTCCCACTTATACCACAGAACATATGAAAGTTGGAAAAAATGTCCGTAAATCAATGGTATATTAGTGAGCGAGTGGCTGACATAATTTGACAGAGGCTTTCATATGTTGTTCGGTTTATAATTAATTCGTTTCCGAACTTAAAAGTCTGACATCATAATTGACGACACCAGAAAAATATACAGAAGTGACATAAAAATCGCAGACTAACAAGCCTCTAATCGCTAATCGAGCTGTATTGCAGTTCATTCCATAGCCATTTTCTCCATATATCACCCGCCATGTTCAATAGATCATTGAACGAATGCGATGCCTTGGCATCATTACCAACCTCAATCATCATACTTGCAGAGTTGGGTCTCTTTTGTAAGTCCTCTTGGCTGTTTGTAGCACTTGGGTCCATGAATATGCTATGCTCATAAAGCTTTCTATAGCAAATATCATCAGCTTTTGATAACATGGGAACATGATTAAGAAATTCCGAAGTTTCGGTTTCTTCAAATTCTAATAATTTGAACTCATTGTATTGCAAGATTGCAATATAAATGAAAACTAATTGCATGTGCGGATCAAGCAAGGAAAAGTTTAGTTCACTGTCATTGTTACCGTTGGATTCAAATTTTTCGCTAGAACTTTGATCGTATTGGTTCCTTCTTAAAATTTCTTTGAAGATGTAATGGTCGAATTTGAATTTGTCGGAGCCCATTGGGATGGAATCTAAATCAGGAAACCAAAAAGGATCATTCTTGGCCAGAGAATTTAGAAATTCACCATGTTGCATAGGTACTTTATGATAAAGATGATCAAATTTCTTTGTATTATAATCGAGGAAAAAATTAATTGAATTCATGTTTGGTTCGGGTCGCCATCCTAGTAGTATATCCCAAAGTCTCCCTCTATCCTGCCTTTGCAATGCTCTAGCTCCAGAGCATTTGATCCACCAGTATAACCAGCTTGTTCTTTTGGAGCTCGGTTGAAGAACGCTTTCTTCAGTGAAGGGCTGATAGAGTTCTGGCAATATTGTAGAAAATACCCTAAAGAAAACCTGAGTCTGAAAAGACAAATCTCCACCGGATAAAACCGGAAAATAATTCATGAGGGAAGAAGAGGCATCAGAGTCCCTAGAGTTTTTCTCCGACTTCAAAAGCAACTCTTTTTTGAGCTGCGTTTGAGCTAAAACAGTGTCTGGACAATGCATAATAACAAGCACCAACCTTTCATATATTTCGTCAAATGTAAAGGGGGAAGATCTCGGCAGTTTTGATCTGAGGTATTTTGGTAAAGGGTATTCTTTGTAAAGGTACGATAAACATGTATTGTTATAACCTGAGCCCAAGTTGCTAAAGGAGAAGGGAGGCGAATGGGTTGGAGAGTGTGAATGCTTTTTACCATTTAGTATTACTGGGCCTTCATCATCATCGTAACAATCGTTATCATCACAGTTATGATTCGACTTCTCTGTTCCACCTACAGGAACCCACTCAGCCAAGCCTGTCGCGATCCAGGATAGTCCACTTTCATATTTAAACACTCTTGACCATTTGCTTAAGAATTTCAATATTGCCAATTTTAACGATTCTAGAATTTCGAGTTCATCTTCGAGGTTCAAAGAGATAAAATCTACCGATGAAACTGTGGATACCTCTGATGAGCTAGCAGTTTGAGTATTGATATTGTTTTTGCTACTATTGGCGCCATGCCTCAGGTGGAAGTACTTTTTCAAGTCGTTCAATATAAGTCTTTGTAAGTCTTCTTGTGAGCTTTCAGAATTACCATTTTCAACCAAACAGTATGTATTTTCCTTGCTATCCCAAGTGTAAACGTTTGATATTATATTTGGAGAAATGCACATTGGATGATATTTTAGGAGAATTGGCCAGACAACATGTCGCAATTGCGGTGGTATCCCAGCATTTCTGGCTATGAATGCCAAAGAGTCATGGTCATTACAATTAACTAGGTCAATAACTACTTCGACCAGCTTTCTATTTCGTTGCTGTTGTCTCAAATATTTACCATGATGCAAATTCACCATCGACGTCTTCTTTTCCTGCATTTTTTGCAACACACTAAATGTTTTTATGCAAAACCCTCAAATATCTCCACCTCAACTTCAGCACCACGCAGTTTCCTTTCACGCTCGAAAGAAAATGCAGGGCTGTGTCAATGAACCGACACTCTCATCAGTGCTGGATGGAGAGATATTTCATACTTTCTGAACTTTAGGATGTTATCAGCTATCGGACCTTTACCCGGCTCAAAACACCTCCTCTAGCTGGACAGAAATAGAATATCTAATTCATTTTGGGGTACTCTATGTCCTCAGTGAAACCGGCTTGGTTATCGGATGCTCATGAGAGCTTTTAAGCTCTGATTTTTTCAATCCAAAGGAACTGTTATTTGTTATTGGACACATTTCGGCAATAATTTTCAAGCGACTAGTTGACTATATAGTGCTAATATCTTTACTATATAGGCTCTATATAAATGGCCCAGAAAGCATCTGTTTGACTGAATAGAGAGATGCAGGTCATATAAAAGTCCACAATTTTCGACCTCCGCGCAGCGCTGAAGCTAGACCGTTCGATATGGTTGTAGTATTTGATCATGATGCTGTCAAAGTGAGAGTTGTCTTATCTACCAAACCTTCTAACTCTTTGTTATATTTCTGAAAAGATTTTCGAGGGAATGGAGTCTGGAGTAGCAAAAATCGGTAGCTAGATTCTTCTATATTATTATCAAAACCACACTTCATAGTCTTGAAAAGGTTGTGTCATTTCTAACGCCTTGGTGATCTTTAGCCGCCAAGGTTTGGCCTGTTATATGAGACGAAAACTGTAATATCAGATATAGAGGTACCATCACAAACACAAAACCTACAGATATATAGCAGCAACTATTGCTATGATTCAGACAGAGGAGTGCCTTACTTCGTGGCTCAAACGGTAGGGAAAATCGGCACGCAGGAGACATTTTATTCATATTTGATACTGATTAGACGAATTTTCGTTAGGCCGTTCTTACATTGTGCTAGCCAGCTAAATAATATACACCCAGGACTTTGAGAGTACTTCTCGATTGTATGCCCTTAAGTGTCATAGAGTCTTATTTCTTCCCATTTTCTGCTTAATCAACAGGTGACGGCGATCATCAAACCAGCCTTTGCCGGCAGAAGGGTTTGAAGTGTAAGATTCAGAAAAAATATGAATAACAATAAATCAATAAATAAATAAATAAATAGGTAAATAAATGAAAAGATTTCTAAGGGAGAGCTTTTTTTTTTTGAGGTGCCTAGACCAGGCCAAACCTGGGATGCTCAAACACTATTAGAACAAGAAAGCCAAGAAACCTAGCAAAGAACCGAATGAGACGGCATTTACAGCGGCGGCTGCTCCTGCGGAGCTAGAGGTTTTCTTAGTAGTATTGGAGCTAGCGGAAGAAGAAGTATTTGAGGCAGCAGAGCTAGTAGAGCTGGCAGAACCGGTTTCATTTGCGGTCATAGTGACAGCATCAGTCAAAAGGGCTGAAGTGGTGGTGGTGGTGGAGGTGAAATAGTCCGAAGAAACTTGAGCGGAGAATTCCTCTGCCCATGTGTCAACAATGCTTTGCAGGACACCTTTACCGTTCATGTTAATTGCAGAAACATTTGGAGCTGGTAGGGCAAGTTGGTTGTCCAATAGGTAACCAACGTAAGTGGCGTTGTTTAATTTGTAGGTGGTGTCAACGTCTTTGTTGGTGATGTTGGTGGCATTGGCGACAACTTGGAAAACGTTAGCATCGACGTCATTTCTACCAAGGGATGGTAAGTCCCAGTTGGCAACTGGGGAAGAGATCAAGGAGTAATGGTCGTAGTAAGTAGAGTCAGTAGTGTTCTTCAAATCATCCGAGATGGCGCCACCTAGCAAGACTGTGAAAACCTTGTTCTTGATCGAATAAGTCTCATTTTCGTCGAATGTCAACACAACCAAAGTGTCTTTCATGAAGTAGTCATTGCTCAACAATGGCTGCAAGAAGCTTTTACTCCATTTACCTGCGACCTGGATGGTGGTATCGTGGCCATCGTTAGTCATGTTTGGTGTGATGAATGAGTATTGTGGCAGTTTTTGGTTGCTCAAATCTTCATCAAACATCGTGAAGTTCTTGATGTTAGCGGCTCTGGTGCTGTTTTGAGCAACAGAGTCGAAAATAATCAATGGGTTGTGCTTTCTGACATAATCGTTAGCGAAGGTCTGTTGGTTGGAGTAGTTGAACCCTTGGAAACCAGTGTATGGCATGTGTTCTTGGTACTCACCCCAAGAGATACCCTTGGTGTCCAACAAATCGACGATGGTCGAGACGTTAGATGGCATGGCGATGAATCTGTCATCGCTCAAGGAGAAGTAGTCACCTGAGACAGAGGCAACATAGTTTGGCTCAGAAGGATGAGTTAGACCCCAGTAGTTGTCCAACGTGATACCTTGCTCTGCCAACCATGCCAAGTCCGGCTCGCCAGCCGCTTTGTCGTAATCGGTGTTTTCCAACCAGATGATTACAATACGGTCGAAAGCTGCACCGGTGACATTAGAGGTAATGTGGTTGGTGGTAGCATTGGTAGCTACCTTGGCAATGTCAGTGGCCATTGGAGAGATGGTCGAGAAGGTCCTCTCCACCATCGAACTGGAGGAGTCTGCAAATACGGTCGCAGCGGTCGCAGCAGCGGCAACGAGGGAGCTAAATTTCATTGTAACGGTCTCTTGAGGATCTGTAGCTGACAATCACTCCCGCTACCGAAGAATTGATCGTCGCACGCCAAGTATTTATACATTTTCAAATCTGGTTACTGAGCCAAGAAACGTGTTGCCGCACTATACTACGTTGAGCGCTGACACAAGCTTTTTCCGGTTGCAAATTTCCTCTGGAGCTTCCAAGAATGAAATGGGAACACTAATAGGCTTTGGGCGTGCCCGTGCCCACATAGATTAATCTTTCCATCTACAAAGCGGCCAACATGTGGCCCACAGACAGGTGAAAATTAATGAGTCTGCTTAAACTCGCACAAAATTTTCGTACCCTGCACACCAGCACAGTCGATAACGGTAGATGCCTAGCACCGCTATATCCACAGATGCAGTTGGCAACACCAATCATGTTCTTGAAGAGGATCAGCATGCCTACAAAAGCGGTAATAGAGCAAGAACCGTTTCGTCTCGAGCATGTTGTCTAGACGATCATCTCTCTATTGGCCCCTATTGGTCCCTATTGGTCCCGATTGGTCCCGATTGGAATGTTCTTCCATCTGATCACGCTTGGCGGCTGTTTACCTACGTCTTCCATATCGATAACCCACGGGCCTCTGGCGGTCCCCATTTCACTTTTCTCATGGTCCCTTGAGCTTTCTGCGCGTCAGTCTAGCCGCGCAGACTCATGTTCGTGGCACCACGTGGTATGAAAGATGTCTAATGTTTGATGCAATTCAGAAGCGCTTTGCGCCCCACGTGGAAACGTACTAAGATTAAAGACTTTTCAAGGCTTCAGGGACCCAACTGTGACAGTTAATTAAAATGAAAGCACGTTTTTAGGGTGGCATGAACAGTGCCAATAGTGCCTAGATTATCCGATGACAGGATTGGTATAAAACAGTGGGCTTTCAGTCTAGCAGCTGAATGTGTAGCTTGCAGCAGACCAGGCGTTACATGCGAAAATACAGTAAGAATGAAAGAAGATTTATCGATGCAGGAGCTTCGTGCGGGTCTGCGGGCAGATTCACCGGACGGTTGCCGTGAGAGCACAGACACAGATGCTATCGGCGATAGCGAAGCCGTGAGGAGGGATCTGGACCTCGAGGAGCAGCAGATCGCCAAGGAGCGCCGGTTCGCTAGGGCACTCAAGTGGACGTTGGTTTTGGTAATACCCATTCTGATTGTTGTTTTCACAACTAGAGAAGTTCTGGTTCATAGAGGACTGCGTGACGCTTCGGCAGCGAAATCCTCGTGGAGGTTGGACACAAACACGAACTACACAATGGACACTGATTTCTGGATGGAGGCACCCAGAAACCAAGAGAGACACTACTTTTTCAATATTTCTACCATGGTGGGCAAAAGTGCCGATGGTATCGTTCGTAATTTGACGGTCGTCAATGGTCAATATCCTGCGCCGCTGATCGAGGCGAATGCGGGCGACGTCCTGTTCATACACGTGTTGAACCAAATGGCCGATGAGCCGGTCACGATCCATTGCCACGGTTTGTTCTTCAGCAAGCAGAATTCATTCCAGGACGGTGCGTCATCAGTCAATCAGTGTCCTATCCCGCCCCAGCAGTCGTACGTGTACGAGATTGACTTGGACGATGAACAGTACGGTACCTATTGGTATCATTCGCATTACGGAACACAGTATGCAGACGGGCTTTTCGGACCACTTGTGATCCATTCGCCGAAGGAGCTTGACCTGATAGACACCAAATATGACAAAGATATTGTCGTCATGGTGAATGATTACTATCACGACGTGTCGACTAACTACTTGGCAGAGTATTTGGGGTCAGATAATGAGAACACCGAACCTGATCCTGATAACGGATTGATTCAAGGGTCGAATTACTTTGATTATGTTGAGTCAAGCTATTTGGTTCCAAATGGTAACCCAGTGGCAGATGTGGAGTATTCTCCGGTTAATGTTACAATGCTGGACCTGGATCCAAAGTGCACTTATAGAGTTCGTTTAGTGAATTCTGGGTTTTTCTTGCCATTTGAGTTTGAAATTGATCGCCATCTATTGGAGATAATTGAAACCGACGGAACATTAGTCCAGCCGTTAACTGTCGAATCTTTGAGTTTATCGGTTGCACAACGTTATTCCTTTATTTTGCGCCCGTTAGATGAGGGAAATGAATTAAGAAATTACTGGATGCATGCAAATTTTAACCAATTCTGTTCTGCTGAGGTAAATCCGAACTTTGATCATGTTGTCACCGCAGTTGTTACATATACAGGTGCCAAGGATGCGTCGGCCGTCAAAATAGCGCCTACGGATTGGAATTACAATGGTGGCCAGGTTCAATGTAGAGAGTTTGATCAGTCGCAGTTGAAAACGCTCGATTCAGATCTGAAGGTGCCAATTGTTTCTAATGGATCATTTTTGCCGGATATTAGAGTCGATTTAGATGTTGCATTCCTCATCGGTGCTTATCAAAAGACCAGGGGTTACTTTAATGACCATACATATTTCCCAGTTGACAAAACTGCAACTATGTACGAGTTGATCAAGGATCCTACGGGTAATGCAATCAAGGATATTGCAAATGATGATGTATTGACATTTGGAGACAACCAATACATGATTAACTTGAACAAAAGAGGCGACATTGTTGATTTCGTTATAAACAACTATGATGACGGTGCGCACCCTTTCCATCTCCATGGGCACAAGTTCTGGATATTGAAGGTTGGTAATACTGGTTATTTCGACGAGTCTTACTACAATAGTGACTCTGATGCTATGAATTTTGAAGATGCAGTGCTGAGAGACACGTTTAACATACCAGGCTTCGGCTGGGCTGTCATCAGATTTGTTGTCGACAGTCCTGGAGTTTGGCCATTTCATTGCCATATTGGTTGGCATATGGAAAGTGGTCTTATGTTGCAAGTGAACTCTTTGCAAGAAGAATACACCTCTTGGACTTCATATCCGGAGGCCTGGAAATCCCAATGTCAGTACTGGGAGGACCAATAATGATAAATTTGTTTATGTTGACGATTGATTGCATTTTACAATGTTTGGTGTTTTGCTTGGTTTGATGATTTTTTTCCGGTTGCAAATCTATTTCGCACGGTAGGTATTCTTATATATATATTAATAAAATTAATAGATTAGTGGATTTGCAGGAATGTAATTTGAGGACGTGCTATTTTAATTTCTGTTGCGAAGTCTGATACAAAATAATTGTAAAATTTTGGTTTGATCGAACAACTCAACTTCTAATGGTTTACTACCTTTATTGTGTGTCTGTTCGCTTGTTCGCGGCAAAACGGCGTTTCGGCAGGCCGGAAAATTCGTTCTGTAGAAGAGATAACAAATGAATGAATAAAGGAAATTCAGGGCAACATGAGCGAGGGGAGAAAGCACAAGCATTCATGTCCTTACCATTTGCAAAATATAGTGCACCAGATCTGGAGTCTCATGTCTTTCATGTTGATCCCAAATTACCTCGTTATCAAACGACGGATGGCACCACCACTGGGCCAAGTCCTCATGTTCTGAAAGCGGGTCAAATTGATAGAGACAGGCCCAGTGAACCTCGAATGGATGCCAGTGGTAGTTACACAACTCTAGCCCAGTTGAGATGTCATCTTACTGGGCTACAGGACGATATCAACGATTTTCTGACCGAAAGAATGGAGATCGCTAAAAAAAAGAAGACAAGGCTGGAAGAACGAGTGGAGCACAGAATTGAAACCGATATCAATCATCTTCTTGATGGCAATGATGAACCTAATGAAGAGGATAACTAGAGGTATTCAGATATACGGTCACTGTGTACGGAATATCTCATTCTCAACATTCTGTTAAGTGAAAGAGGCTTGTTGAACCTGTGGGAACGCGGCTATAAAACTAATGCGGTAGGTGGCTTCGACAGCTTTTGCGATGAGTAAGGAGTCTAATTTTGCAGAGGAGACACATCCCACTTCTGGGGATGAATTAAAGTCAATGAAAAATGTCAACGAGCGATATCTACTGCTAAAGATCGACCTATTTGTATTGTCTTTCGTTTGTCTTCAATACTGGATCAACTATGTCGACCGTGTTGGATTTGCCAATGCATATATATCAGGAATGGAAGATGATTTGCATTTTAAAGGAAATGATATCAATATAGCTAACATGTGTTTTACCATTGGATACATCGTGTCAATGATACCGAATAATCTAATGCTTCTGGTGGTATCGCCCAGAATTTGGTTGAGTTTTTGCACGTTTGCATGGGGAGTGTTAACTCTGTCAATGTTCAGGGTATCGTCATTTGGTCAATGTTGCGCTATCAGGTTCTTTCAAGCAATGTTTGAAAGTTGTACCTTCAGTGGGACACATCTGATACTGGGATCATGGTATAAAGAAAAAGAGCTTGCCATGAGGAGTGCTGTGTTCACCAGCTCTGGTTTAGTTGGTTCCATGTTCAGTGGATTTATGCAGGTGAAGATTCACGAGTCGCTGAATGGAAGAGCTTCACTCGCAGGTTGGAGATGGTTATTTATCATCGATTTTTGTCTAACAGTACCCATTGCATTATATGGCTTTATCTTTTTTCCTGGTATGCCAGAAATTGACAGGGAGAGAACTAAGTTCTCAATGACCAGAGTGATCTTCAGCAGTGACGAGCTGAAATACGCTAGAAGAAGGTTACCGGTTCGTGACGAAAGTACTAAATTAGACTGGTCAGTCATACCAAGAGTGCTGAAAAGATGGCACTTTTGGCTTTTCTCCCTGGTGTGGGTTCTTGGAGGTGAGAATCTTAGTCTCGCTTCAAATTCGACTTTTGCACTTTGGTTATTGAATCAAAATTATTCCTTATCTAATAGAAATAACTTTCCGTCTGGAATATTTGCAGTAGGCATCGTCTCCACCATTGGGTCTGCTTTTTATTTAAGCTATTGGCGTAGAGCAAGACACTGGCATATTGCAGTGTTTTTAGCTTTAGTGATGTGTGTCGTTGCCATTATGGTACGTATTAAGCCGCTTGACCCTGCAGTGATGTTCAGTGCGCAGTATCTTGGTGGAATAGCATATGCGGGACAGGCAGTGTTCTTTGCATGGGCAAATGTTGTATGTCACCAAGATTTACAAGAACGTGCTATTGTACTTGCCTCGATGAACATGTTTTCGGGTGCTGTCAACGCATGGTGGTCCATAGTATTCTTCCCTGCAACAAGCACACCATATTTTCAAAAGGGCAGTTACGCACTCCTCGCAACGGCAATTGCGAGCGCTATCGTCTCATTGGTTATACGAGGATATCAGGCAAAAGATCTCGTCAAGAAACAAGTATTGCCGTATATCGATGCTAACGACATGCTGGATGAAGATGAGGAAGTAGATGAAATAGATGATACGCAAAGTAACTACGAATCGTAACTGCGCTATCAAGCATCAATACATAACCCTTTTGTATATATAGCCTATCTGCACGTGAGTGTGCGGCCGTACTTTTTCTTATTATCTGGTTCAAAAACAAAACTAAGATTTGGTCTAGTTGAAACAACGTAAAAAACAAAACATCATTTGGAGCCAGTGCAGTTATTGGACCTTGGTAGCTGATATTTCCACCTGTTGGGGACCCTTCGGAAGTATAATAGATAAGCTGACGTTTTGTTGTTGATACTAGCTATCATTGCGGTTATCAAGATGGCCCTAAGACCAAAATCAAAGCTGAAACCAGGTTCTAAAAAAGTGTGGCCGCTAACTAATGGCGATTTTAACCACTTTTACAAGAAGTTTTTTTCTGTATCTAACAAACGTGGGAAAACGTTGGGAATCGCGGTCGGTATTTCTTTGCTGCTTTACTTATGCACTAACATATTTAGCCTTGGAGCAGCATCGCGAAGGCAATATCCACCCGAACATGGTTACTATATAAACGAGATTCCAGCAAAAAGTACCTTGATTTTTCCGCCCATTGAGAATATGCCCATCTTACGGGAACTAGGTATCGGCGGATTGTACAACACTAGAACAGATATTGACGGCTACAAGGGCCATGTCTGGAAAGCTGATGACAAGCCTTTGACGGACGACGAAAAGAAAAAGACAACAGATCAGGTCTTATTAGTCAAAAAGTCATTCTTGGATCATGGGAAGCAGGTTTACAAAAAACAAACGGATTCTCCAGAGATAGTCATTGTTACTCTTATCGACTTTCAAACAAGCGAGATAGAGACAGTGTATAATGTTGTTCAGAACAGGGTTGATTACGTACAAAAACACAAATATGGTTTGTATGTTCGCTGGGCTCAAGAATTCATACCTATGCTAGACTCTCAGAATTTAGAAAGGGACTATGAATATGCGAAGCCTCTGATCATGAGAGCAGCGATGCATGCATTCCCACAGGCTAAACACCTTTTCTTTCTTGACCACGAGTCATTGATAATGAATCTTGACATCCCTTTGCAGGAAAATCTACTGGATCCTACCACGTTGAATATCGCATTGCTGAGAAATGAACCAGTCGTTGCACACTCCAACATAAGGACTTATAATCATTTCAAAGTGGAAAATACGAAACTCATTATACCTCAATCTCCAGAAGGCTATCTAGATATGTCTGCATTTGTTGTATCTACTGATCTTTATGGTAAGGCCTTTTTGGAATTTATCATGGATACCTTATTCAGTAAGTATGATTGGGAAAGCTTTGCAGCAAGTATCGGACACATTCTACAATGGCATCCTCATATACTGGGCAAAACGGCACTGGTCCATCAAAAATTGATCGCTGCACCGTACGATCCCAGTAAGGACGTGCCCGGAAAAGGCGCAGGCTCTGAAGAAGAATTGGACCCCTACCATTATACCGAGGGTGATTTTGTGGTATCACTAAGGGGCTGTAAAATTAAGGGCTCCTGCGCACAAGATATCAAGGCTTTTTACGACAAAGTGAAAATCCACTAATCTTCCGATGTATTTTATTATAATGCTACATATGGCAACTTGGCAAAGCCACGAAACAAGAATAAATTCTTCCGACAAATCCATTCCGTCAACACTTATAGACACTTCTTACTAAATACAAATAACTACATGCACAGAATTTAAGTTGCCCCTTATGCGATACGTTGTCTTGAGTTTATATAGTTACCTTATTAAGTCCCAGAGTGGAAAAGCACACGATGAATTGGCACTTAGCATTATATGAAAAATAACTGTACTGCTGGCTGGGAGAACCGTTTTAATATAACCTTTTTCGCTTCATTGAAATCTCAGTGAAACTTCGAAGTATTACAGGCAAATTCATATACGCATATCCTGAGTTTGTGATGTACTCATTAGATTTAGGAACACATTTGAACTTGTGGCATTGAGCTTCGAATGTTCAAGTTCAATCGAAATGGATATTATCTTGCGCTTGTGCTCGTGCTCGTGCTCGCCCACATAAATGTGATTGGCGTGCGCAAAGGAAAGGGTTGCAGGAACCAAAATATCACATCAGGATTTCTTTATCATTTTAGTTGATACTGTTCACCTCCCCTCATTAGTTTATGCTACTTCTTATACGAAGAAGATGAATTGAGGTAAGCATGTTGATTTGAGTCGTAGGACACCAATTGATGTTGAACAATACCGAACAATATTACTCCATCTCTATTTTAGCCGCCAATGATGTCTTTCGAACCCAGCGTCCAATCACAGGAGGGGAAAGTTCTTGTGTAGAAAGCTTGCCATTTTTGAATTTTGCATCAGTTTTCTGTACATTTGTAGAACGAACGCGTCAACCTACTGAGACGCGAAAATGTCGATTTTCGGCGGAGATTCATTTCGAGTCCTTCGCTTTCTATCATTTTGATATAATAGAAGGATTCAGTACATTTTTATGACAATTCATTCTCACAATGCATAACACAGATTGAACGGGCTCAAATTTAGGATTTAGAAGTACGTTCACAACTTTTAGCTCAATATTGTCGCTATTACAGCTAAGGTGGGGAGTTGATTGCCAGTTCATTGAGAGGAAACTATTCCAGTTCAGGAGCAAATGCAAGAGATTTACAAGGCACATATTATCTCGTTGACAGGGTTGAGAAATGAGTGCGAATCATTCCTTCCTAGTCCAATATCAAACTTAGATCCCATGTCACAGTTAAGGGAGCAAACGCAATTAATGGCGAACTCCTCGAAAATGATAACAGAGGAGCTTTCAAGGATTTCAAGAGGTGATTTATTTAACGCCCTTCAGTGTTGGTTTTCAGATGTGAATCTGCTTGAATGCTACAAAAATCTCCTATTTGCCTCTCAAAAGCTGATATTTTCATCAAATACTACAATTTTCAGGTCAAGTGTAAAGCCTAATTTCATCACCTGTGTACTGAATCTGTACGCGCATTTGGTTCAGTTCCGAAGATATTTGGGTGACACATTTGCTAGTTTGGGCTTATTGATACGTTCGTTTGAATGTCAATTTTTCTCCTCTTATAACAATGCCAATAGGGACATTTTAAGACTAGACCAAGTTCGCGACTTACTATCACACAGCTTTGACATAGTATCCGCTCCACTGATAGATATAAATAAAGTGGCCAAAAGAGATTTCTTCAGGCTTTCTGTGCGAAAATTTAATTTTGACCATAAATTAGTTGAAATCTTTCAATTTTCCAACGGGGAGATGGCGATTTTTAAAGTAAATTCAGGGGAATCAGTCAGTGTCTTTAATTCTCCTGAAAAGCTTCTGTCACAACTACTACGAGGAAATCATAAACTATTGGATCTTGGAAGAACTCTTCTATTTCCCTCATTAAGAAAATACGATTTGGAGATTAGCAATATTTCATCGCCATCAACTGTACATTTAAAAACATGCACTGGTAATAATGTGAGTATGACAGTTCAGTGCGTCGATCCCTTACAATGGGAGGCCCATTGGAAACAAGCATTCAAAAAATCTTTTGATAAAAACGATTTAATAAGTCCCGTCCTTCGTTCCACTTCTTCTGTCTCTATGTCAAAATCGTCGCATGCTTATCAAAATTTCAAACTGAAACTTTCAAAATTGGAGGATCTAAGGCCTCTCAGTGGTGAAGGACTCCCTATAATGTTACCATCGCCGACTTCGCCGACCAGAGTGAATAATATTCCAACACAGGTTGAAGAAAGATCAAGAAGAAATCAAACAGGATTACACAGATCCGAACCATTACAAAGGCCACTTTCAACCTTAATGTCACTTGAACAAGAAGAAAGCCATAATGAAAGCTCCCCAAATTCGCCATGTATAACGTCACCCACGTTGCAAGATATTGAATCGCTCAGTTGCGACAAATTAATCGAATTGGATAGAGCTATCGAGATGAATATTTCGGCTGTTTCAACACCTGATCCGGTTATACAAAGATACAAATCTGTTTCTCAGGAGCCTTCCTTGGAAAAGATTAGCGTAAGTTCTGAACAAGATGTAGAAGAGAGCGATATTGAAAGTTTTGTATCTGGAGGACCGGGTCACGATAAAGGAGTATTCGACGAATCTTCAACGTTCAACCCTACGGCGGATATATATAAACCAACGCTTTACTCTAGAAAGTCTTCGTCACTGTTGAGCCTTTTCAGCTCTAAGAGTAAAAGAGAGAAAAGCGTAAGTGTTAGTCCAGAAAAGCCTGATGACCAAGTTCAGAAAAGCAGCAATCCGTCTTCGATAGCTTCTTTCCACGAAGTAGATCTTGAGCATCATCAAACAGAGGATCAATCGGAACTTTTACCATCTTATATCGATCTTGACAATGGCGACATTATTTTTGAGAATAACCAAGTAAGGCTTTCATTCTGGAATGGAAAGCATTGGACTAAGGTTGGCGAAGCGCCCCTTGAGCTTTGCGTAGTTGTGCTGGAAGATGGGAGTACTGTTATGGTTGGCCATGCTTCACCGGACAATCGGTATTGTAAATTTGCTGCAAAAGTCTCCGTGGATTGGAAATGCATGAAATCGACAGCTCAAGATATCCAAATTACTATTCCAAATGGCGATTTTATTGCTAGTGTAATTCCTGCGAAGTCAAGTACTTTGACCGTAAGATGTCTTCAAACAGAAAGACTTATGAACATCTTACAGCATTGTGTGAAAGGGAATCTTCCCGCTGTCATTCCAAAGTCATGTACCGCAAGAACCTTGTCAAGCATGCCATCATCGTGTATCAGTAATCCTCTAACAAGGTCATCTACAGCTATGTCAGGACTAACAAATTCTAAATCCGAGACGATAAATACATTCCTTCTGCTGTCTGCTCTAAAAGTGAAAATACACAGCGTTGTTGAAGGTAAAGGATGGAACGTTCAAAATATTGGCAGCGTCGATATTCATGCGCAAGAGCTCAGGAATACAACAATAGCCATTAAATTCGATTTCATTTCCGCCGATAGAAAATTAACTTCATTAGTAAGCCAGATGCATGAAATTCAGAGAATTGGAAGAACAGGCTTATTATTAACATTGAAAGACAATGAAAAACTTCTAGAGTTTCAAAATAAACTAATAGCGGACCAAGTATATCGATTAATAAAATCATGATGCTCTTGATTTCGGCTTACAAAAGTGTATCCATAGAATATTGATATTTACATATTATCACCATAATTAATAGACATTTGCATGGCGCGTCTTTCCGACTAGGATTTTTCTTGGACGATGTCTTGTCTATATACTTTCCTTGAAAGCAACGATGCCTGCCGCATGAATATTTCTTCTTATGTCACGTTTGTCGACGTCATGAGTATCTTCAACTTCCCCCCATCTTTCGACTTGATGGGCGACCTCTAACGTTGCCGCCTGCACTATGCCTTCTATATCCAATTCTAGAGATTTTAAAGGCTCGGCCGATGCCTTATTCTGTAACATTAATATTCCACACGAAAAAGATTTCGTTGTTAATACAGTTTTTTCAAACACAGCTAAATCCCACAAGGAGACAGAGTCCAAATATTTCTTCGCGGCTTCTCTAGTAGTGCTCTCTTGCCTGTTGCCTCTCAGACCATCCAAATCAGAATCAAGAACCCTTAATCTGATCTCTGATGTCGTATATCTTCCCAAAAATTGCTCTACGGCTTTGATGATAGGTAGATATATCCTATTTTGTGAGTCCCTCAGAGCACCTTCATATTCAGCGCGTGGCGAAAAGATTAAGAGTGTATCCGTATCTAGATAACGTAGCAGATCAATAGCAATCTTATGACGGTCGCCGCCAATCTTTGCCATCAATTCTAAATCTCCATTTTCACCGTGTACATTTTCTAAATCAATACAGCGTGAGACTAATGAAGTAAGCGGTAAAAGGTGAGTTTGGACGGACATATCTGGGAGAGTTTCCCATTCTTTCTGTAGTAGCGTTGCAAGTAGTCTCCTCTCCTTCTCGATCGCCAACGGGTTCCCTAGAGGCGTTAAAATAGATTTTGAATCCAGCTGCACGAGCAAGCTATCACCATCTTCCTTCACAGAAACTTGTTTCCAGAATTTTTTGGCAGTCTTGGATAATCTATTTGTTTCTGTATTTAGGTTGTTCTCGATCGAAGTATCTCCACCTAAAACCGGAGCCACGTTCAATTCGGATATCGCATAGTACCTTGATTGTAGATTTGGTACCTTCAAGTAGCTGGCTGGTCTGAATAAGGAGCGTAACATCAGATAGCTCTTTTTATATTCTTTTGAAATTGATTCTCTTGAAATCTAAGTTATTCGACGACCGATTTGAAATTCAATATTGGAAAGGGCTCCGAAAAAAGGCTAGATGATAAAAGATCAAAACAGACAAACCAAGCACAACTGGCCGCTTCATTTGTTATGTCAACTCACCCTATTGTACAGGAGCTAACTTCTAACCTGAGGACTTCAAAAGCACAGCTCGATGCTGTGACACAGCAACTGGCTCGACTAGAAAGGCAAGAAATGCTGGCCAAAGTTACCACCGAAGAACTAGACTCCTATCCAATAGACAAAGTATGGAGATCCTGCGGCAAAGCCTTTATTTTGCAGGACAAGTCCAAGTACGTTCAAGATTTGCAACACGATGAAAATGTATTGAAAGATCAATCAAAAGCGCTACTAATTAAGAAGAATTATCTGGAGATGACAGTTGAAAAAATTGTACTTAACTTGAAAGCCACACTGGAAAAGAAATGAATAGCTGAGCATAAGTCGATGCAATACGTTGGATATAGACAGAGCTGCTGATAAGCTCTCTATATATACATAAATGAGTAGCAGTATATAAGTCGATTCCTTACTCTGTTGATAATTTTAAAAGCCCTGCGCTCGTCAAACAGCGCTATATCCACCCCTTTCTGTAGAGCTTCTATTGAAAAGTCTCGCCAGTATTTCTTTGATAAAAGAGGCCAAGGATACAATGTTTGTCCTGGTGCGATCCACAAATTCGTCACGAAAATCTCTGAACGAACCGCCACGTTTGTTGAGGTACGATACGATGACGAAATATATCAAAACAAACAGCACGAGATATATGAGAAACCACGTAAACCATGAAAGACCATGCTCTCCACTATAGTAATTTCGATCATTATCATGACGGCCAGCATATTTCGGCTTGACACAACCAGAGGGCCCTTCTATCGAGGCATACAAAGACGGATACTCTCCAGCATCAAATTGCTCATGTTTTAATACGTCTGCTTCAGATTCAAGATCACAAAAAAAATGAATATTCGTTTTCATTAGACTATTGCCCCATTTAATATCAGCAAAATGGAGAGTTAGAAGTCCAAAACTCGTCGAAGAGTGCATATAGTTCTTGGCATCGCAGTGGACTGCCTTTATTACAAAGGGCTCCTTATCAGGTAAGTGAACCCATTGCAAAACACATAGCATGTCATCATCATTACATTCGGCAGGCTTCCCCTCTAGGCCATTATCGCAGAGATTAAAGTACCATTCATTCCAAGTAGTACTAGGTGGCGTACTAACTTCATCCCCTTTTAAACTGATAGGTCCATCCAGTGAGTATTTTCTCAATGTTCTATCTGATGAACACTGGAGAGCGAATACATGGCCGGCAGCCAGGACGGCAATGACGAAACGCCATGATAGACTCAATCTCATGTCCTCAAGTTAATAAAGTCTCAACAAAAGTTGCCGCTGCAGAGCTACTGTGCCAATTGCCAACTGCCAACTGCGAATAGAATTATCTGAAACTCGTCCTTTGCTGAGAGACACCATAGAATCATACTTGAACTATCTTTTTTGGCCTAACTAATGCCCTCATATGACCTAGTTTTCGAACCCTATGTTCCGAGCAAGCCCTATCTATCATCTTGAACGTCACATCTGCGCGTGGTATGACGTCCACGACAAATGTGGCGTTATATTTTCTGCGACTGCTTTATTTTTGAACCCGTGCATCCCCATTACGCAGCCGTGCATTTTTGTATTTTTGCATCTATGCTAAAAGCGAATGTGCGTCTTTTTTTCACGCGTTGCTTCCTCCGTTGCGTTCGTCCTCATTACCGTTAACATCATCTGTGATTCCTCTGCCGCCCGGAGCAAGAGTTTCAGCCTAGGCTCGGCTTGGCTTGGCCTTCCAGCAGGGAGAATACTCCTGCTGCCTACTGGCTGGGATAGTCCTTGCGCGTGGAGGGCATGCTTGAGCCTGGCAGTTTGGCTGGCGATGAGCCGGTGCCAGGCTGAGCGGAGACCGTGCGCAGGCCCCTGGAAAGTGTTGGATTCCATGCGGTCGTGAAACTTCTTACCGTCACACAGAGACAGCACAGAGAGAACTTGCAATCAATATAGGTGTTTTTGATAGATTGATTAAAATCTCAAATTCGTCACTGAATTATTAGGAAGTGTTGAAGATATCCAAGAACTGACAAAGTGAAAATGGCTAGATACGGTGCTACCTCTACAAACCCAGCTAAGTCTGCTTCCGCTCGTGGTTCCTACTTGCGTGTCTCTTTCAAGAACACCAGAGAAACTGCTCAAGCCATCAACGGTTGGGAATTACAAAGAGCTCAAAAATACTTGGAACAAGTCTTGGACCACCAGAGAGCTATCCCATTCAGAAGATTTAACTCCTCCATCGGTAGAACCGCTCAAGGTAAAGAATTCGGTGTCACCAAAGCTAGATGGCCAGCTAAGTCTGTCAAGTTCATTCAAGGTTTGTTGCAAAACGCAGCTGCCAACGCTGAAGTATGTTAAATTATCCCCGATCAAACTAATTGTGTCGTAGATCGCACCAGTTACCAATTGCCAAAGGAATATTTTACTAACGTTTTATCATTTTTTTTCAACAGGCTAAAGGTTTAGACGCTACTAGATTGTTCGTCTCTCACATTCAAGTTAACCAAGCTCCAAAGCAAAGAAGAAGAACTTACAGAGCTCACGGTAGAATCAACAAATACGAATCTTCCCCATCCCACATCGAATTGGTCGTTACCGAAAAGGAAACCCAAGTTGAGAAAGCTGCTGAGAAGAAAGTTGTTAGATTATCTTCCAGACAAAGAGGTAGAATCGCTTCTCAAAAGCGTATTGCTGCTTAAGGATTCTTATGGATTGAATTATAGCACGATATTTGCAAGATTTTAGTTTTTTATCCAAATGTATAATTTAAAAGAAACTTACGAGTCTATCTGTATTTTTCGTGTCAGATTAAACTGAAATTAATAATTTAAGCATTTGGATTTACATTTTACGTATCTATTTTGTTTGCAGGTGACCCTAGATTACTACCGGATGATTGTACCATACCGACTTCTGGCGTCATGTAACCACTTATGTTTATGACATACATGCACATCATAAAGATTAAACCGTGTATGCCAATACAGTAGAATAAGAACAGCATTCTTGTTGTCTTATTAGATAAAATAATTTTAGCAAAGCTTGAAAACAACTTTTCCCATACTGAAAGTCTGTTTTTCCTGTAATATTCGATTTCCTTCTCCTTGAATTTAGCTAATGGATTTAATGAATCTTCATATGATTGTGAATACTGCGATTCAGTATCAAAATCATTCGCATGGTTAGTGCTGTCTTTGTGGGTGATATTGCTGTTATGTTTCGTAAAATAACGTATCCGTTCGTAGAGACCATTATTGTCGTTCTTTAGTTTCGATATTTCATGCATTAGCTTACCCTTATCAGTGTTATTTTGCCTCATCTGTTTTTCCAAATCACTATTTCTTTGGCGTAGTCTATCTCTTTGTTTTGTAATGATCGGCAAAATTGTGTTGTTGCTCATAAGAGATGGTGCCTCTGTCTCCTCTGGAATGCCGATAATAGAACTAGTTGGTGACAGCTTCGCTGACCTATTGTTCATTTGACGCGTTGCACCCGAAATCATACTTGCGGTATCATTAAATTTCAGATCTACTTCCTCTATTTTATCTAGATCCATTTCAAGTTTTTTGTTCAGGGACTCCAATTGATTCACTCTTTCCCTTAGACTCTTTAGTTCTTTGTTCAATATTCTCCCTTCTTCTTCTTGATCGGAATACTTTCCTCGTAATTCCGCTAAATTTTTTTGCAATCTTTTATTTGCTGTAATTAAACTTGCCTCCACTTTGACGTGCTCGTTTCCATTATTATCGCCATTATTTTGGCTATTATTGTCGTCGTCGTCATCGTCGTCAGCACCAAATTCAATTTTTTTAAGGGCGCTTAAATCTTGCTTCAACTGATTATAGTCTGAAAAATTATCCAATTTCATTCTCAAGGAAGTTATCTCCGATCTGTAAGACCCAGTTTCGGCCTTGAGTGATTTTAACTGATCATTCACTTCAGTTGTGGACTTTGAATGCATTTTACGATCAACCTCCAATGATGCGGTTAGTAGAGCATTCTCACTTTCTAATTGCTTGATCTTTGATTCTTTGGATTGTAACAGTAATTCTTGCTCAGCCGCACTAGTAGCTCTTGCCAGCGAACCACTCAGTTCTTCATTTCTTTTCTCCAGCTGAAATATCCGGGTTTGGGAAGACTCTAGTTCCTGAACCAAAATATTATATTCTGACGAGTTCGTGAACTTTGAAGGCACTGTATCTATATCCTCAACGACTGTTGCTCCAGTGGATATCTTATTTTCCAATGCTTCATTGCTACTGCGTAAAGTTTCGATCTGTTTAACAAGCTCTTCTTCCTTTCCCGCCCAGTTCCTTTGTTTTTCTTCCCAGGTTTTATTCAATTCTTGTTCTTTAGCTGATATTCTTTTAACTAATGTTTCAGCTGAATTTTGCTCTAGATCTAGCAGCCTGGACTTAAGAGTATCATAATCTGCGTATTTGGCAAGCTTGTCTTCAAGAATATCAATCTGTTCCCTCAATGACTTAGTATCATCGATTCTACTCAACTTCTCATCGGAGTCTTGCAATAGGGACTTTGGATCGGGAGCCTCAACAATCCGGGAATAGATATCCAATAAAATTACCTCGCTGCTCTTAGATCGTTTTGTTAAGCTATCAACTTCCTGCTGGTATTGCTTGATGATCTTATTTATTTGGGTTAATTTCTCTTCTGGGGTTGATTTCTTGAATTTCTTAGTTTCCGTTGCCAACAGTTTTCTCGATTCCAGAAACTGTGCTTCCTTTTCTTTCACATCTATAACATCCTTATCTAGCTGCTTCTGCAACGCCGTTAAATCAACCTTGGACCAAAGCTCGTATGCATGTTTATAAACGGAAGAATCCATTTCAACTAGTTAAATTTTCGTGAGCAGACTCCCAGCAGTTACTGAGACAATATATTGGCTGAAACTACCTCTAAATTAACGTATTGTTCACCTTCCAGTTCCTTTTGTATACTTGAATTGGCAAGGGAAAGGTGCTACCTTCAAATTTCGCGCCAACAATAATACCAAGATACTATCTCACGTGATAAAGATCAATTAAGATTTTGAGGTTTATTAATACATACATATACGAATGGTACAGATCATTTCATGTTAGGTTCACTACTAGGGTAATAGTATTTTCTCTATGCAGACCAATACCTATAAAACTGTGGGGCATCAATGGACACTGGTTTGACATCATTTTCGGATTTGATGGTCTCAGTAGTTTCTGAGGAGGGAGATCCTGACTTGGCATCTGAAGTACCAAATTCTGTACCAATGCTTAATTTTGGTGGTTTCGATAGCAAGTTTTTCACTTCTTCCAGCTGATTTGATAGCTTATCAGTTTTGATATCTGAATTTTTAAAATCCTTAAATGAGTCTTCAAGTTTTTCATACACTTGATTTGAATATTTGGTGAATGCTAATCTCTGCACTAAAACATCTTCCTGCTGGATCTGTAGTGCCTTTTTCTCAAGCTCTAATGATGCTTCGATCTTTCCCAGAAGCTTCAATTTCGTCTCAATTTTTTGCAATTGGACATTTACAAGTTCGTTAGATATTGCATTCATTTGTCTCTCTTCGCTTGTTGCGAAGACTCGCGACCTTACGCCAAGAGATGCTAAAGCTATTTCGGACCCTTCTTTTGCAGTGTCCTGATCTTTTGTTTCGCTACTTATATCCTCAACATTTTTCAGTGCACGATTTGTCATTCGTTGAACAGTTTTAGGATCGACTAAACCTACTAAGAAGGCAATTGTTGACATAACAGGATTCTCGCTTTTGGAAAATGGTAAATGTGGTGCATATTTTAGGGGTCCCAGGTCTGAATTATTGGTATTTTGGTGCAAAAATCTATCTTCAATCGGCAGTTGTAGAAATTTTAATATACATTGTTCTGGCGATTTTGTGCCAACTTCTTTTGCAATTTTGTACCATTCCGAACCATATTCTTGGATTCCTTTCAGTAGCTTTTGTAGATCTTCCTTTTCCCAACCGTCATCCAACATCGATTCTGTCAAAATTTTCGGTCTTTTCACACCGTTCGTTGCCTCCTTGGGGGGATCTATATTCTCTTGTTCCTTATTCTCTATATCTGTCTTCTCGTCTTCATTATGGCTATTCTCCTTCTCATTCGCTATACCGTTTGACTCCACATCCTCATCAATTTTACGCTTCCTTTCAATCATGTATTTATGCAAAGCACTATTATTATCGTCGGTGTCCATCATCTTTTTCAATTTTGCCATATCAGGTAGCTGCACAGAAGGTTTGTAACTTTCAAAAGGAAACAATCCTCTTGGAGCATCATGTTTAGTTGAATATTCCCCCGTGAAAGGTGGTTCAACATTTTTCGGCAACAAGTTGGCATCAATTTGATAATTTATTAGCCCCCATTTCATTAGAAATTTGTGTAGCCTGAATATCGCAGCAGAATCACCACATACATTCCTTCTTGCGGTCGTCACACTAAAATATTCATTTGGGTTGAGGCGATACGAATTTACCATGTAATTCCGACATCTGACATAAACTTGGGGGGTCTTTGAAGGTATTCTATTCGTAAAAAACTCAGGGAGAGATTGTCTCTCAATTGAGTGGATCTTCCTAAGATTGAACCATTTTGAATAGCTGGGGATGACAATTTCATGAGACTGTGGAACGGCTAATTTTTGAGCGTCCTGGTCAAATGGTATTATGTCGTCCTTTGTATCATTTTTTTGAGAATTGTCTCCCAACATCTTCGTCGATTCTTCCTGTTCATTAGCTTCGCTCTCTACTTTGTCTTGTAACGGCAGTTTTGGCTCCTGTTCACTTGCCATTTCTGATTTGAGTTCTGGCTCCGTTTCTGGTTTCAGTTTTTGCTCTTCCTCAACAGTTATCGGTTGATGATCTGTATCATGTTCTTCTGTATGTGGCTTTAGAGAACTCGTGATTGCTATATCCTTTGAATCTGATCCCTCTGGAACAACACCCGTCATTTCTGCATCCTCCTCTATTCGACCTGAATCACCTTCAGCCGTGACAGCATTATCATGAGGCTGATCCTCGGCCTTGGGCTCCGGTATTGTGCCAGTTTGTTCTGCAGAATCACTTTTCATTTCCACATCACTTGCTCCATCTCCAAGGTCATCGGTAGCCGCTATCTCAGCAGCAGTGGCAACTGTGTCTTCATCGCCGTTAGTATCAGAACCACCCTTCGATTTCAGGGAGCCTGTCTCAGATTTATCATCTTCGCCAAAAAGATTGGCATCATCATCATCGTCATTATCGTCGGTTGTCGCTGCCATCCTGCTGTCGGCCCCGAGGGTGCCAGCACCGCCAGCATCATCAGCATCGCCAGCATCGCCAGCATCGCCAGCATCGCCAGCATCGCCAGCATCGCCAGCAATACCGGAAACATCATTGCGGGCCACACTTTCGACACTCTCCGACTCCGGGGCCTCTACATCGGCCTTCGGACTTAAATGGCCTTGTTCCTGCTCGCTATTAACATTTGCCTGCTCAGGCACGTCGGAATTGGACATGATATATCCAATTCAAGCAAACACTAGTCCCGCGACAAGACAATCCACAACGAGTTCAAGGTTATGCTTTTGTAGGATTTCCTTCTTCTTGTGCTACACAGAATTACCGCCAAAAGTAAAACCAAAACTTGACGCGCTATTCTCGGGCCAAAATACACAGCTCAAAAATCCCTAGATATTAGACACCTCTAGCTAACACCAGCACTAACTTGAAAACGGCGCAATTCCTCCTAGGGCTGCCCTTTAACTTCCTTGGATCCCGCTGTCTCTTGTGCTTCTCGTCACTTTTACTTTTCCATTTCTAACAACAATCCTACTTGCAAAACAAAAAGCACTAGAAGAAACGGAATGCGAAATGCAGAAAATGGTTCGATCAGGGTAACACTCTTCAGCACGTCCGAAATGATTGCATTTTAAATCATGTGATCATAGTGTCCGGATTTCACGTGCTTAAGAGCAAAGAATGTCGGACAGTGTACTTTGATGCTACGAGTCAGATCTCTCTTTGGCAAAGATCGGTAAAAATAGCATTAAAGAAGCACACGCAGATATCTGGAGAAAAAAGTTAACTCCAAGAATACCAGGATAGTGAGCTGTAACATTGTGAGTGTTTCATTATAGGGCCTCCTGAGCAGTTGATCACGTTAACGGAAATCGAACTAGAGAACCTGTTGTGTTTGTTTCGATCGTACGCGTGCTTCATTCAATCGGAAGTTGGACTCGAGGACTGGAACTAAGGCTTGCAAGTGTACTATAGTCCCCTGATATTATAATGATTTGGTTTAGCTCGCTGTACGTGGCATTTCTGCTTTCCATCCTGAGAGTTGTGCTTGGTGACGTCTCGGTGGTAACTCCAAATTCCGGTGATACATTTTCCGGGAGCTCTGGTACCGTGAGTATAAAGCTGGAATGGATGGACAACGGCGCATACCCCCCCATCGACAAGATCTCATGGTACACTTTCTCTCTGGAATACGGTCCAAATACTGCTATTGACGCGGTGGGAACAATAAAGAAGCAAGTCCAAGCATCGGACATCACATTGTCTAACAATGTGTACTCTTATACCGTCACTTTTCCATCCAGTACATGTGGTAATGGTCAATTTTACATTCAGATCTACAGTTGGGTGGACAACCAAGGCTCCACTATCAACTACTCTTCGAGATTTACGCTGACCTCAATGCAAGGCGCTACGACGTTCACTTATTCGGATTCTATTCAACCTGCAGGCCAGACGAGTATCGCAACCACCACCCAGACGACGGCGGCAAGTATTGATACTCGATCTTTCACGGTGCCTTACACAGATCAGACTGGTATTTCAAGGTTTGCTCCAATGCAAATGCAACCCGCAACAGCGATTAGTGCTACTTCATGGACCAGGAAATTTGCGACCAGCGCTGTTACATACTACTCGACTTTCAGGACAACCCTGGATCAGTTGACCACCATAACGCCGGGGTGGTCATACACGCTACCCAGTGGGATTAATAGAGCAACACCAGCTCCATATCCTTCGCAAAATGGGGGTTCGTACGATCCAAAGGAGAAGCAAACTCTGTCTACAAGGAAGATTAATCTTGATAACAGAAGTGATGGATCTAGCTCGAGCTCAGACTCAAGCTCAAGCTCAAGCTCAAGCTCAAGCTCAAGTTCGTAAATTTAGACAGTGGGTCTTGAGAAAGGAGAAAATTCTGAGAATGTATACTATAAAATTTTTACATATATAGAAACACATTGTGCAAAAAAATAGATCTGCAACACATTTGGTAGTATCAGAATATTTCAGGAAACTGTTTTGCTAGTCGCTGTAGCGTGACTATGCCATCTACACTTATCTGTTCGTTTTCCTTCAGTATGCAAGGTACCGAGTCCAGTACGAGGAACCCCATTTCTCCCGTATCACTCGATCTGCAGATGAACTCGTGCCATGAGTCTATTTCAAAATGTTTGTTCAAGGAAACTTTGACATCACTCAGTGTTATCATCTCATTTCCCTGCGAGGGTGAGCTCAGAATCAGCGAACTCTCACTAGGCTGCCCCTTTACCTGAGCTACGAGCCTGAAGACCGGTGATTGCGTCTGCGCAACCTCGCTGGGATCTATTCTTGGTGTCTCGCTAGCCATGTTATCCAGGATGTCTAGTCACTCAATATTTGTGTACTTTTCTCTCTTACGAGTCGAATAACACGAAACTTTTGTCTATTGAATTTCTTTCTTACGCGTTGAGGAAAAAGATGCGACAAATACTACACCGAATACCCAAGCGTAACTTGAAGGTCACCTTCATTGGGGCGCACGTTATATGCCAACGATGTGTATGAGCCAATCTGCGATTATTCTCAGCTCTAATTTTGCATGTTTGGCCGTTTACAGAGTTGAGCGTCCTGCTGCGTCTTGATTCATGATAATGTGGCAGCTTCTTACAGTCTTCACTATTTCGTGAGATTACTCAGCAGGCACTCTCGAATTACGACGAGTACAAAGACCAGTACCGCTGCTCATCTCCAAACCTATGGATGCATTGTTGTGTAGTTGCAATGCTAGATTAAGGGACTATATAGCAGGTACGCAAGAGAGAAGATAGCTGTTACACAAGAGGTTTTGCTTTGGCCTACTGCTCGGGGCTATGTTCTCAAACAATGGTCTCAGGCAGTTATTGTAGAGATAGCCACTAGCCTACGAAGGCACTTTATCAAGGCGGGCCGTGGCTGACCAAGATGCACCATCACCTACACCAGTGTTTAAAAGCTAACGTTCATGGTTGGGAAACCTCTAAACAGACACTTGATAGACTACGATTTAGAGAGAGGGCCAATAGGGGATATTCTTGCCAACATGCTCAGATGATACTATCACGCCTGAAATACTCTCATCGGCAAACTACCCGACCACGATACTCTAATCTCTTATCGCATGCATAGTTTCTCGCAAAAGCGTCTGGGTCAATGTCTGCTCCATGTTATGCGTTATCTAGAGGTGTGGCGTCTGTCTTCTTGTGTTTTCTTCTCATGGCAGCTTCGCACAACCTCGGTCGGCCTTTACAGCGTGAGTTCGCGGACTCATGGTTTATTTTAAAGGGAGTATAATGTAGATACCAAAGCATTCCACTTTTAACAGCCCCACATATAAGTAGCAAGTTCCTGAGTTAGTATATCAGTTTATCCTGGAAGATAACCGACTCGTTATTGTAAGATAGTTTCTGTTTGGATTTGAGACATCGTTGTCGACACTTAGAAATGACGATAAGACAAGGATTTGATGGCAAGGCCAATGTCAAGGTAGCTTGCAACCAAAAATTCAAGAGAGTTCTCGCTACTTTATGTGCTCTATTTGCTATAGCTTCCTTGGTACTTTTCAAAGGTGGCTATCAAAATTCATGGCTGCAGTCATTGGAGTACAGGGAGTCATATGTGTCTAAGAAAGAAAGATGTGGCAAGGCTACCGCAATTAGACCTTCTTTCAATCGTTCGATCGATTTGATTCTAAATGACCCAGAGTATAAGAGGCAGTCCATCGAAAATTTAGCCAAGGCTGTTCAAATTCCTACTGAGATCCAGGATGTCAACCCAGAACCATCCGATGACCCTGAATACTATAAGTACTTCTATCAGTTTCATGAATATTTGCAGGCAACTTTTCCGTTGGTTCACAAACATCTTAAATTGGAAAAAGTTAACGAGATTGGTCTACTGTACACATGGGACGGTTCCGAGGAGGATTTGAAGCCAATTTTATTCATGGCTCACCAAGATGTTGTCCCCGTGGAAAGAAAGACTTGGGATGCTTGGAAGTTCCCTCCATTTTCAGGCCACTATGAGGAAGACACGGACCTGCTATGGGGTAGGGGATCTAATGATTGTAAGAACCTGCTTGTTGCAGAAATGGAAGCCTTTGAACAACTGTTGAGAGATGGTTACAAACCAAAAAGAACTGTTCTACTGTCGTTGGGATTTGACGAAGAATCAAGTGGACCACTAGGTGCTCAACATTTAGCCGCTTTCCTCAAAGAAAGATATGGTAATGACAGCATTTTGAGTATAATCGACGAAGGTTTTGGCGTGGTTGATTTGGGGGATAATGTATACGTTGCGGCTCCTATTAATGGAGAAAAGGGTTATGTTGATGTGCATGTCACTGTGAATGGTCACGGAGGACATTCTTCTGTTCCCCCGGATCACACGACGATTGGTGTGGCAGCAGATCTAATTACTGTACTAGAAGAGAATTCATTTGATTTCGATTTCGAAGTTGACAATCCATTGTATGGTCTGTTAACTTGTGTCGCTGAACACTCTGAAAAAATACCAACCTGTTTGAAGAAAACAATTCTTGGTGCACCAGAAGATTCTAAGAAGAAAGCTGCTTTGGAACACTACCTATCGAACGACCCTCGTTTCCGTGAACTTATCAGAACCACAAGGGCTGTCGATATCATTGAAGGTGGCATCAAAGCCAATGCGTTACCCGAGGTTACCAGCTTCTTGATCAACCATAGAATTGAAATTCACTCTTCAGTGAAGGAGACGGTCGACCATGACCTTAAATATGCTAAGGAAATCGCAAAAAAGTATGGGTATGGATTGTCGTTGAACAATGAAACAGTGGAAGCTGAGACTGAATTAGGATACATTGATGTTAGCATAAACAAAGGACTGGAACCAGCTCCTGTATCGCCAACTTCGGGACCTGTTTGGGAGCTGTTTGCAGGGACTATTCAAGACGTTTTCGAAAATGGAGTTTTTGCAAAGCAACCAGAGGCAAATCTTTATGTCACAACAACTTTGATATCTGGAAACACTGATACCAGATACTATTGGGATCTATCGAAAAACATTTATAGATTTATTGGATCTATCGTAGACATGTCTGTGATAAAAACGTTGCATTCGGTCGACGAGCATGTTGATATCAGTGGTCACTTGTCTGCCACTGCTTTCGTTTATGAATATATCATCAATGCGAGTGAAAATATCTAAACAAAAGGAAATTGAACTTTTACGCCAAAGTTAGTTATCTCAATACATATATATATATATATATATATATATATATGTGTGTGTGCTATAGAGAATCAACTTCCCTTTAAAATTTATACTGAAGTGACACGCCCTGTGCGGTAACTTCATGTTCACTATTACCGAAAACACCATTATATTAAACACTTGAAGAACTAGAGGCATACCTTATAATATGATCATGACCCTTTTCATGCTTGACTTCATCTTCTTCGCTTAAAGAATCTAGCACGAATTCGGGATGGCCTTCACTTGATGCGCCATCTTGAGCTACCGATCTCACAATTGTTGATAATGGAGCATTATTTAGATGGTCTGGCCTTGCACCTGAAGTATTTCTCGATCCATTTTTGAAAATTGACGCTAGGTTTGGTTTGAGAAAAGTGCTCCCTTTCGTTTTCACGGCATCTGGTGTTCTATAATCAACATAAAAGTTTGATTTAGACACGGATGAGCTCGAGTGGTACGTTGAATAATTATCATATCCCTTTTCTAATGATGAATCAGAGTAAGATGTATCTTGCGAGTCCGAAGATGAAGATAGCATACTCAAAATGTTAGCAACACGGTTTGCCTTGTGCTTTTGGATCGCGTTTTCAATAAATGTGACAATGAACCCAAGCTTAATCTTCTTCAGGAAATTTGAGTATAAACGTAATGCATCAGTCCCCAATCCAAATATAAAAAAGACCATCATTGACATTAGAATATATAACCAAACACTGAACATACTTTTACCCTCATCAAACTTTGGAATTGTTTCCCACGTATATTTCAAGTGCGTCTCTTGAAAGCTGAAAGGTCCAGTTAGATTTCTCACATCTTCTACAACACCATAAATTGACAATGGGAAAATTACCAAAATGATGAGAAAGCAAAAGATCAGTAACCTCGCAAACCGGGTCAAATTCAATTTTGAATTGGTGCAATGCAAAATGTCTCTAACATCTTTTCGTTTCTGATAAAAGATGATTAGTACCAAAGTGGCATAAACAGCTCCTGCTGCAGACCAAATTAAAGCCCACATCGTGTATATCACAGTGGTGACCCAAGTTGGAGACAAAAGATTAGTGCACCCATTGTAGCGTGCGATACCAAACCTTGAGAGTTGAACGATATAGGATAAGCCCATAACCGCGAATGGTGTGGCGAGACACATAACCAAATCGCGGCCAATCTTTCTCCAAGAGTTGACATCAGGAACTACGCTATCAGCTTTTAAAACAATGTGCAAATTGGATGCAATAGTCGTCACAGCGCAAGCAATACCGACGTTCGCACCAACCTGTAACTTAGTTACAATGTCACACCAACCTTCTCCAGACCATTTTATAGCAAAATCGCTGCCACCCCAAATGGCTGCACTTATCAAAAAAGTGATGTCCATTAAAAGTAACCATGTTATTAAAATTATAGCGGGTATATTTTTACTTTGTGAATGCCATGCTAAAGGTGGCACTAGCAAAACAATTGAGATGGCGCAAAGACCAATTATGTCGGATTGAAAAGACATTCTGGTTTCTTGAGAGCGACTGCTAGTAGCCAAAAAACAAGTTGAGTCTCATCCTAGTATCCGCCGATTTTATATATGGCTCTCCCACAGAATCCGAAACGAGTTGAGTCTCATATTTCATAGTTAACTGAAAACCAATTCAAAATCATTACTCAATTCATCGATCAATAGTTTGCCTTGTGGGGCATATTCTCACCATGAGGGAGGAGGAGTATCTACTGAGGCACTCTTATCCATCGCTGACAGCCTTAAGAGTTAAGACTTCCTTCCTATTTAGTTTGTCAAAGAGATCTCATTTTCTTCACCAAGAGCCCTGCATTAGGGCTTTGGAAGACCTATTTTAGGTTTTGTGAATTCTTAACATGAAATCTGGAATATCGACTATGGCCAAGATAAAGATCACTTTATCACGATATATCTTATTCAAGCAAGTCTAAGAGCGTTGATGCATAGAGCATCGATAGGTATTGTTGTCCGTAGGTGCGACATAAGACTGCTGAGTGCTAAAACCGGAAGCGATAATGGTCTTTCCGAGGTGATAGACTTCGCTAAAGTAATACTTCAAGATGTGAAGAAAGGTAAGCTTGGAGAGAGTAGCAAAAATAGCACCGTCGTGCAGAGCTCTTCAGAGAAAAATGTTAAATATACATCTTTTACACTGTCTCCGGAGCATGTTGAGCATACTAGTGTGTCTCTAGAAGAAGAAAAGATTGATCCAGCAAGCTTGAAATATGATCTGAATCGTATTCTGTATCAGCCGCTGACTCTACATCCGCTGAGGGATGTGAGATCTGGTATATACAATTTTGAACCAGACTTAGAGGTGATACCCCCGATCAGGCTGGAATCGAAGAATCCATTTAAGTTCATCACCCCATACAGAGATGATTCTTTATTGAAACTCGCTGAAAAATTCAAACAAAAATACATCTCTTCTACAAGCTCGATGACTTCGACATTGAGCCACCTGCATTTTCTTCTTTCGAATTTCAGACCATTGAATATCATTAGTACACCTATCTCAAGGAACTTTCCTCAAACGAAATGTAAGTTCACCAAAGGTGCTCAATTTCCATCAACAATTATTCTAAGAAAATTGAAGAATAATGTTATATCATTAGATTCAGACAAAAGTCTAGATAGAGAAATTGTCTTATCGACTTTAGGCAGTTCATTGGAAGAGTTTCTTACCGATAAAACCTACGATAAGGATGAGGAATCGTATCATTTTTCTAAGATTGATAATTTCATTTTAAGATCACAGCTGGATGCGTTTGATCCCAAGTTACCAGGCAGTGGAGTTTTCGACTTGAAGACAAGAGCGGTAGCCGCGATAAGACATGATATATCATATGTTGAAAAAAATGATAATTTCACAGGATATGAAATTGACAAAATACACGGCGAATTTGAATCATTAGAAAGAGAATTTTTCGATCTCGTAAAAAGTACTCTGCTTAAGTACTCTTTGCAAGCGAAAATTGGTAAAATGGACGGTATCTTCGTCGCATATCATAATATATCTAAAATGTTCGGATTTCAATATTTGCCTTTAGATGAGATAGATTACATCATTCATTCAAACGTCAATTCTAACTTTCAAAAAGATATAAATAAGCGCGACAGGATGCTACGAAAAATTCATGGAGCAGATGAATTCATTCTAAAATATGAACGACAGGATCGTCAAATTGCCAAGGCTCTTGCAGATGCTGAATTTAAGATGTCCATTGTACTACTACGAAATATACTTGTTCACATTGAAAATATGTTAAAGCTGAAAGGCGACATAAAATGGCAAAAGCTTAAGATAATGATGAAGACTGAATCTAGATCTGTACATTATCCAGATTCCCGTAAAAATAAAAAGATTCCCATTTTAACAGTCATTGCATTACCTCTACCATCAGATTTTGAGGACGAAAAATTAACAGTTAGAGGGAAATCCAATTCGGACGTTACAGCTCAAATAGAATCAATCAGGAATGAGAACAAGAGAGCTCTCCAAAGTAAAAAGATGTCAATTATTGGCTTCGATGTAGATGTCCATCATTTTTACAAACATCACCCTGAAAGTATCTCGCTACCTGAATTTGCGAAACCGGAAAATAAGATATTGGATTTGAAAACTTGTCTCTATATTTCTCAAAAATGCAATGAAAACTTTTACAAAAATTTGCGTTCATTTGATCATCCAAGCTTTTTCCACCCGAAGGATGTTTCAACTTGGAAGATCAATTGTCGCTTCAGTGAGATCGAGAATAAGGAAAAACTAATTCAGCTTTACAGCAAGTTTTTGGATGAAAAATTAAAATCTTTAAAGGAACAGTGCGTTGTTAGGGAATCGCTCATTCATCCGGATAATTCTGATGCAATTGTAGAACGAATTAACAAATTCATGGCAAAAAGTTATCAAAGTAATAATGAGAAAGCCCGCAAGAATGGAATGGGCCGTCCTGATGAAGTTCCAACGACATTCCAGAATCAATTACGCGCTTATGCAATGAAAGGTAATACAAGACGTGAGCTATTGAATAAAGTAGAATCAAAAGATAATTTTGGTACTATTTCAAAACTGACATGGGATGCTTGAAGATATTTGCTGTTGAATCTAAATATACAAATAATAAGTTTGCGCATCTCAGAAGGTTACTATCTGTAAATATGGCAATGGCATCACACTAAGCAGTAAACTAATTATATTATGTTTATATCATTAAAGAGGGATATCGACTAACGACTGTTGTATATACTATGAAAAGTTAGTCTCATGCAGAATAGGAAGGTGTATGTTGAAGTTATACTGAAAAGGTGTGTGCTCTACCTCTTTTACTTGAAACTTGACTGTTGCTTTTGCCTTCATTCGAGGAATCATTTGCCGAATTTGATGATACACTTAAATTATCAAGCTCAATCTCTTCATTAATTACGACGCTGTCCGAATCATTTGTCATGGCACTTTGATCGTTCCTCATGGAGTTGTAATAGTATTTATAGTAAATGTATTGCCCACCAATGTAAAAGTCCAGAGACATTTGAAAAAGAGCAAAAACGAGAAAAATCACAGAAATGTTACTTGCACCAAAAATCAAATATATAATTTTCAGCGCATCACCGCAAAGCCAACTGATTAGTAGTATCAGTTTGAAACCTTGAATTGATTTTAACTTGTAAAGAATGGCAATCTGCGGCAGTGGTAAAAGTGATTCGATCAACAGACCTAACGAACCAATTAATGAGCCTACCCATTCTGATAAGCTTTCCCAATTGAACACTTTCGAAATTACAAAAGTCAGCAGTAGTTGGAAAGTTGCGAATGAAGCTAAAAATTTCCAGAACGAAATGTCGCTGTCCCATTGCCAAAATGACTTGAATCTCTTGTAGCTTGGATCAAAAAACTTCAGAAATTTATAAATGAATACCAACAGAATCTTATAAGTAAACGCTGCGAGGTTTTTTAACGATAGTGTCTTCAACATTACTTTCCAATTTTCACTGAGCGTGGGCGGCTTGGAAGTACCAAAATATTCAAACCAAACATCATGAATCAATTGTGAGAACGATTCAACATCATTCAAGTTGTGATATTTATATTCGTCAGGTCGGTAATTCAAAGTAGTTCTCAAAAGCATCAATTGAATGAAAATCATAACTAATGACTGCCTAAGCAGCGTTATTTCATAGGGAGTAATAAGATAATATGATACTCTCAATATGCTCGCGATTAACATTGTGGCGCAAATATCGATCGAGAATCCTAGCGCAGTCTGCGACTGTTGTATACTAATAATTGTTGACCCGTACGAAAACAGCGGTGTAAAACTTATCAAGTTGTTAGCTATGAATTGCATCGTCAGCCATTCTGGTATATAAAACTGATCGACTTTTGGCAAGTATGATGCCAGCGAATCACCTATATCGGCTTCATGTTGACCCAAGGCAGTTACCACTGATTCTTCGGCACCCCCTTCCATGACAGGTGAAAGTGGCGGCTATTTGAGGTTTTGTAGTATATTCAAGCCAGATTTCAAGTTCTCCACACCTAACCGCAGGACCAACAAGCTTGCGCGACCGCTTCCTGGGACACTATAAATAAACTATGAATGTGTATTTGGTGATATATGGTATAAATGAAAACCGAACCTCGCAATATCATCCAATACGTTTTCTCAAGACATTTGACAGGGCTGCGAAGCATTGTAAGCATAGCCAGTCAGTCTGGTTATAGACTCGAGATGGACGCCAAATACTGTCTACGAATAGCGTTTACGTCTGCCTCTGGTTTGTTTATGGCCAGCCACTTGGGTTCGTCTTGGAATAGTCTCATTGCCTTGATATAGTTCTTAGTTGTTAGAGTGAATCTGTGGTAGATCCCGGCTGGGACAATGAGCAAGTCGCCCCTGGAAATCTTAACCCGGATCCATCTCTCAGTCAGGGAGTCCTTGATGTCGAAATATCCCTCGCCGTCCAGACAGTATCTGATTTCCTCGTCCTCATGAATGTGCTCCTTGTAGAACGCCGCTAGCTTATCCAGCAAAGCAGCTTCATCATTCTGGAAGGATTCTGGACTAATACTAACCACGTCGCGGTTTTTATAGTGCCTTTCTAGAGCCAGGGCATCTACGTCATCAAGTTTGTCTAAAAACTTGTATAGTACCCCCAATTTTGCAAGCTGCTCTAGGGCAACTGTTTCGCCGCTATCATGTGGTTCCCTGAAGTCAACATTATCCTTATTGTCAAAAACGTACGCCTCAACCATTGCAGAGAAAACCGAATCGCCGTTTATTTCGTTCCTGCTTCTGATCAATATTTCGGTATTTCCCTTGCAGCTGCAGCCTTCTAAACGAATATGTTGTGTCATGGGAAGCCAACTCTCTTCGACACAGTAATCGTTATAGATGATCAATATAGCAGAATCCTGAATATATATTGGCGGCTAATGGTTAAATAAGTCTTCCAACCTACTTTAAGATATAACTGGGAAACATCTCCGCCATGCATTCGTTTCGATCCGTATATGAGCCATTGTGCTGAGTTAGATCTGAAGATGACTACATATCATCAAAACCCTTTATGTCCAGCCGAGTTAGCCTTGAACAAAAAGCTCGCTTATCATTGGAAGGGATTTATGCTGATGGCTTCATGAGCAGCTTGGTAGTAGACATTAGCGGTCGATAGACGGAGTATGTAGCTTTGTGAATTTTTATTTTAATCCTTGGTTTTCTACAATATGAAACATACAAAAGATGTGAAGTGATCAGACAGAATAATAGAAAAAGGTGCGATATTTATATATCTCAAATTGTAACTATTGAATCGTTGACACTGTCATGAATGAAAATTTTCCACGGATGATCAAGCAATTTATTCACCCAAGATAATTCCATTTATTTAATCCCATAGAATGCAGGGCACGGCTATCATTGCTGATTGATGACCATAAAATATTTCGTAGTGATGGCCCTGCTTGTAATCGTCTCGCAGTAATTATCAATTGGTTATCTTCCACATCGAACGATTATTTGTTAGGGCTCACCTCACACAACTTCGTTGATTATTCAACATGTCATCCGGAGCTTTCATATATAGATATCGCCATTTATATATCACTGACTCTCAGTTCTGACAAGAAATATCCTTAGAACCAATGAGTAGACTGGTTCACAAATTCAACAAAATATTATCCATTTCATCGGAACAAGCTCTATAAAGATCATCGCATGAGGGTGGTCAGGCGCCTTGAAGAGTCTTCCTGGCAGTTGTTCGGGGCTGGCTTAACAACTAGAAATAGCTTCTATGGCCAAGTTGGTAAGGCGCCACACTAGTAATGTGGAGATCATCAGTTCGACTCTGGTTGGAAGCATTTTTTTTCGTTTACCCATTGTTTTGTTTTGTTTTGTGTACGTAATATCTATTTTTGTGCCTAGCGCGGTCGATGGAGGAATATCTGCTCTTTCAACCTTAACAAAAATAAAAATACGGTAAAAACATTGGTGCTGAAAAGAGTCTAAGCCTCGTTGTAAATTTGCCGTAAGGTTTTTTTGCAAAAATTGCATTCCAGGCAGTCCCATTCCACGATCAAGACGTGAAAAACATAGGCTCGGTTTCACATTGGTCGGTGTATATCTCATTTATTGTACATATTTAGTTCTTGATATATATTATATGGAAGCCGGCGCAAAACGTTGTGCTTATGCTCTTTAGTCTCGGGTATTATTGATATTTGAAATCTTATTATTAGTTTTTTATGTTTTCATTCTTTAGGTTCATGGTCCATTGGACTGTTTCTTGAGCTGCCAGTACTGGTGAAATTATCATCATCATCGTCGACTTCGTTGTCATTTTCTTGATCACGTCTTTCCTCCAATCGGCTTATGCTGTCATCGGGGTTTACAACTCGTAAATGTCTTTCTTCCATCATGTCCGGTAATGAACCTGTGCTGAATCTTTGGTTGCCTTGATACATGAAGGGCGGCTCTTCAAAAACGGTGGACGGATGTGCTTGCAAATTTAATGCCGGATTATTACCATTATTGGCGTCCTCGGCTAAAAATATGTTGGCAGTTTGTGTGCTGCCTCTGTTGAGACTATTGCTAGCGCTCACGGTACCAGCTGCCGCAGCCGTCGGTACGCCGAAAGACAAAGATGTAGTATCGTTTGACCCTAAATCATTTCTCGAAGGTCTACGCCAGTTTGATGTTGAACCGCCAGTTGGTGCCATTATTGGATTCGCATCTGCGTCGCCGAAAGAATATGGCTGATATTGTTTCGTTTCTTCTAGATCCGGTTCTTGATTTTGCTTGTGCCTTCTCCATAGTATAAAGAGCACCACAGCGACTATACCTAGTACACCGCAAATTACTCCAACGACGATTCCTGCAATAGCGCCGCCACTGAGCGCGCTTTTGCCTTGATTCGAGGATTTATTGGAGTTTGCATTCGCGTCCACTGAGGCGGATGCGGCACCAGCTGATGAAGAGCTTGACGTGGCTCCTATGACAGATGTCTGCGTAACAAAAACTGTCTGTTGTTCTCTATCCGATCCTGTTGTCATGGATGTAGTAATGATTTGTGTGGTAACCCTGATCGCAGAGCTGCCTGAGCTGGACAAACTGCTGCTGCTGCTGCTGCTGCTGCTGCTGCTGCTCGAACTACTGCTCGACGAGGTGCTTGTACTGCTTGGACTGCTTGAGCTGCTTGGACTGCTTGAGCTGCTTGGACTGCTTGAGCTGCTTGAACTGCTTGAACTGCTTGTGCTGCTTGTGCTACTTGAACTGCTGCTTGGAACGCTAGAGCTACTCGTACTGCTAGAGCTGACTGTGCTACTGCTGCTCAAGCTGCTGCTTGAGCTACTACTAGAACCACTGCTTGGACTGCTGCTGGAGCTACCGCTACTGCTGCTGCTTGAACTGATGGCTGAACTGGTTGTGCTGGTAGAACCCGCGCTGCTGGTTGAACTCCCGGAACTGGTTGCAGACACTGCGGAGGAGACTGCGCTCTGATCCACTGCATTGACATACACCTGAATTGCACTGCTACCACCGCATGTTTGGTATGGCCACCCTACACACGCTGTGTCACAATTACTATCAGCAATCGTGGCCAGAGAATTCAAAGAAGACGCCGAATCCCCACAATAGCATCCATTACCGTTCAACAGCGCTACTACAGCAGCATCGCCACACTGTTGTTCACAGTACGACACCGATTGGTACTCGTAGCTTCCCTTGGAAGTGAGACCGGCTGCCTCTATATCTGATGAAGAGTAGCACCCCTGGTAGTTGAACGTGGTGCCACATGCTAGCGGTAACAGCAATGCGAGCCGTAGCAGCATACTTAAACCTGCCTGTGTCCTGGTGCTCGGCATCAGAATACCAAAGAGAACCCTGAAATAACTATTGTTATATAAGAACTGTGGACTTTCTTGTATTACGACTGCGATCTTCGCAATATGTACGCTCTTCCTTGCCTTTCGCTGCGCTGCCCCAACTTGATATGGTTGACCTTGGGCTCTCAATCCTACCACCTGTTACAGCCTTGGTTGTGGTTGGAACTGTAAGTACAACTTAAAGAATCCATGATGACCGGTCCTCCTTCCTGCTTCAAGAAAATTCGTCAATATGGATCTCTTGAAACAAACAAAGAAACGTAGATTCGAATCGCTAGTCGCGGTGTCGCTCGCTTCACACGGCCTCTCATGCAACGAATAAACCGTTTTTCTTGAGCAGCGCTCAGAAGACCCCGCAGACCGCATGTTTTCGTGCGCGACCTAAACGCGAGCGTACAGTAAACAAGAGCTTACTGCGGTGCTTTCTGCGCTACCTCTTCCGGCCTACCCCATCAACAACCTCAAGAGGGAACAATGGCCCACGAGATGTCGTCGTCCGCCGCTACCTCACGTGACGGTTCCTCACGTGCAATCAGCGTGATATTCACGTGGGCAACTTTTTCTCAAATTTTCATCTTTTCGTTATCTCATCGCGGATCTCTGCGTCAACAGGGTATAGCTCGCGGCGACGAAGACTAGACTAGACTGGGTTTCAATTGCTTACAATTGCTTTCAATGGCCCTGGAGTCGACGTGACATGTCTCTTAAGGCTATTAATGCGAATTCGGCAAAAAGACGGCAGGTTTACAAACCTGTCCTGGACAATCCGTTCACCAATGAGGCGCATTTGTGGCCGCATGTCAACGAGCAGCACTTCATATGGGACCTGGTCCAGACAACCATCCTGGACAAGATCGGCAATTACGCCAACATTCCGGCAGACCAGTGGCCTTGGGACCTCGAAGGGGACTACAATAAGATTGTGCAGTTTCTCGAGTCGCAGAACTCGGAAGTAATTCTCTTCGTATGCAATAAGGACACAATGGTGTCGAGCGTTCTGCTGCAGCAAATCCCGCTACTGTGCCAGATGTCGGACTGTGAAGTTACACTCGTTCAGTTTCCAAGAGGCTCGCTGCAGGTCCTGCAAAGGTGTCTGCCTACGGCAAAAGAGGGTCTGTTCATGTTACGGTGCAATGAGAAGCTGAAAGCCAGCTTCATCAGCCAAATTAAGAGCCGGGTGTCCCCGTTACATTTTCCGTGGCTGCAGTCTGTCAAGTACCAGCCCACCAGTGTGGGGCTGGTCAAGACAACTGTCCCGTTGGCCAAGGGAAAGACTACTAAAGAGAGGTGAGGCCGCCCATCATCTCTTCGGCGCGACCGCACCGTGTACGAGGGTACAGTAGGCGGAGAGGCAGAGAAAAAAAAAAAGTTCTGAAAAGTTCTGCCAGATTCATTGCATGGAATGTATATATACCGACGAAGCGTCAATCCAAGGCTGAGCAGGAGGGAACTCAGACTGGCTGGAACTTGTTTGATCATTCCGCGATGGTTGTTTTGAACCCAAACAATTGGCATTGGGTCGATAAGAATACGTTACCATGGACAAAAGACTTTTTCCAGAGTCGCCTGTCCGAATTCAGCGTGGTTAGCAACGACAGTAGGCACCGCATTACCATCACATCCGTACCAGACGTTTCGGGTGATTCCAATGTTTCACAGAGAAAAGGGAAACCAATTTGTTATTATGATCTGCAATTATCGTTTGCCGTCCAAATAGCCGAGCTGGAAACGGAAAAAGAGATATGCTCGGGAACCATCAGAATCCCGGAATTCATGCATGATGAAACTCATTTTGAAGTTCAATATCAGAACTTTGATTCATTCCAGGACATGGTCAAGGTGGAATTCTATCCAAGGATCAACGAGATTCTTTTAGAATACCAACCAACCTTGATCGAGGAACATTCAAAAGATTTAAAACATAATAAACAATAATACTAGTAGCATCATCTTATACATAGAATTTTAGTACAAATAAGGAATTATCTTATATGGAACTTTTCTCTCATACTCCTCCCAGCTTTTGCCATACTTTTCGCGACATTTGTGTTCATCTCTTGATTGACGATGCAAAAGTAATGTTGCAAAATACAGTGAGTAGTAATATGTCAATGGTGTCTGAAACCAGGTTGTTAAACACCAACTTAGTGAAATTAGCCAATCACCAAAGTAATTTATATGTTGGGACTTTGACCACCATCCATCGCATAACAATTTCGTACCTCTCTGCGTCTGAATGCTTTTCAAGTTTGGTAGTTTTCCCTGTCTAAATTTCGATTTTTGTTCGTTGGCTGATCTGAATATGTAATATCCCAATACCATCATACCTGCAATTGCTGATAGTTGAAGATTGTTCAATGATATTGGAGAAACACTTAGATAACGTGCCTGTAAAGAATAGGTGAATGGAACCAAAACCAAATCACCAAACGCTAACATAAATCCAAAACCATCGGTTGTAATATCCATCATGGTGAGAACCCCTTCTTCATTTAACACGCCATCAAATATGTAAAATCCTTGCAAAATATTCACTAAAAGCAAAGCGTTGTTCACTTTACCAGTTTGCAAGTAGTAATGATGTAAGCAGGACAAGTTGATCATAAGCCATAACAGCATGCCGGGTCTCAGCTCGCAAAACATCTTGATATCTAAGGGACCAAATCGTGGATTTAGTTCCCGGCCAATAAACCAATCATAGATTGGATTTCCTGTATTACCGCCTAGAGCCAAAATTTTCTCTTTTGATCCAACACCATTTCTACCGAATAAAGGAAGAAAGCTGACGAAATAACAGTAAGCGGATAGCAAAACAGAAAAGAGCAATATCACAATGCACAGCTCAACATGATTGTTGTATAAGAATTGTAGTTCGGGTAGTTCTCCATTAGTTAAAGCCCATCTAACGGCTAGAATTAGTACCAAAGCGGCAGATATAGCAATGCCATTAATTTTGTACGGTAGTTTAGTGCCATCTCTTAATTCAACACCCTTCATATTCTTACCCGGTAATATTATGTCAAATAATGCTAGGACAGTGAACCATGCAATGTAATATGTCCAAATATCATACCTTGTAGCATAATAACTATATGATCTTATTCCATTGCAGATTTGTACCAGGTCAAAATTTTTGAAGAATCCCACAATATAATAATCAGGCCTAATCATTTGATTGAGAAAGATAGTGAATAATGGCAATCCTATTGAGATTGCTAAAGCCCCAGTGGTGCCTCCAAACTCAACGGTATGGGTTCTAGGATTGAGTGTCGATACCATCGTCGTACTTATGATTGATTCTTCTGACAAGACAGAGAAATGCTATGTGTTTTAGAATGAATTTTGTTTTATTCAGTTTTTGAAGCAAAATACCTTTATTTTTTTTGGATGAGACTCTGTGCTTTCTTCGTTTAAATCGTCAAGGGTACCAAAAGCTTGAAATTCATAGCTAAATGTGAAAAAATTTCGTTTAACTGCACAGAGAAGTAGAAAAAAGCCAGAGCTAATCAGCTTCGTTCAAGAAACATTCAGTAATGGCGATATTAATAAACAGTAGCAACTTCTGTATAACAATCTTAGGTAGCATCTGGTCCAACAATATGCTTGTTGTTGGTATCACGTGGCCACTTTTTAATGGAGGCTCTTGCGTAAAGTTTACTCCATTTCCCATAATCATAATTCCATTATTACAATCAAGCCATGCACCGAAAGTGACCTTGCTTCGTAGCCTCCTACTGTTTCCGAACTCTTTTACCAAGAGATTGCCCAAAAGGTCAGATGAAAACTCTGATATGGGCTGCGTAGTTGCGTTCTGAAAGATGAAGTACTTTTGCCAAAATATCTTGCATATTTTTGGCAAAAGTGTTTTCAATACCATTTGCATGCTGCGACGATGTCTAGCTGCTCTGACAGAGTGAAGCCATTGGCACCATTTAATTGCCAGGTCGCGAAATATTAACTCAACATAGGACTCAATTAATCTTAACCAGTTGATGTACAGATGCGACAACGACTTCTTATTGAATTTTTCCAACACTATTTCAAAACGAGCATGGTATTCCTCGATTTGTTTTAGAGTTTTGAAGGGGCTCGTAGTCTTGTCAAACATGACAACTTGTGGGAGAATACACACCTCTGAATAGGTCACATCACACTTATCCAAAATCACAGTGGCTCCTTCCATTGAGTCTTCATTATCCTCGGATGCTGTATCCTGTAACTTTGTAAGACTAAAATATTTGGCAAGCTGGCAATTCTTTTTTTGGCGGCGCTTACCTCTGTTGTAACAATCTTTGAACAGCTCAAACGGCCGAAATTTCTCGTCGGCTCCACGTAGACTCAAATGTGCATGTGTCATGCTGTATAAGATGAAACAGCAGGCTTCTGAGTGCACGATTTTATCGTTTTTAATTGTGCGTAGAAACGATTTGGGTGGCTCGTTACAATCCGTTATACCTTTGCTTGTTCCGAATATCGACATCGTGCTCAAAGCTCCACCTGTGCTAGACAGTAATATCGAACTTTCTTGATTCATTACTGCTCCGTGAATATCAAATGGTATGCTCAGCACAGGGACTCTATTTTATTTAGCCGCCAAGCTAACATTTCCAGGTAACAATTCGGGTGTTAAAGAGTCATTACATACGACATATAGCTTCCTGATGAACATTTAAACCCTCTACGGGATCAAAGCTTAAATGCAAGAACGCACATCAATCCAAAAAGTGTCAAGTCTGTGTCAGCCAGTTTGGCTTGGGAACAAATCAAAGGAATCAGGGTTATTTTGATGGTACTACAAAAATTCGAGGCTCTAGAGGCTTTACAAGGCTCGCTGCTAGCCGATTTGGAAACAGTCAAGAAAGATGATTGTGATGAACAGCCAGAGGAAGAATCATATTTCACAAAAAAGATAGCTGACTCAGTAATAGAATATGAATGCTTGCTGAAGGCAGCGATTGTTGGCATGCATTATGCGCATCGAGGTTTGAAACTCAAATGGGTAAGGAACATGGAAAGGAATGGCTGCGATAAAATTAGTATTTTGCAAAATGATCAGCAAGCCAGAAATGCTAACGAAAATGCAGCGATAATATCTCATCTAAGCGACCTACTTGGGATGTTAGATTGGATTAGTGAGTTCAAGAGGGGATTCCGTGAAACTTTGAAGGAACGACATGCTAATAAATTGATAGCTAAGGATTACAGAAGAGACGAAGCTATTGCTGAGCTCGCAGTCCAATACATAGACACTAAAACCGACAGTCAGACAGTTAACTTAGGTCAATCAACAACGAAGGACAAACTATTGAACAAGACAAAAAATCTGACCTCAAACCTCATAAAGGGTAATCAAATTTTGCAGTCAGGCGTTTTGCAAAGCGATCTGAATTTAGATGAACTGCAACAGCAAACGCGCAATTTGACGACTGTTAATGACAAATATACGCAATTTGACGCGGTGTTTTTAAGAACGAATCAATTAGTGAAAACCCTCGAGAAAGCATCTCACCAGGAAAAAAGAGATGTATACATTTCGCTGGGTTTCTTATGTCTCTCAATTTCATGGGTACTATGGCGCAGAATTTTCAAACTACCCACGAAATTGGCGTTTTTTGTGCTGTTCAAGTTTTTTAAAGGAATTCTAACCACCATGGGGTTCGTTTCCAGAATCTCCAAGACAAATAAACAAATTTTGGCGGCCACCGTGAATATACCGGAGGAGACACATGTGTCTTTGACCACAGCGATAGACAGTGTCGAATATGCTGTCAGTGAAGCTATGGACAGAATCCTACGCCACGACGAGCTTTGAACTTTGGCCGCACTATCGCCGAAAACGCCGTGAGGCACATGCACTGTTAAGAGCCTGAGAAATAATAGATCGCACACCATCTAATGGCGTGTTCTCGAATCTCGAATCTCGCAGTGTCGAATCTCGAAGTCTCATTGCCCGTTTCCCGCACGAAACGCCACCTCTGCAGATTTGGAGCTCATAGTTATCGACTATTTTTAATGTCTTCCTTTTTCTGTTTTCGGGAAGAATTCCGTTTTCGGACTGAATTTTTTTGTCCTTGAAAGGATGTTCAGCGAATTTCGCCGAATTTTTTTAGTTGGCCGCGATATCGGGCCAAAAGTATAAAAAGTAGTTGATAATTCGCTTTTCGACAACGCTATCTTGAATCTGGCTTTTAAAAAAAGAGTTACAGCACCATAAAGGGAACGAAAAAGCACTGATCAGTGGATTGGCATCTTTTTTTTTTAATTAAGCCAATTTATGGGAAGAGACTACCGATTTTATAATTAGAGCTGCTTGTTATTCGCTGCTGCATAGTTGAAATAGGAGGCGTTACTTTATAAAAAATTTTCCTATAATGTCGCTGCGCGATGATTCTAGTTCACCTAGTGACAGCGTAGATTTTCAGAAGTTGAAGAAGGAGCCAATTCATACTGGAATGAGTGCTCTAGGGCATACAGGGTCCGTTGCAATGTTTGAAGAAGATGTGGATGGTGACGACGAAGAAAAGGATTATGTTTTGATAAAGCCGGTGAATGATGAGGACGATACATCTGTAATGATCACCTTCAATCAAGGCATAACTCCATTCATTCTCACGTTGACATTTGTAGCATCTATCTCTGGGTTCATGTTCGGTTATGACACCGGTTATATATCCAGCGCACTGGTTTCCATAGGCACAGACCTGGACCACAAGGAACTAACATACGGTGATAAGGAAATAATCACTGCAGCAACTTCGCTGGGAGCCTTAATATCGAGTATATTTGCAGGTACCGCTGCCGATGTGTTCGGAAGGAAACCTTGTATAATGTTTTCCAATATAATGTTCGTGATTGGTGCAATTCTGCAAGTGACAGCAAAGACATTCTGGCAAATGGCGGTAGGAAGATTAATTATGGGTTTTGGTGTTGGTATCGGTTCTTTGATCTCTCCATTATTTATTAGCGAGATCGCGCCCAAAATGATCAGGGGCAGATTGACTGTGATCAATTCGCTGTGGCTAACTGGAGGTCAATTAATTGCATATGGTTGTGGTGCCGGCTTAACTCATGTTAATAATGGCTGGAGGATCCTTGTTGGTCTTTCTTTGATTCCTACATGCGTCCAATTTGTTTTCTTCGTGTTCCTTCCCGATACACCAAGGTATTATTTGATGAAAGGGAATCTCACAAAGGCAGCAGATGTTCTGCAAAGAAGTTACCCAGGCGCAACTGAAGCATTGGTACAGCAAAAGATTCACGAGTTGGTAGAATTGAATGACTCTATACCTGGAAAAAACATCGGACAAAGAGTTTGGAATATAACCAAAGAGCTGCATAAGAAGCCTGCAAATTTAAGAGCATTAATCATAGGTTGTGGTCTACAAGGTATCCAGCAGTTTACTGGTTGGAACTCTTTGATGTACTTTTCTGGTACAATATTTGAAACCGTTGGATTTTCAAACTCTTCAGCTGTGTCTATCATTGTCTCTGGTACTAACTTCGTCTTTACACTAGTTGCATTCTTTGCAATAGACAAAATTGGACGTAGAACGATCCTTCTGATTGGTCTACCTGGAATGACTATATCTTTGGTAGTTTGTGCCATTGCTTTCCATTTCATTGGTATCAAGTTTGTTGGTAATGAAGCTCACGTGTTACACGGTGGGTTCACCTCCTGGGGGATTGTTATCATTGTTTTTATTGTTGTGTTTGCTGCATTTTATGCTCTAGGAATTGGTACCGTTCCATGGCAACAATCTGAATTATTTCCTCAAAATGTCAGAGGGGTAGGTACATCGTTTGCCACTGCGACAAATTGGGCTGGCTCCTTAGTGATCGCTTCAACTTTCCTGACGATGTTACAAAACATAACACCTTCTGGTACCTTTGCATTTTTTGCATCTCTATCATGTCTGTCAACATTTTTCTGTTATTTTTGCTATCCGGAATTATCAGGTTTAGAACTAGAAGAAGTTCAAACTATCTTAAAGGATGGATTTAATATCAAAGCTTCGAAAGTGTTGGCTAAAAAAAGGAAACAACAGGTTGCATCAGCGGAAAAGCTCAAACTAGAGCCTACCCACGAAATTATTGAAGCATAATCAAATACAGAATATTCTAACATGAAATGAGGCTCAAACTACATGATAGTGAGGATTCAGCTACGCATTTGCACTTTCAGTTGTATAAAAAAAGTAAATAATATCTCAATATGTCTGCAATAAAGGGACAAGTAATTACTACTGATTTCGGATGAATATCGTCTCTACTTTTGTGATATATATCTATTTCTGAATAAAAGGATACAATATATGTCAATTTTTGATGCCCCATATCGAACGTATATAATGACCAACTTTGTTTGAAAAATTTTTGAGATGCGATGAGCTGCTGCTGTTACAGAAGAAGACTAAGAAGAGTACACTTGCAAATAGTATTACAATCTCAACTGTGGAGTGCTACTTTAGGTATTCGAAAATTCCAATGGCGCCAACTATCAAAGGAAAGAAGGTTATAAAACGTTCCTCAGAAAACAATAGGGGGAATAACAGTAGACCTGTGAAGAAGCCTAGAATTTCCATAGATTCTTCTGATGAGAGTGATCATGCCTCAGGAGAGCTGTCTAATTCTGACTCCTCCGAATCTTCCTCTGAAGATGAGCTTGATGAGATAGAGAATACAGCCGCTTCTGATTCTGGGCAATCGGTTGCCGAAGATGGTGACAGTGATGAAGACGACAGTGATGAAGACGACATCGAGGAAGACAGCAAGGATGATGATGGGGACGCCAAGGATGAGGGTAGCTCAAATAACCATGATGAACAGAGAAAACTGCTCAAGGAGAGGAAAATGCAAAGAAAAGCAGGTACTCAAGTCCAGCATATCAAATCTTTATGGGAAAAGCTTCGCGTTAAAAATCCTCCTGTGCCTAAGGCCGTGCGTGAAAAATTGTCCAATGAAATTTGGGAGCTCTCAAAGGACTGTATAAGCGACCTAGTCTTAAAACATGATGCTTCCCGTGTTGTCCAAACGCTCGTGAAATACTCCTCGAAAGAGCGCCGTGAGCAAATCGTTGCCGCATTAAATGGTAAGATTTACGCACTAGCTACTTCTGCTTATGGTAAATATCTACTTGTGAAATTGTTACATTATGGCTCTAGATCATCCAGACAGGCCATCTTGAACGAATTGCATGGCTCTCTAAGAAAGTTAATGAGACATCGCGAAGGTGCCTACGTTGTCGAAGATTTGTATGTACTATATGCATCCCATGAGCAAAAGCAGCAACTAATAAGAGAGTTCTGGGGTTCCGAATATGCAATCTTCAGAGATTCGCATAAAGGTTTGGCCGTTGAACAAGTTTGCGCGGGTAGCGTTGAAAAGAGAAACATCATTGCTCACAATTTACTTGGGACGATCACCGCATCAGTAGAAAAGGGTTCAGTTGGTTTCCAAATTCTGCACGCTGCTATGCGAGAGCTTGTTAAAATTGCCAATGCCAAAGAGATTTCGGAGATGATCGAACTTCTAAATGAACATTTCGCAGAATTAGTACATACACCTGAAGGGGCAGACGTTGCATGTACTTTGATGGCGAAAGCTAGTGCGAAGGAGAGGAAATCTTTGATCAAAGCTTTGAGACCACATACGGAAACTCTATTGAAAAATGAATACGGTAATATTGTTTTCATCACATGCTTGCTCTGTGTTGACGATACTGTTTTAATGTTTAAGTCATTTGGTCCCTCTGTTAAAGATAATATACAAGAATTGATCACAGACAAATACGCTAGAAGACCATGGTTATATATTTTGCTGGGACTAGATGGCAAATATTTCTCACCACTATCAATGAAAGAGATAAATCGATACATTGAGATGTCCGAACAAACCTCGAAGAAACCAGCTTTACAAAGAAGACTCGAATTATTGAATAAATTTGCTCCCATGTTTTTGAAATGTGTCAATAAGCACTGTTCAGAAATTTTGTCGGAAAACTTGGGCTGTCAGTTTATTTCAGAAGTACTAATAAATGATGAACTTTATGAGCAATTGAGTGACAAGGAAACAGATATGTTCAAGCAAGTGATTGATACAGTAATTACGGCCTTTAAAGGTGACATTTCTGAAGAAGAACACCCAATACAGAGGCCGTTTTCGACTAGGTTACTCAAAGGTCTAATTCAGGGTGGTAAATGGAATAATAAGGAGAAGAGAATTGAACCTTTACAGAATGTTCAAGGTCTCGGCGTAGATTTTGCCGCTAGATTCTACGAAGATATTATAGATTCTTCCAATCTACTTGACTGGATCAACAATCCAAACAGCTCATTCACTATTGTAGCAATATATGAAAAGTTGAGTGAAGAAGACAAGGACAACCAGTTTTTAGAAGATTTGAAGAAAGTTCTACCAGAAGTTGATGCTTCAAGCGGGGATAACAAAGGTGCCAAATTATTACTAAAATTGGTTAAATGATTACACCTAAACTTCACGAGAAAGTGCCGTAAATAGACATAATTTTTTATATAGAATGTATATTACTCTTAATACCATTATTCAAAAGTTTTTTCACTTCGATTCAAAAAGTTTGATATTTAAACTCACATCCATGCACCACTTTATGTATCATTTCCTTAGAAAGATGGAATATTTCAGATTGACAGATACTTTCAAAGATCGGTGTAGAAGATTAGAATGAAGCCTTTGTCAGTAGTTTTTCACTTTGAATAATGATAGATAATGATCAAGAGAATTCATCCAGTCAAGAAGAATTAAATGTCTCGGAAAGTCCAAAAGAATCGATAGCGGATACGCCTGAATGTGAAAAGGAAGATCATGGGATGCTCAACGTTGAGGACGGACCTTTCCAAGTATGTCCACTGATACAAAGCTTACCATCTGAGTTAGAATATACAAAGTTTGAGGCGTATAATGAGAATATTTACTTAGGAACTTCCACCGGTGATCTTCTACACTACTTTGAAATTGAGCCCCGCAATTATATGTTGGTATCTCAAACAAAGTTCGATCCAGATGCTACCCATCCAATTAGTAATATTATTCTTCTGCCAGAAATAGAGCGAGCGCTTGTGCTGAGCAATTGCACACTTGTTCTTTTCTTGCTGCCAGAGTTCGCCCCAGCACCGAACACATTAAAACTTAAAGGTGTGATTGATGTCACTTTAAAAAGCTATTCAGTGCATTCTAATCTTTATAAAGTTTATGCTGCCCAAAAGGAACAGATCAAACTGTTAAAAGTTAGTCTGAATGCCATTACACTCGCAAAGAGTTATGACTATCAGCATATAGAAATAATGAGAGCACAGGGCCATACGTTAGCAGTCAGCAAAGCAGGTAACTACGAAATCATTAATTTGAAAACCTCAGGTACTATTCCTTTATTCCGAGTGAGCGAAACGGATGCACCGCTAACACCGGTGATCGCTGAATTCACTCAGCGGGAGTTCCTTATTGCCACAGGGGGCGCCTCCTTGGCAGATAGCTCTATGGCCCTCATTGTCAACCATGAAGGAGATATAGTCAATGGTACAATTGTTCTGGAAAACTATCCCTCTGCAATCATCGTAAATTCCCCATATATTGTTGTTAGCTTTGATGAAAAAGGTGTGTTCGTTTATAGAATGGGCGATTATTCGCAAGCTGTGCAACGCATAACAACAAATACATCTAGCTTGAAAATTGCCAGTACGTCAAAGCTCTTTAGTAAGTTTAAAGATAATAATTCCAGACACAAGGTAGTGGAAAAACTGCGAAAAGTCTCACTCATAAAGGATACAAATCAAATCAGGACTGAGAATGAACGGGATCATATCAATGGGATTTTCGTTGAGAGCTCGTCGCTAGCCATCTATGGGAAGTCAGGGATACACATTCTACTGAAACGATCACCAATATTAGACTTTACTCAATTCGATGAGAAATACATTGACGAAATCAATAGATTTCTCATGCAAAATCAGTCCAGTCATCCATCGAAATTTGAAGAAACCGAGCGTGAGTATTTAACCACCATGATGCTGTTAATATTATCTCTTCATTGCAGGGGTATTGATGAGGTAGTAATCAAGGAATGGTGTCTTCATCGGAAGTCAGTCGACTTAAGATTACTCTTTTATATATTAGGGCTAGATGTATTTGGAGATATCTGGGTGCCAAACGGACTGATGAAACCGATAGAAAAAGTTAAGTCACTCAAATTGATACACAAATGCAGCAATGTTTCACATTTGCTAAGAACCATTAAACTTGAGATTGATGAAGCCGAAGGGTCGTCCAATATTTCTGACGAAAAGGTAAAAACTATAGATGTCAATATCTTCAAACAAGAAGTTGGTCAAAAAGAAGGGATTATAGATGTTTCGTATTATGATCAAAGAAGTTTAGAAGAGATAACAAAAATCTTGGAAAAAGAATCCGATAAATGTGTCCCATTACTTCTCGATATTTTTGAGAGACGAGGAATGTTTTTAGAATCCTTGGAACTAATGAAGGAGGGAGGAGATTTTGAGAAAATGATTATATTTTTGAAGACGAATATCACAAAGTTTCCACCAGACTACGTTAAGGAAGATCTAGTAACTGATTTGATGCTGTTTATCCATCAATCGAAGAAGCTGGATGCGAATTTAGTCGATGAAGTTATACAAGTGCTTGCCATCGCAAATGTAAATCCGAGGAACTTAATCGCAAGAGCAGGCGAAGACTCATGCTTGAAAGCTCTTATTATGGAAAATTTGGGTGCACAAGATCCGAATGACAAGCAGTACTTGGCTGGATATTACCTCGCGAACTTGCAAAAAACAATGCAAGACAATAATTTATGGGATCTCATTGCAAGTTTTGTCTCCAGCTACTCTCATGACATGAATTACACAAAGTGTTCCCTTATGGAATTTCTGATGATAAAAATTAAGCATGATAAAAAACTCGAAGAGTTTTCCAGACTTTTCCAAAATATCACAGCACTCTATAAATCGGACGACGACAAAAGACTTTTATGTGACACTATCGATCAAATTGAAGCATTTGACATTAACCATACGCTAACGCTTCTAGTTTTGGGCGAAACTGGATCAACGTTAACCTTTTTAACGAAAGGTGAGCTTTTGGATGTATTTATGGCATCTAATGATTTTCTTAATATGGAGGCACTACTGGACCGTGAAAATATAATTAAAGTCCTAGAACACTATGTTTCGCTTCCTAACAGAGAGAAATCGGCTCCACTGATATCTTATTTACTGGAGAGAAATCAATTTTTAATTCAAAATCACGATGTTCGCCTCTCCATTCTGAACAAACTTCCAGTTGATGCTGACTTCAATTTGCTATTTAGTGCGATTTATTGCATCATAAAAAAAATGGAAGGGCAAAAAAGAGATCTAGATCTGAAAAAAGCACTGTTGAAAAACGAGCTATGTGTCAATAACAATCTTTTAGACTGCCTTAATAAAGAGATGCAGTCATAATCTTATACGTAATCCCTGACCAGTCAGCTTCACTCGAATGGACACGATTGTGACTATTTACATGAGGTTCGCTCAAACAACGAATATTTAATGAGAATTATTTAATGAAACAGCGGCACTTGCCATGGGATGCTTTCATAGTTCTGAGAGGCCTTTCAAGCCAACACATACTTGGTAAGTGTTCTCTTTGATCTCCGGATCCAGAATGTTACTTTGCAAACCGTGCCTGGCAACGTCGGCATTGAATGTCAGCTCTTGCCTCTTTTTTTCAGATTTAGCAATGCTGTTGAAATCGCTCTTTTCCAGCGGTTTTAATTCTTCATATTTTCCGAGCACAGCAGAATCAAACATTGGTTTGTCTTCCATTATAGTCAAATTTTTGAACAGTTTCTCCTTTTCAAGTATCAAAGAAGAGGCTGGCATATATCTGCCAAAATAAGGCGTCATTACGGATAAGGCTATACTTTCTGGAGACTCTTGCACATTAGTGGCAAGTCCATAGTTTGCACGTCTGAATAATGGAAAGTTTGCTGATTTCATTATGTTTAAAGAATAGCTGACTATTCTTGAGGATGCAGTGTTAGGCAGATTAGGATGGTACTTGAGTAGTGACAACGGGGTAGGCTCCTGAGGTACGTAAGCTTCCTGAACTAATTTAGGCTTTGGGGGAGGAAAGCCAAGACGTTTATTCTCATCCTTTGTTCTCTTAGCCGAGCCTTGAACACTCCTGCTCCTGCTACTCTTTCTCTCATAGGCGTTGGCTGGCTTTCTGCCACCTATTCTTCGGTTGGAAACTTTTGTGGTCTCAAATGCATCGATTAGATCATCTGAAAGCGCAGGATTATGCACCTTACTCGCAGTTTTCCTCTTGAACTGAGGTTGTTTATTGACGATACTATGATTGAAGGTTAAATTTACACGAGAAGAAACCGTCCCGGTTTGCTGTTGCTGAGAGTTAGAACTTTGGTTGGAGCCATTCAACTTACCCTTGCCCGTTCTATTCATATTCTTCCGGTTGTTCTTCCAGTTCATTTTCATCGCACCGCTGCTGGCTGTTGCGGTCTTCTTAGCCGTAGCTTCCTGTGCTCTTGCCAAGATATTTTGAAGAAACTCTTGAGTAACGCCAGTGCTATAATTAGCACGGCTAATTATATTGAAAATCATCGAAAAATCGCGACGGCTCTCTATCAACTCTTGTGGGACCCTCTAGCATCTGATCAATTTTACAAAAACCTTGGAGTTTTCACGCTGGCAGTTTTTTCACGATTTGACGATCCTCGCGGGCGTTGAAAGCGACCTACAATCTGCATATACTATATATAGTTCCCGCAATTAAGCAGATTAATTAGACTTCAATAACTGGTACGGTATCTTATGCTCCGTGAGTATTTCCACAATGGCTGCTAACTCTTTGGAAGTATCGCTAATCTTTTTTGATACTCTGATTGTTACCTTTTCGAACAATGACAGTGGGACGTCATCGGGTGTTAGATACACATTGTTCAGGGATCTATAAAGTCGCAGGTTGTCGATGAGCTCCTGGCTCACCTTAATGTAAATATGCACATTGCTTGAATATCTCATACCACTTATCACTACTGAGTCCACGCCGGTGACGCCAGGCGCCAGATGAACGTGGTTTCGACCCTGCTTCTTGATAAATCCCGATTTCACTATAAGAAGTGCCTTAGGGATACTTGTACCATGCACTAGCTGATATGGTAGTTGCTCAAGGCTCTTGAGCTGTTCAAGCACCTCTTGATCTGGAGTGATTGATTCAATTGAATGACCCTGTGTTGCGCAGATGAGTTCTTCGATCACACCAGTGTCTAGTACTTCTGTTTTCAAATGAAACCTCTTCTTTTCGTTATCTCGTACAATCCGGTGAACATCTTCGATACTACATTGGTGTGATTTCAGTCTATTATGCTTCAGCAATTCATTTACTCGAACATACCCATTACTGTCGATGGGCAAACGCTCTTTCAGAGCACCATGCCTCAATAAATAGGAGAGGGATTTAGAAATAAGAATGTCTCTTCTATCTGACATGGATCGTCCGATTTATAGCTGCCACTATCTTTGCCTATTGAGATTCTTCCACTTTGTCAGCAATGCAAAAAAGTGATCAATTAAAAAAATAACAGCTTGTATATATACACGAAATATGAATAAGTAAGATCTTCTAATTATTTATATAAACCTTGGCCACCACCACAGCAACCACCGCCTTGCGAAGCCAGTGTCTTCTTAGTCTTTTTTATAGTTTCATTATCACCCAGTTCAGTGTCTTTATGAATATTCAAATGGTATTGATCGCTATCGCCGACCTTCTTGCCCTGTACCAAGTTTTGCCTCAGAAATTTAGAAACATCTTCTAAATGATTTATTTGCTCATCAGTAGAGAGTTCAGGGTGTGGTGGCTGGACCATTCCCTGGCGCATCTGTGCTCTTGCTGCGAACAGCATCTGGGCATCGCCTGCAAACGCTACACGGGTCGCCCTTAAACCATGTCTGAAAGCAGCTAGTGCTCTTCCTTTGTTAGTCATACTGTCTATAATGCTTGCAACACCTTCCCTTGTGCAACCGTGGAGCAGTGTGCTTGATATTCCTTTTCAAGGATGTTCTATGGCTTTCTTTGAAAATTGATTTCCAGCACTGCTTCATAATTTTTTTGCCCGCAAATACAGCTGCCTTACATTAGCGATGGGGATAAGACCAATAGATGGTGACGTTGCCAGATATGGTACTAAAGGCGACTAGATACGTCAATCAAACCAAGATCATTTTTTCATTCTTATATTTTTATTTAAATTATATTATGTATCTTTTTATCCCAAGTTCACCGATGAACAGAAAAAAACTAGACTTTGAAGGTGATCAAGCTGGGTGCATTCAAATGCGAATGCATGAACATATAAGATCCCATGACTGCTCTCAAGTGACATATTGAACCAATAACAACGAGTACGTGAAATATTTGATGGGAGTTGCCAAATAAATCGAATTTGCCTGGAGCTATTGTTTCTGGAATCCTGTAGCCGTAGATAACCGCACCCGATAGATAGAATAAGGCCTCCCAACAGACAAATTTCAATTGAACCCTATGGCTAGCTTCAGATAGACCAAACTTCAGAGAACCTGTCAATATAGGGATGATAGAACTGAACGCGAAAGCGATAAAGAAGCTAGCTCTTAGTGGACGCATATTTTTTGTATTGAACTTGTCGCTCAACACACATACACTGCAGCAGAAGGCTAATATGACAGTGATTACTGCGAACAGTTTGAAGTAAAAAACATAATCAAAGAAACCATAATAGAGCAAGGAAATGACCGAACATGATATCAAACCGATGATACCCATGTAATCGACTTTACTCCAAACATCAGAATGGGGTTCTGAGTGCTGCTTGAAACAGTGGAAACAACTACTGCACATCAAACAGAGGAACGCGCCCAAAAGGTAGAAATTGATGATGATGTAATCTGTCATAGTGGTGGACGGGAACGACGGTATCAACATCAAATCAGTGAAAAAAAGCAATAGAACGAAATATATCATGGCTGATATCAAATGCGTATAAATATTGACAGACTCGTTATTCAAATAGGTCAATGACTTCAAGCATACCAGAAACGAATTGGTCTCGCGAACATAACCTGAAATAATCTTATCATTGTCCTGCTGCCATTCCGGTAGCTCGCTGTAACTACAGAGCAATTTGTCTATAGCTTTTACTTTACAATGAGTGTCGGCGGTACCGCTGGTACCGCTGGTACTGCTAGTACTTCTTCGCTGTTTAACCGTTGTTATCGAGCTCATCTCGGTTAAACAACACTAATATTGTCTCTGGCTAGATGCGTGTCGTCCCTGTTTTGAACAGAACAATCCCACAGCTTCTAAATCAAATAAAGGCAATCCAGAAAATACCTTAGCGATCCCAGCGATTATATATCTGTTATATCTTTAAATCTTGTTGATCTTTACAGTTTCCCGCTCTATTTTATGTCTTTTTTCAACAGAAAAACAATATCGATGAAATCTCCGGAAGGAAATACAACACGCAGGCAGAACATACACTCAGAACACTAGGCCATATATATAGATCTGTACAAGTTAGTATCTACAATCTTGCCGATATCAACATATGTATATTGTCTTGCAAAAATGTATTGTAGCCATACAAGGAGCACCTTCGAGGGTCGTTACAAGGGCTTTTCTTTTTCTCTTTGTTGAATACCAGCTTGGAGATTTTTTGTTGAGAAGTCAAGAAGTATGAGATCTATACGATTTAAGGCATATACACAAAGATCTATGGAATGTCTATCAACCTGAGAACGTTAATTGTCGATGGTTTACCTCTTAACCGGCTTGATTCAACGGTTGGGAAAGCAAAGGAGTTGTTATGAACGACCGTGTCGTTACCGCTGAGCACCGTTGAATAGGTCATCAAAGCTGATTGCATCTGTGGGTAATGCCACTGCCACTGTGCTTGGTACTCTGGTGTCAGGCCAGACGAATTGTTGTCTTCTTTGTAGTCATGTTCCTCATAGCATGTACATTCGTCGTAATCTTGTTTCCTTTTAACATGCGAACGTATTCCTTTCTTGAGGCGGGAATACACATCTGAGGAAAATTGGTGGATGCCTCTGAAAGTTTTCCGAATGTTCAAATCTTTGGTTGCACTGGTGGTCGTCCATTTTTGCTCCTGGTCTTCGCATTTTTTCTCGTCAGGGTCTTGTTCTTGATATTGGCCATGTTCCAATTGGATCTCCTTGATTTTGCCCGCTAAGCATGCTGAGTCTGCACCATTTTCCGTCAGCTGCACACTATCGGTAGTAAAATCGTTCATCTCAACCAGTGCCTGCAGCAATTCGGTGTCGAGGGATGCTTCATTTGGAGATGTCTGTCCATAACGTTTCTGGTATCGTTGTCGTTCCATGAATGTTATCATCTCTTCCATCTCGAGTTCTTTCATACCAAATGAATTGATTATATTAAACAGGAACACGGTTTCGACACTCCCGCCGGAGGCAGTTATCATTACTATTTTTAATTTTTCTATTTTATTTATATTTTTTTAAATTGCTGGCGCTACACCCGGCATGGCCACAAAATATGACCCAGATATAAAGAATACAAGGAAACGAAATGGAGTTCGCCAACACTCTTGTGCTGTTAAAATTTCAGTCATTATAGTTACTGGAGAATTCACAGCCAAAAAAGGGCTTCTCATGTATGCTAAATCAATGACAGGCCTACTTTCTTTTACTCCATTATTTTAGTGTCACAGATTACGAGGTAGGCGCTAATTTTTGAGCGTTCGAAAGACATTTGCCCCTGCATTAAGAGCTTTTGAAAGATCAATGATCGAAAGAGAGGTATGAAATAGACCGTCTTTATACAACAGTATCAAATATCAGAGAGATATTTGGTAGGTTTGCATAGCGTTCTGATTTGAGAAAGGTTGGCTTCACAGTTTCCCATCTACACTTCATTCGAAGCGCCAGTTAAACTAGACGATATAGCCGCTACGTTGTTGTTGTTCAAGGAATCTTCCGAACACAAGAGGATCAATATATGAAAACATCAGCTGAAGGGAGAAAACTCATTCAAAATAGCGTTTTAGTGAGCTTTGCCCTTTTTTCTATTCTTTTGTATAATCATCTACACTAGCGAAAACAGCATGACTAGCAGTCATTCAAGACCCTTGCTGCCTACAGATGAAGGAAAAATAACCTCGCAGTTGGAGAAAAGGCATAGCGAGATGAATGGTCTGAAACACAGTGGAGAAATGCATGATATTGTACCTACGGTGAGGAGTGCGTCGAATTGGAGTTTGGCTGATGTATACCCAAAAAAGCCAGAATCCTCTCAGAAGGCACTCACGGATACCGACAACTTTATTGAAATGTACAGCTCGCAGCATAGAAGCAGATTGAATGGAGAGCTTCAGGAATTAAATGAGGACATAGGTGGAAGTAGTGACGAGGATCAGATAACTTTGGAAGAAGAAACAAACGTTCTGGCGCACCCGTATCATGATAGAGATGAAGTGCTAGCGAGAAGAAAGGAGCAGGAAGATGACGACTATTCACAGGGTGGGGATGATCAAGGGGAAAATGACGATTCCGGATTCGAGCACGAAATGCAGCTCGATCCGCAATTGAAAAAACGAAGAGAGGAATGGGCAGAGAGAGGAGCTGCAAAGATTGTGCGTGAAGTGACTAATCCAAATACAGGTATTAAGACAAAACACGTTCTCAAAAAGGGTATAAAGGACTTCAAATTTGGTGAAACTTTAGGTGACGGCTCTTATTCCACCGTGATTTTGGCAACCTCAAAGGAAGGCGGTAAAAGGTACGCTTTAAAAATTCTAAACAAGGAATATCTGATCCGTCAAAAAAAAGTTAAATATGTTAACATTGAAAAGAATGCTTTACAACGATTAAACAATTCGAAAGGTATCGTAAAACTATTTTTCACTTTCCAAGACGAATCAAGTTTGTACTTTTTGCTAGAATATGCACCTCACGGTGACTTCCTTTCTGTGATCAAAAAATTCGGCTCCTTAAACGAAGAATGTTCAAGCTATTATTCTGCTCAAATCATCGATGCAATAGATTTCGTTCACTCAAGGGGCATTATTCATCGGGATATTAAGCCAGAAAATATCCTTCTAGATAAAGATATGAAAGTTAAATTGACAGATTTTGGAACAGCCAAGGTTCTGCAAGCTAAAACGAATACAACAGACTCATTTGATCTGTTAACCAAATCAAAATCCTTTGTCGGGACTGCAGAGTATGTATCGCCAGAACTGCTCAATGATAGTTATGTTGATTATAGATGCGATATATGGGCCTTCGGCTGTATCGTGTTTCAAATGATTGCTGGTAAACCGCCATTCAAAGCAACGAATGAGTACCTAACGTTTCAAAAAGTCATGAAAGTTCAATATGCATTTACAGCCGGCTTCCCTCTTGTAATAAGGGATCTTGTTAAAAAAATTTTGATTAAACAGCCTGATCAAAGACTATCCATTTCTCAAATAAAGAAACATTACTTCTTTGATGGCAAATCTTTCACTGATGATTCTATATGGTCTGAATCTCCACCTGAAATTCAACCGTATAAAATAAGTGCAAAATCAATGCAGCCAGTTCCGGCCCTGAGTTCTAGCTCGGTACCTCAACTGAAACGCCCACTTATGGCCAAACCGGGTACCAAATCTGCTACTTCAATTCTTACAAGTGATACAGACTCAGACAGTGGTGCTAATAGCAAGAAAGGCTCTGTCTCTTCAAATTCTGCTGCGGGAAACTCTTCCAAAAAGGCTTTGGATGAGAGAACCGCTCAAATCTTGAATAATGCCAGGAAAGCCGTTGGCAGCAGGAAGCAAGCACAATCATATAAATTATCGGGAAGCGGTGCAGCATCAGCCGCAACTGCTGCCTTAACGAAAAAATCTAAATCGCCTCCACCTCAAGCTGCTCGGGCACCGTCAGCTGCCGGTTCCTCAAATGCAACGCCAGTTAATGCAAAATCAAAAGTGCCATCTACTTCCAGAACGACCACACTTATTGGTCTAAGTGGCAATCACAATATAGGTAATACTAGTGGAACAACTGCATCTCGGAAATCTTCTGGAATTTCTTCCACTTCAGCTTCAACTACTTCTGCTAACCCAAGTTTGCCTGGTAATTTGCATGGCAGCGATGCTCCGCCACTTCCCTCAATGAGCAGAGTGGACGTAATATGGTCCTATTATCTAAAAAATATTGAAGAACGTGTTTTGGCTGTTGATGAAATTCACATGGCTGTGATAGAATCGGACTCCTTAGAAAAGCAAGTTCAGAGAATACACGGACTATTGATGGAGCCGCAAAGCAATGGGACTTCTAGAGGAACCCTTCTGTCGCAGGTCGCTAGGGGGGGAGGAGGAGTCACAGGATTTAGGAATGACTCAACTTTAAAGACCTTACCAAAAAAAATGTACTACGTTGAAATGCTGTTCGATAATGAGAATATAACCAAAACCTATAGAAAACCAGGAGGAGATTTCGATGTTTCTCATAATGACGGGTTATCAACACCCCCATCTTCTAACTCCTCTGAAAACACAGATGATAATGGAAATTTCGCTTTGACGGATAAGTTCAAAAAGCTCTTTCAACATTCAACTAGACCAGATAACCCGGCGGATCCTATTTCTTCAAGTGAATTTTTCAAAAGAATGGTCCTGATAACGAGTCTCGGTCGATGTTTGGTGTTCGTGAAGACAGTTAAATGCATACCCGACACGAATCTTAACTATGAATTAGTTTACGATATCAATCTTTGTCAAAGTGGGATCAAAATTAGAGAACTTGTTTCGCCTTCCACGGAAAGCGGTAATAGCAGATGTTTTGTCATACAGACACCATATGATTGCTTTGTCTTCAAATCGGATAAGCTTACGACGGATGATTGGTTAGGTGCGGTAAATAAAGGCATAAGAATCAATCATGAGAGGCTTGTAGCAAGATCTAAAAGAGAGGACGAGCAAAAGACTAGCGCCCTGAAGGCGGCACGGCTAGCCAGCCCGACATCAACTCGTGAAAGTCATGTAACTGAAACTACTATTGACTCTGATTCATCCTCCAACATTCAACAGATAGCACCAAAAACGCCAAAATCGATGACTCGAACATTCGCATCATCACCATCAGCAAACATCCATGTAGTGAATAATGTCTACAGTGGAAAGAAAAACTCAATATCTGGTACAGGGACGAACTCAGCCTCCTCAAAAGGAAGCCGTCTATTTGACCATTTTGTAAACTCCAAGGAAAGGTCCTCAAGAAAAAACGCAGGTCCTGTTCCAATTGCCACGAAATTAATAAATGGACTCCCTTCGAACTCAAACCAAAACTCCTTAGGCTTAGGAATCTCAGATTTGGATGTAAGTGGAGGTAAAACACTTTCATCTCCCAGGGCCTCAAGAAAAGTTGTTTCGGATGGAAGTTCCAGGCTGCTCTCTAGAAGCGAGATATCTTTTAGACCTAGACAGTAAATGCGAAGGGAATTTAGAAACCCGCTTCATAATTTCAGCTAAAGGAAGAGACATATGAATTTGCGCCGAAAGCTATGTAGTTCTATATATGCGTAAATTCAAATAAAATAATATGTTGGTTTATCCTATTTTTTGCTATTTTCTCTGCCCTCGTCACTTTCATCTTCACTATCTGATTCTTCCTCTTCCTCTTCGTCCTCATCATCTGATTCTAATTCCTCGAGCACAATGGTGAACCCTTCCGACTCAAAAAAAACCTGTATAGGCTCCAGCTTCGATGGATGGCAACTGATGAAGATAACACTCTCATCAGTATTGAACATTTTTAATAGATATTTTTTCATAATTCTTTGTACATCTTCAACAGTTACCTCTGCCAATCTTTTGATATGTTTCATATTGAAATCAGGACCCCTGTTCAACAAAAAACTATCCCTATAGTTCGCAACCCCTGATTCTGCGTAACTGCTCTCATAAGTGGCAATTCTGTTGATTATCATACTAACAGCTCCTTTCAATGACTTAGCATCGATATCAAGTTCCCCAGAGGCATACTGTTGAACAATTTCCTTTGCAACTTGATAACACTTAACAATATCAGCCCCTCTGTAAACACTGAACCCCCAGCAGTTTGCTTCTGGAATTTTGACCATATTCGCACCATAAGCCAAACCTGAACCACGAATACCTCTCCAAAAGGGGCCTTCAACAGATTGTAGATATTCGCAGGCCAATGATAGTATGGCATATTCTCGATTGTTGTAATCCATGTTCAAAGGAACCGAGGTAAAGACATTCATATAAGAAGATTCCGAAGCTGGTGTAGTGATTATGTATGCTGTTTCTTTTGGCCTCCTACAGAGAGGAGATGTGGAATCTAAAACTCGTGGTACTGGGGGCACTTTGACTTTATATTCGACTGGGATCTCTTGCAATTTCTCAATAAGGATATTCCAGGGAGAGTAAATATCTGGTCCAATCTTGTTTCCATCTCCCATGATAAGAATGTGAAACTTAGAGAAATTGTTTCTTAATTGACATCTCACAGTATCTAATCTTGGAAGAATCTTTTCTTCATATTCACCGTTTTCAATATCTTCCAGAACTTTATCCAAGATATTTTCGACAAATAAAGCATCCGTGGACTTTTTCACTGTCCTTTCAGTATACATATTTATGCTCGTTAGAGATTCAAGCATGTTTTCACCCTCTCTTTTCTTCTCCACCAACGAATCTAAATAATTCTCTAGTAGAACCTTGACACGATCTTCATCAAATTTCATGTCGAAGAGACAATGCTTCATCCATTTAGCCGCCTTAGCATAATTTTCAGCCTTACAAAGTATATTAAAATCGATCAAATCTGGTACTGAACCTTGTAGCCCCGTTGCTATACCAGACTCAATTGTGTCTGTCTTCAGTTGTGAAACGACTTGCTCGAAGGACAGAATCTTACCATTATCACCTTCCATTGGTAAAGAAAACAATTCGCGAATGATATGATAATAGGGTAGCAACGCTGTATCCTTAATACACCTACTGTTTAGCAAAAAATGAACTTCCACAAATTGTGATGAGAAATGTTCCAGATGAAGGAACAACGGGAAATTCGCGGGCTTCTGAGCAACTATATCGCGAGTTATGCCATCTGAATTATCATTCCATTCAAAGTTATCTATTGCAGTAATACCCTTTGTGGTAATAAAATCGACGCTTTTTACAGGATCGTTCACCAAAAAGTGCTCAAGTATCGATTCAGGAATTGGTTTATCATTGAAGGCTGTGGCACGATCTAATGTTTCTTTAAGAATGGCTCTCTTTTTATCATCATATTTATTCTTTCTTTCTTTAATTAGCTCTTCTTTCTCAAGATTGATAAGCTGGTACATCTTCGAGCTAGGGCTACCGACGACAACAGCTGGATGATTATCGACGAAAATCCGTTTTCTTAATTGATTCCAATCATCCCCAGTCCATTTTAGCAATGTTTCAAAATCGCACAGATCTTTGAGCATGGCCTTTAATGAAGAACCATCCTCATCGCCGTAAATAAAATCTGTGATAACAGCCTGGGATAAAACTGAATCACCATTTTTTTCACAGCGCAAGATGTAGCTCCATTTAGAATTATCCACAACCTGTTGCATTCTTCTCAAATCGATCTCATGATGATGGAATATTTCTAAAACTTTCCTTTTGGTTTTATCCAGTTTCTCCGTAGGGACACCATGAATTCCAACATTGATAATTGTGCGTATGAAATCGTCCGTCCAATAATCCACATAATTCGCATATGGGTCTTCAACCTCAACCAATTCTTTAGAAAATGGTGCCAATGCACTTTCTGTAAAATAATCCAATAATAATTCTAAGGCTAAATTTTCTTTATGGAGTTTGTACGGGTCACCTATCCAAGCAAATAAAAGCTCACCTTGACTTTCATCTAGTTCGGGGAATTTGACATTGGTTTCTATTGTTTTATCCCATTTGTCAGGGATCTGAGATGCTTTGCTATGAACGAACGGCCTGTCTTTGACAGCAGCATCATAGCTAGGCAGAAGATTGTCCCATTTTTGGACAATACTCAGTAATTCATCTTCTGGTACGTTACCACTGATTATGAGACACAGATTATCAGGCGAATAAACGTTTTTGTGAAAGGTCCTAATTTCATCGCTTTTCAATTGCCTCAAGTTGCTCGTCAATCCACCAGTCTCAGACCTATATCCACTGCCTTCTTTGAAGAGCAATCTCTGCTTCGCTAGACTGGTAATGAACCAGCTCTGAGATTCAATTGCATCCATTTCGCTATATACAACACCCTTATCGGATAGATCCACAGGATCAACGTGATATACTTCAGTCAAACACGCTTCATCAGTCAACGTGGGATTCAAAAGATGATCCAGATACACTGGCAGTAATTTTTTAAAACCCTGCCAACCTGCACTCGTCAAGGTATATACCGTCTGATCGGTGGCTGTCCAGGCATTAGTAGAAGACATACAGAGATTACCAGCATTATCCAAAAGTCCCTTATAGGGATAGTTTTTTGACCCCATGAATAGCAAATGCTCTAGAGTATGAGGCACTCCAGAATCCGTCGGACATTCTGTGGCTACAGCAAAGTAACCTTCCACCAGCGGAGAGGATTGATGATTTATGTGCACCAATTGAAGACGGGTCCTAGATGATATATACTTGGTGAGGGTATACTGTGGAGCATAATCAAGCTGAAAGGAAATCAACTTGTTCAACACCATTTTGCTCCGATTGATTTATCACACTATTTTTTGCTTCTTTCAAAGATTAAGCAGTCGTTCTTTTCATAAGAAAACTCTACAAATATCTACGGAAATGATGGCCTAACGAACAACATTGGTGGAAATAAATAAAAGCACTACGCTAAAACTCAACTTAAAAGAAGATAAGAACACTTTACAATCTACTGTTAAAATAATAGGCAGGATTTCTGTCAGATACATACGACTGTCTCTTCCCTAACGAAGTATGTGAAGTACCTCGTTACTCAGAAGTCTAACGTCTGAAAAATCGGTAAGATCATCATTAGAATCCCGGTGTCCCTTAAGATGACCACGTTGGCAGTAGAAGAGTTGTTGGATTCCCAATATTAATTGACAGATTCAACGGGTGACACTGTAACAACCCCTCTCTAGTCGACCAACTAGATATGCAAGGTGTGTAGACACATTGCCACGAGCCGAATCGCCTGTATATAAACTACGAGCCCAACGCAAGCACTTGCTTAATATTTTTCGTATGAGAAGTTGATGAAAGATTTAAAAACGTTTCTCTACTTTAATACTCAAAGTGAAAAACAGCTTTATCGTTAAATACGTAATGTTCACACATTGACATGAAGGTGGTAAACTCATATTAGCTCGACCTTATCATCCTGAAGGAGACTTCTTACGACTTCGTAACGCATGACGTAGATACCCCCAACGGTGAGTTCTACGTCCTCGTTCAATTCTCGAATAGTAACAGTATAGCATGGCTTGCCATACTCGCTATTGGTCAATGATGGATCGCCCTGTAATTCATCCGGATTTTTGACATGTATGAAGACAAATCTGTTCCAATCTGGCTCTTCAATCATGTTCACACTGCCCTCTGTATCATTGATGGCTTGCAGTTCAGGCGGCATATGCTTGAGGATAGAGTTATTTAATAATTTCAGCAAAATGGCGAAGTGTCTTTGGTGATACTCCAATTCATGCGTAGATAGTAGGTCATTTAGCGACACCAAGTTAAGTTCATCTTGTTCTATTTGTTTCAGATATAGAGTGTACCTGTCTACTTTGCCTAAACGACATCGCAGATAACTTCTTATAACGAATTTTAATCGTTCCAAATCTGCTTCCATACAGAGGAGCGGTAGCTTATTATTGGCGGCTGTATAATTAGGATCTAAGTGGGAATTATTCAGCTGACTATTAGAGTCGTCCAAAAATCCCATTGCGATCGTTTCAATATTCTCCATTTGTTCTTGTATACGCCTTAACAGACGCCTCATCAATGAGCTTGGATACGGCAGCAGCTCGGGTGAGCAGCGTTCATTTCTCCAGAGTGTAATAAGTCTTTTGTAATCATTCTCTGGCTTTACTGCTCCCGTTCCATCTTTCCCTCCCAGCAACCTGGAGGGGTCCAAGGACGAGTCTATCATCGTCGTATTGCCATCACTAGGAAGTAGTGGATCCGTTTGATCCACTACAGTAGTGTCTCTGTCAAGTTCGGCCAATATATCATCAATGTTGATATCCATTTGCCAGGTTTGGCTTCTATGTTCGAATTTGTTTTTTTATACTATCATGAAACATTACATTGTATGTCTTTGTTGCTAGTCAGCGAGGACAATATAAATGGTGTCGTCGGTGAACAACATGCTCCTAAGAGTCAAACAAACCATTTATAACTGGCCGTCTGGAAAGTGACGTTTTAAGACGACGCTTTAAGGAGCTCTGCTATTGCAGGCCCTGCTAAATGACAGCACAAGAAGATACAAGAGGATACGGTAAAGAGGCCAAAATGCAACTTGAAGACCACGCTACCCTTGTAGCTAAGAGCAAGGTTCACGTTGTAAGTCTTGATCTGACATTTCTCTCTCAAACCGCTTGGCAAGAGTTTACATTAAGAATGCATAAGGTAGCCGACAGCCCATCGATACAAGTCTTCTTCACAATTTCAACGACACTGCAACCTGAATACATCTGAACTTCTTGTGAAGTCTGCATTTCCACCCTCATCTCCAACAGCCATCATCAGCGTTCCAGAATCGAAGCTTAGCCATCTGATTCGTTTATCGTATTGAGCTGCTGAATCTCTTCTCGAAGCCTTAAAGGTAGTAACAGCATTAGGACTGTGAGATAAAAATTAAGCGATAATTTGCCAACGACGACTGGTGGCACGAGCATCGATTTGAATGAAGCTTCCAACTACGAATGAAGAGAGTACTAGCACGCTAACTTCTTCGCCGGTCTCGATCACGTGCCGCCTGTTGTAGCTGGTTATCTCCGCGTGGTAGAGCATCAACTTAATTTGTCAGTTGATGGCCATGCTTATTAACAAGATGTGGAGAATGATTCTGGAACTACTTAGAGTTAAAAGCTTTATTATATACGCAAAGACATATAAAACAGTATCGGAATCATCTGATCTGCATTATCTTGACTACACTGAAGCACAGGACAGCTGAAATGTTGGGTGATAATACGTTCATCAAAATCGAAGATGCAATTGAGCACTTCAAGAAGAACAAATTTTTAATTGTCATGGATGATGCTGATCGTGAAAATGAGGGTGATTTAATCTGCGCAGCTGCAGGTGTGACAACAGAGCAATTGGCGTTCCTGGTGCGTCACTCTTCGGGCTATGTTTGTGCACCGATGTCTAACAATATTGCTGATAAGTTAGATTTGCCGCTTTTGAGAACTGGAATGAAATATGTGGCTAATGCGGATGATAGACATGGTACTGCCTATACGATCACTGTCGATTTCGCAGAAGGAACTACTACAGGTATCTCAGCACATGATAGAGCCTTAACATGCTCAAAATTGGCGGATCCAAATTCCACCGCAACAAGCTTTTTGAAACCAGGCCATATTTGCCCATTGAGAGCTGTAGATGGCGGAGTTTTGAAAAGACGTGGTCACACTGAAGCTGGCGTTGATTTATGCAAATTGAGTGGGCTACCACCTGTATCAGTTATTTGTGAGCTAGTTAACGACCGAGATGGTTCAATGATGAGGCTAAAAGATTGTAAAGAATTTGGTTTGAAATATGATATTCCACTTATTTCTATTGAGGATTTAGTTCAATATTTAGAAAAAAAATAATGCATATACAATTTAAGTGAACTGAGATATTAGTCTATAGTAGCAGCCTCAAAACTTTAACATTTATTTCTTTGTTATCTCTTTTGGCTTTGCTGGAACCAATCTTTCCTTTTGACCCCCATTTAGTTTATGAGGTTTCATAAATTGATCCACAGTTTCTTGGGTAACATTCTTCCTTCTTTCTTGAAATTCTTTAACGAACACTTGCAATGTTTCAATACATAGCTTCTTCATTTCGCCGGACAACAGCTGTCCACTTCTATAATTATCTGCTGTTTCTTGCAAAAATTTATCATCATCTTTGAAAAATGACAGATATTGATATGCAACGTCAACATCAGGATTACCACCCAATTCTCTGTGCAGATCAATAGAGACCTGACCCCCACTGAAAGCATATTTGTTTATTTTTTTTTGAATTTGTTTTGGTGTATCAGTCATAAAGATGGAACTAAATTCATCAGATGCAGACATCTTCGTTGTTGATCCTTGTAAAGCCGGAAAAAATTTCGCATGTATTAAAGAGGGTTTCGAATATTTCAATTTGTCGGCAACATCCCTACAGACTCTGAAATATGGATCCTGATCAATGGCACATGGGATTAAACACGGTGTCTTATCAGGTAAACCTAAAACGTCAGGGAATGAACTTGGGAATGCAGAAGCAATCTGGATGGAAGCAAAATGAATTTTACCAATACAGTCAGAATCACTAAACCCAAAGACGGCCTTAGCCGTTGAACCTGTGATCTGTCTAGAAACGCGAACAACAGTCTCATAAAAGCCCTTTCCCATATAGTCAAGATCGGAAAAGATAAAAGTATTCTCTGGCTTAAATCCAACTGCAATGATATCCTTCGCATTTTCAACTGCAAACTTTTTGACATCTTGAATAGTCAACTTTTGCTTAAATAGAAACTTTTCATCGTCAGTCAATTCAATGACTAATGGAACATCAAAAACATCTTGCAACCATTTTGTGAACACGAATGGAATCATATGGCCTAGATGAACAGAGTCACTAGAGGGTCCTCTTCCGGTATAAATGAAGAAAGGTTTACCTTGTTCATAAAGATCTAGAATCTTATGAATATCACGTTCACTATAAAATAGCCCCTTTCTCAGAAAATGATGAGGCCTTTGTCCTGTTACCTTCTCGAACCTATCCAATGTCTCTGGTGTGATTGGTTTGGTGCCAAATTGCTGCAACAGTTTTTCATAATCAATGACCTGAGCAATACCCTCCTCATCAACGGCACCTTCAACGTCCCACGGTGTAATAACTTGTTCCTTCTTAGTCTGCGGATCCCTGAGTTGAAGATTCTCAACCTCTTGAGCAGTCTGTTCTATATTTTTTTCAGCCATACTTGTCAGCTTCAATTGAAATATCTCTGCCTCTTCTGACAGATTCATTTCATTTGATAAGAAGATTTCGATATGCTTAAAATTTTCCAATCTACCCGCGAGCATCGAGATGTCAAAAAACTATATTTTCAAGGGCGATTACGACACTCAAATATTACTGTAATCATCACTTCGTATCGTCAATTACTAAAACGGTTAACGTACTTTTATAGGTTCAGAACTAGGACAACCTTGTAACATTTAGAAACGATTTTGTTTCATTGGGTGATTGTGCAAAATGAATAGATTGTTTGGCAATGGAAATAAGAAGACACACGATCAGTTGTTGCAGGAATCTGGAAAAGCTATGGATCAGGCACAACAAGGTCTACAGGAAAGGGTATCTCAACTAGACACACAGATATCACAGCTGAATTTCCAGCTACAGAGTCTGCAAAAAAAGATAAGCTCTGCGAGATCTTCTGCTGGTCAAAGACCCCTGAGACAGCAAGCTTTAAAAATTTTGAATAAACGTAAAAAATTGGAGCAGATGCGTGACTCATTAGACTCACAATCTTGGTCGATGTCACAAGCTCAAATGACAAGTGATAACTTGAAAAATACAATGATAACGGTTAATGCATTGAAACAAACCAATAAGGCTCTTAAGTCACAGTATGGTAAGATTAATATTGATAAATTACAAGACATGCAAGATGAAATGATGGATTTAATCGAACAAGGTGATGAATTGCAGGAAATATTGGCAACAAATACAATGAATGGCGATATTGAAGACATAGACGAAAACGAACTAGACGCCGAACTAGATGCTCTTGCAGAAGAAGATCTTTCTGTTCCAGGACTGGAGGAGCCTGGTGTTGATATGCCTTCTTATTTATCAGGTGCTATTCCTCAGTTTGTCGATGAAGAACCTCAAGAGGAAAGTGCCAACAAGGCTCTAGAAAATGCATAATGGGCATGGGAAACAGTATGAAATGAGACAATGCCTAAGAAAAAAAATGACTGCCGAGACGTCTACTGAGATTTTTCTAGCTGGAAAGTCCAATAAGTAAAATGGCACCGTCGAGGAAACATTTAAGCCAAAACTCTTGACTCCGATTTATTAAATAAGCGGGCAACGGAATACTGCCTACAGCAGCTTGTTCTTCAACTAGAAAAGTTCCCGTTCTATAGAGCGCCATCATCATCCTTACTATATAGTAGCTACAAAGCAATATAAAACAGGACGTGTGCCATAAGTGCATACCATTTATTTTATGTTCTCATTAACCGACGTTATCATGGATTTTTTTTGATCGCCATAAAATAATTTCCAACATCAGAACAGTCGTGTTCTACCCAGCCTTTGAAGGGTAAATACATAGTTCCTTTTGTTTGCAGAATTTGATGTGATCTAGGTTCGTTCTGCTTAAACCACTCATGAATCTCGGAGGACCTTATATACTTGCTCAGATGATGAGTTCCCTTGGGAACAATCCTTAGAACATACTCGCCCATGAATATTGTTGTGAACCAAGAGATAAAATCTCTATTGATTGTACTTAAGAATAAAATTCCATTTGGTTTAAGCTTTAACCATGCGTAGCGCAAAATTTCTCCAGGAATATCTACATGCTCCAACATCTCAAAACATGTAACAATATCATAACTTCCTTGAACTTCTTCTAGTGCCTTGTATTGATAATCAAGCTTACCCTTGAGACTTGGATCCAATAGTGCATGACTCCGCGCAATACTTATACAGTCAGCAGTCAGATCAATGCCGGTAACATGTTCAACATTTGGTAATCTAGCCAGCGCTTCCGATAAAATTCCGCCACCGCATCCGACATCCAGTACAGTGAGTTTCTTTTGTGATAAATCATTTTCTATTTCAAGATCCAATTCATGATCAATATTGCGAGTCACATAGTGAGGCAAAAATTTGCGATGATCGAAACCAGGTATGTATACTTCAGGGGTTTTTATCCTGACAGTGCTTCTCAAAGTATTTTGAATAAAGTCCATTCTGGCATTGTTCATTAGGTGTAGAATTCTTTGGGAACCGTTTGTGTCCCACCAGGTGGGTGCCAACTCCTGGAAGTGGCTAATTTCATCCTCTGATGCTGATGTGCTTTTAAACCTAGACCCTCGCTTTCCCAAGTTGCATAATGGCAACGTCCCCTTCTCCAAAAATGAAGCATGATGCTTTAATGCAGGGTGCACTAAAAACCTACTCATAACGAGTGTTTTGGTCTGCCTTCAATTTTTTTGTAGGCCTCTTTTATCAGGTAACTTGCATTTCTCAGAATTATTCACTTTCAGGAACGTTCAATCTAAGCGAGTTTTTAACATGTTGAAATTTAATATATTAGAAGACCCAAGAACAAACTCCCCAGAGAGACCAAAGAGAAGCTGGTGCGGAAAAAGATGGAGGATTCTGAATATGAATCTGATGGTAATAGTCGACAAGAATATTTAATGTCAACAAGACAGCGTCGTACCAATGCTGGTAATAAAATGAAAAAGCTTCTTGAGCAAGAGCTCGAGGAAATGCAATCCAAAACTGAGAATATAAATGACGATAATTTAGATCTTCTATTTCAAGAAGATGATGATGATGATGAATTCGAAGTAGAGCAGGACTCTAGCGAGGCAGAGGATAGTGAAGAACCCGAGGGAATAGCAGAAGAAACCATTGTGCCGACGACCGAGGGGGATGATATGCTTTTGAGTGACTCTGAAGATGAGTCGTCAGCACAAGAAGATGATGATACAGGGGAGAGGGAACTGCAGCAAGAGAAAATCTTGCAAAGGAAGAGAAGGAGGAAAAATAGAGCCCCCGTGATAAAGAAGAAATCAAAGATAGCGAACAGTGATTTAGTTATTCAATCAAAGAGAAAAGTAGCGCAAGAACTTCTCAACGCAGAAAGTTTGCTTGTATCTGATAGAAGAACATCGAAAAGGTCATCTGTTATGGCTAACAAATTGGAGGTGTATGAAAAACTATCGAGGGCTGAGAAGAAACGTAAAATAATACAGGAGAGAATTAAGAAGCATAGAGAACTTCAAAAGGAAGAAGTCTTAACACAAGAAGATCGAATGCGTATTGCATTGGAAACTGAAAAGTTTAATCTTCTAAGTCTGAATAAATACAAGGAGCAAGAAATTTCAAAGAAGCAGAGTAGACTCGCAATGCAGAAACGCCAGAAGATAAAGTTCAAACCAGGAGAAATAGTGGTACAAGAGATATCTACGGCTTGGAAAGTTGATCTAATAATGGAATTAGAAGACAAAACATACTGGGATGAGCAATTGAGAAAAAGAGAAAAGAAAAAAAAAAAGTACCCCCGCAGGCAAAAGAAACCAACCACCGATTGTGTTGACAAAGATGATTCAAAAATATCTGAGGTCCAACAGGATGGATCTAAAGTGACGGCAAATGCAGGTGGTACCGAATTGGTCGCTATTGCCGACGTTGCTGACGTTGCCGATAAAATGAAAGATAAAAATTTTCTCGAAACTCCAGCAAAAGAAGAGAAAGAAGAGTCAGGGACTATTAACATAAATAGTAGGCGGGACGACCAGACTATTGTACAGAGAGGAATAAGTAATGATGAAGATCCTCAAGTCACAAAATTGGCCTCGAAAATAGGAATTACCAACATTGCGGTTGAGACGGGTTTAAAGTCGCATTGTTCAGTGAGTGAATCTCTAAATGACATTCCAGGTAGCCCAAAAAACAGCCCAAAAAACAATTCACAACCTTTAAATGAAGATGATACCTTGAGATCTACAGGAGCTGTCTCTGACAGCCTTCAGACTGCGGAAGAAGAATTCATAGATGATGTGCAGTCTCTAAACAAGCCAGACAAGAAGCAAAATGGGCTACCGGTCAAAAAATTCGGATTAGAAGAAGGTGAAGCAAACCCTGAGGGAATCAGTGCAGAGGAGAAAAAGTCACCGTTTTCTGAAACAGAAGTCTTGCTCTCGAATTTACCTCCACTACAAGGACCTATTAATGATTTCAAATCTAATGCTGACGAGATAGATGTACCTGATCTAATACCAGACTTTGAAAGTGAAGGAGAGGTCTTTCAAGGTCCACTTCAATTAGTTGCTAAGAATTTTGTTACCTTATTAAAGTTTCCTGGAGAACAATACAATGGTGACATACGCAATGAACTCTTTGGCAGACAATGGGCAAATGCTACCCGCCAAAGGTCTCCAACTGTCGAAACACTCTGCAAGATATCAATGCCTGAAAATGCCGTGTTGTCTGTAAAAGAAACATCTATAGTACCAGACCTTTCCTTCCTTGAGAACTTCCCCGCATTTGGAGAATATGGGAAGAAATTTATTCATGATACTGGTGCAGAAGATCACAAAGAGCTTGAAGTGGAGATCAAAACGCAACCACCTGCCGGTGTTCTATTCACAAATGGGGTAAGGAAGAGATGCTTAATTACAAATAAAGAGTGTCAGTATTTCGATCCTAGAAATGGTGTTCCATACTCAGATGTCGAGGCCTATAAAGTTATTCAAGAAATTCAAGATTCCTCAATCGCTAGTGGATCTGATGATACCTCTATGGGGCACTACAAATGGTTCGGTTTTAGAAATGGGGGTATATATCTTGATAGTGTTCAGAGACCAGCCAAAAATGTTCCCACAGGATTCTAACTAACACATGACACCAGCGATTATTAATGAGCCTTTCTTTTATGTTTGGTTACAGTATATATCTTGACAGAAGACCCAGACTGCCTTTACACATCGTACAAAGCGCTCTTTTATTGTAAGAGCTGAGGCCATACCTATCCCGAAGCATTGAATAGTTGTGTAAGTTCGATCCGCTAGAAGCTGTCAACAATCTATTCAGATCATTAGAGTAGTATCCCCAAAACTTTTTGTTCGGAAGAAGATTTGGTGCAGGTTTTTTTAATTGAGATTCAATTTTAGGGTGATTGATGTTATTCAAGTATAATAAATTTCTAGCTCTTGTCATGCCCACGTAAAGAACTTTACTTTCCATTGGGTACGTTGAATGAGGTGTGCCCATCAAAAAAACTATTGGAAATTCCAAACCTTTTGAGGAGTGAATTGTGGATAAATTTATTACATCTTGATCTTTCAATTTCATTCTGGCAGTATGACTTGAAGTGCTCTTTTCGAAATACGATTCAAGGAAATGCTCTGGCAAAGACAACTCATTATTACTATGGTATGCACAATCTTTCATAACAGCGAACATCTGCTCGAGATTCCATTTAAAATCATCGGCTTCTTCTTTGTTATTGATTTGCATGATCTGACAATCAAAAGTATAAGCGGCATTGCAAATATATTTGAATAGCTGTGAATGGTCATCAATTCTGAGAATGGCACCATCGTCGATAAAATTTTGTAATGTCATCTTGAAAACTTCTATTTTTTGCTTACACCTAGCAGTCACAGGCCATTTTGATTTCGGAATATCTGTAAGGTATCTCCAGAAAGACATTGATTTTAGTCTGCAATCCAAATAAAGACGTTGAATTGATTGATCACTGATACCTCTTATTGCACTCAGTGTTACAATTACACTAAAATCGCTTTTCCACTTCACTTGAAATTCTCTTTTTTCGGGAGAAGTTTCGTAGTATGCAATTATTGCCAATCTAAGAAGATCTATCAAGAACTGAATCCTAATATCAGAAAGCCAATCCGGTTGAGAAGTCAACTTTTCATACCTTATATTGTAGGCTCCAAGATAGTGTGCAATGGATTGTAAATGTGCATTTGTCCTAGTCAAAACTGCAATGTCAGACAGCTTAACGACTGACGAACACACCAGCTGACAGATTTGATTCACAACAAACTCTCCCTCATCAAGAGGGTCAGTAATATTAAATATCTGTGGAGGTACTCCACAAGGCCCCTTTAGAGCCGCATCCAAGTTGTTGTAAGGCTTGACGTGGTGAATTATACTATCAGCGATCGTCGTAATTTCCGGAGTACTTCTAAAATTATCGTGCAGATTCATAAGTCTGAAGTTTTTGTTAACTGCTTCAAGCTGCTCGATTGCCTTTTGATTGCTTCCCAAAAACTCATATATATTTTGATTTGGATCACCAAACAATGTGAGCTGCTTCTGGGCAGACACTTCGCACAAGAATGGCAACAAAGCTGGAAATAGGTCTTGAAATTCATCAATAAATATAACTTTGAATTTAGATTTAATATCTGCTGTTAGCGTCGCTTCCCTCTCCGATAGTGCTCTAAAATGATCTGTTGGATTACTTAAGTAGAAAGTCGCTCGTGTAATAAGTTCTTCATTAGTTACAACTCTGCAACTTTGCATTACTTCCGCTAATTTTTCCATGAGGTTTCCATTCTTGCTCTCTCCATCCTGATACTTTTTGAACTGCCTTTGCAGCTCCCTTGTACTTGTTGGTTTTGAGCTTTGCACAGTCTTACGATCTTTAGATACCAGTTTCATCAATCCTCTCCAACCGCTCTCTTCAATCACGCTTATCATACCCTCATTTTCAGTGACAATTCTGTTAGCTAAACCATGAATTGTGATTACCTTGATGTCATTGACGGCAATTTTTATGTATTCATCTGGTGAGCCTTGGGGTGTTACTGTCTCAAATAGCGCTGTTAGCTTAGCCATGATGTTCTCTACGGCTTTATTAGTCAAAGACAACACTAGAATCTCATCAGGTCGTATCTGTCCAGTCAATATCAAATGACGAATTCTGAATAACAAAGTCAATGTCTTTCCCGATCCCGGGCCTGCTATTACCTTCAGAGTACTACACGGCTCATAAGGTGCTTTAACAACTTGCAGTTGGTATTTTGTTAGGGGTGAGTCCATAGAAGAAACTGACTTTGCTTCAAATTTTGCTATAGACTTCAATTTTAGCCGTTAAAATCGAAAATCTCTATCACTACTTGACGTCAACCCATATTGGAAAGACAGGAAAAAAAGATTGATTTATCGAATATTTTACATATTTTTACATATTTTATATTTGATTTATATCATAGATCGATTCTTGTTCAATTTTCTATAGATAAACATTGAGGCCAATGACCGCCATTATGTAACTTTGCCGAAGGCCTCAACAAGGGCCATGAAATGGTCTTCGGTCTCCTTCATAATCAAAGGTAGCGATGCTGAATCCGCAATCGATAAGGTATTGTGTTGCTGCAGCAGAGAATTGTATAAATATAGGTAGTTGGTCGCTAGCATCCTTTCTGGTGATTTTGTTTTCTTGCTACATTTTGTCATCACAGTTTCAAAATCATTTCTGATTCTTATTATCGAGTTATAAAGCGGCTCTGAACGTTCATCAATTTGATCCTCGTGGGTAATTGCAAGCGTTAAAAAGCTTGTCAAAAACTTGGCAAACTGTACAGTTAGTTCATGGGGTGCTGTCAAGGGATCTCGTTGATTTGGGTTACCGTAAGTATTGGCGACATTGGTGGTGATCGAGGCTTTACGTAGACTATCGCACTGAAAATCGACCAGCTGCTGAAACTTTGGCCATAAAAGCATCAGCTGTCCACTTAAATACTCTTCAACAATAGGCATGTGTCTTCGTTGCGACTCAAATTGCAATTGCTGAGCTACTCGTATGCTTATTAGAACCCCAAAAATGTCATAGGTATATAATAATAGCTGTTTTGTGTATTCTATAGCTTCCTCGAAGGTATGCTGGAATATTTGCTCTATTATTCCCTTCAATTCTTGTTCATTATTGTTGATCTGGTAAAACTCCTTCAAAAACTTATATTCCACGGTGCAGTTATCGAGAATTGCCAGATTCAAATTTTTAAAACCGACTTCAATATAGTTTTGCATAACATTGTTTTCAGCAATTTGTGAGACCATCACTGTGTTGTCTTCCTGCGTCAACAGCGAAAGTCTCTTAGTTATTTGAAAATAATCTTGAATAGCTTCATCGGTCGCTGTTCCCATGTTCCTGCTATATGTAGTCGTTAAATAGCTGGAGATTCCAAATCCATTGATTTTTTTGAAAGAAGTATTTGATAAACCATTTCCTAGAGCGTACTGTGAATCCACATTTTTGAACTGAAGAATTGTCAAGGATCGGATATATCTAGAGAAGTAAGCTTTGTAATACCATCTCATACTATAGGAATAAGCCTGCCTAAGCTCTAGTGCTAGGGAATAGTTGTTTTCAACAATAAATTGAAATATTTCTCTCACTTTTATCATTTCACTCTGAACTGGCTGAGAAGGAACTGGCTGATGACCTCTCAGCTTTTTAATTTCACGTATGATGAATTTTCTAGATCTCTCCAAAATAATCTCTTTTAAAAATACCAAAACTTGACGTAACTGATCAAAATCCTTAGGCACAGCCACTCCACTCTCTACTTTATACTTTGAGTAAATTTCTTGTTTATCCCTGATATATGCAATATTTTCTACCCACGAACTATCAATTCTTGAATGTATAATATCATTTATGACACTTGGTGATATCATCAGATCATTCACCAAGGGACTAATGTTCGCTAGCTTAACAGAATTGTATTCGAGAAGAGCCTTCAGCTCAGAGGATTTGTTTCTTATAAAACCTAGATCATTGGTGAACTCTGATAATTGCAGATTGAAATTCTCTAGATATCCGCGAATAGGAGGAATGATGGAGTTCAAAGTCTCTTGAACTTGTTTATGTTCGTCTTGTAGCTTTTGCAGCTCATTCCAAAGACCGTTGTTCGCCTCATACTTCTGGTCATGGCAGTCATCCAAGAAATTCTGCAACGAGTCATTTGCAGAGGGGTTTTCAATTGCCACATTTAATTCATCAATTTGAACACCTAAGACACTGCTCAGGTCTTCCATTGAAGCAATCTGCTCGCCTTCGATAACCGAAACTCTCTTCTCCATCATTTCTCAAGTGAGATATGTTGACCGAACCTTACAATTTACTCTAGCAAATAACGACGCTGCAAGGAAGTAACCGACAATAGATTAAAACAAGAAAAAATTAAATGACAAACAAATAGTACAAAATCGTTAACAAGCTTGACAAGCTGAGAAAATTTTATTTCAAGTTGGTATCTTCAATTTACCACGAATTGTTGTCGCAGAACAGTACGTGAATTTCCATGGAAAGTTTTGATAGACCTCGGTATGAAATACAGAATTTCTTACCGTAATGGCGGTTCTTAAACAATATTAAATGCCACTTTATGCTTTTCTAGGCTTTAAGAGACAAATAATGGAATAAGAGGTTTGTTAATCGCAAAAATACTAGTATACCAACGTTCCACTCTCTTCTCAAGACATCTAAATGTTTTAGCATGGAACAAAGTGTCGCCAGCTAAAATTGATACATCACACGTAGTTATTTTACAGCTGTTTCTTCTCGTTATTGATACTTTCGTTACAATATTTTGCATGCTGAACTTAGCCCTGGCGTTCTCATTCAACGTTAGAACAATCTGCCAACAAATTGGAAACTGACTTTCAACCTATTTCAGAATTCTTGCCATGATTAAGGCATATGCATGTGAGTCAATGGAGCAAAGATCAGAGCATCTTGCAGCTGTCACTTTGTCGAGACAGCAAACTGCAGTCTTTCTAATGTTTTCTTAGAAGCACGAAGTATCTGAGCACTGTTTTATGATAACCATGAAATGCAAAGAGGCCCTTTCCGATTGATCAATATTTAGGGATTATTCAAGTCTCAATTAGCAATGATAGCTGACGAGCAATTGAAATGATTAAGATAATCAGGATATTAGGCGACTTGTAAGTTATTATTCTTGCCTTTAGGCCGTCATTGCATTTTCATTTTCACTTAACGGCAGTACATTCGAATGGCTAAATTAGTTCAAATTTCGATGTATTCTATATAGACTACTGCCTCATTCTATGTATTTTTGCTAATAGACTGGCTAGCTGTAAGTATGTTCCTACACCCTCAAGAATGCGCATATGGGTGATACCGATCTCTTTGATCATCTCGAGTCTCTGAGACTCTTTCAGATCATAAAGGGTCTTGGAGACACGAAATGATGTGGTGACGATATCCACCGGAGAATAGCCCTTGTCCCAAAGGTCGTTTTTCAAATGAGAGATAGATTCCTCCAAAGTAGGCGCTAGCAGCATCCTCCTGACGACCAGAGGGTGTGGCGAGTCTACAACCTTGAATACGTTGTCGCCATTAACTAAGCTATGCCCAGCTACTGTGCTTTGTAAGTTATTTATTGCTTGTCTCATATCACCTTCTGCAGTAAATATGATGGCTTCTAGACCATCATTTGTATATTGAACATTCTCTGCTTTGCTAATCTCCAGCAGTCTTTTTAGAACTTGTTCATCTGACAGTTTTGAATACCGCAAGATTGCACATCTACTTTGTAGGGGCTCTATAATCTTGTTAGATTGGTTACACGCGAAAGCAAATCTAGTCGTGTTAGAAAATAACTCCATTGTCCTCCTTAATGCCTGTTGGGCCCCAGCAGTCATTGAGTCTGCTTCATCTAGAATGATTATCTTATGCTTGCCAGGTGGCAGGTGACACTTCTTCTGAGCAAAATGCTTTATTTGATTTCTAACCACGTCTATACCTCTATCATCTGATGCATTCAACTCTAGTACCGCCTGTGAATACGCATCACCTAATAACTCATGAGCAAGGCAGTGAACTGATGTTGTCTTCCCAATACCCGGCAGTCCAGATATAATCATATGCGGCATGTTACCATCTTGCGCAATCTGTTCTAATCTCTGCACGGTGTCTTCATTACCAACGATGTCCTTCAACAAATGAGGACGGTACTTTTCCACCCAAGGCAGTTGCAATGACAATTGCGCTTTAGACATATCCAGTGGATCGACCTGTGAATATTCTTCTCCAAATATACACCTGGAATTGTCATGCTTGACAAGTGAAATAATCGCGTTTTATTAGGTGAAGGTATCGATTTATCACGTGAAGTAATTAGCAACTAAAATATCTAAGCAACTTCCTCACACACTTAAGGATACACATCCTTTAGAAATTATATCTACTACAGACTAATACACTTTTCTTGCTGTTCATTTTCCACACAGAAGGAAGGCAATGAGACATATTACCGATTCTACGTTCAAGGCTGTTACCACCTGCTGCTGCATGACACTTAGCAGGAAAATAGCTCCATATTGATGATCTAGGTCACACATAGCTACGCAACTGAAGAGAGATACTCCACATAAACTTCTCCTCGTTCTAGTCTATTATTCAAAAGCCTATCTAGGCTTACATTTCTAAGTGGGTTTCATGCGATGAGCTTCAATGAAAAAGTAGAAAAAAACGAAAAACCTATTCTGATTAGCACAAAAAAAAAGATAATTATTGAAATAATTGTTTTCTCTAGGTTTGTTTACTCGTGCAATGCCTCAATCGGATGGAGATTCGAGCTGCGACTCTAGTGGAGTGGTACAAAGACGCAGGCCGATGCCGCCTGCTCCAGAAGGTATGTCGAAGAGACAATGGAAGAAAGCATTGAAAAGACAGCATCATAAGGATAATAAAGAAGAATATGCCAAAGTGCGGAAGCAGAAGCGCAAAGCAGCCAGGATCAACAGACGCAACATGATTCAAGACTATGTCGAACGAGGCGAAGAAGTTCCAGAAGAATTGAAGCGTCCACCTAAGATAAATGTCGATCAGAAGATGTCCGGCATAAAGATTGTTTTAGATTGTTCTTTTGATGAGCTAATGAATGAAAAAGAGATCATTAGTTTATCAAACCAAATCACAAGAGCATACTCCTCGAATCGTAGGGAAAATCACGCCGCTGATATTGTGGTCACATCTTTCAACAAGAGATTACAGAAGCGGTTTGAAGAAGATCTAACAAACTGCCGTCATGATCAATGGAGGAACTTCAAATTTCTCCCAGATGATGAAGGAATAATCACGGGCTCTAATGTAGATGTTTCTAAGATGGTTTATTTGACAGCAGATACAGACGAGAAACTCGAGTCCTTGGAACCGGGAATGACCTACATTGTCGGTGGTATCGTCGACAAGAACAGACACAAACTACTTTGTTACAATAAGGCCAAAGAGCTTGGAATTCCAGCAAAGCAATTGCCCCTAGCTGATTATATTAATTTGGCCGGAAGAAGAGTGCTGACCACAACACACGTTGTTCAACTCATGCTTAAATATTTTGACAATAAAGATTGGAAAGAGGCATTTGAGTACGTGCTACCACCAAGAAAGCTGGATAAACTGCAGAAAGATGAAGAAAAAAGCACCGCGGACGATGATGAGATGCCTAATGAATTGAACGAGCAAGAAGAGTAAGTGTAGTATGATTGCTAAATAGAAGTTCTGTAATAAATTATTGACATTTTGATGTATAGAATATGACGGGTAACCCGATATATTGCGAAAAAGGAATAAAAAAATTTCACTAATTTTTCTGGACGAAAGCTTTTTACTTTGAGTCCTAAGAAGAGAAACTATTGCTGTGTGTTGTGCACCGAATACTTTGGATTGCTGCACTTTTATTCCTAAATTTGGTTTTCTAGCACTACTTAGACAGCGTGAGTAATACGAAAAATGCATTTTGAACCGATACTGTGGAGTGCTCAGAACATAAGTGGAATCGCTGGTTCCATATCGATTGCCTGTTGGGTTATCGTTTTTGTGCCGCAAATTTACGAGAACTTTGTGAGGAAATCTTCAGACGGTTTATCACTACTATTTGTAATACTATGGCTAGCGGGTGACATTTTTAATTTGGTTGGAGCCATGATGCAGCATTTATTGCCTACTATGATTATTCTAGCGGCTTATTACACAATTGCCGATATCATTCTCCTGATCCAATGCTTGTGGTACGGTAGTGAAGAAAGGGTTGACCCGGTTCATTTATCACCAGCAAATCCTATCTCTGAAAATCAACCCTTGTTGCACAATGTCTTGGAATCTCATGATTCTGCCCGAGAACCTCAGGACGGTGGTTCGAACACAGAAGCTGGCACCAAGAAATATTTTAGCGACTCTCTTGTTGTTAGTGCAGTTATATTGGGCGGATTTCTATCCTGGTACATTTCGTATTGCAACAATCCAAATCCAGCGAAGGACACACCCACTACTGATTCGGAAATGAACTGGTTAGCACAAATGTTTGGTTACGCAAGCGCCGTATTATATCTAGGATCTCGTGTTCCCCAAATTCTTTTGAACTTCGAGAGAAAGTCCTGTGAAGGAATCTCTTTTCTTTTCTTTCTGTTTGCTTGCTTAGGTAATACCACTTTCATTATCTCGGTTTTAGCCATATCGTTCAACCCAAAATACCTTCTACTCAATGCATCCTGGTTGGTTGGGAGTTCAGGAACTTTAATAATGGACTTCGTTATCTTCATCCAATTCTTTTTGTACCATAAAAATAACAAACTTGTCGCTGAGATCTCAGCGTAAGAACTGGACCATAGGAAAATAGCAAAAGGGATACTTGATTTATGTACCTTAGAGCTCTATTTATCTCTGTGTGATTTAATGCATACATATAGTTAAACGATCTAATTAGGGACGTCTTTCCATTATTTGTTTTTTGTTTGTGTTTTTTTGTTTAAAAAATGTTTATCGCGAGGATTATGACATTTCCGGTGTCAGACGCCAGGTTGCCTGTGTGACACAAAATTCAAATCAAGCAAGTGAGGAATATACTTCAATATAATGAGCTATTACAAATACATCATTTTTCTTAGAGATCTGAAAATATCATTCATTTGCAATTTGCTGGTCAAATTTTGAACGTGCTCGCAAGGATCTTACCTTAGAGGAGACATTTTTAGGATGCCCTTGTTTAAAAATGATTATAGCTCCAAAGTACGTTGTGGTGATCAATATTCACTGCATCAAGAGGAAGAAGATCCAGAAAATGAACCGAAGTCATTACCAGAAGAGAGAGCAGGGCACAATGATGAATCGACACTTAATGGGGTCCCAAATTTGGAAGATTACTCAGTAAAGGACGATGACGAATTGACGAGTTCCGACGAGGAAGAAGAGAAGGAGGTAAGCGAATCGTCCATCAAATCTTGGTTTAGTGGTCGAAGGCATAGTCGCTCGAACACTACAAGCAGTTCAAAGGTGCAGTCAGAGGTCCCTGCCACGTCCGCGACATCTACTGTATCGGCTGGAGGCATTGCTTCTGAAGGTACTCCCAGCAAATCCAGGAGTGCCACGTCGTCACGGAGAAGCTTCAGGTCGTTTTTCAGACGTGATCATGATAGTGATGTTGACAGCAGCAGCTATGATACTACTGAAGAAGAAGAAGGAGAGGAAGAGGAAGAGGAAGAGGAGGAGGAAGAAGAACAAGAAGAACAAGAAGAACAAGAAGAGGAGGAAGAGGCGGGTATAGACGAAAAAACTGATAACGATCACAAAATTGACGAAAAAATAATTGAAGGTGTTTTACAGGAAGAGAAGCCGTTTGAAACACATTCAAGTAACTCAAAATTTTGGAAAAGTTGGAGGCATTCCCACAGTGATAGAATCAGGAAAGAGTCAAAGGAAGCAGTGGATCGCATTGAAGACGATGTCTTGACGAAAGAGCAAAGACGTGAGAAGAACATGATTAAGCTAGCCATGCAACTGTCGGATGTCACGATAGGTCAGACAAATATTTCGCAACACGAAATCAATCGAAACGTATATAGCCCTGAAAATGGTCATAGCGACAATGATGATGTTGACAGTACCTCAAGTTCTTTCGAGAGAGCACATACTTTGAAAGAAAGGATTGATGTTGTGTTTTCAGCATCTCCCGAAGAAAAAGATGAAATATCTCCCATTACTCCACCAGATGATGTAACCAATAATCCATATAAGTATGTTTTCGAGCCATCTTCAGTGCTAGGCAACCATATGGTATATGACCACGCATGGCTAGACAAAAATTCGGTATCATTCTGCAATTTTGACTCAGCATTGAGACTGCTCACTAAAGATGTCAAGTCCTTGTCGTCAGTGTGTGAGGGGAGCAACATAACGATTTCCGAGATCAGTAAAGAGTTAATTGACTTTGTGAAACATGCTGTTGAACTTCAAGAAGAAATGACGATTAGCAAGTTGAGTCTTGAAAATGAGTCGCATGCTAGTAAAACTGCCCTCTCTAAATTAGAACAGGAGAAGGGGGAACAAGCTGACTTGAATGTCATCTTAAGCAATAATCTGGATTCTTTGAAGCTTGAAATGAGTACTTTGAAGAGGGATCTAGATGATAGTAAGAAATTAAATGGTATGCTGAATACAAAAATTGACGAATCTAAATCGCTGAGAAAAGCCCTGAAGAATCAACAAAAGGAAATGAGAAAACAAAATGATCTTCAAGTGGCGGACTTCATGAAGGAATTGGAATCAAAAAATTTCTTGATAGAAAATCTATCTAGTGGCAAAATATCGTTGGAGAAGAAAGTCGATGACTTGCATAAATCCCTGCAAAACATGGTTGTAAAATATGAAGTTTTGCAAGAGAAGCAGAATTTTACTTCTTTGCAGCTTTCGAACATGTTGGAAAAGGAAAAGAATAAGAAGGATGGCGATAACAGAGAATCAGCGAAAAACCTGGAATTAACTACTAGTATGAAAAATAGATACGAAAACACGATAGGAATACTAAAAGTGGGCAACTTAAAGATTCAAGAAAACTTTCATGATGAAAGACGTAAAGTTCTCGACCTTCGCCGGGAGAAAAAAACTCTCCAAAATCAAATTCAGCTTATTGATTGTCATCGATCACAGTCCTTACAATTTATGTCGCATTTGATGCTGTACTATCGAGGTATTATTCCAGATCAAATGCTCTCTGACTTTGACAGTCATTTGAAAATTTTGAGTACGACGTTCTTTTCATCAAGTACCAGATTCGATGATGGGGTACAGGAAGCTAAATTAGAAGATTGTCAAAAGCAAGTGGTCAGCTTTTATAATGATTTTGCAACGCAAACCTTCCTGGATCAAATCGTAACCAAACACGTCTCATACATGCGATCCAATAATTTTCTCAGCAGCCAATTGACGGGGTTAAGAAAACAGATTGGAGACTACGAGCAGTACGTCAATCGACTATTAAGAGAAATACAAGAACAGAAAACACTTCATGAAAGAGAAGTGCAAAAAATATCTTAATTGGAGGATCCAAATAGTAGCCGACAGGCACAAACATCTAAGATCGCTCATTATTTTTACCGTCATCATATTATTCACTTACAGAGACGGCTTCTTATTATACTTATTTTAGACCAGATAAACTTTTAGACTATATTACGAACTTATGCAGCTTGAAAGGCAAATAATACTACAGAGAACTCTGGATCCCGCTATATAAGGGGGAAATTTTCAATTCTGGGGTAGCCAAGTGAAGAATAAAAGCTGTATTCACCGGTTGAAAGTCTTTCCGACGAACCTTGGCGGGCGTTGACAGTCTTGATTCAAGCTTTCGTGTCGCGAAACGCGTATCATAAAAATAAAGTAATGTAAAATAGTTCGATGGCGTTAAATAACCTTCACTCACAAGACATAGCAGGGGTATCTAAAGGATAACTATCTTCTATAGTGCAACAAATATTGAAGTAGATGTCATCCAACAGACCAGATTTAAAGTTTACTGATGTCTCAGAGGAGCGAGGATTCTACAGAAGATTCGTTAGTCTCCCTGAGAAACCCACTTCGACTTTACGTATCGTCGACAAGGGAGAATACTACACGGTTGTTGGAGATGATGCTGTCTTCGTTGCCGAAAATATCTATCATACACAGTCTGTTTTAAAGGATTGCAAACTAGATTCTACTGTTGCAAAGCAGTTCAACGGACCGAACAAATATGTCACGGTATCTGTTCAAATGGTTAGCAACCTACTAAAAATTTGTCTTTTGGAACTGAACTACAAAATTGAAATTTATGACAAATCCTGGAAGCTACTGAAAAGTGCTTCTCCAGGAAATATCGAGCAGGTTGTAGATTTGATGAATGTTGCAATTGATTCCTCAATTGTAATTGCAGGTTTGAAACTAAAATTTAACTCTCAAGAAGGATTTTGCGTCATTGGTGTTTCATTCATAGATACAAGCAATTATAAGATAGGGATGCTTAATATCATCGACAATGAAGTGTACTCAAATCTAGAGAGTTTCCTCATCCAGCTTGGAGTTAGGGAGTGCTTGATTCCAGATTTATCTCAAAACGAGAACGTCGGCGGTGAAATCAAGAAGATTATCGGAGTTATTGACAGATGCGGATGTGTGGCAACGTTGGTGAAAAATTCTGAGTTCTCCGACAAAAATGTAGATCTTGATCTAACTAGATTGATTGGTAATGAATTGTCCTTATCTTTGCCAAAATTCTCATCCTTATCACTCGGCGCATGTGGGGCATTGTTGAGTTATCTGCAATTACTAAATGAAGAGGATCAGCTCGGCAAGTATGAAATCATGGAACACTCATTAAGAGAATTCGTTAAATTGGACGCATCTGCAATAAAGGCACTGAACCTGTTCCCTCAAAATTCTGGCCAAAATTTGTCGTCATCATCTAATTCATCTTTTGCTAGTGCAGGCGGTAGTGGGGGGAGAATATCATCACTTTTTCAATTGTTGAATAACTGTAAGACCAACGCAGGTGTCCGGCTGCTCAATGAGTGGTTAAAGCAGCCACTTACTGATTTAGACAAGATAGAGAAAAGGCATACACTAGTCGAGTATTTGATTGACCAACTCGAATTAAGACAAATGTTGCAAACTGAACAACTACCTCTGGTTCCTGATATTCGACGTGTTACCAAGAAACTTAATAAGAATGGCAATCTAGAAGATGTCCTTAAAATTTATCAGGTTTGCAAAAGAGTTCCAGAAATAACTCAAATCTTAAGTTCGTTTCTAGATGATGAGAATACTAAAGAAGAACTAAAAGATTTGATTAATTCAGTCTGGCTGGAGCCATTGCTTTCTTATATGGATCCTTTGTCTAAGCTTCAAGAGATGGTGGAGACGACAGTCGATCTAGACGTATATGAATCGAGTAACCAATATATGATAAAAGTTGAATTCAATGAAGAACTAGCGAACATCCGAGATCAGCTAGATAGCTTAAAAACTCAAATAAATACCATTCACAATGAGTCTGCTGATGATCTTGGCTTTGATCCCGATAAAAAATTGAAACTGGAGAATCACCATATTCATGGATGGTGTATGAGGCTAACCCGTAACGATGCCAAGGAGTTGCGGAAACATAAGAATTACCTCGAGCTGTCTACCGTCAAGGCAGGCATTTATTTTAGCACAAAAGAGCTAAAAGATATCGCCAATGAAATAGCCATCCTGCAAAAAGCATATGATAAGCAGCAAATGTCTTTGGTGAAGGAGATAGTGAACATAACATTAACGTATAGTCCTGTCTTGGAAAAGATTTCCTTGATAATTGCACACTTAGATGTATTATGTTCATTCGCTCATACCTCGTCATATGCTCCAATTCCGTATATAAGACCTCAAATGCACGGCATCGATGGCGAAAGGAAGACACGCTTGATTGGCTCCCGACATCCTGTCTTGGAAATGCAGGACGACATGACGTTCATCGCGAATGATGTCGATCTAGATGATAACGGTAATTTTATAGTTATCACAGGGCCAAATATGGGTGGTAAATCTACATACATTAGACAAGTTGGTGTCATCTCCCTAATGGCCCAGATTGGCTGTTTCGTACCCTGTGAAGAAGCAGATATTGCCGTTGTCGATGCAATCTTATGCAGAGTGGGTGCAGGAGATTCTCAGCTGAAAGGTGTCTCCACATTTATGGTCGAGATGTTAGAGACGGCGTCCATTTTAAAGAATGCCACCAAAAACTCGCTGATTATCGTAGACGAATTAGGTCGTGGGACAAGCACTTACGATGGCTTCGGTTTAGCCTGGGCTATCGCAGAGCATATCGCAAGTAAGATAAAATGCTTCGCCCTCTTCGCAACTCATTTTCACGAGTTAACATCCTTGGCTGAACAGCACACGAATGTAAAGAATATGCATGTTGTCGCTCATATCGAGAAACAGCAGGACTCATCCAATGATGACGAAGACATCACATTATTGTATAAGGTCGAACCGGGCATATCTGATCAGTCTTTCGGGATTCACGTCGCGGAAGTTGTCAAATTTCCCCAGAAAATTGTCAAGATGGCAAAGCGAAAGGCTAACGAACTCGAAGAACTCAAGCAGTATAATGGAGATGCCAAGAAACCCAAGCTGACTGCCGCCGAGATCAACGATGGTAGCAAGCGGTTGAAAGATTTATTGAAGAATTGGGTCTCAACTCTCGAACTCCAGGGTCTAAGCGACCCCGCCGTCATATCAGAAGAAGAAGGCCAACAGAAAATACAGGAACTTTTACGTAGTCTTGCCGAAGAATCTGCACTTCCTGAAGACAAATATTTGAACTACATTAAGGAGATACTGCTATGATCCTGCGGCTGTCATGTGTAAAGCATATATTTTATTATAAACAGCCTCCGTTTCGAAACTGAAAGAATTGCAACCTACACAACGCAATTCGGCAAACAGACCAACCATATCGCAAACTTGGATGTGACCTTCTAACTCTTCAAGAGAAGACTGCTCACTGTATCGGTCAAAACTGTCACAACATTGCTCCGATGACAATGAGATGCTCTTTCCGTACAAGGTGCTCTCAAGAATAGCAAAAGAGGTACCCCTGTAGGTTGATCGACTTTCAAATAAATTCTATATAAGGAAGGGGTGATGCGATAGTTAGATGTATTATCAGGATTTGGTATCACATACTCAGACCTTCAATTAGTTCAAGTTACTCAATGATGAACGGAACCTTGCATCCAAGAAGTACAGAAATCTCATTTCTACTAAACAATGGCACTAGAATTCCAGCATTGGGCCTAGGAACTGCCAATCCCCCCGAAAAGATAGCCGAGACGAAACAAGCTGTCAAGGCGGCCGTGAAGGCGGGTTACAGACATATCGACACTGCATGGGCGTACGGCTCCGAGCCTTTCGTTGGTGCAGCAATCAAGGAGTTGATAGAGGAAGGCTCGATCAAAAGGGAAGATCTTTTCATAACAAGCAAGGTGTGGCCTGTTTTGTGGGACGATGCCGAGAAGTCCCTGCAACAAAGTCTAGCGTCCTTGGGTGTGGATTACATTGACCTGTGGCTTCAGCACTGGCCAATGTGTTACAATAAACAGAAAGACGAACATGGGATCAACGGGTTAGCAAAAAACCCAGAGAAAGCCAATGGAGATCCTGACTATAACTTAGATGGTGACTGGTTGGAAACTTACAAACAGATGGAGAAGATCTACCTTGATCCATCGGACAGCCGCGTCAGAGCAATTGGTGTGTCCAACTTCCCAATTGAATACCTTAAGAGAGTTTTCAAAGAATGCAGAGTTAAACCAACGATTAATCAGGTCGAGGCGCATCCTCACTTTCCCCAGCTCGAATTGGTTAAATTCTGTCACGAAAATGGAATGTTGTTAACAGCTTATTCTCCATTGGGTTCTCATGGAGCTCCTAATATCAAGCTTCAGCCTGTCAAAGAGTTGGCTGAGAAATATAATGTTTCACCAAACGACATTTTGATTTCATATCATATCAGATTAGGCAATGTTGTCATACCAAGATCTATTAATCCAGTTAGGATATCTTCGAATATCCAGTTCGTTCCTTTGACAACTGAAGATCTGGATAAATTGAACGATATTGGCATTAAGAATCCGAAGAGATATATTGATGAATCCTGGAATGCTATTGTCCCAGGCTTCACTGGGGAAGGTCCAGAGATTTAGTTCCGTGCATGTTATTTGTCTAAATTTCCATTAGGTACGGCTACCAATGCCGGGATTCTGCTAAGGATTTCTACTACATACATGTGTTTTAGATATATGTAATTGGGCTAATACCACTAGGCTTCAAATGCTCGATTCAGCATTTGAAGGTGATGTACTTAGTGTTTAATGTTCCTGTGAGGTGCCGCTCCTAGCTCATGCAGATCGCATTCTCCGTAGCATGAAAACTGATTTTAAGATCGAGCACATGTATTATGTCATAGATGCTCGTGTCACAGTGAACTACTCGGGTATCATTGGTGTAAGATTTAAGGTGATATTACTGTCTAGAGTGACTTTTTTGTTGCCTTGAACCTATAGCAATTATGAAGTACTATTAGAACGTGTTGCTCTACGTAAAGCCATAGCGTGAGGTAGAGTTTATGTAATTGCTTCCGATTAATTCACTTGCCGACTAAGGTATCTTTGTGCGAATACAAAATGTTGAGTTCCATATGAATTGTTGGCGTAAATTCCACTTGATCAACTGCATATTGCGGAAAATATAGTCAGGTCTATATTTTTTCATCCACCAAGTAACTTGCAATTGAAAGGTATCGAGCGTTTGCGCCAACATTGGCACAAGATTTGGCTGCCGAGGTGCCGCAGAGTCTTCTCTCACTTATTAGCGAATTAAGAGATGTTTGCAAGTCGGAAATACAATTAGGCACGAAGAGTCCACGGTGCCAAAGCTATTGCTGATTTGTTTGGTGAAAAAAATTCCAATTAACAGATTGGGGTCGCTATTCACAAATTGTAATCAGACGTTCAGGACAATACATGGCTTTTACTGTATGGATCACAGTCCAATCTTAGCAGATTGAGCAATTATCGTATTACAAAGTAACCTTTTGTCAGGATTTAGCACAGAGGGCAGTTATTACCTACGGCCACTCCTCGAAAGACCAATTAGTACCTCAGAGCTCAGTCGGCGCATGATGATGTTACTAAATTTAAAAAGCATCAGCTGCATTAGCGGTCACCGTTATTCCAACTGCATTTTAGAAGTAATATGTGTCCATGGGTCTAATTAAAAATATCCACTTTTAGCTTATAGAACATCGACAGTTATATATAAGAACATCAGATATCAATTAATACGCGCAAGAAAATTTTCTCTCGCAATCACTACTGGTTGACTTGCTGTGATCTCCAATCCGACAACCGCGTCAGTCAGTTGAGGCCTCTCGAACTAAGATGCTTGAAACACTTGATCTCTCATCGCCTTTGCAAACTTCAAATCTCGATCAAAAAATAACTCGTTCTGACAAAAAAAATCTTGAAACTGGTCCAGCAGATCATTTATATTGTCTGGGGACTCATTAGGAAATATTTCTTGATTTAAATTTGATGGGTTGTCATCAGCATGCTTTTCAGGCACGGTGTAGGGCTTGAACGATTCATAAGCATTTTCGAAGAATTTGCTCTCCATTGGAAACAATGACTCATCTTTATCAACGGAGAGATTCTTCAAATTAATAGTATTTTTATCCGATAGTTTAAAGTTTTTGTTAGATCTGAAATGGTTCATCGCGCCCTGATTTAAATTAGTGCACATACACCTAGATAATGGTGAAAATTGGATGACTTCCGCTTCTTTTATGGAGGAGCTACTATCGGAAACGTCACCATAAGGATATTTGTCCATGCAGGTCTGAAGACCATCTAAAGCATCATTCTTTAGTATTTCCATATGAGTTATTATCTTTCTTAACATGGCATCGTAGGGTTCGGACGTGAAGCTGTAGTTCTTTGCAATCGGATTTCTTTCGTTGAAGGAATGAATGACTCTACTCAACAGGAAAGTAAAGAAGAACAAAGAAATATTCCATTTCACATTATCGGATACTAAATGTTCCTGATTCGAGCCAACGAGGAGCTCATGATCTTTAACTAGTAATTCCAATATCGGTGCTATTTTCTTGTTGTCTGTGACTTGAATATTTTTAGTGACGTACAATATCAAAGCGAAAGCTGCTGTGAGGAAACTGTACAATGAGTCATTATACATGTGACGATCATATTCGACATACTGGTACACTTCTAGTATCTTGATGCAACTGGTTAACCCTTCTTCCTCGAACATGGTGTAAAGCCGCAGTACCTTATGACGCGTTGCCTTGAATTCATCAGCATTATCGATAAGGAAAGAGGTCGCAAACATGCAAAGAAGATTTCTCAGATGTAGTTCACGTATATGGCCCACAATAACACGAGAAGAAATAAATTCATAGCTTAGGCTTGGATCATCAACATCATTCGGTAGATATAACAGAGAAATGTATTTCTTGTAGCTATCCAGTTTCATTGAAGGATGTAAAGTCGTTTCCCAATCCAACAGTTGTTTCCTTATGTCTAACAGCTTATCAACGACTTGATCAAATGAATAACTTATTATTGTTTTGTAGGAGAAACAAACGTCAACGATATTTGCTTCAATTTTTCCGAGCTTTTGGATTGTATACGACATGAAAAAAGGTATGAATTCAGAAAATTTAACAATATAATTCAACGCAGAATCTACATTTTCCAAATCATCAATCTCTTTCTTGTTCTGCGGATACTTGGTATAAAGAATTCTTTTTGCAAATTCATAATACTGTTGATCGTTCAAGTTTATTGTGTCTTCATATCTAATTATAGGTGGCTGTGATAGAAGCAATGCAAATTTTTTATCTTTGTTATCACAATGCCACCATAAAGTTCTTCTCATAGCTTCTTCTGTTAGAGAAATATTGGGCGGTGGACGCCTGTTATATTCATTATCCAAGGCGAATCTTATAGCAGTTGATAACATAGTCATTGCCAGGTCTGTATTGACATTTTCCTGTAAATATAGGCATAATAGAAGCAATCCTTGAATTTCTATTGTACCACCACTCCCAATAACAACCTTGTTATAGTAAAAGATTGCATTTAGTAGTGAATCATTTTCAATCTTTTTCAATTCCTTTCTGGTCGGATTGTATTTGTCCTTCCTCAAATGGTAAAAATCATTGGAATTAACCTGTCGCATTCTTGAAGCTCCGGAACATATACTCGTATTGAGGAGTAGCAATTCTGCATACGATAATGACGATCCGTTCGAGTCGTAATACTTATCCACCAGCGCGGTATAGTATTCCAAACCGTGAAAACCAGGTGCTGACGATGTTATAAGAGCAGCAAAGTTCTCGACTAATCTTTTGGATTGCGCCCTTGGGGGAATTGGGTGTAGATTATAGTAACCATTTTTGAAAGTTGGCGAGGAGAAATCAATTGTAACCTTCATCTGGGCAAAATACCATTTCATGGATATAGTCATCAACTCTCGTATCGGGCTCAAAAACCATTGATAAGATTCGTTCGGACAGTTCTTCCTCTTGAACCAAAACAACTTTTGAATGGTCAACAACGTCGTGGAATAATGCTTTGATATCGGTTTACGCATATACTTTTTATCAATTTCGTTCTCATGGGTTTTGATCAATCTCTCGATCAGTTTCTCAAGTTTTGAGACTTTGTCGATCACAACAGAAACTTTTCTATCCAATTTTTCCACTCTCCCGCTGTGGTCGTCTTGCGGCTGCGTGTTGCCTATGTCATCGCTGTTGCTAACACTATGGTTGCCAATAATCCCACTGTGTATGTCGACATTGTACTCTAGCGGTACGTCGAACTTGATCGCGTTGAGCCCGTCGGAATTGCTCGAGTGCGGCCTTGCCAGGTCGTCGCTGCCCTTGCGCTTTCTATCGAACTCGTCTCTCGGGCTTGAGAATATGCATTCGACTCCGTACTTCAAACAGTTGGCGCATTTCTTGTTCTCCGGGTTCAATTCGCCACATTTGATCTTTCTCTTTCTGCAGTGGTCGCAGGCCTTGGCAACTCTTTTTTTGACATGCGAGCTGTTGCTCGCGCCATGTCTCGGGCTTGGCGGGTCGCTAGTGCTATCACCCAGCGGGAGCGTCTGCTGTTGTGCCGAGTAATTGAACTGTCTATTCGCATTACCCACAAACCCATAGTAATTGTTGTGCCCGGCGTTGTTCCCAGACGTCTTGGTGGCAGCGACGCTGCCACCAGGAACGCCCATTTGCTGGCCCTGGCCCTGACTGGGTCCCTGACTTGGGCCAAGGCCCACGAGCGACACATCGATCATCGGCTGAGGCCAAAACTGCTCTTGGAACGTTGCAGCGTCGCCGTTCCTACCGTACATGCCGCCGCCATGTAGCATCCCATTGGAGCCCGTATTGGGACCGTTCGAATTCATATGCGTTATCACCACACTACTACCTCCTGCAGAGTGCTACGCCAGTCACACAGTTATATACAGAGCTACTATGCTCTGTTTGGTTGCTCGTGGTGAGAAAAACAAACAATTGCCCAAAAATTCGTATGTTGAAACCAGCAGATAGCTTTTTCCCGAACCACTTGTGCATTACTATCGATATGTTGATTGTTTCTCCGGAGGCGGCGGGGTCTCGTCGGCTGAAGCTTCCGCTCAGGGAATGTTGGCACGGAAGGAACGCCGGAAACGGAACACCGAACATCTCCGATTCGGTGTCCGCTTCCGTTAAACGGTTACCCGCATTACGGTGTTGTCGCGTTCGACGGAAAACACGTGACTCGCACGTGATGGGCGCATCACGTGCGAGTCACGTGTTTTTGTTGTTTTGTTTTTCCGGAAATTAGATCTTTGGTTTTCTCCGTTCGTCGTTCGTCGTTCTGCCCGGACAGCACCCGTCGGCCATAACCTGCAGCGCAGTGCCAAGGCGTTGGTATGGCGCTATGGGGTGTGACGGAGATTAACCACTCTACAGCACGGCGACTCGCGCTGCCTCAAGTATATATAAATGCACATCGATAGAGACGGGATCTTGCCCTCCTCTGGTGCGTGTGGTCGATCAGATTCATCCGGCCGGCGAGGATCTGTCACTTAGATTATTCTCTATCAAGACGCAGATATGGGTCTATTCAAGGTTTTCCAGGGCAAAAACGACGCCGTGACGCAGGAAGAGGCTACAGAGATTGAGCAGGTTGCAGACATCTGCGACGAGGGCGACTGCTGCGGTGACTGCTCCGAGGCGGAGAACGCGGATCTCGAAGAACTTGACAAGGTTTTTAACAAGTTGAAAATCGACATGAACAAGCCGCTATTCCACTCTTCAAAAGCGCCCAAGATACATTTCGTGGTCCCCACGTCGCAGGTGGATTGGGAGCACGATGCCTGCGCAGCGAACCCGAAGTCGGTGGAGTTTCAGATACGCAAGTGGTGTGCAGCTAACGAAGATCAGTACGAGGACGTCGGGCAGGGTAACACTCTTAACACTGCGGTTTCCTCTCTTCCGAAGGACATCATGGACATTGAGGTGATGCGAGGCACGAAGAACAGCGTGCTGGTGCTTCCCTTCTTCATATGGATCAACGACCTGCAGGCCAAGGATGTGTCTGCCACGTTGAACAAGTTGGTGCCTGTGCTGCTTGAACGCTCAGTCACGAGGGAACAATTACTGGCAAAAAACCCGAATTTGTCAGAGGCACGTGAGCAGGCATTTGTGTTTTTATGTTCGCATTCCAAGAGAGACAAGAGATGCGGTATCACAGCACCATATTTGAAAAAAGCGTTTGATAAAAATCTACAAAATTTAGGGCTCTATAGAGACATCAGTGACACAAGGCCAGGTGGTGTCAACGTTGCATTCGTCAACCACGTAGGCGGGCACAAATTTGCAGCAAATCTGCAGATATATCTGAAGAAAAACGACTCGCTCATCTGGTTGGCCCGCATTTCCCCTTCCAACGTGCCCTGTGTCATCGACGGTATGATTGTTCCCGATAGACCAAAATTACCGTGGCCCGAGAAAGTTAGATGCGTTCAAAAATACCAGCACTGGTAGATGCGCTCAACAATATCAGCATTGGCGTATACACGATTCTATAGCTCGTCACGTACATCTTGCACATCTCTGTCAATATAATTGTTAAGTATTTCCAATTTGAACTTGACAAGCTCTACGGCTTCTTCATTTGTGTCCTCGACCGTGTTTTTCAAAATGGATTCCAACTTGGCTCTTTCTTGTGCCAGCTGTTTAGACGTGAGGTTTTCCAGTATCTCTTGGCGGTACTTCCTGCCAAACTGACAGGACTCATCTTCGCCGCAATCATAGTCGTCTTGCAGTGCGTGTTTCGCCTTCACAGCTAGCCTTTGTTTTGACCTTACGCCTTCAATAAATTGTCTCATGGCAATCGCCTCTCTTTTGCCGTTGTAGTCGATAATTCTGTCTTCATCCAGCTGCCACTTTGGGTTGTGGATTCTGTTGCGAATTCTGTTCCATATTTTCTGCCAAAAAGTTTCAGTGGCTTCGGTCTTTGGGACATCCAACGGTTTTACACGAGGCTGGATCAAATAAATCATAGGGAAACCTGGCATGTCTCTGCAAATAGTTGTTCCAAATATTTCACAATTAACCTCCAAGAACTTGATTGATGGCTTTGTCATATCATTTTCATACATATTGGCTAACTCCAAGAAATTTGGTTTCAGCTTCTTACAGTGGTGACACCACTGAGTTGTAAATTCGACCATTGTATATGAATCGTTACTGTTAACCGCATCGTAATACTCGTCAATCGACATTACTACATCAACGTATTCCTTGCCCTCTGATGACGCAGAAACTGCCACTTGGGTAAGTAGGAGTTGTGCGAAAAATACAACCAATGATAGTAACATATCGGTTCGGCTTGAAGTTTTTGAAGTGGTTGTTTTTTCAACTGTTGTTAGCTTTTTGTATCATTTTTCAGCATCGTATGTCGGTCTTAATAAGCGAATATTTAAAGGGATCAACAGAAAGTTAACTACACACTACTGCTAAAGCAAGAAAAAGTTCTTTCCTCTCAACCAATACCAAGATGTTACACTATATCATTTTTTTACTCATATTGCAACTGTTTTCATTTGTTCATGGTCATAATGAACTGAAAGCCGCAAAACTAGCAAGGAAAATGGTGCACTCCGAGTCCCTTTTACATTTTAACTCCTTGAGCTCAGATGAAAGGCCCATTTCAATGGTTGAATACTATATCTCATCTGATGCTTGTGATGACGTTCGAGGACTATCCAATAATGGTAACCCTATATTGCTTCTCAGTCAAATGAGTACATCTTACAAAAATTGGAAAAATAACGGTACGGTGACATTGACAATTGAAAAACATTCGTGGAATCCCCTCAAAACCCCTATGTCAAGCCCAAGAGGTTACTTGATTGGTAATTTGACAAAATTGGATTTAACAACCACTGATGCAAGGAAATTGGCAAAGCATTTTGTTCTAAGGCACCCAGACGCAAGACACTGGCTACCACATGACGATGAGAGCCATGTTCATGACACTCTATGGTTTGAATTTGATGTTGAGAGCCTTTATTTTGTAGGCGGGTTTGGGAGTGATAGCTATATCGGTAATATATCTGGAGACGCATATCATCATAAGTCGAGACATTGTCATTCTCAAAAGGAGAAGCCCAAATATGGTTTTCTATCATCCTTAGCAACCTTTACCAAAGTTTTATTTACAGAATACTGATTGCATAAAAAATGACGTTTTTGCTGTCTTCCCTTATTTAGAGTTTTCTAACATATAGGTAGTTTATGTTTTATAATGGTTTGATGAATTTATGACTGAAAATGTTAAATTTTGTTAGCGAGAACCACTAAACAAATAACACATTAAAGCTATGCCTGTGCGACACTTCAAGAGGAAGTATAGTACTCACGAAGATTCCAGCAGCTCTGATAGTTCCAGTGGTGAAGAGAATGACACTAATTTGGCCCCATCGCTCAACACAAGTAAAGCATCTGGTGCAAATGGCGCCCATGAGCAAGAAAGTGAAAGGAGCGATAGTAATAATAGAAGTCATAGTAGTGATTCCGAAAGCAGTGACAGTGGAAGTGACGAAGAAGACGTGATTCCTTTGCACAGACCTGTATTTATAAACAAGTCAGAGAGGGTTAAAAGACCCAGTGAAGATGATACACAACAGATACAGGCGGAAAGGGAAACGAAGAGACACCTGACCCTGGTGCAGAAGGTAGAGCGGGAAAATGAAATCCTGTCGGCTCAGGATGAATCAAAACGTCAGCTGGAAATGAACTACAGTACGGATAAAGATATTTTGAGGCAAGCGATGTTGCTGGATGATAATGATGCCACTGATCCTGAAGGTGAGAAACAGGCATGGCTCGAACGGCAAGAGATTCGAAAGAAGCAGCGCAGAGATAAATTGATAGCTAAACAACTTGAACTGGAGGAATATGAGGCCAACAAATTGAGATTCAGCAAAACTCCCGACCTCGCAGATATCAACGAAGGCTCTGAAGAAAGAATAAAATCGAAATTCAAGCCCAGTGCCGAATCAACGGAAAAGTACAAGCCCAGTCGACCTCAGAATACAAGGCTGAGGAGCTCAAGCAAGCAGGAAGATCAAGCCGCGGAAAATGAGTACTCTATATTATAATTTAATTTTTAGTTTCTATAAGCGAGATTAGGTTAATTGATGTTCAGAATGAATTTCATTTTTTCACTTTTGAGTAGCTAAATGTTAAAAAAAGAACAAACATCAATAAACCAGAATTGTATGTCACTGGAACCGTTACCTCCAGATTTACCAGATTTCCTATCAATTTATTTGCCATATCAGCATTCCGAGAATGCCAAAAGGCCTTCAGTTACGGTCACCTATGCACAATCGCTTGATTCTAGAATCTCCAAAGGACATGGAATTAGAACAACGATCTCGCATCCAGAGACCAAAACAATGACCCATTATCTGAGGTATCATCATGACGGAATACTGATAGGCAGTGGGACGGCGTTAGCTGACAATCCTGGCCTCGCTTGCAAGTATAAAGACCCGAGCTCTACCCACCGATCTCCAAGACCAATAATATTAGATGCTAGCCAAAGGTGGAAATTCAAGGGGTCCAAAATGCAAGAACTTTTCCTGAATGGCGAGGGACACAGTCCAATTATAGTTGTTAATAAGGAACCAGATATAAGAGAAGCTCAGGTTGATTATTTGGTGTGTCGCTATTCACAGCAGGAGCAATTTGATTGGGATGAGCTGATGTACATTTTACGAAATAAATATGATATTAAGTCCTTGATGGTAGAAGGTGGAGCAAATGTCATAAATCAGCTTTTACTTAGATCTGACTTGGTCGACAATATTATCATTACAATTGGCTCCACCTTCCTGGGGTATAACGGAGTTGAAGTAAGCCCTATTCGCCCAGCTGCATTACGCGATGTTAGCTGGTGGAAGGGTTCGACCGATGCAGTTCTGGCTGCCCATCTGGGCTAGCAATAACAACACTTTAGAATGCAAAATTAAATGACAGAAAAAGCGTTCTTTTATATTAGTGTACAGGTTTAAATAGAGAGGAAGAAAATATAATTCTATTCGAGGTAAAAGAGTAATCCAAGACACCGAGATGCAAACTACATGCAAATTCTGTAACTGGCGTAACGTCCGGCAGTTTCACTATTTCTGATGATCTTAACCACTTCTCCTCTCTTTAGTCCCAAATACAATGCTACTGGATCTGCCCTTTGAATTCGAGGTAACTGCGATTCTTTTAGTCTATATCTTTTTAACAATTCCTGCTTCTCCTCATCATTCAATCTTATATGTCTTGGTACCAATTCGTGATGTGTAATGTTCACCACCAATGCCGCTTCGTGGAAGGTTTCGATGGTTGCTGGAGGTATTGATGGAACCAATTTCATTGCACTTGGCGTGATGTTATTTTGGTAGACGAAAATACCAGTTTGAAAATTTTTTTCCTGAATATGTATGACAAATGTTTTCATTGTTTTTACACCAACTGTTGGTTCATCGCAGAACTCGACCCAGAGAGAACCCATACCGGGGAATTTGGTTACAGTCTCCTCTGTTGGATTAGATTGGAACGACATCATTTTTCTCTGGGGTCTACCCATGGAGTCACAATACTTTGCTTTGAAATCTTCCAAAGGCAACTCCACTTCTTCTTGTGCAATAAAATATCCCCTATCTTTGACCATTTCCTTAACTGTCCTAAAGGTTCTCCATAATCTGGAAATATTTCTCTCGTTCTCTTGATCCATTATGATTATCTATAATACAATTGTTATACGCGGAAAAAAGGAAAGGAATGCAAAGAACTAGCAAGGTGAAGCCCTTATAAAATCTATTCTTTTAAGATGCGACAATCGAAGATTTATGAAATGCAATCTATCAAGGTGCTGTTCGCCTAAACTACTGTGATTTTTCACTTTCAAATTTCAATCATTAAAATTTTTTGTTGAAGTCATCGCGTCTTGAAAATATAAAGCGAAGGTAACAGTTTACGAAGTGAGATCTCACTTCGTAACTAGAAAGAGACGCAGCCCAAATTAATTAATTTTTGGCTTGATGCGAATAGAGTATCTCCAAATTGATTATCTTCATAAAATGTCATTAATATATTTTCTATAGTTATTTATTTGTTGTGATGCAGATCTGCTGCCTATGACAATGCTGATATATCTGCAGCCTTTCTGCGGTATTCGAAGACTATCTCGCCTTGCGACTTCCAATACAATGTTCTTACAGTGTTTAGAGTCATGTCATTATCTAGGACTTGATTCTTACATAAGATCTCCAGCCAATCGGACGGCTCCATTTTAGCCTTCATTTCCGGCGTCTTTGATTCGAACCGATCGACGATGTACAATTTGATCTTTTTGATTTTAATCATACCTGGCGCGACCAGCTTCATGTTTGAATCAGAGATTTTGGGCAGATCAGAATTAGTTAACAGGATATCGGAAGATTTCGACCTACCAAATCTTAACCTATGATGTTGATGCCCATGTTGCTGAACTTGTGCGGTAGGAGATATTGGTAGTTCATTATTTTGCCAAGGCGTAATAATGAAGTTCAATTTTGGCTGCTGTTTTGTGATCATTGTATCGCAAAGTAGTGCTTTAGCGAACCAGAAGGGCAAATTGCATTCTAGCTCTTCAAAAGTTTGCCGTTTACTCATCCCGTTACCATATTCATTATCGACCTGCTCATAGTTGAAAAGCTTTTCTTCCTCATTGCTTTGACAATCATCTTCGTCGTCATCTCCTTCCAGCAGAATAGAACTATCATCATCATCAGCAGTCCGAGATGCAGGCAGATAGGTCGAAAATAGGACGGTAGGACCACATGAGTTTTTTTTCCAATTGTGTACCACTAATAATACCCCATTTCTGATTCGCACTATTGGAGAGGCCGAATCCCTCACTATCTTTGTTTCGGGCGTCTTCCTAGTAAGCAACTTCAGAGATGAGTGATTAGAGTTGAAATGCTGAACATAGCCCTCATGCAACTGATCAATATAGTGAGACATGCTCTGTGACTTCTTTTTAAGGCCATCTTGATTACTTAGAACCATTATTTCTGAAGGCGTTTGTGAAATTTCCATGCTTTTGAGTTTTGTTGTGGCAGCATCCATGGCTTGCTGTGAAGCTGAATTTTCATTGCTGTAAGATTGGTTCCATACAATCGGCTCATGAATATTTTCGTCTTCTGTAAACGAATCTTCAACATCAGAGGATGCAACTGCATCGCCAGCGGACGAACTCGTATTGTTTGGCCGATTTGTAGAATAAGTTCTGAGTAATCTCAGCTTTCGACCTATCAGGGACCCGGAACTCAAAGTACGGCCTTCTGGTGCCTTTGGGAAAGGCAAATTTAGTACATCATTAGATTCTTCAGAGCCCTTCTCGATAGAGGATGCGAAGTTTACTGGTGGCGGTAGTAGAGAATGGTCCTCAACTAGTGAATCTGAAATTTCTGGTGCAAAAACAGGAGTGTTTGGTGCAGATAAACTGCCTATACCACTCTCAGAAGCTGGTGCGGTTGAGGTGAAGCGATAGAAGGCTGATCTCTTTCTCTTTTCTTTATTTTTTGTGGATGATTCTGATTCTTGAACTGCTGCTGGGGTGGTCGATCCATCCCGGTGATTATTCATAGTTTCTTTTTTTTTGACAGATAAATTCTTTCGGAATGATTTGTCTTTCTGAATCTCATAGCTTAAGAATTCATTAAACAAAGAGTTTACTACAATTTTTCCAAGGTTATATCTCTCATCTGAACTCAGTGTGATTCCATTTACAATTTTATAATTCTCTAAAGCCGAGCCGTAAACTTCTGTATTGAATAGTCGTGGATTTAGCTTAACGAACAACATACCAACTTTTACAGAAACACTACACCAATGAGAAAGAATTTCTTTTGTCGTATACGTTGAGACAACTTCGTCAAAGGTACCCTCAGAAGCATCGAATGTATTCAAAAGTTCACATATCACTATATCCCATCTCTGTATTTCACCTTTTGAATTTTCTGTAATAACGTGCCTTCTATTTGTTAAAAGAGAGCTTTTTGTTAGGGCAAATCCGCCTTCTGTTATTTTCAATGTTTTCGATCGCAGCTCTAAGCGATAAAGGTCAGCGTCAATAGATTTAGAAAACATCAAGACATCATTGGGCAAAACCATCAGATCAATAATTCCGCCATTCTTTTTATTCTTTTGTAAGTGATCAGAAGATTTCAAATCACAGCCATAAACCTGATTAATTTTAGGACTTTCTTCGGATGATAAGTCGACCTCATTGATCCTGCCTCTTGAATCTCCAATGTATAAATGTCCCAAGGTGGTGCCTTTGATCACCCATACGGAACAATCCCACTTAAATGTGGCTATTCTAGGAAAGTATTCTCCATTAGAAGTAAGATCCCACACACGGATATTACCATCTGATGATGCAGTCACCAAACGCGTACAATTGTCAATTAGGCGGACAATCTTGATGTTTGTATCGTGAGCCTTATTGATGCGCCTAAATTCAGTTCTTTCGTGACATGAATAAAAAATGATATTTCCGTTGCAATCACCTGCCACCAAATCGAACGAACCGCTGAAATTACTGTTCACGGATGCTAGTGCATATATAGAACCAGTATCATCTGCTTGGGAATTATCGAATTCATATACGAGACTTGCTTCATCATTTTTCAAAGACCATATTTTGACCTTTCTGTCCAATCCACTGGTGGCGAATAAAAATGCACCGTTATTGGCAGGTATTTCCACGACATTTTTTATATAGTCATCATGGTCACCAATAATTTTCATATCCCAAGTGTCCAAGTCATCTTCATGTAGTGTAAGTAGCATTATCGAAAAATCATAACTCACAGTAATGAATTTATTTACATCAACCTGTATTATATCACTTACCCAATCGCTATGAACCTGCATTCTCTTCCCTTCAACAGAATACCCATCGAAATCACATTTATGTTTGATTATGGAGCCATCTCTTCCGCAAGTTAAAAAATAGCCAGATTGGCCTGAAGGAAACAGTATTTTCGAAATTGGCAAAATGTGGAAGTCAGTGGAAGTTCGCGTCTGGGGTGCCAGTAAACCATAACTAACTGTAAGCTCATCCATCTTCACTATAAACGTTGTTTCTGACCATCAAAGAAGGTTACCTTCGATCTTAGAAGACGTAAGCCTCTTAAAGTTTACAATGTTATACTAGAGACAATAAAAGGACTGCCACACCAATCACCACCCAGATGTGCTTAATTATTCTCAATTAAGACTTTTTCTTACTAAGGTCTGATGACTTTTCTCCTAAGACGTTTTTCAAATATTTGTGATACGCGCGACCCAAAAAAAACTCTAACATAACAGAAGGTGTCGGATATACGCTCGAGGAAACTTACGCTCGAAGAAATAAACGCGTTCCACGCAGAGAATATCTTACGTGTCTGTTTGTGCCTGTGATATCATCTACAGAATGAACGATGAAAGAGCCAAATTGATTAGTAACTTGAAGGGAAAGCTTTGGTATTGTATAGAGCGGCAATTGGAAGAAGAAACTCCCTTTGACGTTAAATACACCCCAAATTTCACCAATGCATTAGTCGAGCTTAGCTATGTTCAGTTGTCTGAAATGGGCAAAGATCTCGAGGCCTTTGCTCGACATGCCGGGAGAGAAACGGTCACCGTCGATGACATGATGCTGCTTCTCAGAAAGACTCCCAATCTTCAGGGAATTCTGCGATCAAGTGGAGCATAGCTTAGTCTCCGCATCATACACTTGAACAACTCTTTATAATAATGTTATTACGGAAGTTCGAGTATTTTGAAATTTTTTTTTTTCGAGTGATTAATATATTAATCATACCAAGGAGAGGAGTCTGGCTGGCCTCAGGGCGTTTGTAAGCAGAAATTCGTGCACATAAAACGTGAGAATATTATATTTACAGGCGCGTACATACTATATAAATCATCTCTTAACCCAAGTAGGCATTTTTCTAGCCTTCTTTTTACCAGGCTTCTTTCTTTCAACATGTCTATAATCTCTAGTTAATACGGTAGCTTTGTGTAATCTTGGCTTCAAAAGTGGATTAAAAACAACCAGAGCCTTAGCAATTGCATGCATTATAGCTTCAGCCTGGCCTGTTGGACCACCACCAGAAGTTGTAGCAAATATATTGAATTTACCAACAGAATTGACAACGTCGAGAGGATACATTATCGACTCCCTGTCTTTCAATTTAACGAAGTAATCATTTAGCTGACGACCATTGACCAATATGTCTCCCTGTCCTTTGACCAGAAATACTTTGGCAACGGAGGATTTCCTCCTTCCTATGGCGACACTTCTACCGAACTCATCCAACGTTTTCAGTTTTGTCTGCACGGCTTGAATCTTTGTTTTTTTGTAGTATGGTGTCAATTCTGACTTTATCTCGTCGTTAGTTAACTGTGGATCTATCGTGTGCAGTTTGTTCAGCAATGTGACAAGTTGACGGTATTGGATAGGCTTCAAACGGGTACCACCGCCGACCAATGCATAGTCGTCCATGGATATCCAGGAGGGTCTCTCTATTTGCAGTTGAGAGACAATAGGAAGCTTAACGTATTTTCGTAACAACGATTCCAGTCTGTCTATACGATATTCATGGTGAGGATTGGCACTGTAAAATGTTGACAGCTTTGGTATCGTCCTCAATGGAAACTTTGAGATACTTTCTTGCCTCGTGAAAGGACCTGCAGAGAAATTTCTGACGGCAGATCTGAACAGCCGCCTGTAAAACATTCTAAGTCAAAATGCAACTTGCGACTGATATCTTGCTATCTTGTATTGTCAACGAGTGGGATCGAGACTATGAATTCAAATAGCCAAAATTTTCATGTATCGCCAGAACGAAAAAGATCACGTGAAAAATAGAACCAGCCAAGTCCGTAAGTCCTATCACTGACGAGGGACACAACGAAGATGCGCATTCGAAGCTCGCATCTTAACCGCATCGTCGATTCAGCTCAGATAGTAGAGTATCCTAAGGTGTTACAGCAGAACACAAGAGCGTAAGAGCGCAAGAGCGCAAGAGCACAGGAGTGCAAGAGCACAGGAGTGCAAGACTGCAAGAGTACAAGAGCATTAAAAAAATGTCGAATTGACAGCGGTTCCCTAGAATTAGCTCGCCCCCCCCCCACGAGTGTGTGACTGTCTTCGCAAAAGTACCTGATAATCTAACGCAGAATTAAAAGTATTTTTGATCTCAGAAATGCCGAGCCGCTGTCGCTGCGGCTGCTAAGATCTTGAAATAAAAGAATCTCCGGAAATATCCAGCAGCTATACCAATTGGGTATTGCGACTGTACCCAAGTGATGGCAGCGCTGTAATGGCAGACCCAAACAAATAAAGTCCTGACCTGAACTTGACTCCCAAAACTGTCGGCCACAATAGCCATCACGCGAAGGGCATTGACATAGGTTCCCGCGCAACGCACGATTCTTCGGAGTGTTGCATGAGACAGTGAGCCGGAACGTTTAACCATGAGGTTGTTAAATTCCTACCTGCACTTGATCGGAAAGTACATGGAAGGTACCTTCAAGGTTGCACACACTGCGGAGCTGTGCCGCCATATAAAGAGGAAAAAAAAAAAATTTATAGATGAGTATTTCTATTTCGTTAAATATATATAAAAACGTATTTTAAAAGAGGACATTAACTGTGTGATGAATTGATCATTTGGAGGTGTCAACGACGTATCTACCAACAATTTGACCCTTCTCCATCTTTTCATAAATTTCTGGCAAAGTGGATAGACCAACAATCTTAATTGGGGACTTAACCAAGCCTCTAGCGAAGAAGTCCAAAGCTTCTCTGGTGTCAGCTCTGTTACCGACGTAAGAACCGACAATGTGAATGGATTTGACAACTTGGTTGAAAACCTCGGACTTACAGACGGCACCGGCTGGTAGACCGACCAAGACAACGGTACCGTTGGCTCTACAGTATTTGGTAGAAGCGGTGATGGCACCTTCGGAGACGGAGACATTGATGACACCGTGAGCACCACCGTTGGTGGCTTTGACGACTTCGCCGATGACATCCTTGCACTTGGTGAAGTCGATGAAGACCTCACCACCCAAGGAGTGGAAGAAAGCCTTCTTCTCGTCACCACCGTCGATACCCAAGACTCTGTAACCCATGGCCTTGGCGTATTGGACAGCTAGGGAACCTAGACCACCAGCAGCACCGGAGATGGCAACCCATTCACCGGCTCTCATGTCAGCAGACTTCAAAGCCTTGTAGACAGTGATACCGGCACATAGAACTGGGGCGACCTCGGCTAGATCAGTACCCTTTGGAATTCTGGCAGCTTGCACAGCGTCAGCGGTACAGTATTCTTGGAAAGAACCGTCGTGGGTGTAACCGGACAAGTCAGCTTCTGGACAGTTGGACTCGTTGGACAACTCACATTCCTCACAGGACATACAGGAACCGTTCAACCACTTGACACCGGCCAAGTCACCGACCTTCCAGCCCTTGACGTTGGCACCGAGCTTGACGACGATACCGGCACCTTCGTGACCACCGACCAATGGCAATTTGGTGTCCAAAGGCCAGTCACCCTTCCATGCGTGCAAATCGGTGTGACAGACACCGGAGTATTTGATGTTGATCAAAATCTCGTTACCTTTTGGCTCTGGAACTGGCAAGTCTTTGTATTCCAATGGACCGCCGTTTTCGTAGAAAATAACACCTTTTTGGGTTTTTGGGATGCTTGGAGCCGACATTGTAGTTAGATAGATACGAGAGTGGGGAAAGAAAGCTAAATGTAAAACCTGAAAAGTCTTGTAGAGCTTGCTGTCTTGTTGCGAACAACAAAGAAAAAACCTGACAGAACCTTGTGGGTTAGACTTTGTAAACTTGAAGGTTATTTATACATTTCACCCTGTGCCCTCAGCACAAGCCGTGTTAACAGCGCTGCAATTGTATCACACCTATCTTCCGCAACATGCGATACTATCCATCCGGCCGCGCGAGCGTGGGATCTCCATAGCGAGACAACTAAGTTTGCATTATCTTCTGATTTTTGGATCGCACCATGGGGGACCACTGCTCGTTCACGAGCTTTTACGCGCTTTCACGCGCTTGATTTTCGAGTGGTACGATGTGAGGCAACGTGTGTTATTGTTGGTTCGGGACCATCTTAGCGGCATCCTAAGATGACCTGATGATGGCTGCCAGTAGTGGGAGGCGGAAGCGGAAGCGGGAGTGGGGGAGTGGGCGACGGGCTTTGCCAGCGGGTTTTTTAGGGGCGGGAACCCGGCGGCACCGCCCGCTGCTGGTGTAGGGGTGGACGGTGTGGTGTGGTGTGGTGTGATGCTTGTGGGCTGCACCTGGTGGCGGACATAGGGGAGGCCGGGCTTCTGGTAATGGCGGCGTCCGTGGAAAGGGACCTGGCGCGGTGCAGTTTTGGCGGGCGCCCGGGGACGCCAGACGCCAGAAAGCGGAACGCAGCGGAACGCGGCGGCGACGAGCGAGGGTGGGCACGTGACGGCGCGTTTCTCGCTCCGCCGTGCACAGTGCGCGCGCACGTGGTCTTGGCCGTTACCCTGCCCGCGACCGTGACCCTAAGAGATGGGGGCTATTTATAGACTCCGCTGCGGCCGGCTGGCCGGGTAAGCTGTCCGGGCCCAGCGGCGTGTCCGCTGCTGGTGCTGCTGTCCGGCCGGCCCCCAGAAAGCCCTGCAGCACGGCTATTGCGTCTTGGCGTCCGACGCAAAGAATCCCGAGAATCCTCTCGGACGTCGCACCGCCGCAATTGGGCCCTCGTCCAGTGCTTCTAGAAATCGGGACAGATATGGGACAGAGCGCCTCGCACAGACGGCGAGGGAGCGATGAGCAAGGAAAATTTTGCTGACGTATGGCATACATAATCGATTACGACTTGCAGCGTAAACATTGCTAGGGCTGCTGCCGGTTTGCTCATTGAAAGCCCCATTGTGCCAGTAGTTGAATACATACCTACATATATATATATATATATACATATATATATACAGAGGTAGGTTATTTTACTATTTGCACATCTTGTTGCCCCGGTGTCACAAACTCCCCTATACAAAAAAAGGTTGTTTGATAAGGCGCACAAAATGGCTTCAGATTCCAACACTTCGGCATCGTCTACTTCGGCGTTCGTCTCGACACTTATCTTCAACGGCATCCTCGCCACGGTTTTTGTTGGGCTGTTCGTCCTCTTCAGACCTAAACACACCAGAGTTTATGAGCCCAGGACGCTCCCCGACATCCAGACCATCACCGAGGAGGAGAGGCTGCAGAGCGCTCCACAAGGGCTCGCCTGGATCCCGTACCTGCTGTACAAGCCACATTCGTACCTGATGCAGCATGCGTCGCTGGACGGCTACTTTTTTCTGAGGTACGTCGGGCTGGTGGCCTCGCTGTCGCTGGTGGCCTGTTTTGTTTTGTTCCCCATTCTGCTCCCCGTGGCCGCCACAAACGGGCAGAACTACCAAGGGTTCGAGCTGCTCTCGATGGCCAACGTGACCAACTTCAACAGATACTACGCCAACGTTTTCCTGTCGTGGATCCTGTTTGGGCTGATCATCTTTGCGATCTACAAAGAGCTGTACTACTATGTCATGGTCAGACACGCGATCCAGACCACGCCACTCTACGACGGCATGCTGTCTTCGAGGACAGTGATCGTGTCTGAGCTCAGCAGTGCGTTTGCGCAGCCGGGCGAGATGGAAATGAGGTTCCCCAAGGCCAGCAAGATTTTGTTTGCCCACAACCACACAGAACTGCAGGATTTGGTGAAGAAAAGAACCAAAAATGCCAAAAAGCTGGAGTCGACCCTGAACAAAGTTATCAGAAAGTCTGTCAAGATGAAAATCAAGGCCGAGAAGAAGGGTACTTTGAACGAGCTGTACAACGACGGCACCAAGGCAGAAGATGACCTGGAGACATACATCCCACATGGCAAGAGGCCCACGCACAGACTAGGAAAATTCAAACTGTGGTTTTTGGGCACAAAAGTTGACACCATTGACTACTCTCGCGACCAAATCAGTGAGTTGAATGAGAAAATCCACGAAGAACAACAGGATTGGAAGTCGACAGACACACAACCGGTGTGCTTCATGGAATTCGAAACTCAGTACGAGGCTCAGCGGTGTTACCAATCTCTGGAGGCTGTCATGGGTTCCAAATCCTTCGGCCAACGTATAATTGGCGTTTCTCCAGAGGATATCAACTGGAATAACGTTTCTTTCACAAAGTCCAAAAAACTTTCTCTGAGAGTTGCAGCAAACACTTTTTTGTCGTTGATGATCATCTTCTGGGCTATTCCTGTTGCAGTTGTTGGTTGTATTTCTAATGTCAATTTCTTAATGGATAAAATTCACTTTTTAAGGTTTTTGAATAATGTCCCTAAAGTCATCATGGGTCTTATCACAGGGTTGGCTCCAGCATTAGCTTTGTCTATTCTAATGTCCTTTGTTCCAGTTTTTATAAAGAAAGCCGCCTCTCTAAGTGGATCAACAACTCTGCAACAAACCGAACTATATTGCCAATCTTGGTACTACGCGTTCCAAGTAGTGCAGGTGTTTTTGGTCACAACGTGTACTTCGTCAGCGTCTTCGACTGTAACGGCAATTATCGATGATCCAAGCTCTGCTATGACTTTGTTAGCTCAAAATTTACCAAAGGCCTCCAATTTCTATATCTCATATTTTTTGGTGCAAGGTCTAACGGTCCCAACAGGTTCGCTTTTCCAAGTCGTTAATTTGATATTAAGCAAGATTTTGGGTAAAGTGTTGGATTCCTCTCCAAGACAAAAATGGAACCGTTACAATTCGTTATCCAAACCAAGTTGGGGTGTTGTTTATCCAGTAGTTGAGATTTTGGTCTGTATTTGGATTTGTTACTCAATCATTGCCCCAATAGTTTTAGTCTTCAGTTCAATGGCTTTGTGTTTCATGTACTTGGCTTACCTTTACAACATCAATTTCGTCATGGGATTTTCTTTTGATTCTAAAGGTAGAAACTATCCTAGAGCGCTTTTCCAGCTATTTGTTGGTATCTATTTGAGTGAGGTCTGCTTACTTGGTTTATTCATCATGGGTAAAGCATGGGGTCCTTTAGTATTGGAAGCTGTTATCATTCCTCCCACGGTGCTTGCACATCTTTACTTCAAATATAGATTCATCCCGTTATTTGATGCTGTTCCTCTAAGCGCAATTCGTTTGGCCAGGGGCGAGACAGATGTTGAGTATCCTCAAAATGATCAGGGGCTAAAAGAAATCAAAGAAGTTGCTGAATCATCCAAGAAGGCCTTTGATGATAACCAAACAGGCGGTGTTTTACGTCCTGCAACATCATCAGAACTAAAGAAGGCTCATTTGACTAATGATTTCGATACTATGTCGGAAAAACCAGCAAATTCCTTCAACGAGCATAAGAGAATAAGCAACGGCAGCGGCGAAGGTTACTCCGACGATCAAGACACAAGGAAAGACTCGACAATTGCAAAGAATACAACCTTAGCAAGTGGATCTGATTCATTACAGAAGAAATCTACTTTTGCTCCTGATGAAAATTTCCACAAGATGAGTTACAAGGATGTTGAAAACTTACCAAGAGAACCATTGAGGGATCATTCACTTCGTACTGGTACCATTGAAGAAAACGCCGATGTTGCCAAAGTTTACGCCGATCCTCATGCTATTATTCAAGCACCTAAATCTTTCCCTCCTAACATCAACAGTACTCAAACATATAAGCAGAGAGTTGTTAACTTTTTCTCACCAACCAAAAATTATCCATTTGAAATCGTTAGACTTAGATTACCTTTGGTTTACAACACTACTATCGATTATGATAGCGATTTTCTCGATACGGCATACACAAACCCATGCGTCAGCGAGAAGGATCCAAAGATTTGGATTTGTCATGACGATTTAGGGCTATCCAAGCAACAGATCCAAGAGGCAAGCGCAAAGGATGTTGAAGTCACGGATGCTTTCACTAAATTTGATGAGAAGGGCAGATGTATGTTCCTTTTCAATCCACCGGACTACGATATGCCTGCCAAAAAATAAGGGGACTTTTTTCATTACAACAATATATTCTATTCGATATTTTTTATTTGGGGCTAAATTTTTAATTCATAAAATCCATAACTTTTAACTAATTACTTTCTAATATACCTGCTGGTAAGTTGTGCCTGAAAGGGTATTTTTCTCTGCTAAGGGGTAAACGTCCTGGAGTTCCAGTCAAAAGCTGAGTTCAGTATTTGACGAATTTAAAAGGACAAAATATTAGCTTTGCCTGTTTACATTTGCTCTATTCGCCAGTACCATAATGCAAATCCGTTAATTACAAACAGAGTATCAAATTTGATGGGAGGGAACGGCTGGCTGTAATAGGTCTTTGTCAACAAGCTTGATTTTTGCAGAACTGCTTATAGTTGGGCATCCAATACCGTCGAAAGGATCAAAATACAGGACAGTAACCGTTCTATTCTCTATGACTTGCCGTAAATAAGCTACGGTTTATTCCTTATCTAGATTAACGGTTTCTTCCCAATGTGTATCGAAAACCTTCGTAGAGTAGACAACACACAAGGACAACATTCTTTCGCCGTAATAGTCAATTCTTACCCTTTCATTACGTTATGATTCTGTCTGCACTTATTGAGTTCGAAAATACCCTCACAGCACAGCGCATCCTTTTGATAAACCTAGTAAAAGTAATCTTTGCACTCAAAATCCTAGGTGGCTACAAAAACGCCAAAAAAGATATCAAGTATTACCACAGAAATACCCGCTAATTGGGTTCTCATTTTGGCTATTTGTGCTGGCGTTTGTCTCTTGATATCACTTGAAAACAAATCAATAGCGGAGCGTGCTTATGATAGTCAACTCGCTTTATCGCGAGACGTGCTTAATTACCCGAGCGAGCCCTTTAAATAGATGCGATAAGGAAAAGAGGGAGGAACTCAATCAATTAAAGCAACACTTCAGAAGGAGTAAGTAAAACACAGCAATTTTGTTGGAGTTAATAACTTGAGAGAAGTTTCATTAAAATGGTCGGCGCAGGTATTGTATATGGCAGGCGTGGAGAAGTTTATGAGAGCAGAAATGGGTCCCTTGGTGATTTTATCACATCTACGTTCGAAATAGAAGACGTTTTCAAGAATAAGCTTGTTATGGGTAGATGTATATGCCATGGTAAGAAGACTCTTGAAACAGATGTTCTTTTGGATGATGAACAGGAGGCCGCGAAATTCATTTTCTCACACGAGCTTTCCAAACCTCACATCTTGCTCATATATGATAAACATGGTGACTTGAATATGGAAGAAGCAAAAGAAGCAGATACCGAAGAAAAGGAGGAGAAAAACATTGTCATTTCGGAGGTGAAGTGGAACGAGCTGGTTTCGTCTATCAAGAACTTGGAATCGTCACTAAAGGTAAAACAGGACGAAGATAATGGAGAGACCAGTGAAAAAATCAATACACCATTACATGCGAATATCTTCTGTGACGGGTGTACCTCACCACACGATGAAGGTGCACAGGAGATCCGCGGTAGTAGGTACAAATGTCTAACTTGTACAAATTTTGATCTTTGTTCTGAGTGTGAAGAGAAAGGTTACGAGAACCTTATCCACAAAAAAAATCATAACATGATTAAGATCAAGACACCTGCATTTCTCGACATTCAAACTCATTCAAAACACTGGGGTAGGATTCGCCAACAATCGAAGTTGAACGATGACAAGGAGATTACCATTGATATTCCGGAAAACGAAAAAGAATTGTTTGACATGTTCAGCGATTTGGACAAGTTAAAGGCGATTGCTGACGGGTACAAGTGTTTTGTCAAATGGGTTGAAGAGTATCGGGGCCAGGAAAATGTTTCAAAAATTCTGCTAAAATCTTCAGAGCGGGGTAGCAATCCTTGTACTTTGAGCACTTCAAGCACTTCAAGCACTTTTCACCTTCCCAAATCTGTAAAGAGAAAACACCATGCTATTAGCAAAACTGATTTTTCCGCTATTAAAGTTAAATTGACTAGAAAAGACACCACCTTGTTCTTCAAGTTATCTAACAAGGGGGGCACTGTTATTCCAAGTGGTTTGACGCTAATTTACTACATCCAAGATGTTCGTAGTTCGCACGCAAAGGAACTGAGAAATAATGAATGTGAACTTGAGGAGCTATGTAAGTTACCGATGGGCCCACATGAGCTATTAGTTGGCCAAGAAAAGACATTAAGGTTCAACTTTTATCCACGGGCAGCTGAGAGTTCAGTTTTTGAAGGAGGAATAATCAAGGTCATTGATGCTGACGATCAGCTGGTATATCAGTCAACTAAACATGATGAGTTGGGATCTTCTTTCATTTTGAAAGGATCAGATGAAACCTCAAAGCTTTCAAGACAGTTGCAAAGCTACCTTCACCTGGACTCTAGCGCTGACACCTGTCGATTACTTGAAAAGGATGAGTCTGATGGCGTCATCAGCTCTAACATAACTAACGATGACGAGACTGTTCTCTCAGTATCAAGCCGGGACACAAACTGGGAAGAGTACGATTTTTTAAGCGAGAGCGATGTCTAGTTGATCATTTCATTCGCAAATATCATACATACCAATTGAAAATAACTGTTCAGTTGCGAATTATATTACCCAGTATCATTAATTGACCATCTGTCATGTTAATGACACGATCAATACAAACTTTATAATATGTTTTGTACATACATAGTTAGGACTACTTTAACTGTGTCACATGGTTAGTTATTCTGTTATTTCTCAAGCTTTGGGCTTGGCTCAAAAATTGAAAAATTTTCAAAAAAGACCCACTTAAGAATGGATAAAAGAGTTTATTACTGGAGTTTATGCAGTTAAATAGTCGAGATTGAGCTTGATTCTCTGATATAGAAATACAAAATGAATATGGAGACAGACGCAGAAAAAAATATTGAAATCTGGAAGGTGAAGAAGCTGATCAAGTCTTTACAACAAGCCAGAGGTAATGGTACATCGATGATTTCGCTTGTTATACCACCTAAAGGCCAAATATCTATGATTCAAAAGATGCTGACGGATGAATATGGTACTGCATCTAATATCAAGTCGAGAGTTAATCGTCTATCCGTGCTATCTGCCATCACATCTACGCAGCAAAAGCTAAAATTGTACTCTAGAGTTCCACCTAATGGTCTGGTACTTTATTGTGGTGATATGATCACTGATGAAGGAAAAGAAAAGAGAGTTACCTTCGACATAGAACCATACAAACCTATCAATACATCACTTTACTTATGTGACAATAAATTTCATACTGAAGTATTGTCAGAACTTCTTGAAGCCGATGACAAATTCGGATTCATTGTCATGGATGGTCAAGGTACTTTATTTGGTTTACTATCTGGTAATACAAGAACTGTGTTGCATAAATTTACAGTTGATTTACCAAAAAAGCATGGTAGAGGTGGTCAATCTGCGGTTCGTTTCGCCCGTTTAAGAGAAGAAAAGAGACATAACTATGTTAGAAAGGTTACTGAAGTCGCAGTACAGAATTTTATTACAGATGATAAGATTAATGTCAAGGGTTTGATCCTTGCAGGTTCTGCAGATTTTAAAACAGATTTAGCCAAATCTGAAATGTTCGATCAAAGACTAGCATCGAAAGTTGTTAAAATTGTTGATATCTCATATGGTGGTGAAAATGGATTTAATCAAGCAATTGAACTTTCCGCAGAAACTCTATCAAATGTCAAGTTTGTTCAAGAGAAGAAATTACTTACCGATTATTTCGATGAAATTTCAAGGGATACTGGTAAATTTTGTTACGGTATTGATGATACGCTGAAAGCACTAGAATTAGGATCCGTTGAGAAACTTATTGTTTTTGAAAATTTGGAAACTATAAGATACGTATGCAAGGACTCAGAAAACAACGAAGTATTAAAATTCAGCCAACCAGATCAAGAAGATAAATCTTTTGCTCTTGATAAAAACACAGGTCAAGAGATGGATATTATAGATGAGCAACAATTTGTTGAATGGCTAGCTGAAAACTATAAAAATTATGGTGCTACTTTAGAATTTATCACTGATAAATCTTCTGAGGGTGCTCAATTTGTCACAGGTTTCGGTGGTATTGGTGCGATCTTGCGTTATAAAGTCAATTTTGAACAATTAGCGGATGAATCGGAAGATGAATATTATGAAGAAAATGAGGGTTCTGATTACGATTTCATTTAGGCATAGCTAGTTGTATTAGGTTACATATTCCTATATCCCGTGGCTCAATTTGTAAAATATCCAAACTGTCAAAAAATGAATATCAAATATAAAAAGACATTTTATATCAATAGCTATTCAACCATAATTTCTTACTTTTTCTTTTTCTTATTTTTCAATAAGTCCAAAGCGCCTTGATTGTCTTGTCCGATAATTGTACCATGCCCTCTCTTCTTAACCATATCATCAGCTAAATTTACAAACCCACCAGTGAGATATTTTTTCCTCATATCTTTCCTTAGCGGGATGCGGAGTAGGTGTTTCAATTCTGCCCTAAGACTTTTAACTCTATCTTTATTAATTGTTTTGCTTAGTTTTTTTGACTTGTTCTTGGCCAATATTATGTCTGTGTCTTCCTCATCTGAGGCTACCTCTATTCCTAGATCGTCAGCTGCCTTTTTTAACCAATCACCTTCTTTTCTTAGCGAAGTGGAGACGAGATCATGATCTGCCAATTCACTGGCTAAACGGCTACGATCTCTTAATTGCTGAACAATACCTAGTTCAATTGGCAATAATGGCACCGTTTTTTGCCATCTTTTATTTCTTGAGAATTGATCATCATTTTTGACTGTCAGTAATTTTCTTAATTTCCTTAGGGGACCTTGGGCTTCTTCCGGAGAGCATATCATTACCGAAACACCTTCCTTCTCTGCACGAGCTGTTCTTCCAGATCTATGGATATAGACATCAGCACTACGAGGCAGATGGTAATGGATGACATGCTGGATGTCAGGTATATCCAAACCTCTTGCGGCGACGTCACTTGCAATCAAAACGGTAGACTTTCCCAGTACGTTGTTCTTTTTAAGTTGTTCTTGATATTTTTCTAAACTTCTTAAACGGCCCTTTTGGGCCATCGATGAATGGATTTGAAAAGCTGATACTTCTAAATTATTCAGATATGCGGTTAGTTTTTTTACTGAGTCAATGGAGTTACAAAAGATCAAAGTTGAACCGGGGTACATGGTGACGAAGTAGTAAGAATACAAATCACGCTCTAAGGGCCCACATTCGATCAGAGATTCTTTGATTTGTTTGCTTATCATTTGCTCAGAATTTGTATCTATGATGAGTGGCTTCGACTTGAAATGAATCTTTTCCATCAGGTGTTTTAGGACAACTTCCATCTCATTGGTGTCATCTTTTTTATTCTTGAACTTGTCCCAAGTTGTGTTTGCCAGTTTACCGAACAAATTGATCGAGAAAGTTGCGGAGAAAATCATGGTTTGCCATGGTTGTTTTTTGTTATTTTTTCTAGTAACAGTCAAATTTTTCAAGATTTTCTCAAATTCATCGAAATGACCGTCTTGTAATAGTCTATCAGCTTCATCAAGAACCAGGGTCTTTATGTTAGCGAATTTCTTGAGGAACTCACCATTTTTTTCTATCAGCTCTAAAAATCTACCTGGAGTGGCGACGACGATCCGGCCGCTTCCCTCATAATTCAACAATCTCTGCTGCTTTTGAATGGACAGACCGCCTGTTAAAGACATTATGGCATGAGGGGATCTGTTAACCACAAGACCTGCGACATTCTGCAGATGCTTCGTAACTTGATGAGCCAATTCTCTGGTCGGTGTAAAGATCAAAGCGATTGGATCCGTTTCTCCCTTGCATTTGACCAGTTCTTCCAAAATTGGGATACCATAAGCGAGCGTTTTACCTGAGCCGGTTGCAGCCTTGCCCATAATGTCCAGTCCTTTTATTGCAGCCGGAATGGCTCTCTTCTGAATTTCTGTTGGATGAATGAAGCCGCTTTTGGACAAGCCATGGAGCGACACAATAGAGAGCGGACATAGGGAGATCCATTCAGGCAGATCTGGTGGAGTAACGTCGTCAACTTGGACGTCCGCGTTGAAGACGTTGGATTGTAACTCATCATCCCTCTGCTCTTTTGCTTCTGCATCCTCCTCTTGTTCCTCTTCTTGTTCCTCTTCTTGCTCCTCCTCTTGCTCCTCCTCTTGCTCCTCCTCTTGCCCCTCCTGCAACGCACCCTCTTCGACATCGTCCAGGTTTTCAAATTCTACAAGCTCTTCATCCTCGCCAGCATCCTGGATGTCCTGGGTGTCCTGGGTGTCCTGCGGATCCTCCGTGCTCTTCAATTTCTGCTTATCCTTGGCTACAAACAGTACTTTGCCATTGACCACTTTGACATCTACACCATCAATTTCTTCCAGTCCGTAAAAACCGCCAAAATCGTCCAGTGTATCTGGTATGTCCACTGCTCTCCATTTCAGCTCCGAGTCACCCACGAGCAAGTCGTTTGGCTGCTTCCTGGCACGCTTTGCCGATGCCTTCTTGCCCATCCTTGCCATTCTCTTGTCTGCTCATCCCATGCCATCTCATCGCATCACATCTTTTTCATTTTTCATGGGCATCACCAAAAAATTTTTCTAGGCCCGAGGGGATCTGAGAGGGCCTGAACTATGACGAGCCCTAGGTGAGCACGAGCAGCAGCATAGACGATGCTATCGAAGAAGAAGAAAACCATCACCGGCAGCAAGGTCGCCAAATTTAGCAGCACGAGCATCAAGCCAAGCAAGGCGCGCAGAATCATTCGGAAGTACCATGTGCTGCTCAACCAGCAAAAGACCCTCTGCGATGAGTTGAAGATCACGCTGCGCAGCAACGACGAGGACAGCAACCTGGCGCAGATCGGCGCCCAGCTCAGCGCCACCGATACGGTGCAGTTCCAGCACGGATTTGCCGACACAGAGCAGCAGCAGCAGCAGCCGCCGCCGCCGCCGCCGCTTCTTCTGCCTGCGGCAGCGAAGGCACGTGACCACCTTCTGCAGCAGCTGGGCCGAGTCACGTGCAGGATCGCCGACGGCGGCGGCCTCGCGACCTACCAGATGGCCAGCCGCAACGGCCAGTCGACGAGTCGCGGCGGCGACTCGTCCAAGAGGCTCGTCCAGTGGCTGCTGGACCTGGACTACCGCAAGAGCGACGCCCGTCGTGCGCTCGAGATAGGCTCGCTCAGCTCCACGAACGCCATCTCCACCTGCGGCCTGTTCGGCGCGGTCACGTGCATCGACCTGAACAACACAAACGACTCCCGGGGCATCACCAAGCAAGACTTCATGCAGCGACCTGCCCCAGCGGCCGACGCCGAGACCTTCCACGTGATCTCCTGCTCGCTGGTGCTGAACTTTGTGCCCACTGCCGAGGGCCGGGGTGCCATGATACGACGCTTCCCGCTCTTCCTCAGACCAGACGGCTATCTGTTCCTCGTGCTGCCGCTACCCTGCATCAACAACTCTCGGTACCTTGATCGGCGGCACCTTGACGCCATGATGCAGAGTCAGGGCCTCACGTGCTTGCGCTACCACGAGTCGTCCAAGCTTTGCTACTTTCTGTACCGAAGGGCCGGAGGCCCGTGCATCCCGGCACGGCGATTTGCGAAAAAGAAGCTTCACGACGGCTGCGGCATGAACAATTTCTCTATAGTGATCTAAATAGGGGTACAGCGCAGTGCTGTGCAACTTTGTTTCTTTTCGTTTCTTTTCGTTTCTTTAATATTGGCTCGTGCGGAGCGCGCTCGGAGCGTTCCGCGGAACCGGGCATGCGCCGCATGGTGCGTCACGCGGTGCGCGTCCGTCTCTGGGCCGCACATTGCCGCCACAGCAAAGCGCCCCGGGACCAGAGAGCCGCACCCGGGCAATGCTGCCCGGGCGGCGGTGAGGGCGCAGCGCCGAGAGGCCGGGCGGGCCAGATTCCGCGCCCCCGCAAACATTGTTTTCTGGTGCCGAGCGTATTGTGAAGGCGTACGTGCGAGGTGATGCGGATGCGAAGCAAAACAGAAAAGTGACGAGGCAGCAGCAACTGCTTGTCAACAGGGACGCACAGGCGAAATCGCTAGACATGGAAAAGTAACATCAATAAACAACCGCTCAGGATAAGGATCGCCATTCTCGGCTGATACAAGTAAAACACACAGGCGTTAGTTGGAGGACAGCACAGTAAGTAGTGAAGAGTTGGTGGTTTGAAACAAAGACAGCAAGTCAAAGAGACAGGCATAGGCTCAGCTGAAGATAAGAAAGGTACTCGTTGCGAACAGCGATAAGCACCAGGACTAGCACAGAGACCAGGACCGGGAAAACATGAGCACGCACTTGGCTGGCGATCCCGAACAGCCAGATCAGGAGGTGATGGTCAGAGGCCTTCTGAAACACCTGTATGTTGACAGGATTCTGCCTCTGCTCCCCGTGGAGTCGGTGTTACAGACGTACACGCAGGTGGAGGCTGAAGAGACATTTCTGAGATGCAGATCGGTGGTGCTGGACCTTGCGGTGAACCAGAACATCAATCTGGTGGTCGACACGAACCTGTCCGTAATGGAGCTGGTTTTGGAGGGCGAGAGCGTGATATCCGAGAAGGTGTCGACCGAGGGTATCCAGTCGATCGTGGTTCTGATAAGACTGCTCAGCGACTGCGTGGAGCACTACTGGGACCATGTCGACTCCAGGAGGACAAAGTCCGCTGCGGAGCAGCAGGAGAAGCAAAACCGGCTGTTTGCCAGTTCGGTGGTGGGGTACTCGACGCATACACCGTGTCTGCACGCCGTGGCACCGCCTCCGCTGGACCCGGAGATAGCTGGCAGAATGCTCGACATGTGCTCGCGCGCGAAGTTCAACACCAACACGTTGGCTGTTTTGCTCGGGATGTCGCACAATCTGTACGGCAACTCGTCCGTCATTTCGTCCAATATACTGCCCAATTACCAGGCATTTCTCAGACAAAAGGACTACCCCGAATACACGTTAAAGATCGACAGCACTCTCGACTATCTGTTCAGGTTCGTGGCCGCATCCAACCCACTGGAATTTTCAAGATACATCAGAATAACAGTTTTGAAGCCTCTGCTGGAGAACCATCAAACCATAGAAATGAGAATAATTCAGTATATCGACCTGTTTGGCTGCTACTTCATCACCTCAAGGAACATTTTAAAGTTTTTGGAAATGATCAAGGGCCTATCGAATTCTATCAAGAAAACAATTTACCATTGTTATTTACTATTATGCGCTTCGAAAGCACTTGAATTTTGGATCATGACAAGACCGAATGATTATTCATTTTTACTACGTTCGATGAAACGATATAACGCAACAACAGCAACTAAGACAGCAGCTGCATCCACAGCTTCAGCAGCATCCCCAGCTGCAACAGCGGCAACAGCTGCAACAGCGGCATCATCATCAATAACAACAACGACCACTGCTGTTGCTAGCAGTACAACTTTAACCAATTTATCCCATACAACAGCAATACAACCATCTATGACAAGTCAAATCCACAGTTCCTTAACCTCTTCTCCCTTATATCATAACTATAACGACGATAATACCGATGAGCTCGAAGGTGACGCTAAAGACCAATCGCATTCAACCATAAACACTAATCATGATCGCCAAAATGTGATACTAGATACAGATGCAGAATCAGACGTGGACTATTTTAAGGCAGTTTCACAGATCTCATTGCTGCTCTTTGATGAAGTTTACTCTACGTTTAACATTTCAACGTTATTAACAGCGATAACAAACTATAGCACTTCAACACCACAAACCGCATCTTCTTCATCACAGCAACCGGTACACACTCCTTTACAACAAATACCGACGCCGCAACAACAGGCACAAAGTGCTTCTTCCAGTACTCCATCCAGTACGTTTCCCTTTACAGGACCTTTTTCGCCGCTTTTATCATCTAATATCCCAACATCATCATCACCTACAAATATGATATCATCTCCTGGAAGTGAACAAAGTCTAAATGCTTCTCCCGAAGTTATCAAAACGGTGACTGGCGATTCTTGCTCGCATTCTTTCACTTTGGATGAATCGTCGAATGAAACGTCTAAAAAAAATAATGATGTGGACTCAACTGCATGGCCCCAACCTGACCTTCCCCATATTGGAAATGTTTTGGATCTCTATACCACTCTGGATGAAAATGAATCCACATCACACTCTGCAGTTCTGAAATTTGTCATAATAATGTCATTATTGGACCTTGACGTTTTCACTGAGCTAAATGCAACCTCATTCAAAAATATTCCTGATGTCAAAAAGACAGATGAAATGACCTACTGTACAGAAATTGATGAAAGAGACAAAGAACGGGAAAAGGAAAAATCGCAAGGTGGCATGAAATATTTGGCTCATGGATTGAAAAAATTAACTATTTTACCAACGTCGAAGAGGAAAAGTGTTAAATTTATAACCATGCTTTTAAGAAATTTAAATGGCTCACTAATCGTATCAGATGTCGCATTTTTGGACACTTTAAGAGCACTGATAACGTTTATTACATTAACCGCATCGATTTCTCTTGTAGATTCAGATTCCCCAAGTATTCATTTTGCGAATAGATTATTTTCAACATTATCAAGTAATTTGGATTTCGGCGCAAATTGGTTACCAGAGGTTAAAATAAACCCTTTTTTACAGAAGTGTCTATTAAGAAATCCTCAAATATACGGAAGGCTTCGAATAGAGTTTTTCGCAGCGGCGATGCAACTAGATCAAGTACGCTTCCTAAATTATTTGCAATTTGACGAGGTTATTAAACTCACAAATTTAAAAAGGATAAGCTTATATACAGAAGGCCTTAGAGTATTCTTTCAATTGCCATTAACAGTTGAGTTACGCAAAAGTACTGCCCATGAAGTTTCAGAATTTTTCAGAACTTTATTTTGTACCATTCCAGATACACTGCTGAAGGCATATCCCTACTTCGACGAAGAAGTTACTGATATTATTACTGCCATATTAGATGGTTCTATACTTAAAGAGATTGACGAAAGGAGTATCCTAAAAGAAGGTCCCCTTTTGACTCCTTCACCGGTGAGTTTAGGAGTACAATCTCAGATAGCCATAACAGGATCTTCCTCAAGTCCTTCCGGAACCGATAACTACGTTGGAGGCCATAGTATTTTGCCAATTGTATCTAGTAGCTCAAGCTCCTCCGAAACAAGTTCCCTCAATAGTGCTGTGAACATATCAGATCAGCAGTTTACTAATTTAGTGGCACCAAGAGCTAGAAGAGTTTCAATGGCCTCTAGTTTTATCAAAAGGGCTTCACTACTTTCATCTCCAGGTACTTCAGATTCGGAAAAGGGTCAGTCTGGGCCTCGTTCTCAAGTTGATGGTATTTTAAGTTCAGGATTAGCCCGAAATACAAAATCCCCATTAAACCAAGTGCGTTCTAGAAGGGCTTCAGATGAGGTTTTCCCAAAATTATCAAGAGCTGTGAACCCTGCATCGATCACCAAAAATTTACTCACAACGTCTTCTGATGAACGTCATGACGCAAGAAGGATTATGATTAATATCTTCAGTATCTACAAAAGGCTAGCGAGCTTTTTCATTCTCCCTCATTTAAACGAAATAGATGAAGCATGGGCCTCAACAGATTTCAAAAATATTATTAAACCAATATTTGTTGCCATTATTGATACCGATAGAACTCTACAGAAGACGGCTATATCTTTCATGGATATGCTAATCAATTATATGCCTGATTTTTATGATGAAACAGTTTCTGATAACGTCTGTGGCTTCTATTTATTATGCAGTTACACGGTGACACTTTTTTCTACAGCTTTGTTTGATTTACGGCTCCATAGTTCAAAAAGAGAGGTTGTCCTAGATATAGTTGTGAAATTTCTTCAAGTACGTTCCAATTTGGCAAAAATACTAGCTGAAGGGTGCAGTGAAGATGACTTACTTATTGCAGAGAAGACAACTTTTCCATTAATTTCAGGTACATTAGGAAGAGCACTATTTGTATCCCTTTATTCGAATAAGAGCAATGTTCAAAAACTTTTAAAAACGGCCTACTTTGAATATCATCAGTCCATAAGATTTCATGAAAAGACCATTGGCGAATTACCAATCGCTTTTTCTGATATGCTTGCTTTTTCAGAGGCAATGTCTCAAGATAATTACGTAGCTTCCGGTTCTGTTGCCTTCCAAAGACGATTACGATTAAACTTATTGAAATATATCAAGCGTCCTGATACTGTTCTTTTTGATTCCATGAATGTCATATATAAAAAATGGCTAGAGCTATCGCGATCTAAAGATATTTCTCAAGAGGATTTGGCAGATTTCCGAAGCTTTGCTGGAATTATCGCCTCCATGTGCGGTGTGCTACTTTCTATAAACGATGAAAACCCTTCAACGCAGTTTCAAGATTTGAAAATCCATGTTACTAGTGAAATGAACTATTTCATAAGTAAACAATGCCAATGGCTGAACAATCCCGATTTATTAACCAGAGAGAACTCGAAGGATATATTGAGTATGGAATTGCATCCTTTGGCCTTCAAATTACTCTTCAGTAATTTAAGATCACGTATGGAGGAACTTGAATCCATGGATCTATCCGAACCAAAAAATGACCTTTATTTTGTACTTTTGGAACAAATTATTATTATCATTCGAACAATAATGAAACGAGATGATGATGAAAGGCTCCTTCTTTTATTTTCGTTAGACATTCTTGATTTTATCGAAAACTTGATCGACATTGTCAAAAAGATTCCCCAAAACTCGTCCAAATTTTATAAAGCTGTTATTCATATGTCTAAAATGTTCCGCGCTATAGAAACAGCAGAGCTCAGCTTGGGAGTCGCAGGACATTACTTACTGAAGAACATATGGCTGGATTTAGTAACCAACTGGTTCAAGTTGACGGTAGTGAAGGATTATGATTTCGAGAATCTGCATAAACCGCATCGAGAGATGGATCTTCGCAGGCGTGACATGGATATCTTATTTATTGATACGCTGATCGAGTCATCTAAAGCTCTAGCCTATTTAACAAATAACGTTCCACTCGAAGTACCTGCTTCAGTATCTGAAGAGGAACTGAAACGTTCGAGAACCGTTGTTTTTGGAAACTATTTCAATATATTACTAAAGGGATTAGAAAAAAGCACAGATCTCGAAAGGTTTCCAGCTTCTTTAAAACACAAGATTAGCATTTTGAATGAAAACGTGATTACTTCTCTTACAAATTTATCAAATGCAAACGTTGATGCCGGTCTTTCAAGTTGCTTACCTATGGGATATTCAAAAAACAATAATATTAGGGTAGCATTCTTAAAGGTTTTTGTCAACATTGTGAGTAATTACTCAACGTACAAAAACTTTTCCGATTTGCCAGTAATAGCAGCATTCAATGACTTGCTCCTAAATTTGATGGAACATCCTGAATTCGCTCTGAAAGCTGTCCAAGCTTGTTCAGCAAATCAGGTTGATGCAGTAGCGGCTGGATTCGTGACAGCTTATGATTCTCGGAATGCATCTCATCTATTCGTTGCAGAGCTTTTAGTTGATGAAATAAAGAAAGCCTCCAGACATATGGACATTTTGCGGAGAAATAGTGGAGCAACTAGAGCCTTATCGCTTTTCTCCAGATTAAAAGGCGCCAAGTATCTTGAACAAACTCTAGCACCAGTTCTGACAGAATTGATGGAGAGCGACGAGGTTTTTGAGATAGAAAAGGACTCTGACGCCCATACTGTTTACTTTGTAAAATACATGACGAAACTAGTTGATTCCATTTCAAAGTCTGTTTCCTTTTTTCCTCCGGAGCTGTTTTACATTTGTCAAATTATTTACAAAGCTGTTAAAGAGAAATACCCAGATTATGCGTACGTTGCTGTTGGCTCATTTGTATTTCTGAGATTTTTTTGCCCTGCATTAGTAAGTCCTGATGCAGAAAATATAGTAAATGTGTCACAGCCAAAATTTAAACGTTCCTTTATTAGCTTGGCAAAGGTCATTCAAAGTATTGCAAATGGTACCGATAATATCAATAAGTGGGCATCTTTAGTCTCTCAAAATGATTTTTTGAAAGACTGTGGAAATAGAATTTTCAAATTCTTGGAGGAAATTTGCAGGACTGATCGAATAATCAAAATTCCCATAAATTCTGACCCTACTCCAGTCAATTTAGAATACAACTTTCTCCATAAATATTTATATCATCATGAGGTTGATATAAGAAGAAAGATTTTGACTGAGATTAAATCTTTTGACTCTTTTGAGCTGGCCAAACAAATGATACTGTCAGTTGATAAAAATATGGCAATAGTGGGTCAACCAAAGGTAGAATTCAGAAATGTGATCCCTTCATACATTATAGACCACATGGAAGAATATCCGGAACTTTATGAGTTCATGAATAGACATGCATTTAGAAATGTGGATGTTCTCAACCATCATTCATCTTTTGTCCGTGAGTCAATGTCTAGCGATGGTTTACCAATCCTCACCCTAACGTTCGGAAATTTCAATACTGAAGGTGTTGACATAGACACCATTGTTTACCGAACATTTCAAATATACGCTAGGATATGGCCTGTGAAGCATTACATGCTCCTGGATTGTACAGCCTTTGATGAGAAGCAAGTTGATGTTCCGAAGCTTACTTCGTTATTTGCCAGCCTTATTCCACCAGCTGCAATTAAGAACTGTAAAGGATATTACTACTATAATGTCAGTGAAACCTTTATGTCAAAATGGGGGTTGCTCCTAAACCGTAGTAATCCGTATGTGAGCCATAAGGTTCCTCATCACTTCATCAACAGTTATACGGACCCTGATTTATCAAAATCAATGGGGATGTCTGGTAGAAGCCTGGATATTGTACAGGATGTACGTGTTTCGCTACACGATATTGCATTGTTTGACGAGCATAATCGAAGGTTTGCTCCAGTTTCTTTGAAAATTGGTAATAATTACTTTCAAGTTTTACATGGAACAACAAGGCAGTACAAGTTGCAAGGGTGGGACAGGCTGGTTGACATAAAGATCAATGACGTTTACGAGATTGCCAACGTTTTATCTGTCAATGTGTCATCAACCACTGGTGTCGCATCAGAGTTCACGGTTAATTTGCAAGGTGGCGGAGTATTGATATTCTGTAGCTCAAAATATTTGGAAATCGTAAAGATGTTTTACTATGCACTAGATAGGATCGGAGACGAATATGAATACGGAACGGAAAGCTCACGACATCTTAGCGGACCAACTTTCTCTGATGTAAATGGAGCGGAAGCGAAAGAACGTCGCCAGATTATCTCTCACCTGCTTTTAATCATTTGGGTTAACTTATTGGACGATGACGTAACGATTAAGAGCGTCTCTTATAACCTAATGGCTGCCACACAAGATGCCTTCGGTATAGATTGTGGCGTAAAATTTCGCAAATCACCAGAAGTGTATGTTCCAAGTGATTGCAGCACATTTTTGTGTCTCTTATCCAAATCGATTGCTAAGTCGGCACCAGATCTCACCATGTACATGTGGAGATATATATTAGATGGATTAGAGACCGAGGTGATACCACACGTATATCTTCCGCAGACCATGATTTGCCTATCTTATTGGGTCCCCAACTTATACCCGCATGTCTACCTAATGGATGATGAAGAAGGTCCCGAAGCTATATCACGGATACTTCGTTCTTTGATTAGATTAACTGTCTCTAACCCAGTCTTCACAGCAATATTTCTACAACAGATTTGGATCCTTCTGGCTCTTGACGGTCGTTTAACATCATTAATTGTTGAAGAAGTTGTCAATCATGCGCTTGATAGAGACTCAGAAAGCCGTGACTGGAAAAAAGCGCTTTGTTTGTTCAATGGGCTACCGACTGTCGAGATTGCTTCCCATATTATTGAAAGACTTATGAATATATTGAAAACGTTCTTACCATCTTTCAAACTAGAAACATCTACTCAAAGTTGGTCAGAGCTAGGGATTTTGATAAAAACCAGTATTCCTTTGTTCTTCGAATCTGCATTAATGGCACAAATGTTTTTGCCAGAAGTATTATTCATCGTTTCACTGTTAATTGACGTTGGACCGAATGAAATACGCTCATCTTTGCATGAGCTATTAACCAATGTCTGCCACTCTTTATTTGTCAATGATGCTCTTGATGAGGAGCAAAAAAAAGTTCTGAATGATATTTGCACAACGTTTTCCCGACAAAGGTTGAAGTTCATGTTCGGTTTCAGTCAAGATAAAGGAAGGTTTTTGCAAAATTTCAATTCTTCATCATTCTCCAGTAAATTTGCTGCTTTGGAACACTTTACGAACAATATAATGGTGTTGATGGAGTACTCCTCCACAACAGAAGCCCCACATTGGAAGACGAGATACAAAAAATACTTAATAGATGCTGTTTTCAATAGCGAATCATTTTTATCTGCCCGTGCCATGATGATTCTCGGTATTTTGGGGCAGACTTCAACTTCTGAAATTCTTTGTCGAAATCTATTAGGGCAAACCATGAAAGTTATTGCTGAGCCCCACGTCACTGAAGAGTTGCTTTTTGTCACGGTGGCACACATTTTCACGTATGGAAAGCTTGTAGAAGGGTTGGACCCATCTTTAGATTTCATGAAACATTTATTCTGGTTCAGTACAACTATTTCAGATTCTTTGAACTGTGTTATTTTTGAAGGTGGGTTGTTGCTATTATCTGGTTGCTTGAATCGCCTTTATGAGATTCATTTTGAGAATCACAGTGAAGATCGTCTATTAACCACAGTTCTTATCGAATCACGTCAATTTGCTAAAGCTCTACTGGACACCCTCGAAGATTATGGTGGAGGTATTTGGACAGAGGAAAACTTCTCACATAATCTGATAGCAATAGCAAGTAAGGGGCTTTACATTCCTTTCATAAAAGCCGAGGCAATTGAGTGTATGACTTCATTCTTCAAGAATACTTTCCGTGAACATCAGCGCCATCCACAATCAACCCACTATTTATGTCACATGTTCTTCCTGTTCCTTTTCCTAGCTCCTGAACATTTTATCACGATGTTACAGGATGTGAATTTTGAAGACGACTTCATTGTCCTCAGCGAACACTATAACTTGCCAAAAAGCTTAGCTGACTGGTTAAGTTCAGGGGATGACTGTTCAAGCATAACCCTATATCAAAGTGCACTACTGTTTAATAGCTCGATTTCGGATGAGCCATCAAAGTTGAGATTCGCGCTTATTTTGAGGTTCCTTATCAAGAGAAATCCAGTATGCGTTTTCAGAATCTATTTTGTAGTCAGAGAAGAATTAAGAAGAATTTCTACTATGGATTTGAATTCCGAAGGTGTTAAAATTGCCTTCGATATCATTAAGCTTCTTGTCGGATATTCAGAATTTAATGACATGGCCAAATATAACGAGAAAAGTATACAAAATATCAAGGCAAGAGGCTTAGAGTCAGTCCTGAATATAAAAAGCTATGATCCTATTTACAATAATTCACTGGCAAATCTAGCGGATAACTCGGAAATGATATACCATAAAAAAAGAATACTTACTATGCTTTTATCCAGAATGACATGTTATATATAATAATATGAACTGTTTTCATAATAAATAGAAAACAATTCAATAAAAAAAGATTCATCAAGGCTATGTACTATGTGTGTGTAGTATGTGCCAATCTTTCGAACTCTACCTTCTCCAGTTTATAGATCTCCATTGTAATTCTGGCATCCTCAACAGAAGAATGCTGACCTACCTGAATGTCTTTGCCTAGTAGTTCTTTCGCCAGCTTCTTGAGACTAGGAGTCTTTCCCATTGAATGCTCTTGTTTGAATGGAACATGTCTTGCAGTATCTCTCGTTCTCGACTTCGGATGAGAGATTAAGAGAGTTTCCAGATCGTGCTTGACAGAGTGGCCAACCAAAATTTTGCCTTGCAGAATAGATGAAACCTTTTCCTGTGCTTCCGAGAATCCTATCGCATGTGACATATTTTCAGGTTTAATGCCACTAACCCATGTTCTCCAGTCTGTCACACGTTCTTGTGGTTGAACAAATTCATCCAGGATAATATGTCCAAAATAGTTCACCAAAGAGACTCTCGCTAAAGCGGAATCCTTTCCGTCAGGTCCGACTCCAACGAACTCACAATCTAGCGCAACATACTTACCGGCCTCTTTTTTCCTGTTGTCATAATCATGAGTGTACACGACTGGCTTCAGCTCTAAATCTTGGTTATTATTCTCAATGTTTGTTATGGTTGCTTTAAATTCGAATTTGTTACCATCTACTTTATTTTTCTCCGCAGCTTTTATCTCATGACTCATGGAATGCACCATATCCATAAGCTTACTTCCTTTTCGGCGCTTATCGATGGTATTCAACTTGTTGAGACCACTTTGCTTGACTATTTTCTTACCCTCACGATTTTTATTCTTCCGATGCTTCTTAGCTCCCAGCTGTTGCGATTTTTGCAAATCTAACCAGTTAGAAGATAGTACCATACTTTTTATCAACTATTAATTACCGTCGTGTACCTTTAGGATGTTTTATTTTGTATTTCATGCACCGATGAGATGAGATGACTTGACATGATTTATTTTTTTATATTTTTCCATACATTGATTTATCAGAAAATGGCGGCGCATAACGAATTCTAGGAAGATAAAAGCGACAGATATAGGCAATAAGAGATGAATTTTCCACAGAGGTTCCTTTGATCTATTTGAAAGTAGTTAATTACCAATGGATACAGCTACATATATCAATAAATTAAGAGCTCAATTTCTCTGGGAGTGCCCAGAAAAAGATCAAATGAGGCGAATAATCAAACCCTTCACTCCTGAGAATAAAGAGCTGCCGAAGGCTGATCAAGAAGAGTACCATGAACTTGAAAATAAAGTAAGGAGCATTTTTATGTCTCCAGATGGGGTGAATCTTCTGGATCAGTTAGAATCACCCCCTATTTCTGAAAACTACATGGAAAATTACAAGAGTAACAATCGAGCCAAACTGAAACAGGGAAAAAAAAATGTGGAGGAAGCTCTGCCAATTTACGATATTAATCAGAGCGAATACGAACGAGAAAAAGACAAATTTGACAATGCTAATTCACTAGATTCGACCTTGAGAAACGGGAACACAACTTGGAAAGTGGAGAGCAAACAAAATTTAGAAGATGTGCCAACATTGCAAGGGGTGGGGAACAGCAGAAGAGTAGAGCTTAACGGGAGCGACCTTGCTAGGGACAGCTCGGATTCAGATTCTGACGACACTAAAAAAAAAACAAGCAGAAGATTACCTTTCTCCCGTATATTCAAAGGGAGAAAAGACAGCGATGATGTACATAAAAAGGTTGCCAATAAAAAAAAGATGACCTTTGCAAATCGAAATAAGAAACATATTGCCTTTGACATGAACTTTGATTATGATAAGAATTTGGACGAGGATGATGAAGATGAGGATGAGGATGATGGTGAAAATTTACAGTCAGAGTTTTTTCAGCTCGATTCAGAACAGAGCAAGTCTGACAGTCAAAACGGGATTGGTGAAAAGGATAACGCCTTTCATCTGGCCACAAGCAGTAATAGTCTTGTGAGCATGCATACAAATGGAAACAATAACAACAGTAACAATAACAACACCAGTATTAACAATACTCATGGAAGAAAAAAAAATCATTTTCCGCAAAACATTATACCAAGAAATCCACTTTTAGATGGTACAAAAAATAACAGCTTCAAGTCAGATCGGTTGACGAAAGGAAGTAACCATGACGATTCTTTATCGACCACCAGTAAAAAGAAAACAACGAGCAAGGATGATTACATATCTGATATGGAATCATTAATTAATGAAGATGATTTAGATAAGTTAGATTTGGAAAATATTTCATCTAATGTTGATAAAAGCATATCTGCAAAGCAGTTGGAATCAATAGATATCAGTAATAGTGAAGCATCAAACAGTGATCAAATTGTTCTAAATGAGGAGAATGATACTGACAGTATTTCTTCCTACGGGAGATCCCTACTGGATTCAGATTTAAGTACAGAAACTGATCTCAATAAAGAAGACACTTCTGTTCTAGAAAGCTCTTCAATATTGAATGATTCTGACATCATCGCAGCAACCTTATCGCATTCGATCCCCAAAACTGTCGACGAATATGGAATATACCACGGACAAGATGATTCTACCATAAATGACGTTTTTGATAACGCAGTTCAGAATATAAAAAACTTGGACAAAACTCCACCGCTAAGAGAAAAACGTTCCTCTAGTCAGTTGATATCGCGTAGTCTTTTAAATCGGAGGCCCTCTGGTAACTCAAATGTTGGTAGCAAACCAAAGATGCATACTCGATCTTCGTCGGGTGCATCTACAGCCAAAGTAAAGACTGACTTAAGTAAATCGCATCATACTGCTTCTGATGGAACACATGGAAGACCAAGCATAAAGTCCAATAGATCGAGCTCAAAAGATAGCTCATTGATCATACAGAAGATAACCGACTTTAAAAAACCAACAAACACTGATTCTCTTCTTTCTTCATTGTTTAACAACAAAAAACAGAGCCCTAAAACTTTCACGGATGCACTGGAATACTTCTCATTTGTATCCGGAAGCAAAGTGCCTAACTATGATGCCGAAGACTTAAATGTATACATCCAAAAATCCAAGAAGTATGAACATTCTTCGTTCAAGCTCAATGTTAGAAAATCGGCAAGTATCTTTGAAGTGATTGGATATATTCTTTACATGTATTCAAAGGAGCTGAAACAGAATGATACAAAAGATGATTCATTATCGCTTGAAATGATACAAGATCCAAACAAATTTTGCCTCAAGATTGTGGATGAAGATGGTGAGCCTTTCGAGGATGATTTTGGTAAGTTAGAAAGAAGTAAACTGGTCAAGCAACTTTCTGATGATGAGGTTGTTTTATGTATGGTTGACGAAAATGAGATGAAGAAAAATAATAAGGAAACTCCATTACCTTACAATTTGGAAGGGCATATACTTTCCAGTATACAAATGTCTAAGTCAGCAGACGACAATCTCTCCTCTGGAATAAACCAACTGAGTTATTACAAGCCGATTTTAGGCAATGAAAACGACTTCAGTAGAGGAAAAAGTGCCAAGGAATTGGATATAAAGGTATACATGTACCCCAGCACTAACAAGATCTTCAATTTTACTTCCATACGCGTACTTGTCACATCAAGTGTCAATGATATTCTAGTGAAATACTGCAAGATGAAAAATCTGGATCCTAATGACTATTTACTCAAAATTCCAGGGAAAAAAGTTGCCTATAACTTAAACGATACGGTTTTAAGACTTGATGGTAATAACGAAGTTGAGATAATATCTAAGATAGAAGCAAGGAAGCTTAAAGTTCAAAAGTCGATTCCAGATATAGCTAAGCCGAATTTACCAACTATTCAAAGCAATGAATTAACACCTCTCACTCTTGAGCCACTAAATGCATATCTACAACCAGAAGTGAACGAGAAAGTAGAAGCTATTAAGGAGGCAAAACCGCAGAGTAGATTAAAGAAATTGGGCCCCAAACACAGGTTGGGACTAACTGCCCAAACATCAGGTAACAGTAATACGAGTGGCGGTGGAAATACTGCCGCTGGATTTTTCAAAAATAAAAACTCTTCAAAGTCTTCCCTTCATGGATCTCTTCAATATTACACTCCAAATAGATCTTCACTGAATGTCAATGGAAATGGTACTGGAACTTATCAAGACTTGTTCTCAGGAGCTTATCATAAATATAAAGTATGGAGAAGGCAACAGATGTCCTTAATGAATAAGCATGAAAGAGCTTTAGCACTTGATGGTGATTACATATACATCGTTCCGCCTGAAAAACAACTTCACTGGCACGAAAATGTAAAAACAAAATCGATACATATAAGCCAGGTCGTTTTAATTAAAAAATCCAGGAGAGTTCCAGAATATTTTAAATTGTTCTTCAGAAGGGGTCAGCATGATATTAAGAGGTATTATTTTGAAGCCGTTTCAGCAAATGAATGTAATGAGATTGTGTCTAGAATTCAAAGCTCCGTAGGTGCATACAGGATGAATCACAAATAGGTGTTCTTGTCGCTAAAACTGGGGGTTTTAACATATTCGATTGGTAAATGAAAAGCCCTTTTATAAATCAAGTATATCTTCAATAATTGGGGCACAGTTGATCACTTTTTATCAGATCGAATATATTTCTTGCAGATGAGCTCATTAAGGAACGCAATTCTAGTCCTATCCATATTTTCAACATTGAGAATGTACTGGCATCGTTTAGTAAGCTACTAGCTTCCCGCTGCATACCGAACTCTCTTAATATTGGTAATGAACTGAGTAAAGTATTGAATATTTGTTAGTAAGTTTGCTTTTCAGTGGTGGGAAATCCGTGGATTAAAGTAAATGATACGAACCTTGCAAACAGATCTAAATCAGGGTCTAATTGTCTACCTATTCCTTCTAATAATAAAATGGCAACAACAACAGAGACAAAATCTCCTTCCATTCTAACATGATGTGATCTAACCATACTCAACATCTGATCTAATAAATCGCCAATCGACACGGTTCCAAGTGTAAAGGTTCTTTTTTTCACTTTATTAACCAACTTTTCAACTTTAAACGCAAACATTTCTTTATCAATTGCAGTTTCAGGAGTTCTTGACTTTTCAATCATCAGTTCCCCTGCTTGGTACCCATCAAATCTCGCTAGAGCGTTGAATAAGGCAATAAAGTTTGTCCTGTTTTTTCTATTTAGCTCTGTAATCAAGCCTGCATCTATGAAACAGATTTGGGGTACATAATCTTCCAAATCTTGTTTCAGTTCATCTAAAAACTTTGGATCATTGTCTTTGAGTTTCTTCTTCAAGGAATCAACGATTTTAAACGATTCTGATTCTGAAGAAGTAATTTTGGTACCATATCTATTAGTCTTAACGAATCTTATCATTACATTACCGGGATGTAAATCTGCATGAACAAAATCGTCAAGTATTAGCATTTGCAAAAAAGAATCGATGAATGGATTGCTAACAGATTGACAAAGTTGCACACTATTCAATTCCTTCTTAACTTTCAAAAACTGCTCCATTGGAAAACCGTGAATATACTCTTCAAACAAAACATCGCGACTTGAAAAGCTTTGGAATCCCTTTGGGAATTTGACTTCAAGAGAATCTTTGAAATTCTCATTAAACCTACCTAGGTTCAAACACTCTATTCGTAAATCTAATTGCAATCGCATCAAAATGCTGAAATTTTCCACTTCACTCGGCAGTGAAAGCCACTCCATTGTCGGTATCATATCAATTGCATTAGCGAAAAATTTCATAATCCTCAAGTCCCTGCTTACTTTTTTACTTGCATGGGGATGAATAACTTTGACAGCGCACCACCTACTACCATTATTACCAATCTGCATATTTATTTTCTTACGTTTGAGAAAATTGTCTGACAATTTACCCATGTATACCTGGGCAATCGCACCTACTCCCAATGGTTTTTCCTGGAAGTCTTCGAAAATATCATTGAACTCAAATTCATCATTTAAACTCTCACAAATTTTTTCCTTTGTGTATTGCAATGAATGTGCGTTACCATTGCTATGCAGTTCGCCCAATTCTTGGCAAAGGCCTCTTGAAAACATATCAGTACGTGATCCCGCCCACTGGCCTAACTTGATGAAACTTGGTCCTCCAAACTCTAATGCCTTGCGTAGGATCTTGTACCATAATAAAGAACCTGTTGTTTCAACAACGGTATCATCATTCTTCAACCGATGATGTCTACCAAAAAATGATATCGGATATATTACCAGAACTGGTATAAATATCACTGATAGTTCCAGGAATCGACAAATTGTATAGATAGGCTCAATTAATTGGTCTTTTATGGTGAACCATATTTTTTTTAGACGATAAGTTATTATATTGTGCGACTTTCTTAGCTTTCTTTGGCGAGATTCCTCAATATTTTGTTGTAACTCTCTTTGTGAAGACAAGTACAATCCCATTTCAAATGTGTCTCCATCAGGATTGGGTTTGATTGTTTCATTAAGCGCACTGAATTGTCTCCTATGTTGTTGTGCCAGATATATTACACAGCTTGTTGGTATAAGCATCCGACGAATAGCAGAACCACAGAACCGATTGCTGGAATTATGGAAGAACCTCCAAGAGGTATTCAACCTTCCCCGTAGAAACATTAGCCCGTGATATCTGGTGACTCCAGAAGCTTACTTTAGGCCTATCCTTTTCTAAAATGCAATAATCTTTAAGATTCCCTAAACTCCCGTTTTTTGCTTGAAGATTTAGACGTACAAATAAAGAAGATTATCAGCGTGAAACAATAAATAAGGCATCCAGAAAACTGGTCCGCTATTAACGGCGATGTTTGATAGTATCAACTACAAACGCCTATATACGTATACATGCACATTCGTGACAGATTGCAATATCTAGGTGGAGAGCTGTTCCTCCTTTATTACGTCGATCAACCAATCAAGACCTTCTGTAATACCTTCGCCTTTGATGGCACTTGAAGCAACAATGGACCAGCTTCTGTCCTTCAACTCGACTAGATTCAGCTCCTTAGATACTTCTGTCGCACTTAGTGCACCTGGCTGATCCTGTTTATTGGCAAAGACTAGCAATGCAGCGTCTTGTAATTCTTCCTCCTGCAGCATAACATGCAATTCCTTCGAAGCTGTTGTCATACGATCTTTATCAGTGGAATCCACAACGAATATTACTGCTGCCGTATCGGTATAGTAGCAACGCCAGTAAGGACGAATACTTGTTTGACCACCAAGATCCCACACATTCAATTTTAAGTTCTTGTAGCTCAGAGTCTCGACATTGAACCCAATAGTCGGCTTTGTCGTCACTACCTCACCGATTTGTAGTCTGTATAATATTGTGGTCTTACCAGCACCGTCGAGACCCAGAATTAAGATCCTCAATTCTTTATTAACTCCCCATAATCGGTCAAACATCGAGCTGAAGAAATTGCCCATCTTCAGTGATTATAAATGCCGTGTAGTCTAGCTTTTGTGCAGACGTATGCTATGTTAAAAATGCAACTGGAATTTGATCGCTTTCGTAAATACACAAAAGAACAGATTAATGGAGCCAGTTTCAACTGTTAGATATAGATCCTATGACTGTGAAACCCTGAGTCCCAATTATAACCTCGATTCAGAGCTTAAGGGTTCCGATAATTTGGTATCTATGTCCTCTTACAAATGCGCTGCTTTAATTCAATCTACGATACCGTTGCAAAGAAAATAACGGTGGAGCCCCGCATAGATGTCCGGCTCTAGAGAAAATAGCGTCGAAAAAGCTCTTTGTCCGGGAACAGAGAAATTTATCCATCGTACAAACGTATGTAATTTATGGTTACCCGAATAAATGCGTTAAAAATGACTGTCCGGTTTACTGTTTCGAATTTGGGCTTTTTTCTACCCCATTCTATTTGTGTCCGGAATCAACAATCCTCTTTTCTAGTATAAGAAAGACCTGTAATCTTAGAAGCTATTACGGGGATTTGAAGTTTCGGGCATCTCAAAAGATTATCCAGTGAAAGATAGTTTTGCATTTGAACCCGGTTACAATGGCTGGTTTGCTAACTCGAAGGTTACTTAGAGATTGGAAACATCTTTCACGTCATTATCTTCATATCAAGGATAAGAGCACGATACTTTTCCATTTGAAACCGCAGGATTCCAACCTTCATGTGTGGCATTTGGTAATTCGTGAGCCCCTGAGCGGTGTGGAGCTTTATTTGAGGGTGTTCATTGGGAATGAAGAAGAGCCAACTTTGGTGATGAGGTGTTTGACGCCCAACCGAAAGTTTCCGATCAACAGAAATATTTCTTTAACACATTTAAATTACTTGCTAACTGATCATGGATTCGTAGCGCTGCTACAGAGAATGTGGCGACTTTTTTTCGAGAGTCCAGGAGCTGCTGTGACATCCGGGGAGCATGAATCAAGGGTTTCGTTTGCATGGAATAGAATTATCTGTCGAGATTTCAAACTACACTTCCCTGAGCTACTAGGAACGTTGGTGCCTGGCGACTACGAGATGGTTAAAATGTATTCCAAAAGAATTAAACAGGTTCTACAACGTGACGCGGAAGAAAGCGATGAGACGCTCCTCACTGGAGTAGACGGAGAAACAAGAGATGATAATTACAATAAAAACAACCTGATTGCATGTGATGATAATTTTGCACATGATACAGTTTTATTCTCAAAAAGACGATGGTCAGATGATGACAGTGGTGACGATTTTGCATTAGTGCCTGGTGCCAAACGGGCTCGAAGGTGACACGCACTGGGTTCAATAAGATAACGAAAAAGCTAAATATTCGCTCGGTAACGTATTTATCATATATAAATTGGAGCATAATGCTAGCTTGCGCACTTTTAGTTTGAATCTGGGGCGTGTCTGGCAATAGTCTTAAGCATTTCATTGCCGATTCTATTTGCCTCAGGAAACATGGGTTCGAAAAATCTCTGAATTTCTTCGAATTGTCTCCTGTAAAGATCGAAATTAGAAAAGGATATAATTGAACTCCACTCTCTTGCTGAAATGACAAATTCCAAATCATCTTTTCTGAAAGATTCATCATAGGCAGCCGCTTTTATTGTTTGCTCTAGCAATCCAGGAGCTAGGAATAGATATTCAGAAACACCCAAAAATACTCTAAATAACGGAGTGGAGCAAATCATATGATCATAAGGATTGATGCCTAGCTTGTGCCATGAATCTACAATTGCTAGTAATGATAAATGTGAATTTGGCACCGCTTGAATTGGTATCGAGGAGTCACGGTTTGTAAAAAGTGAGTATTTGTCTAGTAGCTTGTCATCTAGTAGCAGGAAGCCCTTGTGATTACTAAATACGAAGTCTTTTGCTTTCATCAACCTCCTAGTCAGTTCTTTTTCATCTCTTTTCAAAAATATTGTAAAAAGCTCTGTACAACTAGTTGCGTACTGCAGAATTTGATCATGAGCTGATGGATTAGTTATGGCCAAACCTGCATAAACATGCCATTTATTAGAGTAAATTCTCAGCGATATATTCATCTTAACATTTTCAAGTCCGCCGTACCATTTGTCGTTATCATGGCCCGGAATCCAGGGATAGATTTTCAATTTTGCCCACGCTGCTCCCATACTAAGAAACGCAGCGTGTGTCACAGCTTGTGTATCTGCGGTGATCCTATCATGCTCCTGTCCCGTCAAGTAGACAAGCTTGCTCTTTAAACACGATAGAAGGGCCTCAACAAAATTAAATGCTGAGTCGCTAACACAACGGTGTCTAATAATCACCAACGGTTGATTTTCAGTACTGATTTTTGGACCATGTAGTGAATGCACAGTAACAATGTTGACATCTGCTGGCACATGCTTTTCGAATGCAGCAATTTCTGCATACTTACAACTCGTTTGACCACCAATTATGCTCCCCAATTTCGTTGAAGGTCCGTACACGCTAACAATCTTGTCGATATTCTCAGCTTCGACACTGTAAATCGTGTAATCACTAACTCTTGATACGTAGTGTCCATTTAGAACAAGTTCAAACTTGTAATTGGAATATTTTTCTTTCAATTGTTCATACAACTCTTCTCTATCACAACAAACAACCTTCCATCCCGCTTCTGAAAATTTGGTGGCATATAGCAGGCCCATGTCTCCCAGACCTATTATCCCAATAGTCTTGGTTGACTGCCATTCTTTGATTTGCTCTGTCGACACCATCGCCGATGCTTCAGCCGCTCGTTATTCAAGACTGCTGGTTGTTATTTTTTTAAATTCTAAATCAGGAACTCACAAGATCTCAAGTATAGTAAACTACTCAGCAAACATGCTACATAAAATAGAATGTCTTAGTGTGGATTTTTCTTGTAACATGAAGAATCCTACTAAATATGTATGAAGTAAATCAAAGGCAATCCTAGAGACCCCCTTTACTCTTCCCTGAGCGCTAGTAACTGCAGTCTTGAGTTCCAATACTCGAAGTTTTGCGCATTACCAATACAAGACTTGTCTTTCTACATGAATGATGTCTGCTAGAGACATCATTGAACTGATCAGTTTTCACCGCGTATCGCAATTACTTGTATCTGTATCTCATTCGCATTGGTACATTGGATGATCTTCTTTTCGAAAACTTCTCGGATATTACCGAATTCGACACATATAGAAGACAATAATAAAGAGATATGCTCTTATTCAACTCACTACAACACATACCAAGCCATCATGGGGATCTTAATTGATGCAACCCTATTAACTAAAGACTCTTTTGCACCATACGGTAGTATCATTTCACCACAAGAAGAGGTTGATGAATTGAATGATTCAGCTAAAAATGCTAATCAGGGTACAGCAATAAAACTGTTGCAGGTTAGTAAAATTGAAAGTCCAACCGCCTTCGGTCACACACCGAACTGGAACCTTTTCAGATGTTTCCCTAAATCACATTTACAGGCTCGTTTCGAGGAGAAGCAATCTTCCACAGTTGTACATCACCCCGTTAGTGTTCTGGAGAAGCACCCAAGCAGTTCGCAAACTTTCTTACCAATGGGCCGTCCTGAAAACGAGATTTCTTATCTTGTTGTAGTGGCATTGGAAGATAGTACTGCATCTAGGCCAGATCTTTCAACATTGAAGGCATTCCTATGTAAGGGAAACCAGGCGGTCACTTATGGCGCAGGGATATGGCATGCGCCAATGATTGTTCTGGGAAATCAAGAACATTTAGACTTTGGTGTATTAATATACGAGTTTCTGGATAGACAAGCACCTGAAAAAGATTGCGTCGAAACAAATTACGGCGATTCTGAAATTACGGTGAGGCTATTTATTAAATAACATGTATGTATTAGAGAGCTGACATGATATTTTTTCAAAAGAGGCGATGAGCTTGAAAAATCCCAATTTAATGTCAAATATTTTCAGTTTACATTGAGATTGATGAGGAGATCGTACATCTTTGAGGGCTCTTAGTCGGTTGAAACTAAGAGATATTTCAATAACAAATATGTCGAATGCTGCAAGAGATGCCAATGATTTTGGCAGCTATTCCAAGCTCAACGGTAGAAAAAATCAATCGGTAACAAAACCAATATCACTGGATGCAAGCACGGGTGAAGTGCTCGTTCGCACAAGTACTGGTAAGGCCAGGGTCCGTAAAGGTCAAACTGAACAAGAGTACAGAGAGCAGCTTACTGAATATTTCCAGGGACAGAAGGGGCCTGGAAGGACAGAAGTAGGATGGATGGATCACATACATGTTAACGATCTGCTTGCAAGTGAGCTAGATTTGAGTATAAAATCGGAAAGGAAAAAACTTGCTGGTTTTTGTCATGTACTATACTACAGAAAGGATTACATGAAATGTGCAGAACTTTGTGGAAAGCTGATACCAAGGTTTGAAGAAGTCAACAAGAATAACAAAATTTTGAAAGAGGTACAAGAACTTACTTTTATGCTAGAACGATGTAGGGTAAAGACTGACAGAACTTAGAGAGATGAAAAGCTTTTTACTTAACATAAATAGGTTCTAAAATATGTTTAGGGATATATACGTATCTCAACACCACTTAATGTTCTTTTTTTCAAAGTAACTTCCAGATCTTCATCTTTTTGTTCTGATTCTTGCTCATTTTTGGGTATACCTGGATCTTCTTCGATTATTTCATCTAATACGTCAATCGTCTTTGTTCGCACATCGATCCTTTTACCTAGCTGTTGCTCAAAATGACATCCTAGTGACAGTGTTTTCTCGACAGCCTTACCCATTCCAAGAATTACAACGAACGAAGTAGAGTTTTTATTTAGCTCCCCGAGAAGCTTCTTTATCCTCTTCAATGCACTGACGTATGGCGTAGTTGACTTTATATATATATGAGACTTGATTTGTTTGCGTGACAGTGCTTTCACGGTAGGGTGTTTCTTCACTAATTTAGACTTCATGATTCTCAGTTACGGAGCACTTCACAAGTAAGTGGTTGTAATCTCTCGGTCAATGCTGATGTTTAATTTGGTATTTTTGATGCAAATTCTTGACGGTTTTCAATGAGATTAGCGATTGATCAAAAAACAAACCCTTTAAACAGCGTTTTTACGACAAGAAAAAAGAAGGCACCAATTTATACCCAAACATCTAGTGGTTGTGGTATATCTTTCACAGGAAAGTGTTCCCAAACTTGAAATTGGTTCCATCAAAGTGTGTTGCACCATCTCCGCTCTTTTGATATTGGCAGACCGCTACTCCAAGCTAATGATTGCACACTTTTTCGGTAAATCAAAGTATTGAGCATGGCAAATAATATTGATGCAGGTCAGGTGTATCAGTGCTACTCAAGATTTATATATAATCATGGTCAAAAACCCTCTTTGACCAGAGTAACAGATGGCAAAATATCTAGCGCGCTTCATCGGATTTATCCGATGCTGATTATAATCGATGGTGCCCTTAATAATATCATGTGGATCTGTGACGATATATGTCTTCCCTTCATCTACGTAGTGTTGGTAACTTTGGTAATAAAGACATTTACATTAAGTGACTCCTCTGAATGGTCTTTTCTCGGTAAGATTTCAACGCTGTGGTTGGGGATGGCGGCCTTTGTCATCCTCTCATACTCATTTCTGTATTATATCGTGACTGTGCACGAAGACTTAGATCAATACGAGCCACCCACCTTGGATGACATTGTCATTCTCCTCGAATCTGTTTTAGATAAGTTGGAAACGATCAGAAGAGAAGCATTATTCCAAATTATAAGGATAAGAAGTTGGTTAGATTTTGTGAAATTGGCTTTCTTTCTGACCCCATTACATTATTTTTTGATGAGATATGTATCTGTTAAGGATTACACGTCTGGGATTGTCATATGCTGCTTATTCCTTCATTCGGTTTGGTTCCAAAGTACACTACGGCTGTTTTGGAGAGTTTTGTTTATTCGTAGAATTTTCTACAGCATTATATCAATATTCTGTCACCGTAAAAAAAGTATAGATAACCGGTTTATTGATCCAATTACAGTGATTGAAAGAACAGACAGACCACTTTTTGTGCCCTATGCAGTCAATCTCCAGAGCTTGAGCGCTAACAAATTACAACTTGAGCTGCAAAGACTATACCCGCTAAACGAAGTTGTCGATGATGCTATTAAAACTTCAGGAAAGTCTAACGTGATAGCTATATGTGAATTTATTATACATGAGAATCAGAGAAAATGGAAACCGGATAATACCTGGCAGGCCAAACTCTTACCATACGAAAAGCCAAAATTCTGTATCGAGGTAAACGGCTATTTAAATGCTTGCAAATCACCTTGGGAGTTTCAGGAAAGTTCACCCAAGGATTGGGAATGGCTAGATGATTGCTGGAAGCCAACTGACTGGATTTACTCCGATTCCAGTTGGAACACAACGGGCCAAAAAGATTCGTTGGAGTCATACACAAGAACAAATATATGGAAGCGCAGAGTATTCAAGGTGTGCAAGTAAACCGTTTGAGAAGCTACATAACACTGCGTTGCTCAGCATCTGTTTTTATTGTAACCTTCCAAACGAACCCTCTGCTACTATCATAATATTTTGTAGTGTCTGTTCTTTGCTCTACGTATTGAAGTGACGGTATTGCTTCTGGCCAACTGATGTCTTGTGTATAGGCCAGAACTATGAGATTAGGCGTATGTGTGTCATTTACTGCCTCAGACTGCTGAAAATATTAGCAGTATCTTTCGAGGTTCCTATCACATCTTCAAGATGGTGCCGGATAGTCGTAGACATCTAATGAACAGTAAAGCATTCAGATAGAGTAGAATTTAATATTAGATGCTCTTTAACTTTTTATCTGTTTAAACTGCAATCGCAAAGTATTTGAAGTTCCAACTCTACTATATGTTTGAAAGCAAATGCATCAGGAAGTTAATCTCGCGCCATGTTCCGTTTTATGTGAAAGCTTCGAAATCTAAAAAGAGCATTTGAAAATGACAAGGCACATTATTGAGATTTAACATTGCGAAACAGCCGCTTACTGAGGATGTACCTTAGGAATCTGCCGAAGTTATATAGAACAACTCGGCATTTCACATCCTCGTCATGGTGCTCTATGACTTTCGAGGGTAATTCCCACGCAATCGAGGGCACTCCTGAACAGAGAATGTCTACCGTGTTTGGTGGCAGGATCAAAGGAGAGCCTCCGGAGTCTACCAGTAGAATACTCAAGGGTGGGTCAAAAATAATAGCAGGTATAGTGGTGCCATCAAAACCCATAGAGCCAGATAACTGCTGTATGTCAGGATGCGTGAATTGCGTATGGGAGATATTCAGTGAGGATTTGAGAGAATGGAGAAGCAAGAGAAAATCAGCCGCACAAAGAATAAAAGATACAGATGAGATATGGCCTGCTCATTGGAATCCACCGCTGGCACTATTGGATTTGAGAAACGTTCCAAAAGCGTTAAAAAATGAGAAGATTAACCGTGATAAACACCTGCAGGAGAATAGAGCCAAATCGACGGCTAGTCTCTTTCCTGTTAGGACAGAACCATTACCTAAAAGTGTTTTAGATGCCAAAAGAAGAAATTCTCTTCACAAGCGTGAAGAGAAAGCTGATTCTGAAGCTGAAGATCGTACGGTCGATGAAGATCAGGACGGTTGGAGTGAAATACCGGTTTACATCAGAGCATTTGCGGAATTCGAAAGAAAGAAAAAGCTGCTGAAACAGAAAAACGCTATTAAGACATAGAGCCATCTGGGCACAAAACATATATACATTTCCATTTTAAATGCAAACCAAATACGCATATTCATATTTATTTATATCTATATATATATTTTTCAAGTATAATCAACTTCGAAATTTATCATTAAATAATATATCCATGTTATCAAAGTATTAAAACAGTGCTACCAAGATAGTGTGTTCAATCTAGATCAACATCGCCTTCTGCATCTGGCTTTGAAGATTCTTTGCCGTCAGCTTCAGCTTTTCTTTGAGCAGCAAGTTTTTCTGATAATTCGGCCATCTTTGCAGCTTCACCCTTTGATCTTAAGGCTTGCTTTTTTTCCTCCTGTTTAGCCAAATACCTACCTCTGATCATGTTACCTAGAGAGGCCAATTCTTCATATTTGGCAATGTACTTAGCCTTAATGGAATCATAACCATCGTCATATAACCAATCTTCAGCCTTAGCCAACATATCTTTTAGTTTTGTCTTTTCAGCATCAGAAGCGAAGGAAGAATATTCTTCATCTAACTTCCCACGCAAAGTGTAAATATATTCTTCCAAAGCGTTCTTACGATCTTCAGTTTCAGCAACTAACTTATCTTGTGCGAACATTTCATTTTCTTTTTCAATGTACTTGTTCAACTTGTCAGCTGGTAAAGTGAAAGTTGTTGCATTTATTATCAAAGAATCCTTCTTGACGGTCTTTGTTACTTCTTTGAATTCTGGTTCGGCATCTTCTGGTGCGTCTTCTGGAAGTGGAATTTCTTCCTTAACAGTAATGTCTTCTAAAGTGAAGGCATCTTCAATGGTATGCAATCCAGATGGGTCACATCTTAATTTCAATTTAACTGGCACTGATGTCTCACCTTCTGGAACCTTAACACCAGAAATCTCCCATTGAGCAATTTCTACCGGGGTGCTTTCTGGTAATTCATGTTTATTTGTGTACTTAGCCTTCATAACAAAATCACCAGTACGATGTAACGTGATTAATTTTGTGGAAGGGAAGGCAGAACCCGCAGGGAAGACTTCTAAGTGATCTTCATCTTCCACTTGTTTGTCCCAGTAGTATGATACAGAGTATGGATGAATATCTTCAAATTTGAAAGGTCTAACTCTCAAAGTTGGGGAATGAATAGCACAAATGAATGCAGCTCCCTTAGCAATAGCCTCATCTTGATTTAGAGTACTAGATAAAGGCTTGCCGAAAGCTTTGGAAATAGAGTCCTTCAAGATTGGAATACGAGTGGTACCACCAATAATTTCAACGAAATCAACATCTTCGACAGTTAGCTTGGCTTGAGCTAAAGACCTACTGACTGGATCAGTAACACGCTCCAACAATGGAGCAACCAACTCTTCCAATTCTTCACGACTTAGTTGAGAAGAAACATCGACATCATTCATCACTGATTCGACAGAGAATGGAGCATTAGAGTTTGCAGACAAAACTTTCTTCAACTTTTCAGCAGCAGTCAAGACTCTGTTGTAACCCTTGGCATTTTCTCTAATGTCGATCTTATACTTCGTCTTAAATTCGTCGGCAAAATGTTCAGTTATAGCACGATCGAAGTTTCTACCACCAAAGTGTTTGTCGTAAGCAGTACCCAAAACCTTGAGTTCACCCTTCTTGAATGCTACAATGGAACATGTGTATGTAGAGTGACCAATGTCCACGAATGCGACAATTCTTGGCTTTTCTTCGGCCTCTGGCAGATCAGTCTTGAAGACACCATAGGAAACAGCAGCAGCTGTAACATCATTGACAACCCTAACAGGGTTCAAACCAGCGACTCTGGCAGCGTCAGAAATGTTGTAGCGTTGTTCTTCTGTGTACCAAGCTGGAACGGCAAGACACACATCGGTAATGACACCCCTAGTTTCGTGAATTGTGGTGTTCTTGACCTTGTCGATGAACATAGCAGCCAACTGAACACCATCAAAGGTCTGCGTTTCACCGGCAAACTTGACTTGGCACCCGACTTTGCCGCTGTCCAATTTCACCAACTTGCTGGTGAAGTATTTCTTCTCCTCCTCGAAGTCTGAGTCGGAATAGCCTAATCCAACAATTCTTTGCAAATTTTCTACAGTGTTCTTCACATTGGAAGTCTGCTTGGTCTTACCAGATTCACCTAAGAATCTGTTCTTTTGACCAAACCCGACCAATGAAGGGGTAGAACGGTTTGAAACCTCATTCACAACTATATCGATACCTCTGTTTCTGGCAACTGCAATCACTGAGTTGTTGTTACCCAAATCTAAACCAAACGGAGTACTCATTTCTTGCTGTAGTCTATACTTATTTGCCTAAACTTCCGTCAAATAGGATTCAGCAAATGCAACGCAGCCTCTCAATGCTGTCCTCTTCCTTTATACCAACGACCATCTAGCTTCGTTACTCCACGGCGCGGTCTTCCACTAAGCTCGGTACCTCTTCCAAAAAAATTTTCTTCGATCTGGAAGCTTCGAGCAAAAAAGGAAGCTAAAAAAGTTCAGTGCGGGTAACGAGGAGTTGTGCGGCTATGCAAACAGTGAGAGTTATACGACTGCTATATGATGGTATATATGCAGCTTTCAGCTCTGATAGAATTAACTGGATTGTAGGATCATGACCAGGGTCTGCCAACCGGGGGTGTTGACTAGTTGCAGCAACGCCTCTTGCTGTTGGGGGTCTGAGGCGCTGTCAGAGACATCTGGCGCATCTGTGACAACTGTGCGGGTGGCCTGGACCAGTAGCGACCATTCTTGAGACGAAAGGATGTCGAGCGAGTGGATGTAGAGAAGCAGTTGAAAGTCTGCGAGCTTTTCGTGTAGCAGGTTGTAGTCGCCGGAGGTGGCTGCCTCAAGTAGATAGGCTTTGAGCTCATGGTAGTCCTGGGACTTGCCCATCGCCTGGCGGTTGGCCCACGTAAACCCCGGAACATCCAACGCTGTCTTTGGAAACCCGTGTGTAAGCGACACCAGTAGGTAGTCAACTGGGAAGGCAGGTTTGGCATTTTCTTTGATGGTCACGCCGTACTCGTTTTTCCTAGTATAGAATATCTCAGGGACGTATCTTTCCTGGTTCGTATCGTTGATGTATGCCATCGAGGGGTGGGTGGACCCACTTATAATATCAGCATCAACGAGCGCTTCCGCACTAGCTGACACCTGATATGTGGCAATGTCGATCTCGTTTTGTAGGTTGCCTGATATTACACATGTGACGAACTTGGAAGAGTATTTCCCCTGCTCACTATATTTGCAAACATTAGGATTTTGTAACTGGTATTTGGCCGACATAATGACCTCTAAAGACGAAAGAAAGAACGAATCCTTGTGTCTTTTACAAATGACCGAACCGTCCCCATATCCACAATCAGTGAGATCGGTAAAAATTAGTCCAACCTTTGTAAGGCCCATCGAATGTGCTACAGCATCTACTTTTGCCATCTCTTCTTGCAATAAAGAGACGTCCATTGTGAGCCCATCCTGCTCATCGTGCTGTGATGGTTCATATATTGCGTCTACCTTTGCTTTGATACCTAATGGTGTGGCGTCATATTTTTCGTAAGTTCCATACATGTAACCAAATCTTTGTGTGCCTGTAAATCTCCAAGACTCAATAAATTCATTGATCAGACCACTTTTTTCAAATTCAACGTGATCCACCATTCTGAACTGTTGTTGCTGTAGTGTAATGGCGGACGGTTGGCATTTTGAGCATATACCTTTGGGCCAGGATTCGTGACCATTTCTGCAATTCTTGTCGATCTTATAATTCGGTTGTGATAATGGTGCGATATACGAGCTACCATTGCCTTTGTTCGTGCTATCATTCAGCTGTTTCAAATATGAGTGGAATGAGATATGTTTAATATTTTGCTCTTCATGATAGCCTTTATCCCAAGGTGGGAGCGGGGAGCAATATTCACACATTGCACCATCACCATGTCTGCAAAGCTTTGATCTCTTACGTGGGATAAGCCCGTCAAGTATATCAAGCTCAGTATCGACAGGGAGCTCAGAAACATTAAGTGGTTTGGACTCGTTATTCATCGTGACTCCAACACTGTCTAAAGCGACAGTGGCGCTATTATCCAATTCTTTTGGTGTTTCTTTCTCGCCTTCTTTGTAAGTGACAAATACTATATCACCGTGTTTCAAACCTAGATCTGCTACAGTGCGATTAATTAACTCCTTCACAGGTTCATTTGCTTGTCCTTGCTTACTACCCACTGTCACAGAACTCAAGTCAATATTAGCGCTCAGTGTCGGAAGCAATCTTTCTAGCAGCGAACCGAATAGTTCATCGCCTTCGCAGGAAATTCGTTGCATGCCATCCCTAGTTCTGAATCTAATAAGCATATTCAACTGTTGAGTAAGAAACGCTCTGTAGATCTATGTTTTATGGTGGAAATGCGTTTCCTCGAGCTTCCTTTATTTTCTGACAGAAAGCATTGATCTTTTTTATACAGCTAAAAGCGAAATTTGGAAAACTGATATTAAGTACAAGTAATCCGAAAGGTTTTATCTTGTATAAGAATAGAAATTGATCCGAGATAGCTTAACAGACCTTCCCTCGAGATGTCTTCATTCAATTCATCCGGTTCAGATGGTGATTTTTTTACTGAAGATGGTCGTGTTGAGACAAAGATAGTTTCCGTGTACACTCCATTGATCTATGTTGGTATATTAATTGTATCACTAATAATTTTCGCATCAAAATATAGAACAAGACAGATCCAAAAGATGACTGAACTTCCATCCATTTTTGATGAGAGTGATGCTAGAGACCTATATTTTGACTTGAAGCAGATTAGTGAGACAGAATCAGTCCATGAAAAAGTGCTGAAAGCGGCATTGTTGAACAGAGGTGCTGAAGCAGTGAGAAGATCTTTCAAATTGAAGGAATTGGAACCCCAAATTTCTATCTTATACAAGAATGGGTCTATTGGTGAGGAATACTGGCAAAGATATCAAAATGAAGTTAAGGTGATAGAATTAGAATTTAAAGAAACATTGCAAGAAGCAGAGTTGCTCCAACCAGGTTGGCCTCAATTATACGTTGCTTTATGCAAAGAGATTTGCTTCAACCAGGCATTGACAAGACGTTATAATTCTATTTTAAAACGTAAAGAAATTTGTATAAAGGAATGGGAGCTTAAACTGAATGACGACGGTAGATTAATTCAGTAAATTCATTCGTTAATTATTGTACAGTTTTATATACATAATATATGAGGCCGAAAAAATAATAAAAATGCATTTGAATCAGTGTTTTCTACCCTTTTTCTTGCTGACAACTTGAAATTCCCAGTCCTCCTCTTGGCCTTCTGGTAATGTCAATGCCTCGCTCCATGACAATGGGTCTTTTATTTGCTTTTCACACTCAATACGCTTCTTTATAAATTCCAGAGCAAATCTTCTCCCATCCATTGTACTACTATTTGAATAGATGGTGTCGGCGATAATCTCTTTAGCCTCCGGCCCCGCTGGAAGACTCAGCAAAACTTCCAAAACACTAGTTGCAGAGACGTTAGGACTTAATTTCATTTGAGATCTGCACCACTTCAAGAAATCTTGACGCACTGCAATTGAGGAGTTTCCGGGATAGGAAACAGGCGCTGTGAATTTTGACTTTAGGCTCGGGATGCTAGTGGATGAACCAATTTGTTTCGTAGTAGTTACACTAACTGCTCTTAACTTGTCTGGACTGATATAAGATTTTGGTTGATTTGTAACTTTTGTCTCACGAACAGCATTATTCGAGGTTTTAGATGCAACAGTGGTCCATGCTTTACCATCAGAATTTGAGATATTAGCAGATGGTTTTGATTTTGAACGCTGTGCATCTTCCCATAATTTTTTCTGCTGCTTGATGAAATTCGGATCACTTAGTTCATTTATCGAACCAGAATTTGAAACATCTGTAGCCATGTCCTTTTTTTTGCTGTGGAACTCACTTTCTGTTTGTTTCTTTATTTGCGGCTTGATGTCAATGGGAATAGGTTCTGCAATAGGCTTATTTGCCCATGTTAATTTCGACTTCAATTCCCTGTCAGCCTTCTCTTGTTGCCAGATCTGTTCTTGCAGTTTCAAAGCGGCAGCTTTTTCTTGAAATTCACTTTGTTGCTTTCTCTTTGCGAGTTCTATTTCTTCCTTTCTTTGTAATTCCCGGATGGAAATCTTTGGGGTCTCTGCATTTTTGGTTCTGTTAGCCCAAGGGGCTACTGGTGCGTTGACAACAGGTGTCACTTTCTTCACAGATGGGGATGTGAAATCCTTCACAATAGGAGCCGTTTTGATTTGGTTTTGTGCAGAAATTTCACTTGAATCATTCAGTTTTTGCTGCTGTTTTTTATATTTACGAAGTTCTTCCTTCTTTCTTGATTCTTCTTCTTGTCTTTCTTGTTCTTCGACTAATTTTTTAGCCATTTCTTCGGCTTTTTGTTGCCGTTTCAGCTCAATTTCTTTAGCCTTGTCAACGTTTTTGGATGCCTCAATATTCTTGAGGGCCTCAGTTGTCTCTGGAATATCCTTAGAATCACTGTCTGATGATTTTCTCCATTTCTTCGGGGATGTTTCAACATTGAGCTCAGGATATTTTCCAGTATGCTGCTCAGCGAGTTCCTGTGACACATACTTCCTTGGCAACTCTTTGATCGGTTCATTCATCAAGGAAGTGTCAATTTCGATGTTGGAATCTAATTTCTGTTTATTCTTTCTACTGAACGGAATTTGTACGAGAACTTCACGATAATGCCCACCGTCTTTATCCTTGAGCTGCAATATTTCATCATGAGTAAAATCTTCGCTCTCAACCCTCGCCACCGAAACAGGAGCAGGAGCTGATGCTTCCTGGGAAGGCGGTTGAGCTACAGAATTGGTTATTGGCGCATTTAAGTTGTTCAATTGTGCCGAGACAACAATGCGGTCAAATGCCATAAAGGGGTCATGGATATCATTTACTCTTGATATCAACTCAGCCAACAGTACGAAACGATTATTAATGCCAAAGGGCTCCGGTGTAGCGCCTTGTCTTGCGATCTGCAGTGAAGGCTGGAAGTAACCAGAAGCGTACCATTGAGACATCGAACTCGAGGTGAAGGGACCTTGTATTTGTCCTTGAGTGTCAACGTACTTCCACTGTGACTCCGCCACCACAGGATGCGAGGGTGCCATACCAGGTGGCATCCCCAGGTTTTGAAAATGCGGTGAGCCGGTGTACAGATTCGTCTGAGCCAATTGAGCTGGATACGGCGAGCTCATAGAGGATCCATTCACACTCCTGCTCCAGCCGTTAGCCGGCCCGGTCGAGACTCCCGGACCAGGGCTCACAACGCTAGCTGCTTCAATAGCCTCAAGAGGTTGGTAAATTGCACCAGCTATCTGCTCTGGAAGTTTCGGCTGTGCCACAAAAGGTGAGGACGATCTCTGAATACCAATTGAGTCCGCCAGCGAGGAAGCTGTTCTGCCCAATGGTTGCCCGACACCTCCTAACCCGTTGGCACTCCCCAGACCATCAGCACCCGTGACACCACTACCCCCATTTCCGAACGTCATGTTCTGGAACTGGTAGTTAATGGGATTCAAAGGGTCTTGGTATGGTGATTGATAATTCATCGTCGTCTTACACTTACTTACTCGATGTACAGCTACTGCCCTGCGCGAAAAAAAAAGACAAACTCTCGCCGAACTATTCAATAATGGATCCTACGGAGGATTTCTCGCCACAATGTGCTGTATTACTGCAGAAAGACACTAAGAATACTCTTCCTCTAACTTGTTTTCTAATTATCAAGTAGATCGAAAATTATTTTCTTCCTCTATAGCGAAAGCCAAAAGGGAAAAATAGCGAAAAAGCGAAAAAGCGAAAAAGTGAAAAAAGGATTGATTTTTTTTCACTGTGTGGTCGTTATTTATGATGTTCCATTTATTACCGTTCAAGGAAATAGGTTTCTAGAAAAAAGGGACGATCCAGCATCGAATTACTACTTGTTATACATTGACATGGTACTGAAGAGCTAGATATGGTGCGTTTACGTGCAGGAGTGTTGAGAGGTGGATATCGGCATCGTAGTAGCTGAGACTCTGGATGTATGGATGTGTTTATATGCCTGCACTGCGCTCGATATGGGCGTGAACGCTGTCTCCAAGAACGTTTCCGGACTGAGCATCCAGTCCATTGGCGGGATAGATGTCCTCCCAGTCGATGGAACAATCCTTGTTTAGCAGTATATCGTGATGTAGCGACGAGCGGTTGAGCGGGTTGAAATCAGTGCGGTCGACCACCTCAAGTTCCATGACCCTTTTCATAGGCTCGGCCGTGCCGAATAACTGTCTATACTGCTCTAGTTGTCTCTTTCTTTCAGTCTGCTCCCAGTTCTGCAGACGGGATTCTAGTGGATGTCTATCGTTCAGCTGTGTGGAGAGGGGCACTGCACCACCTTGTTGTTGGCGGAATGTGTCAGGGAGCGACTTCACGGCGTTGGAGCTTTCCAGTGGGTTCTGTGCTGTGGATACGGTCGACTGATGGTTCGATGGTGGTACAATATTCATTTTGCGTCTGTTGGGGTCTCTGGCTTGTCTCCTATAATCGCAGTTAATGGTGAAGCAGGATGCCTTTTGCCACCTTTCAATGTCAAGCGCCGCGAAATTCAAAACTGCCGAGCTGGATAAATCACGTGGAAACAGTAAAAGATGTGATTGCACCACTAGAACAGCCAGATAAGACGTCAGTATCCATTTTGACGCTCATACAATTAGCGGTGTTTCCAGTTGCACTGAATGTTTCAACTGAAGTATCAATTGCCCGGGACTGACGAAGGAAAGGGTCAGAGCACCTCTGCCAAGTTTTCACCGGATGGAGGGTCCGTCGCATTGGTCCAGGGCACTGTGGTTCTGGTATACAACATTAGCCATGGTAATCTCAGTGAGCCATACAGTGTGATTACTCGCCATACAAGTTCTATTTCGGATGTGTGCTGGTCGCCTGACGGTAAATGTATAGCGACCGCATCCGACGATTTTACTATTGAGATAATACACCTTACATACGGCTTGATACATAGACTGATTGGCCACACAGCGCCCGTTTTCTGTCTATCTTTCAATGCCAAGGGGAACCTACTATTTTCGTCTTCGATGGATGAGAGCATCAAGATTTGGGATGTTCTGAACGGGTCGCAATTGAGAACGATCGCAGCACATTCTGAGTCCGTTGTCTCAATAGATGTGCCCCAGCAGGACAGTTCTATTTTGAGCTCGGGATCATACGATGGGCTGATACGGATATTCGACACCGCATCAGGACACTGTTTAAAGACATTGACTTACGACAAGGATTGGAAAAGTGAAAGCGGTGTCGTGCCAATATCTCAGGTCAAATTCTCTGCCAACAGTAAATATCTCCTCGTAAAATCGCTAGATGGCGTTGTAAAACTATGGGACTGCATAAGAGGGTACGTAGTGCGAACGTTTAAAAATGAGCCTGATAATCAACAGCAGCTGACACACTCCTGTGGCATGGACTTTCTCTATCCGAAGGACGGCAAATCTCCGTTAATCATCAGCGGTTGTGAGAATGGGGAAATATACTGTTGGAATTCAGCGAACAAGAAATTGATTTACCTTTTGAGAGACAATGAGCATCATCACGGTCATCCTATCATGAGTATCGACTGCCACGGAAATACGATGTGCTCTATGTCGCTTAACGGTGAATGTTATGTATGGGAATGGGTTAATTAAGAATCCTGTGCATGTTGTTTTTACTATCTTTATACCTTTTCATACTGTGTCAGTAGCCAGCTCGTAGTACTTAGATTTTAAAGGTGCCGAGATAAATTTAAATCCGTCTAGACAAGGAAAATGAGAATCAGCTACAGGATACACCTATAATTACCTTTTTCGCCTGGATAGCACCAATGCAGTTTCATAAATGCCGGTTTCACACTTGTGCTAAATTGCTAGGGAAACTACCCCCAGCTGAATCGACAATCTCAAAATTCAAGCTGCAGAAACATGCCACTACAGTAGATAATATCGCAAAATTGCCTAATGGTAGTGAAGTTGTTCTGAATGGGTGGATTGATAAGAAACCTAAGAAGGTTGGCAAGAATTTGAGCTTCTGTTTGCTTCGTGATTCGCAAGGTGATACCTTACAACTGGTTGATTCCAAATCGCTATTGAAGAATGCGGCTGTTGAAGATGTTGTCCAAGCAAAGGGATTCATAACACCAAAGAAAGTTTCCCAAGCAGCCACAGTGAGTGGAAAAGTAGTTTACGAGTTACAATTGGATTCTTTAATCACTTTGAACCTATCGAATAAAAAGGCTTCTGAATTGCTGGATTTTAAGGTGACTGGCGACTATCCGCCAGAATATAGGTATTTGCAACTAAGATTACCGAAATACCAAAGTATGTTACGAAAAAGAAACTCAATATCTAAAAGCGTTAGGAATGCCCTCAATGAACTGCAGTTCACTGAGATTGAAACGCCTTTACTTTTCAAATCCACGCCAGAGGGAGCAAGAGAATTCCTGGTCCCTACGAGAAAGCTAGATCAGAACTCAAACAAACCAACATTCTATGCGCTGCCTCAAAGCCCGCAACAATATAAACAACTTTTGATTGCAAGTGGTGTGAATCGGTACTTTCAGTTGGCTCGTTGCTTCAGAGACGAGGACCTCAGAGCCGACAGACAGCCGGAATTTACACAAGTTGATTTGGAAATGGCTTTTTCCTCCGGTGAAGATGTTATGGACGTAGTCGAAAGCGTAATTACCCCATTATGGAACAGTCATTCCGCTGCTAATAGCTTGCTTACTCTGAACAAGCGCGGTCGCTTAGTATCTGTTGACAAGGAAGACCCTATCTACCGCATGACTTACAAACAAGCAATGACGCATTATGGAATTGATAAACCAGATTTGCGAGCACCAGATCTAAAAATTATGGACTTGACCGAATTCAAAGCCAAGGGCTATCAGAATACGAGTTTCCCTGTTTTCGAAATTTTAGTTCTCAGAAATGCATTTGACTCAAAAGAAAGTTTCGAGAAAAACTGGTCATACCTGAATAATCCAAATAACTATAATAACAGAACACCAATTGTTGTTGCCATTGAGAAAGAGGATGATATTAAAAACTGGTTCGAACACTTCTTGTCTATTGCTGCTTTTGAAAATCCAAAATTGATATCTAGATTTTTGAATCTGAAAGTAGGTGATGTAATATGTGGCTCGACCAGACAGCCTTCAAACTTCCTATTCGAAAACCCTACGCCATTAGGTAGACTACGTCAATTGGTTTTGCAAAACGACTGTGGAAAGAAGCTATATCTTCAGACAAATATTGATGTTGCTTCATGGGTTACAGATTTTCCGCTCTTCTCTCCAAATGAAGTGAATGTAAAGGAAGGTGAAAAAAATGATTATCCCGCCTACGAAACGCAGTCACTATCGTCCACACATCACCCGTTTACCATGGTGAAATTAAGCGACTACGAGAAATTGGAAACAAATCCTTTGCAATGCTTAGGTCAGCACTATGACCTCGTCATAAGTGGTGTTGAAGTGGGTGGTGGCTCAACAAGAATTCACGATTCAAAAGTACAGGATTACATATTCGAAAACATTTTGAAAATAAGAAATTCCGAAGAACTATTCGGTCACTTATTGCATGCTTTTAAAATGGGGACACCACCTCATGCTGGCTTTGCGATCGGATTTGATAGATTGTGTGCTATGCTTTGTGGAACAGAAAGCATACGTGATGTTATTGCTTTTCCAAAAAGTATAACAGGGTCTGATCTTGTCGTTGGAAGTCCGACGATAGTAGATGAAAAAACCATTGGGATGTATAACATTAAATACAGCAAGAAATCATGAGCTTGGCACGATGCTTGTCTTACTGCGCACTATCAAATGTGTATCACCATCGTTATACCTCATACCTCATACATAGATATTAACATTCACTGCTTTTCGTTTCAATGAAGATCCAAAATTTTTTTTTAATCGGGAAACTATTTGGAACTCTAACATACTTATGTCATCGATAGTTCAATTCATAGACACACATAAGTTGGATTAAGAGTTATACAAAGATGTTTCGAATGCTGAGATCTACACAACATCTGTTGAAATGCAAGGGGAAGTCTTTCTTTTCGTCTCATTCTGGTGCGGTTAAGGTGAATACAGTTCATCATATGCATGATAAGTACATCAAGGGTATACCGTTGACCATGTGTACGGCCTACGACTATATCACAGCTAACTGGGTTCAAAAATCAAGTTGTGACATGATTTTAGTTGGAGATTCCTTGGCAATGACAACGTTGGGTTATGATTCCACGACAGATATTCCATTAGAAGAGTTCAAATATCATGTTAAGTCAGTGTGTCGGACAAATGGACCCGCAATGGTTGTTGTGGATATGCCATTTGGCAGCTTCGAATCTAGTATCGAGACTGGCATCTCTAATGCAATAGAAATGTTGAAACTAAGTCATAAAGTGACCTCATTGAAGTTCGAGGTTGGTTTTCATTCAAGAGATCACTACACAATAAATCTGGTAAGACAGATTTGTTCAAGAGGAATACCGGTGATGGGCCATATAGGATTGACACCACAAAAAGTACACTCATTAGGGGGGTACAAAGTTCAGGGGAACAAAACACTAGAAGATGCAAAAGAGATATGCGAAACCGCGTTGATGTTACAAGAAGCAGGTTGCTGGGCTCTAGTACTTGAATGTGTACCGCACAAAATTGCAAAATATATCACTGCACAGTTATCTATCCCTACAATAGGTATCGGAGCAGGAGATGGCACCAGTGGGCAAGTGCTTGTAATTAGTGATCTTTTAGGAATGAAAGAAGGTTATTTGCCCAAATTCGTGAGACAATACACAAATTTAGAAGATCAATCTATCACAGCTATCTCCAAATATATTCAAGATGTAGAAGAGAGGAAGTTCCCGGAGCAAGAGACTCACACTTTCAAAATCAAAGACGAACTGTGGAAAACTTTTATAGACCAAAAAGCCAAAAGCTAGACAATAAATAAAGAGTCAGACAATCACTAAAACTTTTCAGTTTTACCCAACTCTGGGCAATAGCAATTTTCTCTGATAGATTCAGACTCCGCTATCTTCTCTAACTTCTCCTTAGGCTCTCGAAAATACTCCCCACTCAGAATAAATGTTCCCCAGTGAACTCCCAAAACATTTTCAGCCTCAAGGTCTTTCATTATCTTGATGACCTCTTTGGGGCTTATGTGCCTTGGTCTCTGATGCCATTCCGGACAGTATTGGCCACAAGGCAAAAGTGCTAATCTACAATTCTTTCCATAACGTTGTTTGATTCTCTTATAAAGATCTTCAACGTATCCTGTGTCTCCTCCGTGAAATAATACTGGTTTTCCTTTATGACTTAGAAGAAATGAGCACCATAGTGATCGATTCGCATCTAATAGAGACCTTCCAGACCAGTGCATAGCTGGGGTACTTGAAACATGATATTTTTGACCGTCTTTGATCAACTCACAGGTTTGCCACCACGCTAACTCTATAACATTTGAGACACCATGATCCTCCATAAAACTTTGCATACCTCTCGGGACAATCCATAATGGGTGGCCAGTTTTCCAAAATTCTATGCTCTTAAAATCTAAGTGATCTGGATGGTTATGTGAAACTAATATAATGTCAGGTGTAGGTACCTCTGTAATATCACAGGGTATATCTGTAATCCTTTTAGGTCCAAGCTGCTCGTGCAAAAGATAATCAGTAAATAGAGGATCTGTCAGAATCTTGAGGCCATTGTAAATAATATAGTTGCATGACTGACCTAACCAGGTATTATAAATTGGGATTTCAGTTATTGATTCACTTTTATGTTGTAAGGACACAACTTCTGGGGAGTTTGGAGACAGAATTTGATAATCTATTGGTTTCAACTGGTCTTCAAAGGGGATCAATTCGTCTTCAGAGCCCCATGTAGGTTTGTGGACTGGCATTAATTTCCTCATTTGAACCCGGTCGGTCGGTATCCCCCCTCTATTTCTTTGAAACAGCTCTATTAGTCTGTTACAAAAGAATTCATAAATAGTTTGTATCCTATATTCATCAAAAGGATTTTCATATCGTCCCAGTACCTGTAAAGGAGAGTATTTTATAAGCGTTCCTTGATAGTTCTCTCCTATTTTTTCAACTTTGGTACATTTTTCACGTCGTGCATCAATCTCTTGAGAAGCTCTTGTTGCCACAAATACTGCATAAGTTGTGTATGGTACTAATATTGTCAACACTGCTCCAAGAACATAATGCCTAGAGGGATCTTCCTCCGCATACTTCTCTTTATAGGATCCATTAGGTTGCTTGGAAACTCGTCTAATTTGAGTAGTACGTTTCAAGGACACACGCCGTGGAACCAAAAGCCAACGTGTAGATGTTCGATTGACAATTCTCAGCATCTTGGACCTTTATTTCTTTTTCAAATCAGTACTTCGAATTCTTAGATATCGACCAAACAACCTCCACTAGAACAACAAAATATAGTCAATGTTTTACTCAGAATGAATACAGCATCTGCGGCGGCTGAAGCTACCGTTCTTAAACGAGGGGAATAAGGCTTTTCGTGGAATATCATTCGAAGTACGTCTTGTAAAAATCAAAAAAAAATATGCAACTCTGAAAATACCTCCCTGAAACGCCATGAGTATCATCAATCCTTGCGAAGATTGATATCTGTATCAAAACACAGCTTAGACTTGTCATGAAATGAAAAGTGACATCCTGGTTTGCTTATCCGCCATTTCGCCAGGAAATCATGCTCTGGATGAGACAGGATTTTGAGCTATCATTGCCTAAACATAGCACAACTAAAAGAAGCATGCAGATCTGAGAGATTGTCGAATGATGTGTACAGTTATCTTTTTCTTTCGAAAGATTGAAGCTGTTCGACGTCAGGCGTGAATATGGGGGGACATAGAAGCTCGACGACCTCTAGCTCAATTAACCAAAAGGACGTAGCTGCCATCTAGTCGTAGAGCTACTAATACCAGGCCCTATTTCTTCGATCCCCTTGCGTATCTAGGCCCTAACCGGCATTGGCGGCTAAAGAGGGGAGAATGATAATAATTTTCTCTTGTGGCCGAAAATACAAAATTAGGATAATGTTATAACAAGGGCTCCTTAAGCACTCTTTTTCTTTTCGCGAGAAACCTATATTGCAGGTAGTTTTCTATGAGAATAGGTAGATTGATGAATAAAATGATGAAATAGGTGCAACAATTTGAGATTGTAGAAAGTAGAGACGCAATATAGACATTAAGCTCGTTGGCATTGCTACACCGGTTGCAGAGAATTGAATAGGTCATTTTCTCTTCTGAGAACAATAATATGGCTCCCTTGCTTCACTGGTCATGTAAGAATAAGATCTAATGAAGATGTGTATATACTATTAATTGGTGCATTTTGGCATTTTTTTTACAGTTAACTTGCTAATAGCTCAATCTTTACGATCTGGCAGTCACCCATCGCCATAATTTGAGAATCGAGTGATGATTACAAATATTTCTACAACAAACTTGCGTGCAATTTTCCAGGCTCAAAGTCGTCAAGAGAATCAAAGGAACAAACAAATTTATGTAAGCCATAAATGGTTAACCAGATTTTTGATGCTACAAACAAAAGCATGTTAGAACAAGCAAGTTGCACTTCGACTGGACCTGTACTCTGTATTCATTTACATCAGGGCCAGTGTGTCGTGTATGTTTAATATCCGATTTATACAAAATAGTCATTCGCGCTTTCCTCCAAGGCGATGAGCATTAAAACATGAAATTTTTCTAAAGTTTGAATTAAAAAGATAGCGGTTCATTCTTAGAATCGAGTCCTGCTCAGAGGCCTGTGATTGACTTTATTTTTTTATTAATGTCATTTAGGAAAAGGAGTGAAGTTCTAAGTAGGAGAGAACCAGGTGTAAGAGCCGTTCCAGGACGTGTGCCAACTGGTGCTCCCACGAACGCAAGATATACTGGTCAACAAGCGCTACAATCTACAACACCGCAGAGAAGAGGTGCCCCTCAAGATACTAGGGGTACTGGAGGTACCGGGCGTCTACCACAAAGATTGCCACTTCATCATATGGCTGACTTGAATATTTCAGATGCGCCTAGATCCCAAGAGCTGAACAACGAAACGATAGGCACCTCTCATCCTGGTATCAGGCCATCTCCTGCAACCTCGCAGCAAACTACATCTACTGGCAGCATCCATCTGGATCGGGTGCTGGGACATGCTGGGCTACCTCTGGGTAACTCGATTATAGTGGAAGAACAGGGCACCACAGAGTTTAGCTCGGTTCTTTGTAGGTTGTTTGCCGCGCAGGGTATTATACACAATAGACTTGACAATGCATCTTCTCGTTCTGACAATACACACTTATGTGTAATTTCCTCCAATGATGGACTCTCTAAAGAATTACCTGGTCTTTACAAAGGTTCCAGTAAGGACATTAAAAAAACAAAGATTGCGGAAGAACAGTCTAAAATTACAGTACAAAACCTAACAGGACAAGCTAATCCTACAAGATACAATGATTTGAAAATTGCATGGAGATACAAGTTGGGCGATGAGAATGAGGATCAGAAATCTAAAAATCCGGGCGACTTGGCCTCTGAAGCTGAGCAACGAAACTACAGCAATCAATTTGATATTACCAGTCGCATTATGCCAGCACCAACTCCAGCTGAAATGTCTTTTGTGTCTCCAAATCAACCAGTTCAAAGAATCTTGTCTCAAGTTGAACAAACCGTAAAAAAACATGATGGGAAATTGATCCGACTGATACTCCCATCTTTGCTACATCCCGCAATGTATTCACCAAGCTATTTCCGTTTATCAGGAATTATACCATTGTTACATGGCCTGAAAAGCTTACTGAAGAAATACGAAAACAGATGTGTTTTAATAGCTACTCTATCATCCGATCTCCTGGATGAATTTCTTTTGAGTCAGATAGAGAATGAATTCGATGCAGTATTAAATCTGGAACCCTTCAATCAAGAGATGTTGCAGTTTTTAGAAAAGGCTTATAAATCACAACCGAACAAAGTTCAGCATGGATTATTGCATATCTCAAAATTACCGGTTTTTAGTGATCGGGGAGAAATGCATGTCATGAGATCACACTACGCTTTCAAGAATGGCAGAAAAAAATTTGAGATAGAAGAATGGGGCATACCTGTGGGTGACGTTGATGACAGTAATAAAGATGATGTTGGCTCTTCTGTTCATGCAAAAGGTCATTCAACAACCTCGAAGGTTCCACACGAACCAGATCAATCTACAAATATTTCTATAGATTTTTAGAATTGGAAAAATTTCATGGACATTATTTTGCTGACTAGTTTTATTTTGTAGTAAAGAATATGGGATCTTTTAAGTTTTCATGCACAAAAGTGATATATATCGCGATTCGGACAAGTGCGGCTCTTATAAAAACGCCTCTAACCGGAAGGTTTTAAACAAAAGCTGTCAAGCGAGTATTGTACTCATCGTCAAGTCCCTGGATATTGATGAAGGCCTTACGCTTCAATCAAGATGCAACCTGCTGCGTGGTAAACCCTGCTCCTCATTTGGTCAGCATATATAATTGCGATCCATTCGGCAAATGCTTTGAATTGGATAGCAGGGGCAAAAATCAAAGTATAGATAACTTATCACAATACCCAGTTGACTCACAAAGTCAATATTATGGAAAGGAAAATGAATTTGTGATTGAAATGCTTTTTTCTACCAGTTTGGTAGCAATAGCAGATAGGAGCCAAGGGACTTCCAGTAATAAGAAACTGAAGATAGTTAACACTAAAAGAAAATGTACAATATGTGAAGTTTCATTTCCTCATGGTATCGTTGACGTTGTGATGAATAGAAAAAGAATGTGCATATTGTTGGAAAGTGATCAAATATTCGTCTACGATATTTCATGCATGAAACCATTGGAAACAATAGATTTGTGGGAAGATCATTTTAAAAGGGTTTCCTCGGATGCAGAACTATCAGGGAAAGCTAACTTGCATACTAGTGGCACAAGAAGCAGGAAGAATTCTGTGGTAGGTGGAATGAGGCCAAAAATGGCATTGAGTAGTGATGATAGAAGCATATTATGTTTTACATCTTACAGTTCGACGAAAAATAACCCAGATTCTTACCTACTGAATGACGTTGTTATTTATGATACGTTGAATGTTACCCCTGTAAACTACATGAATTCAGTTCACAAGGGGAACATTGCGTGTATGGCTATAAGCAATGATGGAAAAGCGATAGCGACTGCGTCAGACAAGGGAACAATAATCAGGGTTTTCAATACTGGTATAGACAGTGAATATGACTCTACGAAGCCATTACTTCACGAATTTCGACGCGGAACGAGGCCATGTAATCTTTATCAGCTTTGCTTCAATAGAAAGACAACCTTATTGGGCTGCGTTGGGAATACAGATACAATACATGTTTTTAGCCTAGGCGGAGATTTAAAAAATGACTACACAATAAATAATGAGGTGAATGATGAAGATCTTCTGTTATCTACTAATAGTGGAGACAGCCTGCGAGATAATAAAATTTCAAATGAAACTTCAAAACAATTCGCAATGGATTTCATATCTAAACATATCAAGGCTACAATTCCAAAGCAGAATCTGCGTCGCGACTATGCACATATACCAATATCCATTGGAAATAGCTATTGCCTCGGATTTCCTGATGAGTTTACAAATCAAGTTTATCTTGCTGGAGACGATGGGAAATTTCTTGTCTATTCTTTACCATCAACACCCGGTAAGTGTGTGTTAACCAAAGCCAACTCATTTATTTAATTAAAACGGTGATTTATATATCTATATATATATATATCAATTTTACTAAGAGAGTAACGGGACTACATAATGTAAGTAGAAAGTTTTTATCAAAATGTTCTCACCAAAACCAGCGTTGGTACCACGATTTCCTCTTCTGACCATCATCAGTTTGAGCGTTAGGAGCTTTATTTGAATTAGCTTTTAGTAGAGACCGCAATTCCTCTTCCAGAGCTTCAACCTTACTTTCAAGTTCCCTTTCTTTCTCGTCGTATTCTAAATTCCACCAAAGAAAATGACCAGCTAAGTAAATTGTTGAGCTCATGAGGAGGAAAACCCAGAGCGGTCTGGTAAATTTTTTCAACGCCGATTCCCTTGATAGTTCATCTTCTTTGCTGAAATTTTTTAGCATTTCAAGTTCATCCTTGGCATTCAGCTCACTTGTACGTTCATTGATTAATCGCTTTATTAATTCTGGATCCACATTATTCAGAGACTTTAAGTTCGCAAGATCCTCAAGTGTTGTAATGTTCTGTTTGCCGTTGGTCGTAAACCTCCTGCTTAATACACAGTTCCATACAGCGCCTGTCCTCAAAGAAGCTGTGGTTCTCGCACCGAGTGACATCAGATTAGGTAACAGAGTAGGCCCCATAACAATGTGTATGTACGGTCAGTTCTGAAGAAGCTTCGTTTTCTTTTATTAATGTTTCCACGGTGACTCGGAGTATATGTAGAATACGCACTTCCAAATTATGCTTAGGACTATTAACAGGTATGTACTTCAGGAAATATTAAACAAAAAGAGGATATATACATTTCTTCAGTCACGATGTAGACCGTACTTGGCACGTACTTTCCAAGTCTCGAATCTTGCTCTCTGTTGTAAGTCTTTGCAATGCTTTACGGTCATATTTCTTTCATCATCAAAATCACTTCTGATAATGGATCCGATTGACATGAATAAACCGAAAGTACCAGCAGAGCCTGCAATATATTTGCCTAGCGTTCTTACGACGCCATCGGGACCAGGACCCTGTGTAATAATGGCAAATCCACCGAATAAAATACCAGTACAGACACCGACCGCTGTACCCATCATTAGGCCCATCTTGAATTTATCCCAGTTAGATGGCTGTTGCTGTTGCATGTATACTTGCTGTGGCATTGGAGGCATGGCGAAATTTAGACTGAGCAAACTGTTCTTGATCTTTTGATTTGTAAAACTATGTGGGGTTCACAATTGTTTATACATGCAAGTTGAAAATTTTCTAATATAATCGGGGCATCTAATAGATTAACAGGGCAGGAAATCACTAAATGGATAGCGCGGATCGGTACTGTGAAACTTTTCATTGATAGAATGTTGAGAATTGTGGAGTTCTCAAGGAGATTTAACTCAGGTAATGTGCTGAGACATATTGGGCTTTTAGAAGAATTGAGACACAGAGGTCTTTTAGCGCAGTTGTCACAGCCTGAAGCTCCACTGATAGAACAGCTTAATTCAGGTCGCAAGGTAAAGATCTACTGTGGTGCCGATCCAACTGCTAAATCCCTTCATCTAGGGAATATTGTGCCGCTCATGGTATTGCTGAACTTTTATGTTAGAGGGCATGATATTGTTTCCCTAGTCGGTGGTGCTACTGGCAGAGTTGGCGATCCAAGTGGCAGGAAATCTGAACGAGAGGCCATGACAAGTGAAGTTGTCATCCAAAATATAAGCCGCATTAAAGAACAGTTGAGACGATTCTTTGAGAATGGCCTGAAGTACTATCGGAATAAAAACTTGGCACCAATTAGAGACGGAAAGTGGCATGCAGTAGATAATTACGACTGGTGGAAGGATGTTTCTATGCTTGCGTTCTTGGCTAAATACGGGCGTCACGTCAGGATTCAATCAATGTTGTCAAGGGATTCAGTTTCGAGTAGATTGGCTGGTCCTGAGGGGCTAGGCTTCAACGAATTTAGTTACCAAATTTTGCAAGCATACGATTTCTATCATCTTTACAAAGAACGAGACGTTACTGTACAAGTGGGTGGTAATGATCAGTGGGGAAATATTACTGCTGGGATTGATCTAATCAAGAGAGTGTCGCCAAAATCTCAACAGCATCCGCCAACTGGTATCACTGTGCCATTGCTGACCACTTCTACTGGTGAAAAATTTGGCAAAAGTTCTGGAAATGCTATATTTATTGACCCCGAGATCAATACAGCGTATGATATCTACCAATATTTTTACAATGTACCAGATACCGATCTACCCAGACTTCTAAAGATATTTACTCTTTTACCATTAAAAGAGATTGAACATATAGTTGACGAACATTCCAAGAGACCTCAGCTACGCAGTGGTCAGAAGGTTCTAGCTCAGGAAGTTACAGATCTTTTGCATGGTGTTGGAAGCGGTATCGAATGCCAGATGATATCAGACATCATTTTTGGTGATATGGAAATTTCGCCCAGCTTAGATGCAGACTACATGATTAAATTGTTCAAAAATGCTCGGATTCTTCAGCAAGGGAAAAAATCAGAAACCTTACAGGATCTTCTCTGTAAAATATTGCAATGCTCGAAATCGGAAGCTCGAAGGAAATTATCTCAAGGAAGTATTTCCTTAGGTCCTTTGAGGAATAAGCTGCTCCAAGATACTAGGGATTGGACGCCTCATCTCATTGCCGGTAAACTTTTGATACTTCGCAGTGGTAAGCAGAAGTGCTTTCTTATCGAGATGACCTAGGCATGCTATTGATATTGGCATAAAACACTTAATCTTTTTTATAATAATGTACAATTTATGAAACATGTAAATATGAAAACTTAAGTATCATCTGTTGATATTTCTAAACATTTCAAATGCAGACCACGCTCTGACGACCCATAGCCAGAGCATGGTTGGGCAAAGAAGTAGCCAACACCAATAGTAATGGATCAGGGCACTGTCTTTTACATAAAAGAACGAGATCAGTGCTAGAGCCAAGATTCCATAGGTACCGCTAAGCACGCAATACGCCGCAGTCCGTTGCTGCATAACAGCTTCTTGCTTTGTACTAAACCGGATTGAAAAATGAGCTTTCGATTAAGGAAGAAAGAGCAACTTCAATACAAAAGTGACACACATCAGTTGAACTAAAATAAAATCTGACAAAAACCGACAAAAAACCAAGTTGCCCAAGGTAATCTACTCAATTGAGGACAAGAAATGGCAGAAGCCGACGAGATATATCAAACAGCTGCAGATATGTTCCTGAAACGCTACAAGGAACGTATAATAGCAAAATTTAACCAAACTACGGATGGTCATAGATTTCAAAAACTTCTCCAATCGAGCAGTTTTGCAAGAGATTTGCATGGTAAAGCTAATAGGTTTGGTACCATCTACGAAAATGCTGCTTGGTATTCTATAGTGCTGGAAGCTTTGGATTTAGATCTAATATATGCCAACGTGGACAGCATGTCAAGAGAGTCGGAAGATCAGTATCCTGATAACCTCGTAAGAGAACTACTGAGATATTTTAAGCAGGATTTTTTTAAATGGTGCAATAAGCCCGATTGCGAAAATTGTGGACCCCATTCATCTGAAGAACAAGAGCCCGTAGGAACAGCGGGGCCGAATGATTGCGAAGCCAGGTACGAATGTGCTGTTGTTGAACTGTACAGACACAGCCGCTGTGGTACCGTTACAAGGTTTCCTCGCTACAACAATCCTATTAAGTTGTTGGAAACTCGGAAAGGTAGATGTGGAGAATGGTGTAACTTATTCACCTTAATACTTAAATCATTTGGACTGGAAGCACGTTATGTTTGGAATCGTGAAGACCACGTTTGGTGTGAATATTATTCCAAGTATTTAAAAAAGTGGGTTCATGTCGATTCTTGCGAGCAGTCATTCGACCAGCCGTATATATACTCGATTAATTGGAACAAAAGTATGAGCTACTGTATTTCCTTCGGTAAAGATACCATGGTAGACGTAAGCAAACGATATATCCTTAAAAATGGACTACCTAGAGATCAGATAAGCGAAAGCGATCTTAAATTTTTATGCGAGTTTATCACAAGACAACTTAGAAAGGGGTTAAGTAACGATGAAATATATGATTTATCATGCAGAGATGAATTAGAGAGACTTGAATGGGTCCCTGATATAACCCAAAATCTCGCATCGGATATTGTAAGTGGCAATGGAAGAGAAAGTGGATCAGCTGATTGGAAAGCACAGAGAGGTGAAGATGGAAAATAAATATAGGATTGTCATACTTCTTTTTAAATTTACGAGATACATCTATCAAACTATACACTATTCTTTACATCCCCTTTTATCTTTATAGAATTTTTTTTCTTCAAAAATTGAATGCTTTGGGACTAGTATCTTAGACCACTAATTCGTCAAATTTACCAAAAAAGGTTGCTATTTGTTTTGTTGCCCAAGGTTTTCTATCATTATCCAAATAGGCTAAATGGCCACCTAAATCTGTTTCGCATAAAAGCACATGCGGATTTGCAGGGGCCTGAGTAACAGGAACGGAATTCTCACCCACGACTGGATCATCCTTTGAACTAATTATCAAAGTTGGAATCTGAATATTTGGTAATCTGTTAACAGGGTTAGCCTCCTTGTAATAATCCATGGCTGTAGCAAATCCAAGACAAGGAGCCGTAAAAGTGTTGTCGAATTCGACCGTCGTGTTAAAACTTTTCGCTTTCTTCAAATTTGATCTTGTAAACATGTAGTAACATGGATCTTGAACAGTTGGTTCGTGATCGGGCTTCGTACCTTCAGGAACTTCTAATTCAGTCATATTTACTTCCACCATTCTATTCAAGAAATGAGTTATACTTCTCGAGAAAAGTCTACTAGACCACCAATCTTGCGACATTTTGAGGCTAGAGGACACCATATCCCAGGGACACGACAAAGAGGCAGATGCAGTCAAAGGCGTTTTGTCTCCAACTCTGCCTAAGTAGTTGGACAACATAGCACCCCCAAAAGAGAACCCCACAGCATAAATTTTTCTGTCTGGTTTTCTTCTTTTGTTTTCTAACAAGAACTCTTCAATGTCATTCGTGTTCAAAGCTGTGAACAATGACCGGGTGGTGATCTTTGAGCGAGCACAGCCACGTGTGTTCAATACAACCACTTGAAATCTGCCATTGTCAAAGTGGGATAGGTGGTAAGTTAAGGATCTAATGACCGGCTCGTGGGATCCCCCTGCTAGTCCATGCAAGACTACAACCAATGGTCTGTCATCAGAATGAACTTCCGTGATCTCATCTTCCTTCAAATACCTGGTACGAGGATGAAGACGTGGCCAGTTATCTGGATGAGTCTCTTTTTCGTCCTTGCTAAATGTCGCCCAGTCAAAGTGACAATTTTCTTCCTTAAAGTCGTAGAGTTTCTTCCATGAATCCATCACCCAATCCGCTGTAGAAACACCATTGTCAGAGTATTTGACAATTTCCCTCCCATAGAAAATAGGGAACTCCTTCGAATAATCCGCAGAGCCCAAGTATACCGTCTGCAAGATACCTGTAAACAGAAGACGATTCAGGCTGAATTTCGAGCCATCGGCCAATGATGGAACGTTTTGAGACACAAAATGCTCAAGATCTATCTTCGTGTTTCCTTCCTTCAGTTTAAGTTCCATTGTTCCTTTTGGTCCAACGACATGTCTAACGGTACCTCTGTACCCCCAATTGAATGGGTTCACGACAGGCAAAGTAGATATCGTCATTGAGCTTCTTTAAAGTATCCAATCGACACCTTTTGATTCATCACAATTCGCAAAAGTGGCAGAATATCCTTCCTTCTGCACTTTCGATATATTTTTATCCTTAAGCTTCCAATTCAAGATCAGCAGACCGGCACAGATACAGCAGCACGGAAAAGTTCCGCTCGCCTTTAAGGCGCCGAAGCCCGAAACGCTCGTCTACTTGATATTCTTAGTTAGTTAATTTAGATAAAGCTGTCAATAATACCGATCATCAGCAACAGGCAATGCGCCGGCAATGCACTGTCAATTTGAATAGCAGATTTATTATCTTCAGCCGCAGGTTGGTGTCCAACTTGTATGTCAAATTGCAAGAATATGTGCCAGAAGCGGTTGTCATAGTGCCTACTCGTTTCTTGAGATAATGGGATTCGTATTAACATGTTTTTGCTATGTACAGATTTTTTTTGTTTGGTGCAGTTTAGTCAACATCGAGATTGATGCGCTCTACTATCGTTCTCTCAGTGGTGGCACGTTCAAGCAGCAGGCGGAAAAATTTGATGGATAAGCCATTGTCCTCTAATTTTTTCTCGAGATCTCTCTTTGCCGTTAGCTTCCTATCCACCACTAGTTCGCATGACTTGACAATCTCGCGAGCTGGAACTCTCATAACTTCGCGCACTTCTTTGGAGATTCTTTCTGCATTTGAGTGCGCATAGTCGTTCTGTTGGAGTTTCTTCTTGTATTTGGCTGACAGGTTCTGGGGAAGCGCCCGTGGCAGATCGTGAACGAGATATGCAATGCCGAGAAACCCCCCCAGTATCAGTATGGAGCCTGAGACTCTCTTGATGGTTCGCCATGAAAAGTACTGGAATCCATGCACCACAACGTTTTTCAAGACGTTGGCGCCACCAACAGAGTAAACAGCTAATGTGGGTAGTTTTGATGTGAATATGAGAGAAGGTTTGGTCCAGTACTGGGTGAAGGAATAATTCGCAAGTCCTAGTGCTCCCGTGATGGATTTTGAATCTTTGTTGTTTTCGTCGTTTTGTTCCAATCTCTCGGGGCTTCGCATTGTGGGAACCATCATTCCCCAGCTCAAATAGGCCAGCAATCCTTCCCATGAAGGTGCAAAGAAGTCATTCATACTCAGTGGGACAGATAATTTCTTGACGGAAAAGTGGCGTCTTTTAGTAAACATCAAGTCACTGTTAAAGAAACGGTTTGACATGAAATCATCACCCAATTTTTCTCTTCCCAAGGAGTTGATTTTCTCTACGCACTGTTCGGTGTGTGTTTTGGCGAACGCCTCACTTGATGTGATCGCATCCTTTATTTGATCCTTGAGAAATTGCTCGGTTTTGAAGATAAATTCGTGAATCTGCCATAGTCCTTGATATTCCGGTAATGCACTTGTCGGGATCTCTAAGCAGTTTTGGATATTTTGCCTTGTGAGCTCGAAAGCAGAAGAAACACTTTGTTCCGTTAGTCTATCCACTGTTTCGGTTAAGCCTTCGCAATGTTGTTTAGTTTTTGTATATTCTGGTCGTAATTTGTTTAGATCGCCGTTCAATAGATCATCTTCCTGCTTATATATTTTCATGTTGCTGCGAGATATCTCTTGAATATCGCTTAGAACTTTGCATAGATATGTTTTGGCCGGTAGTAATTTTGATAGTGAACGCTTCTTAAGAACAAAATTTCTTAGGGAGTTTTCTAAATGGTCAAAATCAGGAGAAGGTTCCTTAGGGTCATTGTCATCGTCACTGGGATCGCTGTCAGGACCACCACCAGGGCCATCGCCACCATCTGATAAAAAGTGAACAAATTGTGAAGAACTTTTGTATGATTCTGGTGATAGTTCTTTTATTTGCTTCAATATTAGGTCTTTGCACCTTTGCTTGTCTTTGATTTTGTCAAATTTTTTGACAACAAAAAACATAAATTTCTTCTCTCTTGATGCCAAATTGATAAACTCATTAGCTGATAGAGTTAGCTGATTTTCTGCATTAACAACAAATATTACTAGGTCAATTTCTTCTTGGCGTGACATAACTTCGGCCGTCTTTACAGAATCTTTGTTCAAACCAGGTGAATCTATCAGCGATATATCCACTGTTCCATTTCTCAGTAAACTTGACTCAGCTGGGCAATGATCGTCTTTTATATATATCTTCAGTAAAGAGTACAGATCACTTTTCTCCACTAGATTCTGCAAATCTTTCAGTTGGAAGGTTTCATAAGTCGATTTGTCTCTTATATTATAAACATTCGTTGCATCTTTAACGTTGCTGGCAGCTTTTGTGGTAATAGCATGGACTTCTTCAATGTTGCTATTCTCTCTAGCTTCAAGTATCTCACAGAATACATTCGTGCATGGAAGTTGATCTTCTGGTAAAAGTTGACGCTTTAGCAATGAATTACAAAATCTTGATTTACCTGTGTTGACATCGCCAGTAATAAAAACTTTAGAAGAAGTTTCGTCGACTCTTCTCTGCAAAGACGTGAGATGATTCAAAGCGAGTTTAACTTGAGATCTGAAAACTTTTGCGCTTGCATCTTTGTCCAATTCAAACTGGCTCGCATTGGAGTAATTTCCGTCAAGCTTTAATTGGACTTTCAAAACATGCAAGTTTTTATCATAGTCACTCGACATATGGATCGGCCTCACCTCATTTTCTTCGTCAACCTGCTGCAGCAAGTCCTGAACCTGCAATATCGCACGTCCTAGACTAATCCGATTATTGTTATAAGTCATCTGACTCAGCTGTGCTGACAGCAGCCTTTCATTGGATAGTGATCGCTTATGTGACGTATTGCATCCCTGGCTGTTTTCGGCGCCATTATAACCATCGCTTCTACTCGAAAAAAGCGTTGAAGAGTCATCATGAATTGCATTATCGTAATCTTCGTCCTCAATGAAGGACCCCTGCGACCTTGAGTAAGAAATCTTTGAGGGCGGTACTACAGTGCTACGATCGTCATCCGTTACTCGACCGTCAGATGATTCATCATCTCGCACGTGTTCCTTAGGTCCCATTCCACCCCACAATACGAAAACGACTAGGACTTTAGCTTGGATCCTAAAATCTTATCTTTTACTGGCCTTCATCACGAGCCTTATAAATGATGCGGATTCACAATTCACACTTATAAATGCCAACTTCTTTTTAAGAAATAGTCGTTATATACGTCTTATATAATGAACGATAACTTACTGGAACATATTACATATTCATTAACTGTCTAGGTTCCACTAGGTTGCATCCTCATCATCTACATCTTCTATGGTGGGAGTTACTTTTTTATTTGTGGTTCCATTTTGCGGCATGGCATCTTTCTTAGCTTGCTTCCTTTTGTTGCGCTTCAACTTCTTCAAGTAGCTGTAACATTCATTCTCACCGAACCCGTACAGGGGTTTGAAACTTTCCAGGACACCACAGTCTTCGAACAGGTTGGGAAAAAGCCATAATCCACCCTTAGAGCTCACGAACGTCAGGGAAATCACGTACACTACTAGTCTGATGATTGCCAAAACGAAGAATAGCCCCAACAGCCCCAGAGCCGCTAAAGATAGATAGTAACTGCCACGCCTCATAGATGGGGGCCACAGCGGGTAGCAAACGAGTGCCAGTATTGCCGAGATGACGCCGATGACAATGAGATAGTCCATAAATGTTTTTGGATTGTAGTTCCACACGTAATACTCGTCTGGTAAAAGTTCGGCCTTATTAGAGAGGATTAGACTCGGGAACTCTTTACTGGGCTTAATTCCGTGCTCTTTACACTCGTCGCTATGCAGTTTGACGCAAGGTACGATCAATTGTGACTTAATCAACGAAACGAAAACATCACGAGCTCTGCCCTCCTCATCTGCTGTTCCTCCAACAGGCAGATATAAATCAGGTTGTTTAGAGGCCTTTTTGGTGTATTCTGGTGATTTCAGCGCTCTAATGAATCTCTTGTATCGAAAGAACTCTATTTGTCTGGACTGGAACAGGCCTTTCCTCTGCTTCAATTCCCGATGATTACGCAACAACTTAGCAACAGCCAAGCCACTATCAGCATTCTCACTGGACATTATTTTTATAGAAACTAGTCGCTGCTTTTATAGAGGGCTGAGTAAGGTTTATTGCAATTGTAGTTACATGCTCTCTCGATCACTGATTAAGTTCCAGTTTCATTATGTCCCTTTGTTGTGCTGGCCACTCGTGGTAGACGAGCCCTGTGACAGCAGGCGCGACGAAAAATTAAGACTTGAAAAATTTTATCTCATCGCATCTCATCTCATCTCATCTCATCTTATCTACAACTGTTTCTATAACATTTGACTAAATTAACAGTGTATTGGTCTTTAACTTTTGTGCTGGTAACGTGTGGTAAGATAATCAGTTAACAGATATGCAATTAACGTGGAAGGACATCCCAACCATTACTTCAAGTAATGATCTGTTGGACATTGTTCTTAATAGAACACAGAGGAAGACGCCTACCGTGATCAGACCAGGTTTTGCAATCACGAGAATCAGATCCTTTTACATGCGTAAAGTCAAGTTTACTGCGGAGGGATTTGAGGAGAAATTTGAGGAGATTTTAAAAGGTTTTCCAAACATCAATGACATTCATCCATTCCATAGAGATTTAATGGATACACTGTACGAGAAGAATCATTATAAGATTTCCTTAGCTGCTGTGTCGCGTGCTAAATCCCTTGTGGAGCAGGTTTCTAGAGATTATAACAGATTATTGAAATTTGGTCAATCGCTATTTCAATGTAAGCAACTGAAGAGAGCTGCTTTAGGTAGAATGGCCACGATCGTCAAGAAATTGAAGGATCCGCTAGCTTATTTGGAACAAGTGCGTCAGCATTTGGGTAGATTGCCATCCATTGATCCTAATACTAGAACTTTGTTGATCTGTGGTTATCCAAACGTGGGTAAATCTTCCTTCTTGAGATGTATCACCAAGGCAGACGTTGAGGTTCAACCATATGCTTTCACAACGAAGTCCCTGTATGTTGGTCACTTTGACTATAAATATCTACGTTTTCAAGCGATTGACACACCTGGTATTCTAGATAGACCAACAGAAGAGATGAACAATATTGAAATGCAATCTATTTATGCCATCGCGCATTTACGTTCGTGTGTTTTATATTTTATGGATCTTTCCGAGCAATGTGGTTTCACAGTGGAAGCTCAAGTAAAATTATTCCATTCTATCAAACCACTTTTTGCAAATAAGTCTGTTTTGGTTGTCATCAACAAGACAGATATTATTGGTCCAGAAGATTTAGACGAAGAGAGATCTCAATTACTGCAGACTGTCAGAGACCAACCAGGTGTAGAAGTTATGAAAACTTCTTGTCAATTGGAGGATAATATTATGGAGGTCAGGAATCAAGCGTGTGAAAAATTATTAGCTTCGAGAATAGAAAATAAATTGAAATCGCAAGCTAGAGTTAATAACGTTTTGAACAAGATTCATGTTTCCAAACCACAAGCAAGAGACGACGTTGAAAGAACCCCATACATCCCAGAGTCATTCAAGATACTAAAGAGATATGACCCAGAGGATCCAGAAAGAAGAAAATTGGCAAAAGATGTTGAAGAAGAAAATGGTGGTGCTGGTGTCTTCAACTTCAACTTGAAAGAAAAGTATCTATTGGAAGATGATGAATGGAAGAACGACGTTATGCCAGAAGTTCTTGATGGTAAAAATGTGTATGACTACTTGGATCCGGAAATTGCTGCTAAATTACAAGCATTAGAAGAAGAAGAAGAAAAGCTAGAGAATGAGGGCTTCTATGAATCGGATGAAGAAGATTTGACTTTTGAAGGTTTCGAAAAGGATGAAGTTGATGAAATAAGATCAAAGGCTTCTTGGATCAGAGATAGACAAAAGAAGATGATTGCTGAAGCAAGGAATAGAAAGTCTTTACACAATAAATCGATTATGCCACGTTCTAGACAAGTTAAATCTTTCAGCCAAATGGAAAAACATATGTCTACATTGGGTCACGACATGACTTCTTTGCAAGATAAACAAAGAGTGGCTGCTGGAAAGAACAAATATGTTGATTCTGGTGCCGATATTGTTTTCGGTGAAAATGAAGGTTTGAACGAAAGCGCAAAGGGTGGTAAATTAAGACAATCAGACAGATTGTTGGACGGTGTTGCTGATGGTACATCCAGAGGAAAAGCTGAGAGATTGGCTAAGGTACAAAGAAGAGAAAGGAACAGAATGGCGAGACAAGGTGAAGCTGACAGACATGAAACCGCTATGCTGCCTAAACATTTGTTCAGTGGTAAACGTGGTAACGGTACGACCGACTTCAGGTAGAGTAGTTCACGTTTATATCACATTTCACTCCAATTCCTCGTACTATTATTATCTTTCGGTATTATTTCAGACATTTTTCTGCATTCCTAGATTATCAATTCCACTATGTATATTATTTTTATATCTCTTTAAGTCAAGGTGTTTTATACTCTTCTTTTATCCTCTTCTTTTATCCTCTTCTTTTATCCTCTTGAGACCTCTCGTATGGTGAATCAAGAGTGGATCGTTTTTGGATACAGATAGCACGTAATTAATCAAGCAGTTTGTTTCACCTTTCTCTAATTTTTCTGGCGCTTGACGGCGTCACAGTTCGTTTTGCCGCCGCAAAATTGATTTGCTCCACAAAGATTACTTAAGCAATACAGTCTCATGTGTATATATTACCATGACTCAAGGATTTAAGACTAGAAAGCTGGTGAAGTTCTTGAATTGAATAAGAGATCAAGAATGAAGCACAGTGTTGATGAGGCAGCAAGAGATTTAGAGACAGGCCCAAGTGAGAATTCTCAGGATGACAAGATCGATAGAGACCCAAACGCTGATGATGTTACTAGCATGATAAGTTTTAATACTCTGAACACACAAATGCTGAATACTATTTGTCTTCCGCTCGATAAAGTACCAACCTCTATCGCATGCGAACACCAAGACACGCAAGACGCAGAAAATGAAAGTAGATCATTTAATACAAAAATGGCAATTATTTCAAATCCCGAGCAGCAGCTAGATGAGTTTGACCTTGGTAGCCGACTAGAAAATGAGAAAGGAAATGAACTGAAATTAGATGAAATCAGTTTGGTGGATCCACCTTATACCTGCTTTGGCCGCAGTCAAATTATAGTAATTTTTTCTTTAATCGTTTTCATTGGATTTTTGGGGCCCATGGCAGGTAACATTTATATCCCTGCATTGCCTTTACTGCAAAAAGAGTATAATGTTGGAACAACAACTATCAACTCGACAGTGTCGGTCTTCATGGCCGTCTTCTCTGTTGGTCCTCTGTTCTGGGGTTTTTATGCAGATTTGACAGGAAGAAAATTCTTGTACATCATTTCATTAGCTCTGCTTGTGGTGGTGAATGTATTGCTAGCTTCAGTGCCATCAAGTATTGTTGCCCTATATATTCTCCGTATTTTTCAAGCTTTTGGTTCAAGTTCAGTAATCTCTCTAGGCGCTGGTACTGTTGCAGATATTGTAGCTCCAAAGCACAGGGGGAAATCCATCGCATATTTTATGATGGGTCCAAATATGGGACCAATCCTAGCGCCAATATTTGCCGGTTTAATCCTAATGAAGGGGGAACATTGGCGATGGCTTTTTGGTTTCACCAGTATAATGAGTGGTATTGCGTTGATATTGGTCATTGTCATACTCCCGGAAACTTTGAGATGCATCGTTGGGAATAGTGATCCAAAATGGGTTGACGAGAATGCGAGCACGAGCAGACCAAGGATTGGATTCTGTAAAAGTATAGGTATACAGAAGTCCAAAAATAATGATCCACACTTCTTGAAACTATACCCAAAGCCGCCTAAACCTACTCTAAAAATGTATTGGCAAATGCTTAGGTTTCCCCCATTGTTAATTGTTTCGATGAGCTCCGCCATGCTCTTTACTAATTACTATGGCTTCAGCGTAACATTTTCACACTTTTTGCAAAATGATTATGATTACACGATGCTTTCCGTAGGCATCGCATACGTGTGTCCAGGTGTAGCGATGTTATTAGGATCCCAGATTGGTGGCCATTTATCAGATTACTTACGTCAAAGATGGCTAGCTAGCCATGAGAATCAAACTTTTCCGCTAGAGTATCGTCTTTTTTTACAGATCTGGGGCATATTGATCAACACAGTCGGTTGCATTGGTTACGGATGGTCCATTCAGCGCCATTATCATGTCGTAATTATATTTGTGTTCTCTGCCTTTACCGCTTTTGGATTGACATGGGCTAATAACACTACCATGACCTACCTTAGTGAGCTGATGGCAAAACGAGTGTCTGGGGCCATCGCCATTTCGAGTTTTTTACGTAATGTTGGTGCAACTGTAAGTTCTGCCATCATAATGAAGTTATGCCAAAAAATGGGCACCGGATGGTGTTTCACAGGGCTTGGATTCTGCAACATTCTTTCGCTCTTGGTCATATGGTGCCTCATCCATTGGCAACGCCACAGCACTACCAGTTTCTCAATGCCTGGTTCAAGTGTATAGTTGTTCTAGACGCTTTCTATGACTCTTAGATTTTATATTTCCGTTCGTAGCAGATACGAGCCGCTTGCAACCACACGTGTGGCGCGCTATTCTCGTTCGCGTGATTTGATTGGTTTGTGTTTTTTGCCAAAACAAAATGGCGGTGTTATGTGACTGACGCAGTGAAATGAGATTCATTAGCCTAACAACTGTAAATGAAATGCCGTTTAGCTATAATTGCAGAGAAAACTCGTTAATAATCATATAAGTTCGCACAGACCCCAGGCTATTTGTCTGTTTTGTATGGCCCAAGTGGTTATTCTCCGAAATTATCGTAAGCAGGAGGATCAAAATCGCGATGGTTCAAATCTGGATGGAGGAACTAGCAAGTCTTTTTGATCCGTTCCTATTCGTTATGGTGATGGCAACTGGAATCTCGTCTAACTTACTGTACTCTTTCCCTTACGAGGGGGAGTGGTTACGAAGATGTTCATATCCCATGTTTGCAGCGGCATGTTTAATTTTCCTGTATGCTCAACTCCTGCAATTCATAAACATGTATGTCAATGTCAAGACACACTCACTTAAAAACTACTTTGATGAGTATTTCAGAGATTTACGTCGCAACGTGTTTTGGGGTACTTATCCCATGGGATTTGCTACAATAATCAATTATATTGGAACGCTGGCAGTACAGAAGACTCCGAATCCAGCGGTCGCCAAGCGGTTGATGAGACTGACTTACATATTTTGGTGGTATGATGTACTTATTTCGCTATTGTGTGCTTGGGGAATATCGTTTCTGATATGGCAAAAATTTTACTATGCAGACATCCCATCATATGAGAAAGGATTGAATGAAAAAATGGCAAAAGAAAACCTAAGTGCCACCCTGATTTTGTTAATAATACCACTAGTGGTTGCTGCATCTGCGAGTGGTATATTTACAATGACAGACCTGTTCGCCGCAACGTTTAACAGAAACATTCAATTAATGACATTAGTGGTAACCACCTTGATGTGGCTACACGCAATAATATTTGTATTCATCTACATCACGATTTTTTTTTGGAACCTATACGTTAACAAGATTCCGCCAATGCCCCAAGTATTTACCATGTTTTTGTTGTTGGGTCCCATGGGCCAGGCAAGTTATGGAATACTTCTCATCACTGATAATGTTAAGCTGTATGTCGAAAAGTACTATCCAGTAACAAGTATTAGTAGCGAGTACGATATATTGGCAATTGCCGTTCCATGGTGTTTCAAGATTTTCGGCCTTCTATCAGCATTAGCATTGCTATCAATGGGATATTTTTTTACAGTGATTGGGTTAATGACCGTTTCAACGTACTGTAGAACCAGGATATACACCATGGATGGCGACAAGAAAATAATCAGAAGGGTCTATCACTTCCACAAAGGATGGTTTTCGATGACTTTCCCGATGGGCACAATGTCCTTGGGTAGCTCACACATTCAAGTACTTTATGGGAATTTTGTTCCGCTTCCGGCATTTAGAGTCATCGGTACAATATATGCTGTAGTCTGCATACTTTGGTGTCTAATCTGTCTTTCAGGTACCTTCTGGGTATCTGTACTGCCAACTCTTATTCGACTGTACAGAAGATGTCATTATAAAAGTCCCGTAGGCTCAGGTGATCATTCCGAAGGTACAACTGTGTCAAAGACATTCTGACACTTGAGTGTGCAAAGTTAGCTTTGAATTAAGACACTTAAATTTGCATACGTTGGACATGCATGCATGACAAGTCAAGAGGAGGGAGCTGACGGTGTGAGGTAGTAGACCAACGTTCATAGATTCACACGCAGTATACACTGCAAATGTCACTCGTGACCGGTTGACTTTGAGGTAACTTGGCTTCAGTAGCACTACTGTAAGATGTTGCTACCACTTAGAGTTCGCGATGGCCAACTCTGTCAATTAATACTAAATGTATTTGTATTCAACTCTAAAAGCGCTACCAATATTTTTCGTTCTGTATTTTTAAGCCCGTGGCTGACACCGAGCGCAGCCACAACCATGGAGATTTATAAGACAGCTCGAGAACCGATTAGCACATTTATAGATAGATATAAAGAGATTTCTTTCTCGTGTGTAGTTCAGTTTGATGATCAATCCATTAGGAAAGAGTCTTTTTCAAGTGATATTTCGAAGAACAATGTCAGGTACAATCAAAAAGTATGACTACTTGGTTATCGGTGGGGGTTCCGGAGGTGTTGCCTCCGCCAGAAGGGCAGCTTCCTATGGCGCTAAAACGCTGTTAATTGAAGGAAAGGCTCTTGGGGGAACATGTGTTAATGTTGGCTGTGTTCCAAAAAAGGTTATGTGGTATGCTTCCGACTTGGCAACGAGATTGACACAAGCACATGAGTATGGGTTATTTCAAGATTTGCCTCTAGACAAGGAGCACTTAACTTTCAATTGGCCAGAATTTAAACAGAAGAGAGATGCATATATTCACAGATTGAATGGGATATACGCTACTAATCTAGCTAAAGAAGGTGTGGACGTGATCTTCGGCTGGGCCAGATTTGATACGAAAGGTAAGGTTGAAGTTAAAACACATGATGGAAAAAAAGAGATCTTCGAAGCTGACCATACCTTGGTAGCCACTGGTGGGCAAGCTGTATTTCCTGAAGATATCCCTGGTTTTAGATATGGTACCGACTCAGATGGGTTCTTCCGTTTGGAACATCAGCCAAAAAAGGTTGTTGTTGTAGGTGCCGGTTATATCGGTATTGAATTAGCTGGTGTATTCCATGGTCTAGGTTCTGACACCCATTTGGTTATAAGAGGTGAGACCGTCTTGAGGAAGTTTGACGAATCTATTCAGGAAACTATAACCAATCATTATGTTAATGAGGGAATCAATGTCCACAAGAAATCACAGATCACAAAGGTGGAAAAAAATGAATCAGATGGTAAATTAACCATTCACACGGACTCCTCAGAAGTTATTGATGATGTGGACGAATTAATTTGGACAATGGGGCGTAAATCACTTCTGAACATCGGTCTCGAAAACGTTAAAGTAGAAGTGAATGATAAGGAACAAGTTATTGTTGATGAATACCAAAATACAACAACAGAGGGTATATATTCTCTAGGTGACGTCATCGGTAAGGTTGAGCTAACCCCAGTTGCCATTGCAGCGGGTAGAAAGTTGGCAAATAGACTATTTGGTCCTGAAAAATTCCGTAATGATAAATTAGATTATACAAATGTACCAAGTGTTATATTTTCTCATCCAGAAGCGGGTTCCATTGGACTTACTGAACAGGAAGCAATCGAAAAATACGGTAAAGAAAATTTGAAGATTTACAATTCAAAATTCACTGCCATGTATTATGCAATGCTGAAAGAAAAGTCGCCAACCAGATACAAATTGATCTGTGCAGGGCCAGATGAAAAAGTCGTCGGGTTACATATTGTTGGTGATTCGTCAGCAGAAATCTTGCAGGGATTTGGTGTCGCAGTAAAGATGGGAGCTACAAAGGCAGATTTTGATAGTTGTGTTGCTATCCATCCAACAAGCGCAGAAGAATTAGTCACATTAAGGTAGGAAGCCAATATATATATACAGTGCTCCAATTTATAAGTTTAAACATAGTATTCTTTTTTCTTTTATTTAAAAGGTTTTAACTCTTGTTTACAATACAAATATAAAAACAGAAGTAAATTATAGACTAAGTCCTAGGACACAAAGCTAAAGGATGAAATATAAAATTATGCGGTATTCATCTTGGTATTAGACTTAGGCTTTCAAAGAAGAAGCTCTTCTCTTTCTGATTTCAGCTTTTTCAGCTTTTCTTTCGGACAATCTCTTAGCTAGCAATTGAGCGTAATCAGCAGCGGCTTCTCTTTGAGCTTGAGCATTCTTGACTTTCAAAGCTCTTTGGTGTCTCTTTCTTTGTAATCTTTGAGGGGTAACCAATCTTTGGATCTTTGGAGCCTTGGTGTATTTCTTTTCACCCTTGACAACTTCTCTTCTGACAACAAAGTCACGGACATCATCTTCCTTGGACAAACCAAAGAATTTTCTGATGTTGTTAGCTCTCTTAGGACCTAATCTCTTTGGAACGGTAGCGTCAGTGACACCTTCCAATTCTTGTTCACCCTTCTTGGTAACGACCAAAGACAAGACAGCCAAATCTGGACCAACGATGGCACCTCTGACAGACTTTCTCTTTCTTTCACCGTTTCTTCTTGGTCTGTAACAGGAGTGACCCTTTGCCAACAACAACTTGACTCTGGTTGGCAACAAGACACCTTGTTTCATTGGGAAACCTTGTTTGTCGTTACCACCGCTAATCTTGAAGACGTAACCTTTGAATTCGTCACCAATGGCTTCACCATCGATTTCTTGGCCGATTCTCTTGTCGTAGAAGACACGGACACGGTGTTCATCATCAATTTCGATACATTTTTGACTACCGTTAACTGGGTAAGAAATATTCAACTATAACAAAAACAGTTTATGTTAGTAAAAAAGCTCAACATGGTTTTCGAAATAGAACTAAAGCTTTCAGAACATCCCAGTCTATGAACTGAGAGTATCCTAATTGGACTAGGAATGCACTGTCTTATCTTAATCGTTGTCTGGCTGGGAATGTGACGTCTAAAAGGTTTCCGTATCTCACGTCCATTGAATCACTGTTCGTGCTTCTGCAAAGGTAATAGCTCATTTCGGTGCTCAATATAACTTATGCTGGTTACATACCTTCATGATGGCTCACTTGTATATGATCTCCTGGTGTTTCAAAGGCTTTATTCTAAAATTAATTCCAAATACTTTTAAAACCTGTCAATAATTTAGCCTAATTCCAAGCTCTCTGTAAACGTTTTTTCCAATTGGAAGATGGCATTGGTACGGTGATATTCCACCGTAGCTGGTTTAGCCCGCAAATTGGCAGCTACAAGCTTGGCCGGGAGAAAGCTAGACGGCGCGTCCCGGGCTACAACTCTGCGGTGGCGGCAGCTGTGTCTGTCCAGTGTCACGCCAGCGTTACATCCTAGGCGGAGCTCGCATTGGATGGGACACCTGCTGAGCCTAAGATCCAGGCTCAACCAAAGGAAGATCTCCTACGACGGCCCTTGCGCTACAACGGCGCGCCCTCGCTCGTATATATTTCCGGAATCGCATTTTTGAATTCTGTTTTGAAATTTTTCAGTCCAGCTATACTAGAGGATGTCCGGATGTAGTAATATGTTGGGTGTACGTGTGTATTGATGTGCAGTCACAAAAATCAAAATGGCCGCCGACAAGAATGGAAGCTTTTTTCTTTTTATATAGTAACATAATTTTACAAATGAAGGACCCTGGAGAATCAGAGGACGGTTGTCCTTCTCTTCCCATTCGGAAAATTTACAACTAATGTAGCGTGGATTTTTCCTGTGGCGATGACTATTTTTTTGTGATTGCAGGGCTATCGTAATCGTCATTCTTGCCATCATTACTATTGACGCTATTGACGCTATCGATACCATTTCGACTGTCGCGGGATGCTATGTTGGTGTCGCCTTTAGCATTATTTACTCCATCTTGTTCATTATGGTTGTTCTTTTCATCCGCCATTTCCCCGGAAAAAAAAAAAAATTGTCTGCTCAGTGGGGTTTGATTCGCCATGATATATGGAGTCAATCCTGAACTGCCGTTATTATACGTGGAGGAGGGAATATCGTTTGGGTTTGTGGAGTTTGGATTTGAATTGCCGTTTGTAGTGTTGGGGATCTTTTTGGCGCTGTTGGGTCCCAGGCTCCAGTCCTGAAACATGGACATTGATCCGCTCGGCGATGGGACCATCAGATCGTGAGCGAATTTGGATGGCAGTGACCCTGTGAGGGGACCAGCCGAGTGCTCTGCAATTACGGAGGGCGAGGTAACCCGTCCAGGGGCCTGTGGTAAACTATTGATTGTTTGTTGTCGCTGCAGCTTGCTAGCGTGTTGCGGATCATGCTGCACTTGGTGGATGCTATGCTGTTGTTGTTGTTGTTGTTGTAGTTGTTGAGCTTGCGCTTGCGGTAGCTGTTGTTGGGGCTGCTGTTGCGGCTGCTGTTGTGGCTGCTGCTGCTGCTGTTGCAGTTTTTGTCCTTGTTGTTGCGGCACTTGTGTCTGCTGCTGCAGCGGCCTTTGCAGCATATATGAGGATGGTTGACCTTGATTTCCGATATTTGGAATCCCGTTGGCATTTGGCTGCAAGGGCGTAGCAAGGTAGGGAGCAAATACTGGTGATCCTGAAAACATCGGCGGTAAGCCGTAGTTGCTTCCGCCTGGGTACCTCGTATTTCCATTAATCTTCCGGTGTTCGTTTTTATCCATCAGAAGTGAGACGCCACCCGGTAGTGTGCCAGATGTCGGGGTTTCCTTTTTAGGACTTGATTGGTGGTCTGTCGGTGGATCGTATCTGACTGAGCTCGTGTTTTTCGTAATTAAATTTGCTGCGCCCAATTGAGGGTTAGGATTGTTATCAAGCATTGAGGATGCTGATGATGATTCACTCTTGGCAACAGCAGTATACGAATTGTTACTACTTGGAATTTGCACTCTTAATATAGGCCTTGCAGGGTTTTTGTCCATATCATTTATGGGACCTGTCCCATGATATGTGCTTTTGGCCATCATTCCCTGAGGAGTTGAATGTCCCGATTGCGGAGGCGGTGTGTTGTTCAGACTAGACGGCCTTGAATGACCGCCTCTTTCATTTGACATTGGGTTATTGTACGTCGTTGTTTGGCTGGTAGCGTCGGGCGACATACTAGTTACCAATGGTGTTGCACTATTCGATGGTACTTGCGCACTAGAATTTAGGTTTGTGCTCGATGCTGCGTGGTAGAAATTTTGAAATTGCCTTTGCACATGTTGCTGCAATGGATTGAATTTCGGCGGACTGACGGCGCCATGCTCCAGTTTTGTTTTCTTATTCACGTTCGTTGTAAGCAATGGGATGCCCTTGTTCAGGAATTTATTCTGCCCTTGCTTTGCATCCTCGCTCTCATTGTTACCGTCATCACTATCATTTCTGTCCTGTCTTTTCAAACTGCTCCCAATAACTGGCGCGCCATGTTTTGTAGTTGAGCCCTCTCTGTCATCTTCTTCTTCCTCATCACTGTCGTCTTCCTGTTCTTCTTCATCCTGATTTGCAGGATCTAGTTTCTGCTGACAGCTTTCCTTGTTTGCGTTCGAATAATAAGCTTTTCTTGAACCTCTTTTGCCAGAATTGCCATTTAATACAATGTGAGCTTTCTTTTTGTAGGCGCCATAATCCGACGGCTGTTTCATATCGTGATTGAGGTCATTTCTTTGATAATGTTTAATCATATCCTGCATATCCACTGACGAAAACTCGTAAAATGTATTGTTGGAACCCAGTATTAGCACGGCGACATCAACCTGGCATAGTACTGCCAACTCATGAGCCTTTTTGAAAAGCCCCGCCTTTCGCTTAATGAACGTCACAGTTCGGTTTCGCTCATCTCTGATAGGCTGAATCTCAATTTTGCGTCTTCCCATCCCGATTATACAACTCGTTGGTTATCTGTTATCACAAACCTGTATTAGCTTGAAACCGGATACCCCGTTAATGGATGCAATAGAAGAAAACAGGAACTGGTGCAAAAGAATGGCCTTATCACTGACGGTATGTAATATACCTGCTCACTAAACTGCCTAATTATACGTATGCTCAGCCAGAAAATACTTGTGTAGCTTCATACTCTCATACTACTTTTAATAGCACACGATGCCTCTGATTTTCTTTATGAGACCTTCGGCGTATGATGTCCGGACAATAATAAGCCCTTATGCTCGGACATCGGACAAACAGCCATGAACTGATAAGAGGGTTCTGCACAGCAGCAAGTGCAATTGTTCGAGATTTAAGCATTGTCTCCTCTTGTATTCACAGCCACGGTGTAGTGGAATAAGTGAGATACTTTGCTGAAAAAATGTCATCAATCAAGCAAGTTAAGCAGGTAGGATTAGGGCATTCCGGGCTCAAGATTTCACCAATCATTGTCGGTTGCATGTCATATGGGTCAAAGAAATGGGCAGACTGGGTCATCGAGGATAAGGAAGTCATATTTAAGATCTTGAAACATTGCTACGATGTCGGTTTGCGTACCTACGATACAGCCGATTTTTACTCTAATGGTCTGAGTGAAAGATTACTTGGAGAGTTTCTACGCAAATATGACATAAACAGAGAGACTGTTGTGATTCTAACCAAAGTGTTTTATCCGATGGACGAGTCGTTACCCCTGTTTCACTCGATGAAAATGGCAGATTCCGAACAGTTGCAGTTGTGCAACCAGCGTGGTCTGTCAAGGAAGCATATATTGGCTGGGGTTGCCAACTCAGTCGAGAGATTGGGCACATATATCGATCTGCTGCAAATCCACAGGCTGGATCACGAGACGCCAATGGAGGAGATCATGAGGGCGTTGAATTATGTAGTCGAAAACGGTGATGTTCGGTACATAGGTGCGTCCTCAATGCTGGCGACCGAGTTCGTAGAACTGCAGTTCATCGCAGAGAAAAACGGATGGCACAAATTCATCAGTTCGCAATCCTGTTACAATCTTTTGTACCGCGAGGATGAAAGAGAGCTCATCCCTTTCGCGAGGAAACATAACATTGGCCTTCTGCCTTGGTCCCCTAATGCAAGAGGTTTCCTCACCAGACCTCTTGGTAAAGAAACAGAGAGGACTAAAAGTGATCCCAAATTGAAAGGTATGGGACTGGATGATCTGCAAGATAACGAAAAGGCCATTATTGCGCGTGTCGAGCAGCTTGCGAGCAAAAGACACTGTTCGATGGCCATGATCTCGATCGCTTGGTCAAAGAAAAAGGGATGTTGCCCAATAGTCGGACTAAGCTCCCTGGAAAGGGTTGACGAGGCCGTGGCAGCCATCGGCGTAACTCTCTCTGATGAGGAAATTGATTATCTCGAAGAGTTGTATAAGCCTAGGAACATGTTGTAGCTTTTGTGGCCACCACGCTCAGCTTATCTGGGACATAGGTGGCTGGAAGCCGTCAAGCGCAAGGGTTCATGCGCAGGGGCGCAGGCGCAGGGGCCCAAGCTTATTCATGGAAATATCGGAGACTACAGAAACGTTCCCAATGCTACGCACGGTTTGTCATGGTCATACATAGCTTATCGTACTTATTTATAGCAACTGTTGGCTGTTTTGAGTACTTTTTTCATGAAGGCTAAAAACTTCGAATGTATTTTTTTGCAGATCTTGAAGCCCGCATCTTTGCCGATATTCTCGCATCGGCCTCAAACTTACGCGAACCTATACGAGGTCCGTTCGAGCATGCCTACGGATGATATCCAAAGTGGGCGGTGTTGGCACCATCTGCCGAATGGCACCAAGAAGAGCAATGTGCTTATACTTGGTTGCCGGTGGTTTGCAACCTCTACCGCGACCTTTCTGTCTCTATATCAGATGCGGTAAGCCGATCCCCGTAGTGTGACACATTCGTGCTTATTATTCGTTGGGAACTAGAAGTTTATCAATTTTAAACATAAGGGCCGTTTGGCTCTTGAATCTTACATTCTTACGATCTGAGGGGCTCTGCATGCCTGCCGGGCCTATTCTACATGGAAAAATGGAAACCATCCATAGAACAAGAGCAACGGATATAAAAGCCCACCATACTCTTTAAAGCAAGGGTGACACACAACGGTTGCGCTTCCTTAGAGTAGTGGATCCCCACTGCGACTTTTTCCGAGAAGTCATATTTTTGTAGGAGAGAAGACTTTTCAATGAAAGTGAAATTTACCTTCTATCGGTTGGAACTAGAACATTTCAGTTGCTGACATCCGAGGAGCCATTAACAATCAACTCGCAAAACACTTCCAAAAAAAAGTATTTTGCATTCTCAGGGACAAGCATGTGGCAGCCGCTTGAAAATTGGATCTTATCTGATTTATATAAGGTACATAGTTTCTTCTGTGGACGGTGCGTGACTTAATCGAGATTGTTTGGTCGTTTATCACTTGAAGCGACAGCGAATTAATTATTATCAGGGAGTCTATTTATAAGAAAGGAGGTAACATTTACAATTTACAATTTGTTACGTGTCGCAGACCAGAGACTACTGCTAAACACGAATCGAGATCAGATATTTTAGCATGGGATTGTTTACGTGGCCATATCCTACGGAGCAGGTTGTAGGCTACTGGGGGGAAGTGACATCTACTATTGATTGGTGTGAGGAGAATTATGTCGTGAGTAAATACATAGCCGAGTGGTCGAACACTATAACGAACGGAACCTTCGTTATAACAGCGCTGTACTCGACGTATTGTGCGTGGCGTAACCGTCTGGAATTGAGATTTTTGTGGATCGGCGTTGGGTTTGCCCTGGTAGGTGTGGGCTCGTGGCTGTTCCACATGACCCTGCAATACCGTTACCAACTGCTTGATGAAATGCCAATGATTTATGCCACGTGTATTCCCACATGGAGCATATTGTGTGAGACTAAAGACACCTTGAATGGCAGAGGTCAAAGTAGCCCCATAAACAGGCAATTTTCGATCGCCACTATCATCACAGTCATCGTCAGCTTGTTGAGTTGGGTTTATTTGGCTTTCAAGATCCCAGAGATTCACCAGACCGTGTATGGTTTCGTCACCGTATTGGTGGTTATCATGTCCGGTTTCTTAACTTACAAGTATGTGGACGATAAGATTGCTAAAAAAAGTTTGTATCAATGTATGACAATCGGCATTGTTACATTTCTAGCTGGCTTCATTTCCTGGAACATGGACAACGTGTTTTGCTCTTTCTGGATCCACGTAAGAAGAGATTATTTAGAGCTTCCATTGGGCGTCTTCTTGGAGTTGCATGCTTGGTGGCACATATTGACCGGTACAGGCATCTACTATTATATTGTTTATCTCCAGTACTTGAGGGTGTTGACGCAGGGATTTGGTAATGAGTTTGAATTGATTTGGAGATGGGGTTTTTTGCCGGAATTGGTGCGCAAAACTATGAAAATTAATACGAAATACTCTTTATCTCTGTTGGGACCATATGTTGAAGATGATAGGAGTGAAGATCGTAAAAATAAGTAAGTGATTTACTTTGTTTGAACTAGGTTCGGGTGTGGATTATCATTTATACTATTTTTATTTTTAAGATTTTGATTGGCTTTTGTGTGGTCGAATTATAAACGTCACAAAATGTACCTCACTGAATTTACGGAACAGCAGAAGTTGCTACCCAGTAAAAAGTTAAGGCATCATATTTAATATTTTCATTATTGTAGATATTTTGTATTACATCTTTTTCGCATATTCTTACCAAACAGGTAAATTGAATTTGAACGCCTATTTATAAAATTAAGAAAATAAATAAGAGTAAAAAAATAGAAAACCAGTGGGAGACATATTAGGAACATACGTCAATCCCAATTCGCTTAGACATATACGGACCATCTAACTCATAACCTAATTTTGCATAATAATTTCTCACACCAACACCAGAAATGACTGATATTTTTTCCGAGCCATGTTCCTCACGTGAGATCCTTTCTGCTTCTTCCATTAGTAAGGTACCGAAGCCTTGATGTTGAAACTTTCGTGGATCCCTTGAATGAAGTGGCACAACGGAGCCATATACATGTAATTCTCTGACAATTGATGTTCTTTGAGAGGTGAACTCTTTTCTATATGTGTATTTCTTGGAGGCTTTCCTTAGTCTTAACAATCCAATTAGGATATCTTTCTTGGGGTCTTCGTAAGATAAAAACGTTTCCCAACCGCCATTAGCGTAATAGTCTCTTCTGATCAATTCAACTTGATCTGGCTGGACTTTGTGATGGACCTCCTGAATACCAACCTCTCTTGTACGAACATCTCGACACTTAGTACCAAAATCTTTCATTCTTGCCAATGCTAATTCTCTTAAGTTACCATTGTCGACACCCGATGTGACTAATGGCATGGGGATATCTCTTTGCACACGGTAAATCCTTGTCCAAGGTGGCACTAATGCCATAATTCTTGCAACTAAATCGACTAGCGCATTAGCGTTATAAGATTTATATCTACCTGTCTTCCAAAGTTCATAGAGACCCGTCCCTCTGATGACTAACGTTGGATAGATTTTCAAACCGTCTGTTCTAAAATCTGGGTTTTCGAAATATTCTTTGAATTGTTCAATGTCTCTTTCCATACCAACATTTGGTAAATCGGGCATCATATGCGAAACCACTTTATAACCTGCATCTTTCGCTACGCTGAAGGTCTCGCAAACGGCTTTAACGGTATGCCCTCTGTTTGTATCACGAGCAACGTCTTCGTAAAGTGATTGCACACCAATTTCTAGTCTTGTGCAACCATATTTCAACATGTCATCTAAGTGTGTTTGTGTACAATAGTCTGGCCTTGTTTCTATGGTAATCCCAACACATTTAGTTAAACTTTGCTGAGAGTATTGAATTGCTTCATCAATATTGTTACCGTTAAATCCAGACAGTGCATTATGAAGTCTCGTTATGAAATCTTCACGATAATCTTTTTGCAAAGACATAAAAGTACCACCCATGATAATATACTCCACCTTATCGATCGAATGACCTAACTGCTTCAACTGGTCTATTCTACCTCGCGCTTGCTCATAAGGATCGTAACGTGCTCTGATAGCACGCATGGAGGTTGGCTCGTACCCAGTGTATGATTGAGTGGAATACTCAAAATCAGAATCTGGCCCACCGGGGCAATACACGCAGATATTGCCTGTATATGCAATATGAGGGCAGCGATGGGGCTTACACATAACAGCAATCACGGCAATACCTGATGCAGTCCTTACAGGTTTCGCCTTGAGCTTTGGTAATAAATATTTTTTATACTGATCTGGAATAGCATTAATAATATCGGTTAGCCTTGGTTGCTGTTTTAGCTTATATTTTTTAGAGTATTTCGTTATCAAGCCATTAAGATTAATCTCTCTAGTGGTACCAGAGGTTAAAGAATTGGTCAAGTCCAAAGTAATATCTGCACAACATTGGATAAACCTTTCCTTCTCTGGTGCCAGCTTTTGTTGATTAGTCTTTGGACCCTTACCACTGCGACCCATAACCTACTAATGAGAAACACAAACGAAAAAATACGACGCTTAGCTGCTGTATTATTCTTTCTTCAAAGCAAGATGATTACTTGAACAAGCGATGAGATGGGAATTTTCATCTTAAAATTTTGATGGGTCGAAAACGTATGTGGTGTCGGGATGTATTGATCTTAGATATAGGCGTATTTGACATTGGGTACCTTCTATATCAATGGATTAAATCCATGCATGCCACGAGGATTTTAGAGATCATAACTCAGTCTTTCAAGCGCCAATTGTGCACGCATGTTCTATTTTGCTCGATATTCTTTATTTAAGCCCACATTGAATAGTATACGCTGCACGCAACGTAGTAAACGAGTTCGCGTTTATGCCGGGGATTTTGGTTTTGGTGGCAAGCCTGCATAGCCAGAAAAGAATGGTCAATGCTAAAGGTCAAATCATAGAACTTGAGAGTTAGAATTGAACCTAGAGGGTATAACAGGGCGTGCATTTTGTCAATTTTGCTTTCAAAATACCGTACTGTTGCAATTGGTGTAAGTTCCGGCATTACTCTTGCCACAGCATAGGATTTTTACCACAACAGAGCGCTTTTGACATATTGTTATAGAGTGAGAGCACAATGACACCTGAAGCCAAGAAAAAGAAGAATCAGAAGAAGAAGCTGAGGCAGAAGCAGAAGAAGGCTTTAGGAAAGCCCGCTTCAGATGTGTCAGATCAAGGCAGTGGCCTCGATCTGAATGCGATAAATGCCACTGACGAGCAGGAAGTGTCGATAGCGGAAAGTGAACCTGTGACTATCAGTGACAAACAACATGAGGATAAGCTCAGCGAATTTTATGGAGCGGTACATCAGGAAGAGAAAGCTGCTGCCGAAACTCAGCTGGGACCAGAAGACGAATATGCGAGGTTTGATCAATGCAGTCCAGAAGCACCATTTTTGAAGCATCTGCCTGAAGAGGAGCATCAAAATCAAAAGCATCAGACCGCTGAAGTAAAATCAGCGGAAAAATATTTGGAATTGAATTATTCATCTCAAACAGAACATGACGATGAACAATTTCGACAAGAAAGAACCATGCAAATGGGGCATCAATCTCAAAAGGAATGTGAATTTCAGCAAGAGGAGGTATTAAAAGAAAATGCTTCCGCCGAGAATGGATTATCATCAAATAGTGTGAATACGACACACACGTCTTCAATTCCAATTATAGACCATGCAGAAAACTTGGAAGAAACAGAGCATCGTGACACTGAACGTGGCCTAAAAACAGCCCATCGAGCCAGCATATGCGTTTCTCTAGAGGGAAGGGAAGAACTGAAATCGGGTGATATGGTCCCTAGGGAAGCGAATTGCGAACAACCAGAAGCTTCTCAAGAAGACCTTACAGCAAGTAAGATTGCCGAAGCAAATGCCAACGAACAGACAGAATTTACCAAGGAGCATAGTTCTGAACTGGAAGAATTGGTAGAAGGCACAGTTTCATCTCCTTCTGATCAACCCTCAACGGAACCACTTCAATTAGGTCATATTAATGTAGTCCAGGAAAATACGTTTCCAGATGTGCAAAATGATAGTATCTTGGATATATCGCTGGAAAGTAATCATGCTGCTCGAGGACAAAATTTTAGCACTGATATGCTTAAGCATACTTCAGATAAATGTTCCGATAGTGAAGACCTGACAGGAGAGGAGGGTGCTAACGCAAACTCGTTTAAAGGTTCAAAAGCTGCTGCAACGCAACCTTCGCATGCAGAAGGCCCATCACTTACAGGCGAATTCGATCAGAAAATAAAGAAGTATCCTTCGCAGGCAGAACCAAACAGCAATCATTCCTTGGAAGTCGTTAAAAGAGAGCCTAGCTCAAGTGGTAATAACGACAATGCCGCGCTAATGAACTTCCAACACGATGCTTCTCTTCATGCTAAACCAGAACTATCGAGTAGGGATGAAGAGAAGGTGAATGCAGTGGCTCATGGACACTTGGATGACATTACAGATGCATCACAAAAGAAACTGAATGTTGGAGAAAGAGATACCAGTCCGGTTGGAAAAGATCTAACACCCACAGAGCATAATTTGAGCTCCAAACCGGCAAGTTTGGAGGATGGTCTCATGGAACCACCCGAATCGACTGAAAGCGTAGAGAAAACACAACCGGGGCCCTTAGTGCAGACATTATTTTCTTACGATGATAATAATGATGAAAAGATGCCATGGGAAACAGAATACGAGCAACCTGAAGATCATAGCCGAAAGACTGCTGCTAGTTTATTTTCGAACGAGGACGGAGATGCATGTGAAAAGATGCCATGGGAATCGTCTGCTTCTGGAACCGACGACCAAGTAGAAGATCCTGAAGAAAAGCCGAAATCCACCGGCAACTCAATAAACGGTTTACCTTCCCAGGAGGGTCTCAAAACAACTGTGGAAGCTACTGAGCAAAATAAGGTGCCATGGGAAATCTCAAACAGTATAAGTCCTGATGCGGATGATGATAGGGTCATGGATCTACAAGAAGAGGAGCACAATATAGCGTCATCTGATAACAATGATACATTTTTAGGGTCGCTTGGTGAAAAAGATCTAATCATCGATCAACAAAAAGATGCCACTGTAAACACCCCAACACATAACGTAGCAGAGAAAACACCCAATGATCAATCTAGCTCATCAACATTTGCTCAAATGTTTGCCCAGTCCTCCACAAATACTGATGAAGAGTTGCCCTGGGATAACAATCCAATCAAAAAAGATTCCCTAACGGAAACAAAAATACAGGAATCTGCTCAGAAAAGTCTGAATTCTGCCCCAAAGAAATTTTCATTTCTTGAAGAAGACGATGATATACTGGATGACGATATTTCTGAACCGGATAGCTTTCTCGAATCTGACGAGGATGTTATACCGTCATCAACTGTTGGCACCACCGAAGGATATAATAGGACTTCTCCCACCCAAAATGTTCTCTCGATCAGTTCTGATTCTTCATTCATGCAGAGTAACATTCCAAATGTTGCGGAAAGACCTTCGCCTGTCAGTTCACATGGTCGTGTTTCTAGATACGAGCCACTCAATACGCCCCTTAGTGGCTCTCTGCCCCCTATGCATAATCAAGGCGATTATGGAGAAAACCATCTCCAGAATGCCTCTCAAAATGTTAGTGTTGGCATAGTACCCCCTCAACCATTTCAACCGCAGATAGCGATTCAAACAGTAGAAACAGCCGTAAAACAAGAGGTCTTTCAGAAGTTCAATGAGGCCAAGAAGAAATCTGATGCCTATGACTTTCCGATGGATCTTGTGCCTAAGAAGAACAAGCCAGTCCATGCTAAACCTGTCGGGGTACCATCGCATATCAACAGTGTCTCCTCATTTGACTTTGGTCCTAGTAATGCCTCAAAAAAATCAACCCCGCTGATTGATAGAAAAGTATCAAATGGTCATCCTAACATTGCTCCCGTACCGTTAAACCCGTACGCGAACAAGAGTTCGGGCCATGAAATACCCATGCATAATACTGAGCTCCCCCCGCAAGGGATCTCCATGTCCCAGTTCAATCTTCCTGCTTCGAACCGAGTGAGAGCACCTGCAAACGACAACAAAGGCTCCTTTACTGGTTATCATCCTACTGCAATGAGATCCAGAGGAGTCAGCAATGTATCAGCCACCAGCGGATCTTCAACAGGAGGCTCAGGCCAGACGGCAACCATTCCTTTCCCTCAACATGGTGCTATGGATGAATCTCAAGCGTCATCTATGAATTGGAAGAAAACAGCTAGCAAATATTCTCCATCCAATTCTGTAAATATGAACAAAGCTTACAATCCTATGAGGCGACTTTCTGGAAACTCTACTATTCCAACGATGCCTACGGCGATGGGTAATATAACAAATAGAACTCAAGATGACCCGCAACCTCCGTTGAATCTACACGTACCAATGAAAGGTACATCGTCAAGTGTTCTTTCGCCAACTTCCGGTTCCTCTACTAGGAGATATCATGCAAGATCCAACTCAAGCGTCTATGCACCAAATCAAAACGAGCATACCTCAAAATATGCCCCTACTGTTCATCCTCAATATCAAAATGCTCCTCCGCAACAAACGTATCTACTGCATAAGACGGAACCAGCAAATTCGAATGCTATTGTACAACCTCCTCCTTCTAATTGGTACCCAAACGTTTCAAGAAACACATCTGTGTCTACTCCTGATCCCACAATCGATAATCAGGCATTGTTACATAAGCAATTCCCCATATTCAGTTGGTGTGCAGCTGACAAGCTAGTTTATGGTCTCCCATCAGAAAGTAGTCAAGTTTCCTACATAACGGGATCATCTAGTACATTACAAGATATCAAGGTAGTAAGTACGGAAACTGTCTTACCTCGGTATCCCTTATTGCGTTCTTTTCCTGGACCTCTTCTTAAAAACAAAACGAAAAACAAAGACATCAATAAATGGCTTGAAAACGCCTTTAAGGAATTACCAGTGGACGATTCATCTCTATTAAGGACCATCGTCGATTTCCTCAGAATAAAGACTTCCGACTCTTCAACATGGCGCGATATCTCCAACTCTTTGTACAATTCCGATGAGCTACTTGTCTACTTGTCACAGCCGTTTGCGGAATCGCAACAGCGCCCTAATGCTCATAAATTAGATGGGAATAGTCAGATGAAGGTTTTGGCCTATTTGCAAACTGGCGGACAAAATGAAGCTCTGGAAGTGGCACTTCAAAATAATGACTATGCAATGGCTTTATTGATTGGAAGTCTCATGGGTAAAGAGCGATGGTCAGAGGTAGTTCAGAGATATCTTAATGACGAAGTTAGAATTGAGTCAGACATATCCCACTTTTCAACGTATTTGCTCTCACTTATATTTCAAGTTTCTGTCGGTAACTCTAAGAAGGCCATAAGAGACTTTGCAGTGGATCCTTTGAAACGACAATGGGCTTTGGATAATTGGAAAATGATTATTTCCGCTGTACTTAACAATATAAATTTTGGTACAGAAATAAGCTCATCTTCCATCAACGAAGCACCACCAGTTCTCATTGAATTTTTAGTCGAGTTTGGATTGTTTTTACGGGAATTTGACTATATCGCGCATGCTTCCATCCTCTTTATGATTGCCAAACTACCGCTTTCCTCAATTCCCCTGGGGAACACCTCCATTAAATTCCAGTGTATTGGCGATCCAGGTTCTATTGAAGGCAGGATATTATCAGAAGTGTACGAGTTTGCCTGCTCAGATGATGCAAAAGGATTCCAATGTTTGCTGCCACAGAAGTTGCAGCAAGCTTTCTGTTACCAAGAGTTAGGAATGTCGGCAATTGCTGCTCGATATGCTGATCATATTGGGACTTTGATGAAAAGCATGCCTAAGAAAGACCCGAGTGTTCTTTGGCTCGCACATTCTTTGGCTGAGCTGTCCACTAGAATCACGGGCTCGGCTACTGGCTGGCTGGGTAAACCGAAATTGAGCAGTGTTTGGGGTCAGCTAGATAAATCATTCAACAAATACATAGGTGGAGATGATGATGATACAACAACATCTAAGAAGCCTGCTGAGAATAAAGTTTTCGATGGTTTTACCCCAGTTGCATCTAGAAACTCGTCGATGGTTGATGTTTCTCAGCATCAATTCACTCCTTTCCAAAATTCTGCGCACCAATCACTATATGGTAACAAAGATACTACTTCTATCAAAAAGCATCCTCAGAGTCCAGTCAATAATGTGGCTCTTTTGAAGCCCACTCTCAGCAGCCAAATGCCACTCAACCATACACTAATAGAATCGCCTAGTCAATACATGCCCGTAAAGGCTACCCAGAGTCTACAAGGATCTCCCAGAAAGTCTGTTTACACTCCTACACAATCTGCGCCCCCAGAAAACTTTCAGCCCGAATTGAGAAGAGTCCAAACAGAACAATTTGATGACAGAGTTTCAGGTGGAATCCATAATGGTTCTTCTGCCCTCAGAATATACCGTTCAGAGGAGGCACAACCTGAAGCAGAACGCCCTACCGGCCATCCGAACCCAACTCCGTTTGAACTCCTACCCACAGCTCTTCCCCTCAAATCGGAACATTATAATTCAACACCAAACTTACCGAGACGAGAACGTTCTTCTATCTCTGATATTATTCCACCTCCAAAAATAAAGAGTACTTCAAGACAAGTTTCGCCCAACTTGCAACGTGTTGCTCCTGTGCGTTCTTCTAGGATTCCGTCCGCATTACTTAAGTCTACTTCGCCGAAATCTGTCACTGAAATTGCAAAAAATCAGAAAACAAATCCTGACTCTTTTTTTAACACTGAATTGTCTTATGGGGCTTCTAGAGAAGATGATTCTTCAAAGTTAGAAAATACTCTTAATGAAGCAAATGGCCATATTGTCGCAAGCGGTTTTAGTGGAGAAGTTCACCCTCCCGGGGTGTTACAAGAAGCCGTTAACGAAGACTGTGATATGGCAGACGAGCATGAAGACACAACTGTATTGCATACCGACCTATACAATCAAGAAATCCAAGAAGGCACATGGAGTCAATCAGTCCCAGAAATTTATCCTGATATTCGGGGGAACCCGTCAGTCGCCGATCAGCTAGTCACTGATGAGCCAGTCGCCGATGATAACTACAATGCGTCAGTTGCTCGAACAAATGTTGACTCTGGTGCTCCTTTTGGCACAAATGAAATGTCTAAGCCTGCTTTTCCAAAAGCCAAGACTTTAGTACAACGTGAATCGGATTATGGAATTACTTCACTCGATAACAAACCGAGAAATCCTTATGCGCCTAAACAGAATGTTACGAATGCTTTCCAAGATAGAGCACTCAATCAAGAGTCTCAAGAAAACATCGATAATCAGATAGAAAATGTCAATAATGCGAAAAGTATAATGGCCGAGGAACATGGAATACCAGCTTCTACGGCTGAGTCTCATGCCAAAGATCTCAGTAGATTTGACCCCATCAAGCCACCAGATTTGTTATCTGCAGAGACTTTTGTACCCGTTATAAAAAAGCCCGCGGAGAGACTTTTTACTCCAAGGGTTCAGTCCCCAGAGATACAGTATGACGATGTTATTGAAGATGAATCCGACGATGAAGAAGAAGAAATAGAAGAAAGGAAAAGGAAAGAAGAAGAAAGGAAAAGGAAAGAAGACGAAGAGAAAATAAAGATGGAAGAACAAGCAAGGGTCCAGAAGAAAGAAAAAGAGAGGCTACAGAAAGTTGAAGCCAAAGAACAATCTGATGAAAATGGCCAAGCTAACGGCTGGTTTAGTTGGCTCAAAAAGGATGCATCTGATAAAAAGCCTATAAAAGCTAAGCTGGGCCATAAAAAAAGCACGTTTCACTATGATGAAAAGTTAAAACGTTGGGTTAATAAGAACTCTTCGGAAGAGGAAAAGGAAAGACTTGAGAGCCCCCCGCCGCCGCCACCAGTTGTCAAACGCATGGATAATGGGCCTAAAACGAAACCTCAATCTGGGCGCGAGTTGTCGAGCGTAAGGGAATCATTAGGTCCTGTATTGCCTAAGAATCCGCTAACAGGACAGCAAATGCTTTCAAGTTCGTCACCGCTATCACAGCCACTCCCTTTATCTGCGATTTCTGATACCGTGCGTCCATTATCGCCATCAAACGTTAATCTCTCTGGGAAAAAAGCTAATGGTCTTGATGATCTACTGACATTGACTGGCAGCAATACCGCAGGAAAGCGAAAAAAAAGAGGTGGCAGAGGTTATGTTAACGTCATGGAAAACAAATAAAGTACGTAAAATGATAATCTGTATTTTTTGTCTCTAATTTGGAAAAAAGGGTTATTTACAAGTGTCTAAATAATTGATATTTGATTTTCTTTACATTGGCGGTAATCTAAAAAGGTCACCGCTTTCCCTCATTCTTTTAATGGCAAGCTGCGTATTGTCTTCATAGTTTTTGGGTAATTTAGAATCTGGTTTGCTTTCAAAAACTGAACCAATCAGCGTTAAATCATTTGTAGTCGCATCGCAGAGGAAGACAATATAATCGACAACATTTCGATCTAACTTTTCAGCCTCGCTGGTCTTCTTGTTATATTTAACTAATCTCTGTGATGTATTGAATTTATAAACAAGCTGAATATTTTCCAAAGGTCTTCCGGGTATCATCATTGCTTGAACAGAAACTAGTTTGGGAATTTCATTAAACTTCAAGAGCTCCCATTCTAAGTGAAGGTATTTCGGTATCTGACGTGATCTTGCCTCTAAAGCCTCTTCCACCCATATTGAGACTAAAGATTTTACATCTTCCACTTTCCTTTCAGCAAATGCTGTGTTAACATTCACATAATTTTCGATGGCCCTATTTTTCCACAGTAGAAAATTTGGTTTCAGTCCAGATTGGTAACGAAATATGCCTACTTGTACTGTATTCAAGCCGAATGTATATATTCTCCGGATCAATGCATTACAAAAAACTATGGGATGCATCAACATGCTAGGTAATCTTTTATAAGATGTAGGAATGTAAACATCTGAAGCAACGCCCAGATGCCTTGGATTAAAATCGGAGGCAGCTCGCTTAGCATCTTGCTTATTCGTTTCTTTCGACAGAAGCCTTGACTGACTCAGGTATCGGGTCTGCATCGAGACTTTCAGGCTAGCAAAGTATCTCATTGTCACAGTAGACTTAGAGGACTGGATCATCTTCACGTAGCGATTCGGCCTCTTGGAATTTTTTTAGCCCTGTTAAGTTCCTCGAAGTTCCTGAATAACTTTCGAATTTTTCAATGAGGATTGAAAAAAAAGAAGTTAAATCTAAGGGGAAGACGGAAGTTAACTAAAGTATTGATATTGACAGATAGGTTCTGCAGACAAAGACATTGGAATTATTAGCGGTTGTTCTCGTTATGAAAGCGTATTTGCTGGAGCTCAAGTTGAGAGATACTGAGGCAATAGATTGGAAGAAAGGTCTGACTGCATATTTGAGGAGGTCTTACGGTTCAGGACAATGGTCACAATTCTACGATGAGGTTTTGGCTGAAGAATTTGATCAATTGAGGCATAACTCGAATGGAGAGCTAGCTGTTGAGTCACTGCTAAACCAAAATTTATTATACTATGCGTATTTGGAGCATTTACATTTGAGGCTAGGCAAAAATAGTGCCCAGTTGAAGTTGGAATTTACATGGTATGATGCAGAATATGGGTCTAATGTCAAGAATCAAAAATATTCTCAAAAAACTTTGGCACTTGAAAAATCCAGTGTACTTTACAACATTGGGGTACTCTACACACAAGTTGCTAAGGAGAAGCTGAGCGATGACTACAACAAATCAATAAACTGCATTTCAAAGGCAACTTCGTGCTTTGGGTTTTTATCAGAGAATTTTTTGAACTCGCCGTCCGCTGATTTGTTTTCGGATAATACCAAGTTTTTAGAGAATATTTGTTACGCAGAGGGCCAAGAACTTTTTCTCTTAAAGCTTCTCAACAGTTCGGATACCTTCAAACAGGCTTCATTGATAGCTAAGCTTGCATATTCCACCGTGCGCTTATACGATTCTTGTGATGAGTTTTATAACAAATCTGATGCCTTGACAGCAACATCAACTTATGGGGAACCCAAGTGGCACCATATCATAAGTTGTAAGTTAAATTTCTATAAATCGGTTGCTGCATATTATTATGGAATTTATTTGGAGCAGCAAAATAAATTTGGCGAATCAATTGCATTTTTGAAGCAGGCCAACAGTTCATTGATTCAATGTTTACCACATAAAATTGAACTAAAGGATTACATTGATTTTCAGGGTTTCAAAGAGCAAATTAATGAGAAAGAGAAACAGGTCGTCAAAGATAATGATTACATATATCACGAATCTATTCCACCAGTAGTCCAACTTGAAGCGATCAAGCCCATGAATGCCATAAAGCTGATTAATTGGATGAATCACTTAGAACCATATCTAAAAGATGCCTCTAGCAAATGTGAATCACTATTTAAGGGAATCGTGCCGATGGAAATATATGAAAAGGAGAGTATATATTCAGAAGAAAAAGCAAATCTCGTCCGCCATCAGCTGGACCTAAATGAAACTTCAAATTGGGAGTACGATTCTTTTATAGAGTACTCCAATCTACCAAAACTGATTGTTGATTTAGAGAGAAGATTAAGAAATGGCTTACAAAGTTCGGAAGATCCAGAAGTGGAACACATGAGAGAAAAGATAACTCTATGGGCAAGGAATATTCAAAATAGCAATTTCAGGGATCTAGACGAACAGATGAAAATCATTGTAGATAAGAGGAATAATATCTTGGGCACGTTGTCTACGTTGCCTGCGAATGAAAAAGATAATGCTTTGAAAGTGAAATCAACTTTGGTGGAAGCATCTCAGTCTGACGAAAAGCTTTTCTCTTTGATTCGTCCATACATTGAAGAAATCAAACTTTTAAACAATAACAGTTTGTTATGGGAGCATTTCAACAGTTTTACAGCAGAATCTGCAAATCAACCAAGTTTATTGGATTTGGATGACTCAAAAACCGAAAAAGTCTCCTCACAAGTGAGACTTTTGAAACAAAGGGCAGAAGATTTAAGGTTACTGAAAGAAGAACGTGCCCGAAATCTGGAAGAACTCAAAAACGAGTCAAGCAGTGATGATATTACCAGTGTATTATTGATAAATAGTTCAAAATCTGATATTGATCTGAAAGCTGTTTTCAAATGTGAGTTAGAAAAATTCAAGCCTCTAAGTACTAGAATAAATGCTGCAATCTTCAAACAAGCTAATTCAATCATTGAAATAAAGAGTCAAATCGATGATATTTTTCAACTTTGTGGCATTCAAGATAAATCTGAGAAGGAGATTAATGCCACAAAGGCAAGAAAACAGTTTGTTGAAAGGCTGCAGGAGGCTGTCTCTAACTTTAGTCTTTTCAGTTCTGATTTTCCAAAGGGACTAGCATTTTACGACACGCTGCTAAACATGAGTAGAGATCTTTGTTCAAAAGCAAATAGCAACGTGAATGCAAACCGAGAGAGTACGCCGCCATCCCTACCGCCACAATATTCTCACATCACCAGTAAAATGAGTGAGATGAACTTATCTAATGATGGTATATTGCCCCCCATGGTTCCATTAAGAACCTATCGCAGTACTACCGATCAACCATTGAATCTCACGACAACTTCTTTTGCAAGGGATGAGCACATCGGATTTGCTCCTCCTGTACCGCCCAAACAGGCTCGTATTGATCAAAATGGCCAAGCCTCTAGTAGGAATGATCGTGAAATAGAGGAACGCGAACTTCAAAGAAATCCCACATCATTTTACAGTAGACCATCAGTATTTGATGAAAACCTGTACTCTAAGTTTAGTTCGTGAAACTTCGTACAGGCTAACTTTGTAGATCTAAAAAAATGATATATGTCACTTTTGAATTGCTAGCGGTTTGTATCGATATATATGAATTAACAAATATGGCTTTTCTATTCCGGCTTCATACCTTTGTTCCCATTGGGTGTTGGTGATACATACCATACATTTTCTGAGCCGAAATCAGCCTCTGATATCTTAACAAAGCTAATAAGACCTCCATCCATTATTGCTAAAAGGAAGCTACGGTACCCGCTTTTTAATCGTTTACTTTGCTGCGCAGCTGGTGATCGCGATCCGCCAGATTTGCTTTTTTTGGATTTAATCATCTTGTTTTTGACACTTGATTTCATTTGAACGGCTTTTGATTTCAACGAAGCTAGATGGTTACTTCTTAGTATTCCATTGGTATAAGAATAGTCATTCCATGAGAGATCGTCCTTGATTTCAGAAAGGAAATCAAATTTATAATCTAACGACCGAAATAAAGTTTTGAATTCGGAGCAAGTGGGGAAATGTTGTTGCGAAATATTTTTGTTGTGTATAACGACCTGAAAATCTGGCAATCCAGGGCTCTTCTTTTTGAAATTTGTTTGAGGCTTCCATACGTCAAAACTTATTCTTAAATTTGTGTTTGCCGCGTCTTCTGCTGACACAGATTTTTCTCTGATTAGTTCTTCGACACTTTTTGGAGGCTTGGAAAATGGTATAAGTCTACAGAGACCTTGGTACATTTGAGGCGTCGAAGTATATTTTCGAATTAGAAAACCCCAATTTCTATAAAAAACCGAATTAAATGACAATTCTTTCTTATGGTTCCAGAAATTCAACATAGTGTGAAACATTCTGCACAACATATTTTTCAACGCAGATCCCTGAGATGGAGGAAAGAATGAAGTGTTCTCCAGCGGAGGCTGATCTTTCAAATTTACTATGAATCCCAACCTCTTCAATTGAGCATAAATGAAATACCTGTCCATATCTTGCTGCGATTTGAAGAGTGAGTATAAGTCTTGCATACTGAGTGGAATCTCAAAATCTTGATTTTCATTTTCGGTCAGTATAGGGAATGATTTGCAGTAGTAAGGCGTGATTGTTCCTCGCTCTGCCAGATACACAAATTCATGAAGTCGTAGCCAGCATTTGCCATGTGTATCAATCTTTCCAATTGTCTGCATAAAGTTCCCCCTTGGCTGTGGCACAACGGCTTCCTCGAAAACTGGAATATAATATGCCTTAACTTGATTACTTAAAACGGTACCCCTTGTCGCAGCATACAAGGTGTCAAACATGGCTTTCCGTGCTTTACAAAGCAACAAATCTTGCACGTTGGTGCCATCGAATTCGTAATCTTTCTCTCCTCTTTTCGGGAGAGACGTTTGGGTAGTCTTCTTCGATAACCTCGCAGCTTCCGACCAATCCTGTGTCACCTCGTCATCCTCAATATCTGAATGAGTTGCGGCATTTTGGTATACGTTGTGATCGACATCTTTCTCGACTGATGACATAGTTAATGTGAATTTGCTGCACTCTTTGTATTTCTAGTCAACTTCAAAACTTCTATCATTAATTTTTCGATGCCATACATGCGGCTTACTATATTAAGGGAAAAAATATATATATAGCTAAGAATATTTCAATATTTTCCTGGAAGAAAAATATATATTATAAATCATCATTTCATTAGTGTTTCATTAGCGGTTGTAATATCAAATATATTTTATTGAGCATTTCATGACGTTAATAGTCCTTCTTGCATCTCGATGTCATTTCCACGCTGATTAGTTCTTGGATGGAAGATTTTTGACCAGATCGATCTTGGTAGAGATGTGAACGATGGAGAAATATCCTCTTCTATATTTACCGGCTTCCAAGTTTTTAGCATCAAAGAGCTGAGTACTACACTAACTGAACTTAACGCCATAGCTAATCCTGCAGCCATCGGATGTAATCTGATACCCCAAGGAATCAGAACGCCCATAGCAATTGGGATCATGAAAGTATTGTAGCAGATCGCCCAAAATATGTTAAGCTTGACCTTTCTAAAAGTATTTTGAGCTATATCTAACGCATTTATTAATCCTTTTAAGCTAGCCCTGTCAGATTCTTTGTCACACAAAATTACAATATCTGCAGCTTCCACTGCAATATCTGTACCTGTAGAAATAGCGATACCCACGTCACTTGTTACCAAGGCCGGTGAGTCATTGATCCCATCGCCAACAAATATTACTCGACCTTCAGTTGTATTCATCAGTTGTTGAACAATATCAGATTTTCCTGAAGGTGAGATGCCGCTGTAAACATTGTTGAGATCCATTCCAACCAACTGAGCAACCTTTAAGGCGGAGCTGTGAGTATCACCTGTAACCATGTATGTTGAAAATCCATGGTTGCGTAAGTATTGTATAGTTTGGTAAGAATCTCTCTTAATATCGTCTATAATGTCAAATCTGCCTATCACTTCTCCATTAATTGAGACATATGACAACGTGCAATCATTGTCCTCATTTGCTAAAAGAAAAGAAGACCCGTCCCAGTTCGAGGGCATTAATGACTTGCTACCGATAGCCAAAGAGAATTCTTTATTATTGACTTCACAAGTTGTTTCGATACCCTTACCCATAATGATTTTGCTTGATTTAACCTTTGCCACGACTGGCTCTACCACCGATGTTTGCTGAATACTACAGTACACAACAATTGCTTGGGCAACAGGATGTTCGCTCAAGGTTTCTGATGCCTTGATTAGTGCAACGGCTTCAGCACTTAGCATAGATGCATTTTTACCTCTAAAATTTTTAACTTTCATGTTTCCAGTGGTAAGAGTGCCTGTTTTGTCGAAAACAAATACCTTTACATTGTTAAAATTCTCTAAGACCTCGCCACCTTTGATTAATACTTGGTGTTCAGCCCCAATGCCCGTTCCAACCATAATGGCAGTCGGAGCCGCCAATCCTAAAGCGCAAGGGCAAGCGACAATGACCACGGAAATTGCTGTTTGGAAGCACGAATAAAATATTCCATTGCTAGATTTCATGAAGGAAAACGGGGTTTTAACAGTTTTGCATAATACAAACCAAACAACAAACGTTAGAAAGGCCATTGACAAAATAGAAGGGACGAATACTGAAGCAAGAAAATCTGCATACCGTTGCACCGGAGCTTTGGTTAATTGTGCTTGTTTCATTGTTTTGATGATACTTGCTAATTTTGAGTCATCACCAACGTTCGTTGCTTCAAAGTAAAAATGGCATGGTCCATTAATTGAGCCACCGATAACCAAAGATCCAATATCTTTAGGCACGAGTAATGACTCTCCAGTCATTAAAGATTCATCAACTTCGGTTTCGCCTCTAATTATCACGCCATCAGAAGGAATCTTCATGCCCGGTTTTACTTCAACTATATCACCTGATTCCAATAAGTCAATAGAAATTTCCGTGGGACTTTGATAATCCTCATTCTCGATGATAGTGCATGAAGATGGTGTCAATGATATCAACTTTGACAATGCAGTAGATGTTGCTGATTTGGCCTTGTTTTCCATTAGTTTGCCCACAGAAATAAAAGCGACTAACATCACGGAGGTATCGAAAATAACATTTGGCAATTTGCTGTTCGAATCGTGGTTAACAATGTTGCAAATAATTGAGTATATCGAGAAAAAATAGGCACATGAAGTAGATATACAAACTAAAGTGTCCATAGTACCTGATCCGTGTTTCAGGGAATTCCAGCACGATTTGTAAAAATATGAACCAACAAAGAATTGGATGTAGCTCCCGATTATAAATCCAATAATATCCCTATAATACAGGCCCCTAATAAAAGATTCATTATATGGGAACCTGTTATGTTTGACCAAACTGGACGATATAATTGGAATTCCCATGTAGAGGGTCATTGTGAACACAGCAAGAAAGCATGATTTGAAACATGTGGATCTCCAGGACCTGATTTCTTCGGCTTTTGACAAAATCTGGAGCTGATGCTCACTGTCTAACGTAGGTATTACTGTAGATTCATATCCCATAGTAAATAAACGCTGTAAAATAGCTCTTATTCCAATTTTTTTTCTATTATACTGTACAGTGATAGAGTTTTGACCGACAAAGTTGACTGAACGAATAGCGTCTCCATCTTGCAGTGATTCAATGACTCTAAGAGAACTTTCGTCCGTTTCTGTACCCAATCCTAAAAGTTGAATATTCGACTCCTTCCAGCTAATTTCCTTTTTCGAGAAAGCCTCTTGGCACGATAGTACTTGTGCATCAAAGCCACTGTCTTCAATGGACTCTCTAATTGCTTCTATGCTTATTTTTGAAGCATCAAACTGAACAAGACACTCTTCAGTAACCAGGGACACTGCTACATTTAGGATTCCATCAAGATTCTCCACCCCATTTGTCACAGCAGATACGCACGCGCCACATGTCATCCCTTGTACAAGCAGTTTACCGCTGAAAATTTGAGCCTCTATGATCTCATTTTCGCTTACGACCTCGCAATCGAACCCACAGTTTTCAACCTCATCAAGTATCTGCCGTGAATATAATCCCGTAGCGGCATCATAAATGACATGGCATTCACCAGTGATCAATGAGAGCGCACACTCATTAACTCCGGTAAGCGACCTTACTTTTAAAGTTACCGTGTCGCTGCAAGCACTGCACGTCATGCCATGGACCACAAAAAACAATTCTCTCATGACCTTCAGCTTCCTGATGTACAATGCTATTACAGATACCTTCTATTATCCTAAGCAAAACTTTTCGTCATTGACATCAAGTCTGTGCTCTTTAAGTAAACTTTATATTGCACCCTGAAAATTCGTTTCCGATAGGAAAGAAAAAAAGAACAAAAATGAAGAAAAATTTATAAAATTAAAGAGTTGGGCTAAATATACGTTCTATTTGATATAATTTTATTAGTCGCGATGCAGTTGTGGGTAGCTACTTATAACCACCTTTCCCAGACACATCCGCGCAGCTTGATGCAAGCTTGTTTATTAGTTTTAGCCTTTGCAGTTCCTGCCAACGTGCAATCTGCGCTTGCTTGTGGAGTTCGAAACCGAATATTTTGGGCACGTATCTTTTAACCGGGTGTTCGGGGACCATCTCAGGGAAGGCCTGGAGAAACATGCCAGGGAAACTTGTTCCGAAATATGCACCATCTATGGCACTGTGTCTGGAGGATTTGGGAATATACAGGTCTTCGCAGGATGGACAGTAGAGTTTGACACAATCAATGCCTGGGACATCATGTAATCCTACCGGTAGTAGAGGCTGGAAATTGCAGTACACTCTTGGGCATCTGCCAAAATCCGCGCTCTTGTATTTGGCGAGCATCTTCTGCAGGCCCTTTACCGTAATAATGTATCGGGCGTGAATTAGGCCGTAAAACTTGCGTGCATCACTCTCCAGTTGTTCGAGGCGCTGGTGTGACATACCTTCCAGAACCATGTCATCTAAATCGTCCACGATATATTGTACAACTTGAGTGAACTTGGAGACGGTTTTCTGTAGATTAATCAAGTTGAAGCGATCCGTTATGTAATCAGGATCCACTTCGCAAAAATATTCATGCCCCTTCCTTCCGAGGAAAAGATCAATCCACATTTCCACTTCTACATACTCAGAAGAGTCGGTAGCACCTTCCATAGCTTCATCATCTTCTTGTTGGCTTACGAATTGATCCTTTTGTTGTTCTTGTTCTTCCCGGGGTATCTGGTTGTGTGGGCCGGCATCTACCATCTTGCACGTAGCGTCAAAAACTTTAAGGTGCAATTAGTTACTTGCAACAGCCTTATAACCACCCAGTAGAAAGCTATATTGCTGTCTTTATCCTATATTTGGAGTTTACTTGTGGGTATTTGGGGTTTTCTGCCGGTAATGATTACGAAAAATTTTGATATTAAACTCTAAATAAAAACAACAAAAGAACAAGTGGGAAACCTGGGCAAAAGTAGCGGATACTGGGGGCAGAAGCATGAAGCTGTTGAAATATCCACTTGTTGAGCATGATAGAGGGGTCAACGCATTGGCAACAATAGGCTCTCACCTGTTACTAGCAGATATCGATGGTCACGTGCAGGTATGGTCGCAGGGAAATCTGGTAGAAGCTGCTTTTGATGGCAGCAAGATCAAGAATTTAGCTATGGATTATAGTATCTCAGGCACAATTCCTGAGACTCACGATGATAAGAAGATTTCTTTTTTATCGGGGGATGAGGATAGACTGTTCGTTGGAACGGGACAGAGAGTTCTGTGCTACAAGCGATGGTCAGAGAAGAACAACATTTCCATTGAACGGGTTTTCGAGTGCAAGCCGCCGACTGCTATTACTGATGTGAAGTTGGATTTGGTTAATAGTCTCTTGTTCGTTTTGCAGAGTAAAGACAATTGCATCATTTTGTTTGATACAAAAAGCTTGAAGCAGTTGGCAAAAATTCCATTGCAGGAGTCAATGACTCCAATAACAGCCGTTGCAGACCCCACAGGCCAAATATTGACGGTAATGGTATCAGACAGATCTGTGCTTCTGTATCAATATAATTCGAAGGGATCTTTCAAACTAATTCAAAAACTGGGCCAGTCTGTTAATATTAATCCCGTACGCTATAAGATTACGATGTCACCTCAGGCAGATTTATTACCCGTAATAAACTCTTTGAAAGGAAGTTCCACAACGACTTCAACGTCTATACTGCTCTTAGACCGAAACAATAATTACAAGATCTCCACAACACTGGTCTCAATACCCTCGAATAAATGTAAAGTATTGAAATTCTCACCAAAAGTTTACGAAAAGATTAATGCGAAAAAGGGAACAAAGATAAGATACAACTTGTTAGCAACATCTGGTTCGAAAGATGGTACTGTCGTGGTATGGAATACTAAAAGAGCCAAACCACTTTTCAATGCAATTCAAGTCTCCGAAACGCCAATCATAGACATGGCCTGGTCCAACGATGGATTGAAGTTGTTTGTAATATCAAATGATAATGTTCTTTACAATTTCGCTTTTCAAGAGAACGACCTTGGAGATGTTCTCAGCGATAATGAAATGAAGCTGCTTCAAGGCAACAATAAAAAGTTAGATATGTTGCCGGAACCAAAAGAAAAGCCAGATGAGACTATTGTTAAAAGTGAAAAAGAGAAAGTCCCCTCATTAGTTGACATCGAAAATTTCAAGGTAGCAATGAACGTGAAGGCAACAAAGAAAAAATCACCTTCTCAGTTGTTAAAAAAAACCCAAAGCACAACAATGGAGTTTATTGGGCCTTCTTATAACGTTCCAAAGGATTTAAAGCGTAAAGCAAAATTGGATATGAGTAAAGAAGTAAATGGCAATAAAAAAGTTAAAAAGGATTTGGAACCCATAGATTTCCTTGATACTGGATTGCTATTACCAATGGTATCTTTTTCGAAAATCCGACTAGCCACCCCAAAAATTCGTCTTCATTTCAAGTATTCCGCCTCATCAAAAGAGGGCATTGTATTTGAAATTAAAAATGGCACTGGTAACGAGCAGAAGCCAACAATAATCACTCTTACGTCAAAAATAGAGGAACAGGAGAGGACCTTGTTTCAAGATTTCCTTCCAAAATTTATTAACCTATGCACCGGTAGTGAAGTGTTTTGGGCTTGCTGTAGTACGGATGGCTTTGTCTATGTTTATTCCGACTCTGGAAGGAAAATTTTGCCACCCATATGTCTGGGGATTCCCTGCAGCTTCCTGGAGGCCTGCGGAAATTACTTACTTTGTATCACAAGTGCGGGCCAAATGTATTGCTGGAATATGTTTACCAAAGAGTTGTTGTTCCCAATTAACACTATATATCCACTGCTAAATCCATCATTACGTTACTCGGATGATATTTTGACTCGTGCAGAGAACATCACGATGTGTGCTGTCACACATAAAGGTGTTCCTTTGATTACGCTCAGTAACGGTGATGGATTCATGTTCGATAGGGATATGGAAACTTGGCTCCTTATTAGCGATGGGTGGTGGGCATATGGTTCTCAATATTGGGATATGACGAATATTTCTAGTATAAATGTGAATAGTGAAAGTGACGACGATAAGAAAAATAAAATTTGGAATTCCGGAGATGCGCAGAGGCTGACATCTAAAATTATACAAAATAAAGAAAGCATTGTCAACTACGTCGAGCGTAAGACAAATGACGAACTAAGTCGTAAGGGCCGTATAAAGAATTTGCAAAGATTTGCAAGAACAATCTTGATGAAGGAGGGCTACGAAAACTTAGAAGAAATAGTCACGCTATCGCATTTGGAAAATAGGCTTCTTGTCACTCTAAGACTTGATGATTGTGAAGAGTTTTCGAATATATTGTCGGTTTACTGTATCAGATTGAGTGAGCTTGGTTATAGTGATAGATTAGATGAAGTGTTACAATGGCTGTACAACAACGGCAATATGGAAGGCTTAATTGCAGGAAATGAAAGGCAAAAATTGTTGGAAGCTGTGTTGATGCATTGTTCTGATTTTAGGCATGTACAAAGGGTTACCACTAGTTACGCTTCGGCCTTGGGATGGTACGATAACCAGTGATGTGATGACAATAGCTTCAAAAAGTTGTTTTATATACAGGATGTACTATTATTTAGCATATGACTAATGAAACTTTCAAGACGGTTTGGAACACAATGAAGGCTAAATTTTAACTATGACTTAAAATCCCATAATACTCATTATTCCTTTCATGTTCTTCTTGGCTATCTTACCAGCTTCTTCTGTACCCTTCTCGACGACAGAGTCCAGGTACTCTGGATCTTTCATAAATCTTATAAACATATCTCTTGGTCCTTTCAATTCTTCAACTACAACTTCTATAACGTATCGTTTGAAATCTAGATGGTTATCAAAATCAGAAATATCTTGCTCGACTTCGCTAATGGATCTTCGCTGGATACCACTGACGATATTTATGAGGTTAGACACACCTGGCCTATTGACTGGATCATACTTGAAATGATCTGAAATCGAGTCTGTTACCGCCTTTCTTATTTTCTTGGCGATCACATCGGCCTCATCGTTTAAATAAATGATTGCATCTTGGTTGGGGTCACTCTTCGACATCTTTTTATCAGGTGAACTCAAACTCAGTATCTTTTTGGTAGGTGCCAGAATGGTTTTAGGAAGAGGAAATACTGGCTGCTTGTATAAGCGGTTAAATTGGTCTGCCAAGTTTCTTGTCAATTCTAAATGCTGGCTTTGGTCATCTCCTACTGGCACATGGGTGGCTTTGTAAAGAAGAATATCTGCAGCCTGTAAAACTGGGTAAGCAAACAGACCAAGCCTAATTCTTGCAACTGTTTCGGGATCAACTGACACCTCCTTGATATTTGATTTTGCTTTCCATTGGGTCATTCTGTTGAGATGGCCCATTGGGGCAATAGTTGACAGAATCCAATGGAGCTGCGTGTGCTCCAATATGCTGGATTGATACATAACAGACGCTTTAGAGGGGTCGACACCTACTGACAATATACTTGCGATCGCTTCTACTCTGAACCTGCGAAATTCTGCGGCATTGGGCTTCGGAACTGTTATCGCATGTAGATCTGCAACGCCAAAGGTCAATCTTTGATCTAGTTGTTTGGCATCACATAAATCCTTCCAAACTCTCGTGGCCCCAAGATAATTACCTACATGGAATCTCCCTGTAGGTTGAACCATGCTAAAAATCGAAGCATTTTTGGGAATATCTTCGGAATGCAACTTGTAATCAACTTTCTGCACTGAGCTGCTAAATCTCTTTGAGAATGTATTCGCTCCCACACATCGTTTTAACATATTTCGAATTTTAGTATGGTATAGGGGCATGAAATCTCGACTCTAACGTTATTTTCCTACAATCGCGTTAAAATTATAGTACTCGCATTTTCTTGTTCGTGCGATCGATTAGACTGGTACAGTACGTGAAGTTTTGTAACCGCTCATTCATTAACACTTTAGAAGCAATTCGAGCTTGACTTAGCCCGAAACAATTCAAGTTTATTTCTATCAATATGTCTATTTACAGGGTCTATGAGAGTTTGAAAACATTGTCGTGTGTCCAGTCTTTACGTGCAAGTATCCCACCAATTGGCCCTTGGTAAGAGGATAACTTGGGGCCTGCAATGGATGATATGAAAGTATCTGGGCCACAAACAAGAGCAAGTACAGGCTTTATATTATCATATGTCAGATGCTGGAAGGTCGTTAGGCCTTTATATTGACAAGGCTGTGGTATTTCATCCAAAAGCTTTTGTAACCGTTTATCGCGGCAAGGTTCTACAGATGACTCTGAGATATGCAATTTCAATCTCTTGTGAGTTTCTAATTTCAAGAGCAATGATTTCAGAGGACCCAGTTCGTTGACGTTCTTGCACGAATGAAAAAGCTCGATGGTGCCTCTAAAAGGCGATTCAGTTAGCATCAGTTGTAAAGCGGTGACAACGCCTGTCCCAGCAGTGTACATTACTATGTCAAAGGGTTGAAATTTGAAATTTTCCTCTCGAATCTCAGTGCAGCCCCCCGCAATGAGAAAGTCCCTAGATCTAGTGCATTCCTTTTCGAGCTTCGGAAACTCATATTCGATATATGGACCTCTTAATTCAACAATTTCGTCCTCAGGTACTCCATGTAACCATCTTGCGACTTCGCCACGTTCATATTGTTTGACATAGAGGAGTAATTTCCCTTCTGCAAATTCGCCATCTTTCATAGGTTCAAGGTCACTTGTAGATTTATTGAATATTAGCGGCAGTGGGGTATAGTTCCGAACAACCATGATTTGCGGCTGTTTAATTTGCACCGACCACATCTTTTCAGAGCCCATCAACTCCCATAAGTTTATCTTCTGTTTGTTCAATGGTGTCAGCTGTATTATAAAATGATTGTCATCAATGTCTTGCTTGTGAGACACCCTATATGGAGTAAAGTAGTCCTGCGACAATTCAGTTGTCGGAGGCACTCTATATCGATCATAGAGAAGATATGCCATGGTAGCTGTACCAGCTACGGTACCAAAAATAGTCGCTTTACCACTGAAAGAGCTAATTTTGGGCATCAATCGAAGTCTATCAGTTTTTGAACTGATAAACCTCCTTGCAAGAACAAACTGGAAAAAGTGCATTATCCAATTTCCCACATACAACAGTTCTTGTGATTCTATCTTTTAGTTATTTTCCTCGTATATCGGTGTATTGAAAAATTATTTATCAGATAATACTGAAATGATGACGGAGCAGCCATAGACACAGTAAAATATAAATAATTATAAAATGCTATCATTGGTTAAATCTCTGAAGTTGCATAACGACAAGGTATGGAGTATTGATGAAAGTAATGGGCTCCTTGCAACAGGTTGTTCAGATCGCCGTATCAAAATCGTTAATATCAAAGATAATAAATACGAGTTGATCGACGAATTAGACGATACGGTTCACAAGAAAGCAATTAGGTCGGTCTCCTGGAGGCCAGGCACGATGATTTTAGCAGCCGGCTCTTTCGACTCTACCATTTCTATCTGGAACAAGGAGGATTCATATGATAGTATGTCCTCCGGCGTCCTGGATATGGAACTGTTGGCCATAATTGAAGGGCATGAAAATGAAGTGAAAAGTGTCGCATGGTCAAATGACGGTTTATATCTGGCGTCCTGCTCCAGAGATAAAAGCGTTTGGATTTGGGAAACAGACGAAACTGGTGAAGAATATGAATGTATCAGTGTGCTCCAAGAACACTCCCAGGATGTCAAGCACGTCATATGGCATCCCACACTGCAATTACTTGCCTCTAGTTCCTACGATGATACAGTTAGAATATGGAAGGATTTTGATGATGATTGGGAAGCCACAGCTGTTCTCAGTGGTCATCAGGGCACCGTGTGGTCTTCAGATTTTGAAAAATCTGAAGCGAGCCTCAGGATTTGCAGTGGTAGCGATGATTCTACCGTGCGTGTATGGAAATACCTTGGTGACGATGAAGATGATCAGCAGAAATGGATCTGTGAATCTGTTCTGCCACAAATTCATTCAAGAGCTATCTATAGTGTTGCTTGGGGTGAAACTGGATTGATTGCAAGCACCGGGTCAGATGGATTGTTAGTCATATATCAAGAGATAGAGCAGAATGAATGGAAAGTCATTGCCCAACGAGCATTGTGCCATGGTGTCCATGAAGCAAATATCGTTAAATGGTTACAAATCGACGGACAGGTTTTGCTTGCGACAGGTGGTGACGATGGTTATGTAAATATATGGAAGTGGACATCTATTTAAGAATGCAAAGTGAACTTTAAATGAGTACTATCAACATTAACATCAACAACATGAATGACAGGACGACAAGAAGACGAATGCACCATTTACTAGCATTCTTTTGAGATCTCATCGCCTTATTCAACTCACGAGACGCCATGCCGGTATTGTCAGCAACATTGTAAATGTTAGCCTCAATGTTATCAACAAGCATCCCTTGTTGTTGAACTACAGAACCTAGATCCTTGAAAATTTCGTTCAGCTCGGTAATTCCCTGCTCGATGTTTGAAATCTCTTCATCTCTTTGCCGTATTAAACCGGACTGATATGCAAACTCTTCGTTATTTATAGGCTCTCGTTGTATGGAATACTCCAGAATTTGCTCTGTTTGAGGTTGTGTGTGACTTCCTTCTTCTTCTTCTTCTTCGTCCTGCAGCAGGGCATTCCTGTTACGCTCTGCTTCATCCAACACTGCCTTTGCTTTTTGATTTATCTTCTTGACAACAGATGCGTATTTTTTTTGGGTCTTTTGAAACTCCTGCACTGAATATTGAACATCCCTGACTATTTTTTCCCTAGCAATCACTTGGGTCCTATCCAAGTCAGATTCTTGAATGTTGTTGATCTCATGAATTAATTTGTTGACATTAATAATCAAGCTGCCAACCTTTTTTATATTCAAAACTGATTTTTTGTCAATGTTATCCACTACTTTAGCATTAACATTTCCTTTGTTTAGTAAACCTTCTAATCCTAATATAAATTGCTGTAACGTGCTTATCTGCCCATTAATCTCAAATAGCTGGAACACTATATCTTCTTTCAACCGATCAAAGTAGGGCGAGTCCGTATAGCGGGCATGTTGTTCATCATTATTTATACTATCTCTAAACTCGAGTGACATCTCGGATACTGTGTAAACTGTTAACTAGTTCAATTCACGATCATTATTTGCATTATCATCCCTGCTCATATGTCTTAAGATCTTAATACAGTACTTTGATACGTCGGGTAACCATTTTGAGTTTCTGATCGGTTAATAAAGATGGGTGGGGATCAAACCATAAGACATGTTGTAACTGCGGTGCACTGAGAGTATCTCGTGCGCTACGTGAGACTAGTACGTTGCGTATCTGTTTCAAAGTCGCCCTGCTCAACAGCCGATTTCATATTGGGGTTCTCGTCTCTATTGTTTGCCTAGACTGCACAATGAAACATTGAGAGGGGACAGGCCTCAGAGACCAAGTTCAAGAGTTTGCCGAACTATCGTTATATATGCTACCGAGATATAATCATGGACTATGACATCTAAGAATTATTTTCGTGGCCCATCTTCTTCCTAGCTTCGACAAAATTGACATGCGTTTTGAAAATTTTCAAACAAGCCGTTCTGCTGATTGAGCTCTCTTGGGAAAAGTTAACAAGCAATGAAGTTCGTTGTTAATTCCAGTCATGTTGAATACATTCGTTGTTGCTTTCCAGAGTTGGTTGCTGGAGATAAATGGGAAAATATTGGCGGCTAATTTCAATCAAACATTGAGGTCATATCTGCATTGGCTCCCAATTTAAAATCTTGAATTTGGCTAAATATATGTCGACAGGTCTCAGTGGACAGAACCTATTTTGATGGGCCACTTCTGAAAACACCCCAGAGTGAGCGTTAAACAATTGCTTGCCGTGACTTCAGTGATCTAAGAGTAGACCAATATGTGCATAAAAGCAAAAAACTTATAAAACCAGTCAATAGCCAACGAGTTAGTATCTACTGAGCAGGAATGTTCCTTATGTAGTTGTGGTGGGCACATCTTATTAATAATATGAACGGCACGTGACGGGGAAAATTTTTCAAAATTGTATTTGTTATAGCTTTTAGAGGGACATATAAGTGACAACGGAGATGATCGAATAACTAGTTAGGTGTTGAAGAATCCCCAGCGGGCGATTATAATGTGCAGTGACACGAAGATCTCCAAAAGCGCCACTTACCGAAGAACACAGGGGCCTTCTAATTCTAGGAGGTCTCGAGAAAAAGGTAGCAAAGAGGAAAAATCGAATGGATTGACCAGTCCTGGCACATGGAAACGGGGACCCACAAACAACAGCCGGGACAGCGAGACTGATGGTAGTGACATGTGCATCATCTGTGCTGAAAAGCTTAGGTACATTGCATTATCTCCATGTTCTCATAAAACCTGTCACGTATGTGCGTTCAGACAACGTGCACTCTACGGTAAGAAAGCCTGTCTAATCTGTAGAACAGAGAACGATAACCTTTTTTTCACAGATAAGCTGGATGCAGAATTTTGCGAGATTGGAGATTCGGCAGTAATAAATGAAGAGTTTGGTATAACGTTCGCCTCAATGGATATAGCAAATGTGACATTAGACTTACTTAAGTTCACTTGCTCGACTGGTGATTGCAGTAGGGATACCGATTTTGGAAGTTACAAAAAACTAAATGAGCATTTAAAATCCATTCATAGTAAAACCCTTTGTATGATTTGTGCAGTCAATAAACATGCATTTCCAAGTGAGTTAAGAATTTATACGCCCAACCAGTTGCGTAACCATCAATCTAAAGGTGAATCTGCAGGCTTCAAGGGACATCCAATGTGTGGATTTTGCAGCGGGCTGAGATTCTACTCTGATGACGAGTTGTATGTGCATATGAGAAATCATCACGAAAAATGTCATATTTGCGAAAAAATTGATCCTTCATCACCGCAGCATTTTAGGGACTATGATCAATTATTCGAACACTTTAAAAATTGTCACTACGTTTGTACGCATCCAATTTGCTTAGAAAACAAATTTGTGGTGTTTAGGGATGAGTTGGAATTACAGGCTCACATACTGAAAGAGCACGGTGATATGATCAGGGGAAGACCAAGGTTATTCCAGTCAGAGCTGTCTACATTTGTTTCAGCACCCTCCAGAGTTATCAGGGAGGATGAACATTTTGACGGTCCTTCCAGGTCGGCCTCTTCGAGGAGAGATAATACGAACGAGTCTCCAAAGGTAAAGAAATTAAGATTGCAGGAAAGAGCTAAGTTTTATTTAGGTAATTCAACGGAAGAATATGAAAAGTTCGAAAATTTAAATGACGCTTTTGATCGCGGAAAATTGTCCGCGCAGAACTTATTGAGTTCTTATGAACAATTGTTCACCTCTCCAGAGGCAGATATTTATCTACTTATCCATAACTTGTCAGAAGTTTACCATATTACCTCTCAAAAGTTTAAAGACTTGAATGCAATATACCAAACACACGAACAGCAAATAAGCAGAAAACAGGAATTACCTTCTTTATCGAGAGATTCATCATCATCTGTTGCACTAGTTAATAGCGTTTGGAGTGCTAACAATAACTCGGTTTCAACTAGTCATGGGAGGGGATTCAATGCCGCTAATTTGCCCTCGTTGACCTCTTTGCCGCCACGGGACCCATTTTCTCCACTAAAAAGTAACTCCTACAAAAATTTGAGTCAAACAAAGAAAAAATCACCATCGCCAGTAGTTAAGACAGCCCCTTCTAATAATACTGTCAATTTTACACCGACTTATCTGGATAAAAAGAGGAATACTAACTCCAGTGGCAGCAATTTGAACAAAGGTCAGAGTAAACTAGCTGCACTTAATTTACCCACACTACCAACTCCAAAGCCTAGAGCATACGTACCTCCGTTAAATAAGTCAAACATCCCAGATCCTAAAAACTGGGGTAAACAATTGGCTCCTACGGAACCGACAGATGATATTGGTAATCTGACACTTGGTTCAACCTCATCGAAAAGCAAGAAGAAGGGAAAGCAGAAACAACTGCTTTTTCACATTGGTATTTGAGGCTTCTCAAATTTTGATCGCATTATACATAATCAGATACAGTCAATGATAAATAGGCAAATCCAATGGACAAAAAAGTTTTTTTTTTCTTCGACTACTGTTTCTTTATCTAATAGACAAGACTTGTTGTGGTAAAGTCTTTTGTCTACATAAGGGACATTCGGCTCTTTCCTTACACCAGTCAATTATGCAGCTCCAACAGAATAGATGACCACAGGGCGCACAGCTCGGATCTAACATTGCGCTCAAACATAGTATACAGGTCCTGGATACTGCCGGAACAAATGCTAGTTGGGATTCGTCAGACAAATCAATATGCGACAATTGGCCTATATCAGGAATTCCTGTGATAGAGTATGGCGATTTCTCATTATCTTTCTTATGATACACCTCGGAATTATTCCTCTCCTGGGATATTGGCGTCAGTGTTTTCTTGATATATCGTATGATAACTGGTATTCTCTTGCTTGCTACTTGCAATAATAATATATAACCCAGAAACTTGTAAGTATCAGAATAGGACTTTCTAAACTTGCTCTCATTGGCACTAACTTTGTGGCCGATCGCGTATCTTAGTCCTAATACCCTCTTGAAAGCATCATAATACCGGCCTTTGAAATAGAAGATCACCAAATGTAAATTCAAGACCATATCTAATATTTTCTTATATGAAAATCTTTCATCTATCCGTTCATCATCAGTGCTACTACGGTTCCATCTCTTGATAATTTTGGATAGGACAAAAGGCCCTATAGCATATGACAATACAAACAAAAGTTTTCTGTAAAGCTTTACTAATCCCCTGCCAGTACGATTCACATAGATCAAATCCACATACTCCTCGCCCAAAGTCCTGTTGCCAGCTATGGTTGTAATCCCAAGATAAAGTAGCTTGACAACGGCAAAGATTTCTTCCCCGTGTGCATTGGTGAATCGTTGCCCTTTCAAGATTTTCAGAAACTTTTCTAACTTGAAAGAAAGCACGGCCTCTGTTTGATTATCTTTTTGATGAGCTTGAACTATTTTGAACCTTCATACTAGATGACTTGCTGGTTAGTATTCGTGGAACCATTAATATGAATTGCGTGTTTTCATACCTATGCTAGGAGCGTCGGCAAATGGCAGAATAAGGCCTGTTGGAGTGACTGCTGAAGAGTCCACTTCGGCAGAGTCGGATCTGGTAACCATAGTTATCCAGAGTGGCACGTTACTGCTCACTTTACAGCTTTTTTGCTTTTCTAAATCGTGATCGCAGTTTTCTCTCCCTTATTGTTGGAGGGGTCCCTTGAAATATATATCAAATGCTAAGTAGAGAATGGCAATTCAAAAAAAAAAAAAACAGCACTAAAGCTGTACTTCTTTCTCAGCTAATATATGACATTGAGATGAGCGCGGCTACTATTATTGAGCAACTATGCTCACAATTAGACAAGAACCTAAAAGTAACAGATGCTGCAGAATATAACTTGGCACTTGAATCCATTCTAGGCTCTAAGGGATCCAAAGAGATAATGAAATCAATTTCAACAGAACAGATTGAGGAAGTGCTTACCAGATCTTTCCAAGATCATTCGGAATCTAGAAACATTCTAATCAGTCTGGTTCAAAAGGATTTACCAAAGGCACTGAGCATCTTCGAAACGTTGTCACTCCAGTCGGTAAATATTCTGGTAGGCTGCTTTCCGAATATTGAGAGTACGTTCGGATTACTGGACGAGTTAAAAATGCGGCTTCATTATGGTGAAGATGTCTATGTGAAATATCTTTTAAATGTTACCTTGCAGTTGTTGAGCAAATTCGATTATAGTTTCGACAAGATTGCATTCTTGGTTGATGAATTATGTGAACGTGGTAGAGAAGTCGAAGTCAAACCGCTTATGCTTGTCATTTTTTCACTGATTGAAAAGAAGTTTGGGAATAATTTTAATCAGAAATTTCTAAAGGAAATGGATTCTCTTGTAATGGAATCAGAGGCAAACGTTGGCAATGACCCATTGGAAAGCATAATTAACATTTTGATTGAGTTGTATCCTGTCTTAACAGCCTTGTGTTCTGAGGTTTTCCTAGGAGATCGGCTAGTTAAAGAATTTAAGAGGAAAGTGCTTGCTCAAGATGACGAGGACTTTACCAAGAATCTACTCAAGTTGTTCAGCATAGCATGCATAGATGAGACTGTGAGGATTCACATTGCAGAACAATATATTTCATTATTAGAAAAGTCAATCAACATTCAACCCTATACCGTACCCACCACTTTAGTATTGATCAAGACGTGGTCTTTTTCTAAACTGCAAAACATTTCGATTAAAACATTATCAGACATACTCGTCAACATTATTGTTACTCTTGATGTATCAAATCGTGAAGAAATAAGTGCCAGTATTGAAGGTTTGGCTTATTTAAGCTTAAAGGTATCTGTCAAACAATTATTAAGAAAGGACAAAAAATTCTGCGAACAGATTGTAGCAGTCGCTAAATCTGAAAACAGAGACTCTGATTCTTATGGTTGTCTTGTTATATTAGCAAATTTGAGTGTCTTCCCGGAAGAAAAAGATGAAACTTCACCTCTCAAGCCAAGTGCAATGAGAGACCTGAAGTCCTACTCCGATCTTAAAAATCCCTCAGAGAATTCTGGTGATAATGCTGTGCAGGAAACTAAAGAAGAAATAGCAGAATTTTACACTGCTTATATTTTGAACGAGCAGGTTTTTTCCACGTTGTGTACTAAATTTGGGAGCCTAAGTTTGGGATCAAAACAGCAAATAGTACGATTGATTTACAATATAACGAGATACCGTGAAAGTATCAGTGAATGCATTAAGCAGGGGTGTACTACAATGGTCTTGGAATATATGGTCAACAGGCAAGATTCAAAAGACTTGGTGAAAATCATTGCTGCAAGAGCTTTAACGAAGATGCTCATATACACTGATCCGTCTCTAATTTTTAACAAATATTCTGCTGTAAATGCCATAGGCCCCTTGTTTGAGTTAATGCCTAAAAACGCTTCAGTCTCGGAAGATCAAGCATTCAATCCTGATATCATTACCAGTGTGGATACTTATGAGGCACTTCTAGCGCTAACAAATTTAGCGTCATCAGAAGGTGCACAGGGCGAGGATGTCTGTAAACGTATTGCTGCCACAATCGAGTTTTGGTCTAGTATTGAGAATTTAATGCTAGATGAAAATCCTGTGCTTCAGAGATCAACATTAGAGCTTCTAGGAAATCTAATGAGCAACCCGTTACCAATTGCCGCCAAATTTTTCAATTTTGAAAATCCCCGTAGTGTGAAGAATTTCAATGTCTTGGTCAAGTTACTCGATCTAAACGATTTGGCTTCACAAAGGGCGGTAGCCGCGATCTTTGCAAACATCGTGACTTCTGTTCCCTTTATCGCTGTGGAACTATCAAAACAAGATGAACTAATCAACAGAATGATAGACCTCCTTGGCGAGCATTTTGATGATCAAGAATTGAATCAGCGACTAACCATTTTCTTTTATGCCATATTAGATGAATCATGTAGTAGGGAATCATGCTTGGCTGGTAACAAAAAACTAATAAATGCTCTTGAGAAAACTCGACAAATACCAAATCAAGATCCACAGATCTCGGAAATGATCTCGAGCATACTCAGAAAATACGAGATAATGTCTTCTTCATCAAGCAGCGATGTCGTTGTTGATACGTAGGCACTCTTATACTTATATCACGGCACGGTTTTTCTCAGCCGGTCTATATATCGTTCGATAGCAATTAATTCATAAATTGAGAATATCATATTTTAGTTCATGCTCTTGTAATAGAACCCCTATATGATCATGGCTAATTGTTTGCTAATTACCATTTACTGGCACCAATTTGATTATTTGTCACGTCCAATACTTTTTCACGGTGAAAAGTGTTTGTGCTTGTACATGCGCCTTACTAGAAATGGGAACTAACATAGACAAGCTGTAAATTAGTTGTACCAGTTGTCAGTTAGTCGCAATCATTCAGGTTTAATTTTTATGCTAGGTTGATGAGTACGGAGGGGGATTTAAAACTAGAGGGTTCCAAGGCTGTTTCAACTGAAGTGGAAGATACCTTTATTGCAGATGATATATCTCTAAGTTCAATGCAGCCTGTAATCTCAGGCGATGAACATCCTAATAATGAAGATAAAGAACATTTAGGGTCTCTCAGTGATCGAAATTTTTCAGAAGAGGACCCTGTGGACTCCGAATTACAAAAATACCATGTGGCTTGCCAAAAAGGTGACCTTGCTACGGTTAGCCGGATGGTAGAAGAAGGTCTTGTAGATATAAAATGTGATCACGATAACGGTGAAGGTGTAACGGGGCTGCACTGGGCTAGTATTAATAATAAATTGTCGATTGTGAACTATTTAGTGGCGAAAGGGGCTGATTTAAATGCAAAAGCTGGAACCTTGCATGCGCCTCCGATTCATTGGGCTGCAAGATATGGTTATGTCTACATTGTTGACTATCTTTTACGACATGGAGCTGACGCGACATTGACTGATGATCAAGGCTTCAATTTGTTGCACATATCCGTAAACAGTTCTAATATTATGTTGGTATTATATGTTCTTTTCTTCGTTGTGGATGAAGGCATTATAGATATTAATTCACAAGATCCTCACGGAAGATCCTCGCTACTGTGGGCTTCCTATCAAGGTGACTCTTTGACAGTTGATGCATTATTGAGATTCGGCGCATATGTAAAAATCGCCGACCAAGGTGGGTTCACACCAATCCACTGGGGAACATTGAAGGGCCAGCCACATGTGCTGATGTATCTAATTCAGCAGGGAGCAGACTTTTTTCAGAAAACGAACGATGGAAAGGATTGTTTTACCATTGCTCAAGAAATGAACACTGTATACTCTTTGAATGAGGCATTAAGACATTGTGGTTTTGACGGTGGGGGATATCCAGTCAAAAAATATTTCTCTAAAAGTTTAAACGCAAAAATTGTTACATTTTTGGTGCCATGGATGTTTCTTGGAGTTGCATTTTCATTTCTCAGTCATATACATATACTTTTTTCATTTCCCGTTCTAGTGATCTTCGGATTAGCTCTCCGGGCAGCTTTGAAAAGGTATGTCTTATCATCATACAACAACATAGGTGTCACTTCGTTGACGTTTTTCAAAACTCCGTTGTATGCAGGTATATTCTCAGGGAGTGTGTTTTGGGTTGTCATAGTTTGGTTGACTAAAATCCTTCCAAGTACCGCAACTAAGGAGCCAATTGCAAATGTGGTTCTCCTTCTTTCAATTACGGCAATAGGTTACCTTTTTATTACATTGTTGAGATCAGATCCAGGCCGTGTGCCTGCGGAAACTAATCACGATATAAATAGACGAACTATTGAGGAATTGTTGAAATTGGGATTGTTTGACATGCGTCATTTCTGTATTGAGACATGGATTAGAAAGCCGTTAAGAAGCAAATTCTCTACATTGAACAACGCGCTTGTTGCTCGATTTGATCATTTTTGTCCCTGGGTTTACAATGACATTGGCTTATTGAACCACAAAGTTTTCATATATTTCATAACATCTGTGGAATTTGCAATTTGGTTATTTGCATACCTTTGTTATGAATATTTCGACAATTTGGAGGACTATTTTGAAGATAAAGGTGAGAAGATACAGTGTTTCATAATATCAGATGATGATTTGTGTGCAGGGTTCACATATGACTTGTTTACATCATTGGTACTAATTTGGGCTTTGTTTCAAGCTATTTGGCTTGGCTTTGTAATACTTGTCCAGTTTTTCCAAATTTTTAAAGGCATAACAAACTATGAGTTCAGTAAATTGATGAAGGAACGCAAAGGAATTAGTATGGACCCAATGATGTTCAATGAATTTTTTAATACAACACCAGAAGATTTCGCTACCGTAAATGAGAATATTGTCGATAGTTCTCGCACTCATAGCGAGTCAATGACTAGGTCAACGCTACCTATCGAGAACTCGAAGAAGTGTTGTGGCTTCTTCTGCGCTATAACAGGGATGGACCAGTGGCTAATGGTTATGAATGAAACTCTAGGCATAGCCCAGAGAAATTCAGGAATGTCGGAATCATCACCACTTGACTTCTCGACAAATTATGGATGGAAAACTAATGCCAAAGATTTTTGGCTGATAAGCGATACTACAGCACCACTATGGCAGAGAATGATATATTCTTCAAAAAGCTCCAAAGCACTATTAGCAGGTACAGTGGTCGACTATTACAAACTATATAAGCTACCGGTCAAAATTTTAGACGATTCGGCTCCGCTAGATGTCTAAAATATGAGTCTGTATTTTTTTTAAATTAAATGTTGAAGAATATCATCATTGAATACGCGATTGGTGTATGTACTTTTGTGACGCGTAAAAGAATATAATTGATATAGTACAGAAGCGATTCATCAAGAAATCCTAACTACAAGGACATCTTGAACCAAATTTTGAGGTATCCCAGGTAAGATGGGAATTTCTGGTCTGTTGCCGCAGCTTAAAGCCATCCAGAATCCTGTTTCGCTGCATAGATATGAAGGTCAAACACTTGGTATTGACGGTTATGCATGGCTACATAGAGCGGCATGTTCGTGCGCAATGGAATTGGCATTAGACAAGCCTACTACCAAATACCTGGAATTCTTTGTGAAGAAAATTGCTATGCTTAAAGCCTTCAAAATTGAGCCATATTTCATATTTGATGGTGATTCGATTGGCGTTAAGAAAGAAACTGAGGTGAAGAGACGTACGAAGAGAATTGAGAGTAGAAATATAGCACAGCAACTTTGGGAGTCTGGGGAAAAGAGGAATGCAATGGACTATTTCCTAAAGAGTGTTGATATAACTCCTGAGATGGCCAAGTGTATTATAGATTATTGCAAGACAAATTGTATTCAATATATTGTCGCACCGTTCGAGGCAGATGCACAAATGGTATACTTGGAAAGAAAGGGTTTGATACAGGGGATCATCTCGGAGGACTCGGATCTATTAATTTTTGGATGTCAAAGGTTGCTAACCAAGCTAAATGATTTTGGGGAATGTATTGAAATCTGCAAAGATGACTTTGATAAATTACCAAGTAAGTTCCCGTTGAATCAATTAAACGAAGATGAGGTCAGAACAATGGTATGTCTCTCCGGATGTGATTACACTGATGGTGTTCCCAAAGTTGGGTTGATTACAGCAATGAAATTGGTTATTAGATTCCGTACGCTGGACAGAATACTGTTGCATATTCAAAGAGAGGGAAAATTAAGAATACCAAGCGATTTTGTCAAACAATATGAATTAGCAAATTTTGCATTTCAGTATCAAAGAGTATTCTGTCCAATAAGTTGTAAGATGGCTACTCTGAACCAGATACCTGAAAATCTATTGCATTGTGATGAATTATACAAATGTATTGGGGATGTTATTGATAAAAAAGACGGCCGTAAAAAGATTATTGATAATGACGAGGACATAGATCATGATTTGCATTACAAGATATCTCGTGGCAACATAAGTCCATACAACAGTCAAAAATTGTTGGTTAACAGAGAACATAAGCTCCAAATCAACTCAAGATCTGATCTGCAGACTATAGACTCTTTCTTCAAGATGGGGCCTAAGCAGCAGAGATATTCACAGACCAAGCCGATATTGACATCAACCACAGCTAACTTAGACAAGATTGATGCAACGATCAAGCGAAGGAAATTAAACCAGGATGCGAATGCGCAACTTGGTACGAGTAAGTTCTTCACATCTTTTGGCGCTCCAGCAACAAATCCAACAATCACTCCGGCAACGACTCCCTCGATCACCCCAACGACCACTCCGGTCAGCACGCAGGAGGATGTGCAGACGGAGATACCGGAATCTCAGCTTCCAACGCAGATTCCAAGCTCCTTTGATGTTGAACATGCCGATGATGAAGATTTATCCGAAATTTTAAGCGAAGTGGACGACGAGACCAATTGTGAGATATTGGACCCGCTTATTAAGACACCAGCAGCCCAGGCGCCCCCCAGCCATTCCCGCAATATTACAGGGACTACTGTTGCCTTGCAACAGTTCAGATATTCAAACAACAGGGTACCATTGCAGGTGAAGAATATCAACACTAAGTCAGATCTCAACCTTCAAGTTAGATCCGGCAAAAAATTGTCCCATGAACAGCCCCATTCGACAACAACTTTGCGAAGCAAAGTGCCAACACCCATGAAGTATGCTCCCAACATTGTGGTTCGCGCAAGGACCGCCTCGCAACAGGATAACAACGATGTGCGAGCCCAGCGTCCGGCTATAAGAGCCACCCTATCAGCAAGATTTGTATATAAACCTACATAGTTGTACAGAAGTCAGTCATATCCACTTTATAGCATCACTGCGCGTGGACTGTGGTAAGTACCATCTCTTTTGCTGTCATCCCGCCTGGCCATACATTCTTCTTTTGTACATGTGCAGCTTATCAGCCAATTATTACCCGCCCGATGATTCTCTCTCTTCATGATCCGATTTTTCGGATTGTCCCGCAAAGTGGCTCTATCGTAAATTTTCTACGGAAGAATAAAAGTTTAACATTGATTTACAGTTCGAAATACTCTGTTTACGAGAAGGGATATCAATTTTGGACATCCGGTTATTGTCTCATTTAGTGGTTCTAAATATATTGTGTTCTTGGGAGGCTAGTTTTTCGTATTTTGTTTGATCTTTTTTGGTTCTGAATTTACTCTACTTGTTGATTATATTCCGCCTATCCCTCGTGTGTGTACAACAAGTATGAATGATACAGATGCGTTTTTGCAGTCTTTTCAGAATGGTGATGTTATTAGGAACGTGTATAGTAATGGTAAGGAAAATGATAGTGGAGAGTACTACACGAGCAGTGACCTCAATAGCCACGATCCATCACCGTGGTCTCATAACAGTGTAGGCGTACCCTTGGAGCCGATTAACGAAAACAATATGAGTATCACACCCGAGTCATTTCACTCATACGGTAGTGGAAATAGTGGTTCTTGGGGATCGCAGGTCGAAAAGCAACAGCAACAGCAACAGCAACAGCAACAGCAACAGCAGCAGCAACAAACCTCGTTCGATTTTAGCGATTATGACGAACAAGTCCAGTTCAGTAATATAGTCCCACAACAGCAGTTCCAAATGCAGCAGAAGAGCACTCCTGTCCAGAACGGTAGTTTTGCAAGTCCGGAGGATATGGTCAAGTCTGAGTTTTCACCAGTTATAATGAATTCCAACACAAACTCATCTCAAAACAGCTCCGAACAAAATGGAATGGCAAATATGAATGGCTTGGATCCATATTACAATAATGATGAGTATTTAGCTAAGGACGAATTAGAAATGGGGCTGGATCTGGAGGAGGTTCCATCAAATGATAATTTTAGCGGGCTACCTAGCAAATTGGGAAAGAAAAGGAAGGAAAAGACATCACATAATGTAATTGAAAAGAAGTACAGAACTAGCATAAATGACAAGATTTTCCAATTAAGAGATATCGTTCCAACTTTACGTGTTGCATATAAGAGATATGCAGGAGTACCCGTCCTGAACCAGGATTCGATGGACTTGGATGGTTTAGAACCCGCTAGAAAATTAAATAAAGCCTCCATTTTGATGAAAACGATAGAGTATATCAAATACTTGGAGGCTCAATGTGAGAGTTATAAAATGGAAAACTCGCAATTAAAAAATAATATCCCAACACCAGAAAGCTTACGTCCATATTCAGGTTCCTTTAGGACACCATCACAGCACCAACACCACCACCATCAGCAACAACAGCAACAACAGCAACAACAGCAACAACAGTACCAACAACAGCAACAGCAAAAACAACAACAACAACAACAACAACAACAACAACAGCAGCAGCAGCAACAGCAACAGCAACAAGATATATATAATAACGGTGATATCAATAATGGTGAGGGTATCTCAAGGCTCGGTAGAAATGATGATGTGTCGAATGACATTGGTATCGAATTGGTAACCGGGGAAAATGATAACAATAATGACTACGCTTCGAAATTTTTAATGGGCGGTTTAGCTTTGACAATGGGGGCTTCTTGTTTCGGTGATAATGGCGACATGGGATCGGCGAGAGCGCTGTTTGCGATGCCAGTTTTCCAATTTTCGCCAAGAAATGGATTTGTTTTATCAAATTCTAATGGGGTCATTGATCTACCAGCATCAATTTTCGCACTTACCAAGATTGGGTTCCTCTTAGCAACATTCTTTTATTTTATGAACCATTTCTATCATCCATTCTCATTGGGCTCAAAAGGCTTGAAATCTGTGAATAATGATACCATATCAATGATCCCGCTCAAGGATACTGTTCAGTTCGATTCTAACCAACATTTGAAAGAAACTATCCGAAAGACGTTTATTGTGAATAAATTAAAATATCGATCCAACTCAATGGAAAGAATTGAATCAGAGATGGCGAAGTGTTTCGCGATAAAACTCTATTTAAAGAATGCAAAGTTTCCATGGAGCTACTTCTCAAAAAAATTTATTGCTAAAAAATGGAACGAAATCAAGACTCAAGTAGATAGAGCTAACTATAAAAGTAAAGGACATCTGATATTAGGCCTAGAATGGAACATGATCACTAATGTCATGAGCGCAGATAGGATACTAACGGTGGATAATGAAATTATTTTAAAACAGTTATCACAAGCCTCAAACGAATTAGAATTAAAGGACTTTTTAGCAAAAATTAATGCTTATCTTTTGAATGATGCAAAAGATTCTTTACTTAATGGTCTTTTACAAGAGTTATTTGAAGATGATCAAAAACCAGAAGTATTTGAGCAATCCTGCACAAAAATTCATAAAGAGCAGCTGGATGACAATAAATTAGTAAGATCGATTCCAGAATATTTTGCCGTTCTAGACTGCCTGTTAGTTCCAACAAAAAAAAGCTGTGATAAACTGTCCAAGCTGATCAAGATCAGTGATGGATCAAATGTCGAACATGTATTCGAAGAGCAGTTAGTTCTCTACTGTTCAGTAATGAGAAATTTAATTAAAGATGGAAAAATTGATCAATGTAATAAATGGTCAAAAAAGATGCCAATATTCAACATAATAAAAATAGGGAAAGGAAAAAAATCAGGAGAAATATCATTAATAGGTTTCGCTGCGATTTTCTTGATGTTAAAATCAATATCAATAAATCTATCAAAATTTGATACTCAAACAGTATTGAGGGTAGAAAAATTGTTCGGAGAATTAAGGATATGGTTGGGTTGCGAAAAGGGTGAGAAAATCAATTTTAATGTTAGAGCACAACTAATCGATTATTGCATAGGTGAAGCAGAGAACTGCGGTTCATTAATAAGGCTTGATGATGCAAGAATGAAAGGTTTGAATGATGCTGAAACCGAATACGAAGAAGAGCAGGAAGCGGAAACAAGCTATGATGATAGGGATGATGGTGAAGATGAATCTCAAGATTAATATACAGCAATTAAGATTGCTCAAATGTAACATAATAGAATTTCAAGTGATTAGTTGAGCTAATCTGAAAGATTCTTTTTTATGGTATGAGTTAGTTCGTTATAATCACGGCATATTTCAATCAGTTGCCAAAATACATTATAACGATGTCCCTGCTTATTTCACTAATTCTTTTTAGCTTATGTTTATTATATATATACCCCAACAATAATATTATTTATATACTTATTATAAGCGACGATTATTCCCCATGAAAACCTCATCTCACGGCCAAACTAAGCAAGTATCAACAAGTAACACAACACCATTGCCCGCAGTTTCGATTTTTTCAACTGGAAAAAATTTCTCATTTCTAATTGAAGCGATGTAAAACCGGTCATCTTCCTTCTTCAATAAAATATCGCCACCCTCGCCCTGAGATTGCTCCATTGCGATACTTTTCAAAATTGTGCAATGGAATTTCTCACAGCCCATGGACTTTGTTTCATCGTAGTCAACGGTATGTGAGCGAACAAACTCTTGAATATTGAATTCAATAGCACTTTGAAGATCAGTCTCCAAGGCTCCATTACTTTCCATGGTTTCAATATCCCTGGGAAATTGCCACGGTTTTAGGCCCAACCTAGAAATAGCATCATTTGTTGGCGCTATTATGATCAGATCTACTTTTTCGTTACTCAACTTTCGAGAAACTATTATATCATTCCTCATATACTCGTAAAATATCGATATCTGATTCAAAGTGGGCAATTTGGAATCCAAATCCATTATCTTCACGTCACCAGCAAAGGCCTTCTGACCGCGTTTAACCAGGTTTTCCTCATTTGCTAGAATCCCCTCAGGATCCAAAGGTAAGCTCTCTGGATCCCTTTTGCCCAACGACTGCTCCGGGTTAATAATATGATCTAGGTCCAGCGGTTGCCTGTTAGAATCGCGTTTATGTAACAACTCATCCTTATCGATTATTAGTTGTAATCTCCCATGCTCGTCTCTATGTCCAGTCAAATGAGCAACGTTCTTACCACTCACTTGGGGCAACCCCATGAAGGACACTAAGCAAAATGCACTCAAACCTAATGATAGCAACGTATGCAGCTTAGCACTAACCATAGTTTTACCTGATTACTTGCGAAGAGTTTTCCCGAATATTTCAACTAATTCTTAAAATTTTCAAGTCATGAAAGAATTTAAGTAACCCCCTTGCCGAAATAAATTGCACTATAATTCAAGTTTTAAGCCATTAAAACAAAAAAGATCCAGTCATGCTAGTCTATTTCCTTGACATCCCTGCTGGTGCTCCTCACTCCTAGTTTAAGGACTCACTCATCAACGTGGATACCCAATCACGAATAGAGAATCTGGATTAATATGAAAAAATTGAATGCGCAAGCCCGGAATCGAACCGGGGGCCCAACGATGGCAACGTTGGATTTTACCACTAAACCACTTGCGCTGAATTTTATAATGAAGGGTTTTCTTAAACTTGCGTACAGTAGTTTGAGCTGAAGAGAGTTTGACCTCAACTCAACTTCGATCTTGATATCTAGATAATAAAATGTCCCCTTGCATCTATGTACTTAACTATCTGTATAAGTTTGCAACTTCTGAGCTGTATCTGTCTTCATCTAATTATCTGTTAAAACTGAGAGTAAATAAAATATAAATGATGATAACTACAATATGATAATTCACTCGTTCTCAGTTTTAACATATACAGTTTTTACATGTATTTATTGTTTACACAGAACCTATTAATCAAGAAACCGAAAAAGCTTTGTGTATTATTTAAATATTATTATTGTAGTCATATATATAATTCCTTGCTAGTTCAGTCTCCATGCTAGCTTCATCATTATTGTCCTCCGTAGCAACGTCACTGATTTTGAAAACGGTGTAGTGTGCAGATCCCGAAGAAACTATTTTCTCGCCATCGGTAAGGCCATCCCTTCTCCCTTTTCGTTTCAACTCTTGACCACAGCTTTTTCGATTACTTCTTCCCGTTATTGTTTGTAATATTCTATCGTGTTTAGCTCTGCTGTACTGTTTTAAATTTCTTGCCCTCCTAACTTGTGATTTCCAAACTCTTAAAGGATGTTTTAGCAACGCATTTGAAGAATTTTGAACCCCATCACCGGCACCATCCAACGACATGTCGGAGTCATTAGTTTGCGATCTGCTAAGTCCGCTTTTTGTATCCTCCTGCGATTCGCTAATGCCGCACGGTAATTTAGGATCGAAGAAATACTCATCGTTGTTATGAATCTTTCTGCCCAAAACAGTCTCCCTACTAAGAACCAATTCTCTTCTCTCCAATACATCGATCAATCCCCAAACGCTTACTGTTATGATTAATCTTAAAAACTTGACCACCTTATAATGCCATTGACCAATACTTGCCTTCTGTACCGTGAAGTAAATTGAGGTGAAATACAGCAAAACGAATAAAGTCATATTATACAATAATAATGGTATCGTCTCATGATAATCCCTCCAAATTAATATCAGGATACTTTTTATCCCTATTCTTTCGGTGGACTGAACCCTCTTTGGCGCTAGGACAAACCAGAAATCGTGAGAAATAAAATATATAGTGAGTCCACAAAACAATGTGTAAATGATGTAATCGATAACCATATACCAATTCTGTAGAGCAATCTGATCACTTGCTTTCCACAAAGAGATCCCAAATAATGTTGTATCGATTAGTACTAGAGACACCCCAACTTGTATGATTAGATTATTTCTATTACTCAATACTGAGGGTAGCCAATTCTTTCGAAGCCTTTTGTAATTGTGGAACATGTAAAAAATTATTGCATTCCAATTTAAGAAATTCATCAGGCTACTTAGCATTTCGCCGATCCTATATGCATTGCTGTCAAGGATGTAATATTCGAAAGCGTAAGAATCTTGGAAATTCTTCTCGTATTGCCTTTTAAATATTTTGTTAGTTGCTTTGCCGAGCATCACAGCTTCGTAGATGGCAGTAAACAAAACATAAAATTGCACTGAGAACCTTCTACCGTTATGATTCTCAGCTGGCAATAAAATTATCACCAAGTAAACCATCCACATCCCTGTACAGACAGCACAAGATGTAAATATGATCATAAGCACACTTTTCTCAAAAGGGTCTTTGGAAAGATAATGTCCAGTATCATCCACGAATGAGTATTGGTTTAAGGAGTTAATAAAATCTAGCAGTATTGGTGAAAATAGCTCTGTCTCATTAGTATTTGAGCATCGAATTAGAAATGTTGGAATATTCACGGTACCGTTATCTAGGAGGAGCTCGGTTCCATTTTGTAGCGTCATAAAGCCACCACTTAGAATATTGTTTGTGCAAATATTAGCATGCGGCTCCAGTATCAAATCTTTAATCAGATTGGAAAGCAAAATGCGCCCCGTTGGACTAACAGCAGTATTATTTCGGTGATGACTGCCCAGCAGTATTCCCGATACACCCTCTGTGAGAAACAACAACAGTCCTAGTGCCAGAGTGCTGAATCCAAGCATTCATTTAGATATTGAAAAATATGCTTAACTGAACGGAAAAAGAAGACAAATTATCAGAACAATGAAGGAACTTATGATGTTGAATGGTATTCCTTGTCGTCAGAAAGGTGCTTGAAATTCTTCTTATCACTCTTTTCGTTTGTTCCTAACATTTTTCTGCAAAAAGTATATATTTCTTCCTCCGCGTTCGGCTGGTGTTTATTCATATAATGACCAACCCTGACCTATGTATAAGGACAGGCTCCTTACAAACATTACATCAAAGATAGCCACCCAGGAGTATCATACTGGGCCCTCTGCCGAAAAGAGTGCACATCATGTTTCTCGCTGAACCGAAGCGCCTCTCGGTCTTAGAGCCGAATTCTAAGTGGAGCGTATATAGGAGATAATGTTCTTGCACAATTTGAATCGTAATCAACATTTCTACAATCGGAGCAAGTCTTGAAGGCCAATCCTCTGCGAGCCATAATTATGCATATATCATGATTGCACCTGGGAATAGTCAACATGTGGCGACTCAAGAGGGTGTAGGGCAATTGCTGCGGTATTACAAATGGCCTTACAATAAGGTTTTTGGCTGGAGTTTACTATAGATGTTTTCATAAGGATAGACTCGCTTTCTTGCATATATCTTGGATGAGCTTAGCAGTCATTAGTCGAAATCGCTTAAAAAGACCGGTACTTTGCCTATTTATATGAACTTTAAGCTTATTAAACTCATAATTTTTCACAGTACAATCTGAATGCTGCCACGTTTTTTCAATGAAGACAAAGGGCTTTATCTCATCATTTTCGTTCCTAAAGTGTCATGGTTGTTGGATATACTAGAAGTCTGCATGCGGCAGCAAAGTTTTTTTATGCTCAAGTTAGAAAGAGATTCATTGGACTGATACCTTGAGATATTTCAAAATCTCGTGTTATTTATGTATTCGGACAAGGAGCAGTGCGATATATTTGTCGAATAAGTGAGCTAAGTACTGCACCAGTCATATTCTGTTTCTTTGTTGGCTGCAGTCCGGAAGACTCCTAATTTAAGTGTTTCTATCAAGTGTTTCCGCAGTCCCATATATAAGTGAGGTATTCCAATAGTTTGTTTTTCTCGTCGTCTTTTCAGAGTGCACTATCATGCCAAGAGCTAGAGGCAATCCTTCCACTTTTTTTAGCCGCCGATATCAACACATGTCTGATCCTCGTGGATAAAAAACGTCTTTGCATAAAACTCCAAGAATTATTATTCAATTACTCTTTGTTCTGCTCTGTTCGTTTTCTTTTCCACATTAAAGTTTCAATAACGTCTTCAGGATGCTTCCGTTTTCGTATTAAAACAAAAATTTGGACAGTTGACTTAACAAGAAAGCTGCCACAAAGAAATCTGATAAAAGTCACTCGCTTCTGCTTTGTATTTGGCATAAATTCTTAATTGTAATTTATGGTTAAACTTGAGATATTTTGTCCATTATGGGCATTTGTTTGGATTTGTTATGGATTTGTTAATGCGTCGACAGAATTACAAAGACGCTATCAATTTTCCGTATCTGAAAACTCTACCATAAGTGTGAAAGGAATTTCTATCGGTGGATGGCTAACGACAGAGCCATATATCACGCCCTCCCTCTATCAGAAAGCGTTTAATATTTCCTCAAATGCTTCGCAAATTGTGGACGAGTATACGCTTACGAAGGTTTTGGGATATGACACTGCCCGGCAGCTTTTGGAGGATCATTTCGAGTCGTGGATAACTGAAGATGATTTTCAGAAAATAAGTGAGGATGGCTTCAATCTTGTTAGGATCCCTATAGGGTATTGGGCATGGAAAAAGGATAATGTCTCGAACACATATGTCAATAACATAACATTTGAAGATCCTTATGTGAGTGATGGACTGCAGTTGCAGTATCTTGAAAAAGCGTTAGATTGGGCCAAGAAATATGACCTGAACGTGTGGATAGATCTTCATGGTGCACCAAATACGCAAAATGGGTTTGATAATTCGGGAGAAAGAAACTTGTACAGTGATTTGAGCTGGCTCAAGACAGACTCTTCAAGAAAATTAACTTTGGCCATTTGGGAATCATTATTTGAGACTTACTTGGATAATAATGCAGTAGTCGGTATTGAAATTATGAATGAGCCATTAAGCCCTAAACTGGATGTATACACAATGACGGAGTATTACTACAAGGCATTCGAATTATACAAACAGTATCAAGAAAATGATGACAACACAACATTTGTCATACATGATGCATTTGAAGAGATCAATTATTGGAATTTGTATCTGAACCCAAATTATAATAATGTAACTTCCCAATATGCCGATTTCAACAACATTACTTTCCAGTCTTCCGATGTATTGGTTGACCATCATCATTACGAAGTTTTCACCGATTTTCAACTAAATAACAATCAAACTGATAGAGTGACTGATATAATAAACTACGGAGAATCTATTGCAGCTGAATTATCATACCATCCTGCGATTGTTGGTGAATTTTCAGCTGCTATAACTGATTGTGCTTCCTGGATAAACGGCGTGGGGATTGGTTCCCGTTATGACGGATCTTATTACAAAACAACAAACTTCACTACTGACTATGAGCCCCTCGGAGAATGTAAATCACAGCTTCCTGTTTCGAACTGGACTCAAGAATACAAAGAATATGTAAGACAGTTTGTTGAAGCTCAATTAGTCACTTATAGCGAGAAAACAAACGGCTGGATTTTTTGGAATTGGAAGACTGAAAGTGCTACGGAATGGGATTACCTGAAGTTGAAAGAAAATGGTCTTTTTCCGTCTCCACTCGATAACTATACATATTTCCAGAGTAATGGCAACATGCAAACTTTTTTTTCAACTGCCTTATTTCCGCAATCATCGACGTCAAGTGCAGCAAGTGCCACAACAACTAGTAGTCGGAAGACTAATGGTGCCGGATCATTTTATAACAATTTAAAATTGTCTGATAACCGTGAAAACATGAGTTTTATCTGGAAATCCACTATGCTTGCAGCGCTAGTTTGTGCTTTCGCAATTTTTAATATTATGTAAAACGCTTGACGTATACATATGTATATACATAACACATTAATAATTAGACCTTTTTACAGCGAATTTGGGATGAACTGTGGAATGATATTTCTGTGTTGAAATGCGATTGCTTGAAATTGGTTTTCGTTTCCGAGTTTGTGACGCCGCTTGACAGCACTAAAAATGAAAAAAGGCACGAAATGAAACAAAACATGAACCAAATATAAGCGATAAACGAAGAATTTATGAGTAATTACCGAGATTCGTACTTCCAATACCACCATTTAACCGACTCGCACCATATTCTATATAGTGAATGGAATCAAGACGAGTTTCCCCCTCCAGATGAACAGGAGACCGGGAGCCACCTAAACAAGGGCAGTAACGGCGGCAACAACGGTAATGCCTCGACTGAGTTAAATGATAATGGAAAGTCTAAATCTTATAATACTGGCAGCAACAGCATCAACGTTTATTGGGACTATTTCCACGATGAAGAAGATTGGGATCTATTCAGAAATTTACAGCTGGAGAGTAACGGCATGGCTACGTTCAATCAACCGGCTGATCTAAGCAGTAGAAACGAAGGAAACGATACAAGGGATGCAAGCCAGAGTGAACATACAATGAACAATAAGTTATCTGCAACCTCAATTACTGGATCCATTTTCAACCATTCCGTCACGAGAATGGCCGTCATGCGAAATAGCAATTGGAATGATCTTGATATTCCACATCCGTGATGTACAAACGTAGATACGAGAATGCAATAGATATTGGATTGCACTTGGTGCTATTTCAAAGCATTACCATTAATAGCTTTCTAATACACGTGATTACCAAACCGGACATGGTTGCGGATGCCGGACAAGGCATGTCGGACAAGGGATTCTTTAAGGGCTTTCTCAGGAAAGTTCCAGAAGTAACCTGAAAAGTCTCCAGATGCCATGAGTGATGCAGAGTGATTAACTGTTTAGTCGAGTTTTTAACCACTCAACCACTGTATAAAAAGCGGACGCTACCAACCTCATATTTCGTAGACAGCGTGCCCGCTTACTGATATTAAAGTAGGGATAACTTAGCTATGTTAAGGTATATTCAGAGGTCTTCCGTTGACCGGAAATTAGGGTCGCGATTGGCCAGTAATAGCAGAGGAAGGGAGTTTTGCGAGACTACATCTCCAGTACTTCTTACATCTCCGCACGTGCACCTTCCAAAATTGATGCTGGAATCTAAGAGAACAATCATGACCACGAGACGACTTGGGACTATTCCAGAAACTTTATCCACTAGAATCAAGATCAGCCAACTGTCTGGTCCTTTGAGAAGAAATTACGTACAGATGAGAATGAATCCAAACCAAGGAGAAAAAGAATTACCTGCTTTAGAACAATTTGGTACCAATTTAACAAAGTTAGCGAAAGAGGGTAAATTAGACCCTGTCATCGGCAGAGATGAGGAGATTGCCAGAGCAATTCAAATTCTTTCAAGAAGAACTAAGAACAATCCCGTGTTAATAGGTCGTGCTGGTGTCGGTAAAACTTCCTTGATCGATGGCTTAGCGCAAAGAATTGTTGCAGGCGAAGTTCCAGATTCACTAAAGGAAAAAGAATTGATCACCCTCGATTTAGGATCTTTAATTGCTGGCGCTAAATACAGAGGTGAGTTTGAAGAAAGACTTAAGAAAGTTTTGGAAGAAATCGATAAATCTAACGGACAGACTATAATTTTCATTGATGAAGTCCATATGCTGTTAGGTCTTGGTAAGACCGATGGCAGTATGGATGCTTCGAATATCCTAAAGCCTAAACTTGCCAAGGGACTACGTTGTATATCAGCTACGACATTGGATGAATTCAAAATTATCGAAAAAGATCCTGCTCTATCGAGAAGATTTCAACCTATTTTGTTGAACGAACCCTCTGTTTCTGATACAATATCCATCTTAAGAGGTTTGAAGGAAAGATATGAAGTTCACCACGGTGTAAGAATAACAGATACCGCTCTAGTGAGTGCGGCTGTATTATCAAATCGTTATATTACGGATAGGTTTTTGCCTGATAAAGCTATAGATTTGGTGGATGAAGCTTGTGCTGTTCTACGTTTGCAACATGAGTCTAAACCTGATGAGATTCAAAAATTAGATCGTGCCATAATGAGGATTCAAATTGAATTAGAGTCCTTAAAAAAAGAAACAGATCCAGTCAGTGTCGAGAGAAGGGAAGCTCTACAGAAGGATCTGGATTTGAAAAATGACGAACTTAGTAGATTGACCAAGATTTGGGAAGAGGAAAGAGCTGAAATTGAGTCTATTAAGAACTGTAAAGCTGACCTGGAGCAAGCGAGGATTGAACTGGAAAAAGCTCAAAGAGAAGGTGATTATACCAAAGCATCGGAGTTACGTTATGCCAGAATTCCAGAAATAGAGAAAAAAGTTAAGTTAAATGAAAAGCAAAATGATTCAGAAAGACAAAACTTACTCCATGATTCAGTCACTTCGGATGATATTTCAAAAGTTGTTGCGAAAATGACTGGTATACCCACAGAAACTGTAATGAAAGGTGACAAAGATCGGTTACTGTTTATGGAAAATTCTTTAAAAGAGAGAGTTGTAGGTCAAGATGAAGCAATTACTGTTATAAGCGATGCAGTAAGACTCCAGAGGGCCGGCTTAACAAGCGAAAAGAGACCTATTGCAAGCTTTATGTTCTTAGGCCCCACTGGTACAGGTAAAACTGAGTTGACCAAGGCATTAGCAGAATTTTTATTCGATAACGAATCTAATGTTATCAGATTTGATATGTCTGAATTTCAGGAGAAACACACTGTCTCACGTTTAATTGGTGCTCCCCCTGGTTATGTGATGAGCGAGTCAGGTGGTCAACTAACCGAAGCTGTTAGAAGGAAGCCATATTCCGTTATTTTGTTCGATGAATTTGAGAAGGCTCATCCTGATGTCTGTAAAATCTTGCTACAAGTTCTGGATGAAGGTAAATTAACAGATTCTACAGGGCATCCTGTGGATTTCCGTAATACAATCATTGTCATGACATCAAATGTCGGTCAAGATATTTTGCTTGCCGATAAAGATTTGGGAGATGACGGTAAGGTAAGCACTGACGCAAAGAATGATGTTATTGATACTATGAAAAAATTGTACCCTCCAGAATTTATCAACCGTATTGATGATATCATTGTCTTTAACAGATTATCTAAAGAGGTACTGAGGTCAATTGTGGATATCAGGATTGAGGAAATTCAAGAAAGGCTGCACGAGAAGAGAATGTCGTTGACACTGACAAATGAAGCAAAAGACTGGCTGACAAACCATGGATATGATCCATCATATGGTGCCAGACCGTTGAATAGATTAATTCATAAAAGTATTTTGAATCCGATGGCAACATATCTGTTGAAGGGTCAGATCCGAAATGGTGAAACAGTGAAAGTTATTGTTGATAAACAAAAGAAGCTTTTCGTAGAACCCAATCATGAAGAGGGCGAATCCATCGAAGAGGAACCAGAAAAATAAACTCCAAAACAATAATAAGGGGGCTTGTACATAAATAAATAGAAACAAAGGAAATATGTGAAATAAATGTTACGTTATATGGTATACAGACCAATTGTAATGGCTTTCAGGTTTGCTCATATTATTCTAGATATGATAGATCCTTTTCGAAAAATCAGAATCACTTGAAAAGCGGCACTTCAGCGTTTAATAAAACATAGTTTTATTGAAATCCCTAAATAATATATATAACAAAAGAAACTGGAATTAAATATTATTAATGACCTGTGCGGATGATACCAGCTGCTATCAAAGTTTGGATTTTCTTGAAAACATCAGGATTTTGCATGTGCTCTTGTAGGGCTGCAGGGTTTTGTTGAGCCTGTTGCAAGATACTTTGCATTACAGGATCTTGCATAATCTTTGAAACCTCAGGGTCTTTCATTGCTCTTTGATATGTCTCTTCAGGACTTTCATTTGTGTCTCCAGGCTGGAACCTTTGTGAGTTTGCTTTGTAATACAGTTGATCAATCTCTTTAGAGTTGACACCGTTATTCAATTCTTTGTCCTTTGCACGAACTTCTTCCAAGGTTTCTATAGCGGCAGCGAACTCTTTAACTGCGATTTGTGCAGAGGCTTTCCTTATATAGGCTCTGATGAAATTTGGATCCTTTTGAATTGCTCTATCACAATCAGCAATCGCTTCTGGGAAAGACATAAGCTTAGCCAATGCAGCGGCCCTATTAGAGTAACCTCTGGCATCCTCGGGTGCTCTTTTGATCATTTCAGTGTATGCTTTAACAGCATTTGGCCAGTCTGCTTTAGTAAAAAAATCTTTGCCTTCCAGACGAGCTTCTTCTGCTTTACTTGGATTAATATACGCTTCTGATTCCTGCCTTTTCAAGTCTTTTTCAGTGTTTCTTAGTTTATTCAAGACATCGGCATTTCTAAATTCAGTTAATGACTTTTGATAGTATTCAATTGATTTTTTCAAGTCATCCATCTTATGATACGCATTGCCAATGCGAGCGAACGACTTAGCAATTACCTTATAGTCCGCTCTTAATTCTCTTCCTTGCTCTACAGCATCGTTTAGAGTAGTAATAGCAGTTTCATAATCCGCCTTCTCGTATTCAGCAGCTGCTTTGTTATTCAAGTATGTAATATCTTTGTGAAGATCCCAAGCCTCTTGATATTTTACAATGGCCTCATCAAACTTGCGTGCTTTATACAATTTGTTACCCTCTGCCTTTGCTTCTTCTGCCGCCACTTGCGTTCCCTTCTCATCAACATCCATGGACTCTGGCTCTGCATCCTTTGATTCTTCTTGATTGCTAGACTCTTTTTCGACTTTTGGTTCCTCCTGTTTTGGTTCTTCCTGTTTTGGCGCATCACCTGGGTTCATGTTCAAGTCAATGCCCATCAATGTGGCCATTATAGTCATTAATCTCGGATCACTGAACAGATCTTGACTCAAAGCTTGTGGGTTGTTCCTCAGTTGCATCACTTTGGCAACAAGGGCTGGGTCTTTCATCATTTCTGCAGTTTTTGGATTTGCCTTCAACTTTTCAATCATGTTTGGATCGCTGAACATCTGACCGAGCCCCAAGTCGGGCATCTGCTGCTTCGAAGCCTGCGTTTGCTGCACTTGTGAAAGTCCATCCTTCGCAGCTTTGTTGCTGGCATCTAGTTCCAGAGCCTTCTCATAGCTCTTTTCTGCACCATCCAAGTTGCCAATTCCGAACTGTGCGGCACCGACTCTGTTATAACCTTTTGACCATCCTGGACTGATTTTAACACATTCATCAGCGTCCTTTAAAGCATCAGAGAATTTCTTCAATGACGAATAACAGGCCGATCTGTTGGAATACAAAACATGATTTGGTTTCTCAGACACCTCAATCCCCTTGGTAAATAATTCTACCGCTTTTTCATAATCCTTTGCGGCAAAGGCAGCATTACCCTGTTGTTTATACTCATCAGCGCTCATCTTGACAATTGCAAACACTAGTCAAATTCCTCTTATTATCCTGTAAGTTCCCTCTCTTCGTTGGCGTCTTTCAGTTCTTCGTCCTTTTTATACCTCTGAAGTGTTTAAATTCTGGAAAGTTCTACCCATTCTGGTCGCGAAGACCGTCAACAAAGATCGCGAATGCGATGAGCAGAAAAATTTCAGCAATATTGATGCGAAAACTGATAATGTTACCCACAAATCAAACGAATGAACTCAGTGACTGGGTTCAGTTAAAATCTGCTCCTATTTTGTAAACATATTTGTAGAATATGGATGCATTTGCTGAGGCTACTGCAAAATTTTCGCATTGGCTCAAGGCTGTAGGACATGTCGCAGTGTCGCCCAAGATTGGCATCGACGATAAAAGAGATGTGAACGAAGGCCGATGTGTCGTGACCACAGATGAAATTCTTCAGGGGGAAGTTATCTTTGAAATTCCAAGACAATCAATTCTTAACGTAGCTACTTCCAAATTGGTCGAGAATTATCCGGAAATACAAGAGATGCTATTGAAGAAATTGGATCACTGGGATGGGCTGGTGTTGTGCCTTTTGTATGAGATGAAGGTACTAGGAGACAAGAGCAAATGGTGGGAATACTTTTTAGTGCTGCCCAAGCAAGACAGTATTCAGATGCTAATGTTCTGGTCAGACGAAGAATTAGAGCTGCTGAGGCCATCGATGATTGTGGAACGAGTAGGCAAGAGTGACGCCAGAGACATGTTTGATAGGATTAACGGCTATGTAAAAGGCTTTGCTGGTCAGTTCGCTGAGGAACTGGGCCAAATCAAATGGGACGACTTCCTATACGTTGCTAGCGTGATCATGTCGTACTCTTTCGATGTGGAGAATGCAATTACAGAACAGGAAGAATTACATGAAGAGAACCAATCGCTAAGTGTCGAAAAGGATGGGTATATGAAGTCAATGATCCCACTTGCAGACACGTTGAACGCAGACACCAAAAAATGTAATGCGAATTTAACTTACGATGTCAAAGCTTTAAAAATGCTTGCCACAGATGACATAAAGAAAGGAAGCCAGGTCTATAATATATACGGGGAACACCCAAATGCAGAATTGCTGAGAAGATATGGTTATGTGGAGTGGGACGGCTCTAAGTACGACTTCGCTGAAATACCCATCACGCTAATTTTACAAAAAATCATTCAATACTTCAACGTTCACGAAGACTTGATCGATTCGCTACTCGAGATCATGAAGGAGAAGGCGCCTTTTTTTGAATTATTCGAAGGTGAAGAAGTAATTGTGGATTCTTACGACTGTTACAAAGATGGACAATTGCCATTGGAGGGTGTCCTACTGATCCAAATTCTATGCTTATATTTGCAAAAAGCTAATTCAAATACCTTTAAAGACTCACAAAAAGAAAAAGAGCTTTATGCTGTTGCAATAAAATCTGTAGAACTCATCAAATCGAATCGTGTCACAAGAAAATGTGTCGAATTATGGCAACTTTGTATTGAAGAACGTTTGAATGAGTACCCTACACATGCATTTCGAGAGGCTTGTCCCAACCATGATAGCTTTTCTGACGTTGGTGCTCTACGACAGATGATGGCTGATAAAGTCTTACAAAGTGAGGTTGAATCCTTGCAGAATTGTCTTTTTGCACTCGATCTGGAGTTTAGAACCATGAATGATTCCACTGCTCTTGAAAGCATTCAAAAAAGGAAAAGGGCTCAAAAGAAACAGAAGTTTGTGAAAAAGCCTAAAAATTAATTCATTTTTCATAGAAACAGAATATATAGTCTACTAGGTTGTAACTGGTTGAAGTCCTCATTTATAATAGCATTTGTCTTGAAGGAATCATCGGACGTCGCCACTATCAATACCTTGCTATTGCATGCCAGGTGAACGACACTATTTTCGTTGAATTTAGGCAACTGTTCAATTTTCTTACGCGACGCTATATTCCAACATGAAACACAGCCATCGGATCCGCCGGTATACAAAAAGGGACTACCAGGGATGAAACTAAGGGCATTCACCGGAAACACAAAATTAGTATCAATCAAGCTCATCCTATGGCATCGAAAGGCGAATTTTCGTGCATCGTCATCGAAATATTCAACCGCAACACGACCGTCCAGAGAGCTTGAAACGTAACCATCACCCTCAGGTGTTAATTTTACCTTCCTGGCCTGGTATTTCAAACCAGATTCAACTTCAAACCCACTATTATATTGTAAGGGTAGTTCAAACCAGGTTATCTTGTTTCCAGTTGTAGCGACAAGCAACTTATGCTCATTGGCATCCATAGACAATACTTTGGATCCATTTGCTAGTCTCCACCTACTGTTGACCATATTTGTGTTGCAGTCGATTATTTGTAGCCAGCCATCCCATGATCCACATATAATAGATTCACGATATCGACATATACTTGATATACCCAATTCGGCCTTACTATTGCCCACTACATAAAAACTTTTTGAATGGAAATCTACTTCTAGTATTTCCCCCTGGACACTACCGGCATACAACTTGTGGGTTACCAAATCGTAGCAGCAGCTTGTAAGTGCACAGTTGTGGACCAGTCGTACCTTCAATGTGACAACACTGTCCGGATCATATTCATATATCGTTACTGCGCCGTCCCAACTCGTCACTGCTACCAATGGCCTATCATCGAATAGTACAATACCGCTTATATAATCTTCAGGCCCAGGCTTGATTTCTCTCATCTCATGCTTTCCCATCGCACCATCAGAGACCTTTATTTGAGTCAATTTTTCCAAGAACGCCAGAGAGACTCATCGGTATACTATAGATTTATTTTCGGAAAGGTAATAAAGGGCTATTGTGTTACACTTTTAACTAAAAAAAGGATCTCATTGGAAAAGAACGACACTACGAAAACCATTCACAACAGTCGTTACCAGCTGATCTACGACATTCCTGTCAAAAGATGGATTCCGTGACTAGCTTCTTCTGGAATGAGGGATCAAAGAGAGTTGATCCCGCAAGTGGGGCAGTAAAACGTGTCAGCAAAGGGTCTGATCGCACTGACAAAAGTAGCTCTACAGAGAGTCGTCAGATTAAACAGGGTGAATCCCCGGGATCTGCCGGTAGTGGGATTGGTATTTCTTCGAATGTGCTTTCAAGCGCGGGGTTACAAAAGGCGATGACAGACACTCTAATAGAAAAGATTATCAAGATGGCATTATCACCGTCATCAGAAATGGCCGTTGATAATATAGAAAATAGAATGGCTGCTGCAAAAGATAGACCAAGTCTCTCTGTGCAGATAATGAGCAGGAATTTTGTTTTGATGAATTCAAGGCTAAGCTTACCCTTCACAATTATTAATGAGATAATAAGAATATTCGACTGGAAGAATCCTGCTTATACTATCTCGGTCATTTTCTTATATACTTACATCATTCTCAAGCCCATACCCACGATGACATCTGTGCCAATTTTTTATTTGCTTTTTGGAGTCATGGTTCCGCAATATTTGTATATTCACAAGCCTAACTACTGTCCGTTTTTAGACGTCAATCCAGTTCCATCAGAGGGCCCACCATTAAGAAAAGCAGAAATCCCTAAGCCTGTCCCTGAATTGAGTCAAGAATTTGTTTTGAATCTAACTGATCTACAGAACCACCTATTGATCTATGTCGGGATTTACGATTTTACCCATAATATACTAATTAAATTCGCATTCTTTCTTAATGAAAGAATATCTGCCTTCGTATTTATACTGCTCTTGGTGATAGCCTCGCTTAATATTCTCACGATAGATTCAGTTATCAAATTTATTCCGATTAAAGAAATTCTCGTTATAGCTGGTTGGGCATTCGCTATTTTGATGCATCCCAAAAACAGAGACCATCTCTTCTCTCATATGTATTCGGAGGAAACGCGGCTCAAGTTGCTAACGCTGACGAATAAATGCGAGACCTTTATCGAGAGACAGTTGGAATACACAGAAGCTAGAGAACATCGAGCAGTTGCAATTTTTGAAATACAAAAATTCAAAAGGGCTGAGAAAGGTTGGGTAACAGTAGGCTACTCTAGCGATGATTTCACGTTATTTTCGGACTTAAGAATTCGCGAATGCAAAATTGAAGATAAATGTGTTTCGTTATTGGAAGACGTCAAACCACCGGTGTCATGGGAGTGGATAGATAATGGTACCTGGTCTCTCGATCTAGATCCAACCGAATGGTTGGAACGAGGGTTCATAGAGTATGTCCACATTGATCAAGATACCAAATGGGTTTATGACCTGAACGTTGACGGCTCGAAGGGCAATTACCGTAGAAGAATGTGGACGAACGTTTGTGTCAGGAAAAAAGAGTTTGAAACTGTGGAAGATGATGCAATTCCGACAGATGATATGGAAGATTCTGTTATAAGCGCCAAGTCACATGGAGTAACAAGAGGCTCTCTTTCCGGGTCATCGGACGACCCACGTCCAGGTGTGAAGAAAATGAATTCAACATCATCACTTAATAGTACCATAAGCACTTCTAGCAGCTCTCACTCTGTGAAACCTGAATCTTCAAAAGCTGTTAGTAGCCTCGTCGTTGCGCTCAATGCTACTTCTTAACAAGGTCTTTGCATCATCTCTCATGCTCGGTTTAGTGCTGTTCCATGAAAGATTCCAAATTTAATGAAGAAGTTTTTCTTTTCTGACTTTCACTCTTTTTTGCAAGCAAACTAGCCAATGTGTTCGACTTTCTCTTCTTGGCGCGATCCTTTGCTGCATGCTTGGAAATTTTATTATCAATTTTAATCTCTGAGGCCTTGGGCCAGTTGGCAACAAATCGAGAGGATGTCGTTTCCTCCTTTGGATGCAGATCGTTCTTTTGAACAGAAGAATCCAATGGAAACTTAGCAACTCGTCCACAGTTAAGACATGTATATAGGAGACACCTCTGGTTTTCATGGATAGCGTCATCCGTCTGCTCTTCGATATGCATCTTTATAGTACGAGTAGGAATTCTTAAACAGCCACATGTACCGCAGAATTTAGAATCTGCTTCCGTGATTAATGTCGGAAGCTGTAGCTGGTACTTCTTGGTAGCATTTAGGAAACTTTTTAAATACAAGCCAGATAAAGCAGGCGCTTCTAGTGATGGCAGAAAGTGAACCAGGTTATATTTTTGCCTTAAATGCGTGTCTCTAAACTTAGCAGATTTTTGATGGTTGAGGGACATCACCTAAGTATTGAGACTCGCTTTTCTTTGTCAAGCTCTCAATATCTATATTTCCAGCGACTTTTCATTTTTTTATGAGATACTAACTCATCGCGAGCTAACCGAAAATAGTTTCATGCTTTGTCTGCTAGCGCAATATCACACAAAAAAGACGTGCATATTATACTTCAAAGATTATGTAACTAGAGATATGGATGGAGGATGGGAAGTTAAAAAGGTAATTAAATAGCCATCTGCAATTTTGAATCGCAATTGTCTTCAACGGTCATGCATTTTTTTTCGACTGTGGTTAATATGTTCGCCTTCTTGTAAAGAGATTTGCTATGGTAGTGTGAATCTGACGTGACCAGCTTTCGTTTTATTTTCGTTAAATTGGCATCAATCTGATCGCCTTTTTGAGATGCTGCCTCGGCTTCTTTAGTCGGGGTTTGTGGAGGAGTTTTCAATGCGTTGTTATTCTTTTGAAAATTTTTTTGTTCTTCAAGTCGTTTCTTTCTTAAGTCACTTGCTTCTCTTTTCAGCAGTCTGAGTTTATCTACTTGTTCTTGCGTCTTGAAAAAATCCGGTATCTGCTTTTCAAGATACGATACCCATGTATCACAGTCACACATCAGTTGATAATCAATAACCCCATGCCACGAAGAGTCACCTATCGAGGTTTTATTAACTAAAATGACAATGCCACCACGTTCGTGTACTTGTTTACTTATTTGTTTGACAACTCGTCTTACGCCGTCAACTTTCAAACTCGTCCCCATAATTATAAAAAAATCTGGTCTACCTCTCAAGATATCGAAACTCAGACCTTGTGCAATAAATTCGCAGGAAGGATGATTCTCACCATACAAAACGATATTGGGTCTTAGAAATCCTGTACTTTGGATGTTTCTTTTACCTTCTCGTGATCTTTTGTGATTCTTTTCTTCACATGATGGACACGTTGGTAGTTCACCTCTTCTAAATGAGCGCGACCAGAATCTATTCCATGAAAAGACATGGAAACAAGCAGTGCAAGCTAGTGTATTTAGATCTCCGTGCAATTGTACAACATCACAATTTTTCCACGTTGAATTCAAACGTTCATCTGAATCTGTTCTGTTATTTGACATTTCTAGTCCTAAGACTTCCTCTAAACCATCAATGTTTTGGGTATAACATCTCAGCAGTTTATTTCTATTTTTCAGATGTGCAATAAATTTATGCGTCTTTGTAGGCTGTGCTAGCTTAACACTTGAATATAATTTTTCCATGAATGCTGCGAATACTGAGATCTTGTTTTCATCTCTAAATAATGAGATATCAAACATTTCTTGACCTGATCTTATGGAAAGCTCTGGAAATTGCTTCTTAACTAAGTCGTAGAGCCCCGTCGAAGATCTGAAATCCGGAATGCCCGCATTACAAGATATGCCTGCTCCTGTGAGTACTATCATCTTCCTTGATCTGTTGAGTGCCCTGTTTATCTGATGGAGGGTCTCATCATCCCTATCAAAATCGATAATTGGTGTCAACCGCGAGGTTTTCAAATCAGGTCTCTGGCCTGCTGTGTATAAGGACGGCGTTCGACTAGCGGTGGGGCTAGGTGTTTGCTCACACCTCAAACAACCATTATCACTTGAGCTGGAGTCTTTTTCCTCTGCAGAGGATGGTGATAACCCCTCTATTTCTTGACTCAGTACTAACATTGGCATGGTTCCGTCAAAAGCGCCAATGCCCCTTATGGAATGTGGCCAAATATATCAGTATGTTGCTAATATGTTGACACTCTAAATGGCCAATGTCTGAATATTGGCTACCTTGTGTCTCTTTCACTTTAAACATAAACCTCAAATTTTGCTTATTATTGATCTTTTACTAAAATAGGAAATTTGTCAAAAATAACCCGGCTCAAGGTGCCAGGATGATGATAACCATCATTTAAGTAGGATGTATAATATGTAAATAGATTAGCTCAGCATCTAAATCGCAATCACTGTAGTTTTTTATTAGTTTCACACGAGGAATAACTATAGAGTAAACAAGCAAGAAAGAAATTATTATGCTCCTTGGCTATTAACTGCAAGCTCCATAATTAATCTTGTCGTTAGATGGAGAAATGGATAGGCGGAAAATGTGCTCATCTCATCTTCTGATACATTGGGATTCGTACATACTTCGCCGTGGCTACTTTCCCAACCATCGAATTTGAAATCTACCAAATAATTATTTGTTTCAATTTGAAATAGTTGTATAACCATTTTCATTAAATCTGGAATCTTTTCGTTGTTTCTATTTTGTGAAGCGTCATATTTCCATCTTACTCGGACAGTCCAAAGGTCCTCTTCTGAAGGCTTTGCCCATTCTGCACCCAGATTCTTCAAAGCAATATAAATTTCTCCCATAACATCTAAAGGATAGGAACGAGACCTTATCCCAAAATGCCATCTCGTTTTAGATTTTTTATTGCCCAGAGGCGATATTTTTGATGCTGCAGGTAAGCCTTTAGCCAGCATATTCGCCCTATGGATCTGAGGTAATGAGGTTGGTAATAAAGAGATTGTTGAATCCTCTTCTTTTGATTGATCATTGAACGAAAGTTGATGATAAGTCCTTTGAAAACTGTCAATTTTTTTGACATGATGGTTATGCGAGCCGGAATTACCATCATGACTAATCTTTTGTTGGAAAGTTGGTGGTGATTGCGCCAAAAATGTATCCAGTTCATCACATGTATTTTTATCATTTTTCAAATCTTTAATTAGAGATTTGTTTTCCTTAATCAATAAGTATGCATCTCTAATTTCGTTTAACGTCGAGTTATCCTTGTCAGATTCTAATGCCTCATATATCTCATCCCTCTCATAACCCATTGTCTTTGACAATGCATTAACTAAATCATCATCAATATCCTTCCTTTCCAGAGGATTATCCAGTGCCACTTCATCCCTTTCCTGATCATCGCTATGTTTAAAATCCGGTGGCAATAGGTATTCAGGCAAATCAACTTTGAACCAGTCATCCTCCATAATTCCATGGATGCTAATTCTGTTTAGGGGATTTACAATTAACATTTTCTTAATTAGTTCTGCCGCTCCACTCGATAGAAATTTCGGTAACGTGTAAACACCATTGCTGATGTTTTTAAACAAAATTGGGATGCTCTCATCATCAAATGGTAAACGGCGACAAAGCATTACATACAAAATAACACCAGACGACCAGACATCAACCTCAGGACCCGCATACAGCTTACCACTGATAACTTCAGGAGCTGCGTAATTTGGTGAACCGCAAGAAGTCTTCAGAAAATTACCGTCGGTCATAATGTTTGATAACCCGAAATCCGCAATCTTCACATTGAGATGTTCGTCCAGCAATAAATTTTCTGGTTTCAAATCTCTATGAACAATCTTGTGTCTATGACAATATTCGACAGCACTTATGATTTGCTGGAAGAACCTGCGTGCTTCTTCCTCACTCATCTTATCTCTCTGAACGATGTAATCAAACAACTCGTTGCCCGCATACTCAATGACCATTATAATTTCATCCTTGGATTTTATAACGTCATACAATTTAATAATGTGCGGATGCCTCAACAGCCTTAGATACGAGATTTCTCTCTCGATTCTGCCCTGCATATCGCTCTTTGCGAGCACTTTTTTGTTGATGATCTTGAGCGCAACTTTTTGTCCGGTGGTAACATGGTAGGCAAGCTTTACCTTACCAAAAGATCCTTCCCCCAAGGTTTTCACTATTTGGTAATTACCAATCCTCGAACCGTCCGTCAGAGTCGATTTCTGTGAATGCCCATGACTATGAGAGTGTCCACTACTATGATGGTGATGGTGATGGTGATGGTTTCGTTGCGATTCTGTATTATCTGAGCTGTTCATCTTCTTTAGAATATTGTGAAGACCCTTTTTTCAAAATGTCCCTGTGTAAAACCAGGAAAGTGCTCTATCTATGCACAGTTCTCTCCTTCTTTTTATCCTGCCTGTTGCCTTAAAACAATTTAAGTATCAACGATGCACTATAGTACCTCAAAGGAAGTCTATTTCTCACTCTCTGTCGTCTTTAAAAGAGATAATAGTCGACATGCAAATCGTTACTGGGGGGTATTTACCAAGATAAACTTTCACTACAAGGTGTATCAATTTGTACGATTTACCCCAAATGACGAATTTGACGAGACTGGAACAATATCAAGTAGGTTTGCATGTCAAGTGCCCTTACGACACCTTTTGGCTGTTCAACTAGTGTACTTTAGACCAGATGGGATGCATGTACAAGGTGACCTTTTAGCTAAGTCTTGTAGTAACAGGTTTTGACAGCAATTTTAGCCGCTGTGAAATTAAGGGATCTCGACATGTTAAGAAAAACGTAAAACCGATTCAACAATGATGGAAAAGAGAGGTTTTCCACAAGGACCAGCATTTGCAGTGTAATCGAAAGTAGAAGCTAGGTGAATACGAGGGCATAGTTGTTGAACTGAGCAGGAAATGGGAGATCTAGCACCATTTCAAGAAGAAAACGCGTATAATACGTTGCCACCAGACATCGTGCAGGAGACCCTACCGTTTTTGTCTCCTGCTGACATCAGAAACCTTTCCGGTACTAATAGATACTTTCATAAGTTGCTCAATTATGGTTCATCCGAAACACTATGGCAAGAATTGTTTCATAAGGCCTACGGGACCCCGCATACAAACGATGAACCGTTTCAGGTTAAAGACTCTGAAGAGACCCGAACATGTTGCGAGGCCATCATGATGGAGAACTTCTCTGATGCCTCGTGGCAGGAGAGGTTCATCATACGCAGCGAGCGAGCCCAGATTTATACATGGGGATGCCTTAAGCACGCAAGATTAGGCTACACAGCGGCGTCCAATGGAAATATTAGGGTATCCGATTTGAACAATGTGGGCGCGAGGCAGCCGAGATTTGGCATAAATCGTCCAACACTTGTTCCATGGTACTCGAAAGACGATAGCGAATATCTCAAGGAGTCCTGTGTTGTTCAGATATCTAGCGGAGGATTTTCGTTCCAAATACTAACGAAAAGTGGGAAGCTGTTCTCTACAGGTGCGAGCTTCAGTGGAGGACACAGAGGTCCTGGAGTACAAGAAGGAGAGCATGACTACAATCCGTTCAGGGAGGCAATTCATGACCTGGAGACTAGGATCCCAATTATACGAGGAGGCGGCAGAACGTTCACGACAACGGGGACCTTTCCTACCTCTTTGTATGGTCCAACTCCGACAATGGGGCCTCATGGTAATATATATGAGGAGTTGGAAGAAATGCAGAGAAAATCCACGGAAACCATACCGAATAATAGCAACATAAGAAGGATGTTTACTAGAGATTGCTTTGACATATTTACTTCAGAAAACAGGTCGATGAGCATCGATCAGGAGAAGCTAAACCTCAATAAATACGTGAGTGTCTCTTCCGGTAGGAGTCACTTCCTAGCACTTGACGAAAAAAATGAGGTATATTCGTGGGATTCGCCAGAAGCGGATTATGGCGTTAGAATTCTCTTTAAGGGCCTCCCTCCAAGATCCACGAATCCCATATTAAAAATTGGCTGTGGATGGGATTTAAATTGCGTTTACATTTACGAAATTGGACTAGTAATGTGGAATAAGCGCACGCCATGCAAGAAGGGTGAAAGCTGGTCGGATGCTATTTACGAAGTGGTTCCCGATACCAATGAGATAAGTGGGCCCAATAAAATTGTTGACTTTGCTTGTTTTCAAGCCAATTGTGTGTTCTATGTCACGAACGAAAATAACAGATTATGGAAATACGCCGGTGGCATCGCAACGCCTTTAGATATTCCACTAGATGGAAGAATAATAAAAGTTAGTGTTTGCTTTACCTCATTAGTAATTTTTACAGATCAGCACTGTTATACCCTAAATATTTCCATTGACAACGTGGATATGCAATCAATGACAAAACTGGATCTACCTGATCCAGACGATTGTATCGTTTCACTGGCCTGTGGCGATTATCATACCATTGCATTGACTCAAAAGGGTCAGATTTACTCTTGGGGATTGGAAAGTCAACTTTGTGGCTGTCTGGGCCTAGGATCCGCGGAAGATATCATTGACCATGAACGGCTGGGAAGATGGGATGGCATCAGAAACATGAGGGTTGAAAGGCCCATGAAAGTTAATTTAGATGATGGATATGTCTGCGTCGGAGTCTGCGCTGGTGGATGGCAATCTGGCGCCTTGATAATCAAAAAGTAAAACTCTAAATATTTAACTAGCCTTACGTAAGTTTCTACAAAACTTATATCAACCCTAGGTTTTTTGCATGAAACTCGGCATGTTCTGGCACAAACGTACTAATGAAATAATATGAATGATCGTATCCGTCTACAAGTCGAACATCAATATTACCATCCCAGCTACTATTTCTACTTGCCTCTATAAAAAGCTCTGTTTTCAAATTTTCTTTCAAGAAAGGGTCATTCGTCCCCTGATGGATCAAAATTCTGTCGTTTCTCGTATTTTCCACTGTTTTAATCAAATAGCAAGGATCATACTGATCCCACCCATTCTTATCATCACCTAGATACCCCTTGAATGCTTTTTTTCCCCATGGAACGTTGCTAGGATTGACAATTGGAGCAAATGCAGAGCAGGACTTATATCTATTAGCTTCGTAATTTTTTAAAAATCCCGTTAGAGCACCACATCCGCCCATCGAATGCCCAGTGATAGCAACATTGTCCAAAAAATCGACGTTTGCACCTGAGAACTTGGAAATGAACTCATCGAGAAGAACTGGCAGTTCCTTGTGAATATAATTATACATCATGTAATGCTTATCATATGGCTTTTGGGTCGCATTTATATAGAATCCAGCACCAATACCGAAATCCCAAGATTTTTCTGGATCATCTGGTATCTCTTCACCGCGAGGGGATGTGTCTGGAAATACCATGCCAAATCCATACTTGTCCGCTTGAAATTGCCAGAATGCCTTTTCAGAAGCATTGTCAGGACTACAAGTTAAGCCCGACAAATAATAGATCATTGGAATCATCTTTCCTTTATGTTCAGAATAAAATTGCACAGGCAAATACACATTCACATCCATATTCGAGCCAATAAGTTGTGAGAAGTGGGATAGTTTCAATAGTTTCCCACCACAGGTCGCTACTTCTTGCCTCACTTTGAATGACATATTCTGAGCACTGATATTATATTTCGAAGTAAAGACGCTGGATATTTTCAAACAGATACTCTACGATCAGTAGAATCCTGAGTATCTTCTCAACTTCATAGAAATTCTTTATACATGATTTAAGTTAAGTGCTTCCCCTAAAACCAATTCGTCGTCGGGTAACCGTCAACTGTTGAAAACTATTGAGCAACTGGTCAATGTATTGGAGCTACAAAAAGTATACATCATCCAAGCGCCTGTGGCAAGCTGTTTTAGGCCCATCATAGGGTTTATCATTGGGCTATACCTGTACATCTTGAGTTGATATTTCCTCCTTCGACGCATCCATTGTCCCCTGGATTGGGGGCTCCTGTGAAGCTTTTTCTTCAATTTTTTGCTGATCAATATCACCAATATCGTCATTATCGACAGTCTTTTCATCATCTTCAACTAGTTTGGCATCCGAAGCCTCCCTTTCGTCCTCATCCACAACAGCGAAATCTATTGGATCAAATTTCATCCTCAGACGATCTCTAATGTTTGCTTCTTGTGGAGTTGGATTTCTCAAAGTTATGTTTATTTGGTCAACATTATGCTCTCTCACCAAAGGTTTGATGACATCATTTACACGCCTACGCCTGAGTTCGATACGTGAACGCAATGGCTTGAAGTATGCTATACTATCCTTATTGTTTAGGACCATCGCCAGTTCACCAAAGGATCCAGCGCTGCTCTGTGTTGGCACTTGTTTCATATCAAAATCTCTCAGCCTTTGAAATTTATACCTTTTGCCTTCGTTTTCATCTTTAGCGAGGTTTTCTTCAATACTTTTTTCGACATCTTTTGATAATATATCTGAATCCTTGTTATCGGTCGTGTACATAGAAATCCATTCATCTTCCTCCAATTCTACGGGTCTAAATACGGCAGTGGACAAGGCTAGCTTCTTCTTTTCAGCTTTTTCAAGTGCAGCACTGCCAACTAGTCTCAATGAGAAATAGTTCTGATCCATCGATGCCGTATCTGGCAGAAGGTTCCAAGACCTAACTGCTCGGACCTTTTTCTTTATTGGATGCTGAAGCTTTGATAGGTCTTTTGTCATAGAATCAAAGGTATTTTCAACTTTTTCAAGGATCATGTTTGAATTCAGAGGTTCCTCTTTATCTTTGAGATCTGATATTGTTCTCTTTTTCTTGTCCTCAGTGAGTCCATGCCCATGAGAGGCAATTGCTGTGGAAACATACTCAGTCCTTCTAAGGAAAGTGACTTTCGACATGTCAGCCTTAGGGAGTTTGTCAATTCCAGGTGCTCTCAGTAGGACACGATCTTCAGGTGCTAGTTTTACACCTTCTAATTCGTAAAGATATTTCGTGTCCATGTTGTTCAGCATACCGGGAAACTTCATCAGATCCAGAGGCATTCCCAAATCATCGTTTAGCTTCGTTAATGGTGTCACAGATGATTTAGTATACAAAGAAGTTATAAGTTCGGCAGAGTCCGCATGTTCTTCTGGGCTTACTTTATATTTCAATAACTTCGGTGGTAGTAGCGGAGCAGGCAGGTTATTCTCATATTGTAGTTTGGCAATATAGTCCTGCTTCCTGGACATGTTAACTTAAGTTAGATTTGCGACAGGGTAGCACTCAATTAGTTATGATAAAACTGAAAACACTAGTTGGTAGTATATATCCACTATTTGGTTGTGTCATCATTTCTATTTCGTCAATTAACTGGTGCAAACAAAGTGCTAAAATTTCAAATTTGCCGGGTAACAAACAAACAATCATAAAATCATACTCTAGACATACTTACATAATAACATATTTACAAACCTATTTACCTATGAGCTATTGGTAGCTATTGGTAGCTATTGGTAGCTTGGCGTACTTTTCCCACGATTAGTCGCGATCATCTTTGGACTGGACGATTCTCTCGGACATTTCAATCTTAGGTTCTGTGCCATCTTTAGGGATGACTTTCTTTTCAGATTTCACCAAGACAGTTCCGTTGTCATAGTAAGTCTTCACTTTCTTGAGCTCCTGCTGGCCTTCTGGAGTATAGTTGAAAGTAACCGATTGGGATGTCCCTACAACATTTTTGTCGGAATTTTCTTCAAGTGAAGGAGAAGAGTCAAACATCAAACTTTCTGGAGTTAAAACTTCAGCCTGCACCAACTTCGATTGGGATTGCTGTTTTTCTAATTTTTTTTGCTTTATTAGCTGATTCATATGCAATCTCCAATTCAAGAATCCTGTATATTCCGGGAAAAACAAGCCCAATGTGTGATCCTTATCGTTTTCCACCTTCTCCTTTGTCAAAGTCGAACCCAGTGCGCCTTCTTGACCCTTTAATCTTTTGGCGACAACTGACTCAGGAAATAAACATCTCCACCACCCCTTGGTATTCCAGGCGGATAATCCACCCACCGCTTGGCACTCAGAGAATTGCGACTCTGTCGGGGTTTTGTAGCTGTAGAGACCTGTGACACCTTGTTTGATCATTTCTTCCGAGGTGAACGGATCATCCATTAAATGGCGAATCCGATTGGGGTTTCCGTACCCGCCTGGCAGCCCCAGTACGTCAAATAATGATCCCACAGCATCTGAAGCATTTACAGCAAAACTTTCCCAAACATCTTTGTCCTTGTTTGTATCGTATTTCGAAAGCTGACGCCAAAATCTGTTAGGATCATCTACTGCGTGAGACCACAACGATGATGAATCGTCCCAGATAGATGACACCGAGTCCCTTATATTTGACATCTTGCCGGAAACTAGGCCCTCGGTTTCTTCTTTTAGAATCTCCTCATTCACAGCCTGAACTCCTGAATCGTCCTCACCAACAAACAGACCCATTGTTAAAGAACTTCTTTTGGTCAAGTTTGGGTTGTGTCTATTTTATTTATTTTGAAATTTGCTCCTTGTTTATCACTGCACCGCACCCGAAGATAGTAGCGCTGACGGCCATGCGTGCTGGAATAGTAAGGAAACACCTGCAGAGCCCTATGAACGCAAATTGATTTCGATGTGCAAGACTAATCTTGACAACTGTAAGCCTGTGATGGTCGTTGCAGGTGAGTTAGGCATATCTTGCGATCGTGGAATGATCAGTTGCATCCTACCATCGCCAACTTGCCAAGCCAATATTGCAAGACACGCTAGATCAACCGAAGCTGTCAACGAAATTCGTTGGCATCAGCAATATATGTAGCACAAGATGTTCTATGCGTTATGATTAAAATTTAGTTTATACATTTACAGATTCACATCCTAGCTGCAGTGCAGGGTTTGGTTGAGATGCGCTAGTCATCATTTTCTGAGAGTTCTTCAACAGGTGGGTCCTCATCTTGGTCCTTGTCGATGTCTTCAACTCTGTTCAATTTCTCAATTTCTTTTAGTTGTTGTTTGACCTCCTCATCTTCCTCCTCCTGCTCCTGATCTTCGTCCTCGTCCTCGTCCTCGTCGTCATCCTTGTCTTCATCATCGATATTGTCTTCATTGTCATCACGTTCAGTAGCGTTCTCTGTGTCTTGCTCTTCTTCGGCTTTCTCAATTCCCGCTTTCCCGAGCCTGCCATTGGCATCTGCCGATACCTGCCCACCAAATGGTAACGTTGATTGTCCATTTGACGTGGCAGCAGAGTACCGGACTCTATTTTGCTTGACAAGAGTTCTCAAGTTCTTCGTCTTCGGAACGACGTCTTCCAGAAATTGGTAATTCTCCCTTCGAGAAACGCACTCCGCTATATTATCATAAGTAAGCCTTACGTTTTTGCCACCAGTGTTTTTACTCGACAGGTGTGACAGTGCCAACATCTCTTCAGTTATTGATTGAACAAACAGTTCGGTAGCAAACGCAGCCGCCACAAAGGCACTGCTAGCAGTTAAGATATATTCGGGATCACTCCTTGCGATCTTTTTTAATTTAGATATAGGCAAGTGTGGAGAAACCTCCCTTAACTTATCGGTGATGTTCTTGCCTTCGCGATCTAATTCGTCATTCACCTCGGTTATTTCATTGGTGCCGCCATTTTCACCCGTCGTGCTTGCTACTTCATCAATTTCCATGGGATCGTCCCGATTCCCGTTTGATTCAGTCACGTCACTCATACTGTCACTGCAGCACGTAATCACTGGTGATATCAATGATCTTTTGGTTAATCCTCTAGTGTTTTCATGTTTTTAAAAAATCGTTTCGCGCTATATCTCCAGATGGAAGAATTGCATTCAGACCATAAAAGATTCCCCCGAAAACATGAAGACACAGGCCAACTGCTGCTAAGTACCAGCGTAATATCTGGAGCATTGCCAGTGGGCACGCAAGAGTCTAGCATCATGGACTACCGCAGACTTTATCTGTGCACTGCTCGCGTCGCTATCTCTGTCCGGCTCTATTTGAGTTTTATGCTTATCGCCTCGGACAGCGATTAGAAAATTTGGGGGCACCATATTTGCAGTAAACCTGAACTTACTATGTTTTCCAGTTGGTCAACGAAGACTCTACGTGATATCGATTCTAGGAGTAGCCAGATAATTGGGTGTGCATTGTTACTGGAATAAGTGTATTAGGCCTTGAAGGTTCTTGTCGGAGATGTCCTTCTCTTCCACAAGTCAAAAGGCCTCCTCAAAGAGGCAAGATCGCGGTGAAGATGATAATGCTGGCACATTCCAAATAAAAAGACATGGTTCAGAGAGGAGCTCTAGTAGATGCCAATTTGACACGATCAGTGCGCAGGAGGTTGCAGAACGCGTGGAGGTACATCTATCGACAGCTCTCCCGCCATGTGATGTGATGTTTCCTTGGCTTCATGGGTATTCCACCTCTGCGCCCCCTCGATATCAAGATGCCATTACGATTGTACGTGCACAGCCGATGTCGAAGGATTGGGTTCAAAATTCTGGCATTTTGAAGGGTTCAATGGATCCCCACGAGTTTTTGATGACTTGGACAAACGATAAGCATTTCCGTCATCCGGATAAAAAGGAATCGGCACTGATTTTGAGAAATTTGATTGTACAGCAGCTTACTAGTATCAACGAGATATTCAGTGATGATGATATTGACGATGCTGTTGAATTGTGTTTGGAATACAACGTCTTGCCATTCCTCACGACAGATGCATATGCAAGACACACATATGGTATGAGAAATACTTGGAAAGTTTGCAATAGTTACCAAAAAGAAAATGGGAGCTCTAATAATGTATCTAACAGTTCTAGACAACCGGGAGCCTTTAGAAGATTCGATATCCAGCCTGCGAAGATGATAGAAATGTCAGCCACTATTGTAATATATAGTTTGTTAGAGAAAAATCATAAAAATGATGAAAATAACACTAATAGTTCTGAAGGCAGATGTCAGCAGTTGGCAATCCTGTTGAAACTAGCATTAAAATTTGTCCAAAGAAACTATGATGCAAAAGAGAAAGTTTTGCATGATATAAGAATACTCAATTATTCATCAATCACAGAGTTTCCCATAGGATTAATGGGCACTCCACCAATGCCGATAACGACTCTAACTAAGCCTTCACCGCAGCAGCTGGTATCACAATTCGACGTCGCATCCTTTAATAATTGGGACAGAGATCTGCTTTATCGCGAAAAACTGGAAATGTCAAAGATGTCTTCCGCAACATGCATTACTGATGAGTCGTCTGTGTGGTTTGGTAATTCCACTGACTATCAAATTTATAAATTACTGGCCGATAATCAGCGGTTCCATGAAAATACTCAAAAGCATCCAACTTATTACTCAGTAGTTAATTCAATCGTCGATATACGTGACTTGAAATATAACTCTAACGATGAAGCATCAATTGATTCAAGAATTTTCAATATACCAAACACTAGGAAGCCCTGGGCTCTCATGATTCGATGTACTGATAACTCTACCCCTACGACCTTAAAGAAACTATGGGAAGTCATGACACTTCTTCTAGAGAGTGATACGTATACCCGTATAGAAATGGACTTCCCTAGCTCGGGTACGATAACATTAGGTTCCCTTAACATAGAGGTTATCAGGGTCATCCTGAACACTTGTTTTGTCATTTATCAAATATCAGAGCAAACAAATTTTGGAACTTTAGTCCACTGCTCGGATGGATACACCGAGACAACTTTCTTATTGATGGCTTATCTCATTTTTTTGTGGGATTTACCTTTGGAGGACACAATGATAAATTTACACTTGAAGAAAGAGCGTCCTTTCTTCCTTTTCCATGTCGATCTACAAGTATTGGGACATCTACAAACTTTGCTCCGTAATTTTAGTCCTAGAAGGCCGGAAAATGCAAAGTACTACACTCACAATAAAGAGGGAAAATTCGAATTTTTAGACATTACTGCTGAAATGTTCAGCAGAATCTTCCTTTACAAAATACCGATGGAATCAGACTTTACGAACCTAAAGGGGCCCCTACCTTCACGAATCTTGTCGCATTTATACTTGGGGTCACTCGAGCATGCGCAATCACCTTCCCTATTGAAAAAGTTAGGCATTCAATACATTGTTTCTGTGGGAGAAGTGCTCTCGTGGACAGATGGATTTCATGATAAAAGAGTAGTATCACCTAGTACATCCGTAGCAATACGAAGCTGTATCAATGGTGACAAAGATAGTAGTGTAAGAAGACCGACACCCTCAGAAAGAAATAGGATCTGTGATGAAAAAGATTCTTGCATTGAGATTTTCCAAAAAGATGGATTCAAAATTTTGAGAATAATGAATTTGGGGGACAATGGAAAAGACACACTGACTCATCAATTGGAGCAAATCTTGTCATTCATAGATGAAGCATATCAGAAAAAGGGGAAAGTACTAGTTCATTGCATGGTTGGAGTCTCTAGGTCTGCTACGGTTTGCATTGCAGAATGTATGAAAAGGTTACATTGCGATATCCTTCGGGCATATTTATTTGTGAGGGTGAGAAGACTGAATATTATCATCCAACCAAATTTGATGTTTATGTATGAGCTTTTAAAATGGCAGGAGTTTCAAGGGCAGAAAAGAAATATTGATTGGCATATTCTTTGCAGGTCCATTTCAGAATTAAATAATAATTATATATAGGTCTCCCTGAAATGGGGCTTGGCAAATTTCATCGTACACACTTAATAGGAAAAATAAGCTTATGAATCTTTGAGAATATATATGTAGCTTTATACAAGAAAGTGCTCTAGTCCAATGAAGCGTACTTTAGTAGATGATTTGGAATAATATCGTAAAATTTCTTTTCTTTCAACCATTTTTTTGATAGCACTCTTTGCGAATACTTGAATCCTGAGTCACAAAGGATTGTTGCAACATTTGACCCCTCCGGCAAATCTTGAGCAACCTTGCAAGCAGCCACTACGTTAAGTGCGGAAGTCCCACCAACATAAATACCCTCCTCATCTAGCAATCTATAGATCATAACGATCGTCTCCTCATCAGGAACTAAAACTGCATCGTCAGTGACTTCTAAACCGCTTTTCAAATTTGCTGTAATCCGTTTGTTACCAATACCTTCTGTGAAAGACGACCCTTCAGCTTCCAATGTTCCATACTTTACGTACGAGTAATTAACCGAACCAGGTGCGTCTGCGACAACCAATTTACATTTACCACCGGTCGCCTCATGTAGATATCTAGCAACACCCGCAAAAGTTCCACCAGTTCCTGAAGAACAGGTAAATGCATCCGCAGAAAGTCCGCCGTCTTGCAATTGTTTCAAGATCTCAGGTCCCGTGGTGTGGTAGTGAGCTTGCCAGTTTGCAGGATTATCAAACTGATTGGTCCAGGCGGCATTTGGCAGGCTTTTCGCTAAATCTCTTGCCCTATTGTTAAAATTTAGCGGGTTGCTAATTGGTACCACGGGAACCCGATGAACTTCCGAGCCTAGGCTTCGCAATAGATCAGATTTATTTGGCGATTGACTGTCAGGCATAAAGAAGACTGTGCGATAACCACGGGACCTTGCGATATGGGCCAATCCTATTGCAGTGTTACCGGCCGAACCCTCCACAATAGTTGGAGAGGGTTTGCTTGGATCAATTTCTCCTTGCTTTTCAGCTTGCTGAATCAAGTATAAAGCGGCTCGATCTTTGACTGAACCTCCTGGATTTTGAAATTCCGCCTTTCCCCAGACATTACGACCCAGTTGTTGTGATAGTTTGTTGAGTTTTATCAACGGCGTACTGCCGATTGCATCAGTAAGACCCTTTGAAGCCAGAATTCCATTACCAAAAGCCATAGTGGTTTGGTCGACGCCCCTTTCAACAGCGGTTTAGCTCTCGTTAAACTAAAAGTGTTGAACTTTTTCGATTCTTCCTGTACAGGGGCAAAAAAAAATGCTTAGTACACAAAATAGAGCGAAAAGAGAATGTAGTATTTACAGATTTATTTAAGTTTCATTGCGGATAAACACGCCATGAGTTCAGCCAGCAATGTGGGTGGGTTCCTTCGGCCTTTCTTGAACTAGCAAGTAGCCTGCATCCTTTTTCGTCTTAGATCGCGTCTTCCCCAGCATCTTGATCCTTTCCATCAACTGAGCAACCTTGGTTTCCTCTACAGGCTCGTCCCATGGCAATTGGTCACTCTCCTTCAAAAGCCTCCTTATCGCCAAGATCTCAGCCGAAAGCTGTTTTTCCGATTTCCCCAAGAGCATTTTCTTGACGTTTTGCAACGTGATGGGTTTGTATGCGGCACCCTTCTCCTCGTCATGCAATATGTTCTTGACGGCAATCCACAGCTTCATGTTACCCCTCTGAATGTTTCCCTGGGCGTCCAAGACCGGTGTTCCGACCAGCTCTAAAATCGATTGTCTGGCTTTATCACCAAGTCTTGGCTCCAGGTGCAGTACACGTGTGTAACCGCCATCTCTACCCAGGTATCTTGGTGCGATTTCGCTGATCAGACTTTTCATCAGCTTAGAGTTATCCCCCGACAAAAACAATCTTGACTGAATCTGCGCTGCCAGAGGCGAGCTTGGGGTTTGATGCACCTTCTTGGCCCATGTGATCACCCTCTCGGCCAGTCTTGAAGCCTCTTTGCACTTCTCATGCGTTGACGTTATTGTGCCATGTTGCAGCAGCTGAGAAACAAGGTTCTTCAGTAACGCTTCCCTATGCGGTTTCGTACGCGATAGTTTCCTAGCCAAACCAATAGTCATATCTACCACGAGCACACAAACGACGATAGAGCTACCGGAGTCACCACAATTCTACAACAACTCTGGAACAAACTGTTTCTATATCTCGCTTTTGCAATTTTTCATCTTTCTAGAGGTCTATTCCATTTCATGAACAAAGTCGTTTTGTACGTACACAGGGTAAAGACAATTTGCTCTATCTGCGTAACGCACCAACCTATGAATACCTGTCAGCACTACTCTACACTCTTTGTGCTGATTATTTCCAACGATGCGTTAACAAACCTCTGCTCGAGCTGTTACATAGCCAGTTCTTGTCCTGTTTGTTTCTGTCCATCTTGTATTGCAACGAATACACTTACTGGGAAAACTAAACCTGAAAAGCGCACGTAGCATTATCAGGCTGCAAGGCCATAACGAAGTCATAAAGAAGAAGGAGTAACAAATATATCAAATGGTTTTAGATCCTTCGCAGTACCAGGACAGGAGGACCTGGAAAATGACACCAGCCATGCTGAGAGCAAGGCAGCCCTTCTTCAAGATGAACATGGTAGGCTTGGGGCTACTTTTGGGGGTAAGTGCTGGCGTCTATGTCTACACATACAACTTTCTGCACAAAGACAACGATTTTGCAGACGTTCCAATTCCGCCAATTGACGAGAAAGAGCTGGAACAGCTCAAGAAAGAGTACGAGACGCACAAGGCAAACAGAGACAAAAAATGATGTGTCGGTATACGGGGCCTTTTTCTGTACGTATGTAAATAGTCAAGTAGTTGCTGCCATTACGCTTGTGTGCGCATCTGCGTCAGCATGCTTTTGTGTTGTTTATCTAGCGATAACGTCTGGGGCCGTTTTGCCCTATTTTTCACGTCTATTAAAACTCATTTAAATGCTTTCACAGCAGCAGACAGCTCTTGATGCACTCAGGTACTGCATATCCGCGGAAAAGAACCACCAAGAGAGCCCATGAAGTATACTTTAGAGGACCAGATTGTGCTTATTACCGGCGGGTCACAAGGCCTCGGTAAAGAGTTTGCGTTGAAGTATTACAATGAATCTGAGCGTTCCAAAATCATCATAGTCAGCAGGTCGGTTGAGAAACTGGAAAAGGCAGCTAGACACATCACAAAGACGGACAAGACGCGCCAATTAACCTCAAAAACCAAGTTGTCAGATTCCAGTGAAAGAGTTTTCTACGCACCCTGCGATATGTCAGAACACGAAAGTGTTGCAGAGTTGTTTGCCATCCTGTTTGCAGTGGATCTGTTGCCAACGCAGGTCCTGGCATGCGCAGGGGGATCTACGCCAAAACTTTTCAGGGACCTCACCGGCAGCGAGATCGAGATGGGTATCAGAATGAACTACATGAGCACTGTTTTTCTGGCCAACAAGGTGACACAATTATTGCCGCACAGCCATCTTATCTTGTTCTCGAGCGAAACCGCATTCTTTCCGTTCATTGGGTATGGACAATATGCCCCATTGAAGGTCGCGATAAAGGCATTGACGTCAATTTTAAGACAGGAGCTCACCGAGGGCCGAGTTTCTTGTGTTTTCCCCAGTAATTTTGCCAGTGAGGGCTTCACAGTGGAGGAGACCACAAAACCCGCCATTACAAAGCAGATCGAGGGCCCTTCAGAAGTCATTTCGAGCAAGGAGTGCTGCGACAAGATTGTATGGTGGCTTTCTAGGGGCTACGATGACGTCTCTATCGGCCTCCTCGGCTGGGTTCTCATGAGCACGGATATGGGTCTAAACAAACATCACAACTATTCGTTTCTATGGTTTTTGCAGATCTTGTTTGGCACATTAGCCAACCTGCTCATTGTGCCCTTCTACATGATGAAATGTACCTACGACATCAAGAAGTGGTCCAAAGAACAGCAGCGCAAGAAGCACAAGAATTGAGGCTACAATGGCCAAGTGGAGCTCCTCTGCGCTCTCTGTATCGCTCTACCCTCTTAGTTATCGCTACTGCTTTTATATTGTATTGTTCCGTAGTGATGCCAGTCGTGATGCGCTCGGTAAAAAAATGAAAATTTTCAGATTAAAGCGAAAAAGCAAGTGTGCGATGAGATGGAAGATTGTAGGTATTTCACGTATGACATTTCACATCTGAAAAGGAGAAGAGTATTTTTCTGTGGAGCAAGATACTTAAGAGTTGCTTATTCGTGAATCAAACCATTCAGCATTGCAATGTATACCTGTAATTGTTGCGCGATACAGTTTGAGGCCGGTGAGGCTCAACGTAAGCATATGAAATCAGATTGGCACCGCTACAACTTAAAAAGAAGGGTAGCGAACTTGCCACCTGTTTCAGAGGATGTGTTTGTATCCAAGGTCCAGGTCTTGGCGAAGGTTGAGAGTGAAGATAGCGGCAAGAACAAGCAGATGACCAAGAAAGAGCTGAGAAGAAGAGAAAAGGAAGCATTATTAGAGAAAAAAAGGCAGTTGCTGAAACTTGCAGAAGAAAACGCAAGAATAAATTTCCAAAAACAACAGAAGCCGGGACTAGAAGAGTCGAAAGTTAACAATGACGAACCAGAAGCAATAGCTACGCCGGTAGAAGAAGAGTCGCCGGTTCAGAAACCACTGGAAGCTCCGTTAGCAGAGGAGTCCCACAAAGAGGAGACAGAAGAGGAATTCACAGAAGAGCAACTAGCGGAAAAGCTTATGCAACAAAAGATAGCAAACAGAGTGGATATACCATTGACCGAATGTTTCTTCTGCTGTAAAAAACTTGGAAATATCGAGAACAACTTAGACCACATGTTCAAGGATCACGGATTTTACATCCCGGAACGTAAGTATTTGATAGATAGAGATGGGCTGCTCAATTACATGGCAGAAAAGATTGGTTTGGGTAACGTTTGTTTGGTTTGTAATTATCAGGGTAGATCGTTAGAAGCTGTGAGGGCGCATATGCTTTCTAAGAGACATTGCAGGATACCGTATGAGGAGGAGGATGAACAGCTGGAAATATCACAATTTTACGATTTCACAAGTTCCTATGTACGTTCCAACGAGGCAAACATGGACAGCACCGAGGCTGATTGGGAGGACGTTGATAGCGCGGATGACGAGGGTTTAGAGGAGGAGGATATTCCGCAGGAAAGCCTGTATCATGACGGTGTTGAGTTACACCTACCAACGGGTATTAAAATTGGACACAGATCGTTGCAACGCTACTATAAACAGAACTTGAAACCAGAAACAGTGTTATCTGAAGGACAGGGAACTTTAGTGGCTGCAGACACAAGATCATTCTTATCCACATTTAATAAGCAGGATGTTCAAGTACAACAAAGAGTCTGGCAAACTGAAGTTAAGGATAAGAAGAGGCACGATAAGAGAGCTGCCAAATTTATCAATAACCAACCTCACTACAGAGATCAATTACTGCAATGATTTCAGCTCCCGAGAAATCTATAGGTATATAACTAATTATTTTAAATTCAATTTCTCTTTTTTTATAGTTGACAAAAAACGCGTAGTTTGTTATTCATTAGAGGTTACTAAAAAAGATCTCACGGAAAGCTGTAAGATTCCCCATTCTTGGCATACTGCTGACGGAATAATGATAAAGCGCATTGGGGTACTTTTTCTGCTTCAATTGGTAGCAGTGCTGTTTTTTTGTGTAGGTTTTTTTCCTCAGAAGAAGGTTCTGAAAGGTGAAGCCGAGTTCATCATAGAACGTGAACTACAAATCAAGTCCGAGCCAACATTCGACAAATTCGTTTTGGTAATTGTGGATGCATTGCGTAGTGACTTTGTGTTTGACAAGTCGAATTCTAATTTCTCGTTTGTTCACTCATTATTAAATGATGGTAGTGCCTGGGGATTTACCGCCTATTCGAATCCTCCAACTGTGACGCTCCCGAGGCTGAAAGGTATCACCACAGGTTCAACTCCAAACTTTCTAGATGCTATTTTGAATGTCGCAGAGGATGACTCATCCTCTAATTTAGTTGACCAAGATTCTTGGCCAAGTCAACTATTTACTCGCGGTAAGATATTAAGATTTTTTGGTGATGACACATGGCTAAAACTATTTCCACCGGACTCCTTCCAACAGCATGATGGCACTAATTCATTTTTTGTCAGCGACTTCGAACAAGTTGATCATAATGTCTCTAGACATTTACCAGAACAACTAGCTAACCAAGATGAATGGGACGTACTGATATTACATTATTTGGGCTTAGACCATATTGGACACAAGGGCGGTCCTCATTCCAAATTCATGCCTGCTAAACACATTGAAATGGATAACATTATCAAGCAGATTTATGAAAAAGTTGATGATAGAACTCTGATTTGTTTAATGGGGGATCACGGCATGAACGATGTTGGTAATCATGGCGGATCATCAGCTGGTGAAACATCAGCCGCTATGGTTTTGATATCAGAGCAGTTACAGAACTATAAGGTCCCAACAAACCAAGAAAATATTACTTTACCCATTGAATCTTTTGATAAAGAAAATTACCAGTATTTAACGTGCATCCAACAGGTAGACTTTGTGCCCACATTGGCTGCCTTACTGAACATACCAATTCCTAAAAATAGTATAGGTGTCATAATACCTGAAATTCTACAGCTCCTCGATCCAAGAGTCGCAGTTGCTAAAGTTCAAGATAATCACAATCAATTGACGTCAATATATAATAAGAGCTCTGAGCAACACCCCCAGCCCTACCATGGAGATATTCCCCAAATTATCGAGAGTATGAAAAGCATCCAGCTGGTTCTAGCAAGATCTGCCACTAACTACAATTACGACTACCTCAACATAAGTACTTTTGTCCTTTCATTTATCACGATTCTCGTATTATCGTTAGGTTACAACAAAATGCCTCAGAGATCATTATTTGTGTTAATAGTAACCATTTCGATCGTATTAGGATTTTCGACCTTCGGAAGCAGCATGGTCGAAGAGGAGCACCAAATTTGGTGGTGGATAGTTACAGGTATTGTAATGTGGTCAGCTATTATCGTACCCGATAAACTGCGTCTACATATCTGTATTCTGATTTGTGTTAGAATCATTCGTGGTTGGAATAACAGTGGCCAAAAATACATCAATGACAACATTATGTCTGCATTGCTAAAGGAAAGCTCTACATTACAATGGTACTTGAATTTAGTGACTATTATGGTAGTGGGACTGCATAGGTCATCATCTGATCCTCTAACGTTTATTTTTGCATATGTTCTTTCTGCGATATGTTTCGTCTATAAAGTAATCTGGGCAACAGTCAACGGGGAGCATGTTCCTTTGTGGATATACAAAGTATCAGCATACTCTTGCTCTCAATTGGTACCACAGTTTGTCGAATATGAAGATATTAAACGCTGCCTGGTGCCGGTAGCTCAGTTTTTCTTCCAATGTTTTACTGCCTTTTTTGTGATCAGAATAATATGTGTCAAATTCAAGATATCCAGCCATAATGCGCTTGTAGAACTAAACAGATATACTGCCATTTTAATGATATTCCAGTCTCCAACATCGAATATCGGACTTTTCCTAATATTTCATATCCTCAAACATTTATTAACGGACCTAATTGTGACGCGATACCATTCTAATGTCTTTCTAGTTGCCACTATATCCCTAATAATGCAATATTTTACTTTCTTCCAGTTCGGCGGTACTAACTCCATCGCGACGGTAGATTTATCCAATGCCTATAATGGCGTGTCTGAGAATTATAACATATACTTCGTTGGATTCATGATGTGCGTTTCGAATTTTGCTCCCACCATTTACTGGTCCGCTTTTCAGTGGCCATTGCTATACAATTCAACTCACAAACGGGTTAATTTTGCAAGGAGCAAGTTAGTGTTTCTTATATTCAATTGTCTCTCGGGTACCTGCCTATTGGTGGCCTGCTATGCATTGAGATTTCATCTTTTCATCTGGAGCGTTTTCAGCCCCAAATTGTGCTACTTCGCTGCATGGAACATATTCATGAACCTGATAATGGGGTGGATAATTGAATTATTAATCATCTAGAATACAATGGACCACATCTGGCCACCTTTTATAAGCTAGTTCACCGCCGTTAGTGTCAGGAACAACTGTCATACAGGACGTGATTAGTGATCGCGTATCATGTATTTTTCATATTTGACATTGGCAGAACCATATTTCAGTACTTAACCAGGCCCAGTAATGATGGTTGACAGAGGATAGGATAACTTGGGAAGGCCTGTAAATATGTTACGTGTTCTATCAAAAAGGTTTTTATTTAACACATCTAGAGTTCTTCAGCAAGAGACAACTCAAAGCGCCAACGCTCTAAAATCAAAGTCGTCTTGCCCGGCTGGAACACCCCTCAACCTGAATATAAAGAAGGGTGGTAAGGAGCCGGTTGCCCTTGAAGATGGCGAATATCCGGACTGGCTCTGGACTGTACTGGATAAGGAAGTACAGACTAAGAAGCTTGCAGAAGATCCGATGAAAATGAGAAAGAATCAAATTAGAAGGACAAACAGGGCTAATATCAAGCAAAACAACTTTTTGGGACAACTTTGATTCATATGTGTAACAAACTTTGTAAATAAGGAAAGGCAAAAATCTAGAAGCAGAAAGAGCAGCCATAGTGCAAGTATATATCATGTATAAATAATAATATATCACTAATCATCAATGACGAAGAGATGCGCTTGCATGGCTATGATGAAGACATAAACTTCAAGAATGAGAAGATGGAGTATTGATCGTTGTCACCGAAGTGGAGATCTAGAGGGAAGTCCAATTGATCACATCATGACGTTCGAAAAGCATCCAATATTTTCAGGAGGTGCTCTGAACTTCTCAAATTCGCAACAGAGATTTTTCCTCACTGCGAATCATGGGTCCCGTTATGTACTCTACCAGGATTCAACAATTAGATGGTGTCATGTTTGCGAGGAGAACTACATGTTCATGCAAGTCGAACCTTCGCTGCAGGATGTCAAGAGTGCTGTACTATCACAAAGCGGTGAGTTTCTATGTTTGTACAGTGATGTTGAAATACGTATTGTGGAGATTCCGTGGTCTTATAAAGACGTCTCTTCGATGACAGGTGCTTTCCAAAAATATCATCATGTAACTCAAGAGGACAATGTTAATATTAAACAAGTTTTATTCCATCATTTAGCTGCGGACGAGAATACCTTAATTATACTCAAGTCTGATGATTCAATAAGTCTGGTCGATTGGCAATCTAGAAAGGATGAAGTAATATTAAACCAGCATTATAGAACACTTGGAATAGATGGTATAGTGAGTGATATATCGTCTTTGTCATTGAGTACAGATGGCCTAACTTTATATGCTCTGAACACTAGCGAAGGTGGCGACATATTTGCATTCTATCCATGCTTGCCCTCGAAGCTAAAAATCGGAAAGAAGGAGTTAGAGTTTTTAATGGATAAGTCGCTAGTCCAATATGATAGTTTGGACATTACCTCTCAAGTTGAAACGAAGACAAACACCATAAAACAACTGCGCTTTGTCTCTTCATTACACAAAGATGACTCTAATGCGAGAAGCAATGGCAGCATTGTGTTAGACGTATCAAAAGAGCGCCGTCAAGCGAAAGGCCAAGGCCCTTTCACCATTGCCCCGTTCCCAGATAAACTTTACGATTGCACATTCCAGGAGATTGCAGTTTTACCGGTAAGTGAAGACGTCGACCTATTACTGTTGTCGATGGACGATGGCACAATTGGCATCCTCTATAACGATTTGGAAATAGTAATGAACTGGGATTTTATAGACTACAATCATAATAATTCTTTTGTTCTTATCGAAACCATCAAACTCAAAGAGCCGGGAAAGATATTGGTTCCCACGACACAGTATGGAATTTTTTCCATATCTAACGGTAGCAAAACGTATTTGATTGATACCACTAGATGGTCTAAAAAGATGGCCAACTCCATAAAAGATGCTGATCTACAAATATTAGAAGAGATAGATTTTAAGAGCGATGTTAAGCTAGTCGAAGCTACTTCCAGTACAAACTCAGTCAGCTTTTGTAGTTCACTCGAAGCTGAATGTTTAGTGTTTGTTTCTGACAAATCAGTTTTCTGTGAGCAGCTTGGTTCCAAGAGTTTGGAATCGAAGAAGGAGGATAAACGCCAACCCGAGCGTTCCTCTTCGTATAAAACTCATTTTACGCAACCAATAAACGAAATAATGACTCTTAATCAAATGTTTCAAAATGAAGTAAGGAAATCACCGAACGTGCTATTAGACCCTCAAACGAGACAACAACCGCTTGCAAATGAATCTAACGAGAAACAACTTACTGCTTTGACGGAGGTTTCGAAGGATTTAATGGCCAGAATTGCTAAAGGACAAAGTCTTGGCTTTATGTTGCACAATCGCCTGATGGAACAACAATATGAGCTGACATCTCAATTGAAAGTTGGGAACGACATTTTAGCAAGACAAGCAGTTGTGGAAGCTACTCATCAAAGGCAGGCTTCCTCCCGAGAGAGACTTATGACTAGGCAAAAATCTTTAAGCGAGAGATTGAACGGTTTGAAGGACAGAATAACCAGGATCGAAGATTCTTCCAGATACAGAGACATGAAGATCAATAGAAAAGAGAGAGAATGGTTCATCGAAATTAAAAATCAGGTGATAAACTTCAACCAATACGTTCATACTCAGCGAAATTTACAAGATGAGCTTCAATATGTGACACATGAGCTTAGTCGCACGACCAAGAACACTGCTGAAGACCAATCATTCGATGATTGGGAGCAGCTACGAGAAATGCTTGAAGAAGATACAAAAATTCTCAAAGATTGCAACATACAGCTCACCCACGCATCAACAGAACTCCATAACAACACTAAAAGTATGTAATTGTGTAACTACGAAAACGCTAAGAATACTAAAAATCGGTGACCCTTCCATTAAAAGAGTAATCACCATGCCTCAGGGGATCCTGTTTTGGACCGCCAATCTCCCCAGTGACTGGATTTCTGTCACCTTCAAACTCAGGTATTGTCTTGGAAAACTCGGGGGAGAATGATCCAATGTCATTCTTGGTTAATATTGGCGATTTCAAACTTTCTTTTGTGCTATCTTTCTCGATCTTTCGATTGTACTCATCTATGGCATCCTGACTTTGCGCTATCTTCTGAAGCTTTTCAAATTCTTCTTGATCCTCCTTTGGTAGTTTTGGTGGACTAGGTCTCTTATCCGTATTGAAAAGCCTTTTGATAGACCCGTTAGGTCTTCCCAGTTTCAGGGAATTCTTCCAAGCTGAAATCATTTCCCTTAAGACTTGGTATTCAGAGTTAGGAGGCAAAGTGTAGTATCACACAGCTTTAGACACCCTTTTCCTTATTGAATCTTGTCTAAGTTTAGGGTTTTCGGTCAGTGCTCGATGAGCTCAATTGATTGAATGAAAAAGTCTACACGTGAAAGCTTCAAGTGTGGCTTCTCGATTAGAAGCCTTTGTCCCCTTCACATGAAGTGGGAACAGATAACCTTTACAAGGATTGATAATGAGAGAAGTGCTTTTAACAGCTTAATTATAAGATATATCTAAGATATTCTTGTACCACCCTCGGTCCTGAAGGTATTACATTTAGAAACTCACAATTAGGCAATTAACTCAACTTCTCAAAAACATGGCTGCTTCCAAAAGAGCGATTTCGCCTAACAAATATTTTACAAGCAATACAGCCAAGGACGTTTGGTCTCTGACCAATGAGGCTGCTGCTGAGGCCGCACGTAATGAGAAGAACAAGGAAAGGGGATTGATCAACTTGGGTCAAGGGTTTTTCTCTTATTCACCACCTGCCTTTGCCATCACAGAGGCTAAGAAGGCTTTAGATATTGCGTTAGTGAATCAGTACTCGCCTACAAAAGGCCGCCAGAATCTGCTTCAATCTTTGGTGAAGCTTTACAGCCCGCTTTACAAGACTGAGCTAAAAACAGAAAATGCCACTGTTACCACAGGGGCTAACGAAGGTATCTTGTCATGTTTAATGGGACTTATAAACCCAGGTGACGAAGTTATTGTTTTTGAGCCCTTTTTTGACCAATACATCCCAAATATTGAACTTGTTGGCGGTAAAGTGGTCTACGTACCAATAAGTCCACCAAAAGATATGGACGTCCGTACTGTTAAAGGTACCGAATGGACAATCGACTACAATGAGTTTGAGAATGCAATCACTGACAAGACAAAGGCAATTATAATAAATACCCCTCACAATCCGATTGGTAAAGTCTTCACTAAGGAGGAATTGACAAAAATCGGTAATATTTGTGTTAAAAAAAATGTCGTTATTATCTCAGATGAAGTGTACGAGCATCTCTACTTTACCGACTCGTTTACCAGGATTGCTACATTATCACCAGAAATTGGCCAACTGACCTTATCCGTTGGGTCAGCTGGTAAATCATTCGCAGCTACCGGTTGGAGAATCGGCTGGGTTATTTCACTGAATGCAGATCTACTATCTTATGTGTCAAAAGCTCACACAAGAATTTGCTTCTCATCTCCTTCACCGTTACAGGAAGCTGTCGCTAACTCTATTAGTGACGCTCTCAAGATCGGATACTTTGAAAAAATGAGACAGGAATATCTTCATAAATTTGAAATATTAACCAGCGTTTTCAAAGAGTTGGGTATGCCTTACACAATTCCAGAAGGTACTTACTTCATCTTGGTTGACTTTTCCAAAGTTAAAATTCCCCACGACTACCCCTTCCCTGAAGAGTTGTTACACAAAGCCAGGGATTTCCGCATTTCCCATTGGTTAATAAACGAATTAGGTGTTGTTGCAATACCACCTACTGAGTTTTACATCAAGGAACACGAAAAGGCTGCTGAAAACTTGTTGAGATTCGCTGTTTGTAAAGATGATGAGTACTTGCAGAAAGCAGTGGTAAGACTTAGATTATTGAAGGATCATATCTGAATAGAACGTTTTTCATAGAGACTAGATAATATCTAGATATTTGTATTAATCTTTCCCGCACGTGATAAAACAATAGGCGAAACTAAGACTCGGACCCCATATGAATTATTAAACAAGAAAAAGCGATATCTTATCAAACAGATGCCAGTATAGACAATTTATATATTGGCCACCTCATACATAGATCCTCAGCACGGTATCAATGGAAGTTGCAAGCCGCCATGTCTATGTCTATTTTTGGATATTTGGTATGTTAAACAATGTCCTTTACGTTGTTATCTTATCCGCCGCAGCAGACATAGTTGGTCCGAATCTGCCGAAGTCTCTTGTTCTGTTGGCTGATATACTGCCTTCCTTCGTTATCAAATTATTGGCACCGTTCTTTATTCATAAATTAGGATATGGAAAACGCGTGGCTAGTCTAATCATTGTCAGTAGCTTTGGGATGCTATTAGTGTCATCAGGGAAGCTCTCTGTATGCCTGGTGGGTATAGTACTAGCTTCCTTATCTTCGGGTTTTGGTGAAATAACGTTCCTGCAACTGACGCATTATTATGGGCGGATCGCGTTAAATGGTTGGTCATCTGGTACAGGAGGCGCTGGGCTTTTTGGAAGTGGGATTTATATGTTATTCACTTCGATTATGAAAATCTCCGTAAAAGCTTCACTGTTTTTCTTCACTTTACTCCCATTCGGATTCCTTCTGTATTACAAACTCGGTAGCAAAGGTAAGGTTGTCGAGGACCCTGTTAGCACAACGCCATTCCTGAATCACGATGAAAGTAGTATCGAAAGAGAGGTTGATATTGTATTTGAGGATACGTCGATATACGCCGCCAATATAACCAAAAAAGATGATGCACTTGCATTAAAAAGTCATATTATCATCACTTTTGGCAAGCTAAAAGAGCTTATTCTACCATTTATGCTGCCTTTAACTACGGTCTATCTTTTTGAATATCTAATAAACCAAGCCGTGGCCCCAACATTACTTTTTCCTCTTAGCCAGAAGAATATGCCATTTTTCTTCCATAAATACAGGGATATGTATGTTACTTATGGAGCTGTCTATCAATTGGGGGTATTCATCTCGAGATCAACCGCTCATTTAGTGCGGCTAAAAAGACTCTATTTATCATCCATGCTTCAGGGTTTAAATTTGTTACTTTCACTTTTACAGTCATGGTGCTACGTCATTTCCTCCCCTTGGCCAGTACTGTTATTAGTGTTTTATGAAGGCTTTCTGGGTGGCGCATCTTACGTAAATACATTTTTGAACATTTTGGAGGACGTGGAACCAGAAAAACGGGAATTTGCTTTAGGTTCTGTATCAATCGCTGACTCCTTTGGTGTGCTCATTGCAGCGTTGATTGGGCTGGCTCTAGAACCAACGTTATGCAATCATCAAGTTGCAAATGGCAGACCTTGGTGCACAATGCAGTAGTATTACCGTCTGGGATATATTGATATTGACACTGCTCAAGAATCATATACTCATCCTCACACCTTCTAATAGTTCCAGCAAAACTTTTTGATTTCTATCATTTCCTTGAATTGAGCTTAATACACCGAAACATTGCAATAAGGTCAGCTTATCTTGCTCCGTAACTCCATTTTCATCCTCTTCGTTCAAAATATAAGCTTGGAAACTTTTACTAGCTCCATCATCACAATTGATGAAGTTCTGGTAGTATGGCAAAACAATCGAATCACGAAAGCATTTCAATAGAATGTAGTCTACCGATAAAACACTGGGTGTTGATCCTTCTGTAAAAGAGTTCTCAGACCAGTAGTTTCCACCTGCTCTGAAACTATTTTCTAATGGCATGAAGACAGCCATCAAGTCATAGTACACAGATTGATAAAAAACTTGCCAAATAACTCCCAGCCTTTTCAATGCTGTGTTCATCGTATTCTCATTTGCATAGTTAAAAACTATTTGATTTTCAAGTCCATAGAGCGATGTATTCAAAAATTCTTCAATTTCATTTAAAAACTTGTTGTGAGTAAAAGCAACTTTCGAATCAGTCTTTAAAATGATATAGAAGCTGAGTACTCGATTAATATCTTCAATTTTCACTGGCAATTGCCACAGTCGCTTTGATCTGAAAAGTTCATAGACGACACTACAATATACGCCCCAAACGTTCTCCTGCAAAATATAAAGTTCTTGAGTATGAAAACTTTTGTAATTTGCCTCCAGAGTTGGGAGATTTTTCAAAAGCTCTCGTAACAATGCACCATTAGTTACATTAGAGTCGTCTTGCAAAGGCCTATCAGCTTGGTAATTCTGATTGGTAGGATATCCTGCTTTAGCTTCCATAGAGAGACCAGCCGTGTTGTGGATAAATTGCGAAGGTGCCTTGTGTCTCGCATATGAAGAATGCAGAAATTTGCTCAAGGATGTTGGGAGTACAGGCTCCGCAATGTCATCATACGTTGGCCCATGGGGTTTATGAAGGAAGAACTTACTAGCGGCTTTTTTCAGCCTGCTTTGTTTGTAAGGTATAGAAGGGCTGAAGAGGGGTACCGGTCCACTGTTAGATGTTTTATTCGTACTCGTTCTAAATAGCCTTGAACTCCTATCATGATTGTTAATAGAGTCCTTCGATATGCTTTTGATAGCTGATCGTATTTTGTCCTTTGCGCTAGAGCCCGTCGTATGTATACTTTCGCGGGACAAATTCTCTTCAGATATTCGAGGAGTAGCTCTACTAGACCTGTCAAATGATGACTCATTGCTCTTGACATTTGAAAATGATAGGTCATCCTGAGAATTATTGGATAGTAAGCTTTGTTTAGATCTTCTTTGTCCTGCTCCCTGAAAGATCGACTGAAATCCAACATGAGACCAAGTGGGTGGGAATAGATTTGAAGAGTTTGATGGTTTAGGAGCATCTTCTTCATTTGGGTGGGTTAAAGTTTGGGGTATAATGTCGGATGATATGCTATAGAAACGTGTTCTGTTTTTCTGTGGTGAGCTTTTCTCTCCATCATGCTGTTTAACTGGTTGTAAGGCAGTTGTAGCACTTCTCTTCCTATTTAAAGATTGACTCATGCCTTCAACAATCCATAAAAACGCTATTAGCGATTTCGCATGTAAGTATCCGTGAAACTCAATGCATGCCTTTCTTTCAGATGCTTTTCATATTGTAGCGCCTTGTTCATATCCACTCCGAATTCCTAGCATTTGCGAAATTTCAATTACATAAATTAATTAAGCTATTTCTATATTCGTCGAGTCATAAATTTCATAAATTTCATACATTACACTAACCTGATACAGTCAAAATCATATTTCCGCTGATAACAATCAATATTAAAACACTAAGAGACATGATTATCCATTTTTGACCCGTTAGCCCTACATTGATTGACATGCCAAAAAGAACTAACGCAAGATAAGCCGGAATAGTTGTAAATTTCGTGATGGCGAGAAGGAGCAAGGTTAAAGACAAACAGCAAGAATGATAGGCAAAATTCTTGAGGCGCTGAGGAGAGCTTCTGTTTGCATTTGGCTTTATGTCTTTCCCGTTTAAAACAATTAGCTCTTTCTCATCACTTGCATCATCTTGCACCTCTGGAAGTAGTTCCTCCGAGTCAGTAGCTGTATCCAGTGGAATACTATTTAATATGTCCAAATCTTCACCAATATCAACAGTCGGTGACACCGTGTTCTCATTCAATCGACTGGAAAGTAGTGCATCCAAAAGAACCACGACCTCTGCCGCAGAAGGCCTTTGAGCTACATTTCTCGAAAGCAATCGCTCCATGAGGACAAAAATCTCGGTGGATATTGGACAAAGACCTGCATTTTTTTGCTTTGAAACCATATACTCGTTATTAAAATCAAAGGACTTAATTTGATACTTCAGATCCACCATCTCCAACTGTGGTTGAAACGGTAGTTCCCCAAAGACGACGAAAAAACATATCATTCCCAAAGAATACATGTCAGAGGCGAAGGTATATTCGTTATAATCTGCTGGCCTCGATCTGCCTGTCCCAGTGATGATTATTTCGGGAGCAGTGTATTCTAATGTCCCCGTGGCCCCTGAAGCTGTTCTGGACTCTCCATTCAACTGGCACTCACCAAGATCCCCAATGACAATAGTGGGTAAATAATCTTGCACCGAAAGATCTTCGGTATTCGTTTCCAACAAGAGGCAATTTGACGGCTTTAAATCCCGATGAATTAACCCAATGTCATGCAACTCTTGCAGTCCGCGAGCAACGTCTCTTATAATAGATGCAATCTGCACAGTTGACAGTCCTAAAGACATATTGGGATGAGATCGGCGATAGAGAAACTTCTTCTTCCGTTCGTCAGAGGACTGAATATCTTGTAATTTTTGGAATGCGTCCTTTATTATGAAATCCTCCAGATTACCACCACTACAGTACTGCTGAAGAATGAATATACAAGGAATTTCTTTGATTTGATCACAGTCTTTGCCGTCAACGGTGCGGACAAGGCCACAAGCAGTGTTCATTTCTAGCCAAACATGATTGTAGGTGATTAGATTTGCACTTCTATGTGTCAAAGAGCTCAACGCCTTCACTTCTCTAATACATTTCTGAAACCAAAGCATATCATTTCCTATCGGAATCTTTTTAAGCGCGAAGACACCTAGCTCAATATCACCAATAGTATGAACGACCTTGTATACGGATCCGCGTGCACCCCTCCCCAGTAGGGACAGAGTCTTGAAGAACTTCTGGAAATACCCCGGAATGAAAAGATTCTCTGGTATAAAGCATTGCTGTTGCTGCGGCAATACTTTAGCAGATCCACCTTGTAAAGCATAATGTCTATGGTTTCTTTCCAAGAGCTGAAAATAACTTCTTGACAGCTTTATTCTGGTTCCGAAAGGTTGGTTGGGCGTCCTATCGTCTTTGCCCCTTTCCGCACAGCTCACAGCTTCGTGGGCATCATTCCGGTCCTGGTATGGGTTAAGTTCAGTCCCACACTGCGGGCACGTAAATGATGCAATTGCAGCCCTGCCGTTTTTTGTCCTATTCTTATTTATATCTGTTAAGTCATTATAGTGAATCTGCTGGAAAAATTCCAAAGCCCCAGAAGAAGGATGAACAATTACCAATGACTGGGAGCTGGGATCATCCAGTATAACTGATCCTTCCTTGTATGGCACAAGACTCATGAATACTCGACGTTTTGCATTGACAATCTCATTAACAATCTCATTGTCTTTTGGTACATGTCGCATGCCAGTTCTAATTGACGCACCCCTTCATAATACGGATTTTGGTAGTCACGTGAAAAAGAATACGTTCATCAAAAAGTGATCGTACTTGTCCATTATGACCGATGGGGCTTTAAGTCTCAATGCTGGGATCCTATTTTCCTAGTGGTGTAGTTCCAACATTTGTCATTGAGAAGACCAGCCTGTCAAGAGAGTGCGGAATGTAAGCCCCCATATATCTGTACCCAAGGTGCCATATCTTCGCTCTCAATGATCAGTCGGCAATTACTATACTCAGATGATACCTGGGGATGCGGATGCGTATCAACAGACTATACATCTTGCACATATATCTTTAAAGTAGGGTTCTTAATTTGGTAGGTTTAAGATCTGGAAATTTTTTCGGCGATGAGCTTGAAATATGAACAGAAATGAGCAAAACAGAAATTACAATAAATCTATAGGTGCTGGCCCATTTCATGTTTGATCCGCTCGATTTATATAGCGCACTGCAAGATGCTACTTCAGATTATCATGCAGACCTGCCCATAGAAGGTTTAAAGGATTCAGCGAGTGAAAATACCATCGGTAGTGATAATAATTATAACTATGGTGAGCAAGAAGGCTCGGTGATTGACGTGCTAGACTTGCCATCTGCCCGATACGCCTCCCCTGAATCAGTATTATGCGTGCTGTTGCTTTTAAAGCCTGATAATCAAGTCAATTTTTGTTCTCTCAGTTCCGATAACGATGTACCATCAGTGTCGAACATTTGTAGTGAGAAAGGAATAGACCAGGATATGCTAGATAATCTTGTCAATTACTATGAGACGTGGGAGAACAGTCGTTTAAATTCGAAGATCAAAGTGTGTACTATGATACCTACATTGAATGCGTCATCGAAAGAATTATTACTAAAATATTATACATCGTTATTGAAATTCTATCAAGAGTCTTCTGAACATCATCCTATATATGATGAAATAACTAAACAACTAAGCATGAGAATATCTGAAAAATGTGGTAGATCGGCGCTACCGGCAATGTCAAGAAAGTTCACATTTCAAAAGTTGAATACTGCAATAGAAATTTTTGAACCATCTTTAACAGCTGATAATCTAGGTTGGAAAACTTGGGGTTCTTCTTTCATTTTGTCTCAAAAATTAGTGGATAGTATGGTACCATCAAACACCGATCACAAGTTAAGGGTACTCGAACTGGGATCCGGCACAGGATTGGCTGGAATTTCTTGGATCTCTAAGTGGATTGAAATTAATGGAAACAGATCAATAGATATGTTTCTCACAGATTTACCAGAAATAGTGCCCAATTTACAGAAGAATGTTGAAGCGAATGCGCTAAGTGATTTCGTCACTGTTAGCGTTTTGGACTGGACTAACCCCAAAAGCTTCGAGGAGAAGTACACGGATAAAAAATTTGACATTATCATTGTTTCTGATCCGATCTATTCTCCTAATCATCCGAAACTCGTTGTTGACATTCTAGTTAATTTTCTATCGATAAGTGGTGTTTGCTATTTAGAAATACCCGTAAGAGAAAAGTACGCTAAAGAACGAGAAACCCTGTGGCAGCTTTTGAAGGCTAATAAGTTATCACTGACACGGCAAGAACTGGCTCAGGGAATGGAAGATTGGGGGATGGTAAAATATTTATATCAAGAAATTCGTTGGTAGCCTTTTTCGGTAAAGACCTGATAGGCATATGAGAAAATACTTAAACGTTTTATTAATTACGATATATTGAATATAGTAAAGATATTTAGTTATGCTAATTTTCGTGTGCTTTAGTGCATTTGTTTTGATGGGCTTGGAATCTTTCCATGCTATCAAAGCTTCGTGCACAAAATATGCATTTATATTTTTTCTGATGTGTCTTCATATGCTTACTTAGATTAGATGATTCGTTGAATCGTTTTCCACAAGTTTTACATTGCAAAGGTTTCTCGCCAGTGTGGGTTCTAATATGAATTTTTAATGAACTCGAAACAGTAAATTTTTTTCCACACATTGGGCATTCAAATGGTTTTTCACCAGAATGAATTCGCATATGCTGAGTTAGCGTATCTTCACTTGAAAAACATTTCGAACATACAGAACATTTGTATGGTTTGTAACCGGAATGCACTTTTAAATGACGGACTAGCTTTTGTCTCTGCGTAAATTTTTTACTACAGCCTAGCCAATGACATTGATACTCCGATTTACCTCTCGTTAAATGGATCTCTTCCAAATGCTTCGTCAAGGCTTGAGCCGAATCGAAAGTTTCTCTGCAATCACCCCATTGACACTGCAAAGTCACATATTTACTGCTATCTGACCGCGATACTGGATGTTGGAGATGAGGAGGGTCATGTGTGTGTAAGTGGAATGTAGCATCCGATTCTTCTGTGCTTTCCTGATCGTAATCACTATTATGCGTGGGTTGTGTTGGATTTTGCTTTTCCTGTTTGTGATTGCAATGATGATGGCTTTGGTTTCGATGATTATGAATATCTGTTGGATCTCTTTGATCCAGCAAAGAGAGTGGGTCAATGACTTTCATCCCAAAATTAATACCGTGATCGGCATTAATATGATTGATCAACGTGCAAGTATCGTCACCTTCAAAACCACAATTTTCCCAGTAACATGAAAGATCTGGAGGAGAATTCGTACCGACATGCTCTTTCAACATGTGCTTTTGCAAGTCGAACAAGGTAGAATAAGTCTCCGAACACTGGTCCCATTTACATTTCACACTATTTTCTTCATTTTTAAACGACCAATTAAAATCAATGATGTTATTTTCTTGACCGATAGAATTCCAATCAATTTGTTTTTGAGTATGGTGAAATTTGGGAGGTGGCTGGTTTGCGTCGTTAGTCATTGTGTTTTCTGGGATAGTTGATCTTTCGTGACTATAATTTTTATTATTGAATTGTCCACTGTTTGCATTGATATTTGTAAAGTTTAAATTATAATTGTTATTTTCCATTGGCAGACATCCAGTTGAACAATTTGGCTTATGTGGATGTAACTGAATGATATGATGATGATGTGATTGGTTTGACTTCGGACCTTGTGACGTTGTTCCTCTCAGTGAAGATTCCAACAAATTTATGCTCTGAGTTTCGTTTTGTTTCGGTATCGTGCCGTTATCTTTAAGAGTCTCTACATGCGAGTGATTTTGATGATTCAAATGATTTGCTAGCGGGAACTCATAAACTGATGATATGTTGCATAGATCATCCAGAATTTTGAGATCCATTTGGGAATTAACTATGTGATCATGGCATGTTCTCGTGTGTGATAAAGATGCATCATTAACTGTCATAGGGGCGACATCAAAAAGCGGCGGCACGTTCGACATTACATTTTCGTTATTCTGAAAGTCATTTTCGACTTTTATGGAATTATTACTTGAAGAAGGACTTGTCGATATTGGTGTGTCAATGGTGCACTTGTGTTCGTGGTGGTGACGGTGATGATCTACACCATCACTGACTAATACCGATTTGTTTTTACCATTTTTTTGCTCAAGGCCCAAGTTCAAGCATTCTTTGCAAAATTTCTCAAATATGTCCTCTTCTTCGCTCTCGTTGTCATTGTCATTTTGCGAGCCCGTCAAGTCATCTCCATAGTAGGAATTTGGGCCGCACGTCAAGTCGCAATTTATTTCAGGCATCCCTACGATACCACTTGCATACTGATCGTTTGTATAAATACTGTTGTCTTTAACACTCTCATTCGATTGAAAGTTGTTGTGGCTGCCCATATTGTCCAGAGCAGCTTGCAATGCGGAATCATTCTTCACTTCTGTGTAAATTATGAGATCCTTATCTTTTTGCTCATTGTGCGAATCATGTGGGTGCTCCACGTCACAACATACTTCCAAAATCTTTGGATTACATTCGCAATCGTCAGCACCTATAGCTCCATCGTTGCATGAATCGTCTCTATTAGCTCCGTAGCCATTGGGGGGGCCGACAGACTCGCTTCTCTGTTGCAGGGGTTTTCTTTTTTTCGAAGGCAATAACAAAAAGTCGTCATTAAATAGCGATGAGCCAAACGATGAAGTGCGCCTAGCCAAACTCGTTTTGTGGTTCGGTGTTGTGCTTTTTTTGTACGCCATATCCGCCCGATGATAATTTATTATTTCAAAATGTTGACAGTCGCGATCGTTTTTGCAATTGTCGATGGGTTTCTTACTCACCAGAGCAGTCTCGGGTACCGGGAGAGTGGCAGAAGCCGGGTCCAGCTTCTCGGTTGTGATCTGTTCCTGAGACCCGTGATGGACATGCCCATGGATATAGGTCATGTTATCATAATTGTGAATGTGGCCATGGACAACACCCTCTGGATACATTTCATCATTGCCCCGCGTTTGGGGATGGGAGTGGGGGTGGTCAGCGTCTAGCATCAGAATCAAAGATCTGTTCAATTCAAGTTAAAGTTGACCAAAGTTCGCTCTGGTGTCATGTAAAGCTAGATTACACGGTTGACGAGTTTGACAGCTCGAAAAACTGTTATTAAACACCAAAATATCCAGTGATATGTGACAGACTAGTCCAACTCGGTTGAAGTGTATTCTGGAGAACAGACGTCGAGCAGCATTCAAACACCCCGCAACCATCATGCCATTACTGAGTGTCAGTCCAATTGCAGATGTCCTCAATATGAAGATGCGAAAAACAAAATCACCTCAAAGGTTATCGGCGCTGAGACAGCACGTGAAGGAATTTTCGGGAAGCCGAGGATCGACATTACACGTGCTTCAGAACTGTGGCTTTATGAATCGGAGGACGGGTAATCACATACTCCGTCCAGAGCTCAGCTCATCACATATAAGAATACTAAGCTCTGTGTAGACCACGACAGTGGTAATAATTGGGGCACAGTTGCACAGTTTGTGACAAGGACCTAAAGTAAACGTGGAATGTGGAACACAAAAAGATCCGAATGGGGTTTGATTGACGTAAAATTTAGAGAAAGAAAAAAGCCCATGGATGGTTGAAAAAGGGTCTCATCTTAGGACATCTACCACCAATATCGTAGAGGGATAGGATCATGATTCAAACATGGGAACGTGCTCTCAGCGAAATGGACCTTCTTCAGGATGTAGATCATACAATACGAAGTAGGCACACAATGCATGCGGCTGCTTGCACAGTCCACCTCTATAGTAGAAAGGAACTCCGATGCCGCAAGCAGTTCGCCCAAGGCTAGTAACGAGGCATTCGGTGCCTTCGTATCGTGTTCACATCCTCTGTGTTCACACTTAGTGCAAACTCTTGGCGGATAGACTGTGTAGGTGCCTTGATCGTTTGTGTGGGGGCGTTTTCTGATAAGCAGGTAGGCCTCTGGCGACCGGCCCATTTGAATAATGACAATCAGGTGTTCCCCCGCTCCGTACACATTAGGTCCATCAACGACTCATGAAAAAAGTGCTATTTCGTACCTTCGGTTCTGTTTACGGCGACTTTGAGCGTTATGCATTGAATGAAAATAGAAGAAATAGATATTCGTGGATGTCCAGCATTAGAGTTTTCCATTATCTGATGTGTTGAAAAATGGCCCTGTGGGAGCTGTAGAATTCTTTTGTTCTAATAGTTTCACCTCTGTCGACAATTATAGAAGCAGAAATTGCACTTAATGTGATGATTTCCGAGACTGTGTCCTTAGGAACCGTGTGGGAAACGGCTCACAGGTAATCTTTTCTCAGGTAGAGACTGTTCTGCAATGCACGAGATTGTATGACGCCGATGGGAGATTGTGTGTAATGTAGCGGATACCCCAGCAAGAGGCTGATAGGCCATTTATCTGATTCTCCCTTTGCCACATAGCGCAAGCTGTGTCGATAGAAACGCTTAAATGCAGACGATCCAGTTTTATGACGACACAATACGTCGAACATGAAGGCGCATGGAACGGCTGTAAAATGTTCAAAGACCTCGACGTGAAAGGTCATGAAGGTTGCGGCAGTCACGTGGACCGTCGCCCTATCAAAGGATCTTTGACCTTCAGGGATCCTCTTGCTGACGTCCCAAAATTCAGAAGCAAGGCACACTAACTAACTATTACCGACCGATACGGTTGCTAGTTTTATGCTCGAGTAAAGGAGGATTGTCGACTCTAGCCTTGTTTCCGACTATTCGGACAAGAACGGTGAAAATCCAGAACTTTACTCTAGCTGGCTAGGTAGCCCTGACGTAGATATGCAACATTTGATGGATTTTCTTGAGTAAACGAAACTTTTGTACAAGTTAAGTGGGGCGGTGGCGCCTGGACATAACTATGGCGGATGTCTTGGGTTGACGATGAGGAGGAGAATAGCCATACAAGTAAATGCAAACATTGGTCTTCAGCCCTCAAATAAATTTGGAAAGCGTCCATCCGTTGAAACTTTAAGGAATGACTATGCGAAAACTCACTAACATCTGATGTCATCGTAATAGTTCCAAGTTTTTTAAATCAAGACAAAGACGAGTACTTAAACATTTACGGGCCATATTGACCGTAAAACATGGAGAAAAAAAAATGTACTGGTTCAGAAGTTGCGTTTCTAAGAGGTTTCAGTGCGAGCATGTCCTCGTGTTTCTACTGGTGTGTTGTGGTAAATTTGTAAGTCTAATGACCCAAAGTACACCGAAAAGCATAGTCGAACGCAACTCTCTGGCGGCAACAGATCTAATCCAAAAAATGGCACGGGGCTCTTCACAAGCAGTATTGGTCTTTAGATAGACAAGTCTATTAGCTTTTTCTGCGGGGCCTGACACTTCTTCACGAGAGATCGCCATTTCTCGAAGAGTTCGCAACGACACAATTAAAAAAAAGCGAAAATAATTATCCATAAAGGCGGGTCTCCTGTCTCCTGGTTAGATAAGAAGGGTAAGGTGGCCGCTTATCGATTATCTCGGTAGTATGTATCGGACTCGCGGGCAAAAGTAATACGACTTGGAGAAACATGTGTGCCGGAGGATAAAGACGAAAACATCGCGCTCCTCATGGACACCTTTTCAGCGTGCCCTCTTTTCGATCACAATACTCTCTTAGGGGTCACAGACTTTTCACATACCCTTATATGTTGCATTGGCAGGCTTTCCTTGGCTAAGCAGTAAATGAGGGACCTCAGGGGTGCCACGTTGCTTTATTTTCATTAATAGATATTTTGTGCTTCTTTATTGCATATATTACTGCTCACTACTTGGTGCTTGTCGACGCGCAAACGCTGAGACAACTATTACAGGATAATGCAGGAGCAGACTTGTCGATAGGCTCAATCGGTTGGCGCAGAATCGCCCATTCCGCAAATCAGCCCTCGGAGAAGTCGGTTCTCCCTTCTAGAATGGCGACTAGTTTCGCACGTATTTTACTCAGAATCTCATGCCGTTTGGCATAATGATGCCATATTTTCAGTCGAGAGTAAGGAACGCAGGAAAGTAGCCTACGGTTACTGTAAGAATGAAGAAGGCGTAAATTACTCCGAAAGGCACCTTACAATCGTGGGCACAGCGTAAAGTGAAACGAACGGCGCCACGTACTTGCCATATATACAAAAAGCTAATCAGAGTTTTTTCAAGCAGGGTAAAATGGCATCCCTTTATCAAATTTAGTGAACTGTGGAGTATCTTCATCTTACTCAAACAAAATCTTTTACAGCTCATGTTGCCAAGACAACTGCGTCACCATGTACAACTTCGCCATCAAATATATTCAATTCAGACCTTCTTTAAGTATTAGCCCAATCATTAAACAATCGTCAGCCTAAACTCTTACAGCTACAATCCGTCTTCAAGACTGAATCCTCCAAAAGAACCACCTCTACTATTCGGTAGTGGATCTTATCTATGGATGCAGGTGCATCTGCCCAGATCCCGGCATGGCGTATGATTACTCTCAAGTTGATTACAATTTGCCATGGATCTAGTTTGACAGCGGCCATCGGCTTAACCTCCCGGCAATGCCTTGTAAAAACCCGATCGGGTTCGGAGTGTCGGGTAACCTCTTGTATGTGTAGTAGCGATTAAGGATAGTAATGGATAAGGATGAAACCTGAAAATTCGCCCTTCAGGAGTGTCTTCCTGTCTCCTCCATCCGCTTGTTCCACCGGCATAATTAACTCAGTAGAACTTTTGGCAGTTAAGAGTTCTTGGACTGTTGGCGTATTTTCGTATATATAAAGAGGCAGAGGTGTCTGATCTTAGTACATTAGGTTCGATTCTGATAGACAATACAACAAGAAATAAAAAACACAAAAATGACTTCTAGTATCAATTCTGTATGTGTATATTGTGGTTCAAGTTTTGGTAGTGATGACAAATATTCCAAAGAAGCGGCGGCTCTGGGAGAGCTGTTCAACAAGTTGGGTTGGAAATTGGTGTACGGTGGTGGTACTACAGGGTTGATGGGGACCATTGCAAGCTCTGCTATGGGTCCCAAGATGGATGGTAAGGTCCTGGGTGTCATTCCAGATGCGCTTGTCTCGAAAGAGAGGGAGCCATTGAGTGAAGAGGACTGGAACGCAAAATTAAAGGAGTCGGTGGACAATCACAAGGGTGCTACTCCAATTTCGTCCAAGTACGGCGAGACTTGTATCGTTCCAGACATGCACACAAGAAAGAGAAAAATGGCTGATGAAAGTCATGCATTCGTGGCTATGCCTGGTGGATACGGTACTTTGGAAGAAATAATGGAGTGTATTACCTGGTCACAATTAGGTATTCACGACAAACCAATAGTTCTTTTCAATATCGACGGCTTCTATGATAGTCTCTTGAACTTCATAAATCACTCCATTAATCAGGGCTTCATAAGCAAGAAAAATGGTGATATTATTCAAGTGGCACTTACCCCGGAGGAAGTAGTCCAGAAAATTTCGGGTTATGTCGTCCCCGAGGGTAGATTCAACTTAGCATGGCATGATGAAGGTAAATCTGACCACTAGCGATCGTGCCCGTACCCTTCCATAAAAAATTAAGTGTGTCTATACAATAAATATACATATAATAACTATAAAAAAATGTTAAAAATTGAAAAAAATCTCGTCATCGGATGAAAAATATATATCAATTTCTCGTATCCACTACATAGGAAAGAATAGAGTTGATCCACCTAATAGAGCTAAGAATGACTTCGGATGTCACTACAAAGCCCAAGGTCAGGGTTGGCTATACCAACCCTGCTTTTAGAGCAATGGGTATACCGTCTTTGAAACTGCCATCGAGAAACTGGATGATTTTCTGGTCAGTAGTTACGGTCTCTGTCTCTGGTATCCTTTACGATAAACAGAAGCAGAAGCAAATCAGAAATCATTATCAGGACATCGTAAAACCACTGTCGGATAAATCGTTAGCCGTCGATGTAAAAGCTAGGAAAATCACCGTTTTCATTGCACCGCCACCAAACGACTATTTGGATACTTCGTTGAAGATCTGGAGACGCTACATCAAGCCAATCCTTTACTATGCTGGTGTGGATTATGAAGTTATTCAAGAAGAGAAGCAAGGCGTTATAAGGACTGAAGTGGCGAACAGGATGAGGGCATTGAGAAAACAACTACTGGACTCAAGCGAAAAAATAGATCCTGCTCCTCAGAAGGAAATATCTCTTGACGAGTATGATCGTGAACAGGCAAGAAAATATAAGGCAGAATTTGATTTCAGGGATGTCTTAGGTCCATTTCATGGTAAGCCTAAGCCCGTTATCAAAGATGAGGATTCGCTAACATGTTTGCCGCAGATGGCTGGAGGTGTCATATGTTTGGGGCGAGGTGCATATAAGGAATATATTACCGGTCTTCATGAAGGTCTATTGGGTCCACTAGAACCTCCGCAGCTGGAATCCGTTGAAGGCCCGAAGGAAGAGAGTGCAAAGTTGGCTGGGACTGAAAACGAGAAGGACATGACCGATGAAAGCATTATTAAAACGGAGGAATCAAGCTCCGAGCTGAGAGATGCTGAGCAGGAGGCCCCAAAGCAGGCTTCAAAAATTCCAAAGCCTGCGATATCACCGGAGGAATATTCTAATGTTGAGATACCTCAAGAACTATCACTTTCTTATGAGGAAGCTATTGTCAGGGATCCAAATACCAATGTCCCAATATTGCTTCATCAGCCTGTGCTTACAATACCTATCTCTAATCTCATAGGATTCTTAAATATTCCAGAAAGAATTTACAGGTTTTATCAGAAGAGATACTACTGTGAGACCATATGTTCAGCTGTGACTAATCTCGTTGAACAGAGAAATATTAGGCCTTTCGTATATCCAAAAGATTTCGATTTAGCTGTTGAGGAAGAAGAAGATTGGCCGCAGGGATGGGTTAAAGAGGGGATAAAACGTGGAAGTGAATGGACCGCAGAATTAAAAGGTGATGCAAGAATCGTTAAATATATTAACTTGTATAACGAGGGAAGCGAAGAATAAAATAATGATTTTATTGTTCGGTATGTAAATAAATATACTGCATTTTGAATTTTATGATTTGTTCGGGATATACGCTTTGTAAGATAGAAATTTTTGTCTTTTTCGAACGTAACAACTATCTCATGAACACTTAAAAAACATTTACTGCTTAATTATTGGATGCTATAGAGTAACTCGAATTAACGATTATTAGTACTTGCTTTTGTCCCACAGTCTAACTTCTCCTCAAATCTCTTGCTGCTGATTATAAATCTACAAAATACAGGAATTACGAGCCCGTTGAAACGCTATGTCTTCCGGTCAAAGAAGTTTGAGCACCGACCTAATGAATGATTTAAACGAAGCGCTTGAATCCAACCAGGAATCAGTTCAGGTGAACTTTGAGATTCAAAGATACATGTTAAATCTAAGTTCTCTGGAAAAAGTTACAAGTAACCCAGAAAGGCTACTTCTTAATATCAAGCGGTTGTTGATTGAAAGCCCTTCGGATTCAGAACTGGACTTCGAATTGATTCTTGAGCTTTTGAGTACCCTTATGAACAAATGCTCCTTTGAAGATGTTCTACAAACATTTTCCGTGGATGATCTAAAGATGTCCTTGAAATCAAATATTTTGCCGCTGGTCAACGCTGCTTGCAAAGTCATTTCAAAGTCCTACCCTAAGGGCATATTTGCAAATTCAGAACTTCTAGACATTATGTTGGGTCTCTATTTTGATGTTGATACAGAGGTTTCCGTATTAAACAGTATTGAAAAAGTACTAAGAGAATTGAGTTCGGATGAGTTAGTCAGGAAAAGGGTATTTGAGAATAATTTGCCGATGCTCATCGCGGTTAAAAAAGGGTCTAACACTACTTTACTTTCCAGATTGCTGGAGCTACTGACAATCGAGTCTGAGTTCATCGATAGAAACGAATACAATAAGAAACTCTTTACCTTCACTTCTGATGAAATTTTCAAGTTCTTGGCTATGGACATCGTTCTTTTCATAAACACCCTGGTTTATTATACTAATTTACTGAAGGAATCCAGTAACGTCAATTTAGGTGGTAAGAATCATCAGTGGATGCTTAAATACGTTATTGAGATAATCCCAATATTTGGTAATACTTATGCCCAGCGTGAAATCTATCCCGATATAAAATATTTTGGAAGGTCATATTTATTCAATTTTTTTAAACATATTTCGTATCTGAACGACGGTATTGATTTCAAAGCTCTCGACGAAGATTACCTCAAAATCTACGAACAACAAGAATATTTTGGCGAGTTTCTATCTTTCGTCAATCCAGCATACCTTTTCAAGTATTATTCTTCTTTATTGAAGGAATATATCACTGTAACACCGACCAAGTTAGGCGTTATAAGGAATATTTTATCTGATTCTCAATGTTTTCAGCTTATCAAGGACAAACTAACATCCGACTCTATTTTACTACTCCCGTATATGGAGCAAATGGTCTTGCTTCAACGAATTTCCAATTTCCGCTATTCTGTACAATACCTCGTTCATTCACTACCAAGAGTCATGTCGAATCTAATTCAATACCCTGAAAGTATAACAGAGCCGGAAACAGTTGCCCTCAGAAGAGAAACGATCGTTAATTTACTCGGGTTTGAAAGCAGCATGCTGAACATATGGTATATACCACTAACGGATTCTCTGGCCAAAATTGATGGCCCACTGAATGGGAATACTACGAAAGCTCAAGTTGCCTCATCTTTCATATAACAGGAGGGAAAATATTATTCAAGGCAGTTCTATAGAAACTTGTTATATAATATTACAGAAATACACACTTTAAGGTTGATAGATAATTGAAAAATACCGTGAATGTTAACTTTCATAGGTATAATGATCCTGCTGAGACTATATCCCTATGTATCATAGTTAGGGCGGTTTCCATCTTTTCCTTCAATGCAGCGTTACCTATCGTGTTGGAAACGTCAACCAGCTCTTTGATCAACTCTTCCAACCTTTTAAACATTCTAATCAAAGAACCTTCATAAACATCCGTCATCTTACAGATCTGTGTAAAGGTTGCGCCTTTACACCATTCATAGACGACTTCCATCAGTTCATGTTTGAAACTTTCCACATAGTCTTTCTCGACAATCTCAATCTTGGACTCTTTCATGATTTTTGCGATTTTTGCAGCAGTTTCTCTCATAACCTTCAAAGGTTCTGCCAATTCAGGTTTTAAACGAGGTGCCTCCTTACAGCGTTCTTGGAATGCAAAACAGGAAAGTAAAGCGGCAACTTGCTCTGGTTTTAGTTCACTTAAGTTACCGTTGAAAAGGAGCTCAGTGAGCAATAGTTCATCACCACTAGATATTTCACAAGCAACTCTTCCCTTTATTTCAATAATATCACTTTGCGTGCAGAAACCTAAACGGCGCAACACTCTCTTACGACGACGAAGGTCATCTAATTGTATTACCGCCTGCGATTCACTAATCTTACGTTTCAATTTCTTCATTTCGTCTTGTATTGAATGCTTTTTGCTAAACTTTTCATAGAGTTCGCTTAGCCTCACCGACTGAGAGAGCGGGTTCGAGAATAATCTTGATTCTAGCACCTCAATCTTTCTCAGAAGTTTTGCGAAATCTTCATCTTCAATTTTCATGTTCTTGACAGGATCTATCAGGGGAATACCATCAGGGAACCTACGACTGACTTCTTTCAGGGATTTTGCAACAGTCTCTTTTTGTCCACTTGCTTTGACATCTTTCGGCATGAAAAGTCTAATATTACCTATTCTCCGAATAGATCCCAATGTAATTGGAAGTATGGCACAAACTGATTTTTCACCTTCGTTTGCTGGACGTATCCCCTCCGGGAAAATAGGGTTGAACGGTTTTATTAAATTAATTGGAGAATCCACATACATCTTGTCGACAATCACGTTGACAATGTAAGACTCATGATCGGTATATTCCACGTTGGAATTACGTTTGTTTACTCTTTTTGCAAAATCTACAACAACTGCCCAGCCATAATCATTTTTGTTATCGATATCTATGCTTACCATTCTGCCCGGTTGCAAGAAACTTAATACATTCGCCGGATGTGTAATTATATGACGAACATCCTCATTGTAATTGTCCAAAGTTTGTCTGATTTCATAGTATTGTTTAACGTTTTCTTCATCATCAACTTGAATATTGTCTGCCTCCACTTTCAATTGAGCAAATTTCTTTTCCATAACAGGAACAGAAATCACATTTTGAAACTGATAAAAAGAACTTTCCAACATGAACTCAGGTGATATTCCTTCGACTCTCATTAGATTTAAAATCATATTATAACCCAAATGAAAAGCTGAATCAAGTCTATCCGCTTGCCCTTTGACCATTCCTTTTGCGACCTGTGGCTCCATTTTCTCGTCAATCATCATAATAACAATACCTCTATCATCTAATCCACGACGTCCTGCACGGCCAGACATCTGAATGTATTCCCCACCGGAAACCCAACGAAATTGTTGACCGTCCCATTTTCTCACAGACGTGAAAACAACAGTCTTGGCAGGCATATTTAATCCAATAGAAAAGGTTTCCGTTGCGAATAACACTTTCAAAAAGCCTTCTTGAAAAAGAATTTCAATCACTTCTTTTAGTATCGGCAGTAGTCCAGAATGGTGAATTCCAATACCTCTTCTGAGTAAAGGTAATATATGCTTTATTTGTGGAAGGTCTCTATCAATCTCAGGCAGTAGAGCGATGGCATTATTGAAAATCTTCGTTAAGGCATCTTTCTCATCTTCGGTATTGAAATCTAACTTTGACATTTTGAGTGCTAATTCTTCACAGTCACGTTTACTAAATGAAAAGACAATGACTGGGTTATATTTCCGTTTCCAAATCATTTTTACAATTTTGTAGATGTCGCCCTTTGAATCACCTTTTGAAGCACCTCCTTTGAATGTTTGACCTCTTTTGCCCCTTGAGTCAACAGAATTCGGATCATCACCGCTCTGATTGCTGATCGATGCCATTGCCTTCTGAAAATTTTCCTCTCTGAATGTACTTTTTTCATCAACAACTAGATATATACCCTCACCATGAGCAGGAAATAAATAATGCTGCAAAGGTGTGGGACGAAAATCTGTGTATACAATATGGCATGGCTGAACATGGATTTTACAGATCCACTCAGCAAATTCCATTGCATTGGGAATTGTGGCAGACAAGAAAACATAGTGAACTTTATTAGGTAAGAGAATAATAGTCTCTTCCCAGACCACACCACGTTCCTTATCTCTCATGTAATGCACCTCATCGAAGACAACCCATGCCACTTCTCTCATGACTTCGCTACCTCTGTACAACATACTTCTCAATATTTCAGTCGTCATGACAAGGCAACCAGCATCCGGGTTTATAGTTATATCACCCGTCATGAGACCTACATCCCCAAATTCCGCTAGTAGTTCTCTATACTTTTGATTTGATAAAGCTTTGATAGGTGAGGTATATATAACTCTCTGCTTATCTCTCAAAGATTGCGCGATAGCATACTCAGCAACCACAGTTTTACCCGCTGAAGTATGTGCTGATACTAAAACAGATTCTGCTCTATCAATACATGAAATTGCCGTGTCCTGGAAAGGATCCAATGTGAAAGGATAAGTTCTCGCTTCATTTAATCGCTTATGCTCGCTGATAGGGATATAATCATAATTCGGAGGTAAGGCCACCTGATGACGCACTTGATGAGATAGCTTGACTTTACCATCTTCTCCTATTTGGGCGCTACCGACAGTCATGAGACCTGCAGATGCATTAACTTCTCGAGATGCTTCCTGCTCAAAGGCATCGGTCACCACAGGTACCACTGCAGACTGTTTCTTTTCTTCAATCAGCTTTCTTTCCTGCTTTTTTTTCTTACTTAGAGCAGCGTCGTGCCTATCTTGTACATCCTCAACCTCATTTACATCTATACGGGGCCTTTTTGATGTCTCTGTTTCGACTTCAGAGTTTCCATTACTTTCTGGTTTTGTGCTTCCCTCCTCTTCCACTTCTTCTAGCGGCAGGTCTGGTAGTTCGGCAGGATCTTCATTAAAAGCATCGAATAAATCCTCAGCAACCATTGCTCTATAATAAAGCTTAAATCGGAACTGCTCTAGTAGTCTGATTCGGATCGATTGAGCACGCTCTAACTAGCAAAGAAATGTTTGATATTTTTCATGCTCATCGGTTTTTCAATTAGCTGAGCCTAAAATTTTATTGTTAATGCACCGCCGACGGGTAACACTTCAGCCGAATGGAAGCCTTCGAGAATGCAACGATTGATTCATGCGAATCAATCAAATTATACAGATGCTAGTAAGTCTCTAATAAAGAGGGTATATAAGTAATTATTGAATGTGCGTATGTGGAAGATATGAAGTTTATGCTTTAGAATCGACCTCTTCCGAATGTATTATGTTAAGCGAGAGTAAAGTATTCCATCTCTCTCTATCGTACTCGCTCATTACAACTTCTGGGTAGCTCGTTGCCGAGCAATCTGATGAATCAGCTGAGCGTTTTGAGCTACTGCTACCGGAAATGTGATGTTCTGAGGCGTTTTTATTAAAGGGTGTGTTCAGAAAGTCTTCTGGGTCGTAGCCGGATCTAAGATTTCCATTTTGCAGAGAGAACAAACCACTTGCTGTTCGAAAACTATTTTCTGCGGCTAAGCTGTGTCTTCTATCTTTGAAGACTGATCCACTTCCAGATTTAGAGGGCGAATGATTACTTTGTAAGGTATGGACGTAGCTAAAATCGATGCTTCTACCTCTTTCATGACTTGGCCTCTGCATACCGCCTTGTTCGTTAGAAGCTTCTAAATTGGCGGAATGATTGATCATAGAATCGGATATATTAGAGATGGATAGTTTTTTGCCTATTTTCTTCAACCTTTGCGACTTTGTTGGCGATGATTTTGTTGGTGAATTATTCATTGTGCTAGTTGAATTTGAAAAAAAATGATTGGCTTGCGAAAGTGATCGCATGTCACTTGATCCTGTTACATATCCATTCCGAATTGTTTGAACTCTCTGTGGACCTGGTGCTACATTGCCACTGATGATTGAGATAATTGATTTTGTTGGGGAATGCCGTGTGCTTGTTCTAATTAAATCTTTTGATGCCCTTTCCATAATAAATGAGGACGATTGATCGTGTTTCAGTCCTTCTTGCATTAGTTGGCTCTCTTCCTCTTCGTCATTTTCACTTATGTCATTAAAATAGTCTTCTACAACACCAATAGTGTCACAATCGTCATTTTCAGTATGCAACGAATCATCAGTCATTGAATGATTATGTTTACCTGGATAACTGAAATCATTCTTCACCTGCACTTCCTCAGACATGCCATTTCCTGGTTTACTGGTAGTGAACTGGAATGCTGGGAGTAAAATATTCTCTTGTAAGGATTCTGCTCTTCGAAGTATCGAGGACTTGTTTTTTTCCCACATATCTAAAGTAACAACTTGTGGTAAATCTGCACTTTGTCCAAATTGGGAACGAAAACTACTGACATATTCGTCATGTAGAGCTGGAATATTTGGTATGTCACCGAGATCGTTTGTCTCTAGAACGTCGGGACTCATCATTATTTCTGAGTTAAGTGAATTACGCGAATTTATCGAGGACGCTTTAATTGCGTTACTCTCTGAATTATTTACCTTGTGCGCCACATGCGGTTCAATGACATTGAGACAGGGCGGCAACAATGCACTATTGATTCTTTCGATGGCATTTCTCTCTAATTCCAATGCTGGTGTTGACTGGTTACTTACAGGTTGACAATCCGCAGATTGTAATATAATTTTCGAGGTATCAGTAATCTGCGATGCTACTTTATCATTCCGAGATCCCATCGCAGTGTTCGTCTGAACTTCTGCTGATGACGAGTTGATAAAATTCAAAATACTTCTTGAGAGATCTGGTATGGTAGAAAGGCGAGTCACATAGCGATCTTCAATATTATTTGTTTTACCGCCAACTTGCCTATTTTGCCTTTTAACAGAATTTGATCTCTTGGACTTCGAGGATCGCAGTCTAAGCATAAGTGAGTTTTTTATATTTGAACCATTCGACAAGTGGCTAGGTTTTGAGCTACTGCTTTTTCTTGATGTTAATTGTCCTGAAGAAGTATGCCGACTGGATAATTTATGTTTCAGTACTGATGGAAAAGATATTTCATCAGATGACGCCGTCCCCGGTAAATCGTTCAGATTCCATGGCTTCATATTATTATTTTGATTGATAGTTTGAAATAGATCCAAGCTTGGTGTTAAAGTTTGAGAAGAGTTCTTCAACGGGACAAACTTCTCCGAACTTTTGCCGTAGTGTTCTATTTTCTCGTCATCGTGATTATAAAACGACTTCCCGTCTGCTTTCCAAAAACCAAGGACCAAACCATTGGTAAATAAAGTGATCAATAACAAGCAATCTATTACGATCAACAGTGTGTTATGAAGGTTATTATCTGGGACTGGAGAGTGTTTACGGGTGAAATTAAAATATTCAACAGCGGCTCCCATTGTAACAAAATGAATAATTAAGCTTGTTACTTCCGCTATCTTTTTATGCAAAATAGTTAGAGGTGCTTTCCTCGAACAGAGCGCCAAAGTGATTGGCCCTAGACCATAAAGTATATTGGAACAACTCATTACTATCAAAACAGCTTCACTTTGGTGGTATAATGCGGCCAGCGCTATGCATATGGATGCTGTAGCAAATGATAGTAGATATCCTAAATGAAAGACCAGAAATCGTGACAAACAATCGAAACTACTTCGAGAGTGAAAATACTTTCGAGGCTCTCTTTTTTCCAAATCCATAGCGACACTGACACGTTGGAAGATTAATTAACCTTGTTCGATCCAGTGGTCTGCTTAGGGGGGAAATACTACAAAGGCAGCTTATGGTTATTTATGAACGGATTATTCGACGGATAATCTAATGATATATACCATGGTCCCTTTATGCCTTACAGTTTCTTATATTTATTGTTCAAGATCTGAAGTTGTTTACCATTTCCCTTATTAGGAAAAAGCTTCATTTTTTTTTCGCTTGTCTGTAGAGAAGAAAACTTTGATATGGCAACGCACAGTTAGCAAAACAGAGTACTACCCTATTTTCAGGTCACTAGCTTTTACTACAGGTACATGCTGCCTGAACATTGTTATAGAACGATCCTATTAGGACCCGAGGTCTTACAATTTACAAAGCTAACCAATGCAAGTAATCTGCTTACGGTTCAAGACACAGAGTATTCAGAAGGAAATCTACTTTTAGCATTAAATCTTGTTCGTTTCGTTATTTATCTTGTTCGGTACAGCACAATTTCCGATTGTTTGAAATATCTTCTGCCATCTTCATCGACAATTACCAAACTTAAATAATTCTTGATGTTAAAATAGTTACAGCTCATATCGGGAGTCAAATCATAACCTCCCAGGAACAATCGTATAGGAATTGTCTCGCCCTTTACCGGAGATCCATCCATGATTTCATATCGTATGGCTGTGGAATCGATCAGGTAGCTTGAAGGTTGAAGGCCGGATGACTCCCTCGTAATTAGGCTGAGTTCCATGTGTTTGATTTTCAGTCTCGTCAATAAGAAGTATATTCTACCGACTATGACATCTTTCAAACTATACTGGGATTTGGAAAACTCAAACTCGATATGCAGACAGTTCTCTATACCAATGTCCAATTTCACCGGTTGCGGTTCCTTCCGTATGGTATTTGTCGCTTCGCTAAAACCTTGATTATCAGTTTCAGTTCCACCAGGGTCGGAATCAGTCCCAGTAGTCTCTGTTATGGCAGAACTGATTGTTGGGCGTGGATTAGTATTCGTGATTATCGCGGCCGGAGATACGGGAACTTGATTGTATAGATTTACCCAAAATTTTTTCATCTTTGCAATATCTGTGGACTTTCTTATCACCGTTACTTTTATATAATACGAGACATCAACATTTTTGCCCTTGTACGATTCGTGCCTTTTACACAAGTCCTTGAACATAAAGTTGTAACTTTGAGCGTGGTGCAATTCCCCTGCTGCACAAAGATCATAGCTCAGGCACAAAAACTGTTCTACAGGGTTCTTCCTTGACTCTAAAAGGCTACTTGAAGAAGCAGATAATTTTTTAGCGGAATTACCGTTACCACTACCACTGCCATTAACTTTTATCATATCTATCGAACCAATGATGGAGATTTTTACCCCTAAATGTTCAACCCGCTTGCCTTCTCTCACTCTCAATGTAACCATTCCACTAATCGACTCTCCATCCTCGTATAAGGGTAAACTGTCCTTCAATGTTTTGGATCCAACAGAGTTGAGCACATCAACATGCTTCCGTGATTCTTCCCCGTCCAGCAGTATTTCGATATCCACCGGTGATTTAAAAAACAAGCTCATCTTATAGTAGTAGCGTCAACCTGAATGTAGATTTTGGTGCCAAAAACTATCTCAAAGATGCCAGTTCCATGAATTGGACTTCCTATTAGGCGTGCGACGTCTTGTAAAAGTTCCATTAATCGTTCTTTCAAGGCTTATTGAAACCACTGAACGTAGTTAGTGACTGCTATATATAATAGCGTAATCTGAACAGAAAGAGTAAGTTTTAACTAGTGTTGTTATTAGCAGTGGGCTATCCAACATCCAAGATCACTCGTGTACAATCGTCCTGCATTAGAAGCAACTTTTTGTCCTTTGTTTTGATGTAGCAGCGTCATTCATGTTAACATTATCAACCGTCTAACAATAAGATAAAAAGAAAGGTATTCAATATCTCCATCACCGTTCGTTATAGAATGTGATGTGAATGTGATGTGTAACTTGAAGAGCTAAGGGAGTCAAACAATTTCCCGGGGTGTTTGAGGTTCTTATTCCATATTATTGAATAGTATACAAAGCACGTGACTTTAGACTGTTTGTTACCCACAATGAGCTGTTGATGAGATCACCATTGATTAATGAAGATAGATCCTCACTGAATGAGAAGCCTCGGTGCCTGCTGATAGTTCACAATATTACTAATCTTTTAATGTCACTCCCAAAATCACGTCTGAATTCACTGTATAAAGATTTCAGACCATCAAGGGCGCTAAACCCTGACGGATATATAGCGAATGTTGCTACTTGGCGAAGCTACCTAATAGAACATTTCCTGCATAAAGATAATAGCCTTGTATTCCACTGCGGGTCTCAGTTTTTGCGCAAATTAAATGAAGAGCCATACGGGGTTCCACAAAGTATTGACGTTGTAATAGATGAGCTTGTTCAAGAAGGGTATTTGGTAACCTTGGAAGATTTCTATGATGGCCTGATGCATGATAAAGGAATTTCAGGAGTATTCGCTTGGATTAAGTCTGGTTGGAAAAGTCGGAAAAAGTTTACTTGCAGAAAGAGTGAGACCTCTACCAACTATTTGAAGGAGATAGATTTAGTACTGAAACCTACACTCGAGAGCCAATTCGAGCACATTTATCATAGAATCGCAAAAAGGCTCATGTCTAACGCGACAGGAATAGCGGACCTGATATATCCTGAGAATGATTTTCAAAGAGAAGCTGGGTTCAATATCTATTTGAAGAACGAAGATAAAAACTATGATATAATGATGACATATTTAAGTCAATATCAAAATGTCATCATTCGGTACAAAAGTGTAATAAAAATCATTGCGCAGCCAGTATTTTCAATACTAGAAAAATCTACCAAATCTTTCACAGAGAATGATTTAAGAGTTGCCACTTTGAAAACAAGTATTACAAATGTGGGTAATCAAATTGAAAAAGTAGAGAGCGAACTTGCTCAATATTCAACAATGCTTAATAAATCTTTCCAGAATAACACCCCTAAAGAGATCCAAAAAGAATACTTACTAGCACAAAAAATAGCTCAAAAGTATCTTACAAAATTACTGAACTACCGAAATAAGCTTGGTGCCATTGAAACCGAGATTAACTTGGCATCTACCAACGCAATGGTTGTGGGATCACTAGATGATTCAAAAGAGATACTCAAACTGATCAACGAATCTCTAGGCTCAATTGACAGTCTCCACGTCCTATTGAGTGAGATTGAGGAACAAAAGGATAAAACTGAAGAAATCAATAAATTATTGACAGTAGATGAAACTATAAACCCAAATGATGATGAAATCGAAAAAGAACTACAAGTAATGATCGACAAACAAGACGCTAAAATTGAATCAGAACTGTCAAATCAAAATAAAGAAAATCTTCTGGAAAGATTAAGCCATTTGGAAATTACAACAGCTAAAGGATACGAGAAAAATGCCCTTGGTGTAACCTTAAGTGTGAACTCGAACTCAAACATCACATCGAAACCCGCTGAAAAGCAACCGGTGGCAGAAATATAAAAGCTCTATCGTATAATTCATTTGCATCTCTTTTGCTCATTTTTGAGAAAGATAATTTTTATTAATTAAAAACCTGTATAGTTCATTCATCATCCGCTTTTTTGCCCAAATTGATATTGTTCCCATTATACATGGAGGGTTCCTTATCGTTATCATCTTTGTTGACGAATTGATGAACATTGGGTGTAACACACCGTGAAGGCAAACTTAATTCGGAGATATTATGTTTGATATGGGAGTCACTAGCCGTTTGTGCGGGAGTCACTTGATTGGATGATATATCTGCAGCAATGGAACTTTGCTCAGCAGAAGCAGTTAGTTTCGAATCCTTTTCAGATTGATTATCTAGATGACTTTCATTGAGTTGCTCTGAGGGATGCGCACTTTGAGTCTGACGTAGATCAGTCAAATAGCTGTCTTCAGCATTTCCATTCTCATTATTTCCATTAGTCCACCAGTTAGAAATGCCGCCGAAGACTTTTCCTAGAAGCCCCGGTCCCTTTGCATTTGCAATATTCATCCTTTCAGTTGTAACATCGAATGGTTTCAAAATTAGCGCAGATCGCGGTAGTAGCTCTAAATCTGCTAAGCTCTTAAGCTCATCTGAATCGGTGAAGGTGGCTCTAGGTATGTTTCTATGAAACGAATAGGGACAATCGCCATCTGTTCGATTGGAATCAATCCACCGCCTCACATCGTTTAGAGTACTTTTTGGATCAAATTGCCTTGTTAAAGTGTTCCCGTCCGTCTGCCTTATAAGAAGTGTGCAGTCCTTTGTAATCAACTTACTCAAGTCCTTGATGTTATCATGGATATCTGCTTCCTTCAAGACATCTTCTTTTTCCGTAGCACGTTGACGTGCCTTCCGTTCTGCCTTGTCAGCTTCAACTAATCTTAAAATACGTGCTCGCTCCTCTTGGTCTTTCTTTCGTTGCTTGATCAGCTCTTCATGGTATTTCTGCTGCGACGTTTCTTCAATTTGCTCTCTGAGCGTTTTACTTGAAGAAGTTTTACCCGTGTAAACACCAAGAGGTGCACCTAGCGCACTCCCAAGATTTTCCCAATGAGATGGCTGCCCACGATGAACTCCGTTTTCATTCTTTATTATTGTAAGTACTTTACCCTGTTTAATCAGATATAAACTAGGAATAGCAACAGACGGAAATAGCGCTTCAAAATATCTGAACTGTTCAGTACCTTTGACAAGTCTCAACCATACTCCGTATGGTTTGATTTTACCGGTAAGCTCTGTTTTGAACCAGGATTCCAACCATCTATCGTCCCCAGAAGTATTGTACACGACGAGTACTTTTTCCTCTTTCATAGATAGAGCAATAGCTTGTTCTACCGAGTCCATAAATATTTTCTCCATCATTTCCACCAAATTAAGTCTTCAGAACAAGCCTAATACCGCTTGGCATTCAAGGTTATTGTTTAATCACCGCTCGTAAAGGGCGAACTGTTGTAGAAACCTTATTTATCGATCTTACAGATCATACGCAACGGCCTTCAGCTTCTGGACCAGAGAGTAACACGAAGCCAAAACTGAAGCCTTCTCACCTTTCAATCGATTTTGAGAAGGCTTTTTAGATATTCCGATGAGTTCCCCTAACTGTTTCAATGACGAGTCGAGTTTGCCACAGATTAAACATGTGGTTTTGGGAGAAACAATAGGACAAGGTGCATTTGCCTGTGTGAGGAATGCTTATCTTGAAGCTGATCCTAGCGTTATTATAGCAGTGAAATTTGTCCACATACCAACTTCTAAGAGGTTTGGTCTTGATGAGAAGGATGTTGCGGGAGAGGTTATTTTGCATTCGAGATGTTCAAAGCATCCTAATGTTTTGACAGTAATTGATTGTAACATATCTCAAGATTATCTGTGGATTGCCATGGAAATGGCAGATGGTGGTGATTTATTTGACAAAATTGAACCTGATGTTGGTGTTGATGTTGAAGTCGCACAATTTTATTTTCAACAATTAGTTAACGCTATAACATACCTTCATGAGGAGTGTGATGTTGCACATCGAGATATTAAACCCGAAAACATCTTATTGGATAAGAATGGGAATCTCAAGCTTGCTGATTTTGGATTAGCTTCACGATTCAAACGAAACGATGGAACACGCAGAATTTCGAGAGACCAGCGTGGGTCTCCTCCATATATGGCGCCCGAAATTTTACATTCAAGGGAATATTATGCAGATCTGACAGATATATGGTCAATCGGAATATTGACATTTGTCATATTGACAGGAGAAACACCATGGGAATTGCCTTCTTTCGAAGATGAAAATTTCGATCTTTTTATGTCTAATGAGGGAAATTTGAGCTTAGGTCCCTGGTCAAAACTGGATTTCACCCACTTAAATTTACTACGAAAGGTCCTACAACCAGATCCCACTCAGAGGATTTCATTACATAATTTGCGACTGCATCCATGGTTCAGAACGCAATCCAGGCTGTCAGACTCACATGGGCTATGCAAAGATTCTTCTTTGCTTGCCAAAAAATTACTTTCTAATTTACGGATATCTTTGAGTGACGATGACTACTACAGGTTTACTCAAGATCCGTGTGGCGATTATAACAACGACAAAAAGGTCAGTGCAACACAGCCTGTTCAAACAGATCTTGCTGAATTAGAGCACGATGGAGGGCATGACATAGGATCTACTCAGATTGCAATGACTCAGTACAATTTAAATCGCTCCAAGAACGAGCCCAACATGACCCAAGATGTCAGATGGCTGCAGTTTATAAGCAATGACGTCGCGGCTTTACAATTTAGCTATGACGGTAATGCAATGCTTTCATCCACGTTACAATTTAATCCTAACAGTCTGACGCGCTTTTATTCGAAAGATGGTATGGACGTAATTCTACCCTCTTTCGAGAGAGCTCTCAAGTTCACCGGAATAAATCTTCGTCATGATCTCTATCAGCATTTTGTCAAGCTAACTGAATCATTAGGCCAGGACGGTGTTTTCCCATTAATAATTAATATAAAGACACTTGATCGAAAGGGTGCTACATTATATGGCACTGTCTTAATACATATAATGGAAGATAGTTTGAAAAGCATTAGATTTGAAAGAAAAAGTGGGGATCCACTGGAATGGAGAAGGCTATTCAAAAGAATTGCACTACTCTGTAGGGAAATTATCTTGATTCCTACTTAATGAGGTTTTTGATTCAGCACTTTCAGTATTATTGAAATCTACACTATCCCAAGGTTTTATACATATAAGTCACTCAAAGATCTATACTGAACAAGAGAAGAGGCAGCCAGATACTATTATGGTTCAAATTTTAACTTACCATTCAGAGGGTAGAAATGACAGCTGCATATCTTAGAGTTTTAACACTTGGAGTAGTCTCGGATAACATGTTCATTGTTATATCAAGGTGAATATTTGATCTCGAATAATACTATAAATATGTCATAACTCCGTAACAATCAGGTTGTTTCACAATATTAAGCATTTTAAGTTTTTGTTAATATTACAGTGTCACTGAAGGAGTGTTGAAGAAGAGAAATAAAGCCTTCGATTTTTACAAATTTACTTCATTTTAATAAAAGCAATATCCCATGACAGAAAGTATTTTTATTAGCTAACCAAGAAGATATTCATGGGTTAATACTCAGACATCTGTTTTCAGTGCGATATGTACATTTTGGTTTCATTTGCGTCAGAAAATGTTCCAGATGTCGAGGTTATAGATATCCTTATTAGCAAAGAAACAGAAGGCCTCAGGAAAAGAGTGAGCTAATAATTTTTCCAAGCATGGGATTAGATTAAACATAGACCCATTATGACTTCAGGAGACCTCTTGACGTCGCATGTTTTCGTATAACGTTCGATTGAGCGTCGTTTTGAGCTAAAGCGACTCACAACAAGTGATAGACCAAAAAGGCATGGATGTACTCAGTCAGATTAAAACAATAACAGTTATATTGATTAAATACTATATTAAAATATAATAATGAGACGTTTTGATTATATGCTATACTAAATCTGAGAAAGTTCATTTTATTTATTCCTGAGGGCGAGTTTGGTTCTCCTTTGTGAGATTTTAACGACTTGGACTGAATTGAACTTCATTGTAAATAAATTCCGCGACAGATCCTGGTGTTTACATAAGTTTACAGATTCCTGTTTGAACCATCTGGAAGAATGTATTTATCCAATTGCGAATAAGAAAGCAACGCTAAAGAGAACAATCTCTCCTATCTGTAATAATGAATACTTCAATTCGGGACACTGAAGTTGAAATTGCAAATAAATTATCTATTGGTAATACTCAACTTACACGGAGATCTGAAATGCTTCCGCGGAAAGGTATATTCTCAGAAAACTGGTGGAGATTCTTCACTAGAATTAAATCGCTTTTCATATTGCAGGGGTGAAATTTGATAAAGGTCAACCTGAAAGTTTTCAATAGTCGCCAGAACAACGAAGCCAATCCAGACCCTTAGAGGCTTTTCTGCCTGGTCTTACGAGGGAGGTGGCATTATGATGATATGTATCACTCAACTGAACTCAGCTTTCCAGAGCTGAGATGAAACACATTTACCGACGAGCAGAAGAGCTTTGTTGATATAGTGATAACTTCCAAAAGAGCAGGAAAGAAATCCAGATTCATGCAGTGATTGGAAATAAATAATCGAAATCTGCCGCTTCGTTAAAGCTGCCAAGAAAGCAGTTCATTTCCAGTTCACGACACAGTCGCACACTATGACACCCCATCTCGAATTGGAAAAGTATCGAAGCAGCGGCCAATTCATCAATTTGATCGTAAAGCACTCTTTCACGCAATAGAAGGAAAATATATCTATTGAAAGCCCCTGTAGAAGCATAGAGGTGTCATTACACAGCAGTCAAGAACAATGATGCTGTAACAGATTTAGGACCATTATTCTTGCAACAAACTAAATGCATATCTTCAGATGTGTTACAAAAGTTCTTTTGTATATCACATGGTGCCAAAAGACCCTGTTTTCAATAAGGAAACGTTAATCAAATTGTTTTTCTTTTTTGACTTTCCAGATATGTAAAGCGACAATGAAGCGATAATCAAGCGACCATCTGATTGCGAATCGAGGAGAAATTAAACTAGAGTCCGACTAATAATATAATCCCATGGCCTAAAATGGATATAGCAGATGTCCTCAATGATATAGAACAAAATCTGTTTCTTCCTAAGGAACTGGTGTCCTGTAAGAAAAATGACTTTTCTCAAGAATATGAATGCAAGATGGGATATGGCATTGTAGATGATTGCTCAATGCTGTCGTGTGGCTGTTGTATTTCAGACTTGCTTTTCCGTAATATTACATCGAGAATCAAACAAGTAACTATAAGATGTCCTGTTTGTGATACCATTAATGTTAGTTTGGTAGGGCCTGTTAAGCAATTAAGAAATCTTTATCAGCAGCTACAGTATTTCTCTATACAGCAGAAAGAGCAAAAATCTAAAATTGCTCACGGACACGACAACCAATCAGGCACTCTGATACTTCCAGAATCTGATGCCCGTGCTAGCGATGTTTCGATAAACACAAAAAAAACAGCGGGTGTGCGCACCACCTCTACTTCAGACAATAGCGTCCCCCCAAAGAACATATCGTCACGAAATACTTATTCGAAAAATGACCATTCTTATGGATCTCCTAATAATCAAAAGTCCTTAATTGCATTGTTCCATAGTTTTGCTTCTCAGTTGAGTAAGGATTCACCAGTAGATGGCAGTAGCACCGGAGAGGTACCGAAATATGCACCTTTGTCAAGCACGCGGCGCGAATCAATGTCTATTAGCGAGTCCAACGCTACTGAGGATACTGAGGTTAGTGTAAATGGCGACCTTAAGCTCTTGGATAATACCTCCAATACAAGAACAATACCAGTTTCTCAAGACTCTATAACAAATTCCATAAAGAACACTCCACAGAACTTGATTCCTTCAGTAAGCATCGATGAGGAAAAAGAATATTATTTTGCTAAATGTTTCCCTATTTACAGAAGGCGCTCTCAATTTAACACACACTCTAAGTTCTTGAGAACTAAATCAAAATTATTCATTAATATGTCGATTTCCCCAGATTGTACGAAGTTTGCGCTTATAACTGAGCATAGATGGGAAGTCTATTCTATTCCTATCAAAGCTACAAATGAAAATCCTGCCTTATTATTCTGCGGTAAGTCAACAGGAGAATATGGACCTGATTTTGATCATTTAAAATATCCTCAGAATATGAGCGTTTTGGCAAATCGCGGCAATAGCACTACTCAAAATGATTCATGGGAGCATTTATATTGCAAACTTTCTAATGACTTCCTTGTTATTTCTGGATCCAAAAAAAGACTGCGAGTATTTGACTTGAGTCAGGGTGGCCAGCCTATTCACAGCTACTATTCTACCTTTCCGATTAGATGTATTGACATTGACACTAACTCAAATTTGGTTGCTTGCGGTATTACCGGTATGGACAGAAATACTGGTGCTGAACAAGCACTCATCGTTTTTCATAAAATAGTAAGGAACAAAGTAACATTCGAGCCCGAATTCCTTCCTCCAACAACGATCACTTTGCCATATAGAGATCCAATCAATACGTTACAATTTTCGAATGATGGACTGTATCTATCCTGTTCAACAGCTTTAGAATCGAGGTTTTTAATAATATCACTGAAAAAAGTAAATGAACCAAGATTGATAATGAAAAGTTTGCGATCAATTGATACTTCTTTGGAGTCGGAAGGCATTACCGATATCAAACTCTTTCCAGGCAATCCTAATTTGATGTGTGTAACATCAACTGCCTTCAATTCACCACCGATTGTAATAAACACAAAAATTCAAAGTATCGACGGTGTTCAAACAGTGGCACAACCAACGATGCTAATAAGACTTGACGAGCTTGGTTCTAAGATACACAAGTGCGAAATCTCTCCTCGAAATGATTCTATAGCTTTCCTTGATAGGAACGGGTCAGTTTATATTATGTTTGCACCAACGATGATGGATAATGAAAAGAGAAGAATAGTTCTAGTTGATATGGTTGCAAATGCTTACAGAGCACATGAATCGGCGGCCCTCAGATTTAGCTCTGATGGTCACAAACTTTATGTATTAGATCGAAAAGGTATGTTATATGTCGAGGACTTCTCATATGGCTTACCGCAAGGCCATGAGGTAACCAAATGTAAGAAAATAAATTGATAAATAGCATTATAAGAATTCATAGTCATTCTTTCAAATCAAAAGAGACTGTAGAATAAGTCAAAGGAGAAGTTTCTGGTCAATGAACTTGAATTTATCCAGTTCTCTGGCAAAATTTTTAAAAGAACAACCAACAATTCCCGGGATGGAGCTTTCCTTGATGTAGCCTTTTTCCACCGAAATCGAATGATTGCCATTCTCCAAACTAACGTCAAATCTAGGGCCTGCGAGATACTTCCATTCATCGTTTTGTAATTTTGAAATATACTCTTGAATCTCACTGTTCGAAGTTACCTTTTCATCACAGTAATACACTGGTATGTTCTGATTGCTAAAATTATCTGGGTCGTAAAACTGTTTGAAGCCATCAGTACAGATATCAATAAACTGTTGACCAGACTGTAGGGGTATATTTGTGACCTCTGATCGAACACTGTCGACACTATTACATCGCCAACTTATGCCTTCAATCGTAGAGGGTTTGAGTAACCCACGAAATCCATCCAGATCCGAATTAATTAGCATAGTCCCATGATGGTAAGATTTTCCCTTGGCAATTTTAAAAGCGCTGCCGCTTACTTTTTTGTTTTCAAACACAATGTCACCTCTTTGATTTAGCGCTAATGGAAATCCAGGTTGATTATTCATTAGCCATTTAACGATCTGTTTGTTAAAGAAATCCCTCTCAAACTCCTCTCTTGAAGTGATGAAAGAGTAATTTACATTTCCTAGATCGTGAACCACAGTTCCTCCACCAGAGAATCTTCGCAAAAGTTCATAGCCTTTTCCTGCGAGGCCACTTAAATACACTTCTTTCCACACCGTTTGGTTTTTGCCAATCACCACACATTTGTTGTTGACATAAAATAAAAGTCTTTGATTCTTAAATTTGCCATTTCCATCTTGAGTGATTGGAGTATTATTGAAAATATAGTTCTCCAAGGCGAGGTTGTAGTATGGATTCTTCGATAAACTTTGAATAATGAACCTACCAGGCCCCTCAACTTTCTGCTTTAGTTCCTCACCCAACAATTTTGGATAACCTACATTGAAAAGCTGATCAGTTTCAGAATTCAGTTCATCTAAAAGGAACTGATAATTTTCATTCTGCTCTGATGTTTTCTTAGTTTCACTTGATTTAGTAGTCTGGGTAAACATATCAGTGTACATCTGATTGAGTTCGTTGCAGCTGTCGTCCTCATTGGCGAGGCCAAATGGCGCTCTGCGAGCTGTCGAATATGCCCTATAATGGCTCGTACGTCCTATTAGAGGTGCCTTTCGGAGTACAATTGACATATATTGCTTTATTGATTTCGAAGTCGTAATTTTTTGATAACGTCCCTTCTATAATTAAGTTTCTTGGCCCATATCTGAGTACACAATATTTTGCCATTGCAAGAAACTGATTATATACTCAACATCACTACTACGCTTTGTGGATTTAGATCGAAGTTCTATCTTTACTGACTTTAGACCAGGCTGCAGGATAATATAAGTACTAGGCATTGTAACAAGTGTTCAAATAATGTCAAGAATCATAGGTAAAAATACTTTAGAGCAAAAGCATCGAACCAGGCGTTGTATGTCCCCTCATTCATCTGCGAATTCAGTCAGTAGTTTACTATGTCAAAACTTTTTTGAGTGAGCTGCCTGAATAACCTGGATAGCCTACTCGTAACAAAAAGATTTCTGGAAAAATAAACCTCATCGGTTAATGAAAAAGGAACAAAGAATTTGAAAATACCTGGAGCGTGCTCCTCCAATATATCCTTATCATATATATCTTTTCATCATCAACTATGGATAAAGCTCAAGAATTTATCAAAAACTGCCTGTTCACGAGAAATTTTAATGATCCCAATAAGCCGATAGACGAAAAGAGGCTTCAGGAGACTTTATTGCTGCTTCCAACAGATGGTGGAAACTCTTCAAGACTCAAACTGAACAAAAACAAGCTGAAAATTACTCATCAGACGTTGCAAAATATAAACGAGAAAACAAAGAAGCATCCAAACTACCGTGAAATCAATAAAAACTCAAAAAGTGCATTAAGGGACTATATTAGGAAATGCAAGAAAAGCACGACCAAGACACTTCGTATTGCTCATGAAAAACAACTAAATACCAGAGAATTAGTAGATAATTACCTACAGGAAAAGGAGCCCCAACTTTCAAAAGATTTGATTCGATATGATAAATTTCTGCCGATGTATGAAACACTATGGTTAGGATACATACGTGAAATGCTGAATATACCAACTGAAATTTCAAACCCTACGAAGATTAATATAAATGGATCCAACGCATTAATGAAACTCTCAATGGCTGATTATAATGGCGCTATTCTGAGTGTTGCTAAAAGCGTCAATAATAATATGATCGGGATCAAAGGAATTGTGATTTGGGATAGCCAGAAAAACTTCATAATGGTAACCAAAGGTGAACTGGTAGATGCAATAAAAATAATACCGAAACAAGGCTCCGTCTTTAGTCTTGAGATACCGATCAATGAAGAAGATGCTCTAATTTATACAATTATTGGCGATAGATTCAAATTTAGAAGTAGTGATCGTGCGGGGCGGAAATTCAAAAACCGCAGATGTGATGACTTACTATATTATCTCAATTTTAACGATTAGCTTATTCGTCTTTTTCATCGTGTAAAAACCTCTGTAAACTTTCTTTAATTTGTCGAAGCAGTTGAGGGTCATTCAAAGTCGTTTCTACGTATTCCTCAACATTCATGCATCCGCCTTTTTCTACTAATGATTTATAGCCGTCCTTAAGCAATTGAGACTCCAAAAGAGCACTGGTCGATCCTCGATTTTTGAACAGTAGATTTTCATCTTCCAAGATCATATTTTTCACTATGGCTGAAACGTTTTTTCGTATTATCTGCACCACAGTAGACTCTTGGTCATCTGTTAGCCTCCGAGAAAGAATGTCTTCCTTTAGTCTGTCAAGTTGGCCATCTCTTTTGAACTTATCCGCCAATTCTCTGGCTCTATCTTTATTAGATGACATGCAGATATCCACTACTTTCGCTTGCAATACAGCTATGTTGTGTTTGCAGCAATTGAAAAGCTCGCGCACTAATATGTTAATATAAGAAAGAAGCCAAAGTTTGCGAAATTAAAAAAAGACAAAGAACATGAGTTGAACATGAATATAGACACTTCTGTGGATCTTTTCAAGGAAATTCTACATGATGCACTATTTTTGAGTCAAATTAATACTCGAATGGCTTCTGCCAAACTCTATCAGCTGCTGATATTTATGATAGACAGAGCTGAAAAGGAAGAAAAACACCCCAAGAAACAGGTCTTATTAACCTCTTTAATAGATTTCATGCACAAAAATTTTGAGATTTTATCTGCCAAATGTACCAAGACGGGAAGGGGAACCAGTTCGGCAAGGCAATTTTTCATTACTAGCTACTATGAGTACATGTCGAGATTAAAAACCATATCCAAGTCAATCTATCTTTTAAGTTCACGTTCAATGAACCCCCTTCACAAAGATCTTATGCAAGACTTAGAGGATCATTATATGTATCAGACTTTTGACCTTCAGAGTAGTGCACTAGAAGCATATGCGGAGGTGTGTGAGGATTACATACGTGGTAGTGAAGAATGTAGAAATGACTTGTTGATTATTCATGGCGCAATCTATCAGCATTTGCTAATGAGTATAGACAAGCCAATCCTTCGATGCGATCCTAAAATTCTGGAATTTTTCAATATGGGAGCCTCGTGTTTGCGAGCATGGGTTGAAACCTGTACAACAAGAAACTTCATCCAGTTATACAAGGCATATCAAAATACTTTAGACATATCAAAAATCATTCAGCAGGATAGTCCTAAAGAATCCGGGTTAGGATTGGTATTTAATGATGATGTTAAATCGTTCATGCAAAGTCTAGACAACATAGCCCTTCGAGGCGATATGATCAACGCCATATGTAAAGCAAAAGGAGATCATGATAAAGAATGGATAGTATCATTGAGAGAGATATTCAAAAAGTCGCGACCTATTAAATTCTCGAACGGCAATTTCGATCAACTACTAATTTCAATAATCCTAAACAATTGCTCATATACAAAGACAAAGACAAATGCAAAGACAAATACAAATTCTAGATCGGATGGAGAATGCATGATTATACAAGAAGCGAGGGAGATCTTTCAAAAAAGCATACATGATGTGAGTGAGTTCCATCTTAAATTACTTAACTACATGGATTTACATTTCCAAAAAGATTTTCGCAGAAACAAAAATTCTCACCTATCCAAGAAGAGTTCTGTTGATGCCCTTTGGGTAAGTGCCATGGCTTCTCTTATAGTATACTATATTCCCAGCCGATCTTTATTTTTGAAAAGTTTTCTCAGGCAAGGACTTTTCCGACAGATGTTGATGCTAAATACAAAGTTCCCTTCCTACTTTGAGGATCCAAACTGTCTAGAGCACACTTTGATTGATGGAATAAATAGGGATATACCATATGAAATGTATTTTGTCAGAAATTTAGTCAAAACAGCTATTAGCACATTGAGAGAAAGCTCAGAACTAAATAATCACATGACCATATTCAACCGCTTATATATAGGCGAAGAGCTTGCTATTGAGCTCTCATTGCCCTTAGAAGAAGAAGAAGAACCTCCGTGGCCAACAAAGGACTTTAAAAATACTTGGAATCAAGAAAAGGAGAATTTTCATCGACTCAGCAAGAAATTGCATGGAATGTTTTCAATGCATCTTTTATCAGTTTCCACTCCAATTATTTTACCTAGTGGTAAAAAGTTAACTTTGATTGGTGACATAGCCATGGCAAGCATATTGTATCAGTTTAATGATTGTGAGACTATTTCAGAAGCCAGCCTCTACAAGGCACTAGGAAATAATGGTGTGACTTCTTCTCTGCACAAACTTCTTCGGCACAATATCCTGTCGAAATCGACTTCTCATGACATAAAAATCAACGCTGAATTTAAAGCAACTTCGACGGTTTCTAGATTGGGCATTCTTAGAATTTCTTAAGTTTATTCAAAATTTATACTTATTTTATACACCGCCGCAGCTAAAACATCTTTAATTTCCGTAATTGCACTTTCTAGCCTAAACTCATGTGAAAAGGTAAATCAATTCTCATGAGTTAAGAACGTCAAACATCGAGGGTGATATTTGCCACTATGGGTAAATATGTCGCTGACACGAAGGATCTTCGTGAGTTTATTTCAGATAGGCTGGAAGAACACATTAACGAGATTTCAGTCTTATGCGCAGACGGTGGCCTTACTTTCAAAAACGCTGATGATAAGAACTGCTTGATGACACTTCAAAGTAATCTCACTCATTCTCTGAGGACGCTATCTCAAGCTAAAATCTGGAATGCCACGCATGACAAGTTACGACGTGGAGGAACAGAAGAGCTGGGTCCACAACTTTGTAGTCAAAGTGAAGTCATCGCAATCATATGGGATCAATTGAGAGAAAAATTTAATGCTCTTTTAAATCGTTATGTTGATGATTACTGCGATAAGTTGGAATCGGATCAATTACCAATCGATAGTTTAGTGAGGAAATGGCCTACTGCGCATGAGGCTTTCAAGAGTTTTGTGTCCAGTTTATTACCGTTTCTCGAATACATTCATATTAACTATCCCCTGATAGTCAAAGATATTCCAGATGGCTTAAGTACTCTGGACAGTTATGAATTGTATTTCATAACTTTGATTAAAACAAAGCTAAAATCTAGATTCCTGCTTTTTCTAGAGACATATACATTTTGGTGCCTCAATGGTAGAATTTCAGAACATGATATTGCCAGGACCGAATCGCCTATGCTACTCACTTACAAGTACAAGCTTGAACTCGGTCAAGTTAGTTTTAAAGAGTTTTACTGTGAGACAGTCTATAAATTTACCCAATCAGAAGTTCATGTCAAAATTGACCTTAATTACCTAGCACATCTAACAAGATACTTGACCAGAAATGCCTTAGTTACTGGATCTATATCGATGGCACTATTGGATACATCGAATGGAATCATATTACAAAATACATTTTTGGTGAGCGAAACTACGTTCATTTTACTGAAACTTTACAAGGATAATATTCCGCTGAGCTTTAACGCCGACACATCTGAGAATGACTATCACATAGGTGATCAGATAGAAGTACTAATTAAAGCATACAGAACAACTGGCAGAGAGTCGCGACTTGCAGATATTTATTTGAGCTTAGTGCGTAGTACTTTGGAATCTATTACCGTCGAAAAAAGAAATCTTAACAACCAATTTTCCGAAATGTGCCGAGTAATTATTATTATGGAGAGAATGAAATCCTTGAAACTTATTGCAAGGGTAGAAATTAATCGAGCTTTTGGTGGAACCTTTAAACTTCTGAGCTCTTACGTCAAGTTTTGCGATTCATTGATCAGAAAATTTAACAAGGAAGCAATTAGCAATCCAGAAAGAAACTTGGAATATGAAATAAAAAACTCCCTTTTACTTCAAGTGCCGGCACTTTTGAAGCTTGATTCCACCTTTTTAATTCAATATTGTCAATCCCTTTTTAGAAGGGCGATATTATTTGGACCAATTATCTATGAGACTCTGACCAGTCCGAGGTTCCTGGAGTTTCATTTACTGTCTTTATTCGAAAAGCGTTACAGAAACTCATCTTCATATCAATATTTAATCCAATTGAGGTGCGAAATATTAAAATCTTCGAAACTAGCACTCGACTTTCAGTCACAGCTCAAATCGGAAATGAAGGTGAATTTTTTTTTATTCAACAGAAATCACGTCCCATCTGCTTTTCTAAATGGAAACACTGAACCTCTTATACTTCCAGAGCTGTTGGAAGGAACTTGGAAAAAGTTTAGATATTTCTACGAAAAAAAGGATCAAAGAGGGGAGAATAAATCGATCAATCTCATCTATAAATTGCAATATTGTGAAGTTGAGACACCTTACTCTCTTAGAAATGGCAGAAGATTAATTTTAGATTTAACAGTCCCTCAAACAAGTGTATTGTCTTTGTTCAACGATACGGACATGCTAACCTACAGTCTCATAGCTAAAGCAACAAATTTAAATGATACAATGCTGTCCGAGATTCTGCATTCATTTACAGATATAGGGTTATTGGAAGTTGAAAAGGGAAACTATTTGTTAAATCAGACTTTCCATCCCGATGAAAGGAGGGTCAAAGATGGGAAACTGCGCATTATTCTGAATGAAAGCGTCAAAACGGGCCCAAAATCAAGTGAACTCAACATCCACGCTTCTCAGCACAAGGAAGGAAACCGATCTCATTGGACTCAAGAACTACTGAAAGCATCTATAGTGCGTTCTTTAAAGGGGAACAACGAAGGTCTTGAATATGATGTTTTATTTGGGAGAGTCGAGTCTCAGATAAACGGTATAAGTATTGGCGAGTTCAAAGAGGCTCTTGAGAAAACGATAGTAGATAAATGCATAACAAAAAAAAACAATTTTTACGTATATTGAAGAATAAACGTATTTATATATTAAAGGATAGAACGTATTCGACATTATTTGATATTCAATATATTTTGCTCAAGACAAAAGTTGTCTTTACCGCTTGATGACATTAATTTAGTTACTCAGATTCGAAAGCCTGATCGGCAACATCAAACAACACTTCCATAGCTTTGATTTGATAGTTGACATCATTCGGATCTTCTTTGCTAGGAGCAACGATCGTTGGTCCCCATATTATATTGAGAGACTTCGTATTCATCCTATTCTGTGGTTCATGCTCTGCAACTCTCTTCAAATGAAATAGTAAAGCTCGAAGCGTCCAATATTGAGCATCAGGAAGTTTGTACACCAAACCATGCATATAATTCTTACGAGTAGCTTCATCCTCGATAGACAAACAAGCTCTTACCTCAGCTCCAATCATCTCCGGCAGTAAAGATTCGGGAAGTGCAGCGAAGAAAGCTTTCAGCAATGAGCCAACAAGGTAAATATCAGAATCTCCATAATTTTTCGGAGGTAATATCATGGAAACATTACTTGGATCCTTATCAATTTCTTCCTTAAGTTTGCTTATGTCTAAAACATTAGCCGATTTTCTGTATACTCCTTCCAAATCAAGACCATATTTATCAATGACGTAAATACACTGTCGGACAATGGCGGGAACCATATCTTGTTCGTATTCAACTAGTTGCTCTAAAGGAACACCAAAAGTTCTGAAATTATTCTGAGTTCCAGGTGGCATAGTATTATTTGTTTGAACCTGTGATAAAGGCCTGTCTGAATCTGCGGTTGACATTGAAACAGTTGTTGACAAGCTGGGGAGCCTACTGGCAGCGAAATTTCCTGGGTCCAACGTTTTAGAACTTTGGTCTGGCCTGGGTAATGAAGTTTTCTCGCTTCCTGGGTGCCCCTGCTGATTATAAACAGAGTCAGTAGCGTACATGGTAGTTGAATTGCCGTTAGCACTCATTGAATTGTGCACATTGTTACCATTGGTGTTTACTTTAAAGGATGAATTACTTGTTGTTGATAAAATTCCAGCCGTAGCTAAACCATTATTTGCTGTACCGGAAAATGGTGTTTCATTATGTGTTGAGATAATCCTTTTTGGAATAGAGTTCTTCGCGGGATTCACTGCAAATGAGGGTGAGCTCTTACTTGAAACGGTTGAAGAGCTTTTTATCATTGAGGGGTGTTTCCTGTAGTCAACCGGAATTAGATTTTTATTCACTAACGTAGTCGTCTTACCCGTACTGTTATATTTGTTCAAATAATTGTATAGGTCGGCTTCATTGGTTACTGATAATGCAACTGATTTCATTGATTTAGATTGTTCAAATGGTGCAACAGTAACCCCACTATTCAGAATCAAATTTTCGGTCCAAATGGTATATTTTTGTAGCTGTATTGACATAGCTGTGTCTATTTCCATAATCAAATCTTTTAGCTCCAAAACGATTTTTGGTCTCTCTTTTGTAATGAAGGTGTTCCTTAGAGAACCTGAATGGTCAACCCTCTGTTTGTACTCCAGATCTGCATTATCAATTTTTCTGAGAAGTTCTTCTTCCTGTTCTTTTGTGGTTTTCGAGCCCCTTAACGTAAGCCTTGTTTTCGTTGGGTCTGCCATCCTCAATTTGTCCCAATCTTGGCAGAGAGAATCATAACGGCCTTGAGCTTTCTCTGCCGTATGAATAGCATCAGAAACTTCCTTTTCTAGTCTCCTGCTATTCTCCTTAACAGATTTCCTCATTTTTGTCATAGTAAACAAAAGCGCGCTCATTTCGTCATACATCTTCTGCAATGCAGTAACATAACTTTGCTTAACCTGAGCAAGTTTCCCATCGAACTCTAATATTTCATGCATCTTGATTTTTAAAGATGAATTGCTGCCTGAAGTTGTCATGAAAAAGTGCTTGTATTGTTTGCCCAATTCTTCAACATGCTCCTCCTCAAACATGTATTTCTTACGTACGAATTTGGTGAACTCTTCACATGTCAACAAAGACTGTTTCAACCGTGCTAATAGAGCATTAATTGCTACATCAGAATTTAATACCCTCTTGATTTCAGGCTTATCAAACATTTGGTCAATTTGCAAAGCATCGCCTTGCGACGCAGAACTTTTAGCATTCATTGAATTCCCAGATGTCAATCTGGAAGACAAAGAAACACTGTTTTCAGTTGTTCTAGACGTTTGAGGCATAACCTTGAATGCACTGAGATAGCTATAATCCCTGATTCAATCTGTATTTTTCAAGATTTTCAGGTTCTTAGACTTGGAATTTGTTTTTTTTCTTTTGAGCTTATTTTTATCCTCTGTTCATTCCCCGCCGTGTAAATATTCCAAGAGAAAGTTGTTAAAAGCCACTGATAAATGGCGAATATTGTCGACTACGAAACTATTACACTACTTTTGAAAGCCCATCGACCGATGCAGATGAATTCGTCACGTAGAATTCGAGCTCGGCTAGAAGTTCACTGCAACTCGAGTACTACGCGTGCAGGTTAAGAATGTGAGTGCGACTCAGTTCCTTCAAAGGCATGCTCAACGGCCCCAAATCCGGACAATGTTCGAGACTACGTCTGTCAAACATTGTCCAACCCAAAAACAGCTCTTGGACCGAATGTTTAATCAACTATTAAAGACATTGCATGAACCTCAATTATTGAAATCTTAAAGAATCAAAAACATGTTATATTGACTGAGTGTAAAGAAACCATGATGCAATTGCAACGATCAGATATAGGGCAGCTTCTGGCACTTTTCCACGTGATAGAGAAACAAACAATCCTAACAGATCATTAAGATTGTTTTTCCGTTCATAACGAGATAATAAAAACTATTTAACCAGCCGCTGAAAGATTTTTCCATACGGATTACATCTTTCGAACATTTCACTTCCTCTCAGATAAGTAAAATAAGTGATGGATCTCTAGCACCCAGTGTAAGCTTCAATAAGTCAATGGCTGCTCTAAAGTTTTAGAGTAAACCTTTGAGTCTCTTCGGATGCTATCAACAGTGCTGGTAGCATCGTATGACAACTTGTCTTGACGGCGGGTGAATACTTTCAGAAAACTGAGGAACAGAAATTGCAGTAGATGATGAGAAATTTTTACAGTGCATAGTTCAACTGATTGAACTTTTCGATGAAGATAAAAACTACCATCAAATTTAGTCTTTTGCTCCTATCTGATCAATGCAATTTCTAGTCTCCTTAAGTACGTAGATAAACGGTTTATATAGACGTAGGCTTCAAAGCGTACATCCTGACTGGATAAAGCTCATTAGGAAGACCCTTCTGTCTCTCGGTTGCAATAAGCTTGAGGCTGCATCGCTCAAAAAGATCTTTGAACTTTGCGTCTGATCTGGTTACAGATGAATCTTCTGGATCAAAGTCATCCTGGTTAGTTGGTGTGTTGTTTTCCTTTACGATGATGGTACCGTTTGGTTGCAGGCCCTTGATGCATCTTTTCAAAAAATTTACCAATTCATCATCTGGTAGATGGCCAACGCACCATTGGCACCAAATCAGCCAATATTTCCCCTCTTCTGGAGCCCAATCCTGCATGCCAATTTGAAACTTCTCGCCGACTTTTCCTTGGTTTTGCAGCTCCCTCAGTTCTGTATCCATCTGTTCGACAAACGGCTTCACCGGTTCAACTAGATCTACCTTGCTACAATGTTTCGAGAGCATATCCCTGGTCACACGTCCAATGCCTGCCCCAATATCGGCTCCAATTTTTTCGTGGCCGGGTTCAACTATCATCCTTGACTTGAGTTTTCTCAGGAAATAGTTGGACCCCAGCACATCCATAGTTGGCACGATTGTATCCTCACCGTAACCACCAAGTACACCCGTAACAGTAGCAGGCACACTGGTCCAGTAGTCTATAGCATCATTGTAATCTATCAGGGAGTCTGGTTTATCTGTGTTCATTGTTGGCGACAATGTAAGAAAGCCTCTGACAGCAATGCTTTTGAAAGATTGTCTTTTTTGTCGTATCGGAAAGAAACATCGGATTGCAGTATGAAAGATAAAATGAACCAAAAGGCAGCATTCTAGGTTTATGCGGTTACGGGGATCGTTATTTCGTTCTAAAAGGGCAAATATATATTTACATAATCGTGCTACAGCATTGTCAACGCAACTGTTGTATAGACCGAGCTTTGTCTGTTCCTCTTTTATGTTGGTTTACCAGAAATATGAAGGTATTTTGACATAACTTTCATTTACCTAGAGAGTATATCCAAGAAACAGAAGACCTGATTTGCTGATTCCAGAGGTCTTTCATGATTTCTGCCATTGGTCTTTGAACGATATCACGGGGTGCGGTGGTAAATGGATCAGTAGCAACTATATCTTCTTTCCTGTCAAGCAGATCTTGTGTTCTGTCACCAATCCTCTTCCAAATCGAATGGTTGTAATAGTACCCATCACGATCAACAGCATAATAGTAGTACGATGCTGCTAATGTACCTGATAACAGAGTTATCGAAGTCAGTTTTAGAAGTTTACTCATCTTGACGAAACACCAAATATAATTCACCCACTGGACAGGACCGATAGATACCACAAAGGTTGTATAGTATCTCTATCCTATCGCCAGCGAATGTGTCTGGTAAGAGCTTTCAAAGTAGCCTTTTTTATGCTTATGCCAAGATAACTGCTCGTGGTTTGTGATATGTAGTAGTCTAATGATCCGACTTGATGAAAGTAATATGTTAGATGATTGGAAACTGCTCATCAGCCCTTTGGGAGGTCGATATGACTTTAGGGGTATGGGGCTTTGGCCAAATGGTAATTTGATGGCCCTCCAGCTGTGTACCAAGATGCCGTAACTTCAGCGTGCCATATATGCTACTGACAGCGAATTAAAGATAGTCGAGAAGCTACTCAAAGCTGTAAGCTCTGTAATTCAAGAGCGGTGCGAATAGGTCAGGATCAATTGCAACCACGAAGGTACTTCAAAGGCCTCATCTGAGAGTTAAGTTTTGAGATATATTTGAAGACCCAGACATCCGATGACTGACAAAACCTTTCAAGCGATGTGGAAAAGTTTACACAGGTCGAAGCTGAAATAATGATAATATTTGCCAGCAAATCTGGTGCGTATCAAGCAGTTTTCAGGCATTTACAGGGCTATCCACAACCAATTGTGTAATTAAAGAATGTTGTCTGGACTAAGTGCTTGTTCAGTTCGTAGCAGCCGTTCTTCTCCATGCGTGGCTCGTTTGTTCTCTACTATCAATTCTAGTAGATCTACCGCAGCAGCAGCAGCCATTGGTTCAAAGAACCAATCAATGATATCCAAGCATGTGCAAGAGGTTGACCCAGAAATGCACCAAATTCTGAACAGCGAGCGTTCTAGACAGAAGCACTCCATTACATTGATCCCATCAGAAAACTTCACCTCGAAATCTGTTATGGATTTATTAGGGTCCGAGATGCAAAATAAATACTCAGAGGGCTACCCAGGTGAACGTTACTATGGTGGTAATCAATTCATTGACCAAGCAGAATCTCTTTGTCAAAAAAGAGCCTTGGAAGTTTATGGTTTAGATCCCGAACAATGGGGTGTCAACGTTCAGCCTTTGAGTGGTGCACCAGCAAATTTGTATACTTACTCTGCTGTCATGCAGACTGGTGACCGTTTGATGGGTCTAGATTTACCTCACGGTGGTCACTTATCTCATGGGTATCAATTAAGTTCTGGTACAAAAATCTCGTACGTCTCTAAATACTTCCAGACAATGCCTTACTGTGTCAACCCAGCTACCGGATTAATCGACTACGATGCCTTAGACATGACTTCTAAATTGTTCAGACCTAAAGTTATCGTCGCAGGTACTTCTGCTTACTCCAGAGTGTTGGACTACAAGCGTTTCCGTCAAATCGCTGATGGCTGCGGTGCTTACCTCATGAGTGACATGGCTCATATTTCCGGTTTGGTTGCAGCTGGTGTCACCCCATCTCCTTTTGAGTTCTCGGACATCGTCACTACTACAACTCATAAATCTCTAAGAGGTCCAAGAGGTGCTATGATTTTTTTCAGAAAAGGTGTTAAGAAAGTAACCAAGAAAGGAAAAACTGTTATGTATGACCTTGAGAAGAAGATTAACTTTTCCGTTTTCCCAGGTCATCAAGGTGGTCCCCACAATCACACTATCTCTGCTTTAGCTGTTGCGTTAAAACAAGCATCTACTCCAGAGTTTAAAGAGTATCAACAACAAGTTGTGGAAAATGCTCGCGTATTTGGTCAAGAGCTAGCCAAACGCGGATTTAAGTTGGTCTCCGGTGGTACGGATACCCATTTGATCCTAATCGATTTATCAAATCTGGGTATTGATGGTGCGCGCCTGGAAACCATTCTTGAAAAATTGAATATTGCTGCCAATAAAAATACTATTCCAGGTGATAAATCAGCCCTGTTCCCATCTGGTTTAAGAGTTGGTACACCAGCAATGACCACGAGAGGCTTCAAAGAAGCTGAATTTTCCAAGGTTGCTGAATTTATTGACACTGCCGCTAAATTGGCCATTGGTTTGAAATCTCAGGAAGCATCTGATGCTAAAGATGTCAGAGCACAACTAGCAAATTTCAAGCAATTGTGTGAAGAATCCGAACAGGTCAAGAAACTATCTCAGGAAATCTCTCAGTGGGTTGGTGAGTATCCTGTCCCAGGTGAATTGTAACTGCCAAAAAAATTAGCTTACATTTCTAAATAATTTTTTTTCTTCATCACTAATACTAACAGTTACAACCGCTACCAATATCCTCGCCACCAGATTGACTTAGTTTGATTCCATCTTTGCCCCGCGTAGAGTCGTAGTTCCTGAACTTGTTAGGCGGTATTCTATGAACAATGCCCTCAAATAATTCGTTTATGCCTTCGCCAGTGAGTGCACTGACTTCCACGAAATTTTCTTGCGATTCAATGGCATCATGCTCAAGATCATTCTTATTAGCAACCAAAATTATGCATATGTCATCCCGACTATCTTGTTCCACGTAAGATTTCAGTTCAGTAGTCCAGCTTTGAGCTTTCTGTAGACTGTCCGGTTTTGTTACATCAAACACAATCAGTGCAACGTCTGTATTCCTATAGTACATAGGTGCTAGCGATCTGTATCTTTCTTGGCCAGCTGTATCCCAAATCTCAAGATTAACCCTTTTCACCGTTCCATCCGCATTTCTATGTTCAATCATCCTAGTGGTATAAGCAGCTCCTATTGTCGCATTACATTTCTGAAACTTCCCCGTGGTGTATCTCATTACAATCGATGATTTTCCCACTGATGATTCACCTAGAAGTACGAGCTTCAGATCGCAAACTTGGCTTTCCGATTCGGCGCCATTCATCAGAGAAACGGAGTAAAAACTGGCCCAGAAATAGCCTATTCCCTTGATAATCCTTTTTTTAATACTGTATGCACAGATATTTATTACACATTTTTTGTTAAGGCTCAGCTAGTTCTTTATTTACCCGGCTCCAATGTAAGAAAAAAGAGTATAAACATGTACATGAATTAACCGCTGACACTTTGCAGATCAAATGTTTCATTTCTGTAGCCCAACTAGGGAACCTTCGAAAGCAGCTAATGATATCTTTACATGAATACGAAGAAATACCAAAGTTCGGTGGGCGGTTTTGTATATCTTAGGGGTTAAGAAAGGATCATTACTTAAGAAGCAACCGCTTAATAGCTATTAGGCAACCTCCACTGCTGGCACATTCACTGATCGATAAAATGTAGCTTCAGGTTTTAATAAAGCTAGAAGTTCAAAGTAGCTGGGGAAAGACTGGTCATATGCTTTCATCGTATGTTCACGATCAACGGCAGATCTGGGTTAAATCGTCCGTTATGATAACCACTAGACGCGTCAGTTCACGTAAGGATCCGATGATATGGCATGCGGGCATCGATTTACGATGCATAAATGTGTAGATATGTGTTTAATGCTGAAAATACTATTTGCTTCTTTTTATCAGCAATATCTTCTCGCCGCCACTTTCGAGACAGTGGTAGGATAACGTCTCGAATAGTACAATGGCCAATTCTCCTAAGGTGTCGCCTTCCGGCAATAAGTTGCGAGCTATTGATATGCTGGACCGGCATATTAACAAGAGAAGCCAGACCAGACACCGCTCGGCGACACCTCCCTCTACTATTCCATGGCTTAACACGAAGCTGCCGGCACCGACGTCAATACTGTCTTTAGATAGCTGCAATGAAACTTCACCAACTCCAAAAAGAAGAAAAGTAAGTCAGATCAGGAGAAATTCACCCGAAAATTTTGAGAGTAATCGAGCTTCCATTGATGCCATCGATAAAACTGAGGAGGATGCTTCAAGAGAATCTCCGTCTGCCAAATCTGTTGCATTTTCTGATAGAATTGAATCTTCTCCAACTCAGCGTGATCTAAGATCGTCCCCATTACCTTCTTCTGCGTCAAAACCTTCAAAATCAATATTGAGGAATAATGCTGGGATCCAAAAAACTGTGAGCGATTTGACTTATAACAAATCGCCCTCTGGCGCTTCTGAAGTTACAAACAGTCCTTTGAAAAGTATTCCAACCAGAATTGATCCTCGCACTCGCGAATACTGGCTCAGTGGAGAGGTTCATAATTTACTTGATCAGAATAATGTGGGAGAATTTAAACAAATTATTACAGGCGGCTTAGAACTTTTGGATAGAACAGATGACGACTCTGCAACTCGCAGATTTGAAATATATGCTACATTCAATAATATATTGCCATCATCATCACACAAACCTGCGAACGATATAGCTGAACAAAAAGCAAATATAATTATCGAAAATTTAAACAAAATTGCCTCTACTTGCCTATCTCAGTTAGTTGATGAGCAGGAGAAGCTTTTATCCAAGAAATTAAAAAAGGACCCTTTCGTCTCGAGAATTTACGTTCAAATTGTGCGATTTCTTGGGTATATTCTCTCCAATTTCAGTATTATGAAATATTTAAATAAAAAAACTCAGTTGCATCAAAAGTTGAAAGAGTTTTATGTCATATCCAAAAGAGCTCTTTTACATCAGAACTCCAACAAAGTTATACTCGCGGCTCATATTTCAGTCTTGGCGAATGAGAAGTTTGGGCTTTACTTTTTAACTAAAGACGAAATATTAAGTATGTTAAATGCTGTTATCGATGCAAAAGAGATTCAAAGTACCAATTTAATTTGCGAAAAACTTCTTTTGATGAAAAATTTTATTGCCAAGTATCCTCAAATAATGATTGAATATCTTCACAGGTGGTTACCAACTGAAGTTCTTCCACGTATAGTTATCGATGATGAGGTTCATTCATTAAAGATAGTGATCACAGCTACTTCTTTACTACTAGATCTTTTAAAGAAATGCATAAATGTTTCCCAGGGGCATGCTGTCATATACGAATGTGTGGAACTTAAGTTGATTAAGGACGTATCACCAAAAGCTTTGCTCTCAAAAATATTTCCTAATGAGCACGGTTACTCTGAAAAGTTGACATTCGGAGACTTATTGGTAGGAAAACTCGAATATTTGATTTTAGTGAAACGAGAATACAAATTAGCAATGGATATATGGTTAGCGTTGATGGGTTTGATCAGTCACAATCCAGAATATCTAATCAAGGATGAACAGAAAAAAGAAAATCGTTGGCTAAGGCTAAATCGCCTATGTTTTGAGTCCGACAGTGCGACAGCAAAATTACTTGCTTTAAAATCGTGGCGAATATTGACGTACCACATATGTACATATGTGACAAAGGAAACAGACCAGGGTAATCTAGAATTACTATCTCTATTGAGAACTCCTTTCGAATACTGCAAGGCTTCCCATTCAAATCCTGCTATAAGAGAGGCGATAATTTATCATCTTTCCGGTATCATTTATACAACATGCGCTCTATCAGTACGCAGTCCACAATTTTTTAGTTTCTGCTGGAGAAATTTAATTACGCCGGTCTTTGAGGATTACATTTTTACATCTGAAAGTAATCAGTTAAAATCGAGAGCAGCAAGGTGTATTTTCAAATTGCTCGAAGAGGATATGCACATTCAGAAACGTAATCATGGCAAAATTATTCAACCCATCAAAGTTATCGCGTCAGCAGGCATAGAAATGAATGAGATCCAACCTCTTGCCCCGAACCTCATGAATAGCCAATTTGAAATTATAAAAAAATTATTTTTCTCTGCGATCAAAAATAACTCATCGGATATCACTATGAACTCTGCCATGTTGCTCTCTCTCTTGGATCATATTCCTGAGAGTTTTTTAAGCTACTCCAACTTCTTGATTTTCAATGATACCATTGCTAAAATTTTAAAGCAAGAGAAAAATCCCGAATCGCTTTCAAATCTGGTTTGCAGACTTTCCATAGCATTGTCCCGTACATTTCCCAGTTTTCTCTTCACAGGGAATGCCGGGTTTTCTGAGTATACAGATAAAGTACTTTCATTCATCAAAAAGGATGACGATTCCGCTACCAGATTACTTAAGCAGATGATAACAGCAAACGAAAGAAATACATCCAGCGCATGCATAGTACGCCAGTTCTTGAAGACCGGGTATACCAGCTACAGAGATTATGTTTCCAAGTGGATTACCACGGATTTCCTTCACACGACTGTCACAAATGATGAGTTGCAGGTTTTGCTAGATATTCTCAAAGTTGCGCCTGATTGTCCTGTTATTGAATCAGCCCTTCACTGGTCTGTAATACTCAATTACGATATAAAGTTGAGCAATTTTGTAGATCCCCTCACTTCCCAAGATGAAACGATTCAAAACTACGCCAAAGTTGTCCTCTCAAAGTTCCCTAAATTTGAAAACGAGATGCTGACATTATTAGAAGCAGCTTTACCAAATAGAGAATCAACCTTTGTGGGGCTTCTACCGTTGTTAGCTCAACGAAGTTTACATCATGTTACAAAATCCGTTCTCTATAAAATGCCTTCTTTTTTCAAGTACTTATCTGTTGATTACAGACCTGTTGTTTCACTGATATTGCCGATTGAGAAGATATATCCAATTTTGAGGCTTTCGCTAGAGGAGTGTGATGATATTCAATTAACAGTTCTTCACTGGTTTTTGGACACTAAAGAGTTTGATTTATTATTTAAAGACCCTCGCTACTTGGAAAGGATTTTGTTAGTCAAAGACTCTGAAAACGAGATAACTCCAGAAAAATCTTTATTCATTGCAAAATTATTGGATAAATTATATGATCTAGGCGTTTGGGAGCATCTGAATGCCATGGTAGAATTGTGTATTGACAATGAAATGTCAAGTCAAGTTACAGACTTCTTTTCTAGAGTTGGTGCCGATAAATCAAAGAACCTTTCACCCAGAGCAATGGCATTTATGGTTGATAAATGCGGACCTTTAAATTCTGCATTGATTACTATAATCAAGGAGAAGTACAAAACAGCCCCAATATTTTATAATTGCCAATTGACCGAGTATCTACTGGCTCTGGACAAATTTCAGATTTTTTCACTTTGTAGAGATGAATTTGTGGACTTTTTTGCATCAGGATTACATAATTTGGCATCTGACCAAAGCCAAATAGTTCAGCGCACTTTCGAAATTTTTGTCACATCTGTGAAAAAGCATTCAAAGACCATGCTTTTAGATGTTTTGAAGTCATTTATCTCATCAATGCCCTCTGAGAACTTTAATCACCCGTTGTGGATTTGCAGCACCTTTTCTCGGCAGATAGAGTCGGATCATGAGTTTTACTCTGAGTTGCCCGATTTCAAAGAAAGCTGGTCTCGTTTGCAAGAATTATTGACGGAATCGTCTAGCAGTACTACGATAGATGCACAGAACTACAATTTTGAAGAGATTGCCATTGATAATCATAACCCGAATCCACATGAGAAGAATATAGTGGTGCCTGTCGCCCTCGAGTGTAATACTACAGATCAAATATCTGATAAACCTGCTTCCTTTCAAGAAGTGTGCGGCAGATCAAATTCAAATCCAGACAGAAAACTACAGAAAAAAACTGAAGAGAACAAATATAAAGCTATCAACTGCCACGAGAATCATAATATTGAGACTTGCAAAGCTGATTCTATGAGTCAGAATGACACGGTCGGCTGTGGTTTTATTAAGAGCGAGATAAATGATAATAGCAGCAAAATTTGTCAATTTTCTAAAGAATTAGAAAGAAGATCGCATGAGAAAAATAGACCAACGATGAGCCGCTCTGTCTTTTCGCCTGAAAGAATGGCATCAAATGATGGTATTATTCAAAGCCCTTCGAATAAGACCGCAAAGATCACCATTGCAAATAAAGCAAAGGCTACTGAAACTTTAGAAGTAGTTGAGCAGCAGCTCGATAGATCCAATATTGCTATAATTAAAGAGGAATCACAATCAAACCTTTTGAAAACGGTAAATAAGGGATCTGAAGATTCCGTCGCTTCTGGAATACGTTTTCCAATCTTCAACTTCTCCAAACTGAGAAGTGAAACTTCTCAGAAAGAAAAGGCTTCCAACGGTAAAGAAAAGCCACTCAAATTGCACACATCCTCTATAGATGATAGAGAAAAGAGCGCTGCTTCTGAGAGAGCCCTGAGTCCAGAGATGACGGATAACGAACTCTCTATACAGCCTGAGAATTTGTATCCAAATCCACCATCAGATGCAGGGACATCTTCTTTGAGACTTCATTTTCCAAGCAAAAAAGTTCGTCGCTTGGTATACCGATTGCGTGGATTCTCATCGGAAGATTTATCGAATATATCTGCAGAAGAGAGAAGAAACATGAGAGTTGAGCTGTTGGATTTTATGATGCAATTAGAGCATGATACCTGTTCTTAGTTGGAAAGAAAGCCATATCCGGAAATCAATAACTAGAACATAACAGGACAGGCAGCAAAACGTTTGATATTCAAATCAGACATTTTCCTGTCTATATATTCACTGGCAATGTTTTGGGTCTGCCCGTTGAATTAGAGTTAAATTTCTAGATCAAACAATATATTAGATATAATATTAAAGCAGCTGCCGCTAAGAGAGCCAATGCGTGGCAACTATGCGCTTAAAGAGGCCCCAATGAACATCGCCGTCATCACAGGCAGTTTCATGCTGCAAGTTACATAAGAGAGAAACGTGGGATGACTCGGACCTATTATTTTGTTCAACCCATGGACAAAGATCCTCAGAGACTCACAAATTTATTTATATGATACAACTATAGAAGTGAAATGTGGAGAGTTCTTAATAGCAATTGCACATCACATCTTCTACGACATCGCAGCAAGTCGCTGCATTGGCGCAAGAGGGGCACTATTAGAGTGAAACGACTTATGATAAGTGAGGAAATTTAATAGAATTTCCCTTTTCCAATCATGTGCAATTGCTTGAACGACAAAGCTGAAGCTCGAAAGACTACATACGTATATCTTTCACAAATAACGAAAAGAAATTTGAAGTCAAAATGGTGGCTAATTGCTAAATACAGCAAACAGTGCCGGTATTTATACATCACATATTGTACCTATTGAATTGTGCATCACTGTCATCAGTGCAAATTTTTCACTGATGATTATGCCATTTATTCACTCATGATCATATTATTCGCTCAATCCCATAGAATCAATTGCACGGATGATATTGCTGATTGATGACCATAGAATGTATTGCAGTGATGGTCCTGCTCGTCATCGTCTCGCAGTATATAACTTCGATTATCTTCCACATCGAACGATAATTTGTTAGGGCTCATCTCACATAACTTTCTTGGTTACTCAGCATGCCATTCGTAAATGTCACATTGTAAATACTGTCATATTGTAAATACTGTCATATTGTAAATACTGTCATTTTATCCTGCAGATCCTCAAATCTAACAATTACTAAAGGCTACTGACCCAAGTGCCAACAAAGCCATTAAGAAAACCCTCTTCCGATATAATGCTAACAAATTTCGACTTACTCAAGTGTCAACAACTCCATTAATGAAAATCTCGTCCGACAATGTGAATGTAAGATGCTTACGCCAGCGGTAATATATATGGTATATAGCTATTGTTGTTATCCACTTACAAGGATAACTACTCTCGGTGGCCAAGTTGGTTTAAGGCGCAAGACTGTAATGTGATAATACAAAGTAATCTTGATATCGGGCGTTCGAATCGCCCCCGGGAGATTTTTTTTAATAAATTTCTTTTCTTCCATCCTCGAGTCAAAATATGAAGTAGAAATACTCTCTGCTCGTCCATATAAGCTACTAGTGGGAGCTGGAAGGTCAGCTAACAAGCTCTGGAAGAGTTTCTGAAGATTGTTCATCAACAGGATCGGTTACCCGTCAAAGGCCCTCTTAATTCATCATAGTTCCCTTTCTGGTAATTTCGTAAACATGAAAAAGGACGATACCGTTGAGCGCCTGTTTCGAGAAAGTATTGAAAAAAAGATAAAACTGAAAAGGTTTCGGATTGTGAGGATCAATTGTGCTGATCAAATCAATTCATTCGTTTTTGCCCCGTTCGAAATATCTTTTGCCTTTCAACAAACCAAAGTATGAGAAAGAGTGTGTATCTCGACAATACCATTGAGTTCCTGAGAGGCAGAGTCTATCTTGGTGCATATGATTATGCCCCACAAGATAACGATGAGATGGTTTTTTTTACGGTAGAAGATACCATATTTTATAATAGCTTTCATTTGGATTTTGGTCCAATGAATATTGGTCATTTATACAGATTTGCCGTTATATTTCACGAAATTTTGAATGATCCAGATAATAGCAGCAAAGCCGTGGTATTTTACTCTACGACTTCGACAAGACAGAGGGCGAACGCTGCATGTATGCTTTGCTGCTACATGGTCCTTGTGCAAGGCTGGACACCTCATCAGATTTTGCAGCCGCTAGCTCAAGTGGATCCCCCATTTATGCCATTTCGAGACGCTGGTTACTCTAACGCGGATTTTGAAATTACTATCCAAGATGTCGTGTATGGTGTTTGGAGGGCCAAGGAAAATGGCCTGATAGATTTGCACTCTTTTAACTTGGAAACTTATGAACGTTATGAACATGTGGAGAACGGTGATTTGAATCTATTGACGCCGGATTTTATCGCATTTGCATCGCCACAGGAGGACTCAAGATTGATGCAATCCAATACTGTATCATCAAAATCCCATTTAAACCAACCATTTAGAAGCGTCTTGAAATATTTCACAAATAATAATGTTCAGCTGGTGGTTAGATTGAATTCACATTTGTATAACAAGAGGCATTTTGAAGACCTAGACATCAAGCATATTGATATGATTTTTGAAGACGGTACATGTCCAGATATGTCGATAGTGAAAAACTTTGTAGGTGCTGCTGAAAGCATAATCAACACTGGTGGTAAAATCGCTGTGCATTGTAAGGCTGGATTAGGAAGAACGGGTTGTCTGATCGGCGCACATCTAATCTACACACACGGGTTCACTGCAAATGAGTGTATTGGGTTTCTTCGATTCATTAGGCCAGGGATGGTAGTAGGACCTCAACAGCATTGGTTGTATTTACATCAAAACGATTTTAGAGAATGGAAATACACTATGAGGCTCTCACTAGTACCGGATGACATTATTAACGGTTTATATCCATTAATTGACGTTGAAAAATATCGCTTACAGAGGAAAAAGCTGAAGGACGAAAAAAGAAGCAAGGATAGTGTTGAAATTGGAGACTTGGTTATGACACCCCCGAGCTTTAAGAAAAACTTGCAACATTTTAGGACCTCAGCCGTCCCACAGAATTCTCCAGGACAACCGAGAAAGGGAAATAATGGCTCAAATACAATCGAGGACATTAATAAAAAAACAAAAAACCTCTTAAGTCCGGCTGAAACTAATAGTTATAATGGCAAACATAACGCGACTAAGACCGCAAATGGACATTCTTCGAAAAATGTAGTTGATAACAACTCTGACGAAGAGTTAATGAAAGATGATGATAGCGATCTAAGTCATAATAGGCTACCTTCAAGACTCGAAAAATCAATTCAAAATCGCGACGATGATAATGATGCAATATTAAAGCAGCTTCTTCCGAAGAATAGACGTGTTACATCTGGAAGAAGAACGACGAGCTCATCTACGGGTGGCGGCATAAGAAAAATCAGTGGCACATACAAGAAAAAGGACTGAGGGAATCTATCTTTTAAAACTCCCTTTCTTAATAATGTTTTGAGTTGGATAATATATATTTTGCATGATGACGTAAAACAAACGTCACGTTATATATAGCATGGTAATAATAATTTACCAGATTTGTGCTTTCTTCCATTGTATTTACATGCCAGTTTCCCTCCGCTTTCAGTGGGTTGACTCCACGCAATTTGCCATCTTTCAATATTTTTACCATAAATTGTATTTTCTCTTGCTGCTTCAAGTAGTTTAGTTGCCACCCCAAAAGATCTCTCGGTTCTACACACCCATATTCTTGAGATACCCAGAGAGAAGCTTGGTCGTACATGTTCAACTATGCTTTTAGTGTTGTATATCATCCATCTACCACGATCAGGCTCTAGAACTTCTATTGTAACAATTCCAATGGCTCTCTTATTCTTCACGTAGACGAATGCTTTGCCATGGCCCTGAGCTCGGCTCCAGAAATCATTTTCGTCATGCGGGGCATTCAGTTCATCATTAACAACATCTAATAGCTGCATTGTTGCTTTGACTTCTGCTGTAGAATCGGGTCTTATCATCACAATGTGATCCTCTGACAAATTATTGTTGTTACTTTTCGATGCTGAGGATGGTGGTGTTAACATGCCAAATTCTTCATTTTCAGAGCAATGAATTTCCACACCCCAAGAACTTGACCATTTTCTGCCCTTGAGTTGCAAGTCATGGTATATTTTATGGGTATTCACATCATCAAATGAAGATGGTGAATAGGCCATCTCACACTTGGGACATTTCACAATGCCGATGCAGCTGGCTCCAAGCTGTAATCTTGACTGAACAAACTTCTTGCTGTCCTTGCGACTTTTAGTGACACGGACCCCCATATAACTTGACCGGGATCGTACCTCATAAATTCAATGTTTCTACTTGATGTGTACATAGCATTATTTAACTTTTGAATCGCGACGCGATAACTTGACGCGTAGTGCTTTCTTTTGAATAACGGCGCCTGATAAAAAAAGATAGTAAATACCAACTTAAAGTCATGAAAGCCACGAGCATTTTTCTCAAATATAATCGATATTTTATAGCTACGCTTTTATAGAACAAATTTTTGTTCACAATGTTGAGCTATTGTCTGTTGTGCTGATTGTTAGAATTGAGAGTCGGTAAAATATAATTGACAGTACTCTACAATATGACCTTTAAGGACGACATGCTGAATAATCGAGTAAGTTGTGTGATGTGAATTTTAACATGTTAGAACTGAGAATCAGTAAGATATAATGACATTGTTTAGAAAGTGACATCTACAAATGATATGCTGAGTAACCGAGAAAGTTATGTGAGATGAGCCCTAACAAATTATCGTTCGAGGTGGAAGAGAATCGAATGATATTTACTGCGAGACGATAAGGATCAGGATCATCACTGCAATACATTCTATGGTCATCAGCCATCAATATAATCCGTGCAATTGATTCTATGGGATCGAATAAATGGCATGATCATGAGTGAACAAATGGCATGATCATGAGTGAACAAATGGCATGATCATCAGTGAACAAATGGCATGATCATCAGTGAAAAATTTGCACTAATGACAGTGTTGGACGATTCAATAGGTACAATTTGTGACGTATAAAATACCTGTTAGAACTGAGAATCAGTAAGATATAATGACAGTATTTACAACGTGACATCTACAAATGATATACTGAGTAACCAAGAAAGTTATGTGAGATGAGCCCTAACAAATTATCGTTCGATGTGGAAGAGAATCGAATGATATTTACTGCGAGACGATAACGATCAGGATCATCACTGCAACACATTCTATGGTCATCAGCCACCAATATAATCCGTGCAATTGATTCTATGGGATCGAATAAATGGCATGATCATGAGTGAACAAATGGCATGATCATCAGTGAAAAATTTGCACTAATGACAGTGTTGGACGATTCAATAGGTACAATTTGTGACGTATAAATACCGGCACCTTTACCTGGTACTCGTTCTGTTCAATTCACATCTTTTGCATATTTTATATTGTAGAAAAGCAAGGATTAATCTAAAGATTTATAGACCTATATACTCCACCAGCTAATTACCAATGTCTACTAACCCAAGTATCAACGAAGCCGTAAATAAAAACCTCTTCCAATATATGCCGAGTTCGTGAGTTGATAAACGTCCACGAACTGCCTCTCCCCCTTTATGACAAAACATAATCTCGGGAACAACATACGAAGTCTCCTTTATATATTCCAAAAATTGCACTACATCGAATCATAACAGTAAACGATATCGTGAGTAAAACTTTTTCATCATACGTGAAACTATGGACGACAGTATCTCCTGAGCATGTGCCAAATGAAAATATCTCTTTGCACAGCCACTGAAGACATGTCACCTGAATAGAGACGTCTCGCTGAACACCAATGACCGATATCCTTTCATTATCAGTCAGGCTTGTAGTACGTTCATGTCATGATTTTATGACTCTTTCTCCTATATCTCCGTTCTAACAAATATAGTTCTTTTAGAAGAACAGATAGAATTTAATATAAGATTTACGTTAATACATCTAGTAGCTTTATTGCTTTAGTTTATTACGACAACGGGAACGTCGGCAACGGATCAGTACTACTGAATAAGAACTCGATAAGGCTAATCCTTATCGAAGTATATTCACTTAACTGAATTAGAGCTCAACAAAGAATACAGTGTCGGTTTTACCAGTGCCTAAATACACTGAATAAAATAGATTAAATGGGGCTCGGGAGTCAATCAAAGAGAAGCTTCTATGGCCAAGTTGGTAAGGCGCCACACTAGTAATGTGGAGATCATCAGTTCGACTCTGGTTGGAAGCATTTTTTGCAATATTAAATATCATGATGTAATCGATGTACGCTTTCTCAAAGTGATTCTTGTACGGAGTTTGATTCAATTTGCATTACAATGTTCGACGGCAGTGCTGCACTAGCGTGGAGTCGATAGCATCTTCAGTTCACCCCCTTAAAATGTCAAGACTTTTAAAGAGTCGGTTTTCGAGGAGGGCATTACTTTTGTTAACATTAGCTTCGGTGATTTATCTCACGTTACATGGCAAGCAACCTAAGCAGCCGATCAATAGTTCGGATAATGCAAGGGATGCGCGCAAATTATCCTCGTTCTACTGGATCCAGCACAGAAGGGATACTTATATGGCCAAATTTAACAATTCCAAAAAATCATGGTTAACCCATTTAAGCTATAAACTATCAAACTTTCCTTCTGATTTCAATGAACCCGAATCTCGGCTGCTACTGAATTGGGACGACACTTCCAGGACTGAAAAATGCAGATATATGATTGATGCCACTTATTTGATTAATCCTGGATGGACAAATCAGTTGATATCTCGATACACTGGCCAAGATTTGGATGATTTACTAATATCATTACTTGGTGAGAGGTTGAGAATTTTTAACTACTGTTTCACATCAACTGAGGACATCAAACTGCAACAAGTGTTTGATGTTGAAAGTCTATTAGATCCGGATAATGCACTGGACATTACCCCCACTGATTACATGAGGAGGATGTTTCCATTCTTAAGAGACTTGAGCGCAGCCGATGAACCGCTTTGGCCTAAGGTGACAGATTTGAGAACCGGCGTTACAGAAAAACCACCTGATTTACCGGAAGACTTCAACGTGAATTTTTGGTCCTATTGGAGAAGCTCGGCCCATGGCAAGGGATTAGTTATAACTTTAGCGGAAAGCAACAAATCCCTTCTCTTCAAACAACTTAGAGTGCTTGATCATATGAAGAACGATTTGCCTATTCAGGTTGTTACAAAAGGAACTGAGTTTTCGGGGGAATTTGTTGAAGAGCTTTCAAGCTTCGTAAAAACGACGACGCAACAAGTTTACCTAGTTGATTGTGCAACCCTATTGCAGCCTGAATTTGCCGAAGAATTTATCGTCAATGTAATCAATAAATGGATTGCTGTGATTTTCAATACCTTTGAGGAAATGATTCTCCTAGATGTTGATGCCGTGCCGTTTCTTCCCTTGAACCAGTTTTTGAATGAACCTAATTATAAAACAAATGGCATGTTGCTCTACAAGGATAGAAATATGCCGAGTGAACATACAATGACCGCATGCGTGGACATGCTGGCTGAAGTTGAGCCTTCCTATCAGGAGAAGACTTTAATCAATACTAAATTAAAGTTTTCAATGAAGCAGAACAAATTTGATGAGAGTGAAGAGGCCATGATTTTCACAAGATTCTTCCATGATATGATTCTTCATCATGTGGATAGCGGTTTAGCTGTGATAAACAAATCGACTAATTTGAATGGCCTACTTTTCTCCTTCATGCTCAATCTAGATGCTAAAATGAGAAGATGTGTGTATGGTGATAAAGAAATCTTTTGGTTGGGACAATTATTTGCTGGTCAAACATACTCCATTTATCCTAATGATGGGAGCATTGTTGGCCCGTTAATTGAGGGACAAAGTGACGATGATTCGCAAACTATTTATCAAATATGCAGCGCTCAAATTGCACACACAAGTCAGAATGGCGAATTATTATGGACCAACGGTGGTTTGAGAACCTGCAAGATCATTAACAGTGCTGAGGGTGATTTCAAAAAGCATCATGACTACTTCGTAAGTAGATATGATACTGTTGAAAAATTGACTCAGATTTATGACTCCCCACTTGCGATAGAAGCTGTGATTATACCAGAGACAAACAAAAATCCCTGGAGACAACTACAGGAATGTAGTGGATACATCTATTGCGCGACAGCAACGAAGGACAGAAATTCACAAGAAAAAATTGGGGAAATGGTTCATTTCGATGAAAAGACATTGAAAAGCTTAACAAAGATTGCTCAAGTTTGGAATGAATCTTAATTTTTAGAAAAAAACTATCAAATACGGTATATAAAGTGCAGAAAATAATATTACGAATTTTTAATCTCACGCAGCCAATTCATACCGATTATGCGGTCAAAGAATTTGCGGCATGATGAGATCCAACCAGAGTAAACGTAAATCATATAAAATCCAGCGAACATTGCGACGATATTGAACACTACAAACGCACACTCTATTCCAAAATTCCTCCAGATATGACTGTAGCTCATGGATTGATCTTTCAAAAACTCGTCCCCAATGGCATAAGTGCAATACGCACATATACTAGTCGAAGTAGGATTTATCAATTTTCCACCGAATTCATTAACAAATGCTTGCATAAATTCCCCGCAAGTTTGGCCGAGTGGAGGAGTTGTCGGTACAAGTTCCATTGGCTTACAGTTCACAGGCCGATCATGCAACAAAAGGCTCACAAAATTCTCAACAAAGTAAGTGTAAGGAGAAACTCTATACATAAATTTCCAGAATCCAGGCATTAGAGAATAAGGTTGCATCACACCACAGAATTCAGCCGTAAAGCTATACAAAAATGCAACAATAACAGCTGCAGTTTGTAAATTAGGCGTCGAATATATTAACCACAAACCAAACGTCAGATAATAAACCGAAAATAACATATAGTTTAAGTAGAAGACACCGGCAATATGCGGTTCAAAACTATAGCCACAGCAGAAATAGCAACATAAGAAGAATAAAGTAGAGCTTGCAATAGCCAACGGTGTTTCAACTATCAATTGCGCTAGCGGAAATACCGACCAATGATAAGTTTTCGTACTTGCTTCTCTAGCAAGATAAACATCCTTAGCTTCCATGGCTTTGTCCTGAACCTGATTAATCAGTGCAGATGATATGCAAAGTGACATGAAACATAGGAAAGTTGCATTTTTGAGACCTGTAATGTTGTAGTTAGTTTTCCAAAAGGAGAAACCGACAAAAAGACCGGCTCCACCGTTCAATAAAAATTTGGATACTATGTAGGCCTTATCCCGTTTCAAACACAGAAACTGCCTTTTGGTGATCAATAATAGTTGGTTAACGTAAGAGGTTTCCTTCCACAATGACTTGGTGAAATCCAGCCCGGACACGCAAGCTTTCTCCTCCAGATCTCGCCTCTCTTCCGAGATACATTGACTCTCCAGAGAATCCACCCAAATCTGAGGCCAATTTGCGACCTTTTCTTCATTGCCTTTTGCATGATCACCATCTGTCTTAGAGTGTCCAACAACCTTGATCACAAAATCGGCAGGATTGTCGCTTGCAGCATCATAAGTTAATTTGTTGTCATATTTCAAAAAGTAATCAGGAGCAGCTTGAGCTGGACCAAAATACACGCATTTCCCTCCCTTTTGCAGCAATAAAATGTTATCGAAGTAACTAAATACACTTTTGCTAGGTTGATGGATTGTGCAGAAAATAGCTTGTCCCTGTGTGGAAAGCTTTTTCAAAAACTTCACCACTGTCAGAGCAGCTTGGGAATCCAACCCAGAGGTGGGCTCATCTAAGAGTAAGAGTAATGAAGGCTTAGGGACAAGCTCTACACCGATCGACAGCAACTTTTTCTCAGTGGGATTAAGGTCTTTCACTAACCGATGTGGATCTAAATCTAAAAGAGCAGCTATAACATTAATATATGTCGTATTACCGTCACCTCGTAAAATACAAGAAACTTCCAGCGACTCATAAACGGTTAAAAGGTCTAAATGAACATCTTGCTGCTGTACAAACCCTATGCTTCTGCCAAACGCCTTGACATTTTGTAACGGCCGTCCATCGATAAAAAAATCGCCACTAACGTCCCCACCCTTGGTCATTTTTGAAATAATATTTAACAAGGTGGTCTTACCAGCTCCAGATTCACCCATCAACGCTGTCATGCCGCTGGAAATAAACCCGGATGTGTCATCTATGAGTTTTATGCCGTTGATCACGTAGCTAATTCTGCTCCAAGAAAAAATATGATTCTGAGATTCAACCCGGTCTTCAATCTCTCTGCCTTTCGTATGGTTTTTTTGGCAGGCAATTAATTCAATTTCAGAGCATGAACTATGTGATTGCTCAATTGAATCTAGTTTTGTGTCTGCTGCATGTTCACTGCTCTCATTTAAAGCTTGTTTGACTGGGATCATCAATCGCTCCAAATTCCTTGCAGAATTGCTGAACTTTTTTTTACCAAATAATGGCGTTACGTATTCAGCTGCTGCAAGAGAGCTCGTTATCAGAAAAAAAAAGAACCCCAATAAGATTCCAAAATTTCTCCAAACATGACCATACGTATAATTGAGCGCTTGCTTTAGGTAGTCCTTACCAAGGACAAAAGAATTACCTAGAGTAGCGCCTTGCCACGCACATGTCTTATGGCTGAAAGAAAGATCGGTATAGTTTGCTCCTCTGGGCACAATCATTTCTGAACAATCAAGTTTCAAGTCGAACAGCTCGTTGCTCAAAATAGCTTCCATGGCAAACATGGCAGGATTAATATAAGCGATCCAGACAAACCATGGCCGCATATCCTGAATGTATATAACATATGATGCATACATTGCAATGGCTAACAGAATAATCCCGGCAACTGAATTCGCAATAGATATAGTTGGAGTAATGAAAGCTATTAAAGAAAACAGTGAAACCATCGTAAAGTTGAAAATACTGAGGAATAAAAGAAATACGAAGAAGCGACCTCCATTGAATTGAAAATGGACCAAAAAATATAGAATTATGGTAAAAACAATTACGACCACAAGTTTGAAAGTATAATCAAATATGGTCGTTCCCAATGCTTCTATCCATCTAGAATAAAAACGCAGTTTTACCTGTTTTTCTACCACTTTTTGTCTCTGAAATATTAGTGGTAAATCAGCAAGAGCCAAAAAAGTGTAAAATAAAACAGAGAAAAAAGTCAGAGAGCCCCTAGAAAAAGAGCCTAGTGTTGTCAACGGCACTTTGTAAAACAGAGAACCAGTCACTAGAGCCTCAACAATGGCTGATATCATTTGTGCAAATATAAAACTTCGATCACCAAGAAGTCGTTGAAAAGCTCGCTTCGTACAGCAGCGAAGAAGTTTAATCCTTTTTGTCTTGAAGATGGGTGTAACGTCATGTGAGTTTAGTCCATTATTTGTGCGTTCCACGTGAATCGAAGCAATATGCTTCCAATGTGAATAGTAAACAGACGATTTCCACTCTCTGAGTAAGTATTCTTCAGAATATGCCATCCTCATTTGCATATTGTCGCCCGTACATGTAGACTGGAAATTAAGAATCGATGTTAGATATTCAATGACGCATAAATTCGGGTCTCTTGAGAAGCCCAGAGATTCTGTGAAATATTCAAGACATTCATCAACAGTTCCGTAAAATACCTGATAAGAATCTGATAACATTAAAATCTTATCAAATTTCTGAACTATTTTATCGCTCGCTTGTGAAATTTTAACGAGGTTAATAGATCTTGTAGCTTTAGCTAGCTTTTGTAGTGTATCCAAAAAATCAAGCGCCGTTGATGAGTCAAGTCCCTTTGTGGAATTATCCCATAAATATAAAGAGCCATTTGCAATAAACGCCTCCAGAATAGATACTCTCTTACGTTCCCCACCTGATATTCCGCGAATGGATTCATTACCAACTAGCGTATTTGCCACAGTGCTTAAGCCTAATTCGTTTAGTAGGCAATCTCTGAGTATAATACGTTCATCCTTGGGCAGGTCAAATTTGGAATCCAATGCGAAATCAATTGTCTGCTTTACCGTCAAAGTTGGAAAATGAATATCATCCTCATTACTATAAATGATACTATTGGGGCATTTGATAGAAAACTTTTTGAATTCATTATCCTTAAATTTGATGGCCCCCTCAGGAAAATATAACATCTGCTTATGATTTTCGAACAGAGCTTGAAAAAAAGACGACGAAGGTTTTCCCAGTACAAGTACCATTTCACCTCCCTCTGCCCTCAACAATAAATCTCTCACAAAACTGCCCTCTTGTGCACCACTTTCAATATCGATGGTCACATTCTGACTACTGCTTGAGTAATTTTGATCTAGTCTAATTGACGCATCATTAAAGGTTACAGAGCTATCTGGAATACTGGTGAAATATTTTGAGAAGTTCATTTCGATTCATGAAATAATCATATGATATGTTGTAAGAAATAAAGTACAGCAACTTGACTTGATTGTCCACTCCTTCTCTTTTAAGATAGATAGACCAGGTGGAAAACAATGTCCTCAGAGTTTCTGGGTATATCTCTTATTAAACTGGGAAAATAAAGATAAGTAATATAAAGGTCATCGCGACTCTGATTATTAACTCGAACCTGCTAAAATACAGTCATGAAATCCGTGCAGCCAGATATTCGTTTATACCTTTCTAAAACAATTTTATAAGCTTGGTTAGAAAGCTCAAACTTCTATGTGCCATACGATGCGTCAAGTGCTGCCATGGCATGTATCTCAACAACAGATACTATCTATCTGAGGTCTCGTTCCTGAAATGAAAAACCCTAGTGTGAATAAGAAAATCCAGAAAACGGGTCAACCTCAATCTTGAAAATCTTTTTAACGAGATGTTGTCCAGTACTTCCCTGTGCTTTCGTTTCGAAATGTAAATCTAAAGACTGAAAGTGGATAAAATCGATCGACCGACCCTAGGGGGAGCTATTTGGATTTGACGTAGAAATCTAAACTTGAACGACAAGAAAAACTCGTATCACGATTTCATTCTCTTTAAAGGAGAATCATATAGTATTATATGATTTGCTTTTTAATCTCACAATCAAATTCGTAAAGTCATCCTTATATATTATTTATAGCCGCAAACCGTAGTTGTTGTTGCATATATTATCATGAGAGATAAACTTGCAGTGGATTGAAAAGCCAACGATTATCTTGTGCGACAGATCGGTTCACGTAACTTGAAAATATAGAGCAATAACGATATTTGCACACAGCTTTTGTTTTTCTCTAGGTGTTAACTTATACAATGATTGTATTGAATAAGCCAGAGACCAGTTGCACCAAACCTGAGGGCAATTAAATGCCCGATTATAGAACCCATAAAACGCCAATCAATAAGTTAGCTTCATCAGAAAAATCAGCGACTACTGTCGCCCACATTTCCAATGATAGTAGACATGTATTGAGTACACATATTTTATATAACATTCAACATTAGCTAATTATGTGTTAAGGGGCCCACAACATTTTTGTGATCCATAATCAACCATCTAGGACGGCAAGGCAAGTTTCATAATAAAAAGGCAGCTGCTCCCAAAAATCCGAGTCCCACACCGACAGCTGCTGTTGTTGCACCATTAGTGATCTGGCTGGCGCTAACGCTAGTCCCCGAAGAAGAAGATACAACTGAAGAAGATACTATCGAGGAAGAAACGGTGGCAGAAGAAGTCAGAGTAGATGAAGGCGCAACTGAGGATGATGAAGAGGCACTAGCAGATGTTGCGGAGGTAGGCTCGACACTGGATGCAGAAGAGACCGTTGACGATGCGACGTCGCTGGAGGAAGAAGGACTACTTGAACTCATGCTTGCAGCACTTGATGAAGCACTATTCGTTGTGGACACCTGACTTGACGTCGTCTCAGTAGCTACCGCACTCATAGCGGCAGCAAGAGCTGTTTCTAGTCTGCTTGAATACCATGGTAACTCTGTTACTAGGGTGTTGACTTGAGAAAAATCAATCTCCGAGTAATAAGTAGTGTAGGAATCATCTGTAGCTGTCGCCATAGCCATTCCAATCTCTAAAACGGCAGGCGGAATACTCAAGGTTGTCATAACGCTCATATAATCTGACAGATGGGCTTTCGCATCACTTAAAATAACAGCAATCTCTGCTGATTCGCTAGCTGCGACGGCTGCAGATGCTCCCGTAGCTATTAAAGCAAGCAAAATAGTTTTTTTAGCGTAAGTCATGTTGGTTTTTTTATTCATTATTGTTGATTTTGGCCACTGAATAAAAATGGTAAAGCAATGGAGGATGTTTTCCATCTCCTTTTATATGAGAGTCAGAGAGTATCTGCCAGCTATGAAACATTGGATCGTACTTTGATATTCAACAATTCTTGAGTTGACTGGAACGACAAGTTTCGTTTATCATCTCTTTTATTCGTAAAGCGGACTTTGAGCTTGAAAGATGCCATTTTAAAAAAAATCAAAAATACACTTAGTTTGCCCCGAACAATAAGAGCATAAGCGCACTAATCAGCGTTTCGTAGTAAAACGAAAACTTTTCTCGTAAAGGGAAAAAAGGCTCCAACTGGCCTCCAAGTTAGGGAGTTTGGCTTCGCAACGTACTAATTAGGGTCGAGACCGACTCAATAATACTTATCCCATCACCGTGGTTCAAAATAGATTAGCCATGGGCTTCTTGTTGACTTCAGTTGGGTCAAAGATAGTACTTTAGTCTAGGACTCGTAACGTTACCCATTCAACATCAAAAAAAGCGGCTCTTGAAAGACATTCAGCAACGTATGATAGTAAACTCATTTCACAGTAAAATTGCGTTAGAGAACGTCTATTGAAACGACTTCAGAGCGGCTCTACGCTTCTTTTGAGCCTGCTTCGCCGGTAGGCCCAATGTGATATCCTCCGCAACGAGCTCATCTGCTCTGACAGATTCCTTAACGTAATCCAAGAATTTTTCCATATCGATTGCGGAAGATGGAATTCTTACTATACCATGAACATCACCAACAATATGATCTCCTGGATTTATAATTCTCTCAGATCCGTCGCTAACTAAAACATCTAGGGGAATGTTTACCGCAACTGGTTTAACCACCATGTTAGGCCCGCAACTGCTGAGACCATAACTGAAAACAGAGTGTTTCAACTGTTGATGTTCCTGGAGGTCCCTGACACGGCCAAAAACTACAGACCCTTCCGACTGTAAAAATTGTGCTCTTGTGGACATTAAACCCCCATAAATAGCTTGTGTGATCCTAACAAACGGGGCATGATGCGACTGCAAGTTTCTGGTTAAACTGATTACTACAATCGATCCCTTTGGAACAGAGTCAATATAGTTGATCGTTTCTCTAGGGTCATCAATAGGCGCAAAAAGAACAGTGTAGGCTTTTCCAACGACTGTGTCCTTCAAATCACTTCCAGACCAGCGGGTAAGATTCGGGAAAAAACCACCATCTGCAATCTTACAGAAGTTTAGCAGCCCATCAGACACGTCGCATGTGGAATATTTAGATAGCTCCTCGCAGACGACACCCATTTCAAGACGTCCTTTGTACAGTTATTCTGTGTCTATCTACTCTCAAAAAATTATAGTAATTAGAATGCTTCGAAGAAAACAGGAAGTATTAAATTGAAGGTTCTTTCGGTTTTATTTTCTCGTGTTTCTTATGCAAGTGCTCTTTTCAAGCGAGTTATCATCAATTTATCTGATTCTGCTTGTTTTCGATAAAAAGATTAGCGCAACGAATGAAATTTACACAATTTAAGATGCAGAACCTAAAGCAGAAAACCCTCAAATGAATCAAATAAAAGCCCTCCAAAGAATTAACGAAGCTGAACTAGAAAATGGGATCCTCAAACCTGAGTTTTCTTGGCATTACGAATATAAGGATCAGGCATACATATTCATCGGTGGACTTAATACGACTTTAACAGAGGCAGATATCTTGACAATATTTTCACAGTTTGGTGTCCCAGTCGACATTTTCTTGGTAAGGGATCTGGACAATGGTGATTCTAAAGGCTTTGCCTATTTGAAGTATGAGGACCAGAGGTCAACGATACTTGCAATAGATAATCTAAACGGTGCCAGTATAGCGGGTAGAGTAATAAAGGTTGACCACGCGATGTATACTCCAAACGATCATTACATGCAGTATAGGGATGCTGTAAGACAAGAGCTGAATAAAGACAAAGTGACTGCACCTGAGAATTTACGAATAAAGCATTCAGAAGAAGGACACGATAGCAAGAAATCTGAAAATGATGATGATCTAGGCGATCCCATGGCCCAGTTTTAATAAAGAGCGATAATATAGACGGAGTCAACATAATAAATAATCACTCGAAATATGCCGGCTTTTTACATATAAATGGTTTATATTCTTGAAAAATAAGTACACGTTTATAACTGTCAAAGATGGTTAGAATATATTCGGGCAGGCAAAAGTGTGTATCTTTACATAGAAGGCAGGGGTGGGGGCGGCGGAATACCGGATGGAACCGTAGCATGATCCTCCGATGCCACAGAATCAGGAATGGATAATAAATCATCAGAAGTATTTTCTTCACTATCATCTTCTTCCTGCAGAGTTTGTTGTATTTGAGCCGCGGGAAGAGGTGGTGGAGGAGGCACGAAAGACGAATCTGAATTAATTTGAGGCAATGGTGGTGCAATAGGAACAGGTGGCATTCCAGAGGTCTCGTCAGCGTGAGATAACAGAGGCGCAACGGGAACTGCTATTGATGAGTGTTCTTCACCGTGTGATATCGAAGTGTCAACAGGAACGGGAGAGGCTGAACTGCCAGTCTCCTCGGTTTTGCTCAAGGATGGAATTGGGGGAGCCAGAGGAACAGCTGCCTCAACCTTAGTGTTATTTGGTTGGTAGTCATGTGTTGATGTCATAATATCACTTTGCTTATCTGTGACTGAAGCCGCAGGCTGTTCCTTTTCTGGCTCATCTTCAGACCATCCATCATCATCATCGTGATCTAGGCCCCTTTGTATCCTACGCTGAGTCTCAGCGGCCTTCAAATCAAAAGAAGAACTTGTCGAAACATTTTGTTTGAAGAAGGGATTAGCATCACCACTTGTTGTTGAATTTCTGGTTGAATTTGTTGTTTTATAAGACTGATCCACCTTTGTCTTTAGCTCTTGAGAGGGCGTGCTACCAATGTGTTGTGCTTCCACAGATTGATCGCCAACTGTTTCGCGTATAGGTGCTGGCTGTATTTCGTCTTCATCTGAGCTTTCCGCTTGGGCAGCCTCTATCTGACGACGTAACTCAGCTAGTCTTTTTTCTTTTCCCTCTTTTTTTCTCAGCTTCAATCTTTCTAGTTCAGCTTGCAGTTGTCTCTCCTCTAAATCATCCTCTGCATCGTTGATTCCTGCGCTATTATCTTCAGAATTGTCGTTATGTATAACAACTTTTTGAGTTGCCGGAGCACCGCTAACATGAGTATTGGCTCTACTTGATGTCATGTTGGTTTGAACTTCTGACTTGCGAGGGTAATCTTGTTGCTGGTTTAATCTATTCGAAGTTGGTTGTGTTGAACTTGACGAAATTTGAGGTGAAACCGAAACCCTCATTTCATTGATAAACGACTTAATATCGGGTTCCAGTCCTGCACCTAACTCCCATTTTTCAAATTCCGGTGCTTTACTGTTGAAGCTACCGCCATTTAAGCTTGAAATTAAAGATGCAGAAATCTCAGCAATCGATTTTCTAATGTCAGCTATAATTTCAAGATTGTTAGAACTTTCGAACTTTATTTTAGATATTTCGGCATTGTATTGCGCTTCTTTCGCTTCGAAAGAATCATCTGGAGAAGTTACCTTCCCTGTGAGTGCATCCATTCTTGATTTCAATAACGCTTTACTTTTCGCTTTTTTCCTATCATCATCGTTAATCTCACCATTTGGCCCGCTGCCCACTAAAAAGGATGGGTTTCTTAGTCTAAAAAGTTCAATTTTGGCCGCTAAAACTGCACTGTCAATTTCTGTTATTCTATAGAATACAGCAGGTAGTTTGTGCATTATGGAGTCAACCTTTTCTTTAAGATCAGAAGGCACAGCAGTGTTCTTAACATCTGAAACTCTCTGCAAAGATTTTATCTTAGCCTTAAGCGACTCAATACGATCGGAATCGTCTGCAGATGGAGCCAGTGTCCGCGCTCTTTCAACGCGGATACGATTTCTTTTCTCCGCAATTGCTGTACTTAGCTGTTCACACTTCTCTTTGTTCATATTTATTTTTACACTGGTGGGTTCTTTAGACGGAGCCGGTGCTATGGTTGGTTTTGAAGTTGAAACAGGACTTGAAGAACTAGACGAAGTATTGAAAACTTTCCTACGGTTTCTAAAGCTTGGTAAGACTTCTTCGTCATCATTATTCTTATAACTTAAGGCATCTGTTTTGGTAACGCTTTTCTTGTCATCTGTGGCACGCGCATTCTTTAACTGATCCTTGACGTTATCTAAAATTTTTCTACTCGAAGGAATCAAGTTTAAAGGCAATCTATTGGGCAGTTGAAAGCCATTTAACTTCCTATAAACCAAATGCATACCCAAAGCAAATTCTTGCTTGTTGAGTTGTCCATTATTATTAATATCGCAAAGCGCCCAAATGCTTTCCAAATCACTTCTATTGAGGCCAGATTTTCTGAAAATTTCCACTGCCGATGAAGCATCTATTAGGCCTCTATTGTCGCTATCGTAAGTTTCAAAAATTTTATAAAAAAGAGACTTCTCTTCAGCTGTCATCGAATCATTATTTTGAGCCATAGAATCACCCCCAAAATTAGATTGAGAATAAATTTCATTATTTCCAAACCCTGTTTTCTGTGCTGTAAGTGGCATTGTTGGATTGAAGCCAGATGGTGGAAGGAACCCCGTCTGTTGGCTCTGTAAAGGAAGTGTATTTCCTGTCATTTGAGGCTCATTTAGTGCAGGAACGGCAAGGCGAGATTGCGGAAGATTAGATGGGAAACCACCAGTCGATTGCTGCTGAAATGATACATTGGGAACCCCCCCCGTATTTTGGGGTTGCTGGATACCGAGAGTAGCATTGGGTTGGGAGGGCAACACTGAGCCGAACCCCCCCGTATTTTGGAGTTGTAGTCCAGTTCCAGTATTCTGCGGTTGAAAAGTTGAGCTGAAGCTTGTTGGTTGAATTTGCTGATCAATACGAGCTACTGGTTTCGAGGAGCCAAAACCACCTGTATTCTGAGGTTGGAAAGGAGCAGAGTTACCGGTGGGTTGACTTTGGATTCCTATCGGAAACCCACCGGTAGTCTGTGGTTGCAAAGATGAATAATCTCTTAATGGATTCTGAGGAAGTCCAACAAGCCCTCCTGTTGCTTGTTGCTGCAAAGGTATATTGGCATTCATTTGATTTTGGGCACCTTGAGCAAAACTGCCAGTATTTTGAGGGTTCAGGATGCCGAAACCTGTGGTCTGGGCATTTAAAGGTGCATTAAAAGACTGCGTCATGAATCCAGTATTATGTGGCTGTAACGAGGACTGCGGGTTGGGTAACGCACCTCCTGTCATTTGAGGTACCATGCCAAAGCTTGTTTGAGGCATATAGCCAGTTCCCATGGGAAGGGACATTCCTGATCCAGTAACGTTCTGCTGAAGAGGCATTCCAAAACTAGTCTGGGGCATCATTCCAGTTGGCTGAGTTTGTAGGTTCGAAAAGCCATTTGATAAAAGATCATCAAAAGGAGTGCGTGTACTAGAAAGATCATAAGCACTTTCCGAAGCAACGCTTAAGTTTATGGCATCAATAAATCCAGATACTTCATTTTTAGTTTTTGTATCCAACTCATAAGGGATTGAATCTCCTTGCAAAACTGAATTGACAAGATGCATAGCAAGGGCAAATTCTGGAAAGAGCAATTCACCGGCTTTACTCGAATCACATAAGGACCAAATTTTTGCCAATTGGGAGGGTTGTAAACCCGATTTCATCAGAATTTTTCTACAGTCATTACCTGAAATTGTATTAGAGCCTTTTGGAACTAATGATCTGAATAATCTTTCGAATTTGGCTTGGTCATTAGCTGTAATGAAAGATAACCTTCTTACGGGAATCTTAATATCATTGTTGATTCCATTATTTGCGAAAGAGTTGACAAATCCCGTTGCATTGGGTTTAAGAGGTTCTATGTGCTGCTGCGATGCTTGCAGATAAAACCCAGTTTGTTGAGGTAGTAATGGCTGTTGAGGAACCTGCGATTGACCGTAGCCAGTATGCTGCTGCTGTAAATTGGTTGCCTGTTGTTGCTGCTGCTGTTGCTGTTGCAACAATTGTGGCTGCTGGAATGGAACATTATAATAGCCAGTGCTCTGGGGCTGCATCGATTGTGGCTGAGGCTGACCTTGCTGAGATTGTGCTTGTTGGTAGCTCCCAGAAGTGAAGTTCTGAGCATTAGAGCCGAACATATTATTTGTGGTGTCTTGCGTGCCCGGAAACACATCAGAGGACTGGGATGTAGGATAGAAATTGCCAGTCTGTTGCATATTGTTTATCCCAGTAATTCCAGCATTAACATTACCATCTAACCCTTGGGACTTCACAGTAGCAAATGATGGGCCGTTGTTGAAAGGTGAAGGACCATTTTGTTGCAAATTATACGCGGGGTTAGAGGAGCCTGTCTGATTGTATGGTTGAGATTGCTGCTGTGGTTGCTGCTGCGGTTGCTGCTGCGGTTGCTGCTGCGGAAAGTAGCCAGTAGCCTGTTGTCTGGAGCCACCAGGCACATTATAGGGACTAAACATTACCCACTAAAACTTACTACCAGACCTAGGAGATGAATTGCTGTTACAAGCTATGTAACTCTGTCAATTATAACTACCATTTCGAGTTTCTGTAACATTTCAGGATAACTCTGCCAAATGCGATCTGAAAAATGAGCGCGAGTCAGGCCCCTATAAGACGTACATTATGACTGCCGACGAAAGCATAGAGAGGCATCATAATGGTCTAAATGAAGATCGCTCATAGCATATCCAGAGGCTTCTACTTAATATTTGCGGTCAATTGTTTCCGACTTGAACCATAGAGATTGATTTTAAAACCTAGCTTTACTGTAAAAATGTTTGGATTGTATTCGCTGCCTCCCTCCTACACAAGAACAAGAACTGATTTTGAAGGTCAGCAGTTCATGTACTACATAAATTCCGTCAATTCTGCATCGTGACCTCACAATGCAACCTAAATTGAGAGGCAATAGAAAAAACTACTCCAAAAATCTTGCCACTGAAAGGGCAACAAGATTCACCTGTCAATCTGCCAGTTGATTTCAATTAAGCAATAGCAAAAGGCAACAATCGTAAAATATTCCAAAAATTCTCTACATAACTCTAAGCCGCTCAAAAGCGAACGGCTTGTAACGAATCATGAGAAGAAGGTCGTTAAAATTATTAAATTTCAACCAGCAAAAACACAATCTCGGACGAATCCTCACTGATATGCGTATTTCCCGTGCATAAGGATGGTTCTTTTAAACAGAACGTTATAAAACAAGAAAAATCACTTTGGACCAAGTTGAACATTTTTCAATCCTTTTATAGTATTTTTATGGATTACCAGGAAAAAAAGACTGTAATGAAATAGTCATCAATTACGAATCTAATGTCTAACGTCATTTAATATCATTGAATATTACAATACATATAACTAAAAGTCTGAGTCTGACCCCAATATCTCGTCCAACTCTTCTAGATCGACAGGACTGAGGTTGAGCGTACCTGCTGCATCTGCTCCTGTGCTGGGGGAGCTAACTTCTGTTTTACTAACATGTCCGTCTTTCGCTATCACCCTGGGTGGTTCATCTTTGAAAGGTAGGGCACCACTTTGTAATGCTCGGGCAATGCATTTATTTCTATTCATCTGAATGATACTAGCCTTGTTTCCCTCCTTTAAATCTTGGAATGTCTTCAATATTGCTTCGTTTCGCGTACTATGAGGAATAGTAGCGTAATCTGTTCCTTTGTGAAAAGTCGGTATTGTGTTAATTGCAACAGTTTCCGTTGCACAATAATTCTCGAGGAAAAATTCACGCTCACGTGGAGTTAACAATCCATCATCGATAGTTTTCATTATGCTCGGCAGCTGTTTTGTGTCCAATCCAGTGATTTGCGTGTACTTACCATTAATGTTATCTTCAGAGTTGTCCCATTCAGACTTAACCTTTCTTTTCTTTACAGCTGGTGAACTATGTCGTAGTTCATCAAAATCAATCTTCTGTCCTAAGCTTACGTTTTCGAGGGTATCGCTTTTTAATTTATCCGAAGAAAACTTCAACTCAAAACCTACATCACACAAAGCATCTTGGAGTTTACTGGAATCTATATGGTTATGCAGATCGATATCCGTGGGATTCTGATTAATGAATTCACCAAAATCAGATTTTGATGGGGAAGAATAGTCCATAGAATCATATTGCAAATTATCGAGGGTTGGGAAATCCTTACTCGATCTGTTTTGTGCAACTTCTCCGACCTTATTAACAAGATTAGCGGCAGAAACAATGCCTGTATTAACATTATCTGGCATGAAGAATTGCTTTTCTTTCTTCTTCTTGGGCTCTTTTTTATTGACCATACGTTTAGTGGAAGGCGTCTTTCCCAGCATACACTGTGTTGCATAACGAATGACATCATCTGTATCGTCCATTTGGGTCACTTCCTGAACTTCTTGGCTAACGCTGATGAACTCTTTTCGACAAGTCGGTTCGATTCCTCTGGGTAAAATCCTATCTGAGTTTCTGAAGTCGAGTAAGTTTTGTCCTATCAGTTTCTGCAGGTTGTGATAATCCTTCATTGCCTGCTCAAATTTTGAAGATTCATTACCACTAAATAATAAGACAATCTGACCGTCCCGCTTTCTTCCAGTTCTACCCATACGTTGTATATTTTTGATAGGACTACCTGTCGTGTCATAGCAAATAATTAGATCAACTTCACCTATATCCAAGCCTTCTTCACCAATTGAAGTACAAACCAGGACATTATATTTTCCATTCTTAAAGTCTTGTATCACTTGCTTCTGTTGTTTTTGGGTCATGCCGTTTAACTGAGCTTCTTCAGAGCTCCCAGTTCGTCTAGCGCTTCGTTCCATTTGCTCTAGTCTCTTTTTCTCTTTCCTTTCTTCATCGACCGCCTTATACTCCTCCTGACGCTTTAGTCTGTCAGCTTTCTTTCTGCCTTTCGGGTTATTTTTTCTTGCGAAAGATACCTCATCAAAGCCTTCTTTGCCCTTTGCTTGCCCTATGAAAATGTGAGGATTGATGTGTTGTTCATGTAATCCGTCGATAAATTTTACTATTTCTAGAGCGCTTTCCCTCAGCTCTGTGAAAATGATAACCCTTGAGTCAGCTCTTCCTTTCACAAAAAACTCACTTAACTCAGCTTTCACAGACTGAAGCTTTGCGTGACTCACAAATCCGGAACACTTCAGAAAATCCTCACATTGATTTATTATACTTTTCAGCATAGGATGATAGTAGAATTCTGCCGCTGTCTTATTTGTTGATTTACCTAAATCAAACTTGGCAGTGAATTCTTTGTACTTATCACTAAAATAAGAATAAAATGTCCTGATCCCGTAAATCTTGACCCTTTTCAACATTTGTCCAACATGGTTTAACAATTGCAGGATGAAAAAGTTTCTCCATTTAATACCCTCTGGAAGACTGGGATTTGCAACAACTTTTTGGCTTTGCTGCATTGCCTTGAAAGCATTAATCCGAGAAGGGTCGCACTCTTCATATATTCCTAACTCAACTGCTTGTTGAAGGATAGGTTTTATTGCAATACCCAGTTTTTCAATGATATCTTCAATTTCGGGAGTAAGATCAACTTGAATTTTTTTTTGGTGACGTCTTTTCATATACCTTGCTATGTCCATGCTTTCTTCAGTTCTTGTCTCTATCCTGCAGATCTCAAGATTGTTTACCACTTCCTGAACAGCTTCGAGGTTTGCTCCTGGTGTTGCCGTTAGCGCAAGTATCCTATAGGACGTGTTGAACCTGCTGACAAATTTGACGATATTAGTGTAAGCATAAGATCCAGTCGCTCTGTGTGCTTCATCAAAAACCAAACAGACGATACTTTTTGGGTCGAGAGCTCCTCTTTTCAGATCATTCTCGACAACCTGCGGGGTCGTAAAGAACACACGCTTTTCATCCCATATTTGATCTCTATTTTTTCGCGATTTATCAAGAAGAATAGCAGTTTGGTCATGAGGAATACCCGTGATTCCTAGACAAGCTTTGATCTGTTGTGCGACCAAAGGTCTAGTTGGTGCCGTGAAGATAATCTTCCCCTCTGTTGTCCAATTGAAAAAGTTTAACATCACAGTACTTGCAATGAATGTTTTTCCCATACCAGTTGGGATGGCGCATAAAACATTTTGAAATAATGCCTTGTGTGTAATATCAAATTGATATTCTCTTACTTGAAAATTGGTTGGGTAAATAAAATAAGGTAATTTTTGAGTATTAAGCTTATGGTGAGTAGGCCTGTAAGTAACCTCCTGCCTAATCTCTTCATAGAACGATTTGTGACCATGTAGTTTTTGTCCTGTTAAATCTCTTTGAACAGGGATCGCTTTTCTTATGACAGTCTCACGGATCAATCTGTTAACTCCGTTGGCACGCGGAAATCCCACCGTAAATTCTTCAGTTTCATTTGGACCTGCACAGTGATCGACATTTATCATCGCTATCGGAAACAGCCACTAAACATTGAGCGCACCAGCTGAGTTAGACCGTACGATTTGCTCTTTATATTCGTAGAAGTGCGAAAAGTAATCAACTGTTCGATGTTTATTTATCCTTTAAAGACTTACGCGATGACCCAAAAATGATGGTCATCTATGACGAATATATATGGTAGGGAATTGTGCTTTCACCTGCTTTGATCTGACTTGGGTCTAGCTTTTGAAGCTTTCAAATGCAGTGATTATATCGTTTTTTGTGAATCTCACATATGTTCCCTTATAATGTCTTTCAATGAGCGTATAGAGCTTTAAGTATAGAGAAACTGTGTGTCCCTGCATACAAGACCACAGCTTATCGCAAATGGCTTCCCTTAATTTATCGCTCGGCTCATTGGCAAAGTGTATTTCCATATGATCATGAAGTCTCTTGACAAGGATTTCGATTTCATGCGAACCATAGGAGGCGAGAATGTTCTCTAAGTTGTTTCTACTGTAGGCTGCCCAGTGAGACGGATCCGCTGTTCGAATAGCGCTTGAGCTTCCCACTAGGGTAGTTGCTCCATTAACAAAAGATGTCAATTTAGGCATAGAGTCACGTAATAAGTGAATAGCGTAAGTATCCTTTTCCTGATCAAAGAACCTCTTCGACGCCTGTATTGTGGAGTCAAAGATCCCTTCGGAGTTCAGGGAGCCCAGAATTTCGAAAAGCCAGTCGGTATTCATCAGCAAAGTTATAGTCGGATCGATATCTGAAGAGCTTCGCGTCGAACTTTGAGTGTCGTTGACGATTGAACTTTTTGTATCCGAATTTTTCTCGAGTAAATGGAAAATAGTATCACTCAACTTACGAGCTGCATCCTCAAAAAATGTCGTCGCCTCGAAAGATGTATCCTTTTCAATATGAAGTCTTCTTTTAGAGTAATAAATCAGCTCTCTAGCATTATTGATAAAAACCATTAGCCCAGTCGCCACCGGGAAGATATGCCGTGATGAATAATTCATGTTAATTCTCTGTATGCACACAACCTCCTCATCAATATATTCAAACCACAATTGTTTAACTTGCACAAATAGCCTGGAAAGTGCGGCAATCAGAAACTCTGCATTAGAAGATTCCAAATTCTTAATCTTTTGTTCAAGAAGTAACATAAGTGCAGGCGCTAGTGATTTATCATATCTCAGCACATCAATCACGTAAGATGACATCCGCGTCATGAGTGGCTGAAATATCTTAGAAACCAACTGGAGTTCTCTTGAAGCAGATTCTCGATCTGATTGCAAAGTTTTGACCTCAGAAAGTGAGACAACCCTCGATTTCAGATCCTTGTATTGATGAATATACTGTTCGTAGTCGAGTTTCGAAGATATATGGAAAAATGAATCGATAAAATTTTGGTAAAAAATACACCACTTTCCTAAAATCTCAATGGGTTCGCCCAATTGCAGTATTACTTTTTCACTAGGAGTCGTACCATTTTCCACCTTATCCTTCTGCACATGATCAGCCAATAATCTTTCCAGACCTGGCTGATTGGCGATTGTTCGCTGTTCGCGAGTTGATGATGAAACAGTAAGGGTTTTCAAATTTTTCATGATGTTATTGCCCAATTTATCATAGACTGAAAAAATGGCTGCGTTCCATTCTCCAATCATATGGTGGTAAGACTGCGGAGAGATATCCTTGCAAAATAGAGTCAAAGAAGAATAATACAGAAGTCGAGTTAAAAAGCGATTTAAATGATCCTCAGACAACTCACCACGTCCTATGTTTTCGAACTTCCCTTCCATTTCATTAACAAGTCTTTCTACAAACACTTTTGTGACTTTCTCATATGTTTCACGCCTCTGCTTCAAGGCCCTCATTTTTCCTAGGTTGTAGCCATTTTCATCCTTTTCACCACTGATAGCTTTGAGAGCTTTGAAGAGTGTTACTAATTGAGACTCCATCCTGACTAGATTTTTTTCACTAATGGGAGAGTTCAGCAGTTGACTCAATGTATCGTCATCTAATGAGACAGTATTCATCAATTCCGTTAAAGTATCCCACAATTGTTTTTTGTTTGCACTTTCTACTTGCAAACCATTTTTTTGACTTTCAACATACTCGATGTCATCAGCCACATTACCCATTTCCATCAAAAATAATGAAAGAATTGGATTCATTTTGTCACACTCCTTATCAACCTTTTCTTCGAAAGGAATTAAGCTGGGACCTAACTTTTCCAAAGCTATAATACCTTTATTGAATGAATATTCAGTTTCGGCCATCTTTCTGTTAAGTCTTTCTAACAATTTGTCTGCATCATCTTCAATATCCCAGTTAATATCAGTGAGAATTTCTAACATCTCTTCATCATCAATATCCCATGACTTTTTAGGAATGTGTTTTGGCCTGGCTGATTCGCTAATTATTTTTTGTTCCTTATCTTTTGCATCTTTATCCATAAATTGACCCGGCATCTGTGATTCCTCTTGTATTGTAGAAACTTCATGATAAACGTGAGAGTCTGCAAGTTCCAGAGTTTGACTGTAGCGCGCCTCATCGCCTTTTTCAAAAGATAATTCATTAGTATCTTCATATGTGTCCTCGTAAGTGTCTTCATATGTATTATCATTGGCATTATCGCAAGTTTCGTTAAAATCATTGTCGGAGATTGTCGCATTCAAATCTTCATTCTCATCGAAAGCGGATGGTCTCTCATATTCTTCATCCACGTTCAGTGACTCTACCTTGGCAACAGAGTGTTGCATGTTCAAGTCTTGATTAGCTTTGCCCTCTCTGATGGAACTCGGCTCTATCGGAGACATATGATTAGCCGTCTCTGTAAAGTTTTGGTTTGATCCTAGGACATTGTTTAAGTTCTCTAATAAGTTGCCGTTCTTATTTGACGAGGGCGAATGTGAATCTTTATAGTCGCTTTCATCTCTTCTATTGTAGATATTATTATCCGTGGAAGGGGTTATTATGGGAGCAGCTTGAGGCGTATATTGCCGAGTTACTTGTGGGCTATAATGTGCTTGCCTAGGTTCGGAGTCAGCGAAGGAGGCAACAGCGTCAGATGAAGTGTCAATGGTGATAGCAGCTGCAGCGCCAACCATGCGAGTCCCACCTCTCGTGGAGGTCTCAGGACCTTTTACAGAGCTATTATTTGTTGAAGCATCGTACCGCTTGTTGGCCTCAATGATGGTTGGGCTGTTTGAATATGGTGCCTTATTCAAAGACAATGCTGATTGCTTACTGACGGGCCTCTCTTCATCCATGGTCAATTCATGTCTTTGATCCTTTCCCGGAGATCTACGCTGTCTTTGAAAAGGCTGTGTATCCTGCATTACGTCCATTCCCTTGTGTGTACTTGTGCCCATAGAGTTTGCGGCAGATGCTCTTGAAGTGTCGCCTGATGTCTTCGGTGATGATGACGGATTCTGTCTGATAACTGCTCTTTGATAGCTTCTTTCGTCTAAATAAAACAAAGAGAGATCCCAATTAATCAACTCCGGAACGTGTCCATCAAACGCTTGCATGAAGGTATTTACTAGCGACTTTAAGAAAACTGTTCTTTCTTTAGCGGAGTTAGTCTCCCAATAGTATTTCTTACCCATGGTCAGTATGAAACCCTCATCAATTTCCGTATCCCTGTCAACTCTGGCCAGTTCCTTTAAATCCCATGTTCTGCCTATTTGAAATGACCCCTCTGAACTCTCCCGGCCTTTGTGCAGTTGAATAGCATTGGAGTTTCCAGGCTTGCAACTAAGAACAAGGACTCTTTTTTTCTTGTTTTCTAATTTCGAATCCGATGGTGGTCGAGAACTAGGTGATTTACTATCCTCAATTATCCTTACGTGAGTAATGTAATTGTTTGTAAATCCATGCGCCTTACCATCATTGGCAGAAAAGCAGCAGTCAATAATAGCTCTTCTATCTCTTTCATACTGTTCCGCCAAAAAATTGGAATTCTGAGATGCTCTAGAAGATGTCGATATGTTCCTTTTGTGCGAGCCCTTCATACCTGACACTGGAGGCGGTCCACTGCCACTAGCATTGCGAGTATGTCCTGTCTCATTCTGATGCGTACTATTTCCAGAAATCGAGCGTTTGTGAAAGAATGAATTGTGCTCATCGGTTGAACCTTCTCTGCTATGTGAGAATCTCTTAAAGGGTGATTTTGAATTCTTCATCTCGAACTTGCCCAGGCTATCGAATTCTTTTAACGATATCTACTCCAGTTCCTAGGCCCCAAGTATCTTTTAACCAGCTCCTGCCAGAGCGTTGCGCGAGTGCAGTTTATCCACCGATTATTCTGTATCCTTGTCGTTCTGATATGCCGCCGTGCCGTCGTTCGCACTGTACATGCCAACTTTGGTACTTAATCCTAGCTTAGCAGGGTAAGTGTGGTTTCCCTCCAATTTACTTTTAAATTTTCGACATCGAACAGCTAAGTAGAACCTACAGATGATATATCGTCGGACGATTTCATATAACCGGAGGAGCTGTGTTTTCTGTTTCTGGAGAGGGATTATTATACTTCAACTTGTACATTCAATATCCTTAAATACCAATGTCCTTAGATTTCAACGCATTAGCTCAACAATTCACTGAATTTTACTACAACCAGTTTGACACGGACAGAAGTCAATTGGGCAATCTTTACAGAAATGAATCGATGTTGACTTTTGAAACAAGTCAATTACAAGGCTCCAAGGATATTGTAGAGAAGCTAGTTTCATTGCCATTTCAAAGGGTTACACACAGAATTACTACTTTGGATGCTCAACCAGCGTCTCCTAATGGTGATGTTCTTGTTATGATCACAGGTGATCTACTAATCGACGAAGAGCAAAATGCGCAGCGCTTCTCACAGGTGTTCCACCTAATCCCAGATGGAAGCTCTTACTACGTCTTCAACGATATCTTCCGTTTGAATTACTCTGCGTGAAGATCTTGTATGGCGTTGTAAGAGATATGTGCGGGCAATACAATAAATACAAAGTGGCTGTACCGATAAAATACATACGTGTATATATCCATATATATTAGATATTGACGTACTCGTTATCACCACCCGGCAGCCGTTTGCAGAATCCTTAATACTGTTATCTTTTTTGCGTTATGGTTTCATTATATATATACAACTTGAAATAAAAACGCTCCCGCGTTCCCCCTTTCTGATCGTATTTTTGTCTTAGTTGAATGAACAGAAGCATAAACCACCAATAGAATCCACGATAGCGGGTGAAAAAATCGCGATTAGTCTACAATTGGTTTCTGCTGGTGAAAGATGTCATCAGAACATATCCCTAAAGTTCCAGATAGACCCATGAGAAGGAGAAGAACGACCGATGAGATTGTTCAAGCGGAAGAAACCTCAACAAGCTGCGCACCCGCACCTGATGAAAATCAGTCGGATTTCCCAGATAATGGCATTGTTCAGGCTCCTGATATTCCTTTAAGACGCCCGCAGAAAGCACAGACCTCTCCCAATCTACAGTCGGTCCCGTTCGCCGAATCCCTCTTTAAATCTGATAGTGAGGAAAACGTCGAAAAGAAAGAAGCTCCTGAGATTCCACTGACTAGGCCCAAGAAGAACATGCCAGATGAAAGACTTGATGATATACTAGAAAATACGGATGCACAATTGAGAGAGATGCAAGACTTGATCAACAAGCATGGGAAAACTAAGAGTACAGATTTAACAGCAACTGGACCTGTGGATGCTGTCGAAGACTTTGAAGATGAGAAGGAGCTGAATGATCAGGATAGCTGTGATGAGGAAATTTCTCAAGCTCCTAATTTTGACTTGTCAAAACAGCCTGGCTCAACAGACTTGAATCAATCTGATGACTATCAGAATGAGGTTGATCAGCCCTCAGAAGAAACAAGTGGCGCGCATTCTTTGGAAACGGTGAAATCACAATACACGCGGAATGGCTCCAACCTTGAATTGGAATCCCCGCATGCTAATGAGAGGTTGACGGTGGATAACAGTAGTGGCCGGGACATTGCTGCAGATGTGGAGTCAGAACAAGCACATAATGAAGAAGAAGGAGTTCAAGGGTTGCCCTTGATTCCAAGAAGGCCAATAAGGAACTACGATGATAATAAACGAGGTAAATCCGAAGACATCTTGAATACAAATGAGCGAGATGTCCCTCGCATTCCAGCAAGGCCTATAGATACTAACGAAGTACCAGAAAGTGATAATGGACATGCCGCCCAAGAAGAGCAACAAGAGTCTCACTTTCAGGTGGCAGCAGATGATCGAAACGAAATTAAGCTTACAAAACTAAATACGAGCAGTTCAGATAGTCTATCAGAAAATGGTGCTACAAAAAAACGTTCTGCTCCACCTGTTCCAAAGAAACCTTCATCGAGAATTGCCGCATTTCAGGAGATGTTGCAAAAGCAACAGCTAGAGCAGTTACAAGGACGCTCGGAATCTGTGACGACGAAGCGTCCATCTGTTTCCGAAACGCCGGGGATACCTCACGGTCGTCCTTCTCATCACAACAAATCTTCTATTGGTGGGGATAAAGCCAAGTTCGCCCAAAACCTGAATGGCATATTTGCACTGCCAGGGATGGGAGCTCAAAATATCCCTCTTGCCTCACTGAATAATACTGCAGGGCATCCTGCGATAAAAGAGGATAATTTGGACTCTAAGGACGGATCCTTAGGCGACATACGTCACAACAGAGCAAGAGGGCCTCGTGGTCGTAAATTGCCTTCAAAAGTTTCTAACGTCGAAAAGATTTCAATTGAAAGCAATTCCAACAATATCGAGGTCTTCAATACCTGGAGTATTGTTTACACGAAAGAGCGGAAAAGTCGAATGAAACCACAGGATATCACCTCTTCACGGCGCGAAATTCCACATCATCTTGCAGATACCATCGAAGGATTGGTCAATGCAGGAATTCAAGAGAGGCGCCCGTCCCTTTCAGAGGCACAGGTAAATGAAATGTGCCCAGATGGTTCCGAAAGCGAGCCGATCATAAATGAAGCGACAAGTTTTCCAAAAACAAAAGCAACCGAAGGCCTGCATGATGAATGCGCAGATCAGAATCAAAAGGCAGATGAATCCGAGGGACACAGATCAGAAGAAAATGACTTGGCGCAGAGCATATCATTTAAAGGCGCCAACGAAGCTGAAGAGCAGGAAGATACTTCTGGTGAGGCAGCTACGTCGGACTGATTTAATCTTAACACCGAATTGTTTCATCGGCCTCTTAAAAGCTTGCCTGCATAGATTACACATTGGATATTTAAATGGTACTGGACATTGTTATTTGCTACAATGCCATCACCGAAATCTAATTAGACATTATTGTTTCATATTTATATTTCGTATATGGTGCCTTTGAGAGTCTGAAGGATCGAAGTGAGGTTATCAAATCTAAAGCCGAATAGACCGATGACTTAAACACAAATAATTCCAATTGCGGATCAAAAGAAGTCATTACTGAATTAAATCATCCGAAGATCATTGATCTCTAGCCTAACTATGGTCTTAAGTACTGAATATTATGATATACTGGGTATAGAGCCCTCAGCGACGGCTGTCGAAATCAAAAAGGCATACAGGAAGAAATCTATCGAAGAACACCCGGACAAGAACCCAAACGACCCTAACGCAACTGAAAAATTCCAAGCGATATCAGAGGCATATCAAGTCTTAAGTAATAGCGACTTGCGTGCCAATTATGACAGATATGGCAAGGAAAAGGCTATTCCACAAGGTGGATTCGAAGATGCTGCGGAGCAGTTCTCTGTAATATTTGGTGGCGATGCTTTTGAACCATATATTGGGGAATTAACCTTACTCAAGAATCTGCAGAAACAGGAAGAACTGCACGCTGCAGAAGAAGCAGAAAAGGATAAAGAGAAGAAAAAAGATCATGAAAGCAATGATAAAAAAGTTCAAGAGAAGGAAGAAAACAAAGAGGATGCAAGCGAGCACATGCGAAAACTGAATATAAGCGATGGAAAACAGGATATTCAGACACCAAAAAAGAGTAAGTTGGAGGAATTCGAAGATGAGTTGAAAGTTCAGAAAGAAAAAAATGTCGAGACGTTGGCCCAAAGGTTGATTGAACGGCTTTCGATATTAACGGAAAGCGTATATGATGAAGATTGCAAACGTTCATTTGAGAAGAAATTTGAGGAAGAGGGAAATCTCTTGAAGATGGAATCTTTTGGTCTTGATATATTACATGCAATTGGAGACGTATATTGCGAAAGGGCGAGAATTTTTCTCGCTGCAAGTAAACCATTGGGGTTTGGGGGATTCTTCCAATCTATGAAGGCCTCAGGAGGTGTCTTTATGGACACTTTAAGGACAGTTTCTGCTGCCATAGATGCACAAAGTACAATGAAGGAGCTAGAGAAGATGAAAGAGGCTAGTGAATCAGAGGACCCTAAGCTTGACAAGCATGGCCATGAAGTGATAAAACCGACGCCTGAAGAAGTGGCTGTTCAAGAACAGCTCTTGATGGGTAAGGTTCTCTCAGCCGCCTGGTACGGCTCTAAATATGAAATAATGTCAACGTTAAGGCTTGTTTGTGATAAAGTTTTAGGTGACAGTAGTGCCGATAAAGATACACAACTAAAAAGGGGTGAATCACTGCTTCTTCTTGGTAAAGTCTTCCAAAGGTCTTACAGATCAAAAGTGGAACAGGAAGAAGCTCAAATATTCGAACAACTAGTCGCTGAAGCAACAAAAAAAAAACGCCACTCGTCTAAATAAATCATTTCCCTATTAATAGCATATTTAGGAATTGGGACAACTTATTGGTTTCCGATTGATTCTTGATCAAAAAATGAAATTTTGATATGAGCAGCTGGATCATTATTTTCTAATATTATAAAGGTTATGAATGTAACGAATTGTTCTTCTAGAGTCTCATTGTGTAATATATTCACTAAAGAAAGATATTCATATGTGTCAGATAAGAATTTCAAAGAAAGCAGTCGCAGTGAAAAATCTCTCGCTCTTGAATTACAATATCAGTAGATCCAAGGTTCCTCAGTTTTTTGAGCAACATACATTCAAAAATGGTGATGTTTAGAGAATGATAGGAATGTACTAGAAACAATACGATAAGTATCTATATTATCGTGTTCCTAGAATGTTGACCGATAACATTGTCTCGAATTGTAGTGTGGAATCTATACAGCAGCAGTCGGAAAATTTGAAAGAATTATCGTTATATCAAGAGATTTCGAAGTAACTAAATGAATTATTCACTAAAAATCACTAGCAAGTCGTACATCAAGTACTATGTCGCGAACTATAGCTCGAGAATATAGATAAAGCGCCTGAAAAGAATAAACAGAGGTAAACAAACTTTTGGCTATTTGAATGGCTCTCGCCAGTTTAAGCATGTATCCGCTTGAAACACAGCGCTCTTCAATAACTGATAGCTTCTGCCTAAGCAGCATATTATATCGCAAAGCTTTTAAATGCCTTCGTAACCGCTTCATTTAGTTCCCATTAACAATTTATATAGCGTCTACTGTGGGAAATCTTCAGAGAAGCGTTTAAAATGCTTAATTTTGCGACCTTTAAAATGAACTCATCGATGGTGGCCAGCCTGTATTTGAAAAGGATTCGCAATCAGTAGTATTCAAGTATTCTCATGGCTGAGGAGTATTCCTTCGATTATGAAAAAGTTCGAAGCCAACACGGGTAATTGAGGGGAAGACATGCAACATCAGGATGTAACGTTTATCGGAACATTCGTATTTCAAGAAATTAACGTCTATTATTGCTGCAATATCAAACCGCTTTGGACAACGAATTCTAAAAGTTATTTAATTAACATGTCTGGGCAGGATCACCAAACTAAGCGGGCTCGATTAGAAAAATATGATCTTTTTGCCCCGTCAAAAAAGTTCAAGTGTCATGCATGATACTCTTGAAATCGAACGATTCATACATTTTGAAGCTTGTTCAAATTTTTTATTTAGCGTCGCGACGGGTTTTCAACGACAGCTTCGTATTTAGACGTCGATTTTGATTCTTTTAATACCTGTCTCTTGCAAAAACCTTTGGCGTCTATTATCAAATTCTTCGTGTTTTTTGGTTAGCCTATCCAAATGAAATTGAATAACTGTGTGATCTAAGATCGGTGGCCTCGGTATTCTCCTCATCCGGACGTACATCTGATAAGCACCTGATTTTTTGTCCAGATGTTCCACCGGAATTGGAATAATAGCCCTAAAATAGTCAATGTTATTTTTATACTGGAAGTGCTCGTGAAACTTCGCTCTTAATTTTTGGTAGTCTTTGTTGTAGAATCGGCTGGTGAGCGAGACATTAGCTACTTGTTCAGCAGCAGTCATATATTCAGTTGCGAGACTACCGTGGCTGGCACCTGGCATTTTTTCAATGTATCTGAGTCTCGAAAAAGTTGCTGCAGCGATGGCACATGAAAACATTATCGCCTTGTGGGTATTCCGTCTCCTCGCGAACAGCGCTGCCTCTGATGCAATTTTACCTGCTCTGTGACGGGCATCAAGAATGCGCGCGGTGATTTTTGATATTCTTAGTTCAGTAATGCTTCCTTTGTAACTATCTTCCGGTAGGTATTTATTTTTCCAAAGTCTAATCCGATGCCTGCGAACTCGTTTGTATATAATAATATCGGGCTCAGGTTGAACAACTTTGCACCCTTTGACTTCATTTTGTTTTATAGTTTGCTTTTGATCGCGACTTTCAGCACACGTAGAAATATGAATATCGGTTCCTGCTTGAGTGTGTGGCGCCTGTTGTTCTTGAGAATGAGCGACTGTTCGTTTCTTCATCGTGCCGAGGATTTTACTTTCACTCTGAAGACCCTCAGCTTGATGCTTTATTGCAATCTCCGCTGAAGGGTCAACTTGAGCTTGAAGCTGTCCCTGCAAAAGAGTTCGATTGTGAATTAACCCTTCAGTTTTGAGACGATACTGAGGTTCAGGAAAATGGGAGTTAGGATGATTAGATAAACCCGTGGTCTTTAAAGAGCAAGCTACGAAAGAATTACCTTTGCCAGGTGGCAGAGAACTTTCCAGCTCTTCAACGCAGTTTAGGCTAGATCCTGGCTCGAGGAAATCCGATCTGCGAAGAGCTTCAAAATTCCTCTCATTTATAAACACTGATCTGGACTTGTGCATCTCAGATTCGATGTCTGAATAGATACTGGAAGTCTCGTAAATGGAATCTTTGTCATATTTTGTTGAATCCCCATCGCTCAAAGAACGTTTCGAGCGTGAAAATTGATGCAAGTACCATAGCTTGCATCTTATGCTTTCACGGATGCTGTTTCTGTCTTTAAATAAGATTGATGTTTTTAGTTTTTCCGCATCTTGCGTCGGCGATTCTATTGAAATTATTGAACTACCCATGGCATCAGCATTCTCAAAATCTGTTGTTTGACCAGAGTTTGGATTGCACAGAGAGGAGTACGACAGAAGTGTAACACCATCACTGACAATATCCACCATGTTTGTTGCTCGCCTTACGGTGTTGATTAGTTCAAAGCGTAATCTTTTAATTCCTTACCTATTTGTTGATAATAAATATTTTCTGGACGTCATAGGTTGGACAGTAAATAATAATAATAATGAATTGTGAAGTAACTCCTCATCTATATATATACATTTCTTAATTTTTGTGGACGAGTATCTTTTAATTCGGTTCAATAATCCATTTGCACGGCCTTTCACTGGGCGTCACAAAACGAGATTGTGACGTTTTGTTTGGGCTTGGCAAATGTAAGCCAATCTTTGATTTATCGGGCACCAGTGATGTACATAGGCTTTTTAAAAGGAGTAAATACATTTCCATGCTGCCATAGGTAAAGAAGTGATCATATCGATGTATACACAGTTCAATATTCTTCCTGTATCTATTTTAGAGTGCTAATCAAAGACTCTTCAGGCTCCGTTCATAAGATCAGCGAATATATCAGTAAAATGAATCTTGAAGCAAGCTTGCTATAAAATTGAAGACCAAGATATACAAGCAATAAGCTCCTGTGTTTATTATTTATCGAGAGCTTTAAACGCTAGCTGAGCTTTACAGAACTTATTAATGTAGCAACTAAATTGAAAAAACTGACCCGTACCAAGGAATAATCCTACCTTTCGAATTATTTATGATTTCAGGATTAGAGTTGAGACTGCCAGCGGCAGGGGAATATACTAAGGGATATATGAGAGAGTCATCTATTTGTTCGGTTTAAGGGCACTGGAAAGCGCATGAGACTTCGTGAATTTTCGTTAACTATGATATCCAGACCTTTGAAAAAACTCTGACCTTAGATACTTCCTCGACTGAGATAGGATTTCTTTTAACCATATAAGCATATATGAAACCTTACTTCTTAAGAAACTGTGTAATTTTTTCGAGGATAATAGTTTGCTCGACTTAAACACATTAAAATCCCCTAGATATGTTCAGAAAGTATGCTATTTCATTCTAGTTTTGTGCTTTATGCAAAAGCCTGAAAATTCTTTACTAACAAAGTTCATTTCTTGGAATTAGATTTACAAAAGAAGACGTTCATTCCAGATCAAAGGTAAAATCTTCGATTCAAAGGACGCTGAAATCAAAGCTTGTAAACCAGTATCCTAAATTAGAGGAAGTGATCGACGAATTAATACCAAAAAAAAGTCAAATTGAATTGATAAAATGTGAGGACAAGATTCAGCTATATACTGTCGATGGAGAAGTTCTTTTTTTTCAAAAGTTTGACGAGCTGATTCCTACCTTAAAACTTGTGCACAAATTTCCAGAGGCTTATCCAACTGTTCAGGTAGATAGAGGTGCTATCAAATTTGTGTTATCAGGAGCTAATATTATGTGTCCAGGACTAACGTCTTCTGGCGCCGAGCTCCCTCCTGCTCCTGGCTACGAAAAGGATGCAATCGTAGTAATCAATGCAGAAAATAAGGAAAGTGCACTTGCTATAGGCAAATTAATGATGAGTACGGAGGACATCAAGTCTATCAACAAAGGTCACGGTGTTGAAATGATTCATCATCTGGATGATCCGTTATGGAACTTCAACGTAGAATAGAGGAACCACATTATATGATGACGTTTTTTGAGGGAGTGTACTTCAGTGCAGGCGTTCCAATTTTATATATAAACTATTTGGTTTCTAGATAAATTGTGTCCCCGTCTGATATATTGAAATGGCGAAGAGTATAGAACTCGCGATTTAATTCATCTCTAATACCGGGAGATACGCTGTGGTATAGTTTTATCCGAAAAAGATTTAAATTAAATTTATTGCAACAGAGATGTTTAAGGTATCTTACACTGTAAGACGAAAGTAGAACCATTTCTTCGGTTTGTTCAATTTCTTGACAAATCATATTGAGCTTAATGACAATTGCGTCTAAGCCTATCTTCTGCGAGCTTAGCGGGGACAAGGCAATTTTATAAATATTTGATAAATATTGCCAGCGCTTTAAATTCTTATTCAATGATATCTCTCCATCACGTAACTTTGAGACGAAGTACATTTCGGCCTCATATCTCAAACCTTTCGCCAATATTGAACCGTTGACAATTTCAACTTTGTTAAACCTTGCAATTATTTGATAGAAACTGTCGGTATCATCTTTTAAGAACAGAGGATTTTGATTTAGTCTGAGCGAGTATAGTTCAGGGAAGTTTTCATTTAGCTGGTCGAGAACTTCCCAACTACTGATGAAATTATTTGATAGGTCGATGTTTCTCAGATAAGACGAGGTTCCTGGTAACAATTCATCTATCTCGTTATTGGAGAAGTTCAAGGTCTCAATATGGCAATCGTAAAGTTTTCGTGGTATTGTTTTAAGAGCATTGAAACTAATATCTAGAAAACGAACCGTTTCTGGGATCTCAAATCCTTCGTCATTGACATTCAAAAGAGCATTCTTGCTGATATTCAGTTGTGTGACAATTGGAAATACCATCAAGATACTTCGAAGCTGATTGTTATCAAGGCCGCATTCAAGCAAAGACAGAAACTTGACTTGTTCGAAACGATGTCGTATACACATAGGTATTGTCTTAGTAAATCGATTACCAGATATATCAACACTTTGCAAGTTGGTAAATTGTTCAAAGAGATAGCATAGATTCGCAAAATCTGACAATAGATTATATGATAGGTCTAAATGATTTAAGTTGCTAAAACTTTTCTTGATGAAGTTGAGTTCTTCGGCAGTGTTTAATATATCATTCACAAGACGTCCATCTAGGGAGATTTGAGTGAAGGATTTCAAATTCTTGTTTCTTTCGTTAATTTTATCAATTCCGACAGTTTCCATCTTCTTAGTGCCTAAGCAAATGTTATCGTCTTTTAAAGAAGAAGTCAAGTACTTGTCTTCTAATGCTTTGCAAAACGTGACGCCACTTTCTGCCTTTTTAATAAGAGTAGATTCCTTGATGAATGAGCCCCCAAATTCTGAGCCGGTCTTGAAGTATTCCTGGCCCTTATACTTACCACAATTTTTTCCACGATTGGGATTGTCCCATTCTACACCATATGTGATCGAGGACGGCCATTTTGGTAGAATGCCCACATACCTTACTGTACAGAAATCTTGCCCAATTTTCAGTCTATCTCCTATTTCGTGGAGCATTGAACTTTACACTCTCTAATAAAACAAGGTTACTGTTGTTCAAGTTGCTTTCGGTTACAGTTTTGTTTAGAAAACCAGCATTGCGCGTCATAGAGAAATCAATTGGGATCTGTAGTAAATAACTTTTAAGGTGCTACTTCTCATATATAGAGTATTTGATAATGTACATTTAAGTTCTAAACATTAAATCTAATGTAACTTCTTTGTCTTATACAGTCATGCTTTGCGTTTTATCAGCATCAATTGCACTATCAAGACCGGAGAACAAACTCTCGAGATCAAATTCTTTAGACCACTCTGTTACGATTGAAGTATTTTCAACCTGGCTGCGTGCCTGTGTGGTGCCAGAACCAATTGCGTTTGATTGAGCCTCAGAATTAGGAGAAACTTTTGATGCTTTTGGCATAACCCAACCCAATATTTTGCCATCTCGCCAGTCGTTCAGCACAGAAACACCTGCACTTGCTAGATTTGGTATACCGCCCTTGCCTAATCTACCTCTTTTACGAGCGATATGGATTAGAAAATGTTTTGTGAAAGTATCAGGGTCATTATCCGGAATTGCAGGCAGATCATACAGCTTTTTGAAACTATTTTTCATCTCCTCGGATTTTGATAACCTTTTCACAAGCATTAAAATAGAAGGATAAGGATCGACGATATATTTTGGAGGTAAAGCATTCAATAAAGCTAACTCAGCTTCTTTTTCTACTTTTGTCTTTCTGTTACTTTCACTTGGGAAACATATACCTGGAGAATCTAAAATTTTTAATTTATTGTCCACCTTAACTTCTCTCAAAGATGTGGTCACACCTGCCTGGTTACCTACAGGACATGCCTTAGAAGTACCACCACGACGAGATAGTAAAGCATTAATAACAGACGATTTCCCTACATTTGGGTAACCGATAACACCAACAGTAATAGATCTTTTCAGGTTGCTATTGGTGGAATAAGTTTTTAAAGCTTCTAGAAGTGCATTGGCAGTGACCGTCTGCGTTAATTTTTTATTGAATGAAGTACTTGTAGTGGCACCTGGTGCAGACCTTAAAGGAATTGTTGGAAAACTAGATTTTAAGACGTTTAACCATTGTTCTAACACATACGGTGGGATCAGATCGATTTTGTTCAAAATTAAAATCAATCTCTTTCCTTGACTCTGAAGAACAGCCTGTTCAATTTTTCTCGAACGGGTACCCTCTGGATCTCTAGCATCTAAAATATATAGGATAACGTCAGAAGCATCAACCACTGTCTTGAAGATTTTATCATAAGCCTTCCTAGATTTTTCTAATTCTGATTTGCCCACATCATCCTCATCATCATTATTATAAAAATCGATATCATAATCAACAACATCCAAATTTTCATCGATCATGTCATCATCACCCTCATTGTGATATTCCATTGCTGCTTGCTGAGCAGATTCGACTAGTGCAGCTAGACCGTTGTTGCTACCCTCATTTTCCATATCAGAATCATCCTCCATGGCATCCGCACCTTGCTCCAAGGCTCTTTGTTTGGCTTCTAATCTGTCTTGTCTAGCCAGTTCTTTTTCCTCCTGAGCTCTCGTCTTTGCCATTTCGATCTCTTCTAAAATTTTACTCTTATAAGGAAAGTTTGCTGGAATACCAGGATCTTTCTTGACCCTTGATTTCCATGTAGGATCTTTCTTGGCAAACTTTTTTTCCTTACGTCTCTGGGCAGCAGCTTTTTTTTTTATTCCCTCCCTCATACGAGTAGAAGTTCTCTTCGAAGTACGCTTTCTTGTACCCATTGTTGATTCAGAGTCTTTTAGATCAAAGCCTGATTGTATGACAGCAAGGAACAGACCAACTAAAACAACAGCTATATGTGTTGAGGCTGTTTCCAGTTAGCACAAATGCTCAATATATTTATGTATGTCCCTTCGCATCTCATCTCATCGCGCAAATGCAAATTTTCAAATTTTCAGGATGAGATAAATACGTGTACAATGATGATTGCAGGAGATAAAGCTTATTTTTCCAAGTGAATACTCCTGTAGCCACACCTCAATTGAACTGAAAAAAGTCATTCATACCCTGAACGAAACCTATTAGTAGTTAATGTAAAAATGGTATTCTAGTAATATTATTGTCTTTGGCCATTGCACCGTAGTACATATTGTAGATCAAGAAGACAAAGTTTCTTACGGAAGATTACTGAACGCGATCTAATTGCAGCATTGAAGGGATATTCTGTTGCATAGACTTTTGTCATAACTGTTTTGTAGCAGGTGATATCGAATGCTCTTGCCACATGAAAAAAAGCAACACCCTTTACATTTCGCTCGGCCGTTACAACTATGTAAGGAGGATTGCTGGTGAAGTGAAGTGGTAAAAGGCCTGTTATTGGAACTCTATTAACAAGTAGACAGTCTTATCGTGACAGTTCCAACATAAGAAAAGAATTCCCCGCTAGTCCTCTTAGAACCCGTGAGCCTTCAATTAATGTATGCGCATGCCAAGAAATGTCGGTATTATAGATAATTGAATCCGCGTGCCACCAGCATATAGTTCTTGATCATTGTTTATGATGGCCGAATCTCTGTGCTTATATTTCGTTATTATGTATCTTATGCTACTCAGCTTATGCAAAAATCGTAAGACTCTCAAATGGTCGGCTTCATGATATAGTCTGATCTTATGATACTATCGATTCAGGAATTTCGATTTTTTGTTCGCCTTCTATTTTGAACCAAGATAAGGAATGTGAACAGCCCTTGTTAATATGGCAGTAAATTCCATTTGACTTAGAATTGCTTTTATATAAAAACCGATGTCTAAAGCGACGATTTATAGGCTAACTCACAAATGTGATATGCACAAAACATCTCAGAGAGAGAAATGTTATGTCTGCATATCTTCATTTGTAAGATCAATCAGCGGCTTTGAACCGAAGGTGATAAATTCTCTATACATCCAGAGACAAATCGAATGAGAGTTTCCGCCAAAAAAACAGCTATATTTAAGACAGAAGGTATAGGCGAAACGGATGAAGGAATGATGAAATGCCATCCTATTAATACAGTACAGGATTATCTCAGGCTTATCCCAAAGTAGGCAGAATGTTCGTACGTTCTGGCTCAGCTTACAAATGGCTTTATTCAATAAGAGAAATGACAAGACGCAAATAAGGTGACGAACAGATCCGTGCAACTAAAGATCTTGTACACGACTTGCTGCTCCGCCAAATTAATACTTTTAGGCACATTATACACTCAAATCAATAAACTTGTAACACGCTGGTATTCTCATAAAGAATATTTGAGGAAAGGTTCGGCAGAATTATCTAGGCGAGTTCTTTCAAGCACCCTGAGACATTGTGATATATTACCATATGTTCTTAATCATTGAATTTATCGTCTTGGAATTTTGAAAAATCTGCTAGAGAGAAAGCAGGTCTCAAAATTCTTGATGAGTTTGGTAATGATGACGAAAGTACATCCGGGCAAGGATTGCCCGAAGCAAATTTCTCTATTGATCTCATTGGATGTTTTGCAGCATCCCTGATAGCGGGTATATTCAAATTGAACATACTTTTGCTTCTGAATTTAAACCCATCTCTGCATGTGTTAAAAGTGTTGTCATTGCTGTTGTCTTCGAAGGTTCCCTGTTCCAATTCAGATTGAGGATCGGGAGCAGTTGATAAATATTTGATTTTTTTTATCTTGAGTTTCATTATGTTTATTAGTCTATAGCATGCACGTTTTGATGGTCTCCCAAACAATTTATGCCATATCATTACAATTGCAAAGAAAACGAACAATGTGACAGGTTTGAATATCAAATTATTGGTGTTTGTACCATCAATTATGGATCCAGATAAGAAATTGATGTTAAGAACGGAGTTATCGCTAGGCTTTACTCCGACAGTTATATCCTGTCCACCTGCTTCAATGTTTCCGCATGCATAAAGCAGAATCTTACCTAAGGTCCAAGATAATTCTTTTTCCTTCACGCTATCGGCACTTTGGAATAAGGGATGCATGTCGTCCTCCGTGTCAGTTTTTATATTATCGATTCCAGCCCGGGGAAGGTCAAAACCTTCGTGTAGTACATTCAAAACCCAGTTTGCTTTGAAACAAGAATCTATCAAAAACTCTACTGGTATTGAATTGTAGAACCCTTTCTCGCTGTTCGATTTTATGGTTTTCCAATCTGTATTACAGAATTCCTTGACGCTCGTGCTAAATTCCTCGAAATTATAGGTCCCTCCCAGTTTGAAAACATCATTAGCTGTATACCAGTATTCCGATGTTCCGATGAATTTGTCCTTAAAATAATCTATTTGTGGGGCATGAACTCCGTTGAAGAGACAGGGCTCCTCGATGCAAGGTAAGTTCTTTAGCAACAAAGGGTAAATAGACTTGGAACATTGCTCATAATTTCCAGACCCGTAGACATCGAACTCATTGTCCATATATGCGAATTTAGTTTGACAGTTTTTGGGAACGCAGGGATCAGTAATTTTTTTGGTGCTATAGTCATCGTCATCATTGTTATTTGAGTTTTCCGGGAGGCCGTTTATTAGCTGAACTAGATATCTTCTACGCGCCTCGTTGGCGCCAAATCCCAGCCATGTGCTTACAAAAACATTCCATTCTTGAATATCTCCATTAACGCTCCTTAAATATATTGTAGCTATATCATCTTCATGTTTTTCGACTTCGGCTGGGTTGCTGGGAGCGAAAGCAATTTGAGTTGAAGCCCCACCCATATCCATGAACCCGAATGTAAAATGATCCTCCTTTGCAGCATCGTATCCATTGAAATGGCCGTGAAGATAATTTAGTCCTAACCAACCGTAGAGACCTTCAATCTCACCATCTATAACTTGAATTTGTGATGCACAATTTGCGAGAAGAAAATCGGTCGAATATTTTATGCCATCGCACAAATTCTCTATGATGTTATCTCTTTCATTCTTCTGTAATAATCTCATACCTGCAGTTGCTTGTATAAACACAGGAGTCCTATGTAGCTTTTCTTTTGGTATTATTTCTGAAGCAAACTCCAGCAGTGGTTTAATGTGTTTTGAAAAGGCCTTGTGTGGCTTATTCCTGAAAGAGGAAAGACCAGGTGTAACTTTGGAAGTCCAACCCCTTTCTTGGATAATTTGCGGAACTGATTGTAAGAGTTGTTGGTCATCAGTAGTTTTGAGCAAGGATTTAGGATCGTGCCATTTGAATACGTAAACCCTTGAACCGGAAGATCCAGCATCAATCACCACGCCAAAGCAATCTGTATCTGCCCCACCCATTTCCAGCCTCACGTATTTTGCAGCAGTCGTTAGATGCTTTACTTGGCTGTTTCTGCTTTTGAAAGCAGGCTCCAGCAGCATCAAGCGCGTCGACTTTCAGATTTACATTTGAACATAAATATATAAAAAAATACAGAAACTTGGATAGGTTTCGGAGTTCATTTTTTTTCGTCAATTTTGAATGCAATTTCGAGAATTTCAGCACTTTCCACAATCCTAACTTTTTCATCCTCATTCTTTCCAGACTCTCCGTCAAGTGCCAAAAACACGCCAACTTTACCTACTTCTTCGCCATATACTGGATATCCGACGATCCTCTGTAACCTTGTCCGATAAAAAAGACCACCCACCATACTAGAAAGATTATTCAACCAGTCTTTCGGTGTCAACCTGCTCCCCAAGAGGGCACCAGGCCTCAAAATAATGGTTTCATCAAAATTTAAAGCGATGATGTCCCTTTCAATTTCACCTTTCATTCTAAAATACGCAAATTTTGATTGTATATTGGCACCTGCACTACTGACAAGTACAATTGTTGAGCATCCTTTTTGCTTTGCTACTTTAGCCATCTCTAGGTTTAAATCATGATCCACTTTATATTGTTTATCGAATCCTCCTTCAGCCCCTTTGGTCGTTCCCAGCCCAGTGAACAAGTATTTCACGTTGTCAGATGGGTAAATTTGCGGCCATTTACTACTATCTTTGTCCACTAACTGTACAGCGTTAGAGTCAAATGGTAATGATCTCCTACCAAGAGTATAGACCTTAGAAAATTTACCTGAGGATTCACAGTGTCTCAGCAATGAGATACCACATAGACCTGTGGCTCCCAATACAATAGCGCTCATCTCGTATCAGATTTTCTTACTTTTAGGATTAATTTTCAGCATTGCTTCGGGGGAATATCGAAACGAAAGGTTCGCTTTATAGAGCAGAAAAAGGGTCGAATTAGGGTCCAGTCCAAAATAACCACAGAAAAAGGTCTCTACATTAAGTTGCGCTAAATTAAAGGGTCATGTACAAGTAATGACTTGTCTATTGCAGCTTCGAAATTAGCTTGTTTCATTCATGCAAGGTTTACAATGCAGAAGCTTTATTTTGCCCGAATTCTTAGCATTCCGTTAGCAGTTTTATAACAAATTACATTTGTTGAATACACATAACAAATTTGTAAATATTCTATTTGATGAGGGCATTTTTCATACCTAACTGATTGTAGATTGTGTGTTTTACGTCTCTTAAATGATATGGCAATCAATTCCACACACGTCGTAGCCTTCATCAGCCTGCGTGCACGTTGGTTTAGAGAGCAGTGTAGCCGAGTTCTTAAGCAATATTGCTGAAGAAATCATTTGCCAAGGCCGTGACACCATCCCCAATTTGAACGGGCAATAAGTGATAAAGGATCAAATTGCGGCTACGTATCATGGAAGCAGGACTTGCGACAAATTATTTGGACAACTGTTTGAGAGAACCAAACGCCCATCAAGGGCACCAACATGGCTGTTGCTACGTTAAAAACAACATGACTGGTATTTCAAATATCTTCAATTCACCGGAGTCTAAATTTATTGCTAATTCATTACAAGCTTCTCTTCTTCAATTGAACTTATTTATATATGATTAGGAAAATCTCTCCGTGACAAAAACTAATAAAAGTGGCAGCGAACTTTCGCTGTGCTAATTTATGTGGACTTAAACATCCAAGACTGGAATTTCTCACTCTCAAAAATCATTCTGAATATTTTAATCTCCTTATAAGATTTTATTCACGCGGTGTTTGTTCTTTTCGCCGGGTGCTATATACCATAATTTAACTTATGCGAGTACGAATGTTAAGCCTGCAATAGGTTTAATATGTATACAACGAGAGCATCTTATTTTTGACTAGACGTACGCGAAAATACATCGTTCGGGTCGTCATTTGTATTTTGTTCGAAATATATTAATGCCAAAAACATGGCGCGAACACGTAACTGGCTAAATAAATTCTTCAAACCAACAAGTTCAAGCTAAATACTGTTTTCAATTAAGAAAGCAGACTATATTCTAAGAGATCTTTTGATAACAATTCTAATATGTCTGATAAACTGTTCAGATTAGACGCCGGTATGTTTTCGTTTAATAGAATATCTCAAAGGATTTATAATGTCAACTAACAAAAACTCTCCCATATCATTATAGGCTTTCAACAATATGACTGGGGTAAAATTGGGTCAACCTCAGCAGTAGCACAATATGCTGCCCAATCGGATCCTTCTGTCAAAATCCAAGAGGATAAGCCATATGCCGAGCTGTGGATGGGTACTCATATCAACGTTCCATCTTATCGTCATGACAATAAGAGGTCTTTAAGAGATTTGATAGCCAGTAAACCGACTGAGATGTTAGGGGAAGAAGTTGTAAATAAGTTTGGGTCTAAAACTGAACTTCCTTTTCTCTTTAAGGTTCTATCAATCGAAAAGGTTTTGTCTATACAAGCACACCCCGATAAAGCTCTTGGCAAGATTTTACGTGCTCAGGATCCTAAGCACTATCCTGATGATAACCATAAACCGGAAATGGCTATTGCAATTACTGATTTTGAAGGTTTGTGTGGTTTTAAACCCCTGGATGAAATTTCGGATGAATTAAGACGTATTCCAGAGTTAAGAGCCATTGTTGGTGATGTCATCTCGGAAAAATTTATCAAACATGCCAAGCCATGTGCTGTGCCAGGAAGTGATGATGATGCTGAGAATAAAAAATTGCTACAAGCTGTATTTGGTAAAGTTATGAACGCTCCAGAGAAAGATATTGAAGAAAATGCTCGCTCCTTGGTTAAAAGAGCGGAAGAACATCCTGAAGACTTCAACAAACCGGATTTAGCAAATTTGATTCTCAACCTGAACAAGCAGTTCCCTTACGATATTGGCCTATTTTGTGGATGCTTATTATTGAATCATTGCAAGTTGAATGCTGGTGAGGCAATGTTTTTGAGAGCTAAAGATCCTCATGCTTACATTAACGGTGATATTATTGAGTGTATGGCCGCATCAGATAATGTTGTCAGAGCAGGTTTCACACCAAAATTCAAGGACGTCAAAAATTTGATTGAAATGTTGACTTATGCTTATGATCCTGTGGAAGAGCAGAAGATGAAACCAGAAGTCTTTGAAAGGTCCTCAGGAGCAGGTAAATCAATTTGCTTCAATCCGCCAATCGAAGAGTTCTCGATCATCCAAACCACTTTTACCAAAGGCATTGGAAAGAGACACTTTGAGCCCTTACGAGGACCAAGTATTGTGATTACTACCAAGGGGACTGGACGTATTAGCAGCTCTGACGCTCAGTTAGACGCCCAGCCAGGTTTTGTTTTCTTCGTTGCTGCGAATACTGCCATTGACCTTCAGGCCCTTGATGAGGATTTCGTCACATACAGAGCTTTTGTCGAACCTAATTGAGTAAAATATATAGCGATGATATTTATTACAATTTCAAGTATTGACCAATACTTACCTATGAAGATTTTAGAGTAAAAAAAACTTTACTCTACGTTGCTTTTGCTTTTCCATTTAAGTATTCTTCTCCTCAAATCGGCCTCACTTTGTTGGTAAAGATTGAGTTTCCGGTCAAAGAACATATTTTTGTAATTATCACCGTGTTTTCTATATAGCCTTTCTAACCATTCACTTTCCCGTTCACTTTGTACCCTTTCCTTCGTAGCCAATGGTCTGCTCGCAATTTCTTCCAGCAGCTTTACAACTTCGGTCTTTGATTTGTTATCTTGTGTTTCTATCTTTTGTTTCAGTTCCGAGACATCTTGATCAATGTCAAATGCTTTCATTTTACCATACACCACTCTGATGACATTTCCGGCTTCGTCACGCTGGATTCTAGCCTCACCCTCCGGTATTTTATCTTCTAAAAACTCACCATCGCTATTTACCTCTGTCCCATTTGGTGTTTCATCTTTGTGACTGCCATCAACTTTGGTCTCTAGTTCCTCATCTTCGCCATCATCTTCTTGATCAAAGCCAGGATATATAACGGGAGCTTTCTTAACGGCATGTTTCAAATCAACCTCTTGACCACCCGCGGGAGTTTGCAGTTTCGATCTAAGTCCTAGTTTCTTGTAATTCTGAGACATTGTCAAAGAGTAATCCCAGTTAGCTGCAATAATAGAGTTAGAGCTAATATTTACCTTCCTCTGCTTATCTTTAGTTCTTCTCGTAGCCTTACCGATAGATGATTTCCTCATCTTTCTTTTCCTTACAGATGTCATAATGGCTTTTTGTAGACTCAGTCAATTACTTCCCGTTTCCGTTACAAAATAGTCTCCAAACTGAGAACAAGATCCTGATGTGATCTTACGTAAAAGATTCAATAATCTTTCGAGTCTTCTTATGAATTTCCCATTATATAAAGAAATTCATCTCATCTCATCTCATCTCATCCAGTGTAATATAGCAAATCTGAAAAATTTTTCAGAATCATAATGTCAAAATCGTGTGCTTCACAATCCATCACGTGATATTTAACAAATGGGAATAAAACTGATAGATAGCTCTAAACTCACTATTGATACTTGATGGAGGTTGCATATGATACTCCTTTGGGAATGAAGAGACAAGTTAAGCATCTAACATCGCCCTCTTGAAATGTTTTACTGCTGGAATCACTGGCAATGCCCAAATGCATCATCGGAGTCGTTCATCACGTTCTCTACCTGGGGAATCCATCCCGGACAAGTGCCCTTCAAAAAAAAACAATGGCAAAGATGTTTGTTCAGAACCATCCAGAATTTATTATGAGCGGTTACTTGCCTGGAAGGCGCACTGATATTTACAGGAGTCCGCTTTTCATTGTCAATTCCTAGATATGGAGAGTATGAACCGTGAGGCTGCTGATAAATTTCGGGAAGTGAAATCCTGTGCTAATTTACGTAGCACTAAAACATTTACTACTGAAAGTTTAAACAAAAATGAAGATGAGAAAGGTGGCGATTCTCAATCTCTGGAGCCAATGGTAGAACGTTCATCAACAAATGGTAATCCAGCAGCTGTTAGTTTCGATAAAATTGATTCAGTCGCCGATGCTATATCACAAACCAAATCTGGGCAAATTGAAACCCTTAGTCCAGACGACTGTTCTAAGGGTACCAATACCAATGATTCTCCTGAATTAATGAAAGAAGAAAAATATGTTACCCAGGTAGAAGCAGACTCTCGCTCAATCTTTGTAGGGAATATCTCAGTTGAGGTCACACCAGAAATCATTGAAGCACATTTCCAAAGCTGTGGTACGCCAAAAAGGATAACTCTACTGTACGATAAAAATACCGGAGTACCCAAGGGATACGCTTACGTTGAGTTTCAAGATCAGCTCGCTCGGGAGAAAGCGTTAAATTGTGACGGAACAGAATTGCGAGGTTCAAGTATAAACGTTTACAGAAAGAGAACTAATATACCAGGCTACAAACGTAATGCTCCCTCTAAAAGACAAGACTTCTATTATCAGCGACAATGGAACCTCCCTAATGACGGGGGTTTACAAAATTTTCGTGATCTGACATTTTATCAAGTACCATACCTATCCAGTATAAACGACCAAATATCGAATGGTAAACATTTCAATCAAAAATATGATCGACCAAAAGGAAGTCACAGAGGGAATAGAAGAAGAAAACAACAAAGGAATTGGAATAAAGCCTCTTCCAATGAAGAAAATCACGCTCTTGACCCAGAGAAACAATCAGAACAAGAAGATCAAACTTTAAGTGACACGAAAGTGAACCAAAATACCACAGCAAATAACTGAGATCCTTTATGTTAGTTTACTATATAGTAATTCGGCATTTATACGAATATTTCTCAAATTGACGTTAAAACTAAAAAGGATCACATCTATGTCCCAATACAATTATATGATATCTGATGAAATCTTTTTTTCGCGCGTTGGACGGAAGATGTTGGAAATCCTTTTTATTAAACCATATTCTTTGTTCGGAACAATTGTACACATACATACTATACAAAGTAACTTTATTAAGAATACAAAATAGTTGTTATATTTAATATATTGACTTAAATTTATAATATAATTAGAATAATGTTTTATTATTATAATGTTGTTTATTAAAATAAATATAAGGCACGTGACTCTTAGCTCTGTTAATTCAGACAAATAAACATGCTTTTAAAAACACGTCAATACTTTCCATCTCTTTTAATAGCCATTGTCAAAGTAAACCACCGACTATGAAACTGTTCCAACTGATTTCTTATTTGTTTTTTAGTGCTTTTTTTGTTTATGCAGCTGAGGATACTCAATCGTTTTCAGCTAGCAATTTGGATTCAGATGAGGTAGATGGTCGTGTCGACTCTAATATTGAAACCCAAGAAGAACCTCAATATGTCAATATCGATGTCTCATATGACATACTGGAAAAGACTGCTTTAAATTTTGATGCACAAACCGAGTTTGCTGCTGATGAATTCGCAACTTTTAATTTTACTCTTAAGAATAACGAAGCCTACAATATAACTGTGTTCGGTATATCAGGCAAAGTTATTAGTAACCCTGAGGGATACCATGTTGCAAATATATCAGAAAGGATTGTTGGGCCTTATGAAGTTCCGGTTAATGGAACTTTGCATTTCCAGACGGCCGTGCAACTGATTTTACCAGAAGGTTCTTTCTACCTAGCTCCCTTAGTTTCAATCACACGAGATGAAGAGCCTATTAGATTAGGAATACGCCCTCTGTCGATCTTTGTCTCACCACCTCCTATGTCCTTTTTCAATCCTGCTTTCCTATCGGTTCAAATAATTCTCGGTTTGTTTATTGTGGGGCTCAGTATACCACTCCTGAACTATTTGAAGGCTGATGTGAAGAAAGGCAAAAAGAAGTTAAAGCAAAAGACCGTCGACGAAACATGGCTGCCAGAAGCTCACAAGAGGTAAGTGGCGGGATGGGCACAATCTGATGGCTTTCTTCATACTTATATATTAAATTCATATACTAAAAGAGTATATAATGAAAATTCCAACTGAGTATTATGCCTGTAATATAAGAGCATTAAGGAGATCCTCAATGACGGTAACGTCCTGTTGATATTCAAGAATTCCGGAACTCTTCAACAGCCCAATGTCCTCCTCACTACTTAAAAGATCAATATCTTCAGGTTCGAATGAGTACTTTTCCAACAAGTAAAACCTGATGTCGTCAATTAGCTCAATAGTATCTGTTTCCTCGCGTACTGATATTCGTAAAGAGCTCTGCCGTATCGCTTCCTTTAGGTCGGGGTCTTTCGAATATTTCTTTAGGTCATGTGCGATAACTTTGGCAACGAAGTGTTCAAGTCTTTCAATTCTTGTCTCCCAAGCAACGTAAAGGATAGCAAATATTGAATAGTGCTCTAAAAGTTCCCTACTCTGTGTCACAACAACTGCAGCCATTGCTTTCAAACGATCTTCCATGAGCATATCAGCTATCAGAAGAACATCTATCGCATATTCCCATGGAATATCGGAACCATCATAGTATAAATATCTCATGATAATAATTGCTACGTCAAAATCGCAGGATGGAAAAGGAACAATTGGCATAGCTACCAAGTCTATTTGGTTGTCGCAAACCTTTTGTTTCTTGTAGATCGAATTCTCGACTAAGGGTACTCCAAACATAAGCTTAAAGTAGTGGGCACGACTTAGAATTGCCATATGGCAAGGGATTACGAGCCTTTGCAATGTTGGATTCTCGACAACCAAGAGTACATCAGGAAATACGCTACTTCGTTTTAAATGTTGTATTTGGCCCTGCGTCAACTCCTCATCATAATTCAAATCTACGGTATTCCTTAGAATATCGTTGTTTACAAAGTTACAAAATTGCTCTCTGGCTAATTCGGTAAATTTGTACTGAAACGCGACCATTAGTGCTGATTTTTCGTATGGATCTGGTGTGTGTAATTGTTTGTCTAGAAACTCTGCTAGCATATTCATACCCCATTTACGTGAATTTTTTATCAATGAAACGTATTGTTTCGAGCTTATCTCATGTACGACAGGTATCAAGTAAATAAATTTTATGATTATACTCAATTCATCCATGGACGTTCCCTCCGGTATGTCAATAATATGGCGGCCTCTCCAGCGGTTCGTCATATCTTGTTTAAACTTTGCGCTCCTACTCGCTAGGATAAACTTGTGAAGTTGCAAACTTTCCTTCAAACCCGTCTTATTGCAGGAACGATAGCATAGGTCATGGGTATCCAACAAAAAATTACCTTTAAGCAAAGAAGATATATGCGTTGTAAAAGGCTGATTAACATCTACTGCTTTTGAAATGTCATATCGCAAAAGAATATCTCTAATAGAATCCGTCAATGCCCCATATATACAGCGAGCACCTTCATATCTGTCCCTATCACAGACCGCACCCCTAGCCAATAACAGCTTCACAATTTCTTCGTGACCGCAAAGGCTCGCCAAAAAAAGCGGCGAATTATCAAACTGATCAACGCCATTGAGATTCACCCCGGTAGATACTATACGATCGACATTATCAGTATCACCGGTCCTGCATGCATAGCATAAATCAGCAAAATTTTTATCCATCTAGGCGAAAATGAACTCCTTCAAATCACTGAAAGGGTTTTGTTAACATATGAACGGACTGGTGCTTTTGCATGACTTATCTCCTTCTCTCGTTTCGGATTTTCATTCTAAGCATATGGATGAAGTGCCAAAGCTTAAATAGGCGCGCGCCCCCGAACAATGCCTACTACTACACAATCTTTTAAATACCCTCGATAAAAACTCCAACCATGAAACTTTTCACTGGTAAAAATCCGAGATCAATTGTCATTTCTTCTAATGGATATCACTTACTATTTCAAAGAGTAGTCGTGCCAGTGGGGGAGCAACAACAACAGCAACAACAGCAACATCAACAACAAGCTCAAACTAAGGCGCCTACAGTTGCCATTCGTGCCATAGGGGAAGATGAACTGTTAGAAAGTGGGAAATTCACAGAAATCAGAACTCGGCTATTCAACGGACTGCTGGGACTTTTGTCGATCCATGGGAATTTATACATTGGAATGATATCTGGAGTGCAAAAAGTTGGCTTCCCAAGGTGGAAGTCCGAAAATTCAGCAATCGTTTCATCAGAGAATGTTTATAAGATATTGGATGTGGATTTTCACAGTCTTGATTCTGAGGTTTTCGATCATCTCTTTATGGAAATGTCGGAGCAAAACTACGATAAGCTGATCCATGAACATCCCTGCGGATCTCTCAAAAAACTATATAGTGACGGCACTTTCTTCTTTTCGCGAGACTTCGACATTTCAAACGTCCTTAAGAATCACGGCTTGTCTCACAGTTTGGATTACACAATCGATAATCAGGATTTGAATTACATTTGGAATGCAAATTTGATATCTGAAATAATAAGTTGGAGAAGTAGGCTTCCACCTAACGAGAGATCCGTTGTTGGAGGCGAATTTTTCACATTCTTAATGAGAGGCTTTTATAAAACAGTTCCCGTTGATAACGAAGGCTCGCTAGCTACTATGACACTTATCTCAAGAATTTCGGCAGAAAACAAGCAGGATTCACTCGAGTCGGAAGGTATAGATGAGGACGGAAGAGTATCTAGTTTTATTGAAACGGAGATAATTGTCACAACAGAAGACTTGATAATTTCATATACTCAAATCAGCGGTAATGTTCCTCTTTTCTGGGAAGTGGTTGACAGTCAATTGTTATATGGCCATAAGCTCAAACTTACAAAAAGCATTGAGCATAATGAAGCCGCTTTTGATAGGCATTTTGATAATCTTGCCTCTAAGTATGGCGTTGTAAGCATTGTAAACCTCGTGAAACCACGAAGTGAGTCGCAGGAAGCACTGGCCACTGCTTACAAAAGTTGTGCCTTAATGAAAGGCTTGAAAATAACGAATGTTGAATATAATATGACGAAAACACCACACAAACTATTATTTTTACTAAAGCAAGACATTTACGAATTCGGGGCTTTTGCCTATAATATAAAAAAAGGAATATATGTTGGTAAACAAACTGGTGTTCTAAGAATTAGCTGCTTTGATTCCCTTGAAAGGTCAGATATTGTGGAAAAAGTTGTTAGCCGGGAGGTATTGGAGTTGGCGGGCAAAGAAGCTGCGATGGATGTCACGGCACCATTCGTTCAAGCCCATAACAAGCTTTGGTCCGAGAATGATTACTGGCTGGGGAGAACTTATACTAAGTATTATAAAAGTCCTGGAAAATATAGGAAAGTTTATGGAAAATTATTTAGCTCAAGAATAAAGCTGTATGATCCATTGCATTCTACAATAATACGGTATTTGAAGCAGCGAAAAGCTTCTTATACTTTTGAAAAGAATATAACGATATTTGCCGGAACTTTCAATGTTAGTGGTAAAACTCCGAGTGAAGATATCAAAGAGTGGATTTGCCCCGCTTTTTCCGGTAGCGCGCCATCGCCAGACTTATATGTTATCGGTCTTGAAGAAGTCGTTGAATTGACACCTGGTCACATGTTGTCGACAGATCCCTATATTAAGCAGTATTGGGAGAAGAAGATTTTGGGGGTCATAAATACGTTACGTTCAGAGACAAAATACAGTTGCGTATGGAGTAGTCAGTTAGGCGGCGTCGTATTGATGCTTTTCGTAAGCGAAGCTGAACACCAAAAAGTGAAACACATTGAAGGTGACATGAAAAAAACTGGATTTGGAGGTATGACCTCCAACAAGGGTGCTGTTGCTGTTAGTTTTAAATATTCTGCTACCAGGTTTTGTCTGCTTGTGTCCCACTTGGCTGCGGGCCTAGAAAACGTGGAACAACGCCATAATGATTTTAAAACTATTGTAAAAAACATTAGATTTTCAAGACGCTTAAGCATCAAAGATCATGATGCAATAATTTGGATGGGTGACTTTAACTATAGAATTTTGATGGCAAATGATGAGGTTAGGAAATTGATAAGCGCGCAGGAATTTCCAAAACTTTTTGAGAAAGATCAACTTAATCAACAAATGATCGCTGGCGAAGCTTTTCCCTACTATCATGAAATGGAAATTAATTTTCCTCCCACCTATAAGTTTGATCCTGGAACGAAAACTTATGACACAAGTGAGAAAATGCGAATTCCTGCATGGACGGACAGGATTTTAAGTAGAGGTACGGTCCTTAAGCAAATCAGATATGGCTCTGCCGAAAATATTCTTTTTTCAGATCATAGACCAGTTTATGCGATCTTTCAGGCCAGGGTTACAGTTTTGGATGAAACAAAGAAAGCAGCCTTATCTGCGGAGATTTATGAGAAGATTTCGAAAAAATTGACAAATATGAACGAGGAAGAAAAGCTAACCTTGCTTAACAATGGAAGTTTGATTCTAGATCAAGAAAGTGTGATATTTACTGATACTGACAATTCTGGTATCGTTAAGCACAATAAGGGACGTCTTCCACCGCCAAGTTCTGATCAAAAAAAATGGTGGATCGGAAATGGGAAGCAAGTTAATGTGGTCCTCGATGTAGATACAGAAAAATACATTCTCAACCCTAAACGTAATATGAACCCTTTTCATGATGAAGAGGAAGAAATAGCCTTATTTGTTCCTAAATGATTAGTACATGTATATAGCAAAATGAGATAGGGTTCTGGATGATTATATGGCGGAAGCATCATTGTTAAGCTGATTCAATCTGCGAAAATTTATCGATACTCTGAATTTAGCATATTTAGCTTGTTTTAACGAGACTTAATCGTCCACGGTCTCAAGGCTCTTTCCTTCATTTTTCTTCTCCAAATAAAGAGCATCATGTTGTTGCATCTTTTCAACCTGCTCAAGTAGATCGGTCATTTTCTTCTCCATTATATCCAATTTTTTTTCCATTTCATCCGCTGTTTGTTCCCCTTCTTGTAACCCTTGATAAAGTTTTGCCAGCTCTGTAGAGCAAATCTCTTCCGTTTCTAGGCTATCAATAGTCATATTCAAAATGTTATGTAGCCCTTCAAACTGCTGGCTTTTGATTTGTTTGAAAGATAATGAGCATCTTCACTATTTCTATCTTTTTTACGGAAGTTATTTTTTTAAACGTTTCGTCCGTCTTGTAAAACACGTATACATCCCAAAGAACAAGATTAGGAAAAACCGAACAACTAAGGAAGGAAACAGGTTGAGTCATTTCAGGAATCAACTGGGCAAATAGCGTAAAGGAATTGAGTTTTTTTGACAGTTGCTATAAGATAGTAGGGATGTTGAATATGTGTAATACTTTCATTATACTATGTTTAACTCTGTTTTGCTCTTCGTACGCGCTAAGCGTTCATGGCTCCAAGACATTGATTGTATATGATGAACGCTTGATCCAACGAGATGAGTTTTCGTCTCTATTTGACTCGTTGGAAGAACGCTCCTACGAGCTACATTTCTTTCCATTAGGCAATGAAACTAGTTTGATAGAGCTGAATGATGGTGAAAGCAGGCTATATGATAATCTAATGATATTTCCAAGCAAAGGCAAAAATTTGAACCGGAGACTTAGTGTTACAAACTTGCTAAATTTCTATGATAATGGTGGTGATATTTTCGCCGTAACCACTCCAGACGCTATTGCGGAACCGGTCCGTCTCTTCTTGAATGAATTGGGTATTTATCCAAGCCCCAAAGACCATGTGCTCATTGACTATTTCCAAGACTTTTCATCCACTTTAAAAGTTTCCGCTAAAAATTCAAAAAACCAATTCATGTCCGATTCAAATACCGAAGACTTCTTAGTTTTTGAGAATGCTTCTGTTGCCTTGATTGATAATCGTGCTCAAATAATTCCCATTATAACAGCTCCTAGCACTTCTTTCACGAGCGGGAAAGGGAAAGAGACGTGGACCTCAGGCTCTCAGGGGTTTTTGGCTGCCGGTTTCCAATCTCTATCGAATGCCCGTGTGGGCTGGGTAGGCAGTACTGCATTCTTAAACAATCAAAATCAAAAATATAATGGCAAATTTATTCAAAGCCTTCTAAAGTGGAACTTCCAAGAAAGAGGAGTTATCAGAATATCTGAAAGTTCTCATTCCCATGCTGATGGTACTCCATACGAAGCCCTTCCGTATAAAATAAAAGACCCTGTCAAGTATGAAATTGGAATATCGGAGTGGGATGGCGAAAAATGGGTTCCCTTTTTGACCACCGATCTCCAGTTCGAATTAAAAATGATTGATCCATACTATCGACTACCTTTGATACCCTCAAAGGAAGACGGAGCAGTTCAGTACTATACCACAAGTAATTTTTCTCTTCCTGATCATCATGGCGTTTTTACATTTCAAGTTGACTACAAGAGACCTGGATTTTCCTTTATCTCAGCATCAGATGTGAAGGCTATTCGCCACCTTGCCCACGATGAATATTCAAGGAGTTGGGAAATTACCAATTCCAGAGTCTATTTAACAACTATTTTCGCATTGATCTTCGTTTGGATCTTGTTTGTTATCTTCTTCTTTTCCACTTCTGCGATAGACACATCAATGGCTGGTGAAAAAAAGACGATTTAAGCTACTTGCAAAGCCATCAACTACATATGAAGCATCACAGAGTTAGAACTATATAGTCTTCATAGATATACAAATTGAAACAAATTGCAAAAATACTATTGTCTACTGTGTGACGACCTGAATTTTATTATCCTTTTTCCACTTTTCGAACTCTTGTGCAGTTTTGACCAATTCTGCTTTCATTTTGGAGATGGTCTCAGTTAGTTTTGCTTTCTTTGTTTCAAGGATGGGAGCCGTCGTCTTCACATCACTCTCAATAAGGGCACCTCCAACCATCCTATAACACTTTCTTTCTTGTTCAGTATCGTTCAGAGTCTGTAGCACAACCTGATGTTCGTCTTTATCGTGCCCTAGTTCAATTATCTTTCCTTGCATTTCTTCTAATATCTGCTTGTACTCATTGTACCTGATTTGAAAAGCTATTCTTTCTTACTGTTAGTATATTTTCAATTGAACATCGTCCAGCTATTATACGTACCATTGTTGACTTGGTCCATCTTCAATCACTCTCTTGTATTCTAATTGCTTAAGATATTTAAAATTTCAGTTGCCGGTTTTCGCTAAAAATGCATGCCGAGTCTTGTATACACAAAATTCAAGCTTCATATTGTAATTAAATAAGTATATGACACGGAAGAATACTAATGATCTTTCTTTAGTTCCGCCTTGCTTCTTGTAATGTTTGGTGCTATGGCATATATTAGAGCCCCAGAAAACACTGTAGCAATTCCCATGCAGCATGTTACAGAAAGCTCATTGCCAAACATATAAAAGCTCAATAATAGACTCAGAAATTTTCTGAAAAGTAAAGTCACAGATAGAGTTAGTGCATTAGTCCTACTAGCGAGTAAATTCACACCTTTTATACATGCCTGCTGAGATAGAATGTTCACTAAAAACAATAGCTTTTCTGAGCCGATGGAAACGTTTGATACTATATGCACTGGCACCTGATTCGATTTCCCCATCGCCATGAATTCTCGCCATAATTCCTTAGCTTGAGTCAAGAATAATGGCAGCGACAACGCATGTGTATAAAACATGTTTTCTTTCCAGTGTTTTCCATGTTCTCGATATACGCACTCAGTGTAAACCGACAATGAAGAAGATGCAAATGAAGATAACGCCAGTAGGGAAATTCCCTTTAAAAACTTTACATTAGTAAATGGCACATCTCCCTTAGAGCTGAAGAAGTTCCGAATGCTCGCGGAACCAATCTCAGAGTCTTTGAAGACAGACGTAAGAATCGCACCTGTTGTCAACAGGAAGGCTGAGAATATCTGTAGTCTTGAGTAGCTTCTACCAGTCAAAATCCAGCTCATAATCATGGTAAAGACAGTCCCTGAACTTCTGAATACTATATGAAGTGGCACCGAGATACCATAATTGAAGACACTGTTGTTTGCAACGGAACTTACATAATAAAGCAAAACAGAAACAATGTAGACCCTCAACGGGATATGAATTGGTTTTACGAAAGGAAATCCCCGTCTAATGTCTCCGAACTTATAGAGCCCTTCTAAAGTTACTACCAAAAATTGACAGAATGTTAATACGCCCCCAATGGTTAAATGTTGAGTTTTCATCATGCTTTCTAGTGTTAAAACATTTAAACAGCATCCTCCAAACAATGTGCTCATGGCAAATAAGATAATCCAGCTCATATTCCGGTTGTACTAGGCATAGAGCGTGGTGCAATTGGATGGTTGGCACGCTACATTATTTTTTCTTCCCTTGTTTCTTCATAATCAAAATGCAACATCAGTAGGCGGCGATATCAAAGCGCTATACTTGTTTAGTCTGGCCTGAACAGAAAGTGAAGGCTGAACATACTTTTATGAATTTCTAGAAGCGGGAGTTTTTGAGCACAATCTAACTATCATGAGAAGAAGAGCGAAGTTTTCCTTCGTGAGTGTAGAAAATGCCTCTCCCTATAGGGAGCTTAGGGAACTAAACAAGCTACCAAGCAACAAGGGATTATTCCTCAGCTCGATTATGAGCACCATCGACAAGGAGTTACAAAAAGTTAAAAGAGGGGTACAGGTGGTTTATGAAGTTATTGAAAAAGATATAGAGTTAGAAACAGAACAAATGAATAAGGTTGAATGTCAATTGAAAAAGTCATTAAGAAAGGTTAATCGCATTCATAAAAAGACAATGGACCACAGGTCAGAAAGCGAGGGGTACCTAGCATCCAAGGCAGTAGATAGCATCTCCAGTGACATAACGGCTTTGCAAAATACGGCAGAAACCTTGGAAGTAACAATTGAAGCCATATTGGACAAGATTTCCAAAGTTGACAACTCATTTCCAGAGAAGAACCGGCTTTTGAATGAGGAGGTATTTAATGAGCACCATTATCCATTATTCTATGAATTGATGCGCGTAAAACACCCACAAACGTTGAAAAAAGCACATCAGCAGGAAGAAGCAAATACTGGTCCTGGTGCTCGTCGCTGGACATCTAGAGAAATTTCAACGAAAATGAATAGCTATGATGATTTATCAAAGCCCAGTAACAGTGAGGTAGCTGAAAGTATTGAAGATGCGATCTTTCACTATAGAGAAACAAGGTCACAAGAACGCCAAGCTCCTCTCACTTTTAAATGTGATGCTCTTTTTCCACCTTCTCTTAGGAAGTCTAATTTACCAGTGACATCTACTAGCTTTGAAACAATAACTGGTGAGATTTCTTAATCCCTTCTCCACCTAAAACAGAGAGTCCTGATGATGACTCATTGGCATGAAACGTATATGACTATGTCTTTTATTATCTACGGATAATTGAAAGAGTCTAAATCCTAGAAGGATGTTGCCTCTCAAGAACTTTAACAACAATTGGCTTGAAAATATTGTACAATGCAGATTTCTGGTATAAGTCTACCAAACTGTCCTTTTTAGAATGTTGATTTTCTATAAGTTCAACGAATTTCGGATCAATAGGGATGTTACCAAGGTACGGTACAGAAAAATCGGTAGCTAGTTTTTTACCGCCTCCACTAGAAAATATATTTGTGCATTCGGCGCAATGCGGGCAGACGAATCCCGACATGTTTTCGACTATGCCCAGTATATCTAGCTCAACTTTTTTACAGAAATTAATCTCCTTCTTGACATCTGCAGTGGCTACGCTTTGCGGTGTAGTTACAATCACCGCTCCATCAGGCTTGGCCCACCTTAACTGTTCAGCAATTGATATATGTTCATCTGAGGTTCCAGGCGGCGTGTCGATAAGAAGGTAATCCAATTCACCCCAACAAACATCAGAAATGAACTGCTTAATCATGGCAGCCTTCTTTGGACCTCTCCATACGACGCTATTGCCCCTATTATCTAGCAGAAATCCTAATGATATGACGCCCAAGGATCCAGTTATGTCGCTGTCTGAGGGTAGTTTCATGGGAACTGGTACCCAGCCGTTGATAGATTGAAAGATTGACTCATTTTCCAGACCAAACATTCGTGGAAGAGATGGACCCGTCAGGTCAATATCTAATACACCAACTTTATATCCCATACTGCATAGAGTAAGTGCACTTTGTATAGTTACCGAGCTTTTGCCCACACCGCCTTTGCCTGATAGAATCAGTATTATATGCTTAACCCTGCCTAGAGACACCGCAGGGAGTACCTCTTCACCCTGCATTCCTTGAAAAAATTCGAGGAGTTCTCGTCCTTTTGAACCATAGTAAAAACTTCATTGCATGGGGCGATTAGAAATCAGAAGCTTAATATCTGATTCTTATTATTTATTTCTTGCAAACGTGCGTAATGATTTCAAATGAATGTCAAGCTAGCATGGCATTCATTAGGAAGGATTGAAAGCTATCAAAAACGTTCGCAAATCATGGCATAAGGAGACTGATAACTGTAAGTTTCGCCACCTCCTAGACCCCGGTACATTCAATTCGTATCGTAAGAAAGTTATATATCAGATGAGCGCAGCGTATGAGAATCATTACTTAGCGCAGCGCGCTAATATACGTCAGAAATGTGCATACTAACAAATACAAACCATAGATATGTTGATAATACATTACATCAAAGAGATACTAATCGAACAAGGTTATTCGGATTACAGAATGAAACAACCGCCGAAAAATCCGACTATACATCACCTTACGTGAAAAAAAATAGCAAAGGGATGAGTTATTCTCAAAATTCGTTGGCTCAGCTTGAAGCTCAAAGCGAAGAGCAAATCGGTCTGATGGGTCAGAAAATTCAAGCCCTCAAGTCTCTTTCATTAAAGATGGGAGATGAAATCCGAGGAAGTAATGAGACTTTAGATACACTAGGGGATACTTTCCAGAATAGTGCAAACAAATTGAAAGCCACTTTCGGCAATATGATGATAATGGCTAAGAACTCAAAAATTAGCATTAAGACGTGGTTACTTATATTTTTTGTCGTGGGTTTGCTTTTTTTCTGGGTGTGGATAACTTAGGTGTTGTCATGTCCCACATTTCATTCAAAATATACACTGCAGAAAAATATGTATTTGAAGGACCTATTTCACTGAGAATAAAACTTTAAGCTTACTGTTCGCTCAGGCAGTGAACATCTAGGAAAAAAAGCACCCTTAAGTAAGAGATCTATATTGCAACGCGTTCAGTCTTTTGATTTACTTTTGTTCCTACCCAAAAGACCTGTGACATTTCTCTTTCCTCTGTATCTTTTGCCAATCCTTCTTCTTTTGTAGATTTTGATGCCCCCCAAACATCCAAAAATTAGAACAACAAAACTTGCATAACCCCAAAATCCATACCTGTGAATGTAATCAAGCATCCTCAGTGACTGTCCGTAAGGGGAGTATAGCAAGCGGCTATTTACGCGATGCGTTGTTGTTGATTTTTGGGGCAATAATACGTTAATAAATGTTTCGCGAACATTGAATGGATTTGCAATCAAATCATTGCCAAACGGATCCTCTTTGTAGTATGTCTTGGAATTTTTGTCAATAAATATTACTCTACCAATATAGTTTTCCCTATTATCATCTTTGAAATCCATTTGTTTCAGTAAGTTTGATGATTTGGATATATCCAAATATCCAATTTCTACTTTCTTATTATCCTCATGAAAGATTTCTTTTCTTGCTGCCTCAAGTATTACACTTGTTTTAGAACCTTTCTCCTTTAAGGCATTTGCTTTTTCTAGCCTACTGATTCTTTTGTTTGCCACGTCCTCAACCATACTTCCCATGCGAACATGTTCGTAATCGTATTCACCGACAATCAGGTTTCGTAAGTACACATTACTTTTGTCAGTTGACTCAGAATCAGCGGTATCGACAAGTACAATTGCTAGACCCTCATATGATGGACTATCGGATTGTAAAAAACTATCAAACTTGCCCGCTGTAATCTGATTGACCACAGGCTGAGAAAATTCTTTAATCCAATCGACTATCAGTTCAATTTTTCGCAGCTCTGTCGTTGAGAATCCTGGGTATATATGAGGAATTTTATCACCGTCTCTGAAAAGATAGATGTTTGGATTCCCCGGCATAACATTAAAATCAATATATTCTTGTCTTGGAATTTTTTCAGGTTCACTAGTGTTGTAATTGATCATTTCATACATTTGATCAAATGTTTTAGTAACAGCAATATCAAGATCTTCTTCACTTTTGTAAAGATAGGCATTTGGTATTCTGGAGAGGGGCTCAATTAGATTTTGCAAAAAGTGAATATCTTCTGCCACCACAGTTTCTGCATTATATGAGAAAATAATATGGACCTTTTGAGCTGGTGATTTGCCTTCAGTAGATTGATAAATTCTGAAATCTTTTTGAACTATTTCTAGTATATCTTCGGTCGAAATTGGCATAACTCTACTGTTAAAGTATGTCCTCTTGGCAAAATCTTCAAAAACAGACAAGGAAGTTGAAAAGGGGCCATCATAAATGAATAAATTATTTGTGCTCTTACCTGGCAATACTAATGCCACTTTGGGACTCCGATCTGCCCTGTGATTATTCAGTTGAACCAAATTATTGAATCCAAGTTTGTTGCAAACGGTAGCTGAGGATTCGCAATTCAAATGTCCGGTAGATATGTTTAAAGCTGCTAATTTAACAGAGAGGATCCGCCAAGTCCTTTGGAAATCGTTACATTCGTCACAGTTTTCAAAAAGTATATTACCATTGTTATTTCTTGCATTCTTCGCTGGCCAGAAAGAGAGTAGATATGGTTGCTTGCTCTTACCTGCTAACAAATCGGCGAATTTTCCCCCTGTTATAAGTTCACTGACACTCACGATACTGTCATCCCCGGCATTGAAGGGTTCATTGGCTGCCTCGCGCGCAAACTCGATGAGATTCTCCTTAGTTCTTGCAACATTTTGAGGAAACTTCCTAATGAAACCATTTTGACCATATAATCTGATGTCTGGAAATGCTGTTATTCGCTCTTTTTGGCAAAGGTCCCCACTTTCAGCACAATCAACTTGCGACAACGAAATCTTCAATTTCTTTCCTTCTTCATGAAATGTCGCCCATGTATCTTTCCAAATAGGTGCTAACACTTTACAATGAGAGCAATAAGGACTGAAAAACTCTATAATTTGCAAGCCAGCAGTCGAGTTGAATTCGTCTGCTTTTAGTGGCGCTGGGAATTCCACATCAGCCTCATCGAGCAAAGCCGCATTTGCATTCTCATGAAGAAAAAAAGATATCATTAGGATCAAACTCCAAAGGAGTCTCATCATGCCGTATTTGTGATGGATCATGAAATTACTTCTCCCAATATCTGTCTTTAAGAAGAACTATATTTCCCTTTGGGTAACTTTCAAATTCCTTCATTTTTAAGCACATTTCGATTACGCGGGATTGTGATTTCTATAAAGGAAACTTTAAAGTAGTACATAAAAATCGTCATATCTAGAGCACATTTTTGTGCCTTTTTTGTCATAAATACACTATTTTTCCTCAAAAATTTTTACTCCTGTTCACTCATATTTGTGAGATGGTTCCTCACGTATTCAAATGAGACTAAAGCAATAGCTGATGCTGGTACTGTACGAACTAAGTTCGTTGTGAAACCAGAATAGAATCCAATAAATCCCTCGGTTCTATAAGTGGTTTTCATTAATGGAATCAATTTATGCTGAACAGAGTTCGGTAAATCAGACTTTAATTGCATTCTGGTTCTTAGGATTTCATGAGGGTAAGTTATTAAAGAGGCAATCATTTTTGATACACACGACGCCATGATAAGCTTTTTCAAATCAAGAGTTTGATCCTGTCTTCTAGAGCTCGTATTACCATTCGTATTATAGCAGTTGAATGCGACTTTTAATTTCTCATAAACGGGAAAGTGAATAGCTACATGCAGCAGCCCTAAGAAGGATGGTACCAGACCTGCATAAAATGACTTAATGCCTTCTTGTTTGTATATCTTTTTAAAGGCATCAAACGTACCTTTATAATGAGTTGGATGTTGAGACACATGGGTTTGCAACATAAGTCTCGTTTTTATGACCCAAATGGGATTTGTCACCGTCGTTGAAACAGCACCAGCTGTGATCGCCGAGCATGAATATGAAGCAAAATCCCAATGAGGAAAAATTCTTGGATAGAAATCTTTACAAACTTCGTAGAAAGAAAAATATATCATCCATGTTGGAAAATAACCCATTATTATCGGCACTAGCCCCTTATATAGACCTCGTACTCCTTCGTCTCTTATTATTGTTTTGAAAGTTCCAACTAATCCGTGGTAATACTTATTCTCGCCAGCGGTCTGTAAACCTTGGGCTTGTAACCGTGTCTTTGCAACATCAAGCGGACAGACAACAATTCCAGATATAAAGCCCGAAAGTGCTCCTGATAATGCGGTTATTTTGGTATCACTTAGCTGTGATTTATAATATGGACGCTTAATTTTCTCCGTGTTTTGTTCACTAATATCATTTTCATTGACAATGTGAGTGACTTTCCTCATTGGTTCAATGACATCTGAAGATGATAACGGTGATATGCCGTCTGGAACTAAAAATCCTTCATGTACTTCGAGTGAAGGTTTATATTCCGAGGGATCGTTGAAACCTTCATCTTTGGTCATCTTTACCTCCCTGATTGTTGATGCTGTGAACGAAATGAGGATTGAAGATCAATAGTTTATCAATTGAATAAAATGCAATATTTACTAGCAACCTGTTTCTTGCTTCTGGAGAGGTCTGGAATTTAAAGGCCAAATCTTCTCAAGAACGTCGCAGTTTTCCACTCGAAAGACGAAAATTTTCAGGACTTGAAGGGAACAATTTTGCTACCGGAGTGTTCTTTGACAGCTTGATACGATCTTCTATAGTCTTTGAGGAATCCTGGACCGCACTCGAATTGCACCAAGATTGATGATGTGTGAGATAGATCCTGCGAAACAATCCTAAACTCGTTTATTCTTAGCTTTATTTTTGAGTGACGCTGGGAGAATGAAGATATCTCAATAAAGATTCTCAAGAAATGTTCAAGTGTATGACGTAAAAACTGTCAATTGAAAAGGGTTTAACTCATTTCAACATGTATGAAAACCATTTCGAATTTGCGGAGTTGATCGGCTATCATTTATAAGATGACTGTCACTGTCAACGAGCTTCTCATGATTGGACGAATATATGATAAATAATGGCTGTTTAATTAGATAACAATGTAGTAGTTTAGTCTTTGATATTAATTACATATGCTTCGTTTAGTTATTACGCATCAATTCTAGTTATGTTAGAGAATGTGGAAGCAAGATACTTTTTTGCGTTAATTAGTTGTATAACTCGATAATAAGAAGGCAATGAAAAAGCAGTTTGATCATTGGGGTAAAGCAGTATTCTGATTTTCCATGGGGTTCGCTGACGATCCAATCTTCATTAAATACGGTTGTGTGTTGCTGCCTGCGCTACTAGGATTGCTTATTGCAGAAGAAGTTCCTGTTGGAGATGGATGTCGCAAAAAGGGAGTTGCATTTATCAATGAATTTGAGAACTGTAAAGGTGGAGGCCCCACATTATGTGGCTGTGCATACGTCTGGATTTGTGGTGGTGGGTGATGTAATGCCATTTGATGTTGAAAGAAAGGTATTGAATGCTGTTGCTGGGGTGCATGTTGATAAAGAGGAGGAGGTTGATGAATCGTTGGCAATGGAGTTGGCTGCGAAGTATAATTTGAAAAATTGGCATAGTTATTTCTCAAAGATGGTGACATCATTACTCCTAGTTCATTTCCACCAACATTTCCATTTATACTGGTATTAGAATTGGAATTTGTATTGCTTGGAACATGAACATTCGATTGTGTTGGATAATTGATATTATTGTTTGAAAACGGAATGATGTTGGATGTGTTTTGGTAGTAAGGTAAATGTGCATTTATCGGATATAATTGAACAGAACTACCATGCAGACTTGAATTTGAACTGGAGTTTGAGTTTGAGTTTGAATTAGGTTCAATTGGGATTGATGTGTTCGGTTGATAATATGAATGCGGCAATGAGTGATTCCTCGAACTATAGTAGGACGCAGGTTGTGAAGTAGTTGGTTGAACAAAGTTTGGTTGTTGCTGCTGACATGGAGAAGCCGATTGATAAACAAAAGACTTTGGTGATGGTGCTATTGGCTGAAAATGAGTTGCACTTGTTGTTGAATTTGTATTTACGTTTGCATTTGTGGTTGTGGTTGTGCTCGTTTTTGCATTTGCAGTTGCAGTTGCAGTTGCATTTGCCATATAAGATGATGATAAACTATCATCACTTTGATAAATCGAATTAAATGATTGTCGTTTAACAAATTGTAAAGGTTGCTGCGGTTGCTGCGGTTGTTGTTGATGTTGTTGATGTTGCTGTTGTTGTTGTTGTTGCTGATCCAGCTGCTCCGATCGCCCTTGTTGTGGCCCCTGTTGTTGTTGCTGACTCAAATGAATTTCACCTGGAATAATACTGCCAGCAGTACTAATATTATTTGGTACGGTGTTCGAATTCGAGAGAGAATTAGGATTTGAATGAGGTATATTATTTTTATTCATTATATTGATTTTTAGCTTCTGGGTTGTGAATAAAGGCGAATTGACACTTGAACTCATTTGCAATGTTGATGAGTTTTTATTACTGTTACCTAACGCAGTATTTTCCATGGCTATTAGCAGCTCCTGGCAAGGATGAATTTTGCTAAAAAAATCCGAGCTTGACGGTCTGACTAACAGATCTTTTTGCAGCTCGTCCAAGTTGTAGTAAGAAACCATATGTAGAGTTTCCATTGTATTTTTTGAGTTGTTTTTCAACTTCACTGATAGTGTTTTCTTAACAAATCCGGTATATTTGCCATTGGTATTGTGATGATTCGAAAGAGATAATATTCCAGTTGAATTTGAATTTGCTGACTGCGGCGGAGACGGAGATGTACTGGCAGTGGTCGGCGGCGAAGTCGACTTTGGCGAGATATTCGATGAAAATGATGAGCAGGTCGAAATTGGTGTGGATAAAATCGGCGGCAGTTTGATTTTCGAACATGACGACGACCGTTCATTTGTTTCCGTCTTCGCTTTTTTGGAATTCGCATTCATGGCCGCAGCCACCGCGGAATTGGAGTTTGAGCTGGAATTCGACGACAAATGATTTACCGATTTATCCAACTCTCGGTAGATCAAAAATTTACCAGAAATTCGTGAAGGGGACCACGATACACCGTCTGTCCACCGCTTGATACCAGACACCTCTTCGATGAAAACAAATATGCTGCCAGAAGTAATTAAATATGGTCTTTCAATTTCATACGGTCTTCTTGGAATGTGTTTCAGCAAGCCATCTAGCGTAGCTTGTAAAATTAACAAGGCATCATTCTCATCTTCAATATACCCTTTGAAAGTAGGTTCGATATCCATTAATTTTAAAATTTACTGACTTTATCGAAGTTAATAAAACTCGTAACCTCAAAACGGCAATCTGTCAATCGCAGTGGGAGAAATTAAAAAAAAGAAAAACTTATTGTTATTTTTTTTTTTTTTTTTTTTAATTTCTTGTGTGTGCCAGCAGAGGGTAGCACTACTAGACGTTGGTATGATTGTGAGATTAAAAAGTAGAGAAATGAAACAAACTAGAAAGCTGTTCTTCCGTGTAGAGCTAATGTGTTGTAGATTAGTAGTGCTACGGGTGTGGTAGTAGTCGGCGTAGTATTAGTTGTCTGACTGCAAAAGTTCTTGTTGTTGTTCCCGTGCCCGTTGCTGTTGCCGTTGCCGTTGCTATAGTCGAGATAAAGTTATGGTAGTAATAGTAGTAGTAGTAGTAGTAGCGGTAGCAGTTGCAGTGGTATTAATAGGAGGAGCAGTGCGGAGGTCTGTGTGTGAATCGTTGTAATGGCAGTAGTGTATAGCAATAATTGTATAAAGTGATCGTTTGGAACAACAAGGTCTTGTGTTACCAATAACAATCCATGCAAGCAAGAGAGAAAAGAAAATTTTTTTCTATATATATAATTTTTTTTTTTCTCTTACTTCCAAAAAACCTTTTTTTTAAAGAAAGAAGCAAGGGAAGAAAAAAAAAGCACCTCTGTGCGGCTCGCAGACCGAATTGACTAACAAACAAGAAACAGAAGACTCAAAATGTTAAATGCCGAATGCCAAACTTTAGACTACCAAAAAAAAAGTAGGACATTTTAAGAATATGCAAACATTTTTCACCGGATGGAAGCCATGTATTCCTCCTGAAATTGACTTTTCCTGTGTCCGTCTCATTGCAGCACTGAGCAGATGCGAGGAAGTACACAGAAAACCTAAGTAGTACATACGTACATTAGGTACATATTGTAATAACAAAGTCGACTGATCGCACCTACTGAGTTAGACCCGGAGTGGCGATGATTGACTTTTCGCGCCGTCACCGTTGGTGTTAATTGTTGTAAATAAGGTTCAATATCTCGTTTGGAGACCTTAAATCTTGTTGTTGCTGGTTACAGGGCGTGTAAGGTTGCGTGATGCGCGCGGTGCGTGGTTGCAGGCATGAGTCTTGTTTCGATAGTCACAGGACTGCTCCTAGTCAAGACTGTACTGATAAACTCTACGGGTCCGGGCGATACTCGGGCCGCGTCAGGAATGGCTTCCGTCGTGCCGGAAGCCGTGCGGGCCGGGGGAGCTGCGGCGTTCCTGGGTGCGCAAAGTGAGCACAAGGACCTGTGCGCCCGAAGCTGTGATTCGATAAAGACGTCTTGTGAAAAATGAAAATGGACAGCGCATTGGTGGAACCTGGGCGCGGGCTGCCCCCCACCCCTCCCCCGAAAATCGGATGCGTTTAGCGGCATTCAGGCCACATGTATTTAGAGGAAGATACGCAACACCCAGGCACCGCGGAGCGCGCTCTGCGCCGTCGGGCGCGAGACGTGGTGCGTGGGTGTGGGTGTGTCGGCTGCGTCTCGGCTGCATGTGCAGATTTGGGTGCTGTCGGCAAACATGCCTCGGCATGCGAACACACGAACACGCGAACATGCAAACACGCAAATGCGCAAATACGCAAATTTGAGGTGCTGAAACGCCGCCCTGTTTTGTGTTTTGCAGCGGTGACTCAGACCTTTCCTAATCGGGAAGTTGGGGCCGTCAATCTTCGGCTTTCTGTTTCTGTCTCGGTTTCTTATCAGTAGACCGAGAGGAAGCCGCACAGTAGCCGTCGCTTATTAATTGGAATTTGCCCGGGAGTATATAAAACGCCTTCGAAACCATAAATTCCATCGGACGTGAGCCCTGGATCGACTTTTCACTGTTTTCTCTATATCATCAACCCAGTCACACAGACACATTCAACAGCAAAACACGCCTCAATCAAAAAGCACAACCTTTGATTTCACATTTTATTTTATTAGGAGAGAGATATACAAAATACAAGATTTTAAAATGCCTTTCTAAACTGAATTAGTTTATACCTAATAATATAAGATACTGAGATAATAGTGTACTAATCTTAATATATTAATTGAAACGAAAACAATACAACCAATTGCCAACAATTGAATTCCACATTACTGTGTTAATCGTTTAATATATTATACTTACCCGCTTAGTCGTAATATAATGCTTTCCAAGATGTGTTTACTGTAAGAATTAAAAACGTTGATAAAGGGACCACCTTTTAGACTTTCATTTGAAACAAATTAACAATGCATTCCACAATGTCATTTGCCCAAAGAATTATAAAATAACAATAATAACCAATCAATCATTCAATACAATTACCGAAATGTTTAGTAGTACAAGTACAAGTGCCGCTCAAAGTGTGAGCGAAGGCCAAGGCCACAGCCAAAGTTTGTTTGCCGGCGGCGTAATGGCGGATGCCGCTAACGCGGAGCCAACGCAGGGAGCCCACCAATCGATCGTTGGTGAGCTGGTGTTTGGCAAGTTTATCAAAGAGGAGGATGACTCCCCTCTGTTTTTGGACACAACGCCGTCGTCGGCCACTTCCTCCTTGGGAAATCCTGTAGACGATTTTTTCTTCAAGGATGACAACTCGACCCCGATGTTCGAATTTGAAAACCCGTCGAACAATGCAAACCAATGGACCTCATTATTTGACGACGATATTCCAATCGCCGCCAAAGATGTTCAGTTGGGTGCTGACTTAATGGTTGAGGTCGATGACGAGCCGATACCAGGTGAGAACGCAAACGGTAACTCGAATGCCAATCAGTCATTAGAAATCAGCCAGAATTCCTTCCTGCCAACTCCTACTATTGCCGAGAGCAAGTTGGCCAAGCCGGCAAAGTCGCAGACTAAGGTTTCCAAAATTGATCATCTGGGTGTCGTTTCCTATAACCGCAAGAACCGTTCTACGCCGTTGTCACCGGTTGTAATGGAGAATGATAACCCCGTTGCAGCTAAAAGAGCAAGAAACACTGAAGCTGCAAGACGTTCGCGTGCAAGGAAACTGCTGAGAATGAACCAATTGGAAGATAAGGTCGAGGAGTTATTGAACCAAAACTCACAACTACAAGATGAGGTCACGAGGCTTAAAAGCTTATTATCAAATAGGTAAAGAAATTTTTTTTTTTTTTTTTGAATATATATGTTCCCATTCTATGCAGAATTTAGATTTTTTTCAAGATAATAATAGTTTTCATTTTTTTACAGGTAAAATAATCATTATATACATTTAGTATGAAACTGCATGTTGTTGGTTATTTTTTTGTCAAGTCGAAAAAGGCCGCCCGCTTCCTGGATTAGTATGATTCGCCACATAAAGACACACACAAGGACAGTTGGCTGGCGATGACAGAACAACCGTTACATTCGCAATTGGCAACTCTCAACATTGATCCCTCAATACATGATAGGCTGAGTGCGTTAGACAGACTGACAATAATCCAAATTGATGAGCTCAAAAACGAAATTGAGCTGGAATTAGAAAAAAACTTTACTGTACTGAATGACCAAAATCTAACTTTAGAATCTCCATTATTGACCAGGGATGGCTACCCACGTTCAGATATAGACGTTTTGCAAATGCGTATTGTGAAGAGAAATATAAACATGTTAAGAAATGATTTATCCAAGGTCATAAATGCCTGTACCTCAAAATTGCATGAACACTTCCATTTGGAAGATGAGCAGCGAGCTAATGAGCAAAAGAGAGAATGCTTCGAACATACTATACCATTCGCACGAATTTCTGATCTTATCGAACAAGGCCCTATGGCAGCCTCGGGTTGTTCACAAAATGATGAAGTGGTACTGCTTGGAGAGCTGCATGCGGGAAACTACCTAAATTTACAAAACATTTCAAAGTATATCTTACAAAATGAGAACAGAAAAATCACAATGAAAATTAAAAGAAAAAACGACTTTTTAACTTTGTTTCTGGTGCCAAATAGAAATTGGGGTGGTCAAGGTTTACTTGGTTGTAAATTGAAATTACTATGATTAACCACCATGTAGAGTCGACGTAAACGAGATTATATCCCCATCCTCAAGTATGTACTCTTCGCCACCTTCTAACTCCCAATCAGTGTCATTTATCAATGTGAGAATACCTGGCCTTATAGTATTATTTTCAATAAATACTCCAGTGTCATTCTTATTTGAAATCATGTTTTCCACAATGAAATCTATCAAGTTTTTTACAGTCACTTCTTCTCCATCTATCTCCAGTTTATGTATCCTTTGTTTGTTAAAGATGACATCTAAACCACCCATAAATTCAGCTGTAACTTTAACCATGCTTGTGTCCACCTTTCTCACTTTGGGTTAGCTCATCTATTTGTCTTTTAGCAGTTTTTTTTTTTCAAGTTTTTCTTTAACGCTCAGCACAATCGAAACCGCCTCTCGGAGCAGAGAGTAGGGTCACGTGCAGTGACCCATTCCAATTTAATGCTGATCTGGAAGAGAGCTTTGACACTGAAGAAAATTATTGAAAGTATTGGAAGAGGTTTTCATCCTTTGAGTTGTTAACACTTTGATTAGCAGACATTGGTAGTTAACTGGTGGAGTATATAGGTTTATAAATTTTTAAATTAATCCTTGATTTTCTACAATAAAAAATATACAAAAGTTGTGAATTGGAAAGAACGGATACCAGGTAAAAGTGTCGGTATTTATACGTCGCAAAATGCACCTACTGAATCGTCCAACACTGTTATTAGCGCAGATGCTCCAGCTATCAGCATGTTAGTTGTTTCATCCCATGGAATTTAGACTATGGTCGACAATGCTGATTAATAACCATAGAACAGATCGTAGTGATGGTCCTGATCGTAATCGTCTCGCAGTAAACATCATTCGGTTCTCTTCCACATCGAGCTAGAATTTGTTAGGGATCACGTCACACAACTTACTCGGTTATTTAGCATGGCATCCGTTAATGTCATACTATAAATACTGTCATTTTATCTTACTGACTCTCAATTCTAAAAGGATCTCATTTATGCGTCACGTTCTTTTAAAACAAGTGCTCAAACGACCAAGTGGTGTTTTACACTCACATGGTTAACTAATTGCTCATATTTGTCGCACAACATTCAACAATAACCAAATAATAAGCTCGCGTGGCGTAATGGCAACGCGTCTGACTTCTAATCAGAAGATTGTGGGTTCGACCCCCACCGTGAGTGTTTTTTTAAATTTTTCATTTTTTTTTCCCTACACTGGTTGTTGTTTTTAGAGCATCTTCAAAATTAGCCTTTAAATATTATCCATATAATCAACTGTGACTATATTTATTTTGTCTCAGCTACTTTTTATGTTTTGTTTGACTTTTTCATGGTTTTGTCCCTTTACCGCCAGTGTCCTACATCCCGTTCAATAACAAAAACCACAAATATATGTAAATAAAAAATGCTTTCTGTATTTTTCACGTAAAGATAGCATTAAAAGTATTCATATGAGAATGAACTGTAAATAAGTCGATAACCAATAGAAAAGAATCCGATGAAAATTGGGCGCTTATCTTGCTAAGCTTCCTCTTACTTTCTATATTATATGCGGTGCAAAAACCAAGCCTAAAAATAAATAAGAAACTGTTGCCCAATTCTCTCTCTTTACGCTGAGAGCTGCCTAGAAAACAATTTGACACACATAGGTAACGTTATGATAAAAGTTTACGCTGTTGACACCTTTTTTGGGAATCTGAACTACCAATCACCCACTATCGCCATCGCTCCCTAAAAAATAGGTATTTTGTTTGAATCGAATGATCAGCAGATATCTGTGGGAACAGAGAGATAATGAGATATGAATGACGATATCTATAATTTGATATCTCAGGATGACATGTTGGATAGCCAAGCAAGCCATGTGAGGTCGAGCCCTAACGGAGTATCGACCGATGTGGAAGAGCATCGCCGATACTGATTGCGAGACGATTACGATCAGGATCTTCACTGAGCCATATTCAATGGTTATCGAAAGGCAATGCAAACCGTATTAGAGATTTTACGGGATCGAATAAGCGGTATGATCATGGGTGCAGAATCTGCATCAATAGCAGTGATTTAGGATTCAATCGGTGCGATTCGTGACCTATAAATACCAGTACTTTTGTTTGATATCCCTTCCTTATAATTCACTCTTAATTGTATTTTATGTTGTAGAAAATCAAGGATTAATTTGAGAATTTATATATCTCCATACTCCCCCTTATCATTACTAATGTCAGCTATCAAAGTATCAACAACTATTGGAAGAGGTTTTTCTTGATGGCTTCATTGGCACTTAAGTTAGTAGACATTGGTAATTAGCTGATGGAGTATATCGGTTTATGAATTCTTATTTTGATCCTTGCTTTTCCACAATACAAAATATAAAAAAAGATGTGAATTGAACAGAACGAATAACAGGTAAAAGTGTCGGTATTTATATGTCACAAATTGTACCTATTGAATCGTCCAACACTGTTATCAGTGGAAATTTTTCACTGATAATCATGCCATTTGTTCACTCATGATCATGCCATTTATTCGATCCCATAGAATCAATTGCACGGATTATATTGGTGGCTGATGACCATAGAATGTATTGCAGTGATGATCCTGATCGTTATCGTCTCGCAGTAAATATCATTCGATTCTCTTCCACATCGAACGATAATTTGTTAGGGCTCATCTCACATAACTTTCTCGGTTACTCAGCATATCATTTGTAGATGTCACGTTGTAAATACTGTCATTATATCTTACTGATTCTCAGTTCTAACAGAATCTTGAGATGAAGATCATATAACTTTTGTTTGTTACGTGACCTATTATCTTAAATATATACCAATTAGCATAATTCCTTTTATACAATTAGTATGGGGTGGTGGCTCAATGGTAGAGCTTTCGACTCCAGTTAAATCCTGGGACACCAAGGAATTGCAATCGAATGGTTGCAGGTTCAATTCCTGTCCACCTCATCTTATTTTTCGTATTTTTTTGCATTACCAAACATATTTCGATTTAAAACGTGACACTGAAATCTGAAATGTGTTTGGTAGCATGTACAATGGTTGGAATTAAGATCGTTTAATTTTTATAAAATGAATACATATATAAAAAACATCAATTAGCTAAATATTGGGTAGAACATAAAATCCCATTATTTTACTCATTAAAAAAGTTATAGTATTGGTTAATACTGTAACCGTAGTCAATCTAGACCATCCTTTTGTACCATGGCGTATCGTCATGTTGAAGGTCTTCGATATTATAGTCGGCACCTCTTCTTGCCAAAGGGACCCAATTAGCAGATTTCCATGGTAAAACTCCCTCTAGCCACATTTCATTGATTTCTTCTAGCGTTAAACCTTTACTTTCAGGAATGAAGAAAAAAACATAGAAGAAAGAGAAACATAAACAACCAACAAAAACGTAGCCATAGTAAAAGTTAATTGCACCGGTAATGAATGGAGTAAAAAAAGAGATTAGGAAACCCCATAACCAATTGGAAGCAGATGCAAGAGCCATACATTTAGATTTAACTCTTAATGGGAAAACTTCGGCAGTGACGACCCATGCAATTGGTGCCCAAGTTAGGGCGTAGCAAAAGATATAAAACATGGTAAAACAGATCATACAATTACCAGCACCTTTTGAAGTTGGTTGATCCTTACCATTCGGATATAATCTTGTAACACCAACAGAGGCGTAAATAACCATGCAAGCCATCATAGTTGCAGCACCCCACAACAAACATAAACGACGGCCAAATTTCTCAACAGTATATAGAGCACCAAAAGTTGAGGCAAAATTGATAACACCAATAATGATCGAAGTTTGAAAGGAATCTTGTAAACCAACAGACTTGAAAATACTAGTACCATAGTAGAAGAAATAATTATTACCTGTTAGTTGTTGTAAAGCCTGGATTAAAATACCCATAATTAAGCGTTGAAGAACTCTAGTTTTTGTTGAAAATAATTCACCCCAAGATGCTTCCCCAGCCAATTTTTCAGCTTCAACACCAGCGATAATAGTTTCAATTTCTATTATTAAAGCTGGATCTTCAATAGAAACTTTATTTGAACGAGAAAAAGAACGTTTGGCTTCCTCATATTTACCAACTTCGCACAGATAACGTGGCGACTCGGGAACCATTGTTAAACCACCAAGCATAAATAAGGACCAAGCAAAACCCAAGCCTAGTGGAACCCTCCATTGAACAGAATTTGAATAGTTTCTCGTACCGTAATTGGTACAATAGCCTAAGAAGATACCTGCAGTAATCATCAACTGATAACAGGAGACCAATGGTCCCCTCAGGTGCTTTGGAGAAGATTCAGAAATCAACATCGGACTTAAAACAGCAATACCACCGACACCGAGACCAGAGATAATTCTGCCGATGAAATACTGATACCACTTATTAATCGATGCAATTTGGATGATGATACCAACGATATAGATCGTAACAACTGATGCTAGACCGACTTTACGACCGTAAATATCGCCTAATTTTGATAAAACGATACCGCCAATTGCGCAGCCAATATTGAAAATTGACACAACTAGACCTGTTCTGACTTTTGATAAATAATGAACACCTTCACTGTTTAGCGATCCGAATCTTCTCAGGAAGTCTGTTTGATTGATGAAACCCGAAATGGTACCAGTATCCCAACCAAACATAAAGCCACCAAATGCCACACAAAGACACAGCAAACACACTGTGACATAATCGGAAAACGGTTTAACCGGCAATGCGGCCTCTTTTTCTCGCCATTCATTTGGTTCAAGTTGAGATTCTTTCATCTTTTCCAATGGCTCGTTGAGAATGGGGGTCGAAGTCCCCGAGTTGTTGCTGTAAGTAGGCTCTACAACATCAGGCTGAACCGGCGTTGAGGCAGTAGAGTTCATCTTTCCTTTATTCGACTATTATCTGTTCTATTCTTTTTTTTTAAAACGAAACCAAGCTGTTTTGCGGTAGATCAAATGTTTGTTTGTGGGGCCATTGGAAGAGACAAAAGGTCCTAACCAACCCATCGATAGCCCATACAGAACTATTTCGTGGCTTTTATAGCTTCTGATCCCCCATCGCTAGATGCACATAATTTATTTTCTGCCACATCTCATTGCCCAGAAAATTCTTCTGTCAATGGCTTGCAACTCCGCCTTCCCGAGAGTTTGTGGGGGAAGCAGCAGACAGTGAACGGACTGCAACAATCCGAATGAATGCTGTATGGAGTAGAGCGACCCGAATGGCACAGAGCCCAAAAAGATCACGGGGAAGCATTGCCAGTCGAGCACGCAATCTCTGTGAGTGTCTCGAGGGCCCAAGAAATCCCGTGAGGCAACCATGGACGTGCTTCATTCGTCCTCTTCCTGGAGTAGTGAGAAAATGTTCCGACCACCTTTAGCCATATCGTGGCACACGGAATTCCCCCAGAGACCGAATCCGCGGTGACTGCCAAAGAACAACTTTTTCACTTTCCCTCCGTGTTTGTCCGGCGCACAAGGCGCCGCCCAGAGATTCCCGCATGGAGTTTTTACGGCGGGAAACCGCACCTATTTACTTCAGGCTATTCTTTTTATCCGGATGGTCTCGTGGAGCAATGTTGTCCTCGTCCAATAACTCACAGGTGGGGCAGGTGTTAGGGCAAAGACCACGGTTAGTGCCGATCACTCTATTGCTAGTGGTTACCTATGGCATGACTTGTTTTGTCGATCGGCAGTTCGGTTATTACCAAACCTGCCTTGAAGCTTAGTGCATGCAGCGCAACGCGAGGTCATTCGATGGCTGGCGTGTTTTCCCCGTCATTGTCGAAAAGGTAACTGTACACGTCCTTAATGGTTGAACTTTTGAGCATGGGTGATACCCCTGTTTGTTCGTTGGGCGCATCTTGATCTGTCCAACTTGCTTTCGGCAGTTTGCGTCGCTTTTTAGCATTACCGGTATTATTTCCAGTCACGTGGTTGTAGGAAATGCCATTCGCATCTGGAGTGTTGGAATCACGTTTTTGATGGTGCTCCAGGTCATGTGACGCAGTTGGACTCGCACTGAGCGTTTTCAGAGGCAGAAAGTCTTGATCAGGGGTGATGCTTGGGTCATTGTCTGATGATCTCGTGAGGGGCGCGGATGCTGTAGGACGTAGTAACAACGAGTCGGAGTTGGTGTCACTGAATGCAGATTCTTGGACAGTGCTAGCCGCCGATGCATCGTTTCCGCTGCCCAGCGACAACGTCCCGTTTATATCGCCGTTGCCAGGCGTAATTCCATGGGAGCGTGACACATCACTTGGACTTATCAGCAGTATCGATCCGCAAAGTTGATCGATCGTCTGAATGTATCTTTCACAGGGCGAAATCTTGTAGTCCTTCAGAACTTGCAGAGCCCTGACAACACTCTTGAGCTGGTGTATCCAACGATGCCTCTCGTCAGAAGAGGACTGAGCTATCAAACTTGTCAAGGGGACTAAAGCTGCGTTGAACAAATAAAAGGTGCAGCTCCACGCAAACAACGGCGTTAGGGTGTTGTTGTTGATGAAGTTGGTGACGCTTGTTATTGTACTTTGTACTGCATCAAATAACAAAACGCGACATCTCTGAAACGCCGCACTGTTTTTCTCCTGTTCAGAAAGCGCCTCCGAATCTGCCGCCGACAGCTCCCGCAAGGCATATATCACTAGCCAGAGATGTTGCCATTTCACAGAATATCTCATGAATGATAGCCAAGGATGTTCTTGCAGGAATTGCGACAGTACCAATGAGGAGATGTCTGTCTGCATGAATTTGGGGAACTGCTGAAAGGTGGTCTCCAAGGCGTCACAAAGCTTCAAACAGTTTATCGCTGTTCTTGAGAATTTATTTCTTCCATACCACTGTTGATGGAAAACTGTTAGTAATCTTGACGTTTCAATTGAACCCAGATGTATAGAAGGTTCGGATGTCCATCGGTCATTGTCGTCCATAGACGACGGCGAGGACGTGGTTATATCGCCTTTAGAAAATAGATACTGTAGCGGCCTCCCCTGGAGCAGGGTAAGGTGGTATTCTTGCGAACATAAACAGGACCAGATCCTGCGTCGCTGCTCTTTGATACCCATATCTTTCACCGTAGGCGACAATTCCTTATGTATACCTAGGGAGATTGCCATCCTTAGGGCATGACCATGATATAAGTAGCTGGAATTTGGTTTTTGTCTCCACTCAGCGTATCTAGAGAGCAAATAAAGAGCTACCACTGCTTTAAGAGAACCAGACTCGAACATTTTACGCGCCAAGTGAGACTTCGAATTGTGATAGTAAAAAAGATCGATATCTGTCGATTCGCCTGCAACACACCACGCGCCAATGGCAACAACTATATTGAAAAGTATTTGCCACTGATTCGATGACCGTGACTCGATCCGGTTGTTGTAGAGCTTCATAAAGCTATCGTAGTGAACCAAAGGGCAGTAAGGATGGAAATTGGAAAAGTAGCTGTCAATGAACTTTGATATAACATGACTGGAGCCCAAAAGAACAGGATCAGCTACGGCGGCAGCGGGATATCTGGTTGTAGTGGTGGAGAAGAGAGCGGTGTCAAATCCAACGGATTTCAATGTTAAGCTGGGGGAGCCAGCTCCATAAAAGCCTCTATTATTTGGATCTGTGTTCAAAAAACCCATCCCATCATCCATAGCTGATAGATCTTCCTCCTCGTTCCAATCGAATCCCAGCAGTGGATCTTTCGGCAGGCTATCAGGTGGTATACTCTTGCCACCGAAACCGCTGTCCATGATCCACTTCTGTTCTTGTGCTGATGAATCGAAATAAAGCACGTCTTTCGCTTTATTATTATCGCCCTGACGATCTTCTCTTTCCTCATTAAAAAATGCGATCCTTTGCACCAACTCTTTAATCTGACTGGAAGTCTCGCCTTCCAAACTTTTGTCCAGGTCAATACCTGGAAATAGCTCGTAAAACAGCTGCTCCAGGCGATCTAAACGTTCCTCGACCTCTGTTAGATGTACTCTGGTGAGTGGGGATCTTCTAATTTTGGGTGAGTAACAGCACTCCCAACCATTTCTAACACATTTTTCGCATTTTGGTCTAGTTTTCGAGCATTTCAGTTTTTTATAGCGACAAGAGTCACACGCCCTATCCATCACATCTAATCTTCTCATATGAGACGCTATGTATCTGCAGCCGGCTTTTTGCAATTGTCATAGGCCCCGATTTGACATTATTGAAAAAGCTGGTTGTCAATTGCATCCAAACTTTAATGTCAGCTGGAACGAGATCCGCCCCGCGAAGAACTTCGTCTCGAACGTTTTTTTCTGCAATCCGGAGTGATGGCCGCTACACATAGAAGCGCTGCTATGGCTACTGTTGGCAAGAATCGTTTTTCGGAGCTTCACGATTAACAATACGAAGCTTTCGGGGACACTATTAGGTTGCTGCTAGATGTAACAATCCCAGGAAGGCCCACGCCAAAAGGTGCAGGCAAATTGTCCTCACTAAACCTTGATATGGATTGGACTCTTGTGATCGGGCCCCAAGACGTCCTAATTGAGTTTCATAGGTGCATGCCAGAATGAGTTGGGCTCAGGAGAAAACTCTACATCCGCACTAGACTCTATATACAGGCATAAATGTACGAAAACATTCACCGAAATGAAACTTATATGCATCACAAGTGGTTAATTGACAGGTGAATGAAAAATAGACGGAAATACAAAAACAGAGAACAGAGAACAGAGTCTTAAATTACTTCGACATCAGTTCATCTGAGTCGATGGAGGGAGTGCCTCGAGAAAATAAATTATCTTACCCCAGACAAACTGGATCATAAGCTCCGTCAAGAGATTTACTTGTTTTTCGCGACGTGGATGAGGCAATGATGCCTCATTTACTGAAATTATAAGTGATGCTGGGGTGCATTCCAGTTTTCTTACTTAGGTAAGCGATTGCTCTAAAATTGCATTTATTCTATTAAGTATTTACTATTAACTTGCATATGTGTGACTAAGAACGTAACTCGAAAAGGCATCGAATGAGACTTTTATCTAGTGAATCTGTATTGAATTCTGGAGCCATAAACGTCGCCGCGGTTCAGAGTAACACAGTCTCTCCATTCCTTTTGGTTTATCGCATCGATATATCTGCCCGGTTCAACTGCGAAACCTGATCTCGGGGAGAATCCCGCACACAGAAAGTCGCCTGTGTACAATTGAAAACTTGGCTCTGTTGTGAGGACCTCCAGCGAGATACCAGATTCCGGGTGGCGAGCCTTAACAACTGTGGTCAACTCATTAGCACGGGTGGAATCAGTTGAAGTAAAACTCTTATTCTCCTCCGTTATAAAACAACAGTCGTATGAGGGTCCGTCCTTGCGCAATACTGTTGGTTTGACGGAATCCAAAGTAGAAATATCCCTCTCCACAAATTCGCCAGTTGGAATTCCCGTTGAATCGACCTCAAGCGACTTTCTCGACACCACTTGAATTTCCGTACCACTGAACGACTCATCGTCGTACACCTTGTTGAGATTGAAGTACGTGTGATTGGTCATATTAATGGGCGTGACTTGGCCATTAATCAGCTGAGCTTGATAACTTATATCGAGGGATTTCTCGGCCGCATTTAAGGTGTATTTTACTGAGACGTGCAAATCACCTGGAAATTCGTTGGTCTGAGACTGGTCATCCAACAGAAGGAATTCCGCAGTGAAGATGTCCTTGGAGGGACACCTCACCAGTGGCCCGATAAATCTCTTCATATGGAAGGAGCTGATACTGCTATGATTTGCGTTACCGTTGTTATTGACACTCAAATCGTGCGGAGCACCATCCAGGCTATAAGTTCCCTTGGCAATACGGTTCGCGTAACGGCCGATTGTGGCACCCGCATAGCAGCTATCCTCGCACTTGTAGTCCTTGCCCTCCGGGTACCCTAACACAACGGATTGGCCATCTACCTTAAGGTCGACCAAAGTGGCACCCACGTTGGCCAAGGTGGCCTGGAACTTACCACCTGCTCCTATGGTGATGAACCTGGACTCATAGTTGTTCTCATCCTCCGAAAATTTGGCCTCGACGCCTTTCAATTGGTAACCGTACGGATTTCCCGTGGTCCACTTCCACAGGTCAGCACACGCAATTCCAACGTCCAGCTCGGTCTGCCACTCCAACTCGCGCTTGGCTCTGTCTGGCTTGGCGGTCAAGTTCACCACATCGCCGGCTCTTCTGCCAGTCACCTCGTAAGGAATCTCCTTTCCGGAGGCCTTACAAAACGCATGATAAACCTCGAAGACGGTAGAGCCGGTCCCGGAGCCCAGGTTCCACTCCCGACACAATCCGCCCTTCGAGTCGCTGCTGGCATCCAGGTACTTCAACGCGGCTATATGGCCCTTGGCCAAGTCAACCACGTGAATATAGTCTCTAATGGGCGTGCCGTCCCGAGTGGCATAATCCTCGCCAAACACATACAGCTTCTCGCGCCTGCCAACTGCCACTTGTGCCATGTACGGCAACAGGTTGTTGGGGATGCCCAAGGGATCCTCGCCGATGAGCCCGGAAGGGTGGGCGCCGATGGGATTGAAGTAACGCAGGATTGCGAAATGCCACATCTCCTTGTTGCTCAGGTACAGATCGTTCAGGATCTTTTCGATCGTAAACTTGGTGTGTCCGTACGGGTTCGTGGGGCCCAAAGGGCATTCCTCCGGAATCGGGATCATGTCCGGGAACCGTGTCGCGTCGCCATACACAGTGGCAGACGACGAAAAAACCAGCTTGGAGACCTTGTATTTCTCCATCAGCTCCAGGAGCACCAAAGTGCCCAAGATGTTGTTGTGGAAGTATCTCAGCGGTATCTGCGTAGACTCGCCCACCGCCTTCAGCCCGGCGAAGTGGATCACCGAGTCGATGCTGTAGTCCCGGAACACCGCTTCGAGGCCCTCGCGATCGCACAGATCCACCTTGCAGAACGGAATATAGTGGTCTGTCAGAAGCTGCAGCCTAGCCACCGATTCGTACGACGAGTTGCAGAGGTTGTCGACCACCACACATTCGTACCCGTTTTCTATCAGTTCCGCCACCGTGTGCGATCCGATGTACCCGGCACCACCTGTGACCAGTACGTATTTTCTTGGTCGATTCTCCGAGTGAACCATTGATTATATATGTTTTTTAGTTTGGGTTGTGGTTTTGCTTGGCTCTCTGGACCATTGACCGGCAAGACCGACGTCTTGGAGTCCACTACACCCATATATATACAGCTGCACACCGACACAAGCAGCCGTATTCAGAGATTGCTATACTAGAGGCCAAATGGGTGCGTGGTAAAACTTGTATCCATGTGGACCTCATCGCTCCATGACTTGTAACCCCGGCTTGTAACCCCGGCCTTGACTACACCGGTCGGAGTACAGTGCTCCGCTTTCTGAGCCCGGAAAACGGTTCTCCGAACAGAAAAGTCCTTGCGCGGAAAGAAAACACCACCGGGGTACGCAGGGCTGTTCAGCCCCGCGCCCCGCGCCAAGCGAGCCCGCAGACAGAGTGGAGCAAAAGCGTAGAGTCCGGAAAAACTATACCGAGACACAATATCAGCGGACGTAGTGGACGCAGTGGACGCAGAGGGTGTGACTGACGAGAACCGTGGCATGCCTTTTGGCCAGTGTGTGCATCTGGTTGCATCTGGTTGTTTCTGGGGGAGGTCTTCAGATGTTCATCCCACCATCTCGCACGACTGTGTTCCTCAGTTTCTGGTTTACGGCAAGTTACGGCAGGTTACAGCAGGTTGCGGCAGGTTGCGGCAGGTTTCCTGATTGGTGTCGTTTGACCAATACCAGATCTTCCGGACATGCTACTTGTGGCGACTTGCAATGGTGACTCCGAGTTCTCAGACGCTGCAGAAAAAAAAACATATATAAGCGGTTCTTGTTCGACAGATGATCAGATGCTCCGTCGGTACTCCATAAGTATTCCATCAGTATTCTATAAGTATTCCATTGGTGTGCTTCTCCATCTGTATTCCATAAGCGAGCCTCTCCAGTGATAATACCGTCATCGGCTCTAAGCGACAAGTAAAAAAATCAAAAAAAATCAAAAGTAAATCTCAGGATGTCTGTTCCAGTAGTGCATGTGCCGTCGAGCTATGGCATCTCCAAAGCGGCTCAAGACAAATGCCTGGCCGTAGCGGCGAAATTCGAAAAAACTTATGGTGCCAAGGCAGAGTTCATCTCTCGGTCTCCCGGCAGAGTGAATCTGATCGGCGAACATATCGACTACTGCGATTTTTCAGTGTTGCCGATGGCCATCGACGTCGATATGTTGTGTGCCGTCAAAGTGGTGGACGGTTCTAGGACTATCGTTCTGTCGAACGACGACCCGAGGTTCGGCCAAAGAAAGATCGAACTGCCTGCAGACGGCTCGTTCGTGGCCATTGACCCGTCGGTGTCAGACTGGTCCAACTACTTCAAGTGTGGGTTGCATGTTGCTCACTCCTTCCTGAAGCAGATGGCGCCGGAGAGATTCACCGGCACTGCGCTGGCAGGCCTGGAAGTGTTCTGCCAGGGGGATGTGCCAACCGGAGGTGGCCTGTCATCGTCTGCTGCGTTCATCTGTGCCACTGCTCTGGCGATCGTCAGAGCGAACATGGGCCCGTCGTACGAGCTGTCGCAGCAAGACCTGACGAGAATAACCGTTGTGGCAGAACACTACCTGGGTGTCAACAATGGCGGCATGGACCAGGCAGCCTCCGTTTGCGGGAAGGACGACCATGCTTTGTATGTGGAGTTCAAACCGCAATTGAAGGCCACCGCCTTCAAGTTTCCGAAATTGAAAACTCATCACATCGCGTTTGTGATCGCTAATACCCTGGTGGTTGCCAATAAATACGAAACAGCGCCCACCAACTACAACCTGAGGGTGGTCGAAGTCACGATTGCCGCGAATGTTTTGGCTGCCAAGTACGGTGTCTCCCTGAAAGCAGCTCGTCCGGCGCCTCAGGATGAAGACAGTACCAAGGGCAATTTACGGGACTTTATGAATGCTTACTACGCCAAATACCAAAATGCGGCCTCTGCCTGGGATGGGGGCATCGATAGCGGTATCGAGTGTCTGACCAAGATGCTGAGCTTAGTCGAAGAGACTCTCAGTGCAAAGAAGGAGGGGTTCACCGTCGATGACGCCGCCGTCGCTTTGAACATCTCCGATGAAGAGTTTGCGCGAGAGTATTTGTCTATCTTCCCAGTCAGATTCGAGACGTTGAAACTTTACCAGAGAGCCAAACATGTTTATTCCGAGGCATTGAGGGTCTTGAGGGCCTTGAGGCTAATGACCAATGCCAGCCAGTTCACTTCGGATGAGGAATTCTTCACCAAGTTTGGTGATTTGATGAACGAATCACAAAAATCCTGTGATCAGTTATACGATTGTTCCTGTCCCGAAACAGACCAGATTTGTTCCATCGCCTTAGCCAATGGCGCATACGGCTCCAGACTTACCGGCGCCGGTTTTGGTGGTAGTACAGTAAGCCTTGTCCCGGGCGGTCCGAATGGCGACGTCGAAAAGGTGAAACAAGCGTTGATCGACAGATTCTACAAAGTTAGATACCCAAATATTACCAAAGAGGTGCTTGATGAGGCTATCATTGTCTCCAAGCCTACCGCGGGCAGCTGTCTATACGAATTATGAATTATTTTACGAGTTATGATATTTTGTAGCTTTATTGTTTTTTTTTGCAGATACCTAATTAGTCATAAAGATTCTTTTTTACATACTTGTAGAACGAATGTAACTCTAGATGTTTCCTATCAGCTCTCTATTTTTCTCTTTTGTGCTTTGGCGAAGAGGGATACGCGATGCCTAGATCCGGCACCGTAAAACTATCCCAGTATTGGTTGCCCTTTCTATCCCGGTTCTTGAGGTTTAAGCTCCACAAAAATATAAAAATAAGTTGGTTATAAACGTATACTCATATATGTAATTCGCCAGCCGGCGAGCGGTACTTTTCACTTTTTTAATTTTTCTAAATAGTGAACTTTATCATCCAATGCCCTCAATCTATCAGTAGCCTGCTCGGCCGTTAGATCCCTTTGTGGCTCCCCCAACAGCTCGAACCCGACCAGGAATTTTCTTACGGTCGCAGAACGCAACAATGGCGGGTAGAAATGCATGTGGAACCAGCTATCGTCAAGCTCATCACCGACTGCATTCAAAGGCGCTTGATGTATCCCCATAGAATAAGGGAAGCTGGTCTCAAACAAATTGTCGTACTTGATGGTCAATCTTTTCATGATAGAAGCCAAATCTTGCTTTTGCGCTTCGTCCAATTTGTCCACAGAGGGGATCTTGGATTTGGACACAATCATTGTTTCAAATGGCCATGTGGCCCAATACGGGACAACCACGATGAAATTGTCGTTTTCAAGAACCAAACGACTTTTTTCCTGCAGCTCCAAATCGACGTAATCACCTAATAAATCGGTGCCATATCGACTCTTGTACTTCTTGAAAGATTTCAATTCTTTCGCAACCTCACTAGGAATTGCTTCTAGACACCAAGCTTGGCCATGAGGATGTAGATTCGAGCAGCCCATCGCAGTACCCTTATTCTCAAAAATTTGCACATATTTATATGGGCGCCCCTCAGTTCTTGCCTCTTTGGCCAGATTGGAATACAGAGTTTGCCATGCGCCCACAACCTTCACCAAATCAGCCAAGTCCATTTCAGGGATCGTCAAATTGTGTTGAGGACTGAAACATATGACGAAGCAATTCCCTCTCACAGATTCGACCTTGAACAGTCTATTTTTCAAGCTATCATCGCTATTTTTTGGGAGCGATGGCTGCTCTAATTTGACAGCGGCAAAATCATTGGGAAATATGTAGGTGTCTCCGTAAGCTGGATTCGTGGATCCTGTAGCTCTGGTGTTGCCTGGACACAGGTAACATTTGGGATCGTAGATCGGCGCGTTCGTCTTGGTAGGGGCTTCCTGTTGACCCAACCACGGTCTCTTAGCTCTATGTGGAGAAACAAGAACCCATGAGTCTGTCAACGGGTTGTAGCGTCTGTGGGAATGGTCAGTAAAATCGAAGGCTTCTGCCGTCATTTCCAAGTGTTGATAGATTATATATGTCTTGTGTCGTTTTCTATGCGATTGCTGACCCTAAAGATATAATTGACAATTTCCCCATGGGTTGATGGGCCCGTATATATATATATTCGAAATATCATGTCAGTTTCATGCTGATATCCCGTCATACTGTCTTTCGCTAGCACCAATTAAGATAATAAAAGCATTTACGGGCACGCATGCTCTTTCATCTCATCGGGCTGCTGTCGGCCGGGGATCACAACCGGCGTCCTGTCATCCACCATCTTGCCGGTCAAGGTTTCCCCGGACGGAAAAATAAAAATTTTAGTGGGGGGTGACTGCTTGTGATGCGACTGCCGCAGAGACTGCACGGAATGACAAGATCCGAGAAGTAATAAGATGTAATAAGATGTAATAAGATGTAACAAGATGCGCATGTCATCTCCTTTTTCGCTAATTTGAGTACATAGAGTTATTCATAATTATAAAAATTTGTTGATTCATTTATGTTTTCACAGTTGGCTCCCTTGTGCCCAAAGCTTGCTCGATTTTCATAAAGTCAATCACAGCGTCGATCATGGGTCTTAAATATTCTTCCGCAGTCTTCTTATATTCGCTCTTATCGTCGGTATACTTTTCAAGGTACAATCTGATTGTAGCATCTGACGAGCCAGTGCCGGACAATCTTAAAACAGCCCTTGTACCGTTTGATAACTTGAAATATAAACCTTGGTGAGAAGAGACGGAACCGTCCAAATCTGTATACTCAAAGTCACCTGCATCAGTAATTGTCAGTGAATCATCTGAAGGAAACGCTGACCCTACCACGTTTGGAGCGTTCACAAGGCTCTGAACAGTTGTGACAACCTCATTCGCCTTTTCAGGTCTAACGTGTTCGAAATCATAGCGAATAAAGAAAACCCGGCCATATTTCAACCAAAACTCGTCTTGTATAGTCTTGATGGAAGCTTCATTTTCTGGATTCCGTTTGTTGTAGATCGCCAAGATGTTCAACCACGCAATTACAGCCCATATGCCGTCCTTTTCTCTCACATGATTCGAGCCAGTCCCAAAGGACTCTTCGCCACAGATAGAGAGTTTTTTGGCATCAAATAAAGCGCAGAAAAATTTCCAACCGGTTGGTACTTCATAACAATTTAAGCCTTGTGCTTTAGCTACACGGTCAATTGCACTTGCGGTCGGGAACGAACGAGCCAGACCATAGATGCCCTGCTTAGCAAAATATGGGATGTCAGATGCATACTCGGCAATAATAGCCACAGAATCACCAGGCGACACGAACGCTGGCCCACAGCCATAAATCATATTCCTGTCACCATCCCCATCCGAAGCAGCGCCAAATTCAATCCGCTCCTCATCCACCCTACGGACGAGGGTTTTTGCATACGTTAAATTTGGATCTGGATGAATTCCGCCAAAATCAGGCTTTGGGTGACAATTCTGCAAGACCTCTGATTCTGGAAGGCCTAATTCATCGACGAAAATTGCCTTCCCATAAGGCCCAGTCACGCCATTCAATCCGTCGAATAGAAGTTTCCAGTTTTTGGTGACGCGTTGATTGGAAACAAACATTTTGATAAGTTCAAAGTCAAAAATGTTCTTCAGAAAATCAACATATGCCTTGGTAGTATCAATGACGTCAATCAAGATAGGGCCATAACTACGCTCACCAAGCGTTGTCAAGTCCACCGCAGGAAAGTCTTTTATGATGCTGTAAGAAGTCAACACTTTGGAAATATCCCATATTGCATTTGTGACAGCTTCTGGAGCGGGCGTACCGTTAGATAGATTATACTTGATACCCAGGTCAGCATTTGGACCACCGGGATTATGTGAGGCCGTCAATATTATACCACCGGTGACTCTTTTGCCTGAACCATCTTCATACGTTCTTATAATATGCGAGGTAGCTGGTGTCGAAAGGAGACCTTTGTGTCCGACAACGAGTTTACGGACACCATTAGCCGCCGAAATGGCCGCGATCACATTGAGGACGACTTCATTGTAATATCGACCGTCACCGCCCACCACTAGCGTAGCGTCCTTGCACCCCTCAGGAATTGCATTAAGAATAGACTGGATGAAGTTCTCAGTATAGTGTGGTTTATCACTAAAGATCCTTGTTTTCTTACGCAAGCCCGATGTACCAGGTTTCTGATCCTGGTACGGTTTGGTCGAAATCGTTTCTACTGCATATGAAGCCATCAGTCCGGAATATGATGACATTTGGCTTCTATATCACCTTCATGACTCGACATCGCCCTCTGGAAGATTAGCTGTTTTTATATTCTTGAATTGTAGATTAATGATGAACTTATCACGTATCTTCGGAGATGACTACTCCGAGCGCCAGGTCTTGTGCAGCGCTGTCGTTCGGGTCTTAACTGCCCGTAAAGAAATGCTCTCCCAGTGGTGAATCAAAAGCACACCATTAGTCTTTCAATCCTCTGAAAAGTGCTCGAGTCACAATTGCTGACCTTGAAGTGAAATGTGAAAGGTAATAGGTGAAAGGGAAAGCAAGCATTTCACTTCGGAGAGCATGCCAAGTTTTCAATTATTCATAATTATCGTTCAGCGTGATGAGAAAGAACCTTAAGCCAGTACTGAGACGAATAACGAATACAGCTACGAATACAGGTTTGCTCGACATGGATGTATTATTCTTCCTAGTTCACATTTGAACATACATTATACAATCCATAGGGCTTTTTTTACTGCGTCATGTACAATCTTAGAACAAGAAACAGGCAAAACTATAAAGATCTAAACATTGGCGCCTTCAGGAAAGGCAAAAAAACGGTTCAACTGGAAGTGAAGAATGTACTCAGAGCTCATTCAACAGCTGCTTACCTTCTAAGTCAGATAACCGCGCTATATACTTAATGCGTGGCATTCAAACGACCGCTGCCATAAAATGACTGCATCATCGGAATAGAACTATTCACATTGTTCTTTATGCATTCGTGCCCAGTACTGCTGAGATGAGAGCTGGCGAGCAATTGCTATTGGAACTTGTGCGCAGTTTACTTTGAAAAGACCAAACAATACTGAATATAGATCATCGTTAATAAGTCTAATAGATTCGTAGCCTCAATTTCTCATTACAACGGACACGCGGGCAATGAATCAGTACTACTGAATAAGAATTCGATAAAGCTATCCCCTATCAAGTATTATTTACTTAACTGAATTAAAGCCCCACAAAGGATATGCAAAAGTTTCAGGTATCGTGCAAATAAACCACAAACACGTAGCTTCCCTATAGGTTAGCGTATAAGTATTTCCTTAATCCGTGATAGTTTAATGGTCAGAATGGGCGCTTGTCGCGTGCCAGATCGGGGTTCAATTCCCCGTCGCGGAGAATTTTTTTTCCTGTAGTAAAAAGTGCATGATAACTTTCCATGACCAGGGAGCTACATGTCTACTGCAAGTAAGAGCAGTTGCACAGCGGGAAATGCCTAGGGTTAAGCTGTCTTCGAGCTCCGAGGAGAAAGACAATATTCTTTTACGTCCTTGGTTACAGGCTGGAATCGGATCTACAAATGGTGATCGTGTCAGCATATTGACGTATACTCGTAGAATAGTGCCCCCTTTAACATATGAAGATCTAAAAAATCCACAACTATCACCCAGCATATTAAGAAAACCTTTTCATCTTTCAAAGATCACTAAATTTTACAGGGTCGACAATTATAGCGTGTTTGCATCAATAAGAGACTGCTCCCTCCAAATACTTAGTTGTTTTTACACCAAAATGTGTTTCTAGCTTTGAAAGACAGTCCCATTCAAGAATAACATCCGAAATAATCAGTTCACTTGTGGTTATCGGTGACTGTTGCCTCGAGTATTGGACTCAGAACAGGATACAGGAGCGGTTCAATATAAATTCTGATAACAGGGCATTCTCGGGAATGGCTAAAGATCTGAAAATGCTTCCCATTCTGTTGATAAATCAGATAGCAAGGTTTGAAATGGATCAAGTTGAAACCCTCACAACGTATCCGTTTCTCTATGCCACTCTATTTTAACTGGCATATATATAGAATATTCGTCGTATGTAGTGCGAATTGATCTTAGTGACCTTTTCAAGCCCAGAGGCGTGCAAGTAAGTGTATTCTCTGACATGATGAATCAAGAGAAGCGTGGAGAAAATCAACCACTTCCAATTGCATAAATCGTTGGAGATATTTACTGTAGCATCAGCAAAAAGCTTATACTTGTGAATTCTAATAACAAGGTATAATTGAGGTACAATGGCCTCTGGTGTATCTTTTTGTGATATTAAAGGTAAGCCAATTTTATCAAGAAGGTATAGGGATGACATATCAATTTCAGCTATCGATAATTTTGCACCCTTGCTGTCTGAGTTGGAGGAAGAATCATGTGTTATACCACCATGTTTAAGTCTCAGAGATATTCAATATATGTTCATCCAACATGAGGATTTGTATGTCGTTGCCATATCGACTTCTCTGGGAACAAATGCAGCACAAATTTTCACCTTTCTTCACAAGCTTGTTGCTGTACTTGGCGATTATCTGAAGACAGTTGAAGAAGAGTCCATCAGAGATAATTTTGTGATAATATATGAATTATTGGATGAAATGATGGACTATGGTATTCCACAGATCACGGAAACAAAAATGTTAAAGCAATATATAACTCAAAAATCCTTCAAATTAGTTAAAGCAGTCAAAAAAGTAAAAGCGGTTGCAAGACCGCCCACAGGGTTGACTAATTCAGTTAGTTGGAGAGGTGAAGGTATTACCTACAAGAAGAATGAAGCCTTCTTAGATATTGTAGAGTCTGTTAATATGCTTATGACTCAACAAGGCCAAGTATTAAGATCAGAGATCATTGGCCAAGTTAAAGTTAGGTCTCGACTCTCTGGTATGCCTGATCTAAAGCTAGGTATAAATGACAGAGGGATATTCTCAAAAATAACTAATGATGCCGTTAATGAAGGTGAACCTTCGTCAATAGTCTCTGGAAAGAAAAGACCTAATGTTGAATTGGAAGATTTAAAATTTCACCAATGTGTGAGATTAAGCAAATTTGAAAATGAGAAAATCATAACCTTTATTCCACCTGACGGAGATTTTGAGTTAATGAGCTATAGATTAACGACACCAGTAAAACCATTAATTTGGTGTGATGTTAATGTTCAGGTCCATTCCCAATCAAGGATAGAAATACACTGCCGAGCTAAGGCTCAAATAAAGAAAAAAACCATAGCGAACAATGTAGAGATTTTAATACCTGTACCTGATGATGCAGATACGCCATCTTTCAAGTACTCTCATGGTTCGATAAAATGGCTGCCTGAAAAGAGTGCAATACTGTGGAAGATAAGAAGTTTTTCAGGCGGAAAAGAATACTCCATGGCTGCTCAAATGGGTCTACCTTCAATCGTTGGTAATGAAAAACCAAAATTCAAACGACCAGTGCAAGTTAAATTTCAGATACCTTATTTCACAACATCGGGTATTCAAGTGCGCTATTTGAAAATTAATGAACCTAAATTACAATACAAAAGCTATCCATGGGTTAGGTATATCACACAGAATGGCGATGATTACACGATAAGATTGAACTGATAACAAGTCTCCCCATAGCGTCAATTCTTATTTTGACTCAACAACAGCAAATCATTCAAATTCTAAAAAAATGATTACATGCATATCTCTTTTTTTTTAACGTGAACCATGAAAGCAAAAATTATCAATTAAAAGTATCATCAGTTCGATTCGCAGATATGAATGAGCTAAAAATGACCTATTGTGGAGTTATGACAAAACTTACGGATTTCAAAATGAAGGGGAGGACATATGGAAATGAAAAGCATATGCCAAACAGCAGCCTTGAAATAGGGCTATATGCTAAATTGCGACTGCCTCAGTCTCAACGGAAGCACTGTGAAATACGGTGGCAAGGAAAAATAAGCCTGACAGAGAAATGCTTGGAACCGAAGCCCCCTCCCTACCTATAGATGTATTAATCCATTTGCTGATCGCAAAGCGGCTTCTTTACACAAGACTTTTATACAAATTCGATACATACAACGGTACTTAGATGATATGTATGGACGAAATTAAATTTCATGCTACAATTAATAACTTAAACGGTGTCTTTCAGCAGTCAGAATGTTAAAAATTGCCAAACTCGTTCGTGCAAACGATGTCTTAATCAGATTAATAATATAAGCTCCTTGATCCAAGGGCGGAGATACAATTTTATATTTTACCCAGATGATTATTCAAGGCCTTTCGCTAATTCGAGAACTTCCTTTTTACCCTGTTCTACACTAACCTCAGGAGACACTTTGACATTCTTAGATTTCAATTTACCGTCAACAAAAATCCAATGTGATCTAATTGTGCCAGACTGAGGTGTTTTCTTGGCCCCCAAGCGACCTATTAAAACCCTTTTCGGGTCACAAAGCAAATCAAAAGGTAACTTCTGTTTTGTCTGAAAGCTTTTTTGAGGTTTTGGACTGTCGTTCGAGAGTCCGAATACAGCAGCATGTTCCTTCAGGTCTTCATAGTTATCGCGAAATCCACATGCTTGACGTGTACAGCCTGGAGTACTAGCCTTTGGATAAGCAAAAATAATAATTATTCTGTTATCATTTGCAACTTCTTTCAAAGATATTTCATCACCATCCTGATTCTGCAATTTTATATCTGGAATCTCATCCCCGACTTCTAGTTCCTCATCGTTGTCGTTGTCGTTGGATACTGGAGCTTCCTCTTTCGAATCAGACTCATCGTGTTCTTTCTTTGTCTTAGCCTGAACATTTTTACCTTCTGCTAAATTTTTAGTTTGAGGGTCTGTTTCTTCTTTCATCCCATTAGAAACAGCTTTCTTAGCCTTCGATTTCTTTGCTGGGGGAGCCATGACCTCTTCCTCTTTTGAGACTCTCTTATTGGTGGCAGCAACCCTTGTAGACCGACGAAGTTCAACCATGATCTTCAATTGAGTCAGTTGACAGAAATATTGGGACCTTACAAATTTCAATGGCTACCGTGAATGGTGGCAATCTGGAATCTTTTATTTACCTGTTTTCTTCCACCCTTTATACTTTCTCTAGACATACCCGGCAGATAGCAACATCAAAAAAACAAAAAAAAAAGATGAATGTAATGATTACAACATAAACGTGTCGTGGATGCGATCTTAGAAACTCAATAAACAGAAGCTTGAATAGAATGGCATGAGTTAAACTAAATTTATAAATATGAGTAAATTTTTATGGATCGAATTGCTTCAAAAGGCTTGATATTGGACATCTGGCATAGATAGGAGTATGCTCCTTGAGAAAGACAACGAAGTATTGCCAAAAAAAAAACCACTCACGGATCGAAAGGAAAGATTCGAAGGACACTGAAGAAAATGATAAAAGATTATACTTCTTTCTTTAGTGTGCACCTTTTGTAGAAATTTCGTCATCTGCATCCTCTTCGACATAGCTATTTTCGCTTTCATCATCATCATCTTCATCGTTAGAATATTGATTATGACCATCTAGATACTTCGCTACCGGTTGGTCTTCATCGTGGGTGTCTTCATTTTCGGAATCATTCTCTTGGTCTTCATCGTCTTGGTCAGCTTCTGACTGTTGAGCAGATCCTGATTCTGCACGCTCTTCGGCTTCAATTTTCATTTCGTGTAATATATCAAAGCATCCTGCTAGTAAAACATTTAAAGTTCCTTGACCTTCTGGGATATTACCATCTGAATCGTAAAATTTACCCTCGGTTCTCAAATTATCCAAGGAAGCTAATTTCATCTGATATGGATATAACTCCCTTCCATTATTGACGCCGCCCATTCTTTTCAACTCTAGCAGACAACGGCGTACCGTAGATAGTTGATTATGAATGGGTTGTAATGATTCTGATACAGGTTCTGAACTTTCCAAGAGCTTGTAAATGATTGCGTAACTTCTACGCAGCAGATATAGTAAGATCGACTGCCCTTTCGAATCGCCGCTATCTGTTGGGAACTTACCATTGACTCTTAAATTATCTATTTCTCCCAGTTGCTTTTGAAAGGTAAATAAATCAGTTTCTCTAAGAGTCCATCTTCTTGTAACCAAAAGGTTCTCCAAGCTTGTCTTTATATCAATTAATTTCTCATAAATTGGCTGTAATTTAGCATCTAATTCTATACCGCCATTTCTTTGATGTGACAAATCATTTATTAAATCATGGCAGTTGTCTAGTAGTCCATTCAAAACACTCTGACCCTTTTCTTCAGCCTCATTTGTTTCCAGAGATTTGAATTTACCGTTTTCATCACGGTGAGACTCCAAGTCAGTCAATTCATGGGTGAGTTCGACCAGTCTGGCATTAACAATTTCCTGAGGAACTAAATTCCTATCTTCTTCCTCTTTTTCTTGGGCCAAGGAATGAACATTTGCCTTTTTCGAGGAAGCAGCCAGCGATAGCAAGCCTCTTCTTATCTGGAAAAGCTTTTCCATGATGCTTGTTAGATTAGGATCTATCTCCTCAACTTTACTTTCTGTCTTATGATATTCATCTAAACAGTGTTGTAACTTTGCTCGCAATAGTAAATCCTGTTCAATTTTGTTCTTGTTCAGCTCTTCATAAAACTGGCGTTCTCTTTCAGATATTTTGTCATCGACTTCATGAGTCGTATTTGTGTAAGAGCTCTGTTCAACGATCTTCGAGATTTCAGCTAATCTTTCCTTGATGGGTCTTAGATCGTGTTGGGTGAAAACATTAGACTCATTGAGATGCTCCAATAGACTCTGGACGGTTGAGAGCGACGCGTACGTCGCAGGTGCACTGTTCTTCAAACCGACGGTCAGGAAACAAAGTGAAAGTAATTGAAAAACGTCGTCAAGGACAGAGTCAACCCTATTATGCAATTCATTGCTGTGAATCAATGTTGTTGCACTGTTAGCCGGAGTCTCATGACTATTCTTCCTGATTCCGTCAAGTTCCCTGACTCTCGTTAACACTTCTTGATATGTGTCTTGCACATCCTTCGAGTTCAAATACTGTCTTCTATTCTGTTTCAATTGGCCCAGCCTGTTTCTAACTCCCAACAGGTAGTTCAAAATATCTTCCTCTTCCTGTGGAACCTCCTGAGGGTGTTGGTTGGGGTTCGACCATGATTCGGCTAATGGTGTTACCATATTGCTCTCAATTTTTGGTATATCTAGCAGTATCTTAAAATCTACACGCCGTATATATCGAATCTGGTAAACTTATCTCTCCAATGTATCTTCCGAGTACTTCTTTCTGTCGTCTTTTGCTACACGACCCCCTGTTCTCAGTTCAATTGACACCAAAAGGTAGCTTCACAATATTAAATAAATCAATCCAAAGCCAAGACAGAAAGTTTCGCTTCACTAACTTTCCATAAAACTTCTCCCGACTATCAATTTTTTTTGACGTTGCTGCTCCCTTTCTCCCCAAAATTGTAAAAAATTATCTCTCACTCCCAGAAGAAAGCGCGACGAGCAAAGTTTGTCCCAATTTCCCGCCTGAACAGAGAGATCCGTGATGCATGAAGATGCAGCACTGCATATATTTGAGGTAGTTATCAATGCCATACCAGTACAACCATGCAAGCTAAAACTAGATCGTAGTTACTTGTGCCGGATTTCGCTGGGTAGCACTGTAGCACAGTAGTAGGCCTATTTGGGTAAGACTTGTTCTGAGCCACTTCCGCATTTGAAGCTTCATTGGCTCTTGATACTTACTTCAGAAACAACTGCGATTGCCTGGGCACTTTTGGTGTCACCATGTTTCCACCGCAAAATTTCGAAGGCTCTATGACGTGCTAGCACACGTGAAAGCCTTGGAGCCATCATTTTGTGACCAAACTTGCTGCAAATACACATATAATCTTGTGAGCATTTTACGTCTGTTGTAAACGAAAGGCTCGGGAGCTCTTGCCCTCGCCGGGGAAAAGAAATCGAGTTGCCGAAAAATATTCGTAGAATTGGCACTGGGTATTCTAGTGTGACATTACTATACTATATGAGGTTTAATACTGCTATAATATAGAAGATTATGAATAGTGAAACATGCGCCTTGCATAAAAATCGTTGTCTTTTTTTTCCATTGTGTAATTTTCCCTTCCTTCATTTCCCTTACAAGATTGCATATAGATGCGCGGTTGTCTGGATCAGTCCTCATCCGGATTAACCACTGTGAGTATTTTCTGATTCCCAGGCGTGTTTGCATTTAATATGGAGCCGTTGCTGATTCTCCTGGAGTCGTCAAATGGATTATTTGCCGATATGTTCCTTTGGTCATCGTCGAAGGATCCTGAAGATGGCCCGTTTATCGACAGCGAGGGGCTTCCACCGTGGACGGGTTTGTCGCCGTATTCGACAGGCTTAATGGCTTCTTGGTATTCCTTTTCCATTCTGTCCTGCTCTCGTTTTTTGTTGCGGTGTCTTATTAAGAGCAAAACGATTGCCGCCACCACTAGGGCACCACCAACTCCGCCGACGACTCCGCCAACTATGGCGCCAATATTTGCCTTCTTACTTTGTCCACTGGAACTATTCTTGTTACTGGAGGTGCCGGAACTCGCGCTGCTCGAAGCGGTAGCTGAAGCGCTCTGAGTTATTGTGTTTGTAACATAGACCACGGTGCCGCTCTCAGTGTTCATAGACGTCGCATACACCACAGAAACCGAACTAGAAGACGAACTTTGCTCTGAGCTCGTGGTCGATGAGGTTGTAGACGACGGTGCAGACGAAGAAGATGTAGAAGATGACGATTTCGAGGAGGAAGAAGACGACGTTGTCGGTTGCGACGATGATGCTGACTGCGACGATGATGATCCCGAGGATGCTGACGAGGACGTTGAGCCCGACGCGCTTGCACCGGAAGAAGATCCAGATATCACACCAGAAACGCTGAAAACGGAATAGGCGCTGTCACCACCACACATGTCACTGCTGTAACCGTAACAATACGCGTTACACGAACTCGAAGAGGTGCTAGAAGTCGGTTCGTCGTTGCCACAATAGCACTGATCGTGCTGGCTCAGTGCAAAGTATGCATATCCACTGCATTGTCCACTGCAGTAAGAACTCGTCTGGTATTCATAGGTATTTTTTAGTGTGAAGCTCGAAGGGAGTGAACTGAAACAGCCCATCGAGGAATATCCGCTAACATATGATGCAAATAACCACAGAATCACTACTGACAAGGGAAGTACCTTGAAATTAGAGTTGCAATTACTAGCACGAATAGAGACCATTATAAGTATCAGTATTATTATACTCTTGACATTCAGTCACTATTTCCAGCGATATGTACAGCTTTTAGAATCCACAAAATTAATGCACTGGACAGAGAATACTCTATCAATACTAATACAATCCGACGAAGTAAATGTGCTGCCCTTTGTTGTCGGTTCACGTTACGCAAAAGCGATACTATTTCAACTTTGATATTCCTCTCAAAAAATGCCATATCATTTTTCCACCGCCTCTTTTGATGGCGACATCTTTTTCACCGTGTATAATTACTGATGGCATTTTTATTTGTCGCGTCTCAAATTCGGGAATGGGGCTGGCGTCTTTTCGTGGTAGTAAAACAAGATAGGCGCTGTTTAAATTCCAACTTTTCTAAGATGACACCAGTCGCGGTAGTTGACCCAAGCCGTTAGTATTGATGCCTGAACCGATAGCCCACCGATTTCAACGCAAGATGTTGTACGAAACGGTATTGAATCACGTGATTCAAACTTCAATGTCTTTGAATTACGAATTCATTCTTGCTAGTAGCGAGTTGCCAATGACCAGAGATATAACGTTTCGGAGTTGGAAAACTATCTGACATAATATGTACGCATATCAAAGCGTTTCGTTGTTTTAGTGCTATAGTTTATTACGACAGCAAAAATGCCGGCACCAGACAGTGGTACTAAATACAAATTAAAACAGCGGACTCTTCTCAAAGCACAATTAACAGTGCTGGATTAGAGTCAAAGCATCTTTTTCGGGTGTTCATATGATTGTTTTTGTTCCTCTCAGTTATGTTTGGTGCTTATCGTCCTATCCAAAAATATTATCCGATGTAGTGTAACGGCTATCACACCACGCTTTCACCGTGGAGACCGGGGTTCGACTCCCCGCATCGGAGTATGTTCTTTTTTGTCTGATTTAGTTACGGATATCACTTTTTATCTACAGATGTTATTCAGTTCAATAGAGTGCTCGAAGGAAACGGCGGCAATCCGACTACAATGTTGCCTAGAATTATCGTATCCCCAGATGGAGAGTTCGTTGACGAAAATGGTAATGCAATTGTGTTGCGAGGCGTTAATTTCGATCCCACGGTGAAGATTCCGTCATCCCCTTTTCAACCAACGCACCAGGCAATAGACGATCCGATACAGTATTTGAAAGATGCTTCCGCTGTCAGTTTCATTAATCATCCTATACCTCTGGATGATGTCCGAGAACATATCCTGAAACTGAGGTCGCTTGGGTACAACTGCATTAGAATACCCTTTACTTGGGAATCGATGGAACATGCGGGCCCCGGGATTTACGATTTTGACTACATCGACTATATGATTCAAGTGTTTCAAAGGATTCATGAAATTGGTGGTATATATCTGTATCTTGATCCGCATCAGGACGTTTGGACAAGGTTTTGTGGTGGCTCAGGTGCTCCATTATGGACCTTATATTGCGCTGGGTTTAATCCAATTTACTTCCAACAAACAGAAGCCGCCATTTTGCAAAGTTACTTTGATAATGCTAATGATCCAGCAAGCTATCCAAAGATGTTGTGGCCAACAAATTACTTCAGACTGGCCTGCCAAACAATGTTCACGCTGTTCTTTGCAGGGAAAGACTTTGCGCCGAAATGCTGTTTAAATGGGGTTAATATTCAAGACTACTTACAAACAAGGCACATTGAGTGTATAATGGCTTTCATCAAGAGAATTAAACAAAATGCACCCAACCTATTCGAAGAGAACTGTATTATTGGTTTGGAGACTATCAATGAACCGAACAAAGGCTACCTTGGAGACAGAAACCTGGGAGTCATCCCCAAGGAAAGGAATCTTAAACGGGGAACCACGCCCACAGGATTTCAATCATTCATACTGGGCGAGGGCTTTGAAACGTCAGTAGAAGAATACGATATAACTATTTTTGGCCCTTCCAAAGTTGGTACCAAGAACGTGAATCCACAGGGGAACAAGTGTTGGCTTAATAAAAAGGATAGAGATGAGATAGATGTGCTGTACGGCTGGATCCGGGACCCTAGTTGGCTCCCAGATCAATGCATTTGGAGAATGCATGGGGTATGGGAGATATCATCAAACGACGGCACTCCGCGTCTAATCGACAGCGATTATTTTGCTTTTACTAAGGATAGCAGCAGACAGGAAATAGATCATACTTTTTTCGTCAACCATTATTTTATCGACTACTATAAAAAATATTACGAAACATTTAGATCCATTGATAAAGATTCGTTTTTATTTTTACAGCCACCGGTATTTCAACCGCCACCTAAATTGCTAGGCTCTCCTCTCCTGGATAAAAGAACTATATATGCGTGTCACTTTTATGATGGAATGTCTTTAATGTTCAAAACGTGGAACAGAAAATTCAATGTTGACACGCTAGGTATAGTGCGCGGTAAGTATCTGAACCCGGTGTTCAGTGTTGTTCTCGGTGAGCAAAACATCCGCAAAAGCTTAAGAAAGCAGTTAAAGGAGATGAAACAAGAAATAAAAGACAATCTCAATATTCCAGTATTTTTTACTGAAATAGGTATGCCGTTCGATATGGATAACAAAAAAGCGTATCACGATAAAGATTATGGTTCACAAGTTTCAGCTCTTGACGCATTACAGTATGCTTTAGAAGGTGAGAATATTTCCTATAGTTTATGGTGTTATTGTTCTAAAAATAACCACAGATGGGGCGACCAATGGAACAACGAGGATTTTTCAATTTGGTCTTCCGATGACAAATCTAATGATATGGCAAGCGATCCATATGATCGCGACACAGACATCTCAGATTTCATTCCTCTGATGCCTAACAACGAATTAAGTATACAACCCTCTATTGAGAGAAGTTTGCTAGACTTTGATGGATTTCGCGCATTAGCGGCAATATTAAGACCTTTCCCGGTAAAAATTCATGGCAAGTTCATTAATTCGGAGTTCAATTTAGCATCCAAAACTTACAAATTAGACATTTGGGGTAAGACCGATTCTGGTCTGAAACCTGATTCTGGTACATATATCTTCCTCCCTAGAATGCATTTCGAACTTAAAAACGTTTCCATCCAATCTTCTTCCGGAAGTTTCTCATTCGACCCGACGTATCAAGTCCTGAAATGGCTTCACGATCCTGGTAACCAGCATATTACCATCTCACCTAGTACCGGCGGGTCAGATCGCGCTGCCAGCCCGGATTGTATAATTTCGTGAACAATGTTTTATGCCACTTTAAAACCTAATCAAAAATCTAAACTATTTTGATCATCAACGCGTTCCCTCTTCACGGTACCTAACTCCTGTTTCAACAATCTATTTGTGTAAGCGTGAAAATTCTCAATAAATGGTTGTAAACTTGTCTTCTCGACATTATTGTTGTTTTTCTCCATCTCAAATTGCAAGTCTATCAAACGTGGCGCATCTTTAAGCTTGAAATCCTCATTTATCGGAACAGAAACTTTTCCTGAATTTGGATGAACACAAAAGGGTGATTTCAGTAAATGGCTTGTCAATTTAGAAACTTCGATATCCAGTTTCGGATACAGAGTTGCAATCACCAGATCTTCTTTGCATTCGCGTAGTCTCATAGCAAAGTCATTCTTTTTGCTAATCTTAGTTTCCTTACTTGCAATGACATCAATATCATTCCACTTTTCTTTGCTAGATCTATTAGGATTATTTGTCCAATAAGCCTTTAATGCTTCGATAAGTTGTTTGTCATGCAAACCAGGCAACAGAGTTTCAAAGGCTCGCTTATTATCTTCCCACGGATTTTGCTCCTCGAGGACAATGGCAACAAAATGTGGTTTTAGAATATCTAATGAACGCACTAAATGAGGATGCAAAGGCCTCTTCAGGTTAATTCTCTTGTCACCCGTGCGGTCTCTTACGACATTTAGATAGTCTATTATGTTTCGTCTTTGCAAATCCGTAAGAGTTCTTGCACGTTTGTCGCTTACCCAACAATGAGCACCACGTCTTCCTGAAAATACCCAAATATAATCCGTATAATCAAAATCATCCTCTAGAGCAACATTCATAACTTTCATTGCTAAACCAATGAATTTCCAGCACTTTTCACACACCTGTGCCCCAGAACAACAGGTTCTGTAAACATCATAGTCGTCCATATCAATATCAAAAACTAACTCTTTCTCAAGCGCTTGTAACTCAGTTTTCAAGATCGTGTCTCGCTCCTTCGGTGGCCTATTGAACACAGCACCGATTTCAAATCTATCGGGGTTGGCTTTCTCAATCTGGGCTTTAAACTCTTGGACACTATCAAAGGAAACGTATCTCTTATATGCACCAGATCTAAATTTCAATGCAAACTCTCTGTTGAACATATCTCTACCTGGCTTTGGAGAATGGTTGAGCCATTGGAAAACTGACTTATATGGGTACAGGTACTGATAGTAGAATTGCATGTCAGAAGAACTTGGTGTGCTTGATTTCTCACTCATGGCCGCCCCCTGGTTGGGGTCGTCTTCTGTCATCAGTTGCGGTGATTATATTTTAACCTTATGTATTGATGGTGGCAAATTATGGATCCCTACTGAGGATGAACAATGAATCTTGGCGCTGCTGCAAGATTAGGATGTTTTAAATCATGATGACCTCGATTTCTTCAATGGATTCTTTACGCGTTGCCGCCTTACCATTCTACAGCGCGTCACACTGACAGCCCGTCGTCTGTGAGAGAAGAACCTAACCTAAAACTTTAGTTACAAAGGTAACAAGTCATCTTCGAAGAGCAAAGCTAGGATAAAAACTGGGATTTGTTCGGTGACAAACGAATGGCATTTTTCTGCTGAATGTATTTCAAGACCTGACAGGAGACTGCCACTCAAACATTCGAGGTTGCCGGCTATTTCACCGACTAGCACAGTTTTTTCCACGGAGAAAACGGAAGTGACGCATGAACAGCTTTCATATCTTGTGATTGAGTTCCGCAATTCAGTGCTTGTTAGTACTTCTTCTGTAATTCAGCTTCAATGTCTTCTATTCGGCATTCTCACTGACATGAAGCCTGGCGCGTTACCCAGCCAAAAATTCGAAAGGGTGGCAAATAGCCAATCGAGAAAACCAGGCAATATGCTTAAATGAACCTATACAACACATATCGGTGAACAGGTCAACGATTCGAGGGCTCATTGATACTCGTCTTGCATCTCACCCTAGTTGGAGCTTATTTTTCTCAAAGTCATGGATATTATTCTAGGAATTAGAACGCAGGACTCGGTTATATTAGCCACTTCAAAAGCCGTCACAAGAGGTATATCGATTCTAAAGGATAGCGATGATAAGACTAGACAGCTATCCCCACATACAATTATGAGTTTCACGGGTGAGGCGGGAGATACAGTGCAATTCGCAGAGTATATTCAGGCCAACATGCAACTTTACTCTATAAGAGAGGAGTATGAATTATCACCACAAGCTGTGTCAAGCTTTGTCAGACAGGAATTGGCCAAATCGATTAGATCGCGTAAACCATACCAGGTAAACGTATTGATTGGCGGACACAACACAAAGACAGACAAGCCAGAATTATACCAGATCGACTATTTGGGCACCAAGATCGAGTTGCCCTACGCGGCACACGGATACGCAGGGTTCTACACCTTCTCCTTACTTGATCGTCACTATCGCCCCGATATGAATGAAGAAGAAGGGTTTGAGCTATTAAAGAAATGTATTCAAGAGCTGAATAAGAGAATGCCAGTTGATTTCAAGGGAGTAATGGTAAAAGTGGTGGACAAAAACGGTGTAAGGCAGCTGGATGACATCGAATAAGAACTCTCTGGGATATACCTTACACATCTGCATCAAGTCTAATACACAAAGGAATAAACGCGTCAGCAACTGGATGTATCCTGCTGCCCAAATAAATATATATATATCTTTGTATTGTGTTAGTAGCGGTAGTAGCATGACATCGTAATGTACGAGATTCTTTCACATAATGTAGATGCCTCGACAATATAAAGAAGCGATGAGGTGAAAGCTACGATAAAAAGTACAGTCGCATACGTAAATAGAGCGACATAGATGTCGAACAATAAGTCCGAGCTCGTTCAAATTATTGGCACCGATGAGACGACAGTTATAGATTTTCTGCTGAGCATCCGAAAATTGTCAAAAGACGTGCAAGATTTCAAAAGACGGATCTATGACCTTGATGTAATGTTGTCAGCAGAAGCAGCAGAAAGAGTATATGTGTTACTTTCTCCTGTTGATGAATTTGATACAGTCGGTTTACGTGAAGAAGTTGCTCAACTATTGAAGAAGAGCTTGGGAATAGACGATGCTATCGTCATGGAGTTTATACTGAAAATTGCAAATGAATCAAAGGATGTTGAAAAGTTCAGCCGCAAATTAGACGAAATGGACTGTGAAATTGATAATAACTTGGCAGGAAATCTTTTTAATCTTATTCGCGGTTTGGCTCCCGCCACGGAAAGGAGCCAGATAGACTCTAACCAGCAAGTAAAGACTGAAGAAGACGAAGCCCACGGGCTCGTCCTCCCTAATCAACAGATAAAGTGGGAAGAGCTTATTGATACAAAGGATCTTTTATTGAAGCCAAGTCTCGAGAACTTGGATCCTGCACCCATATTGGGAAAGATATATAGAGGTGAAGTAAAGAACGTCACGTCTTTCGGTTGTTTTGTACAAATATTTGGCACTGAGGAAAAAAATTGCACGGGCCTTGTGCACATATCTGTACTCTCCAACACAAGAGTGCGAGATCCCAACGATATCGTACAGTTAGGAGATGCAGTCTTTGTGAAGGTAATAAAGCTACAAAACAACGGCAAGGTCTCACTAAGTATGAAAAATATCAATCAATCAACAGGTGAGGAGGAAGGTAGTGGTAGTGGCACAAATAATACACCTGTGGGACATCGTGGTAGGCGTAACAATTCAAGATCAGAAGACGAGGGTTTGATAGAAGTTACACAAAGGCGGCCTCTGACCTCCCCTGAGAGATGGGAAATCAGACAACTTATAGCTAGTGGCGCTGCTTCGTTAGAAGACTATCCAGAACTAAACCAAAGTGCAGGACACAAACGAGATGCCGGTTCGGAACCTCAGAAAGATAATGATCAGGACAATGGAGGTAATAATGAAGAAGATGTTGAAGTTGAGTTGAATCTGGATGACGAACCCAGATTTTTGAAGGGTCAGCTGGATAAGGGCCCAAAAAAGTACGAACCTCCAAAGATTGTTAAGGTACCGAAGGGTTCGATGAATAGAGTCGCTATAAATGGCTCAACTGTAATGAAAGAACATAGAGAGAATAAAATGATGAAGAAAAAGGAAATTGAGCAACAAATAAGAAGAAAGAGAGCTTTAGAAGATCCAGCAAAGAATAAAGATGATAACAGTAAGGACTTGGTTGATTTGAGACAGCAACTTGTTCTAACTGCATGGGAAAAGAACAGGTTGAGAGAAACCATTGCGTTCGGAAGAAAAACGTCGATGCCAATTAGTTCTCAAAGAAAATCACTACCTGTTTATCGGATGAAGAATGAATTAATGAAGGCTGTGAGGGAGAATCAATTCCTAGTTATAGTTGGGGAGACCGGTTCGGGTAAAACAACTCAAATAACACAATACCTCAACGATGAAGGGTTCAGCGATTACGGAATCATTGGATGTACCCAACCTCGTAGAGTTGCCGCGGTGTCGGTCTCCAAAAGAGTCGCTGAAGAAGTTGGTTGCAAATTGGGTGAGGATGTAGGATATACAATTCGGTTTGAAGATATGACTTCAGCAAGAACTAGAATTAAATATATGACGGACGGTATGTTGCAAAGAGAGGCTTTACTAGATCCTACTATGTCCAAATATTCAGTTATCATGTTAGATGAAGCACATGAAAGAACAGTAGCTACTGATGTTCTTTTCGCTTTACTGAAGCAGGCTGCTCAAAAAAGATCTGATTTGAAGGTCATTGTGACTTCTGCCACTCTAGACTCTGCAAAGTTCTCTGAGTACTTTTGTGGATGTCCCGTCATCAATATACCAGGCAAAATATTTCCCGTCGAAGTGTTGTATTCACAAACGCCTCAGATGGACTATATCGAATCTGCACTAGATACAGTGGTTGAGATACATGTAAACGAAGGTCCTGGTGATATACTTGTTTTCTTAACCGGACAGGATGAGATTGACTCTTGCTGTGAAATATTGTACCAGAGAGTTAAAACTTTAGGGGATAGTATTGGGGAACTTGTAATTCTACCTGTATATTCCGCGCTACCAAGTGAAATCCAATCAAAAATTTTTGAACCGACACCGGAAGGTTCTCGTAAAGTTGTTTTCGCAACCAATATTGCCGAAACTTCGATTACCATCGATGGAATCTATTATGTTATTGACCCGGGGTTTGCAAAGGTTAATACTTACAATCCAAGAGTGGGAATGGAACAGTTAGTTGTATCACCAATATCACAGGCCCAAGCTAATCAAAGAAAAGGAAGAGCTGGTAGAACAGGTCCCGGGAAGTGTTATCGCTTGTACACCGAATCTGCGTTTTACAATGAAATGTTACGAAATACCATTCCGGAAATTCAGCGACAAAATTTGTCACTTACAATTCTGATGCTAAAAGCAATGGGCATCAATGATCTAATACATTTTGAGTTCATGGACCCACCTCCGAAAAATTTATTAATGAGGGCTCTTGAAGAACTTTTCAACTTGCAAGCTTTGGACGATGATGGCTTTTTGACAAAGTTTGGAATGCGGATGTCTCAATTTCCTATGGAACCAACATTGGCAAGAGCATTATTAGCGTCAGTAACGAATAATTGTTCAAACGATATCATTACCATAATAGCAATGCTCTCAGTACAAAATGTTTTTTATAGACCAAAAGGAAAAGAACAAGAGGCTGACAACAAGAAGGCTAGATTTCATCATCCATACGGTGATCATTTGACATTGTTAAATGTTTACAGACGTTGGCAGCAATCCAGCTGCACAGAACAGTTTTGTAATCTGAATTTCTTACATTTTAGGCATTTGAAGCGCGCAAGAGACGTTAGAAATCAGTTGGTGACTATTTTCAATAGGTTTAAATTACCAATTGTGACCAGTTACGGGGATCCGAGTATTATCAGAGAGACTTTAGTCTCTGGTTTCTTTTTTAATGCTGCCAAGCGAGATTCGCAAGTTGGATACAAAACTCTTACTGGCGGAACTGCTGTTGGCATCCATCCTTCCAGTTCACTGTATGGGAAAGAATATGAATACGTGATTTATCATAGTTTAGTGCTGACCAGTAGAGAATACATGTCACAGGTTACTGCTATAGATCCCAAGTGGTTGATAAAAGCCGCACCACATTTCTATAAGATAACTGACGAGGAAAGTCAGTCAAGAAAGAAGGCAAAGATTGTTCCCTTACATAATAGGTTTTCTAAGGACCAAAATTCCTGGAAACTGAGCTCAATTAGACAGTCTAGAGAAAGGGCACTGGGCATTAAAAGGTAAGCATAGGGGTCCTGTGCACAATTGTGTAACTTTTTTTTTTTTTTTTTTTTTGACATTTTTTTTTCACATCGTTTAAACTCTTGAACAGAATAAAACCTTTATAAGCGCTATCTCAAACGAAGAAATGAAACTATCGATAGTTTAGGGAAAGCCTTCCCTGATAGTTATAATAATCTGAATTGCTCTGAATAGCTTTGGCAATCTTGCCCCATCTTTATTGACATGTGGAGTCCATTGACTAAGTTACCCAACAATTCCAAAGTTGCGGTAATAGGAAGCGGCGTATCCGGACTTATGTTCACGTATTTCTTAGGAAAACTGAGGCCTGATGTGACAATAAATGTTTTCGAGTCCGCAAAAAGGTCAGCAGGCTGGATAAATTCGTGCCATACAACTGATCAGGATGGTAAGCCAATAATGCTTGAAAAAGGTCCGCGCACCCTTAGAGGCGTCTCTGATGGTACAATTTTAATTATGGACACATTGAAAGATCTTGGTGAAGGTGATATAATACGATGCATCGAAGCGAACTCTGAAGCTAATAGAAAATTTCTCTTGGATACTAACAACAATTTGGTACAGGTTCCTTCATCGCTTAGTTCTTTTGCAAAATTTATGCTCAATCCTCTAAGCAAAGGACTGATCAGCGGCACATTTGGCGAGTGGTTTAGAAAACCCTCGAAGCAAAATCAGAAAGATGAAAGCGTCAATTCTTTCATTAGCAGAAGATTTGGTAACGAAAATATAAGTAAAAATGTGCTGAGTGCAATATTCCATGGGATATACGCCGATGATATCAACCAACTTAGTGCAAAGAGAACTTTGAAGGAGCTTTATTGTTTAGAGAAAAATTATGGATCAATATTTAAAGGTAGTTGGAAGAAACAGCAAGAACGAAAAAGTGCTGTCGTGAATGGTACCGAAAAATCTAATCTAAGTGGATGCTTAACGGACTATCAACAAGTTTTTAAAAAAAAAAAGTCTGATTTGATTAGTCTGTCAGAAGACTTGAAAAAATATCCGATGCTGGGCCTGAAGGGCGGTCTTGAAGAGTTTCCTAAACTTGTGCGAAATGCAATAAGTAAGCTTCCCAATACAAAAGTCATTCTTAGCGAAGAAGTTGTCAAAGTTGAAAATGAAACCCCCAAAGGTAGTATATCCATTCATTTAGCATCTGGTGACATTGTTTCTGGATTTAACCATGTGAGAATCACAACGAATCCCTCCAAAATGTCGCTGTTGGTAAAATCCGAAAACGAGAAACTCTCACAAAATTTGGATATGGTCGAATCGAACACTGTGTTACTAGTGAACTTTTTTTTACCAGGTAAAGACGTTATTAAGCAGGAATACCATGGTTTTGGATACCTTGTCCCAAAATCCAATAACAATCCACAGAAACTGCTAGGAGTTATCTTTGACTCAATAATAGAGAAGAACTTCAAAAAATTTGAGGAAATCTCGGTGCCCTCATCTCCAGCTTACGCAGGACAAGAATACACAAAGTTAACCGCTATGCTTGGCGGTCATTTCTTGAACAAACAAAGCAACTGCACCATTCCATCAAAGGAATTCGTCATTCAAAGCGTCAAGGACGCATTATCCACACATCTTTCAATCCCAGAAAAAGACCTCGACGGCGGTCTATGGCAATACACCGTCGCTGAAAGATGTTTACCACGCTTTTTTGTTGGTTACGATGATTGGCAGTCGAACATCGAGCGCGAATTCATCAAAACATATGCAGGTAAAGTCTCACTGGGCGGAATGGGGTTCTCAAAGGGACCAGGTGTCCCGGATGTCGTTACAGATGCCTTTCAGGATGCTCTTAAGTTGCGTTAGCCATACAACTAAATACATAGCCATTATTTATCACAACGTATTGAACGATACGCCGTTTATCGTTGCAGAAAATTCCAGTGTGCGAAGGCATCATGGCAATTAACTACTAAACAGCGAGTGGCTTGAGCCAAGTTGATGGCACGGACAGTTGCACAACTACAATTATTGCACGTTTCTTGAAGGAACGTAATGTCAGGTCAGCCAGAAAGAAAGAAAAGGAAAGTCTCCCCGAAGAACAGAGCCGACGACACCACTTCGGAACCGGAACAGAAACCTAAACATACTCTGTATATAAACAATCTGAGTGATCACATAGGCTCAGAAAGGCTGAGAACAAATTTGTATCTTCTCTTCTCGATATATGGTGAAGTGATAAACATATCACTCAACTCCAAGAAACAAAGAGGCCAAGCCTTCCTGACCATGAGGACAGTTGACGAATCGAATCTGGCCTTGATATCGCTAAACAACGAACCTTTTTTTGGCAAACCATTAAAAATTGCATACAGCAAAAATGACACAAAGCTGCTTTGATTGAGTACTACTTTTCGGCGGTAATCTCATTATATCCCTGATCATCAATAAATCGTATTTTTTCTCTTTTTGTCTGGGGACAAGACTAAGTTGTTGGGGTAACGAAAAGCTATTTTTGTTGGGACAAGCCAATCATGCAGGAATGGGCGGCTGAAAAAATGATATAAAAGGGAACGAGGGCTCGATTGAAGTAACTTTACTTCCTTTGTTCAGGAACGAATTTTTGTTGGAGCTCGTTAAAGATGGCTGAGCATGGTTCCTTGTCTGAGTTGGTTGAGACTGACAGTCGCTATGCAGGATTAAAGCAAAAATTGGAGAACTTTGAGAGAGGCTCGGACAAATATATTGAGCAGCTCATTTATGAGTGCCCACTGAGTTCTTATCCAGATTTCAAGGATTATGTGAAGCAACAGGCCGTTCCCATCGAAGGTACGGAAGAAAGGGGCTATAGTGCTGTCTATAGAAGTTCTCTCTCGCCAGATCATTTGATAACTTGTCTTGATGAAAGTCTTTTGACGCTATACGACCATTTTATGTTCTCGGTAAGAACATGGCCCAAGAACGAATGTCTCGGCAGCAGACCGTATGACCCGGTTACAAAGACGTGGGCGGAGCGGTACGAGTTTCAAACGTATGAACAGGTTGCTAAGCGGATACATTCTATAGGTAGTGGACTGATGTCCTTAGTCAATGTTAAGCGAGGCAAGCCTTTGAATAGTAACGATTTTATCGTTGCTATACTTTCGCATAATATGGAAGAATGGGTTTTGTCTGATCTTGCCTGTCAAGCTTATGGACTTACTAACACTGCATTGTACGAATCATTAGGACCTGAAACCTCTGAATACATCATGAATCTTACAGAATCGCCGATTTTGATATTCGCTAAACGCAATATGTATAAAGTTATCGAACTTCTGCCCAAACTAAAATTTCTCAACACTTTGGTTTGTATGGAAGAATTGGATGAAAACGAGCTAAATCTGTTAAATGAGTCTCTGTTACCAATCAAATCTAATTCAGCGGGTGAGAAAATCTCGTTTTATTCACTAGCTCAATTGGAGAATGCAGGCCAATTGAATGTAATACCTATAAGGCCGCCTTCTTCTGATGATATTTATACCATTTCTTTCACTTCTGGTACCACTGGTGTCCCCAAAGGTGTTGTTACGACTCAAAAACAATTATGTGCTGGCATTACATTTGTTTTTGCTACATCCAAAATTCCTAGGTATAAACGAGGTTCTCAATTGAGATATTTGTGTTTTCTTCCATTAGCTCATATCTTTCAGAGAATGCTTACAGTTTATTCGTTATCACATGGTATCGGAATTGGGTTTTTGCATAAACCCGATCCTCTTGTCATGGTCGAAGATATGAGGATATTAAAAGCAGATTTTGCAGCGTTGGTGCCACGTATATTAACCAGATTCGAGGCAGGTATCAAAAATTCGTTAGAGAAATCAAGTCTACAGAATTCTGTTGCATCTAGTTATTTAGGTGCAAAACAAGAGAGACTTTCATCAAAGGGAGGCCCAGATAGAACACTAATGAATACATATTTTTTCCACCCTGTTCTTATCGAAAAGATTCGTGATTCGTTGGGTTTGAGTAATTGTGATTTTATCATTGTTGGATCAGCACCAGTTTCAGCAGATACACTACTATTCTTAAGAAGCTCTCTCGATATGGGCATGAGACAAGGTTACGGCATGACAGAAGTATTTGGTGGTGTCTCAATTTCTGAGTCTTATGAAAAAGATCCGGGCAGTTCTGGACCTATTGCTTGCTCTGTTGAATGTAGATTAAGATCAGTTCCTGAAATGGGTTACGATGCCAATGAATTAAAAGGTGAATTACAGCTTCGCGGTAATCAAATTTTTGAACATTATTTCAAGAGGCCCAAAGAAAGTGCAAAAGTTTTTGATTCAGATGGCTGGTTCTCTACTGGTGATATCGCTTCGATTGATTCGATTGGTCGTATGACAATTATAGATCGTGTGAAGAATTTTTTTAAATTATCACAAGGTGAATATATTGCACCAGAGAAGGTTGAAAGTCTGTATGCTTCTTCTTCTCCCCAACTGAGTCAAATTTTTGTCCATGGAGACTCGCTCCAATCTTATCTGGTTGGTATTATTGGAATCGATGTTGAAAGAACTAAAAAACTTTTAATGAAAACCCATCCAGAAATTAAACATTTTAACAATAAACATTTGGTTGAAGCAATGAACAATTCCCAGGATATGAGGAAAGAGTTTCTTTTGCTCATTAACAAAAACACCCAACATCTGCAAGGGTTTGAAAAATTACATAACATATATGTCGATGTTGAGCCCTTTAATGTTCAAGATGATACATTGACACCAACACTGAAGATCAAACGTCTCAATGTTACTAGGCATTTCAAAAACCATTTTCGTAAACTTTATGATGAAGGCTCGCTGATCAAAAGAGATAAATTGTGACATCTTATATTTGTTCTGAAGGAAAGTATCAATTGGGGGACGGACTTAACCGCATCTTCGCGAAAGATCAACTATTACCAGATTTAAAATCGTTGTGAACGGTCTATGTATACATATGTATAATACTAAAACACCGGAATCGCGTAAATATATAGGTAAAACGTTCTGACCACCATAAATTAGTGTCAAATTAGAGCACTGCAGAGCCTTCGGTGGGCCCTAGCTATTACATTGCATACAAAACTCTTATTGTTTAGAAACTTATGAGTGGAGTAGGTGAGTCGCGTACAGAATTGATAAATTGGCTCAATGATCTGCTGCATTTGAATTACGGGAAAATTGAGGAGTGTGGTTCCGGCGCAGCTTATTGCCAAATAATGGACTCGATATATGGAGACATACCGATGCATAGAGTTAAGTATGATGCGACAGCAGAATATGAATTCCAAACAAATTTCAAAATTCTTCAGGGTAGCTTCACAAGGCACAATATCGAGAAAACGGTCTATGTGGAGAAATTAATAAGATGTAGATTTCAGGATAACCTAGAGTTCTTACAATGGTTGAAAAAATATTGGAACCAAAATAAGGATGATTCTCCCTACGATCCTGAGTCGCGAAGAAGATATAGACCTATCAATAACAGTGCACATCTAACACCCGGAGCTACATCCATTAACGTTAATAAAAGGAAAACTTCTGGTTCCTCGATTAGCTTGGGTTCAAACGGTATAAATAATAACAACGTATCTGGCTCACGATCTTCATCCTTCGGAATCAATAGAAGAGTGTCAAATGATCAAGTATTGAAATTGCAAACCGATTTATCTCAAGCCAGCTCAAAAATCACATCTTTAAATAAAGAGATTGGTACTTATAAAGAAGCAATGAACATAATGGAAAAGGAACGTGACTTTTACTTTGGTAAGCTAAGGGATATTGAAATTCTCGTTCAATCTACGCAAGATCTAATTAAAGAGGGCATCTATAACGCCGATGGCAGTGATTTGAGCAAGGTCTTGAATAAAGTTCAACAGATACTTTATGCTACCGAGGACGGATTTGAAGTCAACCAAGCAAATGAAGAAATTGAAATGGAAGGCAACAAGCAGAACGTCTCAAAAAGTCTAAGAAGTTTTCCTCAAGATGTTCCAGCACACAATCTGATAACTGATGAGGAAACATTTTGACTTTCAAACCACGGAAGGTTTTGTGAGTCAAAGATTTGTATTTCATAGAATTTTAATGAGTACTTGATAATTTAATAAACAGTAATTACTTTGTGGGATCACCATTCTCTCTACTTATATACAGGAATATGCTTATGAAAATCTAGACAGCAGCATCAATGCCTTAACGGGTTAGCTTGTGACGGGTGTCGAATTGTCTTGTTTTGTGGTGTTCTTCGGATCCAAATATTTTTCAAATGCTTCATTTCTTTCCGGGAAGGGTCTAGGCCCAAGTAAACGGATCATATCCTCTCTTGTTATAGCCTCTTTCAACAATAATTCTTTTGCAACTTTATCAACTTTTTCTAAATTATCAGTTAACAACTTTTTACAATTCGTATGCGCATCATTAACTATTCTTTTCACTTCTGAATCGATCTTTTTCGCAGTGACCTCACTAAAGGGTTTATTCACCTGAAAGCCCGCGTCTCCTTGATCATATGATATGCAACCAATCTGTGGTGACATACCTAACGATGTTACCATCGCATTGGCCATTTGAGTTACTTTTTTGAAATCGTCATGTGCACCACTAGTGACAGAAGGGAAATGAATTTCTTCAGAAACACGTCCACCAAGAGCCATTATCATTCGGTGCTCAAACTGTTCCTCACTAATCAAATATTGATCTGGAGGCAAATACTGTGCGTAACCAAGAGCACCTTGACCACGAGGAATAATACTCACTTTTAGCAGAGGATCAGCGTACCTCAGAAACCATCCACAAACTGCATGACCAGCTTCATGATAAGCTACAGTTTTTTTCTCTTCAGGTGATAAAACACGAGATTTCTTTTCCAAACCAGCAATAACTCTTTCAATTGCCTGTTCGAAATGGCGAAGTTCAATACATGGTGCATTGATTCTCGCGGCTATTAACGCTGCTTCATTGCAAGCATTAGCAATATCAGCACCTGCAAATCCTGGTGTCAATGCTGCAAGTTTACCCGCCAGTTCTTCACGTTCAACATCGGATTTAGTAAAATGTTGATCCAAATTTAATTGTTTCAGGTGAACTAAATAAATAGCTTTTCTTCCTTCAACATCAGGTGAATCGATTTGAATATGCCTATCAAACCTTCCTGGTCGCATCAAAGCTGAATCTAAAACGTCAGGTCTATTAGTACCTGCAAGGACAACAACTTGATCTGATGTACTGAAACCATCCATCTCTACTAATAGCTGATTCAAAGTGGCTTCCCTCTCATCATTCGCTCCCCCCATTGCACCACCTTTACCTCTTTCCTTACCAATAGCATCAATTTCATCTACAAAAATAATTGAAGGTGCCATTTTTCTCGCTTGTTCAAAGAGATCACGAACCCTTGACGCACCAACACCAACAAACATTTCCACAAATTCAGAACCAGAAACGGAGAGGAAAGGTACGCCGGCCTCACCAGCAGTAGCTTTTGCCAACAATGTTTTACCAGTACCAGGCGGACCAGATAATATTGCACCCCTTGGGATCTTTGCACCTAATGCTGTATATTTATCTGGATTTTTCAAAAAATGGACGAATTCCATAATTTCTTGTTTTGCTTCATCACAACCAGCAACATCTTTGAAGGAGACTTTTATATCAGTCTCTTTATTGAAAAGTTTTGCCTTTGACTTATTAACACCGAACATTCCACCAAATGGACCACCTCCACCACCACCGGCACCTCCGGCTCCACCACTAGCTTTTCTTGTGATAAAATATAACCCACCTAACAGGATTATTGTTGGCAGAAAGGGGAATAAATACTGAAAGATTGACGCGCGGTCAACATATGTAATTGGTATCCTGTCCTCTTGACTTATTTTAAGCTTATCTTGTATATCATCCATCTGCTCTTCAAATACATCAACAGATCCAATCGTAAATGCAACTATTGGAGGCCCAGATCCTAGAAAGCCTGATTGATGGGCTGTATTGTCATGCATAACTTGCGGTAATAGCTCTGCTTCCACCAAAAATTTATTTACAACATATAATCTTTTCACCAAACCTTTCTCTAGATATTTTGTTTTGAATTCTTGGAATGTCAGAGCTTGTGTCTCTGCATTATCTGATTGATTAGAAGCTGTTAATAGGTTAAATAGGATAACGGATCCCACAGTCCAATACATTGTCCTGGCAAATTCCTTGGACCTAAAGAACTCCGACAAAGACTTGAACTCCTGATCACTATTATTATTTTTTTTATCGCGATTATTCCCATCCTTAGACTCGTGATCTCGCTTGCCATCGTTATCACCTCTATCCGTCGGATCATTGTCATCTTTTTTCTGTTCCGGTTCACTTCTCTTCTTGTCTTCTGGAGAAGCTAGACGAGAATGCGTACCGGTGAACTTCGGTTGAAGTGAGCAATGCAGCAACCTTTTCTGTTTGCAAATACTGCTGTTTGTTGATACATGTATCCTTGATAGCACCCGGGGGCTCTTTGATAATACGCCCACCATGGTCCTCGAGGAATACATAATGGCACTCAACGGACGTCCAGTAGCGATAATACTAACCATCGCAATACTGGTAACAGTGAATCCTCGAGAAATTGCCTTTTGGTGATCTTTAAAAGCATGATTCGAGACTTGCCCGTAATCATATTTGTACTTACACTTTTGCCACTTCTGAACCAAAAAATTTGCACGTGATAAAAAGACGTAACCAAATTGGTCATTTAAGTACTAAGATATTTAAGTACTATATATGTGCGTTCGCGATTCTGGCAAACATCAAGTGATGTCGAAGGGACCTATGTAAGGACAAAAACTCACACCAACTCTTGACTATTCACTTTATTTCGAATGCTCGGGGTTCTCTTCAAGCATTATCTTTTTGGCCAACTTGTGAAGCCTTATCGAACGTGAAAACTCGCACACCAATTTAAGCAGCGTTATAAATTGGCGACACTAAAACGGCTTCTGATGTTTGTATAATGCAAACAGGTGTACTCACTGTTGCATTTCGTTGTGCGTGTGCCAACGCACAGCATCGATTTCATTTTTAGCCCATCACAGAGAATATAAATACAATTGCTGTACACATATCCTGAGATTGAGAAGGCAGATATAGCTTGTATGAAAAGGAGCTCATTTCCCGCACATCTACTTATACAGCAATTCTGACGGCTCTTTGACGTGTAGCCGTCGAGGTGTTCGCGGCTTTGTCCCAATAAAGGAGACACAAACAGAAGAAACCAGAAGATGGAGCAGCAAATCGCACCTTGGTCTGATGTTTAATCCAATTAGATAAAAAAAAAACTCACACAAGTGTTTGGCTGGATTTTGTGCTGAAAGATTCATACAATTGATCAATATATGCAGAGCAGTTTATATGGGAACATATTTTGATTTGGATCACATTAACAGATGTATCGCTGAATTCACGACTAAATAAAATAAAATTGGCTAGAAAAATCCTAGTATAGCCATCAGCTTCACATTAGACCTTGACGATTTCGTCAATATCTGCTAGAGAATCTTCTCTAGTGGAAGAAAGCATATTCTTGCAGCTGTAGTAATTTCTCCAAGAGCCATTCATCGGGAAACACACGTTCCTTTCTTCCGTGGATGTGGTAGTACTTAAAAAATTTCTGGAGATGACTGAGCTGGAATTGGTGTTTGAAGAGCTATCTGTAATCCTGTCAACAAGAAGGTTTTGCCTCAACGGATTGAAATGTAAAAACGGGGGCATATAGCGCTCGTCCTGCAGACAGCGCTGCTCAAACAATTGCAACGAGTCTGGAATTGGCAGTCTCCTGGAAGATTTGCAACTCTTGTTATTTTGTTCGCAGTCAACTGCGTTGCTGTCTTGGCCAGGTGCTTCTCCAGGAAAAAGGAACTTGGTACTACAGCAGTACAACTCATTACTTGGATGGGGGAGAACTTTGACATGAGCATGCTCGGTTTGAGTCCTTAACGGTTCCATTTCGCCAGGGGACTTGGTTTTCATGTTCTCCAAGTGCAAGCTTTCCTTCATCCTTTGTATATAGTGCCTGACCTTCAAGCCAAATCTTTCTTTCTTGAGTCTGTAGCGTTCACGTCTCGAAGAAGACATTTTCTAAAAGGAACTACTCTCCGTATATTCAAATAGAGCGACACTCCTCCTCAATTGATGAATAATTATCTGACTAATTTGATTTTCATTAGATTGTCATTGCCAGATATTAGTCATTGGTTTGTGCATGTTGTAAACCAGAAAATCAAAAATCAGTTCGACAAAGCAATGCCACAAAGCTTATGTCTGCATTGAAATCAAGTGGAAGCGGTTTCCCTATAACTTTCATCTAAACATCGTTATCGATGAATTAATGTAAAAGCCGGCTATTCAAGACTTAAGCAACAGCTGCCATTCCACCTACCGGTATGCCCTCTTGTCTGAATTTAGTCTCCAAGAGATCCGTTTTCTATTTTCGTGCTGACAAACGACGCAGGGTCTCAGCGGCTAATTAATGTGGGCGTTCCAAGTTTACTTGATTCTCATTTTTGTGTACATCAAGAAATCAAATGTCTGATAAGTTGCACGTTATCAAGGATATTATTCGTGAACCGAAGCCCAGCTAGCATTTAGACAGTAAAGGCTTGGAGCAAAGAGAGTATCATAAGTTGGAAGGAGACCAGGGCCCTGCAAGACCTAACGGCTGCTCAGAGGGCTATTCGGATATCGTAAGAGATATGAAAGGAATGAAAAATCCAGGAACAAATATTATCGCCAATATTTGATTGCAGGCATGGTATTTCAAGCCTCAAAGTCCATGTATTGGATTTAATAGCAGGGGGAACTTCTGCCCTATTTGCCTCTGCATCTTAGCGTCTCGAGTCGAATAGGGGATGCTGAATAGAAAAGTCTAGAAATTCATCAGAATAATCTTCGCATCGTATATGGCTTCTGTGAGATTGGCAGATCCGAGGTTGATAGGCCTACTTTTGCTCAGCTGTCCTCCTACAATTGACGAACGCTAAAGTGGCAGCTAGTTGCAGTGAAGACGTCGGTATAGAGCCGGAAAGGTTCTAAGTTCCAACATTGACTATGATATTGCTGTACGATAATGGGCCGAGAGCCCCAGTTCTAGGTTTTCACAGAGACGGCAAGGTCTGCGGCGTAATGTTGGGCCCGGCTTCTTCCAAGGTTCTCACCACTGACGTGAAAAAGTTTGATGAAAGGATCCGATCGATATACATGAAAATAGAATGGGACAGTGAGAAATATAGTTCAATCGTCTTGCGGTCAAAAGGTCAGAGGAAAAGCTGCATCTACTATGCTCAGGAGGCAATTTTCAACTAGCATACGCTTTTTGCAGCACTATGACGATGCTATTCTGTCAAAGTACTATCCACGGGAGTTATTAAAGTCTATCAAGTTGGCACAAGACGTGATACCACCCAACACACAGTTCAGAGCATCACATACCGTGGAATTTGCCTCGTCGTACCTGGATGACTTCAGTAAGTTGGACTCATATTGGGACTATAAGCCAGGTATGCCTAATGTTCATTCACAAGAGGACGACCTAACCAGAAACGCCATCTATGACTGGAGTTCAGTGCAACAACCGTTGCCAGGAAATGGCCACCAACTCCCCCCTGGCGTCTCTTTGCCATCCGTTGAAGGACGCTCGTCTAAAACATTGGATGTGGCGAGAGGTCTGCAGAAACAAACAGGTGTTGATGTTGATTACATAACGAGAAAACTGACAATGAAGCCTTTGATTATGAAACGTGTTTCCAACCAAACTGGGAAAGGTAAGATCGCATCATTCTATGCATTGGTGGTCGTTGGCGACCGCAATGGCATGGTGGGCCTTGGTGAAGGGAAATCCCGTGATGAAATGTCTAAGGCCATCTCTAAAGCTCACTGGGATGCAATTCGTAACCTAAAAGAGATACCACGCTACGAAAATAGAACCATATACGCGGACATCGATTACAGATATCATGGTGTGAAGTTACATCTCAGAAGCGGAAAACCAGGCTTCGGCCTGAGGGTTAATCATGTCATATTCGAAATTTGCGAATGCGCGGGCATAAAAGATCTGAGTGGTAAGGTTTACAAATCCAGAAATGATATGAACATCGCAAAAGGAACAGTCGAGGCGCTGGTTGGTGCTCAAAGAACCCTCGATGAAATTGCATTGGGGAGAGGTAAAAAAATGGTAGATGTTAGAAACATCTATTACTCAAGTTAACCAGTTAGCCATGCCCCCCAATTCACAATTTCAGCTCTAACTCACATATGTGTAGATACAAGCTATTCTTCTTCTTCTGTAAATACATTAAACGAGATAAAAAAAATCGTATATAGCAGCCAAAACAATCTTCTAAGAACCTGGCATAGAAAGTTTCCACTCAGCGAAATAATGTGAAGGTAAAATCAGGCATTCTCTTCGATTGTCGATTGTCGATTGTCGATTTTTGAGTATGACCACGCTCGATCTGCTGTCTACTTAATTTACATTCCTTTTTTCAATCCGTCAGACGCGCATATTTGAATTGTATATAAGTAACAAGACGCGTAACTATTTGAAACTTTTTACTTGGTATTGAGAAGAGCTTAAAACCATACACACATCTTGCCCATTCATCCAAAGAGTTAAGTTTATCATATAAACATGACTGAACAAAAAAGTAAGATACAAAAATTATCTGATTCATTGAAAGTGCAGCTTCGATCACCGGATGCCACGCCGCCAACAAAGGGATCGAAAACCGCCGCTGGCTATGATATCTACGCGTCGAAGGCTACAACTATTCCTGCACATGGGCAAGGCATGACTTCGACGGATATCTCCTTCACTGTGCCAGTGGGTACTTACGGAAGAATTGCCCCAAGATCCGGGCTGGCTGTCAAACATGGTATTCATACAGGTGCTGGAGTTGTGGACAGAGACTATACGGGAGAGGTTAAAATTGTACTATTTAACCATTCACCAAAGGATTTTGAAGTTAAAAAAGGTGATCGTGTAGCCCAATTGATTCTTGAAAGAATTGTCGATGATGCAGAAATCGTCATCGTTGAAAGCCTGGAAAACACAGACAGAGGTGAAGGAGGGTTCGGAAGCACCGGTAAATAACTTAGCAGATACATAGGTGTTTGAGTATCAAATAATTGTAACCAAAGATCGCACATTGCAGTTCACTTTCGGTCTGAATTGTCCGGGTTATGGCTCTTCTTTTTCAATATTTCAGACTTCTGTCAAGCTGTATGGGGAAGAAAGTATCAACTCTACTATGTCAGAGAAAAAATAAACATCATTAGAAGCATTAACATGAGTACTCAGGCACTATTCGAGAAACTGGATCAGACTTCAGAGCTGCTCTCTTCAAAATTGATCGAGCTCATTAAGCTTTCTGCTATAGAACAGCAGGATGGCGACGCTACAGACACACACGCTTCGGAGATAGCTATAGCTACGACTGGGGTGACACTTGTGAATAATCAGACTATGCAATTGGTCAAAGGCGTCAAGGACCTTCTGGTTCTCACAAGAAGCATCAGGGAAAAATGGCTGTTGACTCAGATACCGGAAGATCAAACAGGTCAAAAAGAGGAGATTGATACAGAGCATCTGAGATCCTTACTTGACAGATGCATGGCAGAAATTGTAAAAGACTAAGAGTGCCGATAACTGGTACTCTGGCGCCGTGGGCTCATGACGATCAATACCACAGATTTCGTCGCTACCGTTGACTGTGATATTAAATCGTGTCTTGTAGAACACGAACTAGAAATGTAAACAAAAAGTAGGTCGATGGACAACTGCTGGGTAATGCCTGCAAAAGGGAAGATAAAAGGATTCTCAAAGTGCTACAATGAGTGTGGAGGGTCTGAGATCTGGCTCAAAAACCCCTCCGAAGAAGCGAAGCTATCCGCTCAAGATGGAAACTATCCCCATGTCGTCGTCATATTCAGAACTTAAAGATCTTGGCGGAAGCGAAATGGACCACCATGACGAGACAGGAACCAAAAGTCATCGAAATCGTCATGTTAAAGAAGATGCGTATGATCCAGTTGAGCCTGACGTATCCAGCTACGAGAGAGATGACGACTTCAAATTCAAGAGACATAAGACAAAACCATTAAATGGTATTCCATCTTTGGGAGAGCGATTAGACAATTTACAAGATTTGAAGAAGGCAAAATGGATGGAAAATTTCAATTCTTCGATGCCCCAAAATGGCGAAGAGCATGTTAGGGGCAACCGCGGTTTATCGTCGCCAATACACTCTTCATCGCAAGAGAATCAATTTTCCCAGCCGTCACAAATGCAACAGCAGCCAGCTTACATGCCTTACATGTATTACTATCCGATGCCTACTCCGGGTCATCCATTAATGTCATATATGGGCTCTCCAGTACATCCATCACAATTAGACGCTGCCCAATATATGAATTCATCTGTGTCGATGATGCCAAATACATCACTTCAACCTTTCATGCCCCCACCACCAGTGCCGAATTCCACGGGTCCTAATAATGATGTACCACAACTGCTGCCGCCTCCTCCTTTATATCCATACAATTTCTTACATCAGCAGCAGCAGCAGCAGCAACAGCAGCAAGAATATATAAAAAAATCCAATGATAGAAGAAGATCAACTGCATTCAATCGAGGACGACGCTTGTCGATGCTAGCTTCACAAGATGATCATAATCTTATAGTTTCCCCACACAAAGATGTTCCTGAAGAGGACTTCTATCGGCATATAGGCAATACCTCATTTGGTAAAAGTTTACAAATACGACAGCTTTTCAATTGGTGTATGATTCGCTCCTTGCGAAATATGGAAAATGAGGGAAGTGATGAAAAGAGCAACTCCGAATTAAGAAGAGGTGAATTTGTTGACCCCAAGAAGATTGCAATGATTATCATAGGGGAGTTTGTCAATGATCTCAGAAAAAGTGCAGTAGATATTGATTGGGAAGCAGAAGAAACATCCAGTATTGATGAAAACGAATTCATTGAGGACGAGGAAGACACTGAGCTACGTGAGCTGTTTAATGACGACGACGATGATTATGATAATAACGTGATAAAAAAGTCTAGCAAACCTAGGAGTGCAAGAAAGAGAGGTAGTGAGAGGATTAAGATAGCCAATAGCAAAAATGTTGCGAATGAAAAAAACTTGAACAGTTTACAAGAAAGGATTGACGATATAGAGAAAGAAATTTCAGACTGGGCCAGGGTTTTGGATAATTCGGAAGCTGGCACTGAGTGGAAGCACTTTACGCGACAGCTGAAGTCCTCGCTTGGACATGAAGAGTCCTTTCACGACGAGCCAGTCACCGAGAATATTCAGGAGGAAATAACGAGAAAGATGAATAAACTATACGTTCATTCGCATCTGCTACAATCCAGCTCCCAGGCTATTTCTCAAATAGCCAGTCATAAGTTGAATATATTATCGCAAAAATTCGTGCCCACTATTCATGATGATGATGCCAACAAACAATTAGATGCAAAGACTTTATTGAGAGGATTAAGTAAGTCTTTGTTAGACTGAAACTTCCATTTTACTTAATATATATGTACGTAATATTACAAAATGCTCATAAAAAGGTTAGAAAGAAATCATGACTACCTAATGTCTTCGAATTACCGAACGACTGTCATTTATTTAAGTATTTTCTAGCAAGTAACCGCACCCTTGAATCAAATGCAGGGGACGTTATTGGATCATTTAACTCATAAAAGGGGTTCATTAGTGTCTTTATATAAAGCTCGTGAACCTCTTGATAAAACGATTTTGTCATATTATCGTCAATTTGAGTATCATTTTTATCGAGATTTCCGTGGACCATTACGAATTTCATATCGCTATATGTCAAGTAAGCTGTGATTGCTAATCCATAAAAATGATCAACCCTTCCTAAATAACAGTTGTCTGATATGTTTGCATTTTTAGGTCGTAAGAAACTCCCGAATCCACTGTTATTATTACCATGTTGCCCGGTAGAATTTGATTTCCATTGCAGATCTTCTATAATATCCAATGAAGCATGCATTATAAATGGATTAAGTTCTTTTAGATGTTGAGGGAAGCCTTTATGTAACTGGCCTTGCTGACCTTGTTGAGTGGTGAACTCAGCTTCATAAACGGGGTTATCTTTCTTCCCAATGATGGCAAAATATTGGGGCATGATTGAGTTTCAACAGGTCTTTGTTATCTTGACTCCTGTTTGATATTTGCTTACTTGATCCTTTGACTTCAACCTGATCTTCCTTCTAGTAGCCCTTCCTCGCTTAGCGCGAAATCAAGAAACACAGACTGTGGATGCGTTTGACTCAAAAATATGCAGAGCTTTGAAGTCGGTACCTGCAAGTCAGTGTGCGAAGTTCGGCTTAATGATACGAAGCCATATATTCATCCTTAATATGTAATTATATTAAACGTTTTTTTCTCTCTATACCACCGAAGCTACTTATTCTAGCTCGCTTTATCCTTAACATTGAAAGTTATTTAGACACAAAATTATGTGTTTTTAGGATCATTCATGAGTATATTAACGTACTATGGCGAGCACCAGAGAATAAAATGTGCATTATATGTTGAAATTCCATAATATGCTTTTGAATGCTTCTTTAATGTTTTGTTTACGCACCCTGAATTCCTGGTCTTCCATACGGCCTTCTGTAATTCATAAAATCTTATATTACTCTCTATTTAAACTTAAAAATACCTATAATTTACTAGATCTTGTTTTGAAGACTCAAATGTCTTTCAATCGTATCTTTATATTAAGCTTGCTCTATGTTTCTATTCATCTGTCTCACCTCGGCTTGTCGTATACTGGCGCTGATCGGATCGGCACATTTAAAATTGGTATTATCAAAAAGGGTTTGAAAAGTTAACATGTACAACTAAAAATAAAAGAATCAGCGGCTGTTGACCACATGAAAAGCTTATTACGTAATCTATGGAGGCTACAGGTTCGAACTCAGACTCAACAGTTGAAAGTGAGGGGCAGAGTGAAAGGCAAGTCGATTTTCCTCATGCTAAAGCTGGTAGAATCAAGTTCGTCACCAAAATACTCATGGACAGCAAGTATGGATTGATGGATGATTTGAATTATACTAGAGGATTTCCAGAACATCATGATAGCTCTTTATCGGAGGAGAGTCGAGAAGGTTTTAAAACTGCAGATAACGAGAAGAAGAAAACAGAAAATCCAACACCAATTATAGTTATCCCAAGAAGTGCTAGAATAAAAGCAGATAGAGTGCGAATATATTTAGATTACTATTATAGTCTGCTGGAAAGATCCATAAGTGTCGAAAGTCGTGAGCATCTCCATGAAGGAGTCGAGGGCATTTTCAACCCGCTACAAATAATACGAAATAGAGCATTACGCAAAAAATATCATGAACAGCCACCTCGTGAATTATTTATCCAAAAGTCGCCAGTGATAGCTATCAAACATTTTTCCAAGAAACCAAAACAAAAGGTACCTTGGTATGTGAATATAAGCGAAAGATCAAGTGATTTGACATGGAGAACATTACATTGGGATGACTTGGTGGGTCCTGATGGATACTTATGGTTTCCCAGAGATACAGAATCAACATGTGTATCACAGAGAGATTCAGACCGCCATCGTCGACCGCATTCAGGGCAAGTTTATTCTGCAAGCTCCGACCCAGCTGTGAACTCTCCATATTCCAGCAGAGCTCTAACCTCGAGCTCTCCTGAATTCAATAAGTCCATTAAAAGGAGTCCATCCGAGGAGCATTTATCGAAACACATGGAACTTTCGGTTCCAGGAATGGAAAATGGGGATTATAAAACAACATTGGAGGACACCGAGAAATCGCGCTTGAACAGGTTCGAATTAATGATAGGCAAGAAATCTAAGCGCTGGTCCCGGTCACCGCATTTGCGTCATAAAAGTCAAAGTTCTTTTGATAAACTATCACTACCGTTGCAGTCAGCCGGGAGAGCAAAAAACGCCGGTGGAACCCCAAGCCGGACGTCTACCCATAGTAGAACTCCTTCGCATAGCAGGCAAAACAGCAGCAGTCTGGTGCCAACTAGTCACACTACTTATATGACACCAGTGGAAGATAACTATCAGCGACCTACGTTACTAAACGCCCCAATCGAGCATGTCAGAAAGCATTCCATAGATCAAACGGAGGAAGAACAAATTGAAAATGTAGATGATTTTATGGGTCATGAACGTGAAATTTATGGAGATTCAAGCGAGGCGCTTAATGAAGAAAATTCTGGATCGCAAACTGATGAACAGTTACAAAACTACTGGAAAAGTACTAAATACATAATGGCAACTCTGCAGCTAATGCAGCATCGCCGTGTCACCCATAATATTGTCAGGAAAAGAGGTATTTCAAAGCGAGACAGATTTCAATGTGATCAAAAAATCGATGATGTGGTACTAGAGACAACAGAAGTCTTGTCGACTTATGACAAGGAACTTAATAAAGCATTGAAAAAGGGTAATAACCTAGCGTCCAAAATGCTTAATGATTATTCCATGAGAGTAGAAACGCTAATATCTACATCTGATAGAATTCTGAGCGATATAAATACCACATTGACATTGAAGTTGAAGCTCTTTCAGGAGGATGCTGACAAGTTTGGGAGCATGCAAGGTATGAGATCACAAAAATTCACTAGAGCTTTGTATCGCATCTTGGAATATGCAATAGTTTTGGTTCTATGGAGTATTTGGCTTGTTGTTAGCATATTTAAATGGATCAAGTATAGCATTCTCTTTACATTCAAGATCATTCTATGGATGCTGTGGTAGTCAGTCAAGAGTCAACGCTTTAATTTCATAAAAATGATTTGATAATAGAGATGAAATAAACATAATAGATGAATTAGTCAATTAATAGCAGTCTGAAGGTTATTGTCTGAATCCAGCACTTTAGTATTTCATTGAGAAGTGGTACTCGAAAGGACGGAGTCTTCCTCCAAAAATATTCCTCTATCGGCGGCTTCATCTAAAATCCTCTCTCTTCTCTTCAATTCAGTTTCGTAGTACTTGGATTGGAATTTCAATAGCTGCTTGTCAGCCTGAAACACGGCTCCCATAGAAATCCAACTACAGTGATAAAACACTTTAACCTGACTTCTAACATTTCTGAAGACCCCAGAAAACCTGCTTAATAGAAGTGAACTCACAATACTGATAGCTGCTCCTTGCGCCGCACCTATACATGACGCAATTGCAATCTAGACGAAATGCCAAATGGCAAAAGTTAGTATAATCAAATTCTGTAATTCTACTTCAAGGAAGTAATATATTCTTGCATACTTCTTTTGTCAACTGTTTAACCGTGGACGGATCATAATGAATAGGCTGAACTTGGCCTCCCATATCTTAAGTAAGTAAATATTATTGGCTTCCGACAGACCCTGCTTTATGTCTTTCACATTGATGCAGCTTTACAAACGTTCTTGAATTTCATCGTCTAAATAGACTTTTATATAGGCTTCATCTGTACCAGATGCAGGGGTGCAAAATGATAGCGATATCATGTAGCTCGGATACGCCGTTTGACGATGATTCATCATGAGGATTGTTAGCATGATTTCTGCCATACATGGACCTTGTAGCACAAATATTTATATATGCTCGATACTTTTTAGGATTTGCTGCCTTATATATCTATAAATGAGTAATATTTGACTTCCGGGAGTGGGCTAGATTATTTCTCATACATTAATGATTGAGGTTTAATAAACAATGATGGAGGGTATATAAGGATAAAGACCGAAGTGAAATAGCATCAACGAAAATGCAGGAGGGCAATTACGCAGTATGTTGGATATTTAATTCTGAGCGATGAGTCTATCCTTCCTCCAAGCCTTGTGCAGCAATCGGATGCAAAATAAAGACAGAATTGAAAAGTGAAAGGAATGCTAATCTTGTGTTAAATGAGCACTACCTGGAGAACTGCTTGATACAACTTGATTATCACATATTTTGACGAGAGCTCGCTTGCGACAATGGGTTTTTATAACTTTAATTCCTTGGTAAACTTATTCCCCAATAACACAGTTTGCTAGGCTGCTTGCTAGCTCTAAAACGATAAACTAAAAAGCTCAGAAAGTTCAAGGACGTATTTGAGCTTTCCCCTATTGAAACATCTCTATTTGAAATTGAAGCTAACTATGCATAGTTCAAGCCTGCAGAATTAAAGTAAGACTCGATTCTGCTAATTAACACTCTTGCAATTTTTTAACATACATATCATATGTTATCCAGATTCAAAGTTTAAAGATTCCGTTGTATATATAGCCATCATTTATAACAGTACTTTCCCTTTTGATAATCTGGTATATGTTTATATAACTATTTTCTAACCAACATGTCCCATTTATTTAGTCCTGAGCGAGTGTTTTAGAGAAAATGGACGTAATTTATTTTGTTCCAGGAGGTGTCGACGTCACCATAGTGGTATCAAACATAAACTTAGAGCAGGGCATTCGGGAAAGATCCTCTTCATTTTAATGATGTCAGCAGCGAACTGGACAAACTTGCTCGCAACTCTTGTCTTTCTGAGTGACCATAACTAAGTCACCGCTAATATGTAATATGCGTTCCATTAATATATGAATTTATTAACTGGTTATTATATATGAGCTTGGATTTTACACCTCATGATTCATTGTTAGCGAGTCTGCCATTGTCGGTGTGACTACGAAAGGGATCAGTTGCATTTGTACTATTTTGGACCTTGTTGGGCAGAAGTCCAGAGTCCACTGAGTTTAAAGACTTAAACAAATGTAATGGCCGCGTTAGAATTCCGTTTGACAGTTCGTTATATACCTCCAACTTCGCGATCCAACTGCATATCACAGATTCGCCATTTAAAGTCAAAAATACATCCCTGGCAATATGCTCAATAAGCGTGCACCAGACATAAGATAGTTGCTCCAAACACTTGTCATAGTAATAATTATTACTTGTCAAATCGAATCGTGGCAAATGTGTTACCATGTCTGTACATAGATCCAAAAACTTTAAAGAGTTCAGCAGATTTTCTACCCGTGGTGGTATTTGATCAAGGACACAATCCACAAGACAATTTAGAAAGTCCAGAATGTTTGATTTCATCCGAACAAAGGCATAATCATTCAACTTATTCATTTCAAATGATCGACTATAAGGGATGCTCTGGTATAGCTGTTCTAATTTGGTCTTCAGCAAATGTTCACATTTCTCTATGCTAAAATTGCACTCTAGTAGTTTATTATTCATTATTTGCTGCGTTTCAGGACACGCTTTCATAATATCGAGAAGTGCAGTTTGTAGCTGTTCCTTATTCATGAGTTCTAACCCCCTTTGAATAGGCAGAGGCTGTCCTTGAATGCTTGACGGAACATGAGCTTTCCTTTTTGACACGATATATTTCCCTCGGGTTGCCTGATGTTTACCGTTCCTACTAGAGGTATCCGGACTATCATGCACCAATGAGTATCTTCTCTTTGTACTACATTTAAACTGTTCGCTACTTTCATTTGAATAACCATTTGTGTCTTGATTTCCCACCTGTTGGATCATGTTGGATGCCGATTTGAACCCCCAAGCAAAACCTGCTGAGTAACCAACAGATGTATTTGTTTGACTGTGGCTGCTTTCACCATTCATTTTTCACTATTTGTTTGCAATGTTTTGCTAAATGTTGTGATAGAAACCAACACTATTGTCTGTTCTCTCTTCGCTTAAAAGTGATGGGGAAGCTTACGGTTTCTGGGCTGCCTTAAGATCAATTTTTGTATCCAGAACACTGCAGAACTTCAGTCACGTGATTAAAGATACCTGTTTATTGATAGTCAAACCACTTTCACTTGGTCCGATAAGAATTCTAAGGATTATTTGATCGATACTGCAGTCACCAAAAGATATGGCACTAACTGAAGGATACTCTTTAAAACGGTTTTTTTACTACTGCTCTACACTTTTCATCTCTGCACTGTCAGAAAATTTTCAAATGTAAGCGATGCCCTATTAATAAAAAATGCGAAGGTAGACAAAATCTGACAAATTTAGTTTGACACTATATATATCGAGTACGTGAGTACGTGAATTGATTTTTGTTTCCCAATCCCAATAAAGAGCAGTATAAACGAATATGCCGGAGCCAGGAGATGTACAAGAAGAGCAGATCCAGGATGCTGCCATTCAAGAGGAATTCATTGACACTAATGAGGTCGATCAGGAGGTTGTCGATGACGACAACGACGATATCCCGTTAGATGATGAAGAAGAGGAAGCCGAAGAATTTTTAGGCATTGAGGGGGACGAGGATGTCGAAGGTTCTATGGAGATTGACATGAGTAACAATTCTGTGACATATTTTGACAAACACAGTGATTCTGTATTTACTGTATTTCATCATCCTACTTTACCACTGCTGTGTTCTGGAGGCGGTGACAACATGGCACATTTGTGGACCTCACATTCTCAACCGCCTAAATTCGCTGGTACTGTAAATGGCCACACAGAATCTGTTATTGGCGGTGGATTCAGTTGTGATGGGAAGTTTTTAGTAACTGGCGATATGACAGGGAAAGTTATTGTTCATATGTCGCAAAAGGGAGGTTCTAAGTGGAAAAAAGTATCTGAATTGCAGGAGGTAGAAGAAATCGTCTGGTTGAAATGTCATCCCACGATTCCTGGCGTATTTGCATTCGGTGCAATTGACGGCTCAGTATGGTGTTTTCAAATAAACGCAGACGGAACTTTGGATCAATTGATGACCCAGCTAACACATCAACAAGAATGCACTGCTGGGGAATTCATCAACCTTGAGCAGGGTGAAAATGTTTTAGAGCTCGTCACATGCTCGCTGGACAGTACTATCATTGGCTGGAACTGCTATACGTCTCAAACTCTCTTTAAAATCACACAAGACCAAATCAAAGGTTTCGAAGCTCCTTGGGTCTCCATTTCCGGTGCCCCTTCCAGTCTGACAAATGGCAAGGCTGCTGTAGTTGCATGTGGCTCTAACAACGGTATTCTAGCAATAATAAACTGTAACAATGGTTCTGTATTGCATTTGTCAGGTGTAATACAATTGAAACCAGAGCAAGATGAGCTAGATGCATCAATTGAATCCATTGCATGGTCTCAGAACTTCCCGTTAATGGCAATCGGTTTAGTCTGTGGTGAGATTTTACTTTACGACACGACATCTTGGAAAGTGAGACACAAATTTGTGCTTGAAGATTCAGCAACGAAACTTCTGTTCGACAAACATGATCTATTCGTATCTTGCATCAATGGTAAAGTTTATCAGTTTGATGCCAGAACTGGCCAACAAAAATTTGTTTGTACTGGTCACAATATGGGTGTCTTGGATTTCGTATTGATTGCAAAAGATGCATCTTCTCTAAGAAGAATAGTAACCGCTGGCGATGAAGGTGTGTCTTTAGTTTTCGAGGTCCCGAATTGATTGCCTCATCTTGATATTGCGGTGGTAAAAATATAATATTATCTAGATATAACTTACATGTACATTATTTTAATTGTTTTTTTCATCTAAATATTCTCTGACCTTCTCATTAATGACCTTTACAATTAGCTTGTTTAGCTGGCTATCTTCGCTTTCGATTTGACTTTCTATTGCCACTTTAATCTGTTTTTCGATTAGTTTCCCAGTTAAGTCGACTTCAATGTTAACCTCATCAAGTATTTCTTTTAAGGGCATGATGACGCTCTCTTGAGTATGTTTAATCATGCTAATGAAGAAAGTTCCATCATTTGAAATATCAGTTACTGTTAAAGACGTACCGTCAATGCATATGAATCCTTTTTCAACAATGTACCTATTGTATTGCGGGTCTCTCAGTTTGAATCCAAAAATGATAGAATTATCCTCAGCTTTACGGGATTCAATTTTTGCAACTGTATCTACATGACCTTGAACGTAATGTCCTCCAAATCTAACATCATGAGATACAGCGCGCTCTAAGTTGACTTTCGAGCCCTTACTCCACGATGAAATGTTAGTTCTCTTTATAGTCTCTGGAGAAATACCGACCTTAAATATATCTTCGCTGAACTCTGTCACGGTGAGGCAAACACCATTGACAGCAATGGAATCGCCGATGTGACAATCAAGCAGAATCGGCTTGGCATCGCTAATACTTACCGAGATACCTTGACCTCCACTTACAGTGTCATCGAAACTTTGATACTCCAAAACTGTGCCAATATGCTCAACAATGCCAGTGAACATCCTCCTATTTTTTCCTTCTATGGATAGTGATGCCCTCCAGGTTGCTCTCTACCACCTCTGAGATCCTCTTCTGATATATGTCAGATATTATAAATATTGCATTTCAGACTTAGCAGGGGAAAAAAACGTAATTTGTACGACTTAGTAGAAAGTTGATCGACGGTGACATCCCAAATTTCAAGGGAAATCGCTTGATGGTCTAAAGATACTACTTCTAATTATACTTATATTCTAACTTGTACACATGTTAAAGGATACAGTGGTGGTTGAATGAATGATTTGTGTCACTGTGGTAACTACCACTGAAATATATGGCAGTGATTCCGGCGAAGTGCGTGCTTCATCCGTGAATGTAGATCCCAAATTAGATACTGTTTCTCTGTGAGTGGCTAATGATGACTCGGTATGAGATGTCATAGAATCAAGCCCAGATTTAAATGTTACAGAATTTACCGACGGATTTCTGAGAGGTAACATATTTGAGGATTGCGAGGCTGAATTTACTGTGTTTGAGAGTGTTGTAAGTGAATTTTCGACTGTGGGGGATGCATGGGAATAGCTGGTAGCTGCAATTTTATAACCCCCTTTTGAGGTAGAAGAAGAATGTATAGATTCCAAAGAGGCAGAAGGATGGCTCAAGGACGAAACCATGTGTGCGGTTTGTATAGGTTCAGATGACCTCACATAGCTGGCATTTGAAATCGAATAAGATAAGTTTCCTGTTAAACTTGGAGTATTACCTGAGCTCGTAGACAAGGTTTGAATGTCTCCCGGAAAGGTTGTGATGTTTGATAGTTGAGATGATATGCAACTAAGGGCACTGCCCTCAAATATATCAGAGGTAACGGAAAGAGGTTCAGATGTTGACCAAGGGATAGCGCTCGCGCTCGCAGCACCTGGTACATCCCCATTCTGAGAGATCTGCTGAATCTTTTCCACGGAAGCTTCTGTATCATCATTCGCTTGAGCAAGAGATATTTGGTAATGGTCCAAATCGTAAACAACATAGGCAGATGACAGAAAAACTTGGCCTAAAGTAAAGGAAGAGTCCTCTGCTGGCATAACGCCGAATCCACAATAGCCGTCCTCGGGTGGTAATAAAAGAAGTTCCGAAAGTGGAACATTTATTTTCAAGTCCCCAAAATCGAATACAAATGTCGTGTCATCATCGTTCGATGGACATTGGAGAATGTAGATCCCGTCTTCTTCACTATATGAAGCGTTGACAAAGGATGCCATGTCTTCGAGGATATCTAGTGGTGCATTCATTAAGCTTGTACCAGAATCTAATAGTGCAGCAGCCTTAGATGTAAAAAACGTTTTTTGCTTACAATTTTTTACACTTTGAGCTCCAATTCCTTGCAATGTGGTTGCCAAGGTGGCAGGCTTATCAACAATATTTGGGTATTCATTTACCATAGGAAAGGTGTACATATTGCCCGTAAATTTTGATGTGTCAATGGCACCAAATAGTATAGAGCTTTGGTTCGAATTCAAGAACAGTGAGTAAGAAACAGTATTGATGAAATATTCATTCTTTAGTACTTGCGGAAAATTAGGGTAAAAGCTATCTGGTGCATCACTATAACCACGAACCGATTCTAGGCTTTGAAAACCGATACCAAGGACACCACCAGAAGGTATCGAAGCAACTTCCGCAACACCAAATTGTAAATTAGAAATATCATTTCCGTTAATCATTATTTTTTCTTTGCACCAATACCCGTCGGCAAAAGAACCATCCGAATAGTTTGTATAGAACCTCCCTATATCCAATTTCTGGCTGCTCGAAGATGCGTTAGCATTATAAGTACCGGTCAGTTGACAGTCAATCGACGGGTCTATCTTTTGACCATTGTAAGTTTCATTCGAATAACTAGCGACACCATTTTCCGGTAAACAGTACGGATTACTTGAACTCATTACCCACATATCCGAAGAGCCTGTATCAAATAGCACAGATATATTTTGGGCCGGTGTCCCAATTTCTAGCGTAGCGGCATAAAATAGATCCTGTTCGTACAGTAACCCTATTTCAAGTGCAGATCTTTTTCCCAACTGATTCCGAAATGGATTTTCTAAAGTTGTTATAGGAAGTTCCAAGAATTGCATATTGCTGGCTACGTTTCTTGCATCTGTCGGAAATGCGATGACATATCGAAGAATTAGCCAGAATGGTGAATAGACGCAATGCGTGTGCATTTTCAGATTTTGTTTGCTTGATCTAATGCTGTTTAGATGTCGGGTGCTATTAACACTGTTCTATTGACTGCATTTACATCTGTATAAATAGATAATATTGCTGGAAAGTTGAGACCTATAAAAAATACCCTCAGTGAATATTATTGTTTCGAGTTTCAATCTCCATAGCTTCTATTGATTATTCTCGTCATTACATTTACTGAAAAGGGTAATTGCAAGATCTTTCTACCAGAGTAACCAAAACAGGTTTTTAGGAGTTGCTATAGATGATACCACATTTCTATCTGTTTACAGACTGCACAAAATGTGTTTACCTTAATCTGTCCAATTTTTTTAAAAAGGCTTGAATATCTTTAATTACAGCTTTCCTGCGCTCCTTTAACTCGATTTTCCTATCGCCTTCAACACCTCCCAGATCCACTCCATCTAATTCAATTAATAATTTGAGAAGCATCTCATTGTAGTAATTTCGTTCATAGATTTTTTTTTCATCCTTACTATCAAACTCTTCAATTAATCGTAAAGCACCAGTTTTGTATTCGTCATTGAATCTTAACCTCACATTTTCAATCTGCCCCTCCAGAGTCAAGGGGACAGGCTTTCTCGGATCTTCATTGTGTGCATTTTTAACCTTCTTTCTGCCTCCTTGCTTTGAGGTCAATCCAGAACTTCTCCAAAGTAAAGTTGACGCTATAAGCGCAGCTGCACTTGTTATACATAGGGCAGTAGGTAACCCTCTTACACCATTTTCCAAGATGTATTTATCTACTAATGGCTTTATAATTGTCTGGTAACGGTAACTGAGGTACTCCATCGATTTCTGACTAGCCTTTTTGGTTATTTTCGTCAACTTAAGATTACTGCTTTTTCGAACCAACTTCTTTCAACACGATCGGTTTTCGAAAAGTTTGCATAGCACCTAAATATTTATGCATAAGAACAGAGCCCGATTTCATTCAGCTGGATTTATGTTGAGTGCTATGAATGCTCAGAAAATGTAGGATCGTATTGATATTTTGAAGCTAACGATTGAAATGAGATACTGGCGTGATGTTCGAGAAGCCAGTAAGATGATATAAAGAGCAACTCTGTGGAGAAACTAAACACATATAATGGCTTCCTGAGGTGAGTGTGACGATTAGCTGGCAAAATAACTTAATTTATAGTATGAAAACGGTTCTGGTAATTGATCATCATTGGTGAGCTTCTTAGATCTTTTAGTCGTACGTTGCGATCCTCTATGTCAAGGGTTTCAAGGTTGGTCAAGGTTCCTTGATTGATACTGTACAGCCTGTGTAAAGTAACGTAAAGGCTGGCCAAAACGTTCTTATATTTGGTCACTATCTCAAGCTGTATTAAGCGCTATTAAACGGGATTGGAGGAATAAAATGCCGGCCTCGATGAGTTATGAAGAGCTGTACAAACTGAGAAATAGCCTGATAGGAGATCAGTTCGCTAAGGTTGAACTGCTTACTGGAACAAGCGAGGGGGTTTTATCGGAGCTATTAGAGTTTGGAGTCGATTCAACTTTCCAGGATTTAAAGTTAGATATCCTCTTCATTCTGTTGAACTTAGAGGAGGACATCAGAAATCAACTTGGGAAACTATATATGAATGTTGTTGAAAAGATTTACGAAGAGGAAAGCATGCCCCTAAATCTGGCAATAAATGAACCTCTCGAGAACTATAAATATATGCGGCTTATCAACCTTTGTATTGAATACTGCCCCCTTTGTACTTGTCCGCATGTCAATGCAATACAGACAGGTTCAATTTACATGCTGAACAAACTTTCGGACAACAGTTCAATGCACGAGAACTCCAATTTCTTGCAAACAACCGTAGAGCTGTTGAGTTTTCTGCTTCATTTCGGTTCCTCCGTGACCTTATCAGTTGAATTCCTGCGACCGTTAGAAGATGTGTTATTAAAAATCGTTGACAAATATGCCGACAATTTGAACTTGAAGTATATCACGCGTATTAAAGCTTCGAAATCTTCCTCATCATCTGCCAAATATAATCTTTTAGGAAATAAAGGCTTGGAAGCAAATGCCTGTCTCCCGAATCCTATCTACATTAAGAATTCATTGGACCGTTCGTTGCTTTCGCTGGGAATTACTATATATTCAACTGCTCGCACTACGAGGATCAGGCACACCAAAGATAATCGTTCTTTATGGGATAATACTGATTTCTCTTTTTTCATCGCAGGCTTATTAAAAAGTGATGACATTACTCTGAGATGTGCTGTTCTCACATATTTGATTTGTCCATATTTGGAACAGGAAAACAAGTGGCAACAAAAAAAGTGGATACTGCTGTATCTCCCTTATTTAGTTGATTGCCTCAATTTCCCTGATGTACCCTGGTGGTTTGATCCATTCGAAAATTTGATACTCTTAATCGATCTATATCATAAACACGAGCCTTTGACTAATCCTGTTATCAGTTTTTTGACAAGAACGAATGTAACGTATGGGCTACTAACGCTACTTGCCCAATGTCTATCATTGAAGACTCAAAGTATATCATCAATGAATTGCACAACCAAATTAATTCGTTTATGTGCTTCCCTTGCTGCCCACGATGAGTTGTACAGAACACTTTTGTTGGAACAAAAATATTTGCTGCATCATCTGGAGTTTGGCCTAGCATCTCATTTGGTGTTACTCAAAGATTTCTTGAAACATAAAACTGTGATAATTGAATTTGAGGGACAAGGTGTATTAGATTTACCACCAATATATGATAATGAAACGGTGATGGCATGGTTACTGCTGCTAAAATCTTTTTCAAGAAGCGTGAGTGCTCTACGAACTTCGTTGAAAAGCAATAAATTGGCTGACTTATTATTAGACATATTACGCACAACCTATCAAATCACTCAAGAATGTGAATTCGCTGGTAAAGATTTCTTAAAGGCAGAGATAGACATAATGGGAGTTGACCTGGGCTGTATTTGTAATTTTGTCGTCGAATTTTCCAACCTGCAATCCTTTATGCTGAAGAATGGCATAGTGAAAACAACGGGAGAAATTTTGAATGATCCATTGTTCAATTCAAAGAGACCTTGGAATAATGCTCACCAGCGCAAGATATTTGAAAAGAGTAGCATTGACTGCGTCAAGACAAATGCGCTCTGGGTTCTGCGGCATCTTATGTACAATTGTCAAAATTCCGAAAAGATGGAATTGCTATCTGAAATTCTAATGTCAACAATATTAGAATTCATTAATGATCCCAGTTGGTCTGTTCAGGAGCAATGTTTTCAATTAATTCGAAATTTAACTTGTAATTCGAGAAAAGTGGTCAATATTCTTTTAGAAAATTTTCAAAATATTGAATATAAAAATGACCAAACTACTGAACCAAAGTTGTTAATTGGGTCAACTTATCTCTTTGAATATTTGGCAAGGAAGATGATATTGCTTGATCCTAAAGATGATATCCAAAGAAAGACGTTGGAAGGTGTTTTGTACATAATTGTTAACTTAGCTGCTGTCAATGAGAATAAGAAGGAACTGGTCATTGAACAGGTGGAAATACTCAATATTATTCGTGACATCCTGTCAGAATCATCTCAAAAGCTCGGTCATTATAGGAACGACAGTAAACTAAAACTGGCAAGTCTTTGGGTATTAAACAATCTTCTCTGGGACTCGACGATTTCTCGATATACACACTATGCCCTCGAGGGTTATATGCCGTCAGAACGGGACGAAGAATCTAAACAAGAAAGTTCCAACTGGCTACATCGCCGTACCGATTCTGTCAATCAATCTTTACCAAACGAAGAGGGATTTGAAGACGAGTCAGAATACGAGGGCGACGACGGTGAAGGTGAAATTGATATCGAAAATCATGAAGAAGAATTTGGCCATCTTCCGGGAGCGGGATCAGACTCTGCTATTCATACGAATAGAGCGGCGGTTGGGAGATGTAAAAAGCTTGTCAACATGGGCATTTATGATTTGGTGAAACAGAACATTTTTGAAGATTCTCTCTCAGTTAGAGAGAAGGCAAGAACACTTCTTTATCATATGGATCTTCTCTTGAAGGATTCCATTTGAATAGTTGGCTCTGTAGGGAGCAGCACAATTTTGATTGGCTTTGGTGTTATCGTTTGTTTGATGTTTGGCATTTCACGTGACTCCTACTTTTCCGACTTCCCACAGTTGTGGCTATTGGCGCTCGTACAGTCGACATGAAAATATGCACATATCTCAGCCTATATAAATATATATATATACATAAATGGCAGGCATTGTAGTTATTTTTCGAATGAAATCATAGGAAAATCGATTATAAAACGAGGGTGTGACATCTTCATTTGATTCATGTCGTTGTATTCAACCAATCCATTCGGTATTCCTACCGATCCTAGGAAATTACCTACTTATGCAACTCCGGTGGCAGCGATCTCGTCAGTTCTGTACAACAATCTGAAGACGATTTTCAGTTATAAGACATTCTCCGAGCCTGACCTATTAGATTCCTGTTTGAAAAAATGGTCTTCCAAGACTACTAACCATCTCTACTTGCGGGAACTAGACGTAAGGTCAGGTGCTGGTTTGACACCTTTAGGTTTTGCTCATAGCTCTTTAGATGTTATCGGTATCCTTACACCAGGCTATGCTCTATCCTACTTTGTCAATTCCTTCCGAGAAGCTTCTGGTAACAGTGGGCAGTTTTTATTCAATGTTCCATCGTTAAACTACGATGAAAAAACAGGAGCCATTGTTAGTGACTATGTCACTCCTCTGGAAGCTGCTTCAAAATTGAACTTCACTGTTATTACTCCTGTTTCTTCCAATGAAGTTCAGGCAGTTACCCTTTTATCTCTAGCCCTTGCTAAATTCAGTCCAAGCAAAGGTGCCGTGAATCTTTATGAAGGTAGCTATGCCAAGTCAGTTGTTGAAATCAAAGAAAAAATATCTCAGGATGAAGTTTTCGATAAATTAAAAAAACTGCTTCCATTGAATGCTTCTTTTGAAGAAGTTTTGGATAAATTCAATGAAATTACAAATTTGAAGCTACATAATTTTCAATACACAGGTGCGGAAGATGCGGAAACTGTATTCGTGACATATGGTTCACTGGAATCTCAACTTTTCCATGATTTTTTGGAAGATACTAACTCAAAAGCTGCCTTAATAGCTGTTCGTGTTCCATTGCCTTTTGACTTGGAAAGATTTGTTGCACAGATTCCTTCCACTGCGAAGAGAATAGTCGTTGTAGGCCAATGCCTAGATGGAGGCTCCACAACATATTTGAGAGGTCAAGTTTCTGCTGCCTTATTTTACCACCGTCGTAGGACTGTCTCGGTATCTGAATACATTTATCGGCCAGATTTCATTTGGTCACCTGCTGCTGTTGAACAGATTGTTTCTTCTTTCCTACCTCAATATAGTTATTCTCAAGAAAGCCCATCTTCCAAGAGCTTCATATTTTGGGCATCAGATAAGAGCTCTGTTGTTGACCTATCTTCAAGACTGGTACATGCATTATCCTTAGTTGACGGTCAATCTGTCGCTCTGAGAACTAAATTTGATAACATTTCTAATGCAGGCACTTTCCAGGGTCAATTTACCACAGGCCCAATCTATGAGGATTGTGCGGTGTCAAACATTGATAATGCAGATGTTGCAGTAGTCGAAAACATTGGCATGTTGACTTCTTTGAATATTCCTGCAACTGTCAAAAGTAATGGTACCATTCTAGTCGTCTCAAGAAAATCTATGAAAGGCTTAGATCCACTGAATGGTGAGACCTATGTCAAAGACCTTGGCATTGGCGGAGCTTTTTTTGCCTCTGCTGCCGAAAAAAGTATCAAAGTGATTATCATCGATGCGGAAACTATCGGTGACAAAGAGGAGACAAAGGGTCGGACATTATCTTTTGTAGTTCAGGCTGCTTTCTGGAAATATGCTTATGGTTATGATGTTGCCGAGAGTGTTCGCCGTATCTGGAGTTCCGCAGGCCCTGATATTGAATTATTGGCCGCCGTTCTATCGGACATCATCACGACTGCTTTTGAAGATGGTGTAAAAGAGGTCCCAGTTGATGCGATGAGGGACATCGTGGAGCATTCTACCAAGGAGGAATCCGATTCTGGCAAGGACCTTCCGATTTATCTCACGGAAACTTCCTTCACCCCAAATCCGACCAGCATTGAAGACATCCCAGAGGCTGAGGTCGAGACGTTTTCTGAAGTGAAAAAAAGATTTGTTTTTAAAGAAGCCTACGGTGTCGAAAAGAAATTAAGACCAGATTTGCCAGTCAAAAATTTTGTGGTTAAGGTCAAAGAAAATAGACGTGTCACTCCATCAGATTATGATAGATACATCTTCCACATTGAATTTGACATCTCTGGTACCGGCTTAATATATGGTATTGGTGAAGCTCTTGGTGTTCACGCCAGAAATAATGAAGCCATGGTGAAAGAATTTTTACAGCTATACGGTTTGGATGAAAACCAAATCGTACTTGTTCCCAACAAGGATAGCACTGGATTTTTGGAAGCTAAAAGCGCGTTGCACGTCTTCATGGATAATCTCGATATTTTCGGTAAACCACCAAAGAAATTTTATGAGTCTTTGATTGAGTTTGCCACTAACGAGGACGAAAAGAAGACATTAGAGAACTTAGTTTCACCAGCGGGCGCCGTAGACTTAAAGAGATATCAAGACGTTGAATACTATACGTATGCTGACATTTTGGAGCAGTTCCCCTCCGTTAGACCAAGTTTAGAAATTCTTGTTACGTTAATTGCTCCGTTGAAAAGAAGAGAATATTCCATCGCCTCTTCGCAAAAGGTTCATGCCAACGAAATTCATTTGTTAATTGTTGTGGTTGACTGGATTGATGGTAAGGGTAGAAAGAGGTTCGGGCAAGCTTCGAAGTTTTTGTCTGAGCTCCCAGTTGGTTCCGAGCTTGTTGTTAGCGTCAAACCTTCTGTTATGAAGCTTCCACCCAAACCAGAGCAGCCGGTGATCATGAGTGGCCTTGGTACTGGCTTGGCTCCATTCAAAGCTATTGTAGAGGAGAAATTGTGGCAGAAACAGCAAGGATACGATATCGGCGAAGTTTATCTTTATTTGGGTTCAAGACATAAGAGAGAAGAATATTTATATGGTGAACTATGGGAGGCATATAAGGATGCTGGTATAATTACCCATATCGGCGCGGCGTTCTCCAGAGATCAACCTGAAAAGATCTATATTCAAGATCGTATTAGGGAGACGTTGGTTGATTTGAAGACTGCAATGATGGATAAAGTTGGCTCATTTTATTTATGTGGTCCAACTTGGCCAGTACCTGATATCACCCAAGCACTTCAAGATATTATCTCTGCTGATGCAGCCGAAAAAGGATTGAAGGTTGACCTAAATGCAGCTATTGAAGATTTGAAGGAGTCATCGAGATATATTTTGGAAGTTTATTGAATAGCAGTTTATTTATATCTTTATGCATAGTCAAATAATTACCAGCTACATTATGCTAACAACGGAAGTTCCATCCTGGAATCTAGTTCGAAAAACTCTATTTGCATTCGTAAACATTCCCTCTTTCAAAGAAACAACGATAAATTGAGATCCCTTGAATCTTGTCTTTATTAGGTGGCCAATATTCTGGGTATGACTTAAATCAAGAGCAGCATCAACTTCATCTAAAATATACATTGGTGCTGGCCTGAACTGAAGGAGTGCCATAATCAATGACAATGCAATTAGCGATCTTTGTCCGCCTGATAACTCAACTAAACTTTCCTTCCATAGGTTTCCCAGCTTAACTTTGACTTCTAAACCTTCAGTTACTTCCTTTCCTTCCAACGGTACCAGTTTTGCGAATGAATTGGGTAGTAAGTCAGAAAACACGCCCCCGAAATCTTCTGTCACTTTTTTCCAAGTTTTTATTAGGGTATCTTTCTTGTATTCGTTTAACTTTGCGATTGTTTCCTGTATCTTGATCTTGTCTTTTTCTATGGTTTTAATCATAGTTTTCAAAGCGAATTCTTTTTTTTCGACGTTCTCAATCATACTCATAATATTAGGGTTCACCTTTCTTCTCTTCTCCTGAAAGTTCTCCTGGAGATGGCGGACACGTTCCCTATATTGTTCCAAATTCAAACCCTCATTTTGTTGAACAATGCTGGTAACTATAGCTTCATCCTCAAGCCAATCATGAGAACTTGAAAGATCAGCAATCTTTTGCACAAGATTATCAGCAATGTTCTTGGACTTACCGGAATTACTTTCCAGAGTTTGCAATTCAAGTTCACATTTAGATCGTGATTCTGACTTTTGTCTAATAATTGCGTTGAGTTCCTTCAATTCTTCGTTCAGTTCAATAAGGCGACCCTTTTCCTCATTTAACTCCACCTTATTCTCTTGCAAAGATGTCTCGAGATCTTGCAAATCGTGCTGGACTTGAGTTTTTTCTGCTTCAAATGTTTTGACATTCTCTGAGAGTAATCGCATCGAATTTTGTCCTGTTGCAATTTCTGTTGTTAGTTGATCAGTGTCCAACTGTAGCGTTTGATAACGATCATAGCGGGACTCTGTCTCTTCTTCTAAATTCTTAATTTGACCCGCTAAATGGTCAATTTCCAGCTTTAGTTGTCTCAATTTTGAACCTTTATCACTGCTGAACTCTTTGATATCCTTCTGAATCATAATTATTTCCTTCTCATATCGGGTAACAGATGAAGTTTTACTTTTTATTTCATCTTGACACTCTTTTATCTCATTTACTATGCCCGTATCCCTCTTAATGAGCTGGTTTCCTTGATTATTCTCAGAGTTTCTCTGGGCTAATGTCAACCTGTGCATTGCCATATTCAAGCTATTCTGTAGAGCTTTGCTTTTCTGGAATAAATGCTCTTGTTCTTTAAGTTTTCCTTGAACTGAATCCAACTCTCTTTCCAAACCAAAAATTCTTTCTCTAGTCGCATTGTACTTTTGAATATCGACCAAAATGGAGTTCTTATTATTCCTACTACCTCCGGACAATGTGCCTTCAGGGTCATAGACGTCTCCATCTGAGGTAATGCTTCTGGTTCTAATTTGAGGATGGAATGTGACATTTTTTGCTGTTTGAGCATCTTTGCATATCAAGCTATTGCCGAAAATGAATTGCATTGCTCTGGATACTTCACTATTATACTCTATTAGGTTTAAAGCCAATTCAACTTTGTTGGGGGCAATTTGGGTCGCTACCCGAAGTACTTCTTCACTCAAAGTTCTCGCAGAAATTCTATTTAAAGGGATAATTGTTACACGTTTTCGGAGTCTTCCTTTCTCTAATAGATCCGATGCTATTTTTTCGTTCTCCACCACTACATTAAAAAGACGACCACCGGCACACACTTGCAAAGCGGTTGCGCTGTCATAATTCTTCTCCGGAAGTTTAAACAGCTGGGCAGCCACTCCTTTAACACCATTGCAATCAAAGGACTCGTAGGGTTTTGTATAGTTGAAGTCAATGTTAGCAACTTTTCTTTCCAAATACGTACGATCGTTGTTAAGACTATAAATCTCTTGTTTCATTGAATTCTCCGTTCTTGTTAATTCTTCTACAAGCTTGGAATCGTAGCCGAATTTAGAAAGCTCATTCGACAGAGCATCACATTCATTCTGGAAGTCCTTGACGCGTTGCAGATTGCTTTCGTTCTCCTTCTTAGCATCTTCAAGTTTCGGTTGATTGAGAGCGTGTTCTTTGCTAAGATGTTCGATTTTCATTTTTAATTTCTTTATTGAAATTTCTGCTTCGCTCCGTTGGTGTTTGGCGGAAGCCAACTGTTCATTATATCCACCATCAGTAGCACCTGTGGAAGATATACCAGTTTCTAATGTAGAGAAGAGTTCCTCCTTTGTTTTATGAGCCTCTTTGAGGTTTTCCAATTTATCATTTAGCTCCTTGTATTCTTTTTCAACCATTTTATAAGTATTTGACTTTTCGGAAAGCTCCAATTTGTCATCAGTAATTGAACCTTTCAAATTTTTGAGTTTTTTTTCCGTATCTTCGTAATTCTCTATGCATATTGCCAAAGCGGCTTTCCTTCTCGAAATTTCATTCAGTATTTTGCTCTCATTCTGTTCTAATTGGGCTAGTTTGCCGTCCTTATTCACTTCTCTTTGTTGTGTGGCCTTTGTCTCTTCCATATCTTCGTTTAAACTGGTAATTTCACCCGAAATCTTTGTTATCAGTTCTCTGAGTTCTTTTGAACGAGCATCAGACAGGGCAAGCGATTCCTTAAGACTTTTATTCTTGCGTACCATATAGTGATAGTCAAATGCATTCACTATCCTTTCCGTCTTCTCTAGATCCTTCTGCGTCTCCTGGAAATCTAAGAAATCTCTCTTCTCATTTCTTAGTTTTTCTAGCTTTGGCTCGATCTCTTCCTCTAGTAAGGACCTATTTTCTTGTAGTTTGGCCTCTTTCTTGGCCATTGTTCGTTCGGCTTTTTCTTTCCTATCTTCGAACATCTTGGTACCTGCCGCTTCTTCGATCAAAGACAAAATTTCAGCTGGCTTCATATTCAAAACTTTGGTAATCTTACCTTGCATAATAAGGAAATTGGGATTGTTGATATTTAGTTGCACTGATTGAAATAGCTGCAACACAGATTGCTGCGGCGCTCTATGGCCATTTATTAGATATTTGGAGGTTCCACCGAGTACAATTTGTCTAGTCACGGATATTTTAGGTGAGTTCGTGAAGCCTATTGGACAATTTGATTTATCTGAATTGTCAAATACTATGGTAACACTGGCCTTTGTAACCCCAGCTTGGCCTCTCTTATAAATTAAATCTTGTAATGACGATGCCCTCACAGTAGTCATAGATGAAATTCCGAGTACAAAGCATATTGCATCTAATATATTTGACTTACCAGAACCATTCAGGCCAGTAATTGCATTGAATTGTGGATCCCAATCCGAAATAACCGTCCTAGTTGCATATGATTTGAACCCATCTATGATCAATTCCTCTATCTTCATGCTGTAGCAATTGACAACAGTGAGTGGATATCACACGATATCGAACTTTCTGTCGCTCCGTCATCAGTTAAGTTGCATGCAACGATCACAGAACATCTTTGGCGCATATAACATGTTCACGATGCCTTGTAAACAGATACCGACCCATTTCGGCCGGGTAACAGTTGCGACGACTGTTGCTATTCAAGACGAAATGCCGATTCGAATCATCCTAGAATCCAGAATTAATACATATATAAGAATTACTGCAGTAGGACAAATAATGAGAAAGCCGGGAATTTAATTGATTCGATTAATTTAAAATTAAAAACCGTTTAGATACAAAATGACAATATGAGAAAACCATATCTATGTAATTTAATCTTGAGTCTTTTGAGAACCACGTAACAAACCAGTTCTTCTGGCAGCGATCAAACCAGCCTTTTGACCAGAAACAGCACCTCTAGAAATAGTGGAAGCCTTACCAATATGTTGATGGTTACCACCACCGTGAGGATGGTCAACAGGGTTCATGGCAACACCACGAGTCTTTGGCCAAGAGTTTCTCTTGACCTTGTACTTGTGGAAAGCACGACCAGCCTTCAACAATGGCTTGTCAACTCTACCACCACCAGCGACAACACCGACGACACCTCTGGCATCTGAAGAAATGACCTTCTTAGAACCGGAAGGTAATCTAACTCTTGTCTTGTTGTCATCTGGGTTGTGACCGATAATGATAACGTAGTTACCTGAGGCTCTTGCTAGAGCACCTCTGTCACCTGGTTTTTCTTCAACGTTAGAGACAATAGTACCTTCTGGAAGAGAACCCAATGGCAAAACGTTACCAACGTTCAAAGAAGCCTTCTTACCAGCGTAGATAAATTGACCGGTGTGTAGACCTTCGTTGGCGATGAAGATTTCTTCACGCAACTTGTATCTGTATGGATCACGGAAAACAACCTTAGCCAATGGAGCACCTCTACCAGCATCGTGAATGATTTGCTTCACAACACCACGAATGTAACCATGACGCTCAGCGTAATCCAAAGTTCTCAATTTGGCAGCACCTTGTCTTAATCTGGTGTGGGAAGTGAAGATAGAACCAGCACCCTTTCTTTGGTTACGAATAACTCTACCTGTTTAAAAGGAAATAATTTTAAAGTTAGTAAAAAGCTCCTGAGGTCTTTTTATTGGACTTGACGTTGAATGCATGGAAGCTCATCAGTAGGATTCTCTTTTTCTCTGTTCCGAAGGCGTAATCCTATGAATAGTGGTACTATATCATTACTCCGTTATGCCAAAGGTCTATCCATAAATCTAGCCCAGGTCAGCTGCTCATCTTCAAAAAGTGAATTCCTCCTCGTTCCTTTACTTCAACTTAGTATTCCTCTAATTCTTCAATAGAACATACCCATTGCTTCTTGATCTTGTGGTTTCTTGACGTACTAAGCAAATGTAAGGCAGGAAATTGTATAATTTGATTAATCTGTTTGATATTAATTTCAGCGACCTTGCAGAACTGAGCATTCCACTCAGAGGGTACTAGCCTGACCATGCTTCTGGAGTCTCAGTTGGGATGAGACGATCGATCGTCTAGGCGCCTGTCCGCCCAGCACAGGAGCTTCTGCCTCCTGTGGCCTGTCCAGCGGGAGAGCAGCTTAGAAGGGAATCTGGCGGCAGCAGGTACTGCTACCTTCCGGAGGGCCATGGTGAGCGTCAGAGTAGAAGATTATCCTGCCCATTTCCTCCGGGCTGCTGGCATACTGCCAGCGAGGGCCCGGAGGCCATCTAGAAAGGATGCTAGACTCTCGCAAAATTGTTGCAAAGAACGCGCGGGCTGAAAAGTAAAAAAGTGGCTTCTGAAAAATGAACGGATGTAAGATACAGATGCATGGGTTCTTTCCTAAGCGCAGTCCCAAAGTCAGCGGCATGTTCTTCAAATAGGTAATACATGACATGCAATAAAAATATATTAAATCTCTAGCTCAAAATGCACACTTTTTCTATAAAAATAACTAGAACAGATTGACGTGACTTTTTTAATCATTCTTCGGTTGCTGGTCAAGTTCCTCACTGGACTGTACTTTCTTTTCTTCATTTACAACTTCTGTTGCATGGGGCTTGGTTGATTCAGTTGGTTCAGATTGTTCAGATTGTTCAGTTGGTTCAGGTTGTTCAGGTTGTTCAGGTTGTTCAGGTTGTTCAGGTTGTTCAGGTTGTTCAGGTTGCTCAGGTTGTTCCGTTTGCTCTTCGTCTTCGAAAACAACAATATTGGTCTCTTCCAATTTTTTCTTGTCGGCTGCCATTTTTTTCATCTCATGGATCTTTTTCATGATTGCCGCCTTGACAATGATCTTCTTACCCAGAAGCTTCTTCTTGTTTGTTCTTTCCACGATTGTGGACATACTCTCTGGCGTCTTTAAACGTACCAAAGCAGCGATGAAATGACGCCTGAATCGCAAGTGTCTTGTTTTGGTTGGCCTTGTTCTAAAGATCCAAATCTCCTGAGGTTTGAATTCTTTGAAATGTTCACGTAGCTCAACATCGGTGCAACCTTTGGGCAAGTATCCGATGTAAACAGTGTCTTCGGAAAATTCGGGTTCTTCTTCTTCGCCCAACTCGGGAACATTACTGGCTTGATCTTCAGTACCCGCAGCATCTGTTTCGTCATTAGTCTCCTGCACTTCCACCTCATGCTGTACTGTAGTTTCCACTGCTACCGTTTCGGCGTTATCTTCTTCAGAATTGTGATCAACAGTAAATGCGGTGTTGTCTTCAAGCTTCCGATGTTTCTTGATATTTCTTAATTTAGCCAACGTCTTTGATCTGCTCATCTTCCTGGTGACGTGCTCTGGAGAGTAAGGCACATAAGGTTTAAACCTCAATTCTCTTCCCTTAAAATCTTTGCCATTCAAAGCGTCAATTGCTCTTTGGAGCAATTCACTTGTTTCAAACTCAGCATAGCCAATTCCCAAAGGTCTAACTTGATTGCTCCGAAAGCCGCGGATGGTTTGGCTTGGAATTAAAACAGACGTCACACCGTAATCCTTTAGGTACTCAGATAACTCTTCCTCAGTCGTCGAGAAGTTCAGATTTGAGATATACACCCTAGTTATCACAAGACTATCGGCACACATTACTGTTCAACGTTTAAGTCTTCTGGATCACTAGAAGAGTGAGTGCATTGAGTAAATTGTGGTATATAATAATTTTTATTTTTTGTTTTATATCTCAGTGTCAATCCAATTTACTGACGCGAGACGGACTTGCCACAAAAATGGGCGAATTCAATAATTAACTCCTCTTATTAAAGACATGTGAAAGAAGAGATGGGTTAATCAATCAGAAAGACTAAGTTAAATTTATAAACATTATGTAAATATGATATACATATAACAAATTAAAAAGTTTTCGAAAAAACTAATGAATGAATGATTTAACTTAAAATTTAAGCCTTAGCTTTACGCTCAGCGGCCAAAACTCTAGCAGTACCGTGCAGAGCATGTCTGTGGTTTCTTCTGAATTTTGGATCGACACCCTTCAAGGATGGGTACTTGTGGGTCTTAGGCTTCTTGATACCGTTTCTGTGAGCCTTTCTGGTTTGATTATGAGCGGTATGGTTCTTAGATTTAGCCATCTGAATATGTCTATGTTAGTAAAACTTGCTTCGATAAAGAATTTGGCGGGAGAAGAAAAGGTCACTGCCCTGAGTTGTATTACTTCAATGAGCAAGCATATGCTTCTGAAATTTGGTAATGTCTTTTTCCTGGGCTCCTTGCTGTGGGGACTTTATTTTGCATTTACACCCATTACTGATCATCACCTCATAAGATATAAATTGGTTTCTAACTTGGTTCCCAACTTGGTTCCTAACTTTGCCTGTATATTCTCTTGAACATTGTTAATGCGATACAACTCTCCTCTCTAATTCCATTTTAGTGATTATTTGACGTACTTTTTATTTCGATTGGTGTCACTTCAAGCTATAAAACCAAACTGTAATACGATGTAGCTCCTATAAACCGTTAATATGGGAGAACGTTTTGCAAAGTACTTACTAGCTTTCCCAAACCGTAGCTTCCAGTGAACAGTATCCGATTGCAGCGTTTCCCACAGCAGGTGTTAGCTGGCTAATTGAAAAAAAAGCTACGTCTCAGTGTACGAGATGTGTTTTCTCATAATGTACGAACATATTACGCCACTAGGTTCTTTAAAGATACTTGGGGCAAAAAAGAACGATACGTTAACAATGCTTTGTGGAGCAGAAAAAACTGGATTTTCGTGTACATTGTTAATGGTGCAAAGATGTGAGTAAGTTTTCTGCAACGTTACTTTGGTGTAGGGATGCAAGATGAAACTAACAGTCACAAATATATTTAGTGTCGCTCAACCTTTATTTTGGCGCTTGTAATAAAGTATTTTGGTCAAATAAATAATTTGAATGCAATTTATACTTCGATGTTCTGAAAGTTTTACCTCATTTACAGGGATTAGTCCAGTTATTATTATGAGGAGGAGAATCTTCACATATGTATATGCTTTAAAAGAATAAATAGAGATTTAACATAATAAGACTTGGAACCTCCAAGTTTGTTTGGTTCATGATAGTGAGTTTGCATCTGAGGCAATACTTCTATTTTTTGTGGTGATTATTCTTGTTTCCTCATGCACACGAAAATAATGTAAATTTTAGTTTTAAATATTTTAGTTTTCCAGTTGTTTGGTCTTGGCCGGTCCATGTGGCATGCATGGCTCACTTCAATTTGTTGAATAATCTTGGTGCTGCGCAGCTATCCAAATAGTGTTGTAGATGGAAGAACTCCTCTATACAGTCTTCTTTGTGATCTAAGTCTTCATAACCTGGCTGTTCTGAGGCTTTTTTAACTCTTTCACTGCATTCTTGTAGATGATGAACCAGTTCTTTACCTTCTGGTGTGTTTTGACATTCTTCCTTCAAAGTATCCAATTGGTCGGAAGCCTCTTCTTCGTCTTCGTCGTCTTCGTCTTCGTCGTCCTCATCATCGTCGTCACCATCTTCGTCATCACCCTCATCCTTGTCGTCCGCTTCGCCATCTTCGCTCTTAGAATCATCTCCCTACAATAAGTGATAAATTAATCCTAGTTGTTAGTAAAATAAAATTTCTTCAATGATACAGGCATCGCCATAACAGGGAACTGCACATACCTCTACATCATCTTCAGCTTTAGCAACTGTTGGTACGATAGTGTCCTTCAATTCCTCAAATAAACCTGTGATAGAACTAAACATTGTTATCTTCAATGAATGTTTTCAGTAAATAGACCAAAAAGTAACCCACTTTATTCAATTGGGCGGTACAACTACTATTATTTCTACTATCAGCTGAATAGCCATATAGGACTAGTTCAAATTGAATTATATCGGACTGTCAACAAGATTTGTTAGGAAGAAAATAGATTTCCTGCGATTTCATTGGTCGTTGTCGGTGATGTTCGACGAGTAATACACATGAATATCACGTGCCGTCATTGGTACCGAAGTACGCGCATGTGTATTGGAGTCGTATAGACTTTCGTTATTGTCTATATGTATCTTTAGATAGGTGTATAGACTTTTATGCTAATCCTGAGATATTGGTGAGTCGCTCGCCTCGAGTAATTGTCTAATGTAGCTGCAAGCCAACTCCACAGTTGTTGCTTTGGAAGGTATCGTTATCGATTCTTTTAGTCTTGGTGGTATCAACGAATCCAGATCGTTCAAAGCTGTATTCAGTCGATTTCTACGACCTTGCTCAGCGGCCTTATGCACTTCTTTTTTCAATACATCGCCGTCATCGCTACTCCCACCGCCATTAAGGGACGATGAGATGCTAACTTTACGTTTCGATCTGAGTGGCTTCGGTTGTGCTTCTGGGATTGGCATTGGCATTGTGGAAGATGTTGATAAGGACGAAGAAGGTGCCAACTCATCGATCTTGACTCTGCTACCATTTCTTGATAACGGTATAGATGGTCTTGGCTTGATAACTGGTGATTCTGTAGCTCGCAGAACTTGCGCCGTGTTATTACTGTTGTTACCGTTGTTGCTGTTATTATTACTATTATTATTATGATTATGATTATTATTGTTGTTGTTGTGGCTGTGTTCATTATTGTAACTTCTATTGCTGTCATTATTATTCATGCTATAATCAGTAGCGCCATTCTTCATTATTGCTAACTCTTGCGGACTCGTCGAATGATCACGTCTCGATGTGCTGATAGTATTTGAAGGCAAGATCACCTTTGGATAATTCATAAGCGTTGCTGGTGTCATTCTTGATTCTGGTGATGATGATAGAACGCCAGAGGATGAAGACTTCGGCGTTACGCCGTCACATGCATTTGTAATACCGTTGTTAACCTCGATACTGCTTTCAGGCAATTTGAAAATAAGGTCATCCCAAGAATTGCTACTCGGATTTGTGGTAATTGGCGAATTTTTTGAATGACGTTTTGACGAATTCGAAGTAGCAATCAAGTGAGGACTATTCTTGACAACTTTGGTAGTCGTGGAAGAAACTGATGATGAACTGGTCGAATTTGCCGAGGTTCTTCTTTTAGCGGATCTCGTAGGCTTTTTCCGGTTGGCGGCATTCAATGTTGACTCGGGCAATGCAAAATTGATCCTTTGGGCGTTATCGATAGCGGTTAGGGCAGGCGAGCTCAATGGGGAAAACTGGCTTGTGGCGCCGTGCTGTTTGGGTTTCCATTGCGTCGCTCTGCCATTCGCATAAGAGTAAACGGTGTCCGCTGTGCCACCACTACTGCCGTGGCTCTGGTTATGACCTTGGCTGTGACTATGGCTATGACTGCTGTGCACTTGGTTATGCTGGCCCAGAAACGGCGTGTTCATATGTGAGGTGGAGCCCGCCGGCATTATCATTGGGGACACCATAGGCGATACCACCAACTCCGGCCTTATGTGATGCGGTCTAATGACTGAGCTACCGGGAAGACTGTGAGAAACTGCCTTGTCCTTATCCAGGTCCAAGTCCATATTCAAATTCATATCGTGGTCGTCGCCGTGGTCCCCCACGTCATGCTGCGTGAACAGCGAATGCGAAAGATGGTCAAGGTCCACCTGCATGTTGGACGGTATCCACGTTGTTTCGGAATGAGAAGAAGGTAGGTCATCTTTCGCATGCATTTTGGCCCCCTGCTCCTGCTCGCTGCCATCGTCGTGGTGGTGATCGTTCAAAAAGTCGTCCACCTGGTCCAGAATGCTCCTCGAGGATTGTGGTATATCCATCATCTCGTCATGCTCAAGTTCATGTCCGTGTTCGCGCCTGTGTTCGTGTTCGTGTTCCCGTTCGTGTTCGTGTTCGTGCCCCTGCTCGCGGTGTTCATACTGCAGCGAAGAATTGTTCCCATCGTCAAAGATAGACTCTGATTCATCTTCGTGTACCATATCACTGGACGCGTAAAAACAAGTAGCGCTGCGAGTTCAGCGTATTTCCAATTCTTTGACGCTTCCTCTCAGATCTCTCTCCTGATATCGCTCCTGATATCGCTCCTGATATCGCTCCTGATATCTCTCCCGATGTCACTTCAGTTATCTCTCCTGATGCCTTTAGATAAACAAGATAAAGTATAATATTTCAAAACTAAGTAAAACGATCACAAAGGACAGAAGAAAAATGTGAAAAAAAATTTATACCAAATAGACAGATTGCAGGCCTCTCTCGTCGATACTATCCGACAGCCAATACTACGAACAATACCCAACGAAGTCTAACCTAAATTAAATAGAATCTGTCTAGATTACAGCGACGTTTTACGACAAGAATAGCGATGATCAATAAATGCATCTTTTATTTTTCAGGCATTCCGTTGATGCGGGAAACTCATCCGTCTGTGATATCCCTGCGCCTTAATACAATTAACCTGTAATTAATTAATGAAAAAGGGAAGAGTCTGCTGCACGTGGGGAGTTGCCAAGCGAGCTTTCTTGGGCTGCGCGCGGCTCTTGGCGGCGGTCTGTTGCCGCATGCGGACGACCAACGGCAAGAAAGTGTTACCCTCACTTTCGGCTGTTGATTCTGTCGATGTCGCGTTTCGAGATTACCAGCCCATTTTTCGTTGATTGACCTACACTGTTGATCTTTAACCCCCTCTGGCGTTTTCTGTGGTCGGCATGCCCTTGCTTCTTGATGGTCGTACCGATTCTTCTTTCTATGTCGTTCCTGTAGGTGGCGTCGATCTTTCTGAATTGTCCCTTCTGGATGCGCGATAGCACAACACCGCCGTCTTTGGCCTCTTGTTCGTGCTGGGCAATCTTCTTGAGATGCTTGCCGATCATGCCCTTTCTCACGTTGATGGGCATCTTCTCCAGCTTGTTCAGTTTTGCCTCGCGGCCGTTCGTGGCCGAGAGACCTTTCAGCCGCATCTCGAGGGCACGTGACCTTGCTTTGCCCATCACGCTGTCATCGCCGTACTCGGCGGAGTCGAAGGCGTGGAGGAGGTGGGACTCCTGCAGGAATCGCTGCAACTCGAGGTCGTTCTTGAGATTTTCGGCCTCCTCCTCGTCATCTTGCTGTTCCTGGTCGGCCTTTTCGTCCAAGAGGCCGGCTTGCGTTTGCTGCTGTCTCAGGGGCTTCCCCGTTCTCAGCTGTTTCACCTCCTGTTTGGTGGGCGGTACGTAGGTGTCGCTTGGCCCTCTGAACCTGATCACCCGAGGCGGGATCGCACGGGGGGCAGGTTCGTCTTCGCTGGGTCTGTGTGAGTGGCGGTCAAGAGCGTCAGCTTGATCCTCCGCCGCACTGATTTCGGCCTCTTCATCGCTTCCGCTTGTGCTCTCGTCTGTGTCTGTGCCTGTGTCTGTGTCTGCGTTTGCGGTTGTGCTCGTAATGCTATTTGGGTTGGTCTTTGTCTTGTCTTCATACCCGAGCGACTCCAACGAGCCAAACTGTTTCTCGAAGGCAATTCGTTGTAGCTCCATCATCTTGGAGTACTCATCCTGGTCCTCACCCATATCTGGTCTCACAGTAACACTCGTGCGCTGCCTTCGCCGTCACTTTACCTGTGCTCATCGCCTTTTTCTTCTCTCTGCAGCTCTTATAATTTTTCACATTTAAACATCACAGAATACGCTTCAAGCATTGGCGCATCCTACTACACATAATATGAACCACCTGGGCGCTCAGAACTGATAATGACCCGGTTTGTCGCTTGTATCGATCTACATAACGGGGAGGTCAAACAGATTGTAGGCGGAACATTGACTGATGACCGCAGTGCATCTTTAAAGACAAACTTTGTATCTGAGCACTCTTCCGAGTTCTATTCAAGACTGTACAAGCAGAACAATGTCATTGGCAGTCACGTAATCAAACTTGGCCCCAATAACGACGAAGCCGCTTTGAAAGCATTGAAGCAGGCGCCATTGTTTTTGCAGGTTGGCGGCGGTATTAATGACTCCAATTGCTTGCAATGGTTGAAATATGCTAGTAAGGTTATTGTGACAAGCTGGCTCTTTACTCAGGATGGTCAGTTTCAACTCCCAAAATTGATCAAGCTTTCCGAACTTTGTGGTAAAGATCGCATCGTGGTGGATTTGAGTTGCAGGAGGACAAGGGATAACAAATGGGTAGTCGCCATGAACAAATGGCAAAAACTAACGGACTTAGAACTAAACACAGAAACTTTTCAAATGCTGTGCAAATTTACAAACGAATTTCTGATACATGCAGCTGATGTAGAAGGCCTCTGTAATGGTATTGACGAAGATCTGGTCTCAAATCTATACAAATGGTCGCGTGATTTATCCCAGGATGTCAAGATAGTTTACGCTGGTGGCGCTAAGAGTGTGTCAGATTTAGCACTTGTGGACAAATTAAGTAACGGTAAAGTCGACCTGACGTACGGAAGCTCTTTGGATATATTCGGTGGCACCTTAGTCAAGTTTGAGGATTGCTGTAAGTGGAATGAAAGTCACTAAATGAAATAAAAAAAAATTTTTCAACATTTTCTATATTATACATACACTTTATTTTTTGTTTCGGTTCACCAAGATTCATCATAGCCATTACTGTTACCATTACTGTATGGGTTTTGATCCTGTGCGCCATTCATTATGGTATCACCATCATTCATACCCATAATTGTGCTTTCATTATTACCGGAAGCGAAATTAACCCTTTCTTGATCCATCTGCGTTAATGCAAGCAATATCGATGCAACTTTTTTTTGCAAAGTGTCGATACCTCTCAATACCACTTGATCTGTTGGGATAGAGCCAACATTCTCAACATTCATATAGAATGTATTGGCCTTTGCCTTAAAATCAAATGGATCACCTCTATTTGGAGGATCTTCATATTCACTGTTCTTGGACGGTGGCCATTCTTTCATGATATCCTGCTCGTACCAATAGTCTGTATGTTTCAACTTATTCCAAGGATCGTACTCGAATTCTATAGCGGCTGCAGGGCCCCATTTAGCATGTTCTTTGGCTACCCCCTTCTTGGCAATACATTTTAATGTCAGTTCTTGTCCTTTTCTTAATTTACAGATTAAAACCCCATTACCTTCTTTATCTTGTATGATAGGGTGTCCAATATTACGTCCCATTAAATTCGAAATGATGACTAAATCTTTTGCATAAATATTTGTCGTGCTCTCACTCTCTCCAATAGCTTGTAGAGTCAGCACGACGGAGCATTTGTCACAATGATCCTCACAGAAACAGTCACGGCAATATTCCAATTGATCAATATCTATGCTCTGCAATGGAATTAATCCCAGTCTGTGTGCAATAAATTCGTCTGCCAAAACAGTGGTATTTGCTTCCACTTCAACAGAGTCTATGGCCAGCGTGGGAATCTCAGCAATCATCACTCTTCGCAAGGAATTTGCGAGCGCCATATCAACGTTGGACAGAATGAAGTCGACATTATCATTGGTGGCTTCTCTAATCTTCACTTGCGGACCTTCTTCGCTCATCCCGATGGTCTATCAAAACTCTATGATAATTTGACCTGCTATCATTACATTAGTTATACCTTTTCAAATTGAATAACTTTTTCCAGCTTTCAGAAATCTTACAGAACCCAATCATTTCCAACGTTTGATATGTTTAAAATATATGATGAGAAGACTAGACAGACTCCCCGCGAAATTACAATATTCAAGATCAGGTAGAGGATCATTTGATGTTAATCCTGGTTGTCACTTCTATTGCTAGAGATTGATTCAAATCATGAATGTTACTTACCCGATACCTGACACGAGGTTCGAACAAACATTTAAGAGAGCACTAGTTAGAGAAGCAGAAAGAGAAAGAGCGTCACAATGGAGTAAGATGGGGCTTAAAGATCCAAAAGTTATTGCCAAACTTCAGGAGTTAAAACCGCCTTCGATTGATAAATTGGTTGTCTGTAAGGTAATTTTTAGGGATGTGTTTTTGATGCCCTTCGTACAGGGCATAGCTTGGACAACCGTTTTGATAGCTCTACGGCCTTGGTTAGGGCAGGTTGTCAAGCATGGTAGGAAAATGGGATCAGCAATATATCGGATGGTCTTAGGCACAGACCTGATTAAGAACCCAAAAAAGATATGACTCTGCACAACGGCATTTTGGTGGTCATTAATGGTGTATATATATACATTGAAGTTATATTATAGCCCTATTTACAAAATACGAAAAGACATGACAAGATATGCAGTTGTTTTTTCTTGGAAAAAACTATGTTTTTTTTTAAAATCAACTCACGTAAATTGTCTTGACCCCCCACGAACAAACTCCAAGATTTTCCATCCCTCCGTTTCATCGTCGTCAATTTGTTCGGGGTCTCTGGTGAACACCATAGCATAAGAGCTCATCATTATATTCGATTCATGACCAGCGGCAATTTCGCCAGTTTTAGCTTTTCTGTACAAATGAATTTCTTGAGCCCTGCAACCAACTACTAAGACTGGTATATCCTGAGGTGGCAGCATCTTTGCGCTGACAATGTCCACTCCCCTAATATCTAAAATACGGCCATCAGCGAATAGTTGCTGATCCCTGAAAGCTTTTTGTTGAGCGGAATAAACGTTAAATGGCGCCTCGCTGAACCACTTCTTCAGAATTTTCTGATCACCCTTCACATAGGCTTCTAATATTTCAGGTATGATATAGTTTCTCAAATGCTGAGTAAAATTTTCGTTACTAAATGTTGAATCCATTAATTTAAATTGACCAAAAACACGAGCAGATTCAGTTTCTGCAAAAAAGCCACCAATTTTACCAGTTATTTTTCTTAAGAACACAATCAATGGATTAGCACTTTCATCCCAAAGTAGGTTTTTCAGATGCTGGATAGAACGCCCAATAAATGTTTTTTCTCTGAAATCTTCAACTTTTTTACCAAATGACTCTTTCGCCTCAATATTGGTTGCTACAATGGCTGTTCCTGCATCCTCATTACTCTTGACTGCTCTGGCTCTTTTGCCAGACGCCAAATCACGTTCACGTTTCAACCTTCTTTGTTCTTTAGTTATGAATCCACCATAGCGGGAACTATCGCCATCGTCAATAACCTCAGAAACGTCTTTATAAATCTTTGTCTGTCTTACGGGCTCAAAACTCTCATCTAGTCTCTTAGCAGCAACGGTGGCCGCCTTTCTTGTATTTTTACCAATGTCCGATTCCCATGCCTTAGTAGCAATTGTTTCCATTGTTTCACCGGTTTTCTTCAAGGTCTTGCCGACAATGGTAGATCCCTTCTGAGCTCTCGCATATGCTTCTCTTGCTTTCTTGTATGCCTCGGATTCTCCAAGTCTTCCGGATGCATCTTGCAAAGTCTTGATGTTATCTTGCAGCTCCTGAGATTTCTTCCATTCTTTCTTAAAAGTATCACGAAATATATCGATGGGGGATCTTGATCCTTGCATAGCACGGGTTGAAGTTGAAAATAATGCCCGACTGGCACCCGGAGTGATGGACCCAACTATTAAACGGTTTGTCGTAATCATCGTAGTCTGTTTCGGTACTACTGTGTTGCTGTGCACCTTTACTACAGCGCCTATTACAAATTCAAAACGATAAAGTTAGAGATTTCAACCCTACTAGTCCTAGGAATCACAGCTCAAAAAACTGAACACACACTGTAATAATGCAAATATTTATCCAATTCTATGTTTTTATGCAAAATTATTTGTCTGACTGAACAAATTCAATTTTGAGCATGTTAAAAAAACGTGAAAATTTTGTATTATGTAGAACCATAGAAAAATGAGACCTCTCTAATAGAATTTGTTTGTAAATTAAGCTGGAGCTCTCTCAGAAATTGTCAGATATTATTTTACGGGATATTAGCTCCATATGTTGGGCTATAACATAACCTTTAGCGTATAATACAGCAGTCATAGCGGCTAGATGGTATAATTAAGCTCTCGTGTAATGTGATATGTTCCTCTTTCAGTTGATTTGAAGCTTAGATGGAACATTGAAGGGGAAGCGATGATCTGGATAACGGTCATCATACAGAAAGTAACGCATCTTTAAGATTTTCTGCCATAGATTCAGCGATTGCTGGGGGTATATATGTCCAGCAAAAGGCGAAAAATCAACGGTTTTCTGCCTATTGATAAGCTTGCTGGGGAACTCGGGCATACAACAAATTCTGTTGATGGCGGCACACATAAAACCCATCATGACCAGCAGGTACGTCGCGACCCAGGTGAATCGAAACGTTACAAGGAGTATAGGAGGGATCCGAAAGTTATAGAACATCTAAACCATATTTCTACGAAGGATTTTTTGCCCATAGTGGACCGATATGAGAACCAAACAATCGCTCAGCAAACCACAGATCTGGATGGTAATAATGTTCAAAATGGTTATAATTCCGAGATAGAAGGCGAGCAAATGTCCATACGGGAAGAGATAGACGATGAGGGATTCGAGGCTCTGGAGGGTACACCACCGATGAAAAGGCCTATGAAGAACAGTAACGGTCTTTTATCTTCTTCTCCCTTCGATATCTGGAATATTCACTCGAATCTCATTGTAACAAAGTTCAATCTTTCCGGTGAACTAAATACTATAGATGTTAGAAAAAAGATGGACGAAATGTCCCAGTGCCTTCTAAAGTTTACCAATGACGCTGGTGGGCCACGAATTGCATTTACGCATAAAAATTTTGATATTAAAAATGCACAAGTTGATTTCCGAAAAGATTGCGAATTTACTATTTTTGATAAAGATTATTCTTGCATGGGGATGGTTCTTAGGGAACCTAGGTTTATAGATATGGATAACAAGTCAAAGATTGGCAGAGTACAGACCAGACTTATCACCTGGGTCAATCATAACAATAGCCGAAGTAATAAAATTCACAAGATAAAAGATATTCTCTTGAATATCAAACAATTCAGAATACGGATCACCGAAAATAAGAAGTCATTGATCAAGATCCTGAATGACATAGCAATTCAAGATTACAAAAACAAAGCATTGGTATCTAACAATAGTGCCAATGAGACCATTGAAAAATTGCAAAGCAAAAGACGTTTTTGGGAAAAGGCAGAATTTCAATCCCTTGGTGTTCAAAACAGATTATCAAATTATAAGTCTTCGTCCACATCTTCCTCTTCATCAGGCCACAAGATACGAATACCAACTATATCTGATTCTCCAGAACATTCATCTCCTAGGAAGGTTCAAAATAAGACCATACCAAACATTAATCCGTTGAGCTTCTATTCAAGGCACCCCGCAGACGAGGCAGAAAATGATATTGGACAGACACCGGTATATTCGACTTTTCGAAAATCACCTAGGACAAGGTCTGAGACTCCAAAATTAGTTCAAAGCACCCTCTGGGACTTAGATGATGAACAAAAGCTTGAGATACCACAGAAACTTGAACCTAGCCTTTCGTATAAATTTTTGGATGGAACTAGTTATACAATCACAAATCAGGACTTCAAATGTCTCTATAATCATGATTGGATTAATGACAGTATACTGGACTTCTTCACTAAATTTTATGCGGAGAAATCAATCCAAAACTCAGTAATATCCAGGGAGGATATGCATTTAATGTCATCGTTCTTCTATACCAAGCTTGTCAGTGATCCAAATGACTACTATGGTAATGTTAAGAAATGGGTAACCAACAGTGATTTATTCAGGAAAAAATATGTTGTTGTACCCATAAATATGAATTTTCATTGGTTCGGCTGCATAATTACCAATTTGAATCTAGTGCTTGAGTTCTTCCATAATTCAGATGAAAATACCAATAAGATGGCCTGCAAAAAAGCTGAAAATTTAGATGAAGAGCATATTACTGAGGAGTGCAATGGCTCGGAGGCTTTACCAAGTTGCAGAAGTAAGGAGGGAGGAAAAGCGAGTATTATGGAAGACGAAGAAGTTACATTAAGTACACCAATAATTACTATTCTTACTTTCGATTCTCTAAGGCAGACACATACTCGTGAAATTGATCCTATAAAGGAATTTCTTATAGCTTATGCCAAAGACAAATATGATATAGATCTGGACAAAGCATTAATAAAGATGAAAACTTGCGCCGTGCCGCAACAACCAAACATGAGTGACTGTGGCGTCCATGTTATATTGAATAATATGAAATTTTTTGATAACCCTACAAAGACGATTGAAGTATGGAGATCAACCAAAACAAGAAGTAAATCATCTGGAAAAGTAGTCAATGAATATTTTGAAAAAAACAAGCGTGATACTGCTAGAAAGTTTCTGCGTCAGGTTATTTGGGATTTGCATAGTGAACAAGTCAAAGACATGGAAGCTAACGATAAACTCCCGAGAGCTGTAGTCGCCAGTAACAACCCAATTGAAGGTTGTGATGATGAAGAGGAAGGTGATATAGAAATTATTGAAAATATTGATGAATATAAGAAAGCGCTCCTTAAGGCGGAAAACTCTAAGATAGATCCGACTGAAACAAATTGCTCAATCAGACTACCTTCTGAGCCACCAAAAACTCCGCGCAAACATAAAACCTCAGCTACGCTCTCTGATAATGATCTATCAAAGTACCCCTTAGAGCGATCCAAATCCATTAGAAATCCATCGAGTGCTCAATCTGTTGAGGCTATGGCTGGAGATGCGCCTGATTCTAAATTATACAGTGTTGAAAAGTCACCGATTGAGAAGATTTCTATCGCATCTCCAAGAAATTTTTTAGAAAGCTCGCCGCTCAGGAAGCATAGTAGAGCGTCTGCGTCAGATTTAACATCTCCATATTTCGGTAATTCCTCCATGAAATCGAGAGCAGACACTTTCGAAGGAACTTTACCATCTCCGAAATTGCTTAGCTCGAGTGATCATTATTTAGAAGAAAACCGTCAAACTATATTACCCTCACAGACCGACACTCATCTTCTTACAAATCCTCACTATAAAAAAGAATATCAGGCAAAGATAAGTTATAATACACATGAGACGGCCAATCTTTCAACATCACGTCTTGACCACGAAAAATCCTTATCCGAAATTGAGCAAGATGACGATGTTAACCTAATCGGTAACTCCAATAATAAGAGCAGCTTGTCCAGGGTAAGAGAAGACCTAGAAAAAGAATTGAATGATACAATTGTTGACTTCAACGACGAGAAGAAGGAATTTGTTAATCACAGTAAATTGGAGTTGTCGAAAGGTCCTGAGGTAAATCCGAGGGATACTGCAGTCCCCGAGAGAATAGTGTTCGAACCCACTCAGACCTTATCACGCAATGAGGTGGAAACAATACATAGTGACGATGGTTCTTAATAAGGAGGAGAACCTCCAGCCCACACTTATCAACGAGGGAAAGGAAATTTTTCATAAGAGGTGATAGGCTTTTTGAATGCATGAATCGAAGGATTTAAAATTATAGTGATTTATATACATATATGCAGTAATAAAAGCGATTGAATAGTAAGTAGGCAATTAACTATCGGTAGTCGTAAAATTTTCAAGCGATCTGCCTTTTGCGTATACTTCATCTTTGACGTTCTGAGTGGCCTCGCCGAACCATTTCTTGACGAATATCACTAAATGAGATATAGCAAAACTGCCGAGGATGCAAGACACAGATAGATAGCACAAATGCTGCGGAATTGTCCACTTAACATTGTCATAATCAGAACTCAACCTGTAACGCCAAAGGAATACCAGTGGAGCCCAAAAGGCAGTATAATTGTCTTGGTGAATCATATGCTCTAAAGCAGAAAAAAATAACCACGATGCTATTATTGGTAGTGTTGTGTAGAGCGTGAAAGTCAACTTTCTAAGCGCTTCCTTTATCAGATATCGGAATAATACACCAAAAGGGCGGTTTCTGTTGGCGGCATAATGCAAACTTTGGGTATAGATGAAATGGAAACTGAGAAGAGTGAAACACACATTTGTTTGAAGAGAGTTTGGGTTCCAAAAACCATTGAAAACTCCTTTATATCCTTTAAAGGCATTGGTGGAGAAATAACCGTGTACGAAATACAACTGTTCCAGGTTCACAATGATAGCGAGACTGTTGATCCAGACCATAATGACCATAACTGTAATGAAAAGGGCAGCCTTTATTTCATCTCTGTTCAAAACCTTCCCAAGTATTGTAATCCAACTTTCGGCCCGATTAACGATAGGATTTTCAATTCGCCGATTCTGTGCATTTTGATCCTCAACTTCTTCGCCATTTATAGTTACAGGAATTATGTGTTCTTCCAGTCTAATCCTTGACATAGCACGCTGGTGGTATCTTTCTAATATGAAAGCTAAAATCATTGCACCAAAACAAACAAAGAATACGTCTAGCTGCTGAAAATTTGACTTCAACAGATTGACAAAACTCTCGCAAAATAGCTCATAGTTATCCTTAGTCGCTGATGAATATGTGAAAAAAACATTTCCCAGATATATAGGAATGAATGCTGGTAGAATTAGTATCGAGATGACCAAAGTGAAGGTAAACTGTGAGGCAATGGTCGTCATGAGAACTAGTAACGATGCAAAGAGCCATACAAAGACAAGTAACGAAATGTATCTCAAACGGAAATTTGGTGGCGCGTAGACGATGGTGTAGCCATCATATTCAGTATTTTGTTCATCCAGGTAACCAAATTCCCCTGCATTTCTTTTATTTCTCTCTTCGATTGCTTGCAAATCCAACGGTTTTAGCAATTTATTATCCTTGGTGACTGAAACAAACAAAGTTTGAACATATGTCCTAGAGATGATATCAGAAGAAGGGACCCGCATCAAGACGCCGTCAGGAACAAAATAGGCGTGAATTGATTTATTTTCCGCCAATAATTGAACAGCATGATTTGCTGTTTTCGGAGAAGTGTAGAGTTGAGGGTTGGACCACTGCGCTTTTCTTCTGGCGAAGAGCTTGTAAAACCAATTTCTGTACACGATGTAGCCCCTTTCAGTAGGGATGTCGTTATTCAACAAAAAAGAGGACAATCTCAGTTTCCGGGAAGAAACGTCGAATGCCCGAGTCCAGTATTTTCTGACATATAACTTCACACTAGGTGTAGATTCAATAACTTGCTTTGCAAGATAAAACGGCCATGGATAGATATAAAATTCCCATTTTGCGTTTGGTGAAGAGGGCACCAGCTTTCTCAAATCAAAAATTCCCACTTGACGATAGAATGTGTTTTGAGTGGTTAATAATTTAGATTTCATCAGTATTGGAAATAAAAATTTCGTGTGGAAGCCAAAGCCAATGATAATGAAAACAGCGTAGATAAACATTGACAAACACAGCCTTGAAATTTGAATGCTCATTGGATGGATCAAACTATCGTGCAGTATTTTGATATTGGGATCATCTGGAGATCTGATGAAAAATAGAACACCAGGGCGAATGATATGTTTTCTGATCATGCCAATATACCTGGCGAACCAATACATGTACAAAGTTCCAACAGCCCAATATATAAAGAAAATAGAAGGCGGCCAATCCTCACAAAGTCTTGGTGCCCAAAGAACCTGATCAGGTCTCAATAAGGGACAAAACAAAGAAAAATCTAACATTAATCCAGTTAGAACGGGAAAAGCAGCCAATTCGATGAAAAATAAAGTGAATACTTTAAAAGTACATTTAACAGCAAATAATATTTGGAAAATAAACCTTCTTGAACGGTTTTTCATTCCATTTTCGCGACTGAAGCCTTTGCAAATCAATTCAGATAAAATGTTGATTAAGGTTATCGTTGTGACATAGGATACGAAAGCTGGTATGCTTCTAAAAATGATCGATGATTTCATTGAATTTGTTGTGTATGCGCGATATATTTTAACTCCTTGTAAAATGATACTTTCCCTCACCATGTTATCAATCAGATATAGTTGAGGAGCTTTTTCGAGCAAGTATGAGTAAAACGATGGTAGACGAAGTAGGTGACCGAGCTGAAAGATTCCGCTAGATATCAGCTTGATTATGCCGATGTAACATCTTAACAAACCGAATCCAGCAAAAGTTGGCAAAAGATACGAAACTGATAAGTAGACTGCGATCAAAACTACAGCAACAATATAATATGCAATAACATTCATCAACTTTAGTTTCAAATTTATGATTATAGGTGCTTGTGGCATTTGTTCATTCACATCTTCTAACTCATCATTGATCTGTTCATCAACAATAATGGGCTCTGCAACTGGCATGGCAGCCGGTGCTGGTACTTCTACTGGGTCAGGAACAGCATCAGGAGCAACAAAAGCAGGTAGCTCCGCTTGCCTTTGATCTAATAAATGGTCAAACTCATTTTGTGCTCGGCGATTTCTCATTGCTTCAAATGGGCGCTGAATTTGAGCATCTAGATCCAATTCATCCTCTTCTTGGGAACCCTCACGGTCACTTTCCATTTCACCCTCTAATGGAGAATCAGAACCGGAATCAGAACTTGGTCTTGGATAGTCGTGAGCATCTGATTGTGATTCATCTGGGAGTTCATTGGTAGTATCTTCATCTGCTTCTTCCATTCGTTGGTCAGCCTGTTCCTCCTCATCGGTATCCTCATTATTCGTATCTTGCTGCTGCAAATTTCTTATTTCCTCTCTTCCTTTCATTATTTTCGCAACATTTTCAATTGTTTCGTCATCCATCATTGGAAATCTTTCCTTCAATTGTATCTTAATAAGTTCCTCTTTTGTATATTGAGGTCCGATCTTGTGAAATACCATCTTGCTGAAAACATTCTCTCTTACAATCATATCATATTGAAAGTAAAGACTAATATGCAAAATAACTACCATGAGAATTTGTAATATGGAGAATCGATAATTAAGCAAAACCTGAAATAACACATCGTTCAGGTCCATGGATTTTTCCTCGTGTCGGGAGTTAAATCCAAATATTATACTTCTCAAAAGATCGTTTGGGTAAGGTAACTCTTTGTCTAAAACAAAAGCGTAAATTCTACCAAAGAGATTCCATGTCAATGGGACACCGATAAGGAATAATATTCCCGCTAATACTATTGTGACAATTTCCTTAAGGCGCAAAATATGTGAGATGAGACTTCTCTTCAAGAGTAGCGACATTGGTATCCTGTCAGGCATGTTTTCAGCATATTTCGTCTTAAAATTAATGGGATAGTGACATATATCACAATGCACAACTGTACCCGATTTGCTTATGTCAATATTCTTGGAGGCTATCCATTCCATTAGACAAGACTCGTGAATATACTTGATTGACCCCTTACATTTGCAGGGATGGAACAAAGGGTTATCATCTGTGTACTCGCCCCTGCAAATACGACAGGTAGTACCGGAAGGTATCTCCTCAGTGACTTTCACGTCTTCTCCGGTAGCTATATTCGACTTTTCAGTCTTTGAATCCATTTTCTCACAATGTAACAGGGGGATAAAAAGTTATAACACCGCTTATAAACCAGATTGTATGGATTGTTAAAATATTTAATCTTCAAAGTTTGCCAAACTCTACCACCCGCAAACGTATGAGTTTGCCAGTTTTGAACTATGACAACAGGTTTGAATCGATTGTCATCGCCAGTTTCTGTTAATACGTTTTTTTGCAGATCGTACGAAGCGGACAAGTTCGATGGAAATCGTTGGAAAAAACCACAACGCTCGTTAACGGAAAAGGTGAAAACGACGTAAATTCGAGCGTCAGCAAATGAAGCACAAGATTAAAACGACCCTCACTCTAAATAAGAAAGCAAAGATAGTTTTCGCTTTTGAAAAACCATTGTCATTCCTTCACTAAGTAGCACCAGTATCCTTAGAAAGCTGAGAATGCAGGAGAAGGGGGAAACGAGCCAGCGAGAGCAATGACATAGAAGCAATGACATAGAAGCAATGAAGAGAACCAGCAAATAATAGCATTGGAGTGCCGCACAAGGCGAAACTAGAGCGAAACTAGTCTCCTGGGAGATGTTGATGGAGAGCTGCTAATTAAATAGTAAAAAGTCAAATCAGCCCTGTAGGGGGCTCGAACCCCTAACCTTGTGATTAAGAGTCACACGCGCTACCGATTGCGCCAACAAGGCTTAGTAATCTTTGGTAACACAGATTGTTTCTGTCGTACATACCCTGTCCCACTTCGGCGAAATGAGCGGGAACTTCTATCAGACAACTCTGACGGAACAACAATAATTGGAGTGTTGTAACTGGGACATAGTGGTTTTACAATTGAGAATTGAGAGTCAGTAAGATAAATGATAGTATTTATATTGGAAGAGGTTTTTCCTGACGGCTTCGTTGACACTTGGGTTAGTAGACATTGGTAATTAGCTGGTGGAGTATATAGGTCTATAAATCTTTAGATTAATCCTTGATTTTCTATAATATAAAATATACAAAAGATGTGGATTGAACAGAACAAATACCAGTTAAAAGTGTCGGTATTTATATGTCACAAGTTGCACCTATTGAATCGTCCAACGCTGTTATCAGTGGAAATTTTTCACTGATAATCATGCCATTTGTTCACTCATGATCATGCCATTTATTCTATCCCATAGAATCAATTGTACGGGTTATATTGGTGGCTGATGACCATAGAATGTATTGCAGTGACGATCCTGATCGTTATCGTCTCGCAGTAAATATCATTCGATTCTCTTCCACATCGAACGATAATTATCAGGACCATCACTGCGATACATTCTATGGCTTGAACTTATGATGAGATCATTAGTGAAAAATTTGCACTGATAACACTATTGGACGATTCAATAGGTACAATTTGTGACGTATAAATACCGGCACTTTTACCCGGTATTTGTTCTGTTCAATTCACATATTTTGTATATTTTATATTGTAGAAAATTAAGGATTAATCTAAGAATTTATAAACCTATATACTCCAGCTAATCAGTACTAATGTCGGCTAATCAAAGTGTCAACAACTCAAAGGATGAAACCCTCTTCCAATAAGAAAAACCTCTTACAATACGTTCAGTCCTAATCAAAAAGATTTGGCCCACTCCCAACTTTCCTCGAATCTACCAAATCAATAGCTAAAATTATGCTAGATTAACTCATGTTAATACATAGTCATAATGTTATCTGTCACAAAGGGCATATCATAAACACGTGACTGATTGATTTTACGACATTTTCACTCGATACCATCATCCTTGATCCGGCTCATTCTCTAACTGTATGAGCGGGCTTTTTCTAGACTTGTCCTTATCTAGTCGTGTTTAGTTGCATTGGTCTATTGCCGATGTCTCGGTGAGCCTGTTAACTCAAAGAAATGAAACTGCCTGATGCAATAAGTTAAATTCATGTTATATTTTGACGCACTTTATATGGAGCGCGCAATATATGTTTGTGGATTAAATCGCATTATTTTTAGCTGCCGGACAGCTTTTGGGCTCATAGCACTGATTGCAGTATTTGAGTGAATCTTCTGAAGATATAATCCAACACCGCCAATCAATATTTGCGCCCGTATTCTTGCCTCTCACAGTATTTTTGTGTTGCAATGTACATATTTCTACCTTACCATTCGTGGAACATTTCAGAGAAAGTCAGTCACCATGTGTTTATATTCTATGTTTTCTAAAAATGTAAAATATAGATCTTTTTTATCTTGTCTTGGCCAATTTAAAAAGGAAGTGTTCAAAATGAAACTAAACATAAAAAAAGGTATAATTGACACAATGACAAAAATAGTGCGAAATAATACCTTCTTGGCAGTGAATTGTAGCAAAGAGTCTACGTTTGAAACTATCCTTACGTGGTTCAAATCAACCAAAATGTATCTTATAAACATTATATATGCCAAAAGATTTCGAATATTCAAAATAAAGCAAATTACAGCTCTTGAGATACAATTGAACATGCAATGACCAATATAATTTTTATCACCATATTTTAATGATAGAACAATCCTATAGGAAAAAAAGTCCTTTTTATACAAGATACCCACGGTGCACGACCTGATTCAAAAAGTAATGGAGCGTTTTCCACAACGGCAAAAGGGTAAATCTTTGTTTCAAGAATAATACGGGATGACTTCACAAACCGTCTCCTGAATTACATAATTGGTCGTTCAGTAGAGTATTTCAGATTCGAACATCAATTCTGAGCCTTGTCCGCTGGAAGACTTTGCAGTGGATATCATGGACCTTTCATAAGCTCTAGGCAGCAAAAACACTATGAACACATGGTATTATGAGCACTCACTGTTCAAATGACATGTCATTCAGTTATTTTAAGATGGGGGTATATATGCCTTTATGTAGCTGTATTCATGCAGATGGGGATCTTTCGCTCACTCCGCTTTTTAAATTATTTATGTGTGAGAAGGCAAAAAGTAAACTCTTGAAGGTCCTTAGGATGGCTATTACACAGTCAAGTTAGCGGTTTAAGGATGCTTAGAAAACCTGCTACAACAGTACACTTGGGACAAGAGGATGTTGCGGATCTGATTGCAGAATTAGAGGAGGAGAAGCTGCAACTTAGAATTCAGTCACAAAAGAAGAATCTGATACGATCAGGTGCTACCGTGGTCGCCAGTGCGGAATCAGGTAAAGGTACAACTGAAGATATGGAGCCTGGAAGCAGTGAGGATGCATCTATTCAGATAAGTCCCTTGGATGGGAAAAGGCTACGACCTGATCAAGCGGATGAGGGACCTCCCACAGCAACATTGACGTGGTTAAACAGGCAAGTTCAAGGTCATGATCATGATCGTGATCGCTATTCAGAGGAAAATCCATTTTATAGAGATGGTGATGTATGATTTACTTAGTTCAGGCGTATATAAAGCTTGTTAATTCAATTTTTCGATATTAGAATGCGATTCTAACATTTGTTTTCTTTTCTGACGAATATCGACAAAATTTGGTGTATATGTGATGACACCATATGGGTCTCTTCCAATCAAATTGTTTACATTGTTCGCTTTACTCATGTCAATATCTTGTAAATATTGATTAAATTCCAGTAGCTTCCTTTCACCCTGCAAAGGATAGTAGGTAATCTTATTGAATGATAAGAATACACTCATAACGAACAAAACCAGTCCAATAATAGCTTCAAGTCTTATATCGATAGGAATGTGACGCAACATCGACGATGGGATCTCTTCTGATGTATTTTTTAGCAACTGGCGAAACTCATGACTTGAAAAACCAGAATGACTCAGGAGAACAATTGATATTCCTAGTAGAACCTTTGAGAGAAGACCCATCTTGATAATAATAGTGTAACAATGCGACAGTGCGGTTGTTCTTTTGTAACACCAACTACCACCGATTTTCAGGTGATGTGGATTTCGCGATATCATCTTAATACAAACTAATTCCACTTAGAAAAATATAAATATCAGCAAGTGATCAAGTCTACGTAGCAGTACATAAGATACCTATATTTCAGAATCTACAATATGATCATTCTGCAGCATGTCGATATCTGAGTACTCTTCATCCACTTGAGATGGTTCATAAGCTGCTATCGGCTTTTGAACCGAGGTTTGATTCTTGGGCTGCCTTTCATTTTTGTTTTCCTCATCAAAAAATGAGTTATCCATAATACTCATATACAGCGGGCCAAGTTTCTCTCTATTTAGTTTCATTCTTGAGGTTACTTCATCTTCCACCAATCCTAGCTTTGAAAGACCTTTCAACTTTAATGTGAATAATAAAAGTTGCTTCTCACTTTCATCACCGAAGACATCTTCTTTGATATCATTCAAATAAACTTCTTCTTCAGGCGACCTGTCGAGAGTGATATCTATTTCTTTTGCGACGAGACTTTCTAAGTACAGAAATACTTGCAAAGTTACAGTTTGGGTACCTTTCTGTAAATACGATGGGAATACTTCTTTAAATGCACGAGTCCAAGATCTAGCAAATTCAGGCAGACGTAATTCGATAACATTGACCGACACGACATTGTCAACAAAAGAATTGAGAAGTGACCATATAAGGAGGAATCTAGAAGGGGACATCTCTATGTTGCTGTGCAACTCAATTAAAACAGAATTCGCTACCCTTATGATTTTAGCTATAGATTGCAAAACCTCGAAAGGCACTTGCGGTACATTATCGAATGGAGTTGCCTTTTCGAATATCTCCGTCCACTTCTGGAGCTGCCAAGTAATAAGCAAAGTTAACAATTTAAAATTCATCAGTTGAATAGTATCCTGATCGTATTCATTGAAATGCAAAGGTATTTTAGAGACATGATTTACCAATAGCTTATTGAGCAATGCATTATCAAATTCAATGGGGTATACTCTACCTAAAAGAACAAGCTTGTTTATGAACATAGAGTAAAGGTTGTTTGTCGTTTCGTCAATGTTTTGTGATTTAATACCTGGATCCATGTATTCGTCCAAAAACTTACTTAATTGCATCTTAAGATGAGTTATTTGATTAAGCCATAATTCGTCCAACTCGCTTAGTTTCAAATTCTTAATGACTTCAACATTCTTGGAAAAAGCTTTCAGCTTTATGTCACTCTGTTCGGAACCAAGTCTCGTCTCTGCGAATGCTCTTACAATTTTTTTCACGATATTGACAATACTCTTTTCAAAGCCTGTATGAATCCAATCTTCATGGTTAAATAGATTGAAGATTCCCAAAATCGATGATAGAACAATGCTGGAATGAATTGGTAATTGTGTCAATAGTATCTCAAGTTGAGGGAGAACAACGTTTGCTACTTTAAATTTTGGCTGATTCTTCATATTAATACCACCGCAACATAAGCCATGCAAGGTAGTGATATATAATATGATATTATTGGTGCAATTGGGTAGCAATAGTTCCAAATGATTTTCCTCATTATCTACACTGTTTTCACCGTCTTTCTGTTGCAACTCTGGTTTCTCATATTCCCCTTTATAAGTAAGAAACTGGCAAAAATCTTGGAGTAGAGAGCTGAAGTAGGGATACAAAAATTCAGAAGCTTGAAAAAGCTTGTGAATTTTAGCTTCTGAGTCCAAGTTGGACGATTTCTCGAAGTTTAGCATTAAAGACTCATTCAGCAGTCTTGCAAACATGCCAATTCTGACAGCGCAAGTTGCTTTAATACCAAATATCCTCTCATGAGTTATTTCGTGGCTCTTGGTGTATTCTGCGCATCTCTCATCCACAACATTTGAAAAAAATTTGGCTAAAGCGGCCAGTAATCTTGAGCTCTTGCTATGAGAGGTTACCTTAACCTCATTATCATCTAAAATTAGACTTGTTATTCTCAAATTTTCAGACTCTTCCAAAAAGCCCAAAGAAACTACTTCAACAAGTACATTAACAGCATTAATTCTGACCTCCAGATTATCATCTTTTAGAGCAATCTCCAGAACTCTTTCTTTGAATCGTTCAAAAAATTGGCGAACCGCAGAGTTTTCCATAGATTTATTGTTATTTCTGGTGATAATTTGCGGCAAAACCTTGAGAACTTGTGCTCTAACTTCAAACGACAAGTCACTCAATAGCCATCCGAGATATTTCAAGAAAGTCACCTTTAGAAAATATTCAGGATAATTCTTAACCCAATTGGACAGATGTATCATGGACATGCATCTCAATGTACTGTCCACATCCTTAAATCGGTGAACAAAGCAAATTTTTATTATGTTATCAATTATGTTTTGTGTAACCATCTTGCTACTTTGAACCTCCTCAATCGCTGACTCCAATTTCTCTACGGTTTTGGGATTAGAGCGCTTTTTCCTTTCTTCCACAGCCAATTGCTTGGAAAGTTTTGATAAATAATTTTTCTCTAAATGTACAACATGTTCTGTCAGGAAGTCTTGAAATAAGTAAAGAGTCAATGTTGAAACATATCTCAGAGCTCTTATTTTACAAACGGATAGTGACGATAGCCATGTCAGCAAATCAAGCACTAAAGGGCTTGTTGATACCTGTCCATCATGTTCGGTAGATTCAGAGTACAGTAATTGAAGTTCATTGGCGGAATCCATTAATCTTGACATAAACTCTACAAAATTCTCATACAATGGTTGATACTTGGATCTTTTTTTACTGTTTTTGCTTATCAGCAAATGGAATTCATGAATATTTTGCTTTTGGAACATCAATTGGACTTCCCCTATGGTTTCATTTGAAGACTCATTACTACGAACGTCATGTTCCTCCACCCTAGCGACAGCTCCACAACAACAAAGCAGCGTATTGATAAACTCCTGTAAAAACTGATCTCGATTAGTCCTGTAGGTCTCCAGCCAGTCTCTCAATAATTCGTCTATAGAAACATCTTCTGAAGTGCTTAATATTTCAAAAAGCTCAGTTGGCTCAAACTCTTTATTGAGTTGTTCAAAAAGCTCCTTGTGCTTTTTTGATCCTACTCGCACTGCGGTCCTATCGGATGAATCATTAGAGACACTTTTCATCTTCTTACTCGTCCTGGCCGGGACCTTAGCGCGCTGTTTTCGCTTTTTATTTTGAGAGGATTCCTCATAATCTTCATCTTCATCATTTGCCTCCCCATCACTGGAGCTATCATTTTCATCATCTTGAATTACCTGAGCCGTCGTATCACCATCTGTTTGCACTTCTCTGATGCTTTCTTCTTCCACCTCTTTTTCTTGCGTAGATAGACTCTGTATCCTCCTTGACCTACGTACTTCTGACATCACTGAGGCATACGTTGTAATAGTGGTATAGTGTTGTTACAGCTGCATGCTTCGCACAACATCGCTTATATGCTTTATTGTTCGATTACGCGTTTCGATGTATTACAGAGCGCGTCACTCTCTGAATCATAAACAACGACCAAAAAAAACCAAGACATGTACAAATATCATACAAACCGTACGACTAACTTCAAATTTATTTAGCATTCTGCCCTATATCGGCAGGAATGTCACAGATAATGGATTGCCCGCACTCCATAAACTTCTGTCAAGGACGTAGACATCCAAACCGCTCCTTCTATAATACCCGCGGGGATGTACTTTATACAAACCAAACCTCACCATGTTTCGGCAAAAAATCAGAACGTAGCAATTATGATGGAGCCTGCCACCTGCTTAGAGCCCAACTACTGCGCATTTCAACTTGAACACCCTTGCAGCCTTTCTTCGAAAAAGACAACGAAAAACCAAAAACAACATATAATAAAAAATTAGAGCGACGAATCAACTATGCCAATAGGTTCTGGCTTTTTTGACAATAGACACCAGACCATTTAGAGGCCTCTGGTTAGTGCTAAATGAGACGTTTGAGTCATACTGGATCGTTTCGTCAAGATCTGACTCGCATGGTTCAAAATCTAGGTCCTCAATACTACTCAATTCTCCGTGAGAAGATATGTTTACATAATCATTGCTGCCGTTTGGATTGCTGGAAGAGGTACTAGTATCAATTCTCCCATGTTGAAATAGCTCAGGCGACATGTATTTTGCATCCATTACTTGGCTGGAATAACTCAACAACTGTTCCTGTTGTTCGTCTTCATCCCGCGTGCTACTACTAATAGTAACGTCATCTAAACCGTCGTAATCACCATAGTTCAGCACGTTGTTGATGAATCCCTGCTCATCTGTGAGCGTTTCAAAATAGGACAGAGTGATCCATTCGTTATCGTTAATCAAAAACTTGAAAAGGGCCTTCTCCCTGCCATTCAATCGGGGAATCTCAACTTTATAACCCTCCTTTTCATCATATTGAAGGATATAGTCCGAGTGTTGCCAATTGTCAAACTCCCCCGTGATTACTATTTTATCTGTGGGCGATGAGCAACTGCTGATCACGTCGCTCGGAATAACAAGTAGAATATGTGACATCTTTCTCAAATATCTGCTTCCGCTTACAATCAGCACCTATGCCAAGCTGTAGATATCGTTGCGCTCAGATTAAAACAGCAAGAGCTGAATATGAAGGTGGCATTAGAAAAAAAAAACGCGATCGGGTTTCACTTGCAGATTTCCCTTTCCTTGTGATTCGCGCTGAGGCCGATTCGATAAGGAACGGAAAAGTGAAAATATATAATGTGGGGCTTCAGTGCAAGCCAAGAATGGTAAGGTGAAGCTGTCTGGGAAGGGAATGCTTTTTTCAAAAGATTCAGCCAACTTCCATGTTGCCAAGTTGTATATTGCGGAGGCCATGCATGAAAAGTGACCTTCTTTCACTCAGAAATCGTAAACTTTTCCATATAGTTCGTTCTTTCACAACTGTAATAAACTTAATGGTCAAGCCAGGTACCGTGACTTCAAATTCCTTTACATGATCCCCGAAGGTTAGTGTACTTAACAGTCCTTTATAGCACTTAATATTGCGATTCAAGGGATGCGTATCTCAAAAACTATAGGATTGTAAATGCAATAAATGATTTTGGCTCTATAGAGATACACAACTCGTCGAAATGATGCTTGAAGTTCGACATGAACTCCGAGCCAGCATAAAATATCATAAAATCCATTAAGGATCAGCGTAAGCCTGTCATTATCCAATTTGATATAGAAAATGATGAAGGCACTAGTGTCTGCAGTAGGAAGGATGAGTTTTTTACATTTTGTTCATATAGACTGGATGGATTCCCCATTTCCAGACCTCTTCTTGTATATTGCTTCATTCACTTACGGCAAGTGATGCCATTAAAGCAAAACCAATGAAGATGAATATGAGCTGAAGCAGCCAGATCTTGAACTCTTTTGCTTGGTCTTTTGTAGTAGTCGACAACATTTGACGAACCACTCCCATGGTGACTAGGTATAGAAAGCCACCTGTAGTAAGCGGTAGTCTCAAGCTGGGCAATGTGGCAGTGAAGAGGGACAATTGAGGCCACAGGCTCCACCGGGTTTGGAGAGGTGCAGATATCTCGTTCAGAGCACATCCGATGGCAGTGCCAGTGAGAGAGCCAATTGAGTTTACTAGTTGTGACTTGAAGGCTTGGGCAAATGTAAAGCCGTTTGAGGTCAGAATAGCGAAATCTCCTAGCTGGTGGGGAATTTCATGGAACATGATGGCTATCGTTGTCGATACCCCGACTTGCTTAGAGCTATAGAAGGACGACGCCAGAGCAATACCGTCGGTAACATTATGAATAAATCCTGAAACAATATTCAGATAAACACAAACAGCTGACGAAGATTTAACAATGGGAGATTTTTCCTCCATCGCAGACTGTCGCCTGGGGGTCGAATTTTTCTTTCTCTGTCTTAACGTAGTATCATCGAGCCCTCCCAATTCATGGCCATATTGGCCACCGTCCTGATGATCATGAACGTGCTCAATGGAATGCTCGTGGGAATGTGAGTGGTTAGTGAAACTAATTTCGCTGTCCGCATTCAAAAAGACAATACTCATTGTCTTTTCCAAAACAAAAAAAGACATAAATCCACAGCATATTGCAGCACTCATTATCATGAACTGCTGGTGCGCTACCTCATGATCGTGAATGTCAATAGATGAGAATACTTCTGGTACTAAGTGCAAAAATATATCACCTAATAGTGTACCCATGGCAAATGAAACCAGCAAGTTCATTGATCCGGTCATGTTATGCTCGCTAGAAAGAGTCCTCATCCCAGGTATCCAGTATATTATCAGACAGGGCAAAAGCTGAATGACTACAGTTGCTAACAAAGAGTTGTATCTTGCATTAAATTGAAATAAGAAGTCTTGGCAAAAGCGAACGCACGTTACTAGCATCCCATGGTCATTCTGAGAGTAACTATGTTCGTGCGTGTGACCCAGTACCAGCGGAATCGAGCTGAGTAACAATATAGGATGCGCAATCATCTCCAAAATCTGCTATTTTCCTTCTTCAACATTGCGCATATACCTCTCGAAAGAATCTATTTTTTCGTAGACGAGGAAAATCCAAGCTTACGACGATCTATTTTATCTTCACATAAAAAAATTATATTACAATTACATTACAATGACCAAGGTTTATATACTTGAGGTTCGGTACGTGATAATGCTTCTACGTTTTGATTTGTTTTCTTTTGTAATTGGTCCTTGTTCTTTTCCTCTCTTTCTTCCTCTTCCACCAGTTTAATTCCGGAATCGACTTGTTCTGAGGCGAGCACTAATTTTTTGGATATATTCAACTTGACTAGGTCCGTATTGATTTCATTGACCTGTTTACTTAAAGACATCCTATCGTTCAATAGTTTCTCTGATTCTTCCACATATTTGACCTTTTCGTTTTGCAATGCAATCTCCAACTTATCTAGTTTTTCAAATTTTAAATCCATTTTTTTTACTGTCAAATTGACCAACTCTTGTGCAACAACTTGGGTCTCTTGTAGATATTTTTCGCAAATTTTTTTAGATGATTCAGGAATACTTTCGTCAAGAACCTGCTTGTGAAGCCCCGCCAAAAGAGCTTTTATGGCTGCATCAACAGCAGTTATAGTATCAAATCCTTGTTGGGTATCGCTGTCGTTAGCAGAAATTTTCTTTTTCAATTTTCCCACTATGTCATCGATATATTGATCCTCGATTGGTAAACTCAAGAACTTTTCAACACACTCCTCTATACTTTTCTGACCACCAACATGATCAACAATTTTTTCCCATTGGTCTTCATACATTTCGATACCCTCCATTAGCAATAACAATTCTTGGTCAGACCACTGTCTTTTTCCAGTATGAACTTCATTCTCCAGCCTTATAAAATCAGACGATTGAAAATTGGCACCGAAATGTCCCTCTTGAAAACAGCGAGATGATAAATTAGCATCTCTCGCACGTAAATTATGGTAATGCACTGAAACGGCCTCATTTCCAGAAGTATGACATATAAAAGTTTTCCGAATCTGCCTTGAATTCTTATCGCGCGATTGCAGAGCATTAAAATCTTGAGTTGAATCGTAAATGCTTTTCCTCAGAGACAGATTTACGGGAAATTGCTCTGGCTTCACGAATTTGTGTTGTTTGGCGGGTTCAGAGATTTGATGTTTGTCACCTGCCACTGAGCCAGATTCTTCCTCCTTCAGCTGCGTTGCATTTGCTTCATTATTTTGCTCCTCCGACCCATTGGATTCTAGTGTTTCTGACCCCTGAACCTGTTGAGCCTCCTGCAACTTCTCCGGTGCTGTGTCTTCATGTGTTGCAGATGTCTCCGGGCTATCTTGATTCTCATTTACTTCGACTTCTTCAGTCACAACCTGGGAAGGAACGAATGGTTTGAGGCCCTGAGGGGTGTCAAGAATAATTTGAAAATGACCTGTGAAACTGGGTCCGATAAGTGAAGGTTTAGATCTTGGATCGATTTGATAGTTTATTAGCCCCCATTTCTCTAAAAAGGCATGAATTTTAACGATAGATGCAACATCCATTGCAATATTTCTTCTCACTGCAGTCATGGTCAGATACTCATATGGGGATAGTCTGTAGGTATTAATCATAAAATTTCTGGCATCTTTGTAGGCTTTTGGTGTTTTAAAACGCGAAGAATCGTCAAAGAAATCTGGAATCGATCTCTTTTCAATCTCATGAACTTCAGAAAATTCGAACCAAGATGCAAAAGATGGAATTATAACTGGATGAGCCTGTTTAGCTAGAAATCTCAATGCCTTGTCTTCTAATTTCTGTGCTTGCTGTTCATAATTGATATTTGGGGTTTCAAGTTGTTGTAATTGTTGCTGTTGCAAATGAGGCAACAGTGGTGGTGCACTGCCATTCCCACCAGCTTCTGCCATTCCAGCATCAACACTAGCCGTTTGTTGCTCTTCCATATTCAATGCCAAACTATATTTAGCCTTTTATCAACTCTGTTCAAAGTTGTTTATTTATGATTGTCCTATCCAGCACGCTTATAACCTCGTCGAATTGACGAAATTTCTCAAATTGAAAAAGATGTGCCATTGCTTCAGTCACGTGAAAATTAATTCGAATAAGAGATCAGTTGCAAGTTTTAGAGGTCTAGAGCTGCCAATCAAGGCGTTAGTTGTATCCAAGTTTATAAGTACTCCGGGCCTATATTTAATTGAGAAGAAAGATCTACTCGGTACCTTTTCGGTTTGAATACTGGAATTTTTCAAAATACCCAAGAATACGACAACAATCTTGATATTGATAACGCCTAATAACAAGTTTAGGTCAGCCCAAAAGTTATCCTGGTATATGAAGTATTGTGATTGTAATGACTGTCAATACCAGAGTAAGAAAACTGCGAAATTCAAATGGCAGAATAAGTTATGGCGAAAAGGAGGAGTCTGATCTAGATTCTGATGTCAGTATAGACCAGGAGTCTAATGACGGCGATCCAACAGATAGCGTTTCCGATGGACAAGACATATGGTTGAAAGATGACGTAGGAAAAGCTGAAGATGTTGCCTTAGATTCAGATGGAGAAGATGTGAAGGAAGAAGATGAAAAATTGAACAAACTGTTAGAGCAATCGCGACTCCAGGTAGAACAAAAACGCCACGACGATGACACAAATGGCGAGGCCGACTATGGTGATGATGAAGAGATGGATTCAAAAAGTGTATCTCTCAAATTGAAGAAATTGGATGAATTCGTTACGCAGAGTAGAGTGTATTCCGGTGTTATCGCTGACACCCTTCTTGAAAGGTCCAAACAAAGACAAGAAGAAGTTCAAGCTCAGAGCCAGGCTGATAGAAAGCTTGATGAGCCACCGAAAAAGAGGAAGAAGACCAGATCGATAGTGGACTTTTTTAGACCTAAAACAAAAGAGGAAGCACCTCCTTCCGCTCTATTGGAAGATGCAATAATCGCTGAACAGCAACCTTCGCTTTTGAAAGATTGCGTACTCAAACCTTATCAATTGGATGGATTAAACTGGCTAATAACTTTATATGAAAATGGGCTGAATGGTATCTTAGCAGATGATATGGGGCTGGGAAAAACAATACAAAGTATAGCTCTGTTAGCGTTCATTTATGAGATGGATACCAAGGGTCCGTTTTTGGTTGCTGCTCCTCTCAGCACAATTGATAATTGGATGAACGAGTTTGCTAGATTTGCACCGGCCATACCAACATTAAAATATTATCATCAAGGTGGGGCCAAGCAAAGAACAAAAATGATGAACAAGTTTTTCAAAGAGACTAAAGGCACTGGAGTGATTATAACATCATATGAGATGATCATTAGAGATTCGAATGAGATAATGTCAAAACCATGGAAATTTTTAATTGTTGATGAAGGGCATAGACTCAAGAACATTAATTGTAAATTGATTCAAGAGTTGAAAAGAATTAATACAAGAAATAAACTACTCTTGACTGGTACACCACTGCAAAATAACCTGGCTGAGCTGTGGTCGTTGCTGAATTTTATTATGCCAGATATTTTCAGTGATTTTGAAATTTTCAATAAATGGTTCGATTTTAAGGACCTTGATTTACAAAATAATTCCGCCAAATTGAATAAGATGATCAATGATGAGCTAGAGAAAAATTTGATTTCAAATCTGCATACAATTTTGAAACCATTTCTCCTAAGGAGATTGAAAAAAGTAGTTTTAGTAGATATCTTGCCGCCAAAGAGGGAATATATCGTCAATTGTCCACTGACTCCGATACAAAGAAAGTTCTACAACATGGGGTTGACCGGTAACCTAAAAAAGACAATTTTCAAAGAAATGGTAAAATCTTTCTTCACCTTGAACAACGACTACATCGGTCAAGTTTCCAATAAGTCCATCAGAGAATTCATCACCTATAAACTGAATGAGTTTAACGGAGAAGTTGTAGGAGCACCACCACAAGACAATATTTTAGGAAAGATGGAAAAACTGTACCAGACCCACCTGCATAAAGAGTTGTGTAATATCAAACTGCAGAATATGATGATTCAATTGAGACAAATTGTTGACTCTACGTATCTGTTCTATTTCCCGTTTCTGCAACCTGAGGACCTGACCTTGGAACAGTTATTGAAAACGTCAGGTAAATTACAGATGTTACAGAAGTTGGTTATTCCATTGCGCGAACAAGGCCACAAAGTGCTGATTTTTTCACAGTTCGTTAGGATGCTTGATCTTATTGAAGACTGGTGCGATTTAAACTCTTTGGAAAGTTTAAGAATAGATGGATCCATAGACAACGAGTCCAGGAAACAGTCTATCAGCGAATTCAATTCCCCAGACAGCAATTGTGACGTATTCTTACTTTCAACTAGAGCTGCGGGCCTTGGCATCAATTTAGTTGGCGCAGACACTGTAGTTCTTTTCGATAGCGACTGGAACCCGCAAGTGGACCTCCAAGCCATGGACAGGTGCCATAGAATCGGCCAGGATAAACCCGTTATTGTCTATCGTTTCTGTTGCGATAATACGGTAGAGCACGTCATACTAACAAGAGCTGCCAACAAGAGGAGACTCGAAAAACTCGTCATACAAATGGGTCAATTCAGTACATTAAAAAAGCTTGCCTTGAACGAAGGTTCATTCTTGCAACAACGTAGCGGAACTGCCACAAGGACGAGCAATAAAGATCTGGTCCAGGAACTATCTCAGCTATTAGTAACCGATGAATCAAGTATCGGTTTCGCAAATCACGAAAATGGACCAGGAAAGCAAGACGCCGAGCCACTGACGCAACAGGAGCTTCAAGAATTGACAGACCGCTCCGCCAGTGCCTACGCTCCAGATCGGACGGTCGAGCTACCACATGTGTGTTTATTTGAGACTACAGCTGGAGAATTGTAGTGCATCATTCATCTACCAAAGACTTGAATCTGATTGTGACTCCATATAAGCCTTTTGTAAGCACTTTATCTCATGTTGAAACCCTTTGCGATCATGTCATCTATTACGAGAAACACTCTCCTTGCTTTGCGGCCCCTTTAGGTATCGAAGAAGGCATCAAGCGAGTCAGAGGAGAATAGGTGCATGCAAAGAGAGGCTTGTCGGACACACTAAGGAACACCTTTTAGGAATTAAATGGGTATAGAATAATCAATACGAAGAATATAGATCGGATTAGACGAGAAAATTCGTATTGTATCGGTAGTTTTTGCGTATTTGTTGGTGGTTTAGCAGAGAAAATATAATCTGTGAACATGCCATTAGCTGCTGATCAACAGGTCGAATATGATCTTTATAAGAAAGAAGTAGAGAGACAGAGTCCCACAGATGTGTTGCAGTTCTCCGCAAACTATTTTAATAAAAGATTGGAGCAGCAGCGGTATTTTACGAAACAACAGGAGTCGTTTGCTAGCTCGAGGGGCATAGCTTTGTTCTCGAAACCTTCAAGACACGAGAGCGTGGTGGCAGCCTCATCTAGTATTGGAGGCAAGGGAATTGAGGATAAAGATGTACAATTTAAGTTGCCTTTTGTCGATCAGGATCCTCATGCTCCAAGAGACGACCATGAGCATCTCTCAAGTCCCATAGGTACAAGTGAAATTGGAAGTGTTCCAGAAAGCGGCACTGCCTCCGATTCGAATAGCGAAGCGGGCTCAAATCTAGGTGCCGGCTTGTTTAAAGGCAATTTTAATGTAGGAAAGGAGGCCAGCGCTAGAGTCAAGTCTCCCTTGGATCCTCACAGTGGTCAACAGAGTTCCGATAAGAAAAATATTGTGAATCACCAGCCACTACCATTGAAGTTCAATGCTGAAAGGCGTACATCCGTAAGTGGTGAGACTTTCCAGCCAGATAATTTTGACGATTGGACACCAGAACACTTTTCTCAAAAGACACAAGATCAACTGAATAGACTGGCTAAGTCTATCGGTAAGAATTTCTTATTCAGTAAACTGGATCCTGACTCAAAGACTTTGGTGATCAATTCATTGGAGGAGAAAAAGATCAAAAAGGGCACAGAAGTGATCAGACAAGGCGACGAGGGAGATTATTTCTATGTTGTTGAGGAAGGTCATGTCGAATTTTTTGTGGACAATAAAATGATAAGTTCATCGGGCCCAGGTTCAAGTTTTGGTGAGCTGGCTTTAATGTACAATAGTCCAAGAGTCGCTACTGTAATGGCATCAACCGATTGTATATTATGGGCGCTTGATAGAATAACTTTTAGGAAAATATTATTGGGTAGCTCATTCAAGAAAAGATTAATGTATGATGAATTATTGAAAATCATACCAATCTTGAAATCTCTAACAACGTACGATCGTGCCAAACTAGCAGATGCATTAGATACTGAGTTTTATGAGCCTGGACAAGTTATTATCAAGGAAGGTGATGTTGGTGAGAACTTTTACCTAATTGAGTACGGTGAATGCGATGTCTCAAAAGAAGGTGAAGGCGTTGTCGCACATTTGAAAGCTCATGATTATTTTGGTGAAGTCGCTTTATTGAATGATTTACAACGTCAGGCCACTGTCACGGCAAAAACGAAAACTAAGGTAGCAACTTTAGGGAAAAGTGGATTTCAGAGGTTGCTTGGTCCAGTTGTTGACGTCTTGAAACTGAACGATCCAACTAAGAAACATCAAGAAGTAACTAAATAATGACGAGTGTTATTACATAATTTTAAAACGTATGCTACAATTTTTTCTCAGAATACATTCTGACTCTTCTTTAGTCTTAATTATGCAAAAGTTTTTGTTTGTATATGTCCTATAGTACTTCCATTTTTCATCTTCAAGACCTTTCCAAGCAACATTCTTTTGAGTTAATGGCCTCTTGATGTCTAATTCAAAACACGGGTTTACATATATATTTATATGTAACTATTTACCATGGTAAACCAGTGTAGAACTCTTTTTGGTTGTACATCCAAATTAAGGAAGTGGACGCAACAACTAATGGACCCATGAATCCTTTACCTAACTTACACGTACGGTAGATCAACAATTCGCAGCCAAAATGGCTAATTGCGATCAAATAGGAAATAAATGTTAATTGAAAGATGTGTGGTTCGTTCAAATAAAATGCACCATAAAATCTAATAACACATGAGACAAACGTCCATGTGCCAAAAGTTCTAGCACTCAATGGTGTTGTCTGAGATGGTTTGTTCTCGTAGACCCTACGTGTTAACTCTAAACCAGAAACGTAGGTTTGGATCGAGTTGAATACGGAGACTACCGAAATGAACAACAACCATTTTGGTAAATAACCTGGTGGCATTGTTGCCAATTTAGCTTGCGTAGCATCTAAAACTTGCTGAAATGATAACATAACAGATTGAGTTTATGAGCTTTCAAAGTGTGATAAGTTGGAGAACAATTGTTTTGAAGATGATCGATCTCACTAAATAAAGCAGCATATATCCTTCATCTCGTATAGAAGGTTATAAGAACGCCCTTCCGGGTAGCCCCAATTATACATTTAATTAAGCTGCAACACAATATATCATCGTTTGAAAGGCTGCAAATGGCTTCATGCCTCCTTTCAAATAGTATTTGGTCGCATTCACCTATTTAAATCATTCACTGGTATAACGAACTACTATTTATTCACTCTCAAATACAGGGGGATTCTTGTGTCAAATACTTACATAAGACCATGCAGAATACTGCCAAGAGTAGGTATAGAGACAACTGTCAAATAGTTCTTGCACTTGCTACCTGTTATTTACTTCTCTCCTTGTATTAGCGCCATATACAAGATTCCGGTATAAAAAAGGAGTGTCTGCCGACTTTACTTATAGCACGTAGAAAAAGAGTAAACCTCAACCGAAGGAAATGAGCTCCGAGGATTCATATGATGCCGCATTAGATCTACTACGTAGATTGGATCCAAGGAGATTGCAAGAACATTTGCAAAACCTAATTCAGCTCGACCCTTCACTTGCGGAGGATCTATTGTCTTCAGTAGATACACCCTTGACGGTGAAACGTGACCCAAAAGCTTCCCAAAGAGAATATCTGTGCTGCGATTATAATAGGGATATTGATTCACATAGATCACCATGGTCCAATGACTATTTCCCAGAACTTTCGGCCGAGGACCTCATGGAAAGCCCCTTTCCCTCAAAGGATCTAAGACAATTGGAAATATTGGCTAACGATTCATTTGACATCTACAGAGATCTGTATTACGAAGGTGGTATTTCAAGTGTGTATCTTTGGGAACTCGATGAAGATGATGCAGGAGACGACTTTGCTGGAGTGGTTCTCTTCAAAAATGGAGACACGAGTCTGAGCGCATGGGACAGTATCCATGTTTTGGAAGCCGTTCGTGAGGGCTCGAATGTCACATATCGTATCACTACAACAGTCATTCTTCACTTAGACAATGGCAAGCAAATGACATTGTCCGGTAATTTGACAAGGCAAACTGAGAAAGTAGTTCAGGTCCCTCCTGTTGCATCGACCTCATTAGAACAAGTGCACGTCGCCCATATTACCAATCTCGGCACAATCATCGAAGATGTGGAGTCCCAAATGAGATCGATGTTAGAATCGGTTTATTTCGAGAAGACAAGGGATATTTTCCATCATACCAGGAACAGCACTGGTACCACTGAAGAAATGAGCAAAGACGTTCACCAAGAGTTGATGAAGGGTTTGCAGAATTTATAGGTAGCCGTATAACATCAAAACCGTATCTGTCTATGTATATCCTCTTCTTATCCATGAATCATCGTGTCCGATGACCGTGTTCTTTGACGCTACTTTTTTCGACGTCTTAATTGTCTACATAGATCTTTTGGGCTAAGGCTTCTTGATGAGAAAGAAAAAATCTCTTGAACATTGGGACAAAGTTGATATCTGACGTACCTTATCTGTTAAGTGGCCTATTTCTTTAACACTTCTTTTGTGTGGTCGCCATTCACTGGACGAAACTGAGGAAGTTCGCGCAGATCTCTTGTCAGATACTAATTAAACAGATAGTTGCATCAATAACATGAAATGCAAAAAATGGTCTGAATCTCGTGTCTATACGAATGCTAATCAATTGAGAAGCCAGGACTATTGGGATTACGAAAATACAACCATTGAGTGGTCAACGAATAATAAGCGATATGAAATAGAAACAAAAGTTGGGAGAGGCAAATATTCAGAAGTTTTCCAAGGTGTGCAGTTGAGTACTAGAAGGAGTATTGTGATCAAGATGTTAAAGCCTGTCAAAAAGAAGAAGATCAAGCGTGAAATCAAGATCTTATCAAATTTATCGAACGAGAATGATCCTCCAACTTTGAAAGCCTTTGACAAAGACGTTTATTATACAAACAAGAAGGATGGAATGTCCGAGTTCAAGAGGGCTTACTTATACGATTTACCTCACAATGGACATGAGAATATAGTACAACTGCTTGATGTGGTAAGAGACCCCATTTCGAAGACACCTGCCTTGGTATTCGAGCATGTTAATAACGTCGATTTCCGTATACTATATCCAAAATTTTCGGATTACGATATGAGGTATTATACATTTGAGCTTCTAAAAGCATTAGACTACTGCCATTCAATGGGTATCATGCACAGGGACGTTAAACCCCATAATGTTATGATTGATCATAAACAGAGGAAATTAAGATTGATCGATTGGGGGCTTGCTGAATTTTATCATGCAAATATGGAATATAATGTTCGAGTTGCCTCAAGATTTTTCAAAGGTCCTGAATTACTAGTTGATTATAGAATGTATGACTATTCATTGGACATCTGGTCTTTTGGGACGATGCTTGCGTCTATGGTTTTCCAGAAAGAACCATTTTTTCATGGATCAAGCAATACAGATCAATTGGTTAAGATTGTTAGAGTTTTGGGTAGTGACGACTTTGAAAAATATTTGTCCAAATATGAAATAGTATTGCCTAGAGAGTTTCACGATATGGATCAGTATATTAGAAGGCCATGGCACAGATTTATAAACGATTCCAATAGACATTTGTGTGATAACGATGAAATTATAGATTTAATTGATAATCTACTAAGATATGATCATCAAGAAAGACTGACCGCGAGGGAGGCAATGGGACATCCATGGTTTGAGCCGGTCAGGAAAAACGAATTAAAAGTCGAGATAGCCGGTTCGGAAAAAAACTAAATGTATGATAGTAATATTTTGTTTTTGTCGCTGTTTTTGTTTCTTACCGTAGTATCAATCAATTTTTGACCAAGACGGCCAACGTGCCAGTCTAAACTCTGAGATCAAGCTCAGATTTCCTGCCGTTAGGAGGCTTGACTGAATATACAAGCGACGTTTTATCATTGTTTCTGAATGAATTGGATTTTTCTTCACGTAGTCATCCAGGGGAGACCAATTAATGTTATTAAACATTCTGAGAAGCTCACGTATTATTCCCTCTAATAGTTCTATTCGTATTTCGAGATCATTACTAAGCTCTCTCAACACGAATAATATGCTGTTAGTGTATTGGAAATCAAAACTCGTTTGCCGATCAAAATATTGCTTATTATAGGCGAGGTTGGTCTTAGCTAGTCTGCATGTATCTTTTGAGGATAGTTGATTTATCAAACAATGTGTCATACTCTCGATGATGAAGCAAATTTTGCCCACGACGAGGAAGAACTGTATTTCATAATTTGAATCATCACTTGATATAGTTTGCTCAATCTTCATGACATGCGAGTTCATGATATACACAATCGTTTTACAATGAAGCTTGCACATCCTTCTGGTACAACTTGAGTCAAAGAAAACCCCATCCTTTTTCACGTATTGCTGAACAATTTTTGAGTTTCTTTGCTTACAAAACAGCAGATCATTGGGGATAAACTTCATAAGCAGTGTATCTATTATCAACTTAATGCCGATTTTCGATGTTTCAGTTTGTAAGCAACAGAATGATGCCAAAAGTAACTGGAAACAGACAAATAGTCGCCGAAGGCTCTCTCGATCACCTAAATCTCCTTTCAAACTTATGATTACCATTATGTATCTGTAATTAGGTAAAAACCACCTATGGATGTCAGACAACTTGATATCATCACTAAAACTTTTCATAATTTCTAGATTTTCACCCAGCTTCTCATAGTTCAATGTATACTGATAGACGATATCGAGATGAGCTACAAGCGAGCGATTTAATTTGAGATTTGATAGTCTATCTGGAATTGGCAACTTGGTTATCTTCCTACCTTTTTGATCGCTTTTTCTTGTCAACAGTGCGGGATATCTGTGTTTAATTATAGCAAAGCACTTCAAAGAATGAATTAGTAAAAGAATCAGTGTTTCTATCTGGCAAATATACTTACTATGATCCAGTCAACCTCCGAACGTGCACTTTCCATTCTAGACGGTTCTTTATAGGCTGTTACCACTATTTCCTTTCGCTTGCTGTGAATATGTAATATTTAGCCGCTCAAAGAAATTATATACCGTTACACTAAAACAGCAAGATATACGCTTCAAGTCATAAAAAAAGCTGAAATATACAAAAGATGTATCATACTGATGAGAGATTTCCGTAATTCAAAAATGCATTCACAGTCTTACAATATCAATGCCAACGATCTTCTAACTTTACAACCAATCCGGAGTCATCGACTTCTTTAATCCCTGAGTCTATCATTAACATCTCCTCGATGATTTCCAAGGATTCGTCAGATCCCGAGCATTTCCTAAGATGGGCTTCAGAAAATCTTTTGAATTTGGTAACTAGTTTCTCGTAATATTCAAGTTTTTTTCTCATGGTTTTATTTTCTTTTGAAAGCAGATCAAAGTCTTTTTGTAGTTGTAACTGTGCAACTTTCTTTCTTTGCCTGCATTTAGATGCGGCCATTCTGTTCCGCTCCAAGAGCCTCGCTCTTTTCCACGCGTTTGTACCTGGCATGGGCTCAGAGATGCGATTTGTATGTGATGAAATAGATGACACGGAGCTTCTTTCTGATGAAGCAGAGTGGCGATCAAAAGTGATATTCTGCGAAGCTGGATCATTAGAAACATCATCTGCTTGTGAGTCGTTATCGCCACTTTTGTTTGCCCAGGCTGGTGTCGATGCCGCCCGCTGCATATCGCCTTGTGAATCACTCGTATCTATTGATGGTTTAGACATGGAGGCACCATTTGGACGTGATTGAACTTGTCCTTGTAAGCCCATAGCGCTACTAATACCGCCCTCGGACGGCTGCAGTTTTATTTGCTGTCGGACCAAATTTCGACCTAGATTAGACTGCTGTAGTTGAGTTGTATGCACTTGTTGATGGTCGAACCTCTGAGGTAATGGAGGAGGCTGGGTATTGTATAGATTTTCCAAAGTTTCTAAGTCCTCACTTAGTTGATTGATTTGACCATTTGATATGGAAATTCTTCTTCTCTTGAAGGGTTCGTCTATCGAGGTCAGAGAGCTTTGAAATATCGGTGGATTTGTCAGAGGCAAGTGATTTACATCTATGCCGAATGGCTGGAAGAAAGGCGACAGAGATTCATGAATCGAGGGGTCATTCATCGTGTGGGAGTTATTCAATGATATTGCCGTGAAATCAGTTTTCGCATTATTACCGTTGAACTCGGTATGATGACCAGCACCAGCACCACCTCCATTTACATTTGCATTTAAATTTACATTGGAATTGCCGTTGGGCATCCATTTATTCGTGTCCAAGTTCCCATTATCTGCCGAAGGTGGAAATTGTGCTCCACTGATGTCGTCCCCATAATAGGGTGGGATGCGTTGTATCTGGTATAATCGCTGTGATGTTTGTTGAGGCATGCCTGGACGAAACTCGTTAATTGAAATATCTGTGCTGGTCGTCAAGGGCGAAAGTACTTGCTCATTTGAACATAGATTACCCACACCACCAACGTTGCTTGCAGTGACCTCAGCCCCAGGAAAACCGGTTGTGCGTATGTGATGTAGCTCGTCTTCCATGCTTTTACCCCTCCTAAAAATTACAGTTGTCCAACTTCGATGGAATTTAATTTCAGCTATTCTTCTCTGCAGTAGCTTACGTCAACATCAAGTAAAATCTGAACTTTGCTGCAAGGACCAAAAATTATTGAAGTCACCATGATAAAATACTTCTCGCCCAGGGGGAAAATCTCAGAATTTCCGCTGTGAAAAAATAGTCGCTTTACAAAAGAAAAGGAAAGTGTCGCGGACATTTAAACCACCTCACTAGAGTAGAGTGCCAGACAATGCTGCAAGGACGCCGGACAAGGCAGATGCCGCACTCGTTCTGAAGCTTCCCAACGCGATGTGCGCCTTCCCTTGAATTTGCAGCTCACAATGTCTCTTACAACGGATGTCTGAAAAGCTCCACCGATGCATTCGAACTGGCGCATACGTCATGACGCTAGGCTGTATTATAAGGGTTTTTTCTGACATTCAAGGTCACAGCACGGCCTGCGTCGCTAAGGCTTGAAAGTACTCTTTGCCCACCTACCGTTCCATTAGAGAGTGCTGCCGATTTGTAGAAGACTTTTGATGAGTTTGCCCGTGTAAACTTCCTAATGCGGAAAAACCACAAAAGCGTAAATCTTCTTTGCATAGAAGTCAGATGCGATATAGAGCAACACAGTCATTTGAGCCTGTGATTATTGCTGGGTGACAGGACCACTTGAGTCGCCTATGCAATCATTGAGCGAGGAATATGAAAGCTGGCAGCTGTTTCATTAAGGAAATTCTGAACAAGCTGCCTGAAGACACGATAGTCGAAAATGAGAGGGGCATATCGGTATTTGGTATCCCCATGTTTTCGCCGAAACTGCTGATGTCTCGAGTGGACCCAACTCACTGGCAAATGGTTGATGCGGCGAACGCAATCTTCAAGAATATTGGGCAACGTTCGGTGCTTTCGCGAGGGGAGTTGTATCCATTGTCTAACTCTAGCAATAAAGAAGAAAAGTGGTTTGTCCTAATGGATTTCGAGGATACAGTGGATATGGATGATCAAGGATGGCTCTATAGCTGGAGGTTCAATTCAGGAAGGTGGAAGTCAAAGCACGGATTTGTTCGAAGACGTGTGTGGGTCAAAAAAGGTAACCAGATGACAAGCCGGCCTGCTCTTTCACCGGTAACGCCACCAACACTTTCACGCTCGCACTCTCGGTCGGCTTCGGAACTAGTGGGCTGCCACGTCGACTTGCTCGACGGGCTGCTTATAGAATTAAAACGGCAAAAATTGGACAGATTGAGGTTTGAATTATTAGATGAGTTACTAAAAGAGAATCAACTCGATAAAAGTGTGTTGAATGATCCAAAATTTGTTGAAAGATTAGCTATGTGCTTTGAATTTGGAACGTCAAAAGAAAAATTTTTACACCGTTGGCTCCCGAATGCCTTAAACTCGTGAAACAGACATGAAACAAGTTTTTTTATATAATGATATATATAGGCATGTACCACTCCAAGCTAGTATGGTTATTATTGTTTGGACTATCGCATCAGTGCATAATGAGACTGCTGACGGGTTTTTCTTTGCCTCAGCGGCTAGTCGCATGCATTTTCAATCCAATATTGTTATTATTTTTAACAAGTTTATTGCTGACAATTTGGTCTTTCTACTTGGGTATTGAATTGAGGTTAGATAATGAGAACCAGAATGGTTCAGCTACTACCTCTGTTTCTGTTTCTGTTACTGTTACAACGACCACCTATGCTACTGCCACTCCCAGCCTTGTTCATTCTTCTCCATACTATATCAATACAACTTCTCTGGCAAGTATAGCGCAAGAGTACGTCGACGAGAGAATATATGAAACCAACCATTTGGCTGCTGCATCCTACGATTTACAGACCTCTCAATGGCAAAACTCTTTAGATATATGGAACGCTTCTTTAGCAGATACTGTTAGTAACAAGCTCAAAAATTATCAGAGCTTACTAGAGTATAATGATACCATAAGTAAATTCCTTTACGAAAAATCTTTGCAAATAAATGAAACGTGGGATCTTTTTGGTGAAACTGCCTTGAGCACAGAAAACACTGTACAAGTATTTAACAATTTGACACTAGACTACTGGTTTGTTAGCACAATATTCTCAAATATATCACAAGACATACAGATACTTTCAGATTTTGAGTATAGTTCAAAAATTCCCACAATAAACTTTACATCCCCAAATCTGACACTGAACTTTTCGAAGACATTTGATGCACTTATAACCAATTTTACCAGTACAATGTCAGCATTACTTGTGACAGAAGAAGCTGCTGTAACAACTGTTAAACGTGATCTTAATACTCAAACAGTGGAAAATTCGCGCTTTAGAAGATGTCAGAAATTATCAATATTTTGTCTCATAACTTACATCTTGTTAGTAATGATTCTTTGCGTTTGTGAATGGCTAGTGTTTCGCCTTGAAAATTCAATATTCAATCTGCATATTACGAGGTTATTTGAGATGTCTGACGGAGAAGGTAGTAAAATAGTCACCGTGCAACAAAAGTCAAGACAGAGAATGAAAGAATTGTGCTACACGCTGACCAAACCTATCATGTACCAAATTGCGAACACAATCGGCGACAAGTGGAAAAATTCAGACGGTAGGTGGCATTCTCTGAGTTTTTTCATCTCTTGGATATCTTCTAACGGTAGGTACCTGTGGATTCTTTTATTTTACGAAATAATTCATTGGCAGATTACCACCTCATTAACAAACATAGAATCGTCATCCATAGAATCGTCATCCATAGAAAGAAATTATCGTCGTGACACGAACACTCAAGACACGACTAGTATATCATCTGTGCTGAGCGGCACTTATGAAATATGCACTGATTTCACCAATGCGGTAGATAAAGCTACAAATGAAACGTTAGTGACACACTTTGCAACATCGTTGAAGCAACAGATTAATAAGATCAACTCTCAAATGGTCAAGCTTTCCGAAAATTCAACAGTTGTTATTCCACCACAATGGAATAATTTGAGTTATTCCGACGCTTATACGTGCGAAAATATGGCTGTCAATGGCAACGAGTTCGGTTATAATATCAGTTCTGAAATAGTTAAGTCCGATTCTTCAAAAGCTATTTCGCATATTTTGTCCAAGCGAAACTCCTCGAACCAGGATTTTTCGTCTCCTGATCCTGCTTGGAATAAGCTTTATAGATGGGCTGTGCTGTCAACCATGATCCTGGTATTTGTCCATCTCATTATGGGCCTAGTGATATTCTGCAAGAATTTGAATTGAAGATCATCAGTAACGGTAAGGATCAAGGTTTCGATTTTTTTGACATCCGAAAAGAACTGAAAAATTTCACTAAAACTAACCAATCATAGGTGGTGCGTGGGTATTTTGCAGTTGTGAGTATAATTTTATACACATTTCTACCTATATCTGGTTCCTTTATAGCGTCAAAAGTACCTCTGGTATCAGTTGGACTCTCCATTTGAATTGATTCCGACACGGATAACCAATACTGAACTCAGTTCTGTCATCTAAAGGTCAGGTTTAGGCATACTTACATCGCTACAAGGAAAAGGTTAACTAAGTTATAAAAAGCCAAATATTGTTTTAAAAATAATTCACCTTGTAAATTAAAGAAGAGAGGGATGGCGCATCGTAAATTGCAGCAGGAGATCGATAGGGTGTTCAAAAAGATCAATGAAGGTCTGGAAATCTTTGATACATATTATGAAAGACATGAAAACTGCACAAACAACCCATCTCAGAAGGACAAGTTGGAGTCCGATCTGAAAAGAGAGGTAAAGAAACTCCAAAGACTACGGGAACAAATAAAGTCATGGCAGAGCTCTCCTGATATTAAAGACAAGGACTCTCTCCTGGATTACAGGAGGTCTGTAGAAATAGCGATGGAGAAGTATAAAGCGGTAGAAAAGGCATCAAAGGAAAAAGCATATTCTAACATAAGTTTAAAGAAATCTGATAATATGGATCCTCAGGAAAAGGAAAGAAGAGATATTTCCGAATTTCTATCAAACACCATTGATGAATTGGAAAGACAATACGAGAACCTGCAAGTCGATGTTGACAAGCTGATATTTTTGAATAAGAAAAAGAAAACTGCTTCTTTGGCAAATGAAGAAAAGAAAGATCACCTGAAAAACTTACAGATAAGGTATAGGTGGCATCAACAACAGATGGAACTTGCATTGCGACTCCTAGCTAATGAGGAACTAGACCCGGATCCCGTCAAAGAGATTCAAGAAGACATCAATTATTTTGTGGAATCAAATCAGGAACCGGATTTCGTAGAGGATGAAACGATTTATGATTCACTGGATTTGCAATCAAATGAAGCGATAGCGCACGAAGTAGCGCAATACTTCGCATCGCAGCAAGCTGAAGATAGCAGTGGAGATGATGATTCAGGTTCGAAAGAGGCCCTAAGGCTTTCCAAGAAAGAACAGAGGAGATTGGAAAGAGAGGCCAAAAAGGCCGCAAAGTTTGCAGCAAAAGCTCCTGAAGGAGATACTCAGGTAACGTTGATTCCATCTACTACAACGATAAGTGCTTCAAGCACGAAAGAACCAGAACCTCTAGAACTTCTGACAAGCCAATCCCCCTCTCCGGGACCACATACGGCTGATTCGTCAAGGATACTTTCCACGCCAAGCACTGTCCCAAATACGGCTAAGAGTCCGAAGGGTTCTACAGTAACTTTAAAACAAGGATTTTCTTCTGCAGCTAACTCGGCGGCAAACGATCTTCCTACAGGACACACACACATACATCAAACTTTGAGTGGTGTGACAACAACAAGCACCTTAAAACCTGCCACTGTGCCTGCAAGGCCTGCTGGTGAGCTCAAATGGGCTGTAGCGGCATCACAGGGCGTAGAAAAGGATAAAAAGTTGGTAAATACAAATTCAAGTGTGAACGTAGCAGCAGCAACTCTAGGTACCAATAGTTCTCCTGTCTTATCTGATGTAAGCAGTAGGGGTACCAGTGCCACTAATACTCCAAGGTTGCCTACCCCTTCTTTGGCTCAACATTTAGACAAAGCTTCAGGATTCGGAAACTCTAGTCCGTCCACATCGGTGACTGCCGCAGCAGTTTTGGCAGCAGGAGCTGCTGCAGTAAATATGAACAACAAGGCCATATTTAAAAACAACTCCGCATATCATCTATCCGATGCCTTGCATAATCAAAGCGAGCCTAGTTCTTTGAATAGCACACTGGGAATGCATAAGCAGATGGAAGATGCAGTTTCAAACGAAAATCAATTGAGCTTGGATGATTATGAATCTGATTGGACTGATGATGAGCTCGAAGAAGAACCCATGCCTGAACACTTGACTGAGGAAGAAATACAAACGCGAAGAGAGTCGACAGAACAATTTAGAAAAGAAGCCACCGAAGACTACGAAATGTTGCTACTGCCTAGTGGTATTCAAGAATTCATAATGGGTGTTGAACTGTTTAACAGAGGCTTAGAACCTCTTGATGGTAAAGTTGGTGGTTACAGACGATCTCGTGACGCTTGTATCATTCCAAGATTTGGTGACGTTCCATTGGGGGTAAACCCTCCGGCACCACTTGATGCATTCAGATCAACACAGCAATGGGATTCAACACGTTGTTCTTTACGCTCAGTCATCAGAAGTTCTAAGATTAGTAAAGTAGAAAAATATCAAGCTATACTCGAGCGATTTAGAGCGTTGGAGCTGTTTACATTATTTTACAATTACTATTTTGCAGTTACTCCTTTGGAACAACATATTGCATCTGTTATCTTAGCTGAAAGGAGCTGGAAAGTGTCCAACAACAGCACACTTTGGTTTCTGAAGCAGGGAGAAGCTAAATTTGCTAATGAGGTTTGCGAAGTAGCAGATTACAAAGTATTTAAATTGGATGACTGGTCAGTTGCTGACAAACTAAACTTCAAGCTAGACTACGCTGTCCTAAAAGAACCACCTATAATACCCGTTCTTGAACAAGGATCAGTCATGGAAACTGATGAATCAGACAGATTAAGTCATGGACAACAACTTCTTCAACAATTGAAACAGGGTAAAGTTGGCGCATCAGCTTAGATATTCTCCCTCCTTGTCGTTACTATCCAGTTTTTATCATATATTTCCTTGAACTAGACATCATATTTATCTTTGAAACCGTATGTCTCTGCTTTAGTTAGTATTTAAGATTAATGCAACATATTTTTTAATGAAAAAATAATCTTACCGTTTATCATTTATACACCTGAACATAAAATAACAATAGCTATAAATAAAAAGATTTCAATTTTGGACCTATGCAGCTATTTTTTCTTTCTTTATTCCCGCCTCTGATGGTTTCGATTTTTCAGCTATAGGATAACCACTCCTGTCGGTCAACGTGAATGGATCTTGACCTGATGCAATGTTACATTGATGCATCAATCTTTTTTCACCAGGAACAAACTGTCCAGTAACGGAGTGCCATACACCTCTGTTGAAGAAAATTGCCAAATCACCTGCTTCCCAATTATGAGCATAAACGTATTTGGGGGCAATTGCAGGCCTCATCATTTTGTGAACTGCTTTACGTGCATCTTCCAACTCCAAGACTGTGCCATCGGCGTATTTCAACTTATAGATACAGCAACCATGCACTTGTAAATGATGTTTTTTGGTGACAGGATTCGTCCACACCAAAGGTAGCTCTTTAATTTTGGACTCTTCCCAAGGTGGAAGTTCGTCTAGCGGCATTTCCTTGTTTTCAGACACCATTGTTAAGCCATCAGAAGTAGCTCTGGCTGGGGAAATAAAGATATAAGGATGAGGCGCATAGACAACAGATGCACCAAGTGCCTTTTCTTGATCCTCTGGTGATAGCAAATCAAAAGCGGTGGCACCAGACACAAAGGCTGTTGCACCCTGATTGACCTCCAGTTCATCGCCGTCATCATAAACAATTTTTTGCTTTTTCTCTGCTGGTGGCACATGAATACCCAACAGTGTCGTACAGACTGGTGGCGATAAGCCATACAAAGCTGAATCGATATGCCATCTGTAAAATCTGGTCATGTTCTTTTCATAGGCCTCTTCATCCGTCAATATATCCTTGTGAAAATCAAAATGAACAGGATGTCTCAAAGTAAAATCACCGAGACCCACATGCCCTGCTGCCCAGTCACCTTGTCCTAGAACTTGAACTTGTGGCTGGTCAGGAACCGAAGTACCATCTCTTCTTAAAACGGATTTGTCATGACGAAATTCTTTGCCATGACCATAAGCTTTGCCAATTGTGTCACATGTTGGATCGAATCTGGTTGTTAACTTCCATTGTGACTTCGGTGATAATTTCGCCATTCCTGGAATCACGAGTACCAAATGTTCATGTAAACCATTATATAGTGTTTTGAAGTCCTCCTCAGATAGCTCACTTGGGTCATTGCAACCCTCTGGTAAGTTAACCTTCGCTCCGATATGTGTTCCTTCTAATGGTGTCAAAACAACTGGCATTTTTTTTGTTTTGTTTATTATAAATTTTTGTTCTGTTTTTTCTTGGTTTGTGAGTATGTAACAGATGATTAACTTATTGTACACAGAGATCTGTTGTCCTTTATATACCAATTATACCTCTTTAGCCTGCTAGAATACCTTATTCATCAGTAGCAATGTAGTACCATCAGCATTTTCCCGAAATCTCCAATATGCTTTATGTATGACAATGATAGACAAATCTCCGGATCCTTTTTTTCTCTATCTTATCAGTATAAGCCTCTTATTCGACAGAATTATCAATTTCTTGATTCTTTTATGGCAAAAGCCGGAAAACCCGACAGGCCTCGGATAGCTCCGATCGGCTCTCCCGGAAGGTGTCAGTAAATCGGGGGAGAAGTGGGAATAAGCGAAAATTTTTGAATCAGAAATGAAAAGCGCGTTACGCAATGAACGAATTAAGTAGAATATAGATTTTCTAATACAAAGCAGCGGTTATGCCGCCGATGCTATAGTAATACATGCACATGCCATGATGAGTAGGCTCAATTATACTCCGGAAGAACCAAATTTGGAAGCCCAAGTTTCGTATTTTTCAAGTCCTTCTTGTGAGACAGACGGTTTAATGTAGTTCAGACTACTCCTGAAGTCGATTAGATTTATAGGCCTGATTAAATCTGTCGGTGTGGATAAAAGTTTGTCGCCTAATTCTCTCAGTGGGCCCATTGCTGCGTCTTTTGCCAAGGACGTCAAATCGCTGCCTGAAAATCCTTCTGTCAACCCCAAAAGCTCAATGAAATCTTCGTCCATCAGTGTGTGTTTTTGATATGACAAAAGTTTTTTCAGCTGTACACTTCTTGTTTCTGGTTCCGGTAACGGTATGTATTGTCTTCTCACAAACCTTCTTCTGGCTGCTTCATCTATCGACCACGGTAAATTTGTAGCAGCTAGCACTAATACTCTTTCATCGTCTTCTACTTGGGTATTTCCTGCTGCGGCACTCGACAGTGATGACCATTGAATGAGAAATTCATTTTTGATTCTACGGCTGGATTCATTTTCCCCCTCATTGTTTCTACTACCCATTATAGAATCGATTTCATCAACAAAAACGATAGAAGGTGACAGCTTTTTGGCTACTGCAAATAATGCACGCACCAATTTTTCACTTTCACCAAGATACTTAGAAGTTAAGCTCGATGCACTGATTGAAAAAAATGTTGAATGTGATTCTGTAGCAACGGCTCTCGCTAGCATTGTTTTACCCGTACCTGGGGGACCAAATAATAGCATCCCTCTAACGGGTTCTCTTAGGCCACGGAAAAGATCAGGTCTCAAGAATGGATAAACAACTGCCTCTTTCAGTGAGCTTTTGGCACTCTCTAATCCTGCGATGTCCTCCCAATGAACCTCATCACCATGGACAACTATTTCAGCAAAAATCTGTTTCGCTGCAGCCCTGTCCACACCTTGTAGGGAATCGATGATCTCATCTTCAAGAATTGCCTTTAATTCCTTCTCGTTAAGCTCTGGATCTTTTTGCGGGCCCTCTTTTAGTGATATTGTTTCAACAGTTGGTGTTGATACTTCTCTTATATTACCTGCTGAATTATTATTTGACGCGGTTGAGATGATTGAATTCATCGAGTTTGCCTTGCCATTTTTACTTACCTGGGCACCCTTTAAGGGAGTTGACTGACTGATGGCTTTTTTCCCCTTTGTCCCTAAAGGGTGATTTCCAGCACTAGGTTGCTGTTGAGGATTTTTCGAATGTGAATTCTGAACTGCCTGTGATGGCCTTTTCGAAGCTGTCTTCCTTGTTTGGTCAAAACCTGAAGCAATTGTCCTTTTCGTTTCTGTTTTAACGGCCTGAGTTCCTCTAATATTTGATTTAGCAGCATTTACTTTAGCTGGCGGTAATGGTGACACAGTCTTTTGCCTAACTGTTAATGCAGGAGTTGATTTCGTAGATTTCAATTGTGAGGCTGAAGTAGGTTTTGGAGCTGATTTTATCTTTCGTGAATTGACAATGACCGAAGAAGTAGTATTGTTCGATTTATACAGATTCAACGAGCTGCCATGCGAACTTTTGGTATCATCATCACCAGACTTGGACGGCCTTATCGTCGTGCTCGATGTTTGCTGTGCAAGGGATGGTGGTAGGGTTGTCGGAATAGGAGGTCTCCCTTTAACGATTTCTGATGGCGCAGGACCTGGTATTTCAGGAGCTTTGTGGGCAGGTAATTCTGGTTCCGAGACACTTAGTTTATGCACAGGCAGTAAAGGAGAAGAATTAATAGAAAAATTAGTTACATGCCTTTCCAGATCATTCACATCTTCGTCACTTGCAGATTCATCTAGTAAAGTACCATAATAATCTTCTACGTCAAATTCAAATTGATCCGACTTCGGACTGGTTAATGTATCTTGTACGTATCTTTCTTCTTCTTCAGAATCCTGAGTCAAATCTATGAGCTCAAGATCGTCATCGAAGCCATCAAAGCTATTTTTATCATCTGGTAGAGCTGTATTGGTTTTGACCAAGGGCTTGGATGGAGTGAAGTTTACCTTGTTATAACTTTGATCTTTTGGAGCTTTCGGGCGTAGATCATATGACGACGACTGGTTAAAATTTCTACTTGCTTTGAGCTTAGGGTCACGTAATGTAGTAACCATTTTCCTGGAAGAGCTAGGGAGACCCTTTCGGAACGTTGGTGGCTGTCTATAGGATAGCGGCTTTCGGTTTTCCGGTATAGTTCTGTTGTTCATTGATGAAGTCCTCGAACTTGAGCTGTTGCTCTTCTCTTGATCTTCCTCGTATAGCGCTTTAATCCTGTCCAGGTGATCGAGGCTCTTATTATACAGCTCTCGTAGTCCTGATTTTATATTAAGCTCTTCCCTGGTGTATGATTGTACATTAGGATACTCGTGTTCAATTAGCGTTAGTCGATACATTACATCTGTACTTAAAGCCTTCCATCCTTGCAAAGCACCTTTATAATTCTTTTGCTCCTCCAACTTTAGATAGAATATACTTTCATTGGCAATCTTTCCATATAACTCTGTCAGATCCGACAAAGGTTGCTGCGGTTTCTTCCGCAGCCTAGTGAACTTCGATAAAATGTGGTAGTTGCCTGAGCTTTCCATAAACTAAACGCACTCTCTTCGAGGTGCTGGAATTGATTTCTTACAAAAAGAATAATTTAAGCATTCTCAAAATGTTTCTAGAAATTCAATTTCATGTATTTATCTTCGCTTAAAATTATTTACAGGGATTGAGATCAGCCTCGCTCGACGCGAAGAAACATCATTTCCATGAAAGTGAAAGATAGATCAAAGACAGCATTTTGAGATGCAGGGACAACTGTGGTTTTTTTATTTCTCTATCTTGCTGAATCTATCTACATGAGGATATATAATGACCACAAGAATCCTGTAATTAGGGCACTAGCTTTTGAGATCCACCAAACATGTTGAACAGTGAAGGGGCACAGGCTAAAATTCCACTCCCAGAGACCACTTTTCCTGTTGAAGTGACCTGTAACAAGTCCCGTATTTCCATGGAATTCGCCCATCATTGCTTTGACCGTGATCTCTTGAATAGTTAAATCCTTCGATTCAGCTTTCTTGGAAGCTTTCCATTCCCCACTAGTAGAATTCTTATTATAAAATGTCTCGCAACCAACATGATCATGGCCAGTTAAAATCATTCCGGGTTTATCATTGTCAAAGATTAAATTAAGGACCCTATTGGAAACATCTTTGCTCAGATGATTCTGTGATCTCAGTAAGCCAGATTTATATGGTTCTGGTTCATAGACTTCTGGATAATAGCGAAACTCCGGCCCATCAGAACATAATCCCTCTTCTTTATAAAAAGGCACATGAGTTAACAATACGGTGCTACCTTTGAACCTTCTTTCAAAGAGCTGATATAGGAACTCCCACGTAACATCGATAAATTCATTTTGCAATCCTGGACCTTCTAACAATAGCGAGTCTAAAACAACGATTCTCCATGGATGATCCGTATCTGTATCATATTCTATCCAGTAGTTGTCTTTACCAAAGAGGTCATGAAACCTTGCCATATGTTGATAAGTAACATCGCCAGCATATCCAACATCGTGATTGCCTGTAATATTAATGAAGAGAAAATCCTCATTTTCTGGGTCCCAAGAGTATATGTTTTCGTGATGAAAACCTAGATCCCATGGCTTTTCTGTCGTCCGTATGTGATCTAGCTGTTTACCCCATGAGTCCCAATCAACTTCGTATTGGCCCGTCTGATCATGACGCTTAGCCCGGATATTCTCTAGCGTGGTGAGATTTCTACCGAAAATTCGTTTGACATAACGGGAAGTTCTGTTATAAAATTCTGAATCACCTATCCATTGAGAAGAAAAGAGATCACCCATGACAACTATGTGCGAAGGGTGTAGACGTTTTCTCATTGTTGATGCAATATGACCCAAGAAATAGTCATTTCCAAAAATATCTAACCGTGTAATGTAAGGAGTGTTTTCGAATGCGCCCTTTATCTGCGGATCTCCGAATGCTACTAAATGTATATCCTTTGGATCTTCGCTTTTGACATTTGTGTCATAATCTTCATGGATATCGAAAGCGAAAAATTGCTCTTTGACGTCTGTTAAGTAACGCTTGGTGAAGTATATGGTTTTTTCCCATTTGTTAAGTTGTTCCATCGCCGTCCCATCATTGTTCTGTGCACAATGCCATGAACATCTTGAAGGGTGAATCGAAGGATATGTGATCGTATACGTTGTGGTTATAATAGCCAGAAGGGTCCCAAACAATGCAACTTTCTGTATAGCTGATTTCTTAGTCATTATAGGCCTATTGCGTCAAACTTTTACCCCTATTTGGACCTTTGTTTGTTCAACGGAATTGGTAAAAGTGATACAGCCTCCATTACTTTAATTTGCCCGATGCCGCCGCGATGCTGAACATTCAGATGAAGCTTTATCTGTGTGAAAAGAAGAATGGTGAATACAATAAGTTAAAAAATACTGATAACTAGAGCAATGATTGCAGTTAAGGTTACAGACAGTAAATATTTGGCTTTATTAATTAGAAAGAATTCAAGAATTCAGAACATCTTTATTACTGAGCAGAGAAAGTCAACTTATATTCTTGACTTTTTTTTCTTTTTCTCCTTTTGTTGTTCACCAAGGATTAATTCCTCGAACACCCTTGCTTCTTCAGCTTCTTCTGGTGATCTTTTAGCTTTTGAGAACTTGTCAGCCATCAAGAGTAATCCCTTAGCTTTCAAGAGTCGCTCCTTTGTTGGCACAGTCTGATCATTTAAAATTTGATTGCACACTTCCTTTAGCTTGGACTCTAGCTCATACTTGGACATTGCCCACATGACACCTAAAGCTTTGCCGGCCATCATCGACTCGAATTTGGCTCTCTCATACTCCTCCATTTCATCTAAGTTTGTTTCATTCATTTGTTCCATAGCTTTGTACGCATCCATGCCTGTAGATAATAAGCTATAAACAGATTTGGCGGTTCTCGCATTATCACGAACACCGGTATAAAGTTTGGAAATACCATGCGTTTTCTTGGACAAAATAAAATTATTAGCTTTTGTCTTGTAACACTTTGCCAATGAATGTAGAAGTTCAAGGCCGAAACTTTCTAACTTCATTTCCTCTATCTCTTGATCTAATTTATTTATAAATTCGTCCAATCTATTGTCTTTTACAGCTAACATGTACGACTGTAACCTTTTTTCTAATTTTTTCGCCAACTCGTTCACCTGCGCTTTGATTTCCTCACGTCTTTTCTTCTCCATCTCATACATTTTTTCCTTCTGTGCCTTCGAAAGTTTTTTGTCTAGTTTAGGGTCCTTTCCAGAATCAGTTTTCGAGGTTAAATGGCCTGTACCAGAAATTTCGGTCGTTGTCGACTCAGTTTGAGCTTGCTCCACCTCTGAGTTAGCTTCATTTAGTCCTTCAAGCATAGTAAATTCGCCAATCCAATCTTTAAAGCCATCACCACCAAATATAGCGGTGAAATATTCAGAAGCATCCTCAAAGCCTTGTTGTGGAACCGCATCCTCTTTACCAAATTCATCATATCTTGACCTCAATGCAGGATCACTCAAAACCTGATAGGCTTCACCAACAGCTTGAAATTTACTGGCGGCTTCTGGATCATCAGGATGCTTGTCAGGATGTGTCAACATAGCCTTTTTACGATAGGCCTTCTTGACTTCCAACGCCGTAGCTGTTGGTTCAATACCAAGAACGTCATAGTACTCAGTGTCTTTGACCATTTCGAACAGCACAGACTGCTAAAGAACCACGGTCATCAACAATTATTTAGACGAACCTATATACTGTTTTTCTATAGGAGAAATTTCGTTCAGCCCATATCTGAGAAAATTTCACGTGACCATATCAGGAAAAATAGATCATAGACTACTATAATAAAATGTACCTAATACGCTCACATATGCATTCTTGTCCTACCTGTACACAATTGTATCAAACTCTTATTGTAAATTTATTTACTCGTTTCACGTATGCCGTATGGACTGAGCCCTCATCCTTGAAATAGTTCGCTGAGTCTTGAAGATAGAAAATTGAACGCCAGAGATGAATGGTTAAGGGACGACTTACTTAAATAAGTAGTCCAACGAGTCAGCACAGTCTCGAAATCACCGTTTTGTTTTATCAAATTGTAAAGTAGCGGCAGGTCTTTATGCAGAACCTGATCAAATCCTCTCAAAAACAAAAATATGCAAAATACTACAAGTGTTACGAATAACAGCCTTTTCAAAATGATCACCAAATTACAGATTAGACGCCATGATATATAGACAATAATTGCCGAAGTTAGTGTCAGGAAAATATTTGGATGTTCTTTGCTGAACTTAGCTACTAAAGGTATTGTGATTTGAATGATCCTAATGATTTTGGTCAAAAAGTACGCAATGTAGTGTTCCAACTGTTGTTCAGGATGCTCTTGGATGTCAACCATTTCTGGGGTAATATATTTTTATGAAGGATTGCCTCACTTACAACATACGTTTTTCATGTGTTGTTCTTAAAATCGAACAATGTATCCATGCGAAGACACCAAAAAAAGGCAAACCCTTGATGTTCAATACGAAAAAATAAAAGAATAAGGACAACAGTATCGGAATAGACTCTCACCAGCAGAGTTGTTAGCACTGTGGTTAATCGATACTATTAGTTAACAGATGCAGTATATAGGTTTACAAATTTCTTAATCGATCCTTACTTCTCTTCAACCTAAAATACAATCAAGAGTGAATTATACAGAATGGATATCAGGCAAAAGTACTGGTATTTATAAACCACTAGTAGACCCTATTGAATCGTACAAAACTGCTATTTATGCAGGTTTTGCAGCCCTGATTACACCGTTTGTTCAATCCCTTAAAATTTGTGGCACGGTTACCATTGACGTTTGATAAGCATAGGATACAGCGTAGAGAGGATCCTGATAGTTATCATCTAGCAATTATAAAAATTCGGAGCACTTCCACATCGAACCATTAATTGTTAGGGCTTACCCCACACAACTTAGTCGGCTATTCAGCATGTCATCCGCAAATGTCATATTGTATGTACTTATTGAAAGGTTCTAATAGTTAGATCATTTGATAAAAGCATTAAAGCATTTAGGTTATATTACACAATTCATATGCCGAGTTCGTGAGTTGTTAAATGTCCACGAACTGCCTCTCCCTCTTTATGACAAAACATAAACTCGGGAACAACATACGAAGTCTCCTTTATATATTCCAAAAATTGCACTACATCGAATCATAACAGTAAACGATATCGTGAGCAAAACTTTTTCATCATACGTGAAACTAGGAACGACAGCATCTCCTGAGCATGTGCCAAATGAAAATATCGCTTTGCACAACTACTGGAGACATGTCACCTGAATGGAGACGTCTCGCTGAACACCAATGACCGATATACTTTCATTATCAGTCAGGCTTGTAGTACGTTCATGTCATGATTTTATGACTCTTTCTCCTATATCTCAGTTCTAACAGTACTGCCCTTTATATTTACTGACTCTAAATTCTAACAAATTCCAACATGAGGAGGTCACTCTGATCATCAGAGAAATTACTATTCAAGGGAGCAGCATGAATTTGTATCAAGTTTCATGAGACCCATGAAAAGGCAAGAAAAAAATTCAGATTTTTTAATGGAAACAGAACTTATTATGGTTCTATAGTGTAGTGGTTATCACTTTCGGTTTTGATCCGAACAACCCCGGTTCGAATCCGGGTAGGACCTTCTTTTTTATCTATAATCATGTGTTACATATATCTCCTGGTCCACAGACCACACAACTTCTGTCTTTTTCGTACAGCTATCTCTTTGTCAGCACCAGCGGTGCCATCATATAACTTAGAATCTTATCTCCATCCTACTGCGTTCGCTCTCAAGATAATCCTCTTTCACGAAATCTTGATTCCTAAGCATTATTAATGAAAACTATCTTCTAATGCTGAATAATCTGTTCGTGCCTATATGACATAAGATCTGCTAAAAAAAAAGAGGGAAGAAGAAATATAAAAGGGCTGATACTTTTTTGTACAACATGGTCAACAACATCCAGAAGAACCATTAGATTTTACAGTACTGTTTGCCCTTTCTAAAATCTGACAAGAAAGACACGATGACTTCAACCTCCACCGCCAACTTTTTAAAGTCAATTGCTACGCGTCGTACGATATACGCATTGAAGCCAGAGCTGCCAACCAACGTTACCGTTGACGATGTGCAGTCAACCGTGCAAGCGATAATCAAGCACACACCTACATCCTTCAATTGCCAGCTAAACAGAGCTATTATCCTGACCGGTGAAGCCCACAGGAAGGTGTGGGATCAGGTCGTCAACGGTATGGATGACGGACCGGGCAGGACAAGACCGATCTCAGTTCGTGACGAAGCATACGGCTCTGTCATTTTCTTCACTGACGATATTACCACTGAAGAACTGCAAGCCAAGTTTCCGGCATGGGCAGCTGGCATGCCCCAATTTGCTGACCATTCCTCCGGTGCGGCCCAGATTAATACGTGGACTGCCTTCACCGAATTGGGACTAGGTGCCAATCTACAGCACTTCAACGGCTACGTTAAGGCTGCCCTCCCATCGGAAATCCCTACTGAATGGAGCATTCATGCTCAACTGGTGTTTGGACTACCGGCCGTTGGCGCTACTGAGAAGCAATTTAAAGAGAACACTGTGAAGATCTTCAAGTAGGGTATCGTGAGCATCTGCTTTATATATACAATTTTATAAAAATATCAAATATTCACTAGATTTCTCGATCTGCGGCGGAAATAGCTCTTTTCTTAAATGCGTGAAAGAAGGGTAACATACACAACGTATAATGTGATTATCCGCTTATGTAACGATGGTTGCGAGCCATAAAGGCCTGTTAGCAGCGGAAATGGTGAAGATTGAGAGGCAGAACGCAATATATATAAAGCGCTGCTAATTTTCCCGTCAACGGTATTTCAAAGTGGCAGATCACTGGTATTTGTGATTGCAAGGCTTCTCTTTATTTGGGTAGAAAATGTCCGCTGTTCCACCTACTAGACGTCAAGTGCTTCGTTTGTACAAGCACTTCATTAAGAATGCTAATCAGTATAATGACTACAATTTCAGGGAATACTTTCTGAGAAGAGCCAGAACTAGCTTCAAAGATAACAAGTCTGTGCAAGATCCATCTCATCTGCAGTCGCTATTTGTTGAGGGCCAGAAGGACTTGGGTGTTCTTAAGAGGCAATCTATCATATCCCAAATGTACACATTTGACAAATTGGTTGTGGAACCACTTCACAAACAGACCCTCAAGCCATAGGCGGAGTCCTTAAAATAGAAAAATACTGTTACGAAACGACACGAAACGATACGGTACGAGGCATCAAAAGAAAGGCGGCGAAGATGCTCATTTTGTTACACACAGTCACTTTTAATAATATATATAGGTGGACTACGTTCTTCGCTTCTTTCCGTATCCAACCCCAATTTAATCTATAATATTCAATATGTGAACATTCAACTTGTATAGATAATATGCGTCACATACTAGTGTATTTCTTGCAACTACAGCTTTTCTTTTCCTCGTCGTTTGGGTGAGTCCACTACGCTCGTCAGCTCACCTCATCGCATGAAAAAAAAAGTGAAATTTAATTTCGAATTTGGGCCATTATATAAGAGCTATACGCCCAATTTTCTGATTTGTTGATACCTTTGAGTAGTCTCACTAGCAAAAGATAGTAAGAATGAAGAGAAAGACTGCCCACTCGGAGCAACATACTTCGAAACAGCCTTTGTTGGAGCAGGAGAAGGTCAAGTCTCTTTTCAACGCAAAGCTGTGGGATGCTGATTATAGAAAGGGGCTGAAAGACGAGATATCAAATGCGAAACCTTATAATTGGGGGACTATACGTGACCTAGTAGATGACGAATTGCTGCGCGCAGTCCGTAAAGAGATAGAAACTGAGATTCATTTTACCAAGAAGGAAACCGACATTTACAAAGTAAATCAGAGTGGTGATTTAGCAAACCTTTCAGGTTTGGATTGGAATGATCTTTCGAGACTGCCTAACTTATTCAAGCTGCGTCAGATTCTTTACTCTGAAATCTATAGAGACTTCATCGCTTACGTCACTGGCTCAGGTAAACTTTCTGGACAAAAAGCCGACATGAGTATAAACACTTATACCAAGGGCTGCCATTTATTGACTCATGATGATGTTATCGGCTCAAGAAGAATTAGTTTCATTCTGTACTTGCCGGACCCTGACAGAACCTGGAAGTCTCACTATGGCGGTGGGTTGAGATTGTTTGATAGCATAGTACCAAATGTGCCATGTTCAGATTCATGTGCAAAGTTAGTTCCCCAATTTAATCAAATTGCATTTTTCAAAGTTCAGCCAGGGTTTTCCTTTCATGATGTAGAGGAGGTCAAGGTCGACAAACACAGATTGTCTATTCAGGGATGGTATCATATTCCGCAGTTTGGTGAAGACGGTCATGTTCCAGGAGAAGAGGAGAAATGGGTCCAAACGAATACCTCAACCTTGGCTCAATTGGAATCAAATGTCTTACAAGATTATGAATTTCCCAAATTCGAAAGGGATATTTTACCATATCATCAGGTCAAACATTTTGAAAAAGTTCTGGGGAAAGAGAACGAAACCGCAGAGTTATCAGGGCCAAATGATAACAGCAGCAAAGAGATAACACCAATAAGTGCTATCTCTGACGAAAAATTGTTAAGTAAGCAGGAATTAAAATATTTGACAAAATATATTTCAGAGGAATATTTAACTGTACATGGTATCGCAAAATTGCAAAAAGACTTTTTTGAAAACTCTTCGCTGCAGATTGAATCGTTCTTGAATGACGAGAAGTCAGGGTTTTTACAGAAATTGATCAAACAGAACGAATTGGAAAAGGAATGCCCTTACATGGCCAAAGATGTCCAAACGCCATGGAAAACAGCCATCCCCCCACATAAATGGAGATATCTATATGTAGATGGCAAATCTCATGAGAACTTTCAAACTGAGACCGATATCCTCGAAAATCTGAACCGCGAAGAGTTGCCCAATTTTGAACTGTTGAAGCAAACTTTGGACAAGTCTCAGAATGAAACTGAGATTGAGTTGATGGACCTGGTCGAGTTCTTTAAGAGCACTATATACAAAAAGTATTTGGCATTGATCACAGCATTGTGCCCACTGAGTGAACAAGTCTTGATAAGAAGATTCAGACCAGGAAAGGACTTCACTCTAGCGACGAAATGCCAATTAAACGAGATCTTGAAAAATGTGGAAGGGTTTGTCGATGCCGTTTTGGAAGGAACTCTGTGTTTGACACCATTTGATGGTTGGGAATCGGGTGAAGTTGGTGGTTACGAACTATATATGGCCGACAACGACGAGGAAGATAATGAAGAACAAGCAATTAAGAAGAGCCAACTTGACAAAGATGTCGAGGATGCCACAGTTTATCGTACTGACGATACTGGCGACTCAGTACTACTTAATTCATCTGCTAGCTGGAATACTTTCAACCTAGTTCTTAGGGATGAGAGCGTCCTTGAGTTTGTCAAATATGTGAGTTGGAGTGCAAAATCAAGCAGATGGGACATCAAAATGCAATGGGACGTCAAATCTTTAGAAGAAGACCCCGAAAACTGATGACACAATTAGTTTTTATGCTATTAATAGTTTGTATTGCGAACTAGATTAATAGTCGGTAAAATTTAAGTAACGATTGATAGAGTATGTAACAAAAAAAAAGAATCAGAATTTAAAGCGGACATTTAGCAAATGTTAGCACATTATTTTGCTTATTCGTCTTCGTGGTCCTTACCATCCTCTTCGACAGCATCGAAACTTTTGTTAGAGCTTGCAGGTTGATGTTCAAGGTTTGATACGAAATCTTCCAATAATTTCGAGGAGGCACTATGATAAGCTAGTTGAGCGCTTGCCAATTCTTGAATTTCCTTGGAGAAATCGGAAAGCGAAATAACACCCTGCATGACAACAGTTGCATCTTCGGTGGCCTGAGCAAATTGGTCTTCCAAAGTTTCCATTTGCACTCTCAACGAAGCTTCCTTTTCTGGTTTCGCTTGAGCTAAATTAGATCTAGAGACATCATATTGTAATCTCTTGTATTCAACATCTTTACGCACCTTTTGGGCTTTCTTTAAACCGTTTTCTAAACTTTCCCGCAATTGCTTGTTGAATTTTGTTTGAATTAAAGTATCTTGCTGTAATCTTGCCTGGGCAACTTTAGCCTGAACATCACTGTATTTCAAAAGTACAGATCCCAATTCTGCATCAGAATGATCGCCAACTTGGTTCAAATACTCACTAGAAATAAGAGACACTTTGCTTAACGCATAATTCAACGTTCTTGGATCCTTTACAGGGCCGGGGGTAATTAGGATGTTCTGAGCCTCTGTAGCAGAGGAGGCATGAGATAGTTCTTGAACCTTAGCGGTTACAATCTTAGAAAAATCGTTCACAGACTCGGTGACGTACTTTGGGTAATCATAAGATTCGTTTTCATAAACGCTGGTGATGTGCAAGAAGTGCTCATAAATCAATTTAATCGTATCAACCTTACGTTCCAATTCTAAATACTCTTGAGGCATTTGCGAGATATCTGTAACTTGCCCCAATTTCTCCTGTACGAAACGTTGCGTAGATTGCGCCAAAGATGGAATATCTCCAGAAATTTCCTGTGTTTTTTGGGAAACAACTGTGGATAGTTCCTGAAACCTTTTGTTCAAAGAATCAGTAAAATTGTTGAAAGTAGACATCGTGCAGAGTTGTAGCCTTTGGGAAGCCTGGTTCGTTAATCAGCGCCTGTTGAATGAACAGTTTTCTCAACTTATTACTCTTGGCTAATTAAGTCTTCGCTCCCTTTCATGTTGTCGCGAATTTTTCTATTTTGATAACAAAACAGATGAAACAACTAGATGCCGAAAAGCGATCTATTGCCAAAGGCACTCAGTAAGCAGCTAGAAGGGTTCTGCTGAAGGAGCTTAGCGCATACCCAATGAATTACAAGGCTCTGAAGGAGTTCGATAAAGTCCTTTAAATCACGTGAATATCACACCACAGAAATTTATTCAATCAGCAATTAAAGTGAGGTGATCGTGGCTGAACATTGAACCTCATTTGGTAATTCGTCTCTTATCATGTCATACCTCATTCTCATATGGAGTTTCGCCTTGGCACTGTGTTGGCTTTTCAACTTGGCGCCTTCGCAAAAAGGTACATAGGTGAACTTACGCGATGATGGAAAAACCACTAGAAGATGACCCTAAATTATTGGTTTCAAGCTGAGTACGGTAACTTTTCGTTAGCTTTATGTATCGTTACTTAACATGGAATAGTCGAAGTAAATTAGGGAAACGACTGCCGTCTTCCTGTTTCCGTTTTTTCCACGATATTAGCGTATGCAATCTCAAGAAACAAGATTTGCAGCGGCACTACAACGCTGGTCTGCATTCTAGTTCGAAGGTGTGTGTACATGAGAAGGGTGTGGGTGAGAAGGAGCTGTTGGATTTGGGATTCGAAAAACATTATAGGGTCAGATCGAATATTGAATTACTCATTCAGGATTATGCCAAAAAACCAATTCAACCAATTACGTTTGATTACATCACAAAGTACAAACCTCCTTTGAAAGACACCGAAGTGTATATGCTTGGTATCAAGACTGTCAATTTGTTGCTATCCTATACTTGCCGTCAGCTGAATGCAATACAGGAACTACCTTATATCGTGGTTTTGAATCCGAGTATTGAGATAAGCAACTCATTGTATCTCAGAACCTTGGAGACATTACTTTCAATTGAATATCCATATGGACTTCAAAATCGTTCTGCAATGAGTAAGATGTTAATGCAATTCTTGGATGAACATCAGGATACTCTGGTAACTTTATCTCGTGGGTTTCAGGAGGTGATGGAAATCTACCCAAAGGAATCTGTTTTCAGCTTCTTAAACCACCATTTGAGAGATAGGATTGCAATGAAATTATTAGCAAGACATTATCTGTCTTTACTAGATCAGTCAAAGAGGGGAGAACGAGGAAAGATGATTGGCGCGCTACATAAAAACCTAAAGATCTCAGATTTGATTCATCAAGTCTCTGAATATGTGAATGATCTCTGCTTTGTTAAATATGACCATACTGTACCCATATCCATTTTATCAGGTAATGATGTCACTTTCCCATGTATACCAACACATTTAGAATACGTTATTACGGAAGTTCTAAAAAATTCTAGCAGAGCACATATCGAAGGAAGTACTACGGATAATGATTTAACTGAAAAGCCTATAGAAATAACCATTGTACGTTGTGATAACGAATTGCAAATAAGAATACGCGACTTTGGCGGCGGAATCCCGCCTGATGTGGAGGATAAAATGTTCGACTATTCCTACAGTACAGTCGATGAAAAGAAAAAGGACACTGGCGCTGAAGCATACATGATCCCTGGAGAAGATGTTAATAACGTCTCGGGAATGGGTTTTGGTTTGCCAATGTGTAGAGCATATCTTGAAATGTGTAATGGTACACTGGATATTCAAAGTTTATGGGGTTGGGGTACAGATGTGTACATTAAAATATATGGTCCTCCTAAAGAAATGCTAGAGGAATAGAAAATGTCTAACTTAATTATATTTAGTATTTACAGATTTTGTACGTACGAATTTGCTTCACTACAGCTTTCCGCTCATCCTTATTGGCAAAAAAGAGACGTCTTTATGGGTTTTTGACAGAAGACCAATCGCTTGAGCTCTTCTTATGGCTTTTGATAGACGACGTTGATTCTTCGCAGAGAGACCAGTAACATCTCTATGTAATATTTTCCCCGTTGAGGACATAAACTGTGATAGTACTTCCGGACTTGTATAGAGATCTAATGGGTTGATTCCATATTTATCAAACATATCATTACTTGAATGCTTTGAAGAACCAAATTTTCTCTCTAGATGAATTCTTGCCAGCGAGAAATCAAATGGGTCGTACGTACTACTCCTTGCAAATTTTTTCATGAATCTTGGATCAACCCTCTTATTGCCTTCCACCGCCTTTGTGGTGGCTACATCAACTGCAGTTTTCATATTTGGCATTAATCTAACTTGCGAGATTCCTCTTATTGCTGTCCAGCTAATTGATCTAATTGATTTAATTTGAATGACCGGAAGCATTGTCTGATGCAGCATATTTATCTTCTAACAAACGGAAAAATTTCAATGCCTAGATGGAGCTTGTTTAAGTGTCAAACAGTAAGTCTACAATTTTGAATGTTCAGTTAATTTCAGTAAGGCTTTTTCATATGAGCTTCTCCATCAAAAATCATTTACAGAGTTAGTCATAATTGTATACGGCAAAGATAACGAAGAGCTATAGTCAAGCATAAGTGACAAGAAATGGCTAAATTGGAAGAAACGGGTTAGAAGTATATAGAACTTGAACTGGCGATTGCTATTAGTCAAGAAATTTCGGAAAAAATTCACTTTGATGGCGAAAAAAGATCTGGAATGAAATCTCGACAAGCTCAATTAAGAGCGGTCTATTTAGGATAAAGAAGATGATCTACAAGAAAGATCTACAACCTACCATACTCACATATTAGTCCATCACCTTTGCAGAATACATATATATTTGTATGAAATTGCGCATTGAGTTGGCTTTGTTGGGAAAAAAAGGCACTGCGGAACCCCGGCGGCTAATGATCCTGTTGTATCATCAAAACACAAAAAACCGTTCGAAAACGACCATGAGCCTCCGATACACATCTGAAGTACATAGAAGATCAAAAGAGCCTCGATATTGAGATTTTGAAGTGAGGTTATAAGCGATGCGGATTTACTCTTTGTTTAATTAAGGATTCTTATGTTTCCCCAATAGACTTCTGTATGATATTTTATCGGAACAGACAGTAATACTCACAGAGATCATCAAGACTAGATGTAGTGGTCTTTTAGCGGAAGAATGATGCCATACTTGCGTATTACTGCCATTTACATCTTATAGGTGTCTGGCCAGTTATTACCCGAGAAAGACACTATTAAAATATACGGGATTAGGCTTCAAGGTTTGCAACAGACTCACTTAACCTTTAAGCATCGGGAACCAGGTTTTATGGGCCTGTAGTGGAAACAGGCAGTATATTAGAGGTAGTAAGTGGGATGATATTAGATCTAATGCAATTTCTTTTTACTCGCGGTAGAAGCTTGCAACATGACGCATGAATTTCAGGTTGTAAATACGAAGGTACGGACAAGTTCTTCATGAATGTCAGGGATCAAAGCGTGACCTCACCAACTGCGCCTTTGACTATAAGTGGCTCTATCTATTACTTCATGTACAAGCTGGGTGACCGGCTTCAACTTACCTTTTTCGCGATTTCTACGAGCGCCGTTAAAGGCATCCATCCATATGAAGTAACAAAAATGGAAGTAATGCTGATCGGAAAACATTCCATGACTCGGTGAGTTTGAGAAAGAACTTGGCATGGGTAAAAGAAGAAATTCCTCTGAGGACAACCTTCAAGGAAATGCTGTCTCTAAAAAACGATACGGCTTGAGGAATAAGCAGGCGATCGACTACATTGCATTGAATGAAGGCGACGACAAGAAATTAAAACATATTCACCCGCATGTTGATGCTTTCCTAGCATGTTTCAAAAAATACGAGAATACCACAAACATACTCGAGTCAAGGATTTTTAATCAAGATTTTGCGACTTTGGATAGACCTGTCAAGATAGTAGACCCCGAAAATTCAGGAATGGCAGTTCCAAATCCAAGAGAGCTTGGGTTTGCTGAATATGACAGACCATTAAGTGTGGATGACATTACAAAGGTGCTCGGAGATGACTATCCGGTTGATGTAATGGACATTCAAACTCAGCAGAATGAAAGGTGGTCCATGTCTCGGTGGAATGAATATTTCACCAGAAGTTCACCGCAAGAAAGAGATCGTGTACGGAATGTTATATCTTTAGAGGTCTCGCATGTGGATGAACTGAAGATTGCGAGGCCGACAGGTGTTGAGGAAAATGATCTGGTCAATATTGTCTGGCCATTTAAGGGTAACGGGGACAATAAGCCGAAGGTAACGCGGTATATACTTATGTCGGCTGCCAATTCATATACCGATTTCCATTTGGATTTCGCTGGTACATCAGTTTATTACAACTTAATTTCAGGAAATAAAAAGTTCATATTATTTCCCCCAACCAAAAGCAATCTGCGAAAATATGCAGACTGGTGCTCTGACCCAAATCAGAATTTTATATTTCTAGGAGACATCTTAGAAGATGGCATAGCGATGGATTTGAAAGCTGGTGATCTCTTTATGATATCTTCCGGTTATATCCATGCTGTCTATACACCACGAGATTCTTTAATAATAGGTGGTAATTTCCTCACAGTGCGCGACATAGAAACACAATTAGAGGTAGTGGCTTTAGAGAGACTGACGAAAGTGCCGAAGCGTTTTACATTTCCTCAGTTCGATTCAGTTATGGGCAAATGCTGTGAATGGGTCCTTTCTCATTCACCTGATGAAAAGACAAAATTTGACGGCGTGGCCCCAACGATAACTAAAAAATCAGTAGATGCTCTGATGCAGTATATGGAGAAGCCTCAGACGAAGTATAAGCCAATCAGGTTCCCTTCAAAGAGAGTGATGATCAAGCAGTTGAAGTTGTTTCTCGATAAATGTTAGCCCATCCTTAATCGTATATAATTATATACCAAGCAGTTTGATTTGGATGGGAAGTGCGTGATGAGGTGATATTGAAGTTTAACGACAGCAGCATGTTCCTCAGCAGTAAAGGTCAATCGGTGCTTAGAGCCTGGATCGGAATCAGGCAATCAATATGTCACTGCTTGATTATCGTGTGCTCACTGCAATTCTTGCGGCCATTGGTACATCATTAATAGTCAGACTTGTCAGACAGAATGAAAAAAAACGTGAAGTATTGAAACCGGATGAATTTAGGGAGTTTCCACTTATCATCAAGACAGCCCTCAGCCACAACACTGCATTGTACAGATTTGGCTTGCCAAATTCGGATGACGTTCTGGGCCTGCCAATTGGTCAACATATCTCGATCAAGGCAGTCATAGATGGCAAGGAAGTTGTTAGATCATATACTCCGACCTCTTTGGACAGCGATGCACAGGGTCATTTTGAATTGTTGGTGAAGACATATGCGCTGGGTAATATCTCCAAATATATCGGTGAATTGAACATCGGGGACCAAATTCACGTTCGTGGTCCCAAGGGATTCTACCACTATTCGCCAAATATGTACAAACATATTGGCATGGTTGCAGGTGGAACAGGTATCTCTCCAATGTACCAAATCATCAAGGCCATTGCGTCTAATCCATCTGATAAGACTAAGATTTCACTCCTCTACGGTAATGTTACCGAGGAAGATATTTTGTTGAAAGCTGAGTTGGACAGTATTGTCGAATCAAGCCCTACTCAGTTCAACGTTCATTACTTGCTTGACAAGCCAGGTGAAGGATGGACTGGTGGCGTTGGTTACGTTACCAACGAGGTGATGGAGTCACATCTACCAAGTGGCACGGATAAAAACGTTCAACTTTTGGTTTGTGGACCGAGACCGATGGTTTCATCCGTTAAGAGGAACTCAATTTCGCTAGGCTTTGACAAGAGCAAGCCTGTGTCTAAAATGGGCGACCAAGTGTTCATCTTTTAATGACAATATTTTTCCTCCTGCGTAAAATAATTTTATTATGATCATTTTCTATTTCATGAATTTATATCTATATACAATTAAGAAATGATCAAAGACATTCTGTTTTTGCTTCTAGTTTTTTTAAGCTGCTAAAGATCTAATTTTTTTATCTGCTCCAAACGTTCATTAATAGCGTGCTCGAAACTGATCTCTAAACCTTTAGCTTCAAGCAATTTAGCATGAATAGATTTCAGAGCTTTAATGGAATCAGCTTCTTCGATAACACAAGATATATTAATCTCGTTAGCACCTTGCGAGATCATTTCAATGTTAATACCATTCTCAGCTAAAGTAGCAAACATTGAACCAGCGATGCCAATATATTGTTTCATTTGCTTACCGACAAGAGATACGATAGACATTTTTTTGATAAGATCAACTTTTCCTAATGGCTTCAGCTTTTCGACGGCGAGTCTCAGACTTTTCAAAGCATCGGAATCTGGAATAGGTAAAGCCATTGAAACATGAACCTCTGAAGTCGAAATCAAATCGACAACGAGTTTGTATCTGTCCAAAATGGTAAATATTTGAGCCAGGAATCCATGGGATAGAGTTTTCTTATTCGAGTGAATATTCACCACAATAATATCATTTTTGGTCGTAATGGCTGTTGCACCCCTTCTTTTCTTTTCAAAAAATGAAGAAGACAAGGTCTCAGGCGGATGTGGTGGTGTTGCTTCACCTTTTTTAGCAACATCATCGGGATAAATAACAGTACCATCTCCCTTTGGATTTTGTACATTTTTTATTCTAATTGGAATCTTAGCTCTGATAACTTGTTCCATCGTAAATGGATGAATAACTTCAGAACCATAATATGTCAATTCTGCAGCTTCCTCTGGTGTAACACTATTCAGCAAACGGGCTTGAGGAACTTTACGTGGATCCGCGGTAAAAATACCGTCGACTTCCTTCCAGACTTGCAGTTCATCAGCGTTTAATGCTACTGATATCAATGCCGCACAAAGATCTGTATACCCACGGCCAACACCATTGAGTAGACCCATTGGAACCAAACCAAAAAAACCGGTAACCACTGGAACGACTTTCTCTTTAGCATTTACAAAAGGTTGAAGCTTATTCTTAAGCGCAGTAACCATGAAAGCGTAGAAACTGCTATCTAGATTATTCGCTGAGAAGTCAGAAGGAAGTATATGTGTTAAATCAACAAATTCAGCTTTGCATCCATGGTCATTGCAAAGAGATGCAATAAAAAGACAGCTTAATTTTTCGCCACAAGCCATAACTAAATCCATTGTTCTAGGACTCACTTCTCCCAAGATCTTTGATGCGTCTAGGTACCTGCTAACAGTATCCAGTTCATTATTAGTGTCCTTAATCAATTTTGTTTGCAACACCGGATTCTGAATATACGTATCTGCATTTTGAATATGATCTTGCCTTATAGTTTCGATGACAGCTGCAAAATCAGATTCTTGCGAAGCAAGATCGCAACATCTTAGCAGTCTCGATGTAGTGCCTTCTGCCTTTGTATAAGAAGATCTTGCAGAGCAAACAACTGCAACATTATTATTATTCTCATTGGTATAGAATTTGATAATGTCATCTACAATATCAGTCGGAAATTTCCCAACTGATGTGCCGCCAAATTTCTGTACAATCCAATTAGTTTGCATGTTATACTCCATCTCCAAAGAGTCCCATTGGATTTAAAATATTCGAATAAGAGCTGAACTACATTAGATGTCCTTTTTAAATATTTTTTCATTTTTTTTTTTCAAGACAAAGTTAATTTTGAGAGAAATCGCGTAGGTAGGCAACCAGAATTTTTCTTGTTTGAGTCATCGCAGAATGAGATCAGAAAGACTGTTTTCGAAGTTGAAAGAAGTTCACAGTCTCTGTTTATGTAGACGAGGAGTACAATGAAGTTTCCAGTCTATATGGATATAGACGAGGCAATTAAATGAAAGTTTTCTTTTTGATTGAAAATTAAAGGATAATTTCACGTGCGATGTTGTTACGTAGGCGCTAGCGCACTTGGTTTCGAACCGCCTTGTGCGCTCACGGTCTCAAGAGAACTCATAAATATATACAATACTGAATTTTGACTGTATGTTAATCGCCCTGTTTTTAAAATGCCCAGTCGGGTATCCCATCTGTATCAAAAACCTGCTCTTGATCCGCTGAAAGTGCTGTAAATGATTGATCTCTTTGAATTAATGTATTCATCCTATCCGCAGATTTCATATGTTCATGTAGTTTCATGTAAAGCAATGCAAAGACGCAAAACAAAATAGTAAGGCTGAGAAAAAACGAGTACATTTTATTCCACAATAGATAACCATCCAGTGATTGACCGCGCCCTATGATAATGCTGCTGTCGTTATAATTGCTATAATCGCCACTGTCACTTGAGAACTCGTCACCATGTCTCTGCTGTGTGACCTGTTCGCCTTTAAAATTTCGACTCTCAAGTTCTTGCCGGGACTTTGTTTCAATATACCCCATGAGCGATCCCTCTGGCATATCGTAAATCAGACTTTCCATCGAGTGTCCCACGTCATCAAATTGATAGGTAGCATCCATACCGGCGTATTTTAACAATATCTGAGACCCACCAGGATGTATTGACAGGATGGGACCTATGTCGTAGACTCGGCCGTGTATGAGCATCCAACAATCCCACGGTTTGTCATGTGCTCTGATCTCTTCCAGGGTGAAGAATGGCAAGCTCTCTGTCCTAATGTCATTGCAACTTTTGGGAACAGACTCTATCACGTCCTTTTCTCTCCAACTGATATCAGATGTGGCCATTCTTTACAGTACAACTCCGACTCCTCTTGCTGTACAACCGTACCAAAACCCCAAGAGAGCCTCCTCGCTTATGCGTACCGACAAAAAAATGCACAAACTACCTTCAGCCCAGTTAAACTCAATCCAACGACTCCTGCACCTACTTTTTTCAGCTTGTTCGATCGATATGGCAACATTTCTTCATTAACTTGTTCTTCCTGATGTTAAGCAGCTTAACTTAAGCTGCCATCGGAAGTCGCTTCCAACGGAAGCTGGGCGCCAGTGACAACGACAGAGACAGTTCGAAAGCAAAACGGTAAAGCGTACATTGGTCCTCGATACGAGCTCTAATTTGCATATATCTGGGAGTGATCATCTGTAACTTGTGACTCGAGTGTGCCACCGTATAGAATATGCGGTGCGTGTGAGGATATTGTCCACTAGGTCCGCTCGGATGTTTCACCGCAGGACGTTTGACAAAAACTGATAAAGCGATTCAAATCAAAGAGCTGCTGTGGCGGGCCAGCTCTAGGGATCGCACAATGGTTAAATGTGTCTTGCCTATAAGGTTGCATTTTGGCGATGTTTGCTCTATCGTGTACAGTGACCACGAGATCCGGCACCGTCCGACATTGAAATGCTCGACAGGCGTGACACGAAAGACAGTACTGATCAGGCCTGTAAGAGTTGCTAATTGCAGAAAGTTGAGCAATCTCTACGACTCATCTAGCTCACTGCGTGTTATGTCAACACCGCCACAGGTCAAGAAAGCACTCTTGGGGCTGCTGCGGGATCCGGCAAACAATACATGCGCCGACTGCAAAGCTGCATCGCACCCGCGCTGGGCGTCGTGGTCACTAGGTGTGTTCATTTGCATCAGATGTGCCGGTCTGCATAGATCCCTGGGCACTCATATCTCCAAAGTTAAGTCGGTAGACTTGGATGCGTGGAAAGAAGACGAACTAGTGCAGCTCAAGAAGATGTCAAATAACAGCATCGCTAATGATTATTATGAAGCAAAACTACCCGAAACGATGCGTAGACCGATCACGGATGCTAATCAGCTGCAGAATTTTGTCAGAAACAAATACGAAAAGAAGAAGTGGGTCGGAACGGGTGTGCAAAGTGAGCCAAGCGGACACACTCCAAACGCTGAACGGAAACCCGAGGAGAGCAGCACTGAAAGTTTGTTGACGGATCTGGAAGAGCCAAGCGTCGAAAGGACGAGTACCAGCAGCATGCTGAATTTGCAACTCTCCTCTGTGCCCAAGCCGAGACCCGAGCAACAGAACGGCAGAGACTTCAGCAGACCAGATTTGAAAAAATCAATTTTGTCATTATACTCCAAGCCCAGAAATGGCGAATCCAAAAACTCATTCTACCAATCGAGCAACTCCACAGGCTCGTCATTGCAGAACAACAATAACAACAGCAAAGAAAGCGGCAGCAACAACGTGTCGGTGAACTCGCTCGATGACAACGAGCTTTTCAAAAATGTCTGGACAACATAGATTGTCGTTGAATATATAAGGACGTATATACACATAAGATGTCGTGCTGTATAATATCGAATCGCATCGAATCGAATCAAACGCTCAGCCTGTTGTTGGCAAACCCACTTTGACTTTGAACGAGTCGTAGATCAGCCATTGGAAACTCGTCAGGGTACCGATCATGACGATCCGTACCATCAACCCGTTCCACAAACCGTTGAACCCGATCTTTTGGTAGATTCTCTTGGAGGCTTCGCCCATGGACTCGCCCTGTTTCCGGTCGTTGTTGATCTTGGACACCATCACGTCGGCAGGATGCGACACGATGGCGCACAGTATGCCGGCCATATACCCACCGGTGAAACTGACAGAAATCTGCTGAAATGCCGTCATCTCGCTCTTGGGTTTTGGCAATTTCGAGTATATCAACTGCACGATTTTCTCGAAAGAGGTGAACTTACACATCGTGTACGGGATCTGTCTGCACCACAACGGGACGATACCCTTGTAGAACCCCTGCAGACCCTCGTGGGTGTAGATTTTCGACAGACCCTGGAAGACGTTGTTGCAGAACGGTGGCACCGAGGTCTGCTGCCTGACCTTGACCGCCTCGAACGGACACAGCATCAAGTCCGCGATGAATTCCGCGGTCGCCGACGCCATCAGATACACCCCGGTGGTGTAACGAGAGGCCAGTTCCGGGCTCAAAACCGAGTGCGAGTAGAAATGCTTGAAATACTCGTAACCGCCATATTTACCGGCGCCCTGCAGAGAGTAGCCGATTGCGGTGGCCCCGAACCCCGTGAACACCTTGGAAAACCCCTCCTTGCGGACAATGGTCTTCCAGCCGTCCAGATTCGACTTGTACAGCGTTGGGTCCACCTGCAGCCTACATTTGACAAGATCGAGCGGCGTGACACTCGAGTGCGTTGGGCCACACGCGATCACACCACCCAGTGTGCAGGCCGCATAAAACTCCTTGGTGTATAGCTGGATTCCAGACTTGCCTGATCCGTCAGACATTGCGATGCCAGGCTCGAACCCAACAGTAACCGGAGCCTCGAGACTTGTGCCACCTGCCCCTTATATATACTTCACCCTGAGCTATTTAAATACCCGATAGACGACCAGAGGGCGGAGCGCCGTGCGCCGTGATGCTCGGAGAATACGCCGACCCACACCCGCCGGAGATCCACAGAGCAACAAAAGCGCGGACTGCAGGGACGACATAGCAGCACGTGACCGAGGCGCACATGACGCACCAAGCCACGTGACCAGGCACCCCGTGACAAGCACGTGCGAGCGTCCGTGTGAAATCCCAAAATCCCAAAATCCTAGCGAGAGAGTGAGTTCATTATCCATTACGAATTATGTATTATATGTATTATCTATTAGGCGTGTGTCATTTATTAGGTGCAAAACAATGTGTGAATAAGGGGTACAGCAAAAACTGTCAAAAATCAAAAGCATAACAAAGCGGCAGAACTCCGCTATTCCGCGGTTCCGCGGAGTCGCGGGTCCTGGCCCGCGCCATCCGCGCGCATGCAAATCACTGCAGATAGGGCACATCGCACTTGTATTTGTTCATGACGGCCTTGTGGAAGGTGAAGTACACCAGGAAGATGAAGGCGAATATGCTCAGGAACAGATCGAAGTCCTTCATTTCGGTCTGTCTGTTGAATTGTAGCATGGTCATAAGCATCGTGGGATTGTGTGGTATTGTGTGTGGTGTTAGCGGCTATACAAGCAGGTGGGTATAAGTCCTTGTCTGTTGGCTTCTGGTTGCTGTCTGCTCGTCGGAAGTACTCCCCTGTTCTCACCCATTTAGCCGCTGGTTATATAGCCCTGAGTCTGTGTGATTGCTGTCGGCATTAACACCCCCCATCGCAGATTTTCTATCGGTCGTCCGCTTACAAATCCGAGTAGTTTTCGATTTCGCGCGAATAAAAAACAAAAATGTGGTGAAGTACACACACTTAAGAGCCCCTAGTAAGGACGGCCAGTAGGCCTGTTGGCCAGTTGCTGTAATGTTGGTTGTGAGGGACTTTTCAATTAGGCCCAAAGTGGTAAAATATGTAGTTATATTAGCAAAACAAATACATGCTATGCCCCGATGCTGCCCTGTAACCACGGGCAACTGGTAGTAACGGAGACAGCGCCTGGGAGTTAAGCGAACGGATTTGAAAAGCCGTCCGTGATGCAGTCTACCTTGTAGTTTTTGCCATTGTTGTTGTCCCAGAACTCCTTCCGCTGGAAATCGTCTCGCGTGACGTAGTGGATGCAGAACTCGAGCCTGGCCCTGGCGTCCTGCTTGCAGATGTCGTCGACAATGAAGTTGAACACGTCCATGTTGGTGCCCGGGAGAATGCCGTCGCCGTCGCTGACATACACGCACTCGACGTCCTGCGACGTGCGCCAGCTGTTCCAGGTGTACTTGATGACGACCTTCTTGTCGTAGTATAAGTTTTTCACTAGGACCCTTCCGACGATGAGCCGCGTTTGCGCGCCGGAAGCGCGGCAGTCGTGGTCCCTTGTCACATACAGCGTGAGTTCTTGCAGGAAACACTTCTTGTCCTGCGACAGGTTGACGAAGACGTTGAGCTTCAGGGTCTTGGGGTTCTTGTTGCTGAGGATCGGGAAGTTGAGGTTGTACAGGCCCAGCACGCGGGTGGTGTGACCGGGCGCGCCGTGCGCGCCCGGTGGGCCTGCCGCCGGGTTTGCGTGCGCATCCGTGCACACCGACAGGTTCCTCTTGGGTATGTCGTTGGCCATGGAGCTGAAACGCTTGCTCTTGCGCAGGCTTTTGTCTTTGGCAGCCGCGGAAGCCGTTGCCGCGGAAGCGCTGTTTCTGGCGGCGGCTCCGAGGTTCAGCGAGTCCAGCCGCATCGCCAACAGCTTGCCGTCATGGTAGCGGGCATTGCCGTAACCGTCGTCGCAGTCGTCGTCGTCGCCGTCGTCGTCGGGGTCGCCAAAGAGGCACCCCACGGGCTTGTGTCTGAAGCTGATCTCCTGGGTCTCTTCCTGGGCCTTGGTGCTCACGTCGATCGGACTCTCGTCCTCGCGGAAGTACTTGACCGGCGTCTTCTGGTCGAAGTGGACACTTTTGCTCCGCTGCAGCCTGCCACCCGGCCTCAACGCGGCAAAGTTCTTGTGCTCGCTGTTGATGTGCGGCGACGTCGGCAAGGACTTGGATCTTCTCTTGAGCGAGCTTTTCACCAGCTCTCCCGACTTCTTGTAGACCGGCGGGATCGGGAACATGTTTTCGTCGCCCCCAGAGGCCAGCATGCTGCCCAGCCGCGCCAGCCCCGTGCAGGACGTGGGCGACACTCCGGTGTCGTCGTTGTTTTCGTTGACAGTCGAGCTGCTGCCATAGAGCCCCCCCTTTTGGGACAGATTCTTGTTCAGATTTGTGTTTTTGAGTATCTCCTCGTCCGGATACAGATTGCTAGCCATGCTCTTTAGCCGCTGGGGCTTGTGGAGGAAATTAAGCGAGTTCAGCGGCGACGACAGCTTCTCGTTGCTGTTGAGCCTTCTCATCATCAAACTCGACGCCGATTTCTTGGCATCGTTCTTGGCATCGCCCCTGGCGTCGCCCCTGGCGTCGCCCCTGGCGTCGCCCTCTATTCGGAGTTCCTCCTTCCTTATTCTTTTTTCACTCTCTTCCAATGCATGGTTGACACCGTCGGAACTTACACCTGCCTTCACGTACATGTCTATAACTTCGATGAATACATCCACTGACGGTTGCAAACTGTTGTGGCCCTTTGTATATATATATCTTTTTACAGCAGCCCCTCAAACAAAAAAGGAAAAACACACGATATCCAATCCGACAAAATCCCACAACCGTAACAACGTCAGATCAAACCCACCAAATGTACTCTGCTCTCTATGACTTGCAATAATGCTATTGATTGAATGTAATTATTTATGTATTATTAAACTATCCTACCTTGTGGCTCCGTGGGAATGCTGACAGGCCGTTTCATTTTTCACCGGGGAAAACGCCCCCTAGTGTAGGCAGCCAGACAGCCCCTTTGAGCTTAAATATGCGATGCGTCAACTTAAACTCAATGAAACAGATCTGCTGTGTCGTACCAGTTTCAAACGAGGGGTTCCAGGGCATGACCCACATTGTTGACGTTTTCCTAGCTGCAACAGGCATAGACAGTCAACACCTACTCGGTGTCAAACTTGTACTTTTTAACAAACCCCATCTCGTCTCCCGTGAAAAACTCCGAATCGCCTATACCAACGCATGCGATGGGCGACACCTTGAAGGTGCAGTTAGCACTGTCTGCCGACTGATTTTCGTTTTGTTGTAGACACTTCCCTTGAAAAGTGTGTATACATTTGCCGCTTTGCAAATCCCACACTTTGACTTTCCCGTCATGAGAGCCACTGACTATACGAAAGTTGTCTGCGGCTATGTCCCATACGCCCTCGACATGACCGAATTGTGTTCTTATACATTTTCCCGTTTTTATGTCCCATAACTTGATCGTATTATCCAGCGAGCAAGAAAGAATATGAGTGGGATACGGAAGGTTTTCCTTCAGAATTTCGTCAGCGGGTTCCTGCTCCTGCTCTGGTTGTTCCGTCTGACCACGCAGCTGTTCTTCTGGATCCTCGACAGGTTCGTCCACCACTAGGTTTTCAATATCGATAATCTTCAGAGGTAAAACCTTTTGGACCTGTCCCACATGCCCCCTAAAGACTCTCAAACAAGAGTTCGTTCTTATATCCCACATCCGAATGGTTGTGTCGTCGCTGCAGCTGAAACAGAGGAAGCTCTTTGGATGTAATTTGACGCAGTTCACCCATTCGGTATGTCCCCTTAAGGAATAACATGTCCTTGATTCGACATGCCAAACCTTGACAGTGGTATCGGCACTGCCGGAAACTATTATTTTCCTATACGAATCGACGCTCAAAATACTATCGGTATGCCCCCTATAAGTTGAGATGCACTCGCCGGTGAGATAATTCCAAACTCTGATAGTTTTGTCCAGTGAACCCGTAATGAGTTTTTGCTCGTCAAAATATAGCGATTTGACACCGTCACCGTGTCCCGATAATCTCCTAATTAATCTTCCACTTGAAAGGTCCCATATAGCTACCGTCGAGTCGTAAGATCCAGTGAAAAGAAGCCTTGAGTTGAATTGTAGTGTCAGAACTCCATCCATATGGCCTTTAAACTCTTGAATGGAGCAGTAACCTCTTCGCCAATTAGATTCAACTTTGTACCTATCTCGATAAATCACCTTCCATGGTGTCTTCACTTGCTTTTTCTCCTTGCTGCCTTGACCCTCTTCACTACCACTAACAGCTTTTTGCGGCAATCTTGCTCGTTTCATATGTAGCAGCGGGAGACCCCAGCCACAGCTAGGACACTTTTTGTCGATATGCTGTTGACACATATGATGCCAGACGCGGTCGTCGTCAGCCATTACCTGCCAACGTCGACACACTCTTGCTGCATTGCACAGCGATTGGCAATCCAGATAACAAAGTACCTTCAGCGATACTTCCTGCGGTAATATGCTGATAAAATCTATCTTTACCATGTTTTGAATCTGCGTGGCAATATAGGACAGTTGTGGGAAGCAACTCGCCGTTAGCATACCATCTAGTATTACTTTCCGCAACTTGTCGTTCGATTTAGTGAATGTGGATATTACATGATGAACCAATGACTGTTCTTTGCTAGGTAATTTCGATATACTCTCGTTGAATTCTTGAAATCTTTTCAAATCTTGTTTATGACATGCGACATTATTGCCCCCAGACTGGATGTCAGGATTATGTCTATAACAGAATTTTTGTAGGTTAAACTGTGGTAAACTGACTGCTTCACTCCTTTGTCTCTTCGGTACGGGATCGTGTTGCTCGTCGTCTCTGCTGTGTTTCTCTATACGTTCTTTCATCTCATTATTGTTCATCGTCCTCTTATGTCAATGCACTTCAGCTCATTACTCTACCCTCAGCTATTGGATTCAACCCTCAATCTCATATATATACCTATCGGTACTATATTTTGGTTCGCATGCAATAACTGGCAAGGTCCCAGGGCCTCGTTTTACTGTGGCTTTACAAAAATCTCTGCTGATTCTGGAAGCATCATTCACTTTTTGATCACGTGTGAGAGACATTTCAAGTATGATACAGTAAAGCTGTTACAGGGAGCATTTGCAGTTCAAGAGTGTCTCTGAAGGCGTATACACATATATATATTGGTACACTAACCTGCTATTATTTAGAGTGTCATTCAGACACGACAGTTTGAGATTTCAAACACCATTATATCTTCGGCGCCCCCTTCCTTCAGTTCATCCATGGTGACACCTTTCTTCTTCCTCTCTATCATTGCAGACACGGCGACCCAGCCTTCATCGTTGATTTTTGAGATGGTAGGTGCCCTTCTACCTGGCGTAATTGGCAGTAGATTAGCCAAGATAGATTCCGGTGCATTATAATTACAGTAGACGTACTTTTGTGCGGTCATGACACCTTCGATCCTGGATTTGATAGTTTCAATAAGCGCTGGATCGCTTTTAGCGTTCTTTGACTCGATCAGGTACGCACTCGTATCTAGAACGGTGGCAATATCTATTAACCCGGCTGCACGCATTGTTTCACCACTTTCAACTAAGTCAACAATCGCATCCGCAATACCCAGAGCACACGAAGCCTCGACGGAGCCACCGACATATTTCACCTTAGTAGACATTTTTTCGACTGGAACACCTTCCAACTCGGCAAAGTATTTCGAGGCCAAGTTGGTGAAACTGGAGACAATTGTCTTGCCGATCAATTGCTTTGGGTCCTTGTAAGCACCATTGACGGGAACTTGTACTTGTAGTTTGCAGCTGCCAAATTGCAGGTCGATTGGCAAATTTACATCGACGTCACTTTCACGAACTTGATCTACTCCAGTTATGCCCAAATCACAGTTACCTTCGCCAACGAAGACTGGTATATCTGATGCAGGTAAGAAGATCAATGCCACGGGCAAACTGGTGGATAATGCAATGTCTAATCTTGAAGATCTGTAAAACTTGATGTCAGCGCCATGCAAAATTGAAACAGCTTTTTCATAAAGACGTCCTTTCTTAGGTATGGCAAATAGAAGCCTGTCACTCAAGTGGTTTACCAAATCCATTTTTTGCTCTTCAGCGCCTTTCTATTGCTTTCTTGAATCCTCCCTCCAGGCTGCTACAAATAACACTTGTAAATAGTATATAACTAAACATGACTCACAAGTGCTGCGTGAGATCAAATTAACACTTTTCACCGTGCCATGTCAACTCGGCCAAATTCTCAGCCTTTTCCTACGGCGTGAAAATCAATCGACAAATTGAAAAATTTTTCATCAACTGACGAAGAGGAAGATTATCCTCCGAAAGAGAGTGCGCAGGAGCATATCTGGTTTTTCCAGAAATATAGTCCGACAACATGGTCTTGCAGATATGTCCCAAATAAGATAGATCTTGAAATCTTCGGCGTTATGTGATGGCCTAAAATGAGCAATTATTTATGGCTGTAAATGCTTGAATTCGATCCCACGTGATGGCTGTCGATAAGTATCGGTAAACAGTAAATCGCAGTTTGCTGCACTATCACGGAATGGTAAGCTCATGACGATGTCGTTTCTGAGTTGCCTAGCCTTGCTGCTTTTTTAGCTTTTCTTAGGGCAAGGTTTTGTAGTTTTAGGTATTTCTTGAAGAAAGACTTGCAACCGATTGCTATTGCTTGCTATCACCTATATTTGGTTACTACTTCAGCAAGCACTCGTGATATTCAATATAATACATATTCAGCAGTTCCGCGCCGCTGTTTAGTACTAGCTATGAAGTTTGGTGACCACATCAACGAGTCTGCCGTACCTGAATGGAAGGATAAATATGTTAACTACAAACTTGGTAAGAAGAAGTTAAAGCAGTACGTAAAAAAGCTGGAGGATGATAGTTATGAGGAGCAGTTCACTCTCTATGGTAACGCTACAGGACTTACGAGCTACCCAGTAGGGTATAGTGAAAGTGCAATAAGTGATGATGCTGACTTGAGACAGGTGAATCCGTCGTATGGCCAAATTGATAAGCAATACTCTTCGATCCAAAAGAAATATACTAAGGAATTTATCACTGATTGGCTAATAGGCGAAGAGCTTACCAAGTGCGATGAATTTTATCTTTGGCTACTGGAGAAGTCAAGGACTAAATATGAGACGCTAAAGAGACAACTGAGAGTCTACCATCTACAGGACGACCATGAGTCCCTCGTTGGGGGACAGCCAGTCTTTGCCGATCATAATGGTCTGAAGGGTACATATGGCTCCATAGTTCGCTTACCAGAGAATGCCAATATAGCGGGCTTGTCGAGAAAGCTGAAGAAATTTCTCAGTAAACATAATCTTTTGCCATCTTGGCCAGTAGGTCTCTCAAACATTAAAGGAAACTTGAAATATTCGCATACTGGCTCAGAAACATTCGGTGGGATGTCGAGACCAATAACTCTCCATCAGGCCGCTAGGATGCTGAGCGAGGCCTTGATCGAATATTATCAATATCTGCAATTAGTCAAAACCTACAGAGATCTAAATGTAACGGGATTTCGTAAAATGGTAAAGAAATTTGACAAAGCTTGTAATACATCTGAAGTTGAAAAATTTATGGAATATGCAAGGAACAAGTCGCCTCTTTTCAAACATGTTGATGCAAATATTCAATTGCTAGCTCAAAGAATGAAACAAACAGGGACAGCTCAGGCCTCTGCCAAATTAAAAGCTATCAATGAGGATGATGATCCAATAGTGTGGTGGGAAACCAAAGTGACCGAGTGGTACACGAAGGATTTAACGAATTCAGATACTGCACAAAAGAGACATAATCAAAGGTTGAAAAAACTTTCTATCCAATACACTTTGAATGAACAAATGATACATAGGAATAATCGAGCCATTGCGCAAATGTTTTTTTCTGGTGTCGGTTTAGGTGTGTCTGGAGCACTTATAACCTACACTTTATACCTTGCGTTTTTCGCTAAATTTAATTCACTTTTGCACCAAATACTCTTTCCATTATGGGGTGGTTGGTATATGGTTCTACTAGCTGCATTTTTGTTTTTGGGCAATTGTTTCATATGGCACAGAACTGGTGTTAACTATAGGTTTATCATGCTAGGTGAAATGCACGCAAAGAACGGAACTCAGTTGTTTAATAATGATTTTGCTACGAGTGCAATTTCATTAAGACTTTACTTCCTAACTTTTTTCGTCATTCCGTGTTCGATTTGTGCTTTTCTAAGTTTTCATTGGCAGACACTGGAGCCTTATGCATTCATTTACCTTGGGATAGTTTTGTTTCTATTTACTTGTCCAAACGGAGTGTTCCCTTACTTTGATAAGGTCGTGAATTCAAGAAAATGGTTATTCAAGACCTCCATACGTCTGGCACTCTCTGGTATTTTTCCAGTGGAGTTTGGTGATTTCTTCTTGGGTGATATCATTTGCTCGTTAACATATTCCATGTCAGATATTGCGATGTTCTTCTGTGTCGTCTCTCCAAGCCCTACTGCGCTCTGTAGCTCCTCAAAGTCAAAAGCTGTTGGTGTATTATCATGTCTCCCTAACTATTGGAGAATGATGCAATGTTTCAGAAGATTTGGCGACTCTGGTGATTGGTTCCCACATTTGCTAAACGCTTTTAAATATCTTATTGGTGTTGGATATTTTGCTTCCTTAGCCGCATACAGAATTTCTGGAAATATGAAAGCCACAAGAACTCCATTTATTGTCATTTCTACTATAAACGCTTCAATAACTGCAATCTGGGACATTGTTATGGATTGGTCACTGTTGCAGAAATCATCTAGTAACTGGCTGCTTAGAGATGATCTTTATTTGGCAGGTAAACGTGATTTGAAAACAGGGCAATATGCTTTTGGAAGGACACTATTTTACTATTTTGCTATGGTTTGGGACATCTTGATAAGATTTCAGTGGATTGTGTATGCGCTGGCGCCACAAACAATTCAACAAAGCGCAAAGACCTCTTTCATTTTAGCGATAACGGAGATTCTCAGAAGGTTCGTTTGGGTGACACTTCGTGTAGAGAATGAACATGTTGCTAACGTGCATCTATTCAAGGTTACTGGGGAATCACCATTACCGTATCCTATCAGTGAGAAGGAAAATAAAATGACGGCTGACAAGCGTAATATCAGTTCATCCTCTCTCTCAGTATTTGATGTAAATTTGGAAGAGCCATCATCCGCCTACAAGTCCTATATTCGCAGAAACTCAAGTGCCTTATTTACATTGGCTAAATCCGTTCCTTGGGCACATACTACAGATTTTCAGCGCCCGCGTTTATTTTCCTTCGGTGCAAACAAAGGACATGACAGTGATAGTGATAGTGAAACAGAGAGCTTGTCGTAAGATTCTTTTAGATGCATATGTAAATGAACAGAGAAATTTATGTAGTCTAATTAGACTTATGATATGCAAAAGCCTTCTTTATGGTAAACTCATTTCATGTCTGATTTCATGTCTCATTCCTTATGTGGGATCATTATGGAGTTGTAAATTCTTGAACTTTTGCATAACTTGGGGGATGCAGCTTTCTGTGTATAGCCTTTGCTGTCCAGACAGGTAACACTGAAATAGACAGTATGAATAATAACTCGCCAAAGAATAATGGCTTCATTAAGTACCCCAACTCAAAGTAGTCTCCAAGAAATGGAATAGAAGCTACATATAGAAGTAACGTGAGAACCTCAGTAATTATCATGGTTTTGTTCCATGTATTGATTTCCAAAGCAACCATTATCAATTCATTGAATACTAGGGCAGTAAAACTGATCGCAACCATTTTATGAAAATCAATAGGGTTTACACTAGTGAAATGTTGAGAAAACCCTTGAATAACAATCCCTTGAAACAGTGATAGTGCTACCCACACAAAAAACGTCTTATAAGACAAACTTTTCCCCTCAGTCAAGTCTTTATACAGTTCGGGATAAATTTTTGTCAATGATTCATCAATATCATGATCTAAAGTGAGCGAAAACACGGGTGCCATAGTGTAACAAGTCGCATACCCAACCATAAGCCATCCTTCATATAATGCTATAGGTTCAAAACTAGAACATATTGAAAAGACAGCTTGGCATATCGCAATGATGAGCCCTCTATGCATTACAAATTGGGCTAGTTTTGCGGATCTTTTGTAAGAATTTCTCCCATGCCATAGTAATAATTCAGTCAGGTGACAGAACTGGGTAACTGAAAAATCAGCTGCCAAGGATGCTTGTTTTCCTTCTTTTCCGACAATACCAACACCAACATCTGCACTCTGAATCATGCTGACATCATTACCCCCGTCTCCAATACAGCAAACTCTTTTACCAGTAAATTCTCGGATTGCCAACGCAACGTCCGCCTTCTGCTGGGGCGTGCATCTACAAGCGACAATAGCCGGCAAATTGACTGTGACTTGAAAGAATTCCTCCTTGAAGTAGGTCAAATATGTGCTTAATGATCCACCATCAATGATCAAGCAGGAGTTTCTATTTATCTGCAGATATTCTAGCTGCTCTAATGCTCCATCTGGGTTATCCACTTTCGTAATGGTGTGAACATACTGCCCTCTTGATATTAGCTTTGCACTTATGGAAACACATCTTGCGGTTTCAACTTTATCACCAGTCAACATCCATATTTTAATTCCAGCATTTCTTAAAAGTTCAATGGAAGATTTGACATCTTTTTGCAGTTTATCCTCAACACCAGTCAGTCCAAGTAATTCTAGATCGCTCTCCAAAAACTCCATGACAACGCTGGACATTTGCTCATCGCGGTTCAACATGCATAAGGATGCCTCATCATATTTTTTGCGGAACTCTTCATAAATCTTTCGTGAAAGTTTCTTACGACCAATGACCAAAGTACGTAAACCTTCGCGAGCCATATTGCCCGTCTCTTCTTCTAACCAATCGTTTGCTTCGACAATTGAACACATCACCGTATCAGCTCCCTTCTCGAAGAACCAAAATTCGTCTTTCTGTTGGTCATGCAATATGATCCCCATTCTCTTGGTATCCGAATTGAATGGGAAAACTTGAAGAATATCATAAGTTAATGTTTTCCCTGAATGTTCGTGCAGCAAGGTAACTGAATGACGATCCCTTTTGAAAAGAGAAAGGCCGACCGATTCGGTGAATTTAACAATAGCAATCTCATCTGGGGAAGCAGCTTGGTACGCAATTTCATCGTCTTCAAAGGTTGGCGTGACATTATGGCATAATGCCAGGGTAATGATCATATCACATACCCTCGTACTAATGTCGCGCCGCGCAGTAGAAGGTGGTGCGTTCGGTCCCGCTTTTCCCTTGGAATCGATTAATGCATTAACATAATCTGTTACGATATCCACTGTTTCACCAGAATACGAAACCGTTCCTAGATGTATTTTTTTCAGTTCCATATCATTCTGTGTCAACGTACCAGTTTTGTCGCTCAGTAAGTATTCTACACGACCCAAATCCTCGGGTATTGTACTTGTTCGAACAACGGTGTCTGGTATTGCTTTGTCATGTTCAATTTGATAAGCATAAACTGATTTCGCAAGATCTAAGTTAACTCTGAGAGACACTGGAATGATCGTGGAGAACAAAATAAGATATCTCATCATATCCACATACCAATCAGAGTTTTGAAACCCAGAAAAAGCCACCAAGGTAACAGAAAGTACAAAGACAGAAGCACATAGTATTTTGGAAATACTATTAATCTCAAATTCCAGCAACCCAGTTTTGACTTTCGGTGTAGTAGTATTCATTGCTTGTCTAGTATCCTTACCCGTATAAACAACACATGCTATACAGTAACCACTTGAAGCGAGTACTGTATTTGCCCACAAGGTATTATCCACTGTTAGAGGATGCGACGATGACTCCTTGTAAGTCACTTTACCCAAAAATTTGTCAATCGACTTTTCCGGGGCTGAAGCAGTAATGCTGACTCTGGTGACAAGATCCTCGTGTGATAGATTTTGCGTTAGAGGGCAGGCGACTCTTAGTTTCCAATCGGTCTCACCATCGAGTTGGTCAGTCTTGATAAACGATTCTCCAGATGGTTCACTTGATTGCAACAAAACAGCATCTGCTGGAATACGTGATCCTTTGTAAATTTTGACTAAATCCCCGACTTTCAAGTCTTTACTGGCTACTAGTTGTGATTTGTTTATGATCTGATATAGTTCACTGTTCGCCTCCTTGTCACGTCTTCTCCTTTGAATGTCATCAAGAGCTTCCTTTGCCATCGTAACCGTAAGAACGAAGACCAAAGGTACAACGTAAGACGAGAGATAACCAATCCTTAAAGCGGGTACCGCCTGTGATAATGCAACCGCCAGGAAATATAGATTGAAGAAAAATTTGAATTGCTCATATAACAGTGTTGGTATGAATGTAACAGCGTTGTATTTTGCATTTGATATTTCGTTTGTCGGATATTTATTTCGATCGAAGGTGGGTGTTGTATTTGGATGAATTTCTCTTTCAACGTGATTCTCATTAAGCTCTATAGATGAAGTGGGCCTGCCTTTTGATAATTGACCAGATGAATTGAAAATCGATGCCACTCTTAGACCTAGTCTTGTAAAGAAATTTTCGTCGTTGGTTCTAAGTCGAGAGCTATTTTCATTTGAAGATATCGAATCCCAAGGATTGTTCAGTAGAGATCTTGAATCCGCCATTGATGATTTTCGCAAATGCTCATGAGGTTGCCCATTGTCATTTATTGTCCTCATTTCAAAACTATCCTGGGATTTTCTATTTTTCCACTCGTTATCAGAGTCTTTATTACGTGTGCCACTGAATATTTGAAGATTATCCAATGCTTCTTCTAATGAATCATCAAATTGCAAATCGAAAGAGTCTCTGCTTTTGGCTTTTTGCAAAGGCGGACTTACTCTATTATTATTATCGATACCAAGTTGGGGAGAAAACGACATTGGCTTGACAATACGTTGCAACTGCGGATCTCTTGCGAGTTTTCCACGTTAATATAAGTATTCGCAATGAATGTATACAATGTCAGGCGATGCTACTGGTATTATGTTCCTGTAGAGTCGCTATAGTCTCGTTGGACACTACCACGGACTTACTAGTAGGTATCAGGCTTTGCAATGAATACTCTCGTCAAAATAATATAGTGGGTTCATAATCTATTTCGTGCTAAATTGATGCTTTTGACCTTATTTGCGCCTCCACGTGATAAATGATCTCTAAATCTCAGAGGCTTTTCGTACATAGAAGAGTGCTACAAAACGAAAGGTACGATCGCATACATTGGGACGCGGCTGGTGTCTCTGAACTTGGCCTTGTAATACTTTTGATTTTCGATTGCAGATATAGTAAGGCTCAGTGTTACCCATGCCAACGGCCAGCAGAATTCTTGGCTGTAAAAGACTAACGAGGCATAAATTAGAATCTCGTCCAGATAATGCGGGCAGCATACAATCTTAAACATACCCCTTTCAGGCAGTGTATATTTAACCAAGTTCGATAAGTGACGGTGGTTTGTGTGCTGATCAATTGACGCCATCAAGAAGATCAAAGTTGCGATCGGGTTGAGTGAAGCTGGAATATTCTTCCTGGCAAGCTTAATGTTCAGAATCAAATGCAGACTGGAATAAAACCATAAGCCTACTACGTAATGGGACCAGTTCATTCGAGACCGTGACGTGTATTTCGAGACATATTTAGTTTCATAGAGTCTTCTGAGCGAATGCAGTAGTATTAGCCATGTGAGGCAGGAATATGGGTAATTACACAAAGTGAGAAAAGACAGTACCGATGAGAGATAGTAAAAATGAGAAAAAAGCGATTTTGGAACAGTAAAATGGATAACTTGTACAAGAGAAACCCTTTTGTCTGTTAGACTCTTCGTGGATGCGTTCAGTGTTTTCCCATATTGAAGAAACTCTGGTAAGAGATATTTGGCAGCGGCTAGGGAGAACAATCCTATGATGAAAGATATCTTGTAACCGATCAATAAATATCCCAACGCATTACCAGATCTCATTGCCTTTGTTCAACTTCTTTTATCAGGATGTTTTTAAGCGAAATATGAAGTAAAATGAAAAGCTTTTAGCAGAAGCGAATATAGTTACAAATACCAGTTATGGGCCCTACAACAGAGAAAACGGTAATGAGGCGGATATATAGTATTACAAAAGTTGAAAGATACAATATAAAGTATTTATTGTCTATTAGGTTAATTGAGAAAATATTTTTTAATAAATATCACCAGATGGAAAGAGCATGTATAGATAGATGCCTATGAAGATAGTCGCAGTCAAACACAAATCTTCAGCGACCCATATATTTAAGTTCAAACGGTCTGATGATGTTGTAGACGATAAACGCCCAACTAGCACCTAATTCAAAACCGATATCACCACCATATTCGCCGATCAAGCGGCCGATTTCACCATCCCAATAAGTTTGATCCATACCTAGAGCAACACCAAAAGCGGCAACGACTAATGCGGAACAGCCTGCGATACCGACAGGTAACTGATCCCACCTGTTCCATTGGTTGATATCGTAGCCTTTGAAACCTTTCCTGTAGATGAAATGTTCAGAAAGCGCAATTGCGATATAAATAGCCAGGTAGTAACCAATGGAGTCCATGAAATTTTCCATAAAATTCTCAAATTTGTAATATGCTGCGATTGCAATACCTAAGGTAGCGCCATTGGCTGCTAATGTCCAGAGGATTCTAGGAACCTTAGCTAGCGGTTCCCATGTTGCCTGAGCAGATAAAGCAACGGTATACATATTTGGGACGTTATTAGCAACGGTAGATAAAGCCAAGATAACACAGCAGAATTGACCAAAACCATGGAGAGAATCTGGGACTAGAATGGCAAAAGTTAAACCACCGATGGAATAGTCCGTGTAGTATTTCGCGTAAGTCTCGTTATTATACGTGCACATGGCTGAAGCTGCACCTAGAATCAAACAGAAAAATAATGGGAATGCCAGGCCTACAACCAACGAGAAGAAGATCTTGTACTTGTTAGTGTCTTTCTTCATGTAAGCTGTGTAGTCGGCAGCATAAGTGGTCCAACCAGCTGCGAAACCAAAAATGGAGCAGCCAAATGATAGAACACCGCCAGCTGTGGTTGATCCAGAGGTCCAAGCACCATTTTCAAAAGAATGGTTTTTTGCCAAACAAGCAATGATAACTAGGAAAACAGCAAAGGTTGGAACCCATGACCATTTTTCGTATGCATGAATGATTTTGTAACCGAAGAATGTGACCAAGACAGTGCAACCAACAATGATTAAGCAGCCAGCCCATGGGGGACATTGATGGCCACCGGGGTTCACCATATTCAGCAGTTGTGCAGAAACAATAGTGTTAACAATACCCCAACCGACACAGGCGATGACATTGATGAAAGAGAAGACTCTAGCGGTTACATTACCTAAAAGAAAACGAGATAAGATCATTTGCCTTAGTCCAAATTCTGCGCCGAAGACAGAAAAGAATGCCACGCTAACTAACCCCAACAAGTTGAAAAAAATAATAGTTAACACACATGTACCAAAATTCAGTCCATACACCAGGGGACCCAATGCACCTAATGAGTAGGCAGCGATAACCATATTAGCGGAAAACCACATAGAAGCTGCACCAATCACGGAGTCATCGTTTTTTTCATGCTCCAAGACCGGTTCGATACCTTTGGTCTCTGCGCTTTCTAACAAGGTAGCAAGGACTCTGTTGTGCCACCCCAGACGAGATTTCTCAGCGGTACCATCAACAAACTGCTCATCGTCAAATTCTTGATCCTCAACGTCAACGTACGGATTTTTTTTCTCGGCACTAGTGCTTCCAATGTGTTCTGAGGAAGACTGAGAACGATCAACGTTCCCCTCTAGATCATGGATCTCATACGCTTCCTTACCAGACATCGCTTAGTTGCTAGATGAAATGTAAAGTCAAAAAGAATAAACGAGGAAAGTATCAGACCAACTTGCTCGACAGTTATGCCAACTCTATATATACAGCAATTGATACAACTTAATGCGAGTGCAACAAATGTTGATTAGATTCAAAATCTCAGAACTTGTTCATTGCAGACTCACCGGGGGATATGCTCTTATCTCGAAGTTTTCCAGTAGAACCATTAAACGCCTGTTACAGCAGATGAGCTGAAAAGAAATGAAAATTTTTTTTTATTATTTGGTGCCATTCGCAAAAAGAAAAGCAGCGACAAAAGAGAAGGGCGCATCCATTGACATGCGCAGATGGGCGCATCTTGAAAATCGGGATGTCATGGCAGACGCTGATACAGCACTGATAAGCGTTCGTTTTGAGGAACAAATGGCAGAGTGTATGGTGACCACGACGATATCTTTAACCGGTGATGCAATTTCGGCAATCCCTGTCGGCAGCGTCAGCTCCAGATAAACTTGCCGGTGCTCAAGATCAAACTATGTACCGAACTGGAGCTCATTCACAAGGCTGAGGAGATGCATGACGCACTGATTAATAGATTTTCAAGTGTAAAGAATGGCTCCTAATAGGTGCAAAACTATACTATATAATAATTTCTTTTATGGTAAGTATTATGACTTATTATAGGTACATATCTAGTTTGCGTAAGTTCTGTGATACCCGGAAAAGTGAAGATGAAATGTCAATAGTTGAGGATTGACACTTAGTTCTTCTTGGCGGACTTCTTCTTGGTAGCATCCTTCTTGGCAGCGTCGGTTTGTTCCTTGACGACTCTCTTGACGATCTTTTGTTCTTCGATCAAGAAAGCTCTGACAATTCTTTCCTTGACACTGTTAGCGGACAAAGCACCACCGTAAGCTCTGGAGACAGATTTCTTAGTCTTGGAGATAGTAGCGTATTGTCTGGATCTCAAAGTAGCAACACCTTGTAGAGGGACACCAGAGTCACCACATCTTGGTCTTTTAGCTATCTTCTTGACATGTTGAGCACGCAAGATACCACCTGGGGTCTTAACAGTCTTGATCTTGTTAGAACGGGTGTTGTCTGTAATGAAAGCAAATTTGCAAAATTGTTAGTATTTGGTTCACTTCGTGGTGTAGCTGGCAAGCTAAATTCAACTGGGCGTTCTGAGCCTATAGCCTGACGAGGGCCCTCCAATCTCGCTGTGATCGTAATGATTCTGGTCTCTGGTTCACTATCATATAATGGATGAGAATATATCACGAATATCAGAATTTCGGACTATTCGTCTCGTCAGACTCTTGCAGTCGGTATATCAAACATACATGGATTTCTTCTTCTGAAGGTAACACGTTGAGCCATCTTTGGTTGTTCTATTTGCTAGTCTTCGGTATTTGAACACAAGACTATTAAATCTATCTTAGCAGAGTGCCAATTCAAATCAGGCAATACTTTCAAACACTGCAATTTTCCAGAGTTTTCCAACTGGGACCATCAAAGGTTGTAGTGTTCTGGCTCCCCACTAACAGAGTGTAGGCTCAGACCCGACCGACACCAACGCGCTCCTGCGAAACCACTACCGCAACCGCAACCGCAACCAAGCCTGCAAACAGTCTAGCTGTTGGGGGTGTCGTCCTGCCTAGCCACGCCCGGAGGAGAGTAGCTTGCGGCCCAGCGTGTTCCTTGGGCCAGAAGGGGACACACCGGTGAGCTAGCCTGTCCAGCCCCGATTCGACAGTCACGAAGTGCCATCTCTGTGTCCAACGACAAAGCAAGCTTTAAAAGCAGACGCAGTCACACACGCGTATAATCGTGCAGCAGAGTATACAAAAAACGAAATGCATATTTCACCCACACATCACATTTTATCTGTAAGCATGGATGAGCATCCGTGCACCGCGCTATGAGTGATATCGACAGTCATGCGATTCTGTCGTGTCACTCGAAACGGAATAATAGGGGTAGTCCGTGTGCCGGGAGGCTGTAAATCTTGTCAGTTCTTGGCGTATAGAGGTGATCTACATGTTATCTAGAGATTTCTATAAATGCGACAGCCTATCCGCGGAACGCTTGATTTAGTCGTTTTCGGCAGCGATGACCTCCATTTCTAAGTCAACGTTCAATGGCAACGCACCGGCGGCGATACAAGATCTTGCTGGCTTGTGGACAGAGAAGTACTTGGCGTAGACAGAATTGAACTCAGCGAAGCTCTTGATATCTGCCAAAAAGACGTTGACTTTGACAACTCTTTCAAACGAAGAATTGCTGGCTTCCAAGATAGCAGAAACGTTCTTGAACACCTGTTCGGCTTTGTCAGCAATAGAACCTTCAATTGGCTTACCCTCAGCAGTGTATGGAATTTGGCCAGAAACAAAGATTAAATTGTTGGCTTTCATAGCCTGAGAATAGGAAGCTGCAGCTGGTGGAGCATTCTTAGTTGCGACGGGAGTTAACGTAGTCATGGCTCTCTTGAATGGCAATTTGGACAGAGTACCTCTTGCAAACATAGTAAGATTCGCCGTGTTGTGTAACTGGTTCTTTTATAAATTTTTATGGAATCACGCTTGCTTACCCGAGTGTTATCCTAAATATTCCTTGGAATTTGTCAAGTCCGCTCTCTGTGGTGGTTCTGGAGGGCAGAACCCAAACATCTGGTATAGATAGCAGAATTACGTCTGTGATAATCCTTGACGAGATCGTACAAGATAGCAGAACAGAGGTCCCTGAACCATATATCTTCTACAGTAAACGGCATTTGCACAGTCAATGAGCAGAGCTAGTAAGATTACATTTGGGCTTTCCTGTTTGTTGACAGGCACGACTGTCGTCGGCGTGCACTATGTACAGAACATGGAGAGAGAGACACTCCATCAAGGGCCGATCAAAGATGCCAAGAGGGTCGCAGAAAAGAAACAGCGGAAGGAGGAACTTGCGCAGCAACAGCCCATCATAGATCCCGAAAAGGACAGGCAGAAACTACTGAATAAGAACGAGCACCGTTTGCAGCAGGAACTGAGAGAAAAATACAAATCCATTCAGCCGTTGTCGGGAAACGTCGTGACAAAGGGTGGAGAACCCACCAATAATAGTAAATAGCAGCCTATACAACGACCTTTGTCACTGTAAATAGAAGTAATCATTATCATCGCTGCAAGTTTAGCGATGTGGATCTGTGGCCGTGTGTTGTGATGTTGTTCGCTGTAAAGAAGGGTTATCAAGCTCGAGAACGTTGAAGGGGTCCGATTTTATAGCCATTGGTGTTCCAAGGTCAAAACTTAAAGATAGGGATACAAATTGACACCGAGTCTCAGAAGTTGTTTATCAAGGAGTATTTTTGTAGCATTTGCGCTGTAATATTATTGTTCTTTATTGGAAGTGGTTTTTATTAGGGGTTGTCTTTTTTTTGGAACGTAAACATATCGGCTTACCAGCTGACTATACAGATATTAAATACCCTTTAGTCTACGGGTTCGATGTACGCCGTTAACTCTCCATCTTCAGCGGGTGGTACAAGTGTGTCACACAACAACGGTATGCTAAATAGCTCAGGCTCACGGAATGTAACATTTCAGCAACAGCAAGACCCCGTCACACAGGGGCAAAGGCCGATACCAATATCCGGTCAGCATCTCGATGACAACGTTAATGTGGATGAAACTGAGTTTTCTACAGCGGCAAAGCCGCGGTTGATAAGCAATAACAGAGTTATCACGACAGAGGAAACGGTTTCCAGCTCGCTCTCTTCGAATTCGCCTCAAAGGAATATGCCCCTGATGTCTGGTGGACCTCCACCGCCACTAATGTCCAGTTCGTTGGGGCTGGGTCATGACAGTGATGATAATGAAACGATGATTGACTCAAACAATAGAGAAGTAGCCACTGGAGGAGTATCGCTGGTACGACCTTGCAATCATGTGTATTCTGAGAACAATGATCCGATGGTAGCAATAACGCGAGAAGACAGCATAAAGGATGAAAGGGAACAGGGAGCGGGAGACGAAGATGATGAACGTTGGATATCGAGTGAAAAACGCCTGTTAGATCCCAAGGGTGATCATAACAACAATACTAATACTAATAACAATAATAATAATAACCGCAACAACAACAATAGTAGTAGCAGCACTAATAACAATAATAATTATGATATTGAAAGTGAAATGGAAAACGAAATTGAAAATCCAACTGGAAATGGGAATGAGTCACCTTGCGAGGCTTTCGAGATTGCAACTTTCCCAACGTTAGACTTGCTGGAAATGCTGACCGCGTTGCTGGACAAAATTGTCAAATCTAACGATCGATTGGCAGAGATAAATGGGGAGTCAACCCCCGATCATGGCAACATCAGACTCAATCAAAACAATCGCGAGGACCTGCAGTCAGTCTTGAGTTTCCGAGGCAAGCATATTCCGCAAATCAGTCTAAAGCATTATTTTCAAAGAATTCAGAAATACTGCCCGACCACAAATGACGTATTTTTGTCCCTTCTGGTATACTTTGATCGAATTTCCAAAAAATGTAACAGTAATTATAACAGTAACGATTCCGATTCTCAGCATAATCCCGATGAAGACCCGGGGAAACAACAACCACAGCAGCAGCAGCAGCAGCAGCAGCAGGCATTTGTCATGGACTCTCACAATATTCACAGACTATTAATTGCAGGTGTTACCGTAAGCACTAAATTTTTCAGCGATTTTTTTTACAGTAATTCGCGGTACGCGAGAGTGGGAGGTATATCGCTGCAAGAGCTAAACCATCTGGAGTTGCAATTCCTTGTATTGTGCGACTTCGAACTTTTGGTTTCCACCAACGAATTACAAAGGTATGCAGACTTACTATATAAATTTTGGAATTGTTCCAACGAGATAGAGAGACCACCCAATTCCAGTGTATCAATGACGGCCTAAATAGAATTAACGATTATATTTGTTTACTCAACCCATTTTTTAAACAGCAGCGATGTGTTCACGCCACCAAACCCAAAACTGTTGCACAGTGCGTAGTCCAAGTTTGGGTCATGCACCGGCTTGTCCTTGATAAAGTCCAACCCGCTGAAATGGCTCTCATAATCGTCGCCCTTGGCGCCGGAGACCTTTTGGAGGTTCAAAGTGTGGGGCATAATTCCAGTCCTGAGTGACATGATTGTGAAGATGCTCTCCACTGCGCCCGCGGCACCCAACAGATGTCCGATCGCGCCCTTGTTACTGGACACAAAAAGAGAATTTCCCTGCGGTCTTGGCAGCAGCGCGGACTTGATGGCGACGCTTTCGGCTCTGTCGCCGAGAACGGTCGACGTTGCATGCGCGTTAACGTACCCGACCTTATCCTTGTCTACGTTGGCACTCTGCAACGCCATCTGGATGGCTCTCATTGCACCGTTACCATCGGGACACGGCGAGGTGATGTGGAAAGCATCGCTGCTGAGGCCGTACCCTTTGATTTCTGCCAGGATCCTTGCTCCGCGTCGTTGCGCGTTCTCCAGGGACTCCAACACAAGAATGCCGGCGCCTTCGCCGAGAACAAACCCGGATCTGTTGGCATCGAACGGTCGCGAGACCCCGTCTGCCACCGTGACACTTTTTGCTCTTATAAACCCTGCCAGACTCAACGGGTGTATGCAAGATTCGCTGGCCCCGGCCACGCACAGATCTTGCATCCCCAGGCGAATAAAGTTGTAGGCATCGCCGATAGAGTTATTCCCCGTGGCGCATGCCGTAGACGAGCAATGCGACACACCTCTGAGGTTGAACTTGATGGACACATTACCGGCAGCCATGTTTGTGAGAATCTTTGGCACAAACAATGGGCTCACGCGCTTGCGCTCATTGAGAAAGCTGACGCTCGTAGAGTAGAAGTCGTGGATCGAAGCTATCCCGGTGCCTATCACACAGCCGAACCTGTCTAGGTCTGCCTTGCTACGGTCTATCACGTGATGCTGCTGCTGATGGTTTCCCTTTTCCAGCAAATCGGCATCGGCGAGTGCTTCACGGGAAGCGAGTATGGCCAATCTGGTGAATTCGGAAATTCTCCTTTCATCCTGCTCGCTGACCAACTCTGGAAAATCGCCTAAAGCTGGTATCTTGCCCACCCCGACCGTCGCGGGAATACTTTTCGAAAACGGCTCGTAGTCTGATTGATAGTTGGGCAAAGAAGTTATCGGTACAATTCCCGATTTGGAAGCCAATAAGTTGGCCCAGGATTGCTTGAGCGTGCCGCCAAGAGGCGTAATGCAGCCCAGTCCCGTGACAACCACCCGTCGTGACATTAGCTGTTTGCTCTTTTTGTCGGTTCGCTTCAACTTTTTGCACGAGCTTAGAGGAAGAGCAGCACGATTTTTAAGGTGTTTTCTCAATTAGGTTTCTCGCAGGAAAGCTGTCAGGCCGCGCGAAACAAGCGATGGCCTCCTCCCCTAACCGGAATCTGGAGGCAGAGCTATTGTGTCAGATCCTGCTGTTCGGTTGAGGCACCTTCCGTCCGGTTGCTGCTCTCGAGAATCGAGAATCGAGAGTCGAGGAGCGAGAAGCGAGAAGCAAGAATGGGTTTCGGTATCACGAAGTGCCGTCGGCCCAGTGGGGGGGACACGACCTTGTTTCAGCCCGCATGCGCGGCAGCTGCAAGGGGAGAGCCGCCGACCCATTTTCGTGGATCTCCAGGAACAAGGGATGCTGTAACGAGGAAAACAATGGACAATAGGGCAAGCAGCAATAGGGCAAGCGGCTGATGTTTACTCAAAACGTCCACTCGGTGGCACTCGCCTCTGGCCGTATCCGGTTACTTTTTGCTGCAGACTGCCACGTCTGCAAAAAGTGGCCGATGCCACGTCTTTAGACAGTGTGTTGGTCGATTGCAGTAATACGTGTCCTGTCTGGTTGTTCGAGGACCGATCTGCAAAGAATTCAAGAATATTTGCTACATTGAAAACGCCCGGCGAAGCATGAAACCGTACAACGTCGAGCTCTGGAAGGAAAACTAAGGTCGCAGCAGCAATTACGCTTTTGGGACGCCCTTCTCGACTTTTTAAGGTTCGCAGATCCCCAAATAAACGGCAATGCTGCTGAACGCTGTTTCACTGGTGCCAGATATTGCCTCATTAGGCAGCTGCAAACACACATTGACTCTGGTGCTAGGGTACCAAACAGGCACCTGCTGCGGGCCACTCTGGCAGCGCTTGCGTGTCAGAAACGCGGGTGCCAAAATAGGAAAGCGCGACATGGCGGAAAGCTTGAAAGTTTACGTGAGAATGCCAGTGGATCGACGTGTGACCGTCTGTGCGGGCGTCTCTACGCGGTTTTTCTTGGCGTCTCAGAATAGAAAATCTCTTCCCGAAAACACAGCTATGAGGCGCATGCAGGTTGCTTTGACTTTTTTATTTCCTCATGTGCTCTGGTCGGCGACAAACCCCCAGCACTGTTCATATCAACCATTGCAATGGCAACCCCCTAGAGGGGCATCTGCAATGGCAACGGGACATTCTCCTTATTCGGTAATAATTCGCACCTCTCTTACTTTCGCTGTGTTTGTGTTTGTGTTTGTTGTTCTTGCACCGCGTGCAGCACAGGCAGCGCACCGGAATCTCGCAGGAACCTCGATTGTCGTGCTTTCGGAAGCATGAATGTGTGCTGTCAGCATACACGAAACAGGATACAGTTGCATTAACAATGCGCTTTTGAAAACAGAGTTTCTCCCGTCCCGGACACTATTGCCAGCATTGTTTTGGCAAAAATAACTGTGCAGAATTAATTACCGGATCGGGAGATGTTGCGTGTACGCACGAAACGCCTGTTTGCATGCAGAGGCCACCTCGCAAGTTGCTGTTGCTGCTGTTGCTGTTGCTACACCGCAGACGGCCCCCGTTCGGCCCTCGTTCCAACTTTAAATGCCAGAATTCCTGGTAATCCTCTTTTCGAATCTATAAGCAAACTATAAAAATTCCAACTCGTTAAAAGAATTAGATGACTGACTGTACTATAAATGCAGCGTAATATACAGGTTTTCCCTCAGAGACAGCCCTACTGGGTCGACAGAAATTACCATTTCAATAAATCGTCCTTAGCGTAGAGATAGTCGGTGAAGATGAACTCGACTTCGTCGGTTTCAGCGTCGTAGCCACCAACCTTAATGGACTCGTGGTTCTTGACAATGATGTCACAGCCCTTGTCGATCAAGAACTGTTCGTCGAAAGTGGTGGCAATACCCACGATTTTGCAGCCTGCGGCCTTACCAGCAGCAATACCTGCAGGGGCGTCCTCAAAGACGATGACCTTGGACTTGGATGGGTGCTCTTTGTTGATTGGGTAGCCTAGACCGTCTCTGCCCTTGATGTAAGGCTCTGGGAATGGCTTACCTTGCTTCACGTCGTTGGCAGTGATGAAGTACTCAGGTCTCTTGATGTGCAGGATGTCGAACCATTTTCTGGCCATGTCACGTGTACCGGAGGTGGCGACGGCCCACTTCTCCTTTGGTAGAGCGTTCAAAGCGGTGCAGAGCTTGACAGCGCCTGGCACCTCGATGGAGTGCTGGCCGTACTTCTCTGGGATTTCACCCTCAAGCTTGGTCACGTAGTCTTCGTCGGCGTAGTCTGGGGCGAACTTGGCAATGGCGTCGTATGTTCTCCAGCCGTGGGAGATGTTGATCACGTGCTCGGCATCAAAATATGGCTTGTCCTTTCCGAAATCCCTCCAGAACGCAGCAATAGCTGGCTGCGAGATGATGATGGTTCCATCAACGTCGAACAAGGCAGCGTTAACTTTCAAAGATAGTGGTTTGGTGGTTAGAGGCATTTTCTGTTTATTTCAGGGATAAAAGTGGTTGGTGTGGTCAGCCAAGCAGGGGAAAAGATCTGACAACTGGACCAGATGAAGCTTCTCTGGTTTCCTATATATATATATATATCTATACATTACATATGTTCAGACATATGAGATCGTTACGTCGGGCTGTATCTACCACGTTCCGCTGCATGCGGCCCTGCGGTTCTTTTTCTTTCTCCTTTTCTTCTGGGTCTCTCTTTTCTTACGTCGTTGCTTTTACTACGTCTACAAGTTCATCATCAACCGGTCGGTCGACACAAAGACTAGAAAGATAAACAAATCACACATCGCATGTTGGGATCATTTCACACTCGGAACATCATCATGGTTCGTGGCTAGCGCTTATTTTTCTCACCGATTGCTTCATTGCTTCTTCTATTAGGGTCCCGAAAAGAAAGCTAGGACAACAAGAAAAAACGAGTCTTCTCTCCACTCCCAGAAACCCCCGTAGAAGAACACGAAGCCCGGCTGCGTATGACGTTAGGCCCATTTCTTTTGGCCCTCCTCTTGGGCGTTTTGGCCACCGCGGTAATCGCTCAGGCGAGACCATTGTCTGCTGACGTCCATCGTGGGTCAGATGGTGGGCCATTTTGTCCCATGGGACAAATACAGAAGTGTACGTGAGATGGGTGTTCATCATTTGATTTACAGGAAGTTGCGAAGCGGGTAGGAAACAAGAAAGGAAGAACGCCGATTTTTTTCGGCAGAGGTGTCCGGCTTGCTGAACTTCTTTTTTGGGTCGGACAGCTGCTCTTTTTCTGCTGTTACCCGGCTACGGCTAGCGCCATGTTTTTTCCATACAGCGTGCGTGTAGTACTTGCCTTGATAAACAGCACGAGGAACACTTTCCACTCGGAACTGCTGGCGGCAAGTACGGCGGCAATTGAGGCGGCAATGACAGATTACAACGCTTTGACGGTTGTTCAATTGAAGGAACTGCTGAAAGAACAAGACCTGTCTGTGCAAGGGCTGAAGGCTGAGCTGGTGCAGAGGTTGCAGGAACACAATAGCACGCGAAGTGATGAACCAGCCTTAGACAGCGAAAAAGCAGAGGACTCTAAGGCGGCGGCAGTGGCTACAGAGGAAGCAAGCGATAATCTGCCACAGCAGCACGCTAGTGAGTCTGCTACTGACGTAGCTCCGGTAGCAGCGTCCGAGGCATCTGAGGCGGCTCCGGAATCTGCCACGAAACCCACACCAGAGACGAAGCAAATCAAGCTATCTGAAGAAGAGATGAAGAAGATGGCATTGGACACTCTGAATAAGAAACTACACCGTAGTAAAAAGTTTGGGCAGGATCAATCTCAAGTTGATGCCCTGAACAAGATGATTACGCGTGTTGAAAAGTTCGGATTGGACTTGAAGAGTTCGCTGGCTGTAGAGTTGGGGCTTGCGAAGCGGCCACAGGAGCAGCCAAAGCAGACGCACAAGAACATGAACACAAGCAAGAAAAATTTCCGTAGAAACAAGTTCCACTCCAGATAGAGTGTCTTTGCAACTTGTTCCGTAGACTCGCCTGTTGATGAAATGCTCGCCTCTGTTTTCACATTTTTCAAAAGTAACCCGGACTTGTAGGTTTTTTATAGCAATCAAATGTAACATTAGGAATTCAAATACCTACCTTAATCCTCAAATGTCAGTATTTCCAAATAGAAATACACGTAGACAGGTGTCTAACTTTTGGGAATCGTATTTATTGGCTTATTCCTCAAGTCATGAATAATAATTTCTTTGGTGTAATGGGCTCAAGAGCGATCATTCTTAGAATCGACAATCTGCCCCCAGGAAAGAACTGGAAGCAGATTAAATACTTGATTGGTGGGATTATCCATCATTCTAATGTTCTGAAAGTAAGGCTGCTGCCCCTGATGAGTTCCTTGGTCCCACCTTTTATTCCTTTTCAAAGCTGTATTGTCACATTGAAACCGACTTTGGATGACGAATCCCTAAACGATTTACTAATGGAGCTGAACACTTATCAATGGGACTACTACAATCTGTACGCATATACCATGCCACCACCTATGAATCAGAAGATTCCAAATGATGCAGAAAGTTCAAGCGATAATGAGCATTCTAGTAATGATAATACTCCGAAGGCTCAAAATAATACTTTTTTATACCCTATGCCACTTCCTGGGACATTACAGAATGGTTTACCGAATGGTCTGTCCCCTATGTCAACAACTGGAATGATGAATCCGCAGCAGATGGCGGCAAATGGACCTATGCCACCGCAACCCATGATGGGTTTACCCACACAGAGGCGCCGTTACTTTCAACCGCCAATAATGGCATTCAATCAAAGGATGTCATTCAGCCCGAATGGCAGCAATCAAAGGTTGAAAAATAGTTCACTTTCTGCATACTCTTATTACCCCATGAATAATCGAGATTTTGCCGGTGTTAATAATGATTCTTTGAGACCAATTATAAAACAGAATAACGGTCAAGCGAGCAATGCATCTAACAGCTCCAGGGGGTTAAAACAAATTTTTAATGAACGGAGTTTTAGAAAGCAAATGACTGGCAGAGGTATGTTTCAATTGCAAATTGAGAATTTCCCGCCATTTTTAAAGTTGGAAACCTTGGAAGCGCTGGATGAACATAATAATATCCTTTCAAAGAAAGAAGACTTGAAAGTCATTGCAACTAATCAGCCGGATAAATTTGGTAGATTAAGGTGGACAGTCTTGAAAGACTATATAAAATTAAAATGTCCGATGTTGCTGAATTTACAAGAGAAGTTGAAATTAAGTTCAGAGGTATCACAGGATGATGCTAGCTCAAACAATACCAGAGAATTTTATGTTGGTGTTTACGAGGATGATGAATTCCAAGTACAATTGAATATAACTTCCAATGATGATAGCCAGTTTGAGGAATATGCCGAGGATATTGAAAAAATACAGGGAAAGGAAAAGGAAAAGGAAAAGGAAAAGGAAAAGGAAAAGGAAAAGGAAAAGGAAAAAGATAAGGATGATCTGGAAATAGAGAAGCAAAATGACACATCTAATGGAGAACCTAACGATGTTCAAAAAAATGTTGTCAATGCAGTTATCTACAAGGCAATCGTGGGTTTTAATGACAAGGAATTATATGATACGTGTTTTGAAAACTTGCTGGATCAAGAATATTCATTAGGTTATAAACTGAAGGTCAAACGCTTACCTCCTTTTGAAGAAGATAAAAATAGTCATATAGGAGGTGATGCACAAAAGGGAACAAAACAATAAGCTCTAAAAACCCCTAATTGGATTTAAATCAATTTCAAATAATACTAAAGAACATTAGACAAAATTGAGTTCCAATTAGTGTAGTCAATTGAATCTTAAAATTATATCTCATGTATATATAGATTCATATAATCCTTGAAAAGACAAGATTAGAAGTAGGAGGTATAAGAAATGAAAATGCTTTATTCATTTGAAGTTCGACGTAATTACATTAGGATTAATGATCCCTTTTAGGATTTATTATTACAGTAATGGTTGAAATACAGATTGTGGTAAATTATTATTCTCTTGAAAGAATTTTTTATTTCTGGCTCCACCAGCCACAACAGATGGTAATGATGGTAGCTCTGCGTTATTTGTGGGATATGCTGAAGACGACGTTGTATTTGCCAAAGCAAAATTCGGCCGTATGCGGGTGTCTGAATCTATAGGGTATTTCCCTATGCGATTTATTATTTTGTCGAATGCGTCAATACTTGGAATTGAATTACCATACGAACTCGCTGGTGGGATCTCCGACTTAATTTGTAATGAAGCATCACTCAGGATTTTCAAACCGTCATTATCGTCACCTGAAGTTTGAGTCTCTTTCACTTCCAGTACAATGTTTTCATTTGAAAAACTATTGAATAATTTAGCTAGTTCAACATCATCACGAACAATGGAATATTCATGGTACAGACTCAATTGTTTTGTCTGCGAAACAATATGAAATAATGACTTGCAGTTTTCCAATATTTCGCTAATTGTTGGCGGTCCATTGCTTAATAGATGAAACGTGAAAGCTTGCTCGCGATCTTTAAACCGAATAATTACCTTTTTATTGACATCTTCGTTAGCTAGTTGTGGTTTCATTGATAAAGATGATAGGACCGTTATTCTTTGAGATGCACTACTATTTGGATCACTTTTTTGAGATAAATGAGTTGAATTTGTTAAAAGTGGATATTGGTTCATCACCAAATGATGAACAACCTCACTAAGTGGATAAAGGCAAGGATCGAACCCGAAATCTTTTATCATACCACCGATTACTAGATATAACAATTTTGTCTGTACAGTTGGTGGTAAATGCGTTAACTTTCTCTTGGAAGCGGGACCAAAAATCTTAAGAGATAAAAGGGACAGTGATTCTTGACTTGAAGCCTTCGATGTTATGTATTCCATCGATGATGGCATTAGATTTGAAAAAAACCTCTCAATAACGAATGCGATAGAAGATCTGATAGCCATTTCACCGAGAATTTCGAGGTTGGTGTGCAGATCTATGGAACCCTGCGAATGTGCCATGTCGAAACAACTCCTGGATCTCTGAATGGTTATCAGTAATTTCTCTCTCAGAAAAAAAGGTACATCTGGTGAACTATTACTTTCAGTTTGTGCCGACGTGGAGGGCTTACTATGAAGTCCTAGGGACAGAAGGTTCTGGTCATTGACAGAAAGTGCAAACTCGGTTAGATTCGAACCATTTGATTGATCTCTTTGGCTTTGCTCACTCAGGGGGACCACATTGTTCACGACATCCGATATTACTGCCTTAATCACATCCGTGTATCTCTGTTGTGAATGCAAATTAAAGGATAATTGAGGCGCTCCCGGTGGTATCGCTGAAGCCGTAGTTGGTGCGATCGCATCCGGCACTGATCCGGCTGTCTGACTTTGTGCATCTGGCATTACCGATATCGGTTTCGGCTGGATGGATGGCAACAGAATCGCCGGAGAAGATGAGGCTTGTGTAAGAACAGTGGCGTTCCCTGAATGCAAAGTCGTGGAAGGCTGCTGTTGCAGTGGCGAACTAGTTCTCGTTATAGACTCGTCCTCTGAGGACCCAGTATTGGTCGTGGTGGTACCTCCACCAGAGCCAGTGGGCAACCTCTTTTTCGATCTTTTTCGGTTTCTTCTGACTGACTGCACAGCCGCAGTCACTAGCTTCTCAAACTCCCCTGCAGAGCTTAACGAGTAAGCAAACTCGGTTCTCAGGATTGTCGCAATTTGCCTAATGTTGTCATCTTGTTCACTTGCCTTCCTCTCGCTAAGGCCGAACTTGTCGATCAACTCCAGTCTTCTGTTTGAAAATTTCTTCCATTTTTTCTCGTCAGTAAAGTTCAACTGTTCTCTGATCTTGCGAGTAGTACCAGTGCTACCATGGCTGCCCGTAGCTTTCGATATTCTGTAGCCAGCCATCGCTCAAAAAACGAAAGAACTCAAGATAGGAAAACTCGAATCACTTGATTCAACAAGCCGACTCAAGCAAAGATGATTCAGATCAATGCGAAATTATTTATACCCTGCAAGAAACGTAACTCATGCAGAAGGCATGAAAAACTAGAAATGTAAAAAATTTGCAAAATCAAAGAATTGGACGACATAGCCATCCATACATACATACATACATACATGCATACATACACACTTCAGTATTGGAACAATGCCCTCTGGACTGAAATGTGTCTTCATCTTAGTCATGCTTAGCCAATAAACGACTGCAGCGCGACTCTCTGCGAGTGATTCGCTGCGTTACATGACTACTTTAACGGGTAGTGGTCAAGGGCATCTTTTAGACTCGGCTGTACGTAGTTTTCTAAGATTGCGCCTTGCATCTACATAAAAGTATTAATCGGGAAGGCATCAGCGCCGCAAAAGAGTCATGTTGACACATTCGGCGCCATTTTGAGCCAAAAAGAAAGTTTAAATGTTTTTTCGTATTATATGGAACGAACGAGTATAGGAAAAACGCAGCAGGACAAGCATTGCGGGCTTCAAAGTGCCTTGAATTGATCCTCTGTGACACCTTTACCCATTGCTGCAGTAGCGCTAATCCCGCCTTGAGCTAATTTCAAAAGACTATCTATATATTCGGCACCGGACCATTTTTGGTGTTTGAGAATATCGACGTCGTTTTCCATTTCTTGTTTTTGAACGTTTTGGGCATAAGCCTTCATGCCATCTAGAGCGAAGTCACGTGAGAAATTGCTTATGGCAAGTGCGGTTGTGTGCAAACCGGCGAGAGTTATGAATTGCCATGAGTAACCTAACAAGCCTAGACGGTCGATAAAGGTGCCCTGGTCATCTACAGACATCGCCTTGGTCCAGTTGAAAGATGGTGATAGATTGTAAGCGAGCATTTTATCCGGGTATTTGGCCTTGACGCCCTTTGAGAACTCAACTGCTTGTTGATAGTCTGGGTAGTTACTTTCCATCCATACAAGATCCGCAAAGGGTGCAAAGGCACGGGCGCGCATAACGGAGCATTGAGTGCCACCCTGATAACGGTACAAGCCCTCACGAACTCTTGGCAAATCCCAGTTGAAGTAGATATCGTAACCCAGCAATTGTTTTGCTAGCTTCTTAGCTTCGCGATGAGACGTCTCAGTTAGAGGACCAACTTGAGAGCAGAACAGATTAATCACTTTTTGCTTTTCCTGGCCGTTGATCTTTGTTGATCTTCGGACTTCATCAGCGAAGGCTTCGTGAAACAACTTCAAATTTGCTCTTTCACACCAGTCGCGCTCAATTTCGGATAGTTCTTCAGCACTTTTCCCTGCGAGTATTGCCTTATCCATAGTCTCTGCGAAAGATTCGTCGTCCATTGCTGCGTTTGTCGCTCCAACAATGAAATAATGGTCTCTAGCATCGATGGTTGAGCTGATCAATGTTGCTGCCTCAGAATCAGTTCTTGCAACAAGAACAAGGTCAGAATGCATGATATCGGCGCACATACGAACTGTTGTGAGTCTGTTTATATGCTCTTGAACGGGAATGACGCATCTACCTGCCATATGGCCACATTTCTTGTTTGTGGATGTCTGGTCTTCCATATGAATTCCAGCGGCTCCACGCTCGATGAACATTTTTGTTAACTTGAAAACAGCTGTAAGTCCACCATGACCGGCATCTCCGTCTGCGACAATCGGCGTCAAGTAATCAATGGGTGGTGCCATTGTGTCTAGTTCAGCTTGGCTCGTTGCACGAGCTCTTGCCTCTAACTGCTTACGATCATGAAACAATTGTGCTTTGAAAAGATGATCTACTTTATTTGGAACTGTATCCATTGGATAGTCGGCCAAATCGGGTCCTGGTTCATTTGATGTTGAGGCTGTAGATGAGCATTGCCATCCAGAAACATAGATTGTGTCCAAGTATCTAGCCATTTGACTTATATGAACAGGATCCAATGCCCCGAAAGTCTTTGCTACGGTTTTATTCTTATGATGCTTTTCCAATATCTTGTATAATTTTCTTGCCATTACTGAAGATGGATATTCAATGGGGGGAAAAGTACCACGTCTCGCAGCAATATCTTTGGAGGAGTATATTCTTTTAGTATCCCGCCAGCGTGGTTGTGCCCACCACTTTTCGATTTCGATAGCGGCTGAGTCTAACTCATCTTGTAAGACTTTGAAATTGGTTGAGATTGCTATGTTTGAAGTAGTCACAGGCATTTTCATAAATTATTTGTCCTTATTGGAATTGTATTTCTGTGTCACTTGTTATGAACCAAGAGATGAAAAGAGTAGGGCAGCATGTATTCTGCAGTTCGTTGCCATTTATATACTTTGAATATCATCCATGTTTATTTACTAAGGAAAAGAATTTCTCGACAAGAGCAGGTCGTATTACCGTCATTCCGGGCCAATACACTTGGCTGGATCCATTATGTTCCACCAATTATTGTCACTTGTCATCTGTCATTTCCTTCCACCCAGCGGCATACCAAATTGATTAGGCCGGATGAAATGCAATGTTCGGCTCAAAGGAAATCACAAAAAAAATGTTAAAAATAACAAAAATAACGACACCAGCAGGATTTGAACCAGCGCGGGCAGAGCCCAACAGATTTCAAGTCTGTCGCCTTAACCACTCGGCCATAGTGCCTAATAACAATATATCAATGAGGATCTTATGCTGTTATATATTGTAATAAGTAACAAGTAGCTTGATAATAATATGTTAGAACTGAAAACTAGCGGAATATAAATATTTATAATTGGAAGATGTTTTCATCCACTAAGTTGTTGACACTTTGATTAGCAGGCATTAGTAATGATTAGGGGGCATTGTGTTAGAACTGAGAATCAGCACTTTGTCATAGTTATAATAAAATTCTCAGCTAAAAAATCTCTTCAAAAACTAAGCATTTGCAGCCCTGCGTATTACTGCCCTCGTTTTTCCGAGAGACTCTACTTTCGGGCTTTTTAGCCCACCACTTGGTATTCTTGTGGTGGTAAGAAGATATTGGAAGAGGTTTTTATTGACGGCTTCGTTGATACTTGGGTTAGTAGACATTGGTAATTAGCTGCTGGAGTATATAGGTCTATAAATCTTTAGATTAATCCTTTATTTTCTACAATATAAAACATACAAAAGATGTGAATTGAACAGAACAAATACCAGGTAAAGGTGCCGGTATTTATACGTCACAAATTGTACCTATTGAATCGTCCAACACTGTCATTAGTGCAAATTTTTCACTGATGATCTGCCATTTGTTTACTCATGATCATGCCATTTATTCGATCCCATAGAATCAATTGCACGGATTATATTGGTGGCTGATGACCATAGAATGTGTTGCTGTGATGATCCTGATCGTTATCGTCTCGCAGTAAATATCATTCGATTCTCTTCCACATCGAACGATAATTTGTTAGGGCTCACCTCACATAACTTTCTTGGTTACTCAGCATATCATTTGTAGATGTCACGTTGTAAATACTGTCATTATATCTTACTGATTCTCAGTTCTAACAGAAGATGTGTTTAGTCTCGGCGGCTAAATAATAGGAAGAAGTCTTGTATGGGTCAAGATTTCCGGAAAAGCTTATCGAATATATTTATTCCCGTACCTCAAAACCTGTTCTTATTGTCAGAGCGTTAGACAATTCCCTCGCTATGCAAGATATGTTCCTATAGAAAGCTATAAAAGCTCAAGAGCGACTTCAACCCAAGTGGTGTTAAAACGCTGTTAAAAAGCTTGTGAAGACTGAAAATGTTGGGAAAAGTTGTATCACGTGTAGTGGATCTTCCATTTTTGGCGAAGAGATGGCTACAGTGCAGCTATTTACAAGGTAGCCTTAGGATTGATACACATAGCTCAAATAAGGGTGAGAAAGCATTTTAGGTATAAGGATCAGTTCAGTTGCGTTTTAGCTATAGTTGAATACGATCTAAGAATATCAATGGAGGGTCAACACATTGGGTAAGGACCGAAAAGTCAACAGGCTGCTGATAGTTATCCTGCTTAGCGAGAGAGGGAGCTCAGATAGTACTAGTATTCTAAGTCACGTGATGTTAAATAGGGCCCATTATGCTTCTTCGGTTCCAGCTTCTTGTAACCCAAGTGCATAGTTAATTAATTGCAAGGCTATCGCATATAACTCAGATGTAATCATATTAGCATTGCCATATGGATAGTCAACGTTCACTTTCGTTTACAGCACTCCTTGTTTTCCCCACCCCGTAAAAGGGGTCTCTGAAGGATAACGAGATTTTCACAGTTTGGGTCATCTGCAGAGAAAAAAGCAGACTTGAGTATACTATACCGGCCAGACAACCCCGCCTATTTTGTATGCAGCTGTTAATCTGGGGTTAAGGGGGTAGATGCCCCCCCACTCACTAACTTGGTATTTTTACGATATATAGTGCCTATAAAAAGCAGGCCACAGGAATACTTGATAACTTTGATCTTTAAACTTTCCCTGAAATCTGCTTTAATGGCAGTGCAAAAATAATAATGACAAAGAAGGACAAGGGACCAAAAATTACTACAGTGACGACTAAAGAAGGGGAGACTCTAAAAGTTTTTGAAAATTTAAAGGATTTTGAGACATTTATTAAGCAAGAGACGGAGGACGAGGAATTTGATGATTTGCATTGTGAGTTGAAATACTATCCGCCATTTGTATTGCATGAGGCGCATGAAAACCCCGAAAAAATTTCAGATAAGGTGAATTCACATTCGAAGAAATTTGTTCGTCATCTTCATCAGCACATTGAAAAACATTTGTTGAAGGACATCAAAGAAGCAATCAAGAGGCCTGATCTAAAGTTCCGAGAAAAGTCTAAGGAAGAGACATTTGACAGAATTTTGTGGCAATATGGTGATGATACTGAGTACCACAGTAAAAAATTTCACGTCCATCTTGGTGTGACTTGTACCCACGATAGTGCATTGGTTGACGTTGATTATAAAACTGTTCCAATTAAATAATGTTTATGTAATTTTTCTTTTATGATCATGATTATTGTTATTATTTTTTTTACGTCTTGTTTTTTAAAATGTATGTTCACAGTGACAGCTCCAACATATATCTTATGATCCCTGAGTAAACAAACAAAAAAAGCAAGAAACATTTAGTTTTCGACGTTTTAATACTGATGTTTTCGTGTACTCTTAATGTTTTTAACAAGGTCTCAACAGCCATCTAACCCTATGGATAGCTAACAAACATCAGTGGAAGAACTGCTGATATCGTTTTGCGTCGCAACATGGATAGCATGTTATTAGTATCTGTGTAGTGTAAAAAAGATGCAACATTACTATAGAGCCAACAAGCCTCATCTATCTATAGTAGTCTCTGCTGTCTCTGCTGTCTCTGCTGTCTCTTCATTACTTGATAGTATCCTATGGCGACATTGGGTCGGGTAACCCCATATGCTCTTTGTTTCTAGCTTTCAACTTTGTAAAAACTTTTTGACATAGAAACGATCCTGAGGCAGTTGAAGGCTACAATATCAGCCCTTTTTCAGCCAGCACTTTATCGAAAAAGCTGATATTTTTTTTGCTAGACCGTCCTAAGTGAACACAACGGTTGAATCTACTTGATACTCAGACTTTCAATTACATTACAACTATCTGTACCGTCAATACACAGAGCTTACCAAATTAAAAATCTGCTCACAACCTAAAGCCATGACCACAAATCCTCATGTTCATGAGAATCTAAAAGCCATCCAGAAGGCGTTGAGTAACTACGATATGTCATTTCTGTCAGACGATGAAGAGGATTTTTGTCCCTTGTGTTTGGAAACGATGGATATAACAGACAAGAATTTCAAACCATGTCCCTGCGGGTATCAAATCTGTCAATTTTGTTATAACAATATTAGACAGAATGAAGAATTAAATGGCCGGTGTCCAGCATGTCGTCGAAAATATGACGATGAAAGCGTCGAATATGTTGTGTTAACATCAGAAGAGCTAAAAATGGAAAGGGAGAAACAAGCGAGGAAAGAATGGGAAAGAAAACAAAGAGATAAAGAAAGGAAAGAATATGAAAATGCCAATAGAAAGCATTTAGCTGGAATGAGGGTCATCCAAAAGAATTTGGTGTACGTTGTAGGCATAAATCCTCCTGTACCATATGAAGAAGTTGCGCCTCTATTAAAATCAGATAAGTATTTTGGACAATATGGTAAAATTAATAAGATTGTGGTCAACAAGAAGACTCCGCACTCGAATAATGACCATTACCATTCGAATGCAACGTTTCCAGGTTATGGTGTCTACATAACATTCTCGAGAAAGGAAGACGCCGCTAAATGCATCGCCCAAGTTGACGGTACCTACATGGATGGTAGATTAGTTAAAGCTGCGTATGGTACAACAAAGTACTGTTCATCTTATTTGAGAGGTCTTACCTGCCCAAACCCAAATTGTATGTTTTTACATGAACCTGGTGAAGAAGCCGATTCTTTCAATAGAAGAGAACTAAGTAACAAACAACAACCTTCGCAACAGACGACCCCACAAACCCAGCAACCTGCAACGCGAAGTCACGCTCCAGCAGCTCTCTATAAAAATACTACCACCACAAATTCTACGCCAACGGGACAATTTTCTGGAACTCCATCACCTGCTTTAATTAAGACCCAATTACATCATCAAGATCTTACTACGCCTAATAGTAGTTTGTCAACACCAGTATTGACTCCTGCTCAAGTCCCAGCCGGATCAAACCCCTGGGGTGTATCACAAATGACCAATCAAGTTTCTATCTCTAAGCATGCAAGCACCCATAATTTACCCACTTTAAATGATTCTTTAACTCAACAACAGACTACTAGCACTAATAATACACAAATCAACAACAATAGCTCTACCAATAATAACAACTTAAATGTACATGCAGAACAGTCGGGACACAAAAAGAAGCAACAATCAGCTAGCGAAAAGCTTTCTTTTGATCCATACGACGCTTTAAACGGTGCTGTCAGGTTTCTGGATGAAAGAATTGCATGTCTATCCAATTATAGGACATGCTCCTTAAGATTGAAATCAAATTTGATTGATGATGCGTCATACAGGAGATACCCATCGTTATTTTCCTGGGATCATATTGAAATTTCAAAAGATAGTGATCAAATTTTGACGGAAAAATTGATTGATACTTTAGCGATAAACCCTGTAGATCACACAGCATCTGTTCTCTCATTCTTACAGAATGCGAATGTGGCATCTTTGTCGCAGTCTTCACAGTCCAAGACACAGCAGCCCGTCCCACAGCATGCGCAACCGCAACATTTACAACAACAACAGGCACAACAACGTTCCTTGAATGTCAATACTCCTCCTCCTCCTGGTATGTTCACAACACAGCAAGTCCCAATGCAACTGCAACAACAGCAGCAACTTCAACAGCAAATGCAGCAACAACAACCCTCTACAGATAACAGACAAACTAACTCCACAGACTTTTTGAATCAATTGATCAACGGAAGGAGAGTTGCTGCTGGAAACTGAACATAATACCTGATAAATTTCTGCATCTATATATCATGTATCTTGTATTTTTTGTTTTTTTTTGTATTTTTCGGTTCTACGAACAAAGTCATTTTTAGTAAGGATCCTTGAAAATTTAGTCGAAGTGCCTGAATTAAACGGTCACAGCGGCGGCATAAAATATCAAAGGCCTTGCAACTAAACTAGGCTTTTATGTACTACAATATATCCAAGTTTCCATCGGATGTATCGAAATTGTTTAAACCAAGACCTTCACTAGAGTATAAAAGGCCAGTGGATTATCCTCCGGAAAGAAGACAAACAAACCCTCGTATAACAGGGGTCTCAAATGTTCTGGGACCACAACTTACTAGCTATCTTAATAAGTTTTCTGAGGGATCCAATAATGACTACTTGAACAAATATGAAAAAGCTATTAGCTCTAAAAAAAATGAACTACGATCTTTAGATGATAAACTGAAAGAATGGGAACCCAACAGTGATCCGAATATTAAACATTCAGATCCATATAGAACGATATTTGTTGGTAGACTTCCTTATGAGGTGACAGAAGTTGAGTTACAAAAAGAATTTAGTAAATTTGGAGACATTGAGAAAGTCAGAGTGGTCAGAGACAAAGTAACTAATAAATCGAAAGGCTATGCATTTGTCGTATTCATGAGCTCTCAAAGCAGTAAAATGGCATGCAAAGAGATAGGTATACACCGAGGTATAGAAATTGGAGGCAGAACTTGCATTGTCGACATAGAACGAGGTAGAACAGTCAAATACTTCAAACCAAGAAGGCTAGGCGGCGGATTAGGTGGGAGAGGTTACACTAAAAACTATAGGACCTCTGGCTCAGTCACATCAGCAGCTATGAACACATTTAGGAATCCTGCTCCAGAACTTGATCCTAATAGTCATCAAGCTGGTAAATCATTTCTACCAAGACCAGTGTACAAGGGACCTAGCCGCTTTTCAAGTTCAGCTCCACTTGCACCTGCTACATCATCGTTGTCATCAAACAGATATGATTCAAGTGCTTACCAGGAGGCCGCATCAATTAAGACTTCTTATCGATCCAGAAATGCAAGAGCACAGGCATCGAAAATAACAAGGAAATCGGAGGAGCCTGATTATTAGTGAGGCGCAACCTCATGTATTAAGCTCTTCTTAAACCGTAGGCAACCGAAATTCTGTACTTGCTGTATATATTCCTCGCCTATCTAAAATTTTTCCATTTTGCATGCGAGTCATTCAAGACAAAATTTCATGCCGTTCGAAAGATTCGGCCGCATTGCAATTCTGCAAAACAATAATTTCTATTAAAGGACTACATTTACAGGTTCCAGTCGCTACAATTTTCCGTTAGAATCTTGACTAACTTCGGATAGAGCCTTAAAAACTTTAAGTTCATTTTTTCGAAAGGCATCTTTAGCTCTATTTTTATTAATTTATGCCATCTGCGAGATTACTTGTGTCCGCAAAGGGCCTGAAGAGCTCTAGATTGCAGCATATCACGAATGTGTTGGGAAAGTCCGCAGCAGCTGGAAATGACAATCCATTGAGCTCGGTCTTGGCAGCTGGAGCACGGGCTGCTTCTGTGACATTTACTAGAAAAAAGGTTGGCTATTCAAAAAGATTTATGTCATCCGGCAATGGTGTTGGTACCCTGGCAACGAGATCGACTGTTGTTCAACTCTTAAACAATATTAGTAGTAAGAGAGAGGTAGAACAATATTTAAAATATTTCACTTCCGTTTCTCAGCAACAATTTGCTGTTATCAAAGTAGGAGGTGCCATTATCAGCGATAACTTGCAGGAACTAGCTTCTTGTTTGGCATTTCTTTACCACGTTGGCCTTTACCCTATTGTTCTACATGGAACTGGTCCTCAAGTCAATGGTAGATTGGAAGCCCAAGGTGTTGAACCGGACTATATTGATGGTATTCGTATCACAGATGAAAGAACAATGGCTGTAGTCAGACAATGTTTCCTGGAACAAAACTTGAAGTTAGTAACCGCACTTGAGCAATTGGGTGTTCGTGCTAGACCAATTACATCGGGAGTTTTCACAGCTAACTATTTAGATAAGGACAAATACCAATTGGTTGGCGATATCACGGGGGTCACAAAGGATCCTATCGAAGCTTCAATTAAAGCTGGTGCTTTACCCATTTTAACATCTTTAGCAGAGACTTCATCGGGCCAAATGCTCAATGTTAATGCGGATGTTGCTGCTGGGGAATTGGCTCGCATATTTGAGCCTTTAAAAATTGTCTACTTGAATGAAAAGGGCGGTATTATCAATGGGGCAACAGGTGAAAAGATTTCCGTCATTAACTTAGACGAAGAATATGATGCCTTAATGCAAGAAAGCTGGGTCAAGTACGGAACTAAATTAAAGATTAGAGAAATCAAAGAACTTCTGGATTATTTGCCTCGTTCATCGTCAGTTGCTATTATCAATGTCCAAGATTTACAAAAAGAGTTATTCACAGATTCTGGTGCTGGTACTATGATTAGAAGAGGTTACAAGCTTACCAAGAGATCTTCATTATCTGAATTTCCCTCTCCAGATGTGTTGAGACAAGCTTTGCAAAGAGATGCAGACATCATTTCTGGTAAATTAGCCGTTGCAACGTATTTGAGAGAATTGGAACAAGCTAACTTCACTACTTACGCTGATGAACCCTTGGATGCCCTAGCCATTATCAAGAAAGAGGGCAAAGTGCCAAAGCTGGACAAGTTCCTCTGTACAGAGTATGCCTGGTTGAATAATGTTACAGATAACGTTTTCAGTGCGTTGACTCGCGATTTTGCTGCATTACAGTGGGTAGTCAATGAAGACGACCCAAATATTAGTTGGCATTTCGACAAGTCTCACGGATCCTACTTGAGATCAGGTAAAGTTTTATTCTGGTACGGCATTAAGGACTTAGACACCGTATCCAAAATTATTAGTGAGTTTACCCAAGATGTTGGGAACTCGACGGGTTCGGCACAAGAAAGCGGTGTCTTTTCTTCAGGTAGCTCTTCGAGACCTTACTCCACCAGAGCTTACTCTTCAAGATCTACCCCTAAACCAATCGGATCGAATAGTGCTCCTGGACGTGTTGCATTAATTGGTGCTAGAGGTTTTACCGGTAAAAATTTGATCTCTTTAATTGATAACCATCCTTACCTTGATTTAGCCCATGTATCCTCTCGTGAGCTTAAAGGCAAGCCGTTGGATTATTACAAAAAGTCCAATGTTATTTATGAAGCTTTACAAATTGAAGATATTAAAAGATTAGAGGCCCAAGGAGACGTCGACTTTTGGGTCATGGCTTTACCAAACAAAGTTTGCGAACCGTTCGTTGAAGCAATCGAGAGCGTTGGGGGAAAATCTAAAATCATCGACCTATCAGCCGATCACAGATTTGTGTCTGAAACAAAATGGACATATGGCTTACCTGAATTGAACAATAGAGATGCAATTGCTGCTGCCAAGAAAATTTCAAATCCAGGCTGCTATGCAACAGGCTCTCAGCTATCCATTGCCCCATTGACTGAATTTATTACGGGTCTTCCAACTATTTTTGGCGTGTCTGGTTATTCAGGCGCTGGTACCAAACCATCGCCAAAAAACGATCCCGAATTTCTGAACAACAATATTATTCCTTATGCTTTAACCAACCACATTCACGAGCGGGAAATATCTACACGTTTAGGAAAAGAGGTCGCTTTTGTACCTCATGTTGGCCAATGGTTTCAAGGCATATCATTAACTGTATCAATACCTATCAAAAAGGGCTCATTGACCGCTGACGGTGTCAAGAATCTATATGAGGACTTCTATAAGGGTGAAGAATTGGTTCACATTTCCGATGCAATCCCTCTCGTCAAAGATATAGCTGGAACACATGGGGTGGTTATTGGTGGATTTAAAGTTAATGATACGCAAGATCGTGTTGTTATCTGCGCTACCATCGACAATTTATTGAAAGGTGCTGCCACACAATGTTTGCAGAACATCAACCTTGCCATGAGTTATGGGGAATATGATGGTATCCCCAAGGACAAAATAGTTAGGGTTTGATGAGTCCACACGTTTGGCACTATATAAATCACATTTATTTTAAATTAGTGTATATCATCATCACCAGTAACCCCGATGTCGTCTAAAGTATTTTGAGAGATCCTATGACACTAGTTTACCCGGCTTTTATATAAGAAGTGAACGACTTTTAGTGAGTTAACGAATGCCCCTTTTAATATCAATAAATCAAAACGACGGCTGATTGATTGCAACACCGCTAGAGGCTTTGCGACGCCAATTCTAACCGTAAATTATGGAAGATTGGAGAAGGATTGATATAGATTCGTTTGATCCCAATAGTGGGAGGTTAACAGCTAAAGAGCTGATACCCCCATACACACACAATGTTACATTGCAAGAAATACAGCCAAAGATCTCTCAATTGCGTTCTTTAGCGACGAGCGGTGATATGAACTCTGCAATTAAGCTAGCCACCGATGATCCTCCATATGGTGCAGACCCGAATACAAAAACAGCATATTTCCAGGCAGTGCTTGAAGCTTTGACGCAAGTGAGACAAGCAGATATTGCAACAATTGTTAAACAGTTGACCTCGCAGCAACAAGAAGTTCTTGTTAAATACTTGTACAAAGGGATGTCCGTGCCAGAAGGACAGAGACAAGGAGGTATCCTTCTTGCATGGTTTGAAATTTTGACTCAGTCCGCCGGTGTAACTCCAATTGTACACTATCTTTCGGATAGGAGAACGATATAATGTAAAATGTGTAAGCAAATATTATATATAATCAAGATATGAACTGATACAACGCCAGAGCGTTGACGTTGTGAATCCTTTGCAGATTTCCGATATTTGATTTTGAAAACAAGAAGCGAGAAAGGTGATAATATAATGTACCTTGAAAAAAAAGTTTATAAATGGTAAACGCTACTCAACTATTTAAAGGTGGTACACAAGCTTTAATTAACTTATTATGCCTGACTCGGAGGAACTGAAAAAGATCCAGAAGGAACAGTCTAGTAAATCTACAGCGAATGACGATGGTACAAATAAAGAAATGCCTGATTGTCACAAAAGATCTAGGGAAGACGACCAAGAAGAACCTAGAATACATTCGAACCAGGATAATAGCTCTGCCTCTGGAGTAGATGACGAAGAAACCAAAGAACAAGAAGTAAAGGGCACAGCAAAAAAGATAAAACTTCAAGAAAATAATGGTAAAGGAGAAAAATACAATAGAGCACAAGAAAGCAAACTAACTAAAGAAAAAAGTGATGAGGTTGAATCAACGAAGAAGGAAAGTAAAACTGATGAGCAAAAACCGAAGTTTGTTTTTGGCTCAGGGACCAGTTTTGGCGCGGGATTCAGTTCTCTTAAAAGCGCTTCTAAGACTAATGAAATGACTTCAAATTCAGATAAGAGTTCAAAACCACTTGCTTTTGGGACGGGGCTTTCATTTGGCAGTGGATTTGGTGTATTGAAGAAGAAAGATGATCCTGTGGATGAAGAGAAGGGTGATAATGGGGAAAAGAAGAAGACAGAAGATAAAAGCAAGAAAGCTGAGACACAAGGACCACTGGAAGAAAAAACTGAAAAGGGAGCTTACAAGTCTTCCGCTGAACAAGCATCAGTTAAATTACAAAAGCAAGAGATCAAATCCGGTGAAGAATCTGAAGAAACTATATACCAAGTGAACGCTAAGCTGTACCAGCTTTCTGACCTCAAAGACGGGTGGAAAGAAAGAGGTGTTGGTATCGTGAGGGTTAATTACAATGAAGTGGTGAAAAAAGCTCGTTTAGTCATGAGATCTCGAGGAATTTTGAAAGTTATTCTAAATCTATCCTTGGTTAAGGGAATAAAAATAGAACGAGGATTCCCCGGATCTTTGCAGAGTGAAAAATTTATAAGAATAATATCTGTTGATGATAACAAAGTTCCCATACAATATGCCGTCAAGACAGGGAAGGAAGAGACCGTTAGTCAGTTGTATGATAATATCGTCAAACTCGTACCACAGTAAATAGATGTATAAAAATGTACGCCCATGAATGATTGCAGAGACTCATGATTTTCATCACCCTTTTACAAATGCTATACTACAAACAGCGGTCCCTTTCACACCACCAAATTCAAAAGATGGATAAGAAATTGATTTCCAAACTTGGAGATTCTTATTTTGAACTATTTTGATCAATTCATCCTCAGTAAAGTTACACGAAGTGATTAAAAATATGCCATTTTTCACCATAATTCTCTCAACAATATCTGAATATATATCTATCACGTTTTTACCGTCCTTTAATTTTAGGCCACTCAGGGCAATCGCATCTAAAGTCCCTTTATCCAGGACGATGTCAAATTTGCCGGGGGACCAATCTGCCTGAAAGATATCCGCAACTTGAAACTTCGTTAGGTTATCAAGTTGTTTGCTATGAGATACTAATTGCGCAAATTCGACACTTTTCAAAGAGTAATCTATACCCAGCATTGGTCCCCGAAATCCATTTTCACAAAGTTCGAACAATAGATGTCCATTTCCAGTTCCCAAATCTACTATCGAAGATTCCAAATGTACAGTATTCTCTCCAACATTATCCAGGAGAAAATCGACCATTCTCCTCTCGGCATCTGTATCATCAAACCAACAGTCGCCAGTATCCTTCGGATTCTTTACAAAATTTTCCCTTTCTAAAGCGTAAAGTTCATCCCAGTAACGCTTAGCTCCCAATTTTGAAATGTTGAGCTCCATATTATCGAACTATACCCATCAAGCTTTTTTTTTTTGATCGTTTCTTTCATCCATCTTGAACTTCGACCATTTTTTTTTTTTTTTTAGTTTTTAGACGCTGATAGATTTTCATCCGGTGACCATCGCTAATCGAAAAGGGATCAACTGAATTTGAAAGCATCCTATAAAAGACTACTACTTTAAGCAAACATTAAGAAGCGCTATTATTTCTAACTCGACGAAATGACCAAGTTTAACTTTCTTCCCACTTTACAAGACGCCTTTGAACCTTTATTGCCGCAGCAGGTAGATATTCTTCGTCAACAAGTGCTATCAGAGGGTGGAGACTCTGCGTCAATACAATCGAGGTTCAACTATGCATGGGGTTTAATCAAAAGCGATGATAGCAATGACCAGAGATTAGGAGTAAAGCTATTGAGTGATATATATAAAGAATCTTCCACGAGAAGGCGGGAATGTTTATATTACCTGGGTATAGGTTGCTACAAACTAGGAGAATATTCTATGGCCAAGAGGTATGTCGACACTTTAAATGAGCATGAACCAAATAATAAACAAGCTTGTGCTTTGAAAAGCATGGTTGAAGATAAGATACAAAAGGAGACTGTTAAAGGGTTGGCTATTGCCACAGGTTTTATTGCAGGAACAGCGGCTGTTGGAGCTCTCTTGTTCAGAAGCAGGAGAAAATGATGCATTAAAATAGCTACATATTCATAATAGCCGGACATTTAAAAATAAATAAATATGATTTATCTCACTTAATGAGCTTAGACACTCAATAGATAGCAGGCTGCACCTCAATCTCTTTCGGGAGTAACTCGTTTATTGTAATATCTTCGCGTTTGTCAACCTTTCCAAGGCGGATTATAATCTATTTACGCGCCTTCCTGCAATTCATCCATTTCAGGATGTTCACTGTGTATTTGACGTGTCTTGCTCGCATTTTCGATTAGTAAATGTTTTCATTTCTTCTGTTGAGGATCCTCGCAGAGGTAAAACGCGTAAACGCAATGGGCGTAACACCAAAAAGAAATTTACGCGTTTCGTGTTGAACTTTTATTTCATCCCTACAAAAGTTATATAAACGGATCTATATTCTGAAATACAGTTATCTATTTGAATCAGGTTGTAATTAGTCTGATCTGTTTTCTTCTAAGTTCTCTGCACTCAAAGTCTCATTAGTCATCCCCCCCATAATAGTTGTAATGTTCGTCTATAAAAGAGACGGTCATAAGGAACCTGTCAGGTTCGATAAGATCACCGCACGTATATCACGTTTATGCTATGGTTTGGATCCTTCACATATCGATGCCGTGAAGATCACACAACGTATAATATCTGGTGTATATGAAGGTGTTACCACCGTTGAATTAGACAACTTAGCAGCTGAAACCTGTGCTTACATGACCACAGTGCATCCGGATTATGCCACGTTAGCCGCTAGAATTGCCATTTCTAATCTTCATAAGCAGACAACCAAGCAATTTTCGCAGGTCATATCAGACCTTTTCTACTATGTCAACCCAAAGAATGGCGTTCATTCGCCTATGATATCCAAGGAGGTCTACGACATCATAATGGAAAATAAAGATGAGCTAAATTCAGCTATTGTTTATGATAGAGATTTTCAGTTCAACTACTTTGGTTTCAAAACTTTGGAACGGTCATACTTGCTTAGAATAAATGGTGAAGTGGCAGAACGCCCTCAACATTTGATTATGAGGGTTGCTGTTGGTATCCATGGTAGTGATATAAAATCTGCTATTGAAACGTACAATTTAATGTCATTGAGATATTTCATTCATGCGTCTCCAACCCTTTTCAATGCCGGTACTCCGCACCCTCAAATGTCTTCATGTTTCTTGGTGGCGATGAAAGATGATTCGATTGAGGGAATTTACGATACTTTGAAGGAGTGTGCTATGATCTCGAAAACTGCTGGTGGGATTGGTCTTCATATTCACAATATTCGTTCTACTGGCTCTTACATTGCTGGTACTAACGGTACTTCAAACGGGTTAATACCAATGATTCGTGTCTTTAACAATACTGCTCGTTACGTAGATCAGGGTGGTAATAAGAGACCGGGCGCCTTTGCACTATACCTAGAGCCATGGCACGCTGATATCTTTGATTTTGTTGACATCAGAAAGAACCATGGTAAGGAAGAAATTCGTGCAAGAGATCTATTCCCAGCTCTTTGGATTCCGGATTTATTTATGAAGCGAGTTGAAGAAAATGGTGAATGGACTCTATTTTCACCAAGTGAAGCCCCTGGCTTGGCTGATGTATATGGTGACGAATTCGAAGAGCTATATGAGCGTTATGTTTCAGAAGGTCGTGGCAGAAAAACAATCAAAGCCCAAAAGTTATGGTATGCCATCTTAGAAGCTCAGACGGAAACGGGTACGCCATTTATGCTGTATAAAGATGCATGCAATAAAAAGAGTAATCAAAAAAATTTGGGTACTATCAAATCTTCCAACTTATGTTGTGAAATTGTCGAGTATTCTGCCCCTGATGAAACAGCAGTCTGTAACTTAGCTTCCGTTGCTCTGCCATCATGTGTTCAGACATCTGAAGATGGTAAAACACAGTGGTATAATTTCGCTAAATTACATGAAATTGCTAAAGTTATTACTCGTAATCTGAATAAAGTTATCGACCGTAATTACTATCCAGTTGTTGAAGCTAAAAATTCTAATATGAGACATAGACCAATCGCTCTTGGTGTGAATGGTTTAGCAGATACTTTTATGTTGCTACGTATTCCATTTGAATCACCAGAAGCCAAAGAATTGAATTCTCAAATTTTCGAGACTATCTATCATGCTTCTTTAGAGGCTTCCTGTGAGTTGGCTCAAAAAGATGGTCCCTACCAAAGTTATGAAGGATCTCCAGTTTCTCAGGGCATGTTACAATATGATATGTGGAATACAAAACCAAGTGATTTATGGGATTGGGACGCTCTGAAACAACAAATTAAGGAACATGGCATTAGAAACTCTCTGCTCATGGCACCAATGCCAACAGCTTCAACATCTCAAATCTTGGGCTATAACGAATGTTTTGAACCATATACTTCGAACATGTATTCTCGCCGTGTTTTATCTGGTGAATTTCAAATTGTTAATCCTTACTTGCTCCGTGATTTAGTTGACTTGGGCATTTGGGATGAAAGTATGAAGCAACACATCATTACGGATAACGGATCTATTCAAAACTTACCAAATATCCCTCAGGATATCAAAGATTTGTACAAAACGGTCTGGGAAATTTCACAGAAACACATAATCGAAATGGCCGCCGACCGTGCTGCCTTTATTGATCAATCTCATTCCTTAAATATCCACATTCGCGCTCCAACAATGGGTAAATTGACAAGTATGCATTTCTATGGTTGGAAGAAGGGCCTTAAAACTGGTATGTACTACTTGAGGACACAAGCTGCCTCCGCTGCTATTCAATTTACAATTGACAAATCTGTCGCTGACCAAGCTGGGCAAAATGTGGTCGACATGTCTCAATTGCAACGTCCAGAGTACGTTCCACATAAAGTCAATTTAGAAGATGGTAGCATAATACCTGTTGATATTGTCAAGAAAGAGACTTCACCTGCACCTTCGTCAACATCTTCTATCTGTAACAGTGTTGCATCCATGAAGATCCAAGATAGTCAACCTATCACTCCGATAACGTCGGTTTCGCAGTCTGAGATCCAAGATGACAAAAAGACCGAGAAATCCTCTGAGGTTGAAGCCGGAAAGGGGAGTGAATTCGACATATACAATTCGAAAGTTATTGCTTGCGCAATTGATAATCCAGAGGCATGCACTATGTGTTCTGGTTGAAGTTAAGTTCACTTTTTTATGTCATCGAGTGGGGATTGTTTAATTTTAGGGTAGTAATATAGTTAATTTCGTTTTTAAAAATCAGATCTTTTCAACTTTTTTGTCCAGTAAGGACGTGCAGATTATTGAGTTATACGCATACCCTTTTCAGTGAAATGGTGACGCCTCACTCCATCAATTGGCGATTAAACGTGTTTCGCTGATTATGCAGATATGAATGCCAGATATACCCCACTGATGAATCGTATTCGGGATTTTGGCATCTCCTGACATCAATTTAATGGTACGTTCACAATCATCCGCTGAAAAAAAATGAATCTGCCGTGCACTAATCAGGTTAAACCCGATGGTTATGAATGTTCAGTAAAATATACCAGCTCTTGTCAAAAGTGTTTCGAGAGCAAGACTTGTCCGGCATGTCTCAAGCCTGGCGTAAAATGTTATGTCTGAAAATTGGATCTGGAGAGAAACAATCTCGACATAAGTAGTTGCCGTCTGCCTATAATACAAAAACAGTATTTAACGAGGATATAATATTACTCGGGTAGGAATATTCCTATACCAAACTATTGTAACGCTAACTTCCATCCTAGGCATGTCTATCAAATAGAGGAATAAGCATATCCTCTGTGCTTACTGGAACTGAACAAAAACAAAACTATTGAAAGAGGTTTTCATCCATTGAGTTGTTGACAGTTTGATAAGCATATATTAGTAATGATTAGGTGGAGTATATAGGTTTATGAATTCCTAGATCAATCCTTGATTTGCTACAACATATAATATACAAAATATGTGAATTGAACAGAACAAATACCAGGTAAAGGTGCCGGTATTTATACGTACAAACTGTACCTATTGAATCGTCCAACGCTGTTATCAGTGGAATTTTTCACTGATGATCTCATCATTAGTTCAAGCCATAAAATCAATTGCACGGATGATATTGCTGATTGATGACCATAAAATGTATCGCAGTGATGGCCCTGATCGTAATCGTCTCGCAGTAAATATCATTCTATTCTCTTCTACATCGAACGAGAATTTGTTAGGGCTCACCTCACATAACTTTCTTGGTTACTCAGCATATCATTTGTAGATGTCACGTTGTAAATACTGCCATTATATCTTACTGATTCTCAGTTCTAACAACTCGGCTATTCGGCAGCATGTCATCCGCAAATTTCATATTGTAGATACTGTCATTTTATCTTACTGATTCTCAATTCTAACAAAATCAGAAGCTAACCATGTTCCTTCTACATAGATCGGCATATTACAAAGTGAAGAGTAACTGGAATACAAAGTTCATCAATCCGTGATAGTTTAATGGTCAGAATGGGCGCTTGTCGCGTGCCAGATCGGGGTTCAATTCCCCGTCGCGGAGAATTTTTTAAATGTAGAAAAACCACTGAGTGCTGAAAATCTACCGTAATTCACCATAGTTTTATTTCAAGACAAGTTGAACAGATTTTCAGTTTTTTGTTACCCGGCAGTTCAGAACAATGGAACATCGAAAAGTTCGAGATGACAAGAGGATATCTATTTATTATTATTCAAAATCTCTATAAAGATGCTTAATCAACACTGTCGGAAGGCGTGTCGATGAAATTTGTAGCTCTAGTATCAGGAGGTAAAGACTCGTGCTTTAATGTACTCCACTGCTTGAAGCTAGGGCATGAGCTGGTGGCATTAGCAAATTTGCATCCTATTGACGCCTCGGATCAGGAGCTAGACAGCTTCATGTTTCAAACTGTAGGGCATGATATAGTCTCCTGGTATGGTAAATGCACGGGGCTACCGCTTTTCAGACAACCAATAAGCCGTGATGGCTCGAAGAACGTTGAGTTAAACTATGCACACACTGAAAATGACGAGGTAGAGGATCTTTTTCAACTGTTATCCCATGTCAAGAGTCAGATACCAGACTTAGGGGGTGTAAGCGTAGGTGCTATATTGTCATCTTATCAACGTACAAGGGTGGAAGATGTTTGTGCTCGTTTGAATTTAGTTCCATTAAGTTATCTATGGCAAAGGGATCAGTTAGAGTTGATGGAGGAGATGTGTAGCATGTCCAAACAAGAATTTAATGATGATGCTGGAAAGATGGATGCAAGAATAATAAAAGTGGCAGCTATCGGCTTGGATCAAAAGTCGTTGAATAAGTCTTTACCTCAGATGCTGCCAAAATTGAGAGAATTAAATGAGAAATACGATGTCCACATCTGCGGAGAAGGCGGAGAATTCGAAACGTTGGTTGTGGATGCTCCATTTTTCTTCAAGGGGAGCCTAGAAGTTATATCTCATATTCCAATTTTAACAAACTCTAATGATGGCGTATTCAGCACTCGATTAGACGTAAAATTTGATGAAATCGATAGAAGTTTAGACCTTAAAGCTCACCTAGAGAGAATTCCGATACCTCCAGTGTTAAATGACAAATGGATGGATCTGTTACAACAAGTAAAGGAACAAAAAACTTCCAACAATAAAGATGTCAGCTCCTCATACCAAAGTTTTGAAATGCCATCGGCATCCACGAAAATTTCGATGGTACAGTTGAATAATATACTCTTCATTTCGAACATTCAAGCCAGAAAAGATCTGACATCCGTGCAAGAGCAAGGAAATGACGTGTTCCTCCAGCTGAAGTCTATCTTGAAGTCGAAAGATATAAGTCCCTCTCGGGGATTGTGTTGCTCCTTATTACTATCAGACATATCTAATTTCGCAGAGATCAATAAATTATACAGCAAATTTTTCTCCATCGACAAATATGGCCCGCTTCCACCTGCCAGAGCATGTGTTGGTTCAAACAGTTTAGACAGCGGCTGCCTGCTACAACTGTCTGTGGTTTTTGATGCTTCTCAGCATCCATCTGAATCAGAAGAGCTTGGCATGGCGAATAAAAAGAGTGGGCTCCACGTTCAAGGAAGATCCTACTGGGCTCCATGCAACATTGGTCCGTATTCTCAGGCAATATGGTCACTTGGTGATCCAAACAAGATTTCCCATATAAGTGGCCAAATTGCTTTAAATCCGGCAACAATGGATATGCTGGAGGCAGACCCGGAGTTACAAGCTGTTGCGGCATTACGTCATTTTGACACCTTGAAGACCACGATAGACGCTACCCAGCAACTTCATGTTACATGCTTTATAGTTGAAGATGAAATGAGTGTGTCCATCAGTAATTTATGGTCGCTTTACTGCAGTGAGTGTTCGGAGAACATGCTTGATGCGGAAACAGATTTTGTGAAATGCTTGATTGTGGTCAAAGTTTCCCAGCTTCCGAGACAAGCCCTATGCGAGTGGAGTGGGATCACATGCAGGGAAACGCGCCATGTAGACAATAACTTTTATGATGATCAAATCGAAGAAGGACTTAATAAAGACCTTGATCCCATCTCTGCCGGAGGATCTCGAGGCCCTCCGAAGTTTAACGACATTGTAGTTAAGAATATACACGGTGATCGACATTTCATAACAGGATTCGAGGATAATATAGATGATCTGCTTCTCACCTTAGGCACGTTCTCGAAGAAATTTAAGAGTACCTTATATTACAACCCTATAAGTTTACGTCAAAGACCAAATTTTTTTGATGACCTTACGAATATCGAATTTTATCCAGTGGAGGGGGTTTACGATCACGCTGGTACTTTGCATAGCTTCGGATATCATGTAATTGCATAAATAAATTTATAGAATACCTCGACGTTTTTTCACATTAGGTTGCGAAATGATAAAGCGAAGTCATCGCGATTCAAAATATTATGCTTGAGCCATGAGCGTACCGTGCTCGATCATCATATTGAAAAAGGAGGAGATCTTGTAAGAGCTATTTCATTTCTCATATGAGTAGCTCATTTTTTGATTATATCGATGAGGCCAAGAAGTTGATAGGGTTTGCTAAAGGGATATACGACTTGGAAAACACCTCACAAGCTGGTAAAAGCATAGATCTGAATGGAAAAGGACTAGATGTAAAAGATGTAGGACATTCAAACAGGTATTTTAAAAGGACGGCTAATGAAGTGGATACTATTGGGGCCATACAGCCGGAACTGAATTTACATTTCAAGAACTCTGTGGAAGTGACGTCTGATCCTCATTTGAAGCGTCGATTAAAGGTATCAAATCAGTCCATTCAGGAGGAAGTACCAGGAAACGACATCCTTCGAAATTCAGACTTTATTAAGTTTTCAGATTCGGATGAGGAGGTCGACCCTATATTACTTAAAACAAATGATAAAAATGTATCTAATGGCTCTAATACTGAAATAGTAAAAGGAGACCTTTCTCCACTCAAAAAGGAAACCTTTAAAAACGAAATATCAGATAAACTAATTGGTATTTCAAATGATGCCTTGGAAGCCGATAATGCAGCAGGTGCGACTGTTTGTCTGCAGCAAAATGAGAGTAAGAGTACTATAAAAAGACCTATCGCTGTTAGTGCCAAAAGACCTCAAAAACCTAAATTTCGGAATAGAAAACGAAATTCTAAGCAAAGAAAAGAGGAGCAACTAGTAGAGAGTGCCGAAAAGAGTTCTAATATCGTCTTTACATTACTTGGTGAACCAACTGAAATCAAAAATCTAAAAGAAGGGGGTGCAAGCTTTGACAGAGAATACTTTCCGCCTCCCTCTTCGCCTCCTACATTACTACCACCACCTCCACCACCGCCATCATTTGTAAACTCAATCCATGGCCAGTTTCGAAATCAAAATTTTCTTCGAAATGATGGCTATTCAAAGCAGATCAAGGATCCAATCCGATCCCATGGCATAAACAACCCCATCAATACATCTAATGCAAAAAGTTTTGATACTGGAATAGAAATTTCTAGAGATTTAGCACTGGATACTCATAATGCACATGAACCAAATCCAACGCAAAAGAGTAACAAAACATTTGTGAGATCTGAACCACTACCGGCACCTGTTCAATGGTCTACTTGTACCGAATATTTGCCATTTCAGCCGTCTTCTTCTTTTCGATACTCACATACAAATGATCAGAGCCGCTTAATCAAACCTACTAGCGTAAATAATCGTTTGACGAGCCTGCCAAGGAATAGAAAGCAAAACAAGCAAAACAAGCAAAACAAGCAAAACAAGCAAAACATTCCCACTAAGACTTCTAATTCACGACTCACGAATGTCGTAGCCAATAGCCAAAGAGCAACTCCTTCAGCTGGCCAAAAAACAATCAAAGAAAAACTGTCATCGGGGAACAAGAAAAGAAAGACCCCCAAATCAATGAAGCGCATTAATGGAATGGTCGAAAAATATGAATTAGATGATAACTATTGAGGCAATTACACCCTGTTCTAAAAGATGCTTACCTAAATGAACGGTGTTCTATTTGATTGAAACTAATTATTTTACGCAAAATACATGGGAAGTCTAATCTAGTTAGTGTTCATTTCATCGAATTTTGAATTTGATCCGTAATTTCATAATAAAGCGTCATGCATGATATCTTTTACTTTTCTCGAGATTTAAGAAATCTGCTGAGTTTGCCTCGCTTTTTCTCTTTTATAGGCTCCTTTACTACTGTATTCACTACCGGAGCGGATATAGGTGGTGCATTTTGACTGCGGACATGTACATGATTAACAGGACGAGATATGGGAGCAACCGATTCATAAAGGTATTGTGGTACCTTGTCCGAGACACGCTGGTCATCCTTCAGATTTAATAAATCTCTTTGAGTAGTCAAATTCTCTACACTTTTCATGAAAGCAAGAGGCGTGATGATACCGTCACTTCCAATGAAAACATCTTTATTCTTTAATTCTGACTGTTCATATGCCGCTCTCACTTCAGTATACGAAACACCACCTAGTATGTAATAAAAAAACCTTTGCCTAGGTACCCTTTTCGTATTGTTACTATTTTTGGTCCATGCGGCTTTATGGCGGGGATTGCGCAGAGATGTAGAATTATTAGCGCCAGACGCAAGCTCTTGTTCTTCATCTTCCAGAAGCTCTATAGGTTTGTCTTTTGTATAAGGAAAATACTCCTCACTCACGAGTAATGGATTAGTGATCAATTTTGATATGAGATTTCCAGAAGCCGAAATAAATCTCGACGTCACGTACACGTTTGGATCTTTTACAACTGTATCATGAAACCATTCTTTCTTGAAAGGTTTGTTGCGGGCTTCAGCTTTTATAAGTTTGAAACCTAGCTCGCTAAAATTTCTAAATAACAGCATGAAATGATTGAAGTGCTCATGTGTCGTCTCTATTCCTATGAATGATAGTAATTTGATAAAATCTGCTTCAATTACCCCTCCACGATATAATGCGTAGATAATAATATACCTGACCTTGTCCGTTACAGTTAAACTCTTACCGGTAAGTACTACCAAAAATGCATCTGTGATATGCTTGACTTTTTCTCCATCTATATCGTATCCAAATCCTGCCAAATTTTGCTCTAGCTCAGCATGCTCTGCTAACTTCCTTTCGTTGTTTATATCGAAACATTGATCTATTAACTTCCGATGAAGAATAAGCCTCCTTCTATCTTCATCAAAATCTTTCAAATGTGCCACGACACTCAACAGATCTGTGGTGGTTTTGACATTGGAACGATCAACCAGAAGTGGATTTTTGGCAATCATCTCTTTGATCTTACCTTCTAGGAAACCACTGGCATCCATGATATGCTGATGCTTCAGTTCCACCCAATCAGGATCCAAATTGTCCAAGAGTTTCGTGGTTTTTTCTTCCTCTTCTCCTTTTTCGTTTTCAGCATTATAATGAAATACATCGGTCCCCGTCTCCAAAGTAGGAACCAGATCATACGCCATTGCCTGATAATTAAAGTCATGTATAATTGGACTGATTAAATCTAATGATCTATCTGTAATCAAGAAGATTGATCTGGGCCTAGTGGAAGGAGGCGGAAAATCTTCATTTTCTCTAGCATAGTTATCCAAAACTTCTTGAAACTCAAATGCCAGTTTTTTTGCCAAAACAGTTGCTGGTGCTAACTCAATTTGGTTTCCTGTGGGCTCAGAATATCTTATAATAGGATACTCACCTGTGACGATACATAAATTTAGCAATGAGTTGATAGTTCTCTTCATGTTCTTGGTAATCAATTCAGCACATTGCTTATTAAAAAAGCATTGCATTGGTCTATCAATACCCATGGTCAAGAAAAGATGAGACTCTTTCGGTATAAATGCTAATGGGATCTCTTTAACAGATACCAGATATTGAACAAGATATCTCTTGGTTTTGAAAAATTCTGCGATATGTGGAGCAGGCTCTGGTAAAAATCGCACATGACATTTTTTGTATTTTGGGGGTCTGTTAGAAAAATCAACGTCAATACAATTGATATTCAACTTTGTAGGTGCCAAAAGATAGATCGCTTCTACCGACGGTTGACCCTTTCTCTTCGGAGAATCGATTCTATCCACGGCAGTAACATGACGAAGCAGCTCCTGAGGTGTGACAAAAAGATATGAAAATAGTCTCTCTACCTCCGCATCAATAATTAAGAACTTGACATTGTGCTCTGTCTTCACTTCGCCAATTATGTTGAGCAGGTGATCTCTTTGCAACTCGATCAAGTCAGACATTAAACCTAACAAAAACTTAATTACCAGTTATAAAAGTCTTGCGGAAACTTCGCCTGAAAATAAGTTAGCTGTACAGGCCAATAGCGTGATTCGATTTTAGAAGTGCCTGTACCTCTTATATTTCACTCATTATTTTTAAACAAATTTCAATATCTTGCTTCATATCGTTTAGGAATGCCATAGTCATGCCGAACGAACTGGCGCATAGAATGTACTGAAATGTGTCAAATGCTCAGGTAGTCTTCGGAAGTTATGATATCACAGCTGTATTGGATATCATGGAGTAAGACAGAAATTTATATTTGAGCTCCAGCATCCTTTGGCTTCTGCTAATTACAGACTATCCGACGTTAATTGTAAAGCCTCATAGCGAGGACAGTTCAATTATATTAAATGAAGAGTCAATCTGTTGGGTTCAGGATACTTCGTTAGTTGGCTCCAAGGGCCCCATGCCAATTATCCTTGTCTACTATAGAGTTTTTCCCACTTACTTATGTAATAATCGTTAAAGAGAGGATGAATCATGCATAACTTGTGAAGGATAATGACTGGTATTTTAAAAATGGAAATTATCGCCATAGCTCTCACCCGGTGTTTGTCGAATTTTTTGAATGAAATTAGGTAGTCACGATAATGTAAGCATTTTTGATCTTGCCAGATCAAGAATGAAAGATATGTCTCTTTAATTATCATTCCTGACAATACACCTTCCGGCTATTACTGAAGTCAGCCGCCAGGCTAAATTCGGACATATTGCGTTTCATTGCTCCAGAGAGTTTCTATTCGGCAAGCTTCTATGTTTAACGATTCCGAAATATATTTTGGAGTATTCATGTAGGCCTGTTTCCTTCATTAGGATGCGTCTAATCTTGCAAACTTTACTTTTACTGACAACTCATTCCCTTTTCTTAATTTGAAAGACGTAAACCGTATTAACGAACGGTGGATTTGATAGCTTTTATATTCTTCTTAGGGAAGGATTTGCAGGTTATGTCTAGCAATAAGGCTGCGGATTCGATGTAAGGTCCTGACATTACCCCAGTTAAATTCGTCATTCGAACTTCTCCAGGTAGTGCACCAGTAATTTCTTTCAGAAGATAATCCATTGATTAGAGTAATAAGCTATATAGGCTAACATATTTTTTTATGCGCGTGTCTCTGCTTATTGCATCGGTTCATATGAATGCTCCCGAATATGCCAGTGACCAGGTTAAACTTTGTCCATTGTCTAAGCAAACTTGGTCCGAATTGAAAAAATCGAATGACATTCTGGGATTGAATAATGCTACATTCAACATCATTATGCCCTTCCAGCCATCTTTTACATCATTCGCAATAGGCGCCAGTTTCTGTAGCCACTCCTCTTCGACAAATTTAGGACTTCTAATAAAGGAGGAGATTGAAGTGATTGGAATAGCATGTATCATCTGGATATACTGCAATTCGTTTCCAAAATACGTCGTATGATCAACCTTATTCTCGAACAATATACCACTGACTTTATTTGGTATAAAAGAATGCGGCATTACGGTGTTGTCATCTGAATAAAGAAAGTATAAGTTCACGGAAGTTTTCAAAATCCCAAGTTGCACGTTAGCAATATCGATTAGAGGCTGATTTTGTGTGACAAGACCCCATAGTTTCAACGCGTACGATGCGTTCACATCCTCTGAGCTTGATTCTTGGTCTTTACCATCCCCGCTCTCAAATAACCCTTTTGCGAACGAATGTCCATTGAACCAATCAAAAGATCTAAAAGCTGGAAAATATCTATCCTCTTCAGATGGATTTGCATAATCCCTAATTAAAGTTTCCACCCATGATCTGTTCTGTGACAACCAGTTATTATTACCTGCGATGCCATCAACTTTTGCCAATATAGCTGCCGCGATCACATGATAGCTATAATGAAAGTGATGGTCGTTGTAGAAAGAATTACCAAAATCCTGTGAACTTGTTCCCGATGAGACTATGCCGCCCCACGTACTATCATATTTCAACGGCAGTGCTTGAACATTATCAATGAAGCGAGCGAGAGCAGCTTTAAGTTTAGGTAATAAACGAGATACGCGCTCGGGCTCCTTGGTTATGAATTGACAGCAATATAGAATCCACGCATACTTTGCTAAGATTTTCCCCGAAAAATACATCGAGTCCAAATTTGATTCGTTTACTACATCTTGCTCGACTTCCCATGCCGACGCTTGTTTGATAGCCGCAAGTACTTCTGGAGAATATTCCAATTCGTTACTCTTGCCGGATATTGTAGTAAATGGGGAGAATCCTATAGAACTTGGAATTGGAATGTGCATTTCAAAAGAATTTGTTATATATCCGTTCATGACACCCTTTATAGTAGAATCTAGTTGACACACTATCGGCTGAGACCGCATTTCATCAGAGAAATAGTTCACATGATGGGGTAAAGCAAACATGAGAGTCTTCCCACTGATGGAATTGCCCTCAACGGGGTAATCAAAAGAGTAGTTTCCAATATCGCTTTCTGTAGAGCATGCCATTTTACAGTTGATGGGGTAACATCCTGCCGCAGAATCAATAGTTTCTGAACAATTGGCTACAATTTGGAATATGCAGCCCTTCACAGATCCAGAACCCAACAAAGTATTGCCATCTTGTAAAATAAGGTCAAAGCTTGCTATCAAGGGATACGTCACATATAATAACCAAGTAACACCGTTCTCTAATAAGATTCTATACTTTGATTGTCTATCTGAAAAAGTGACCTTTTGGACCTCTCTAAATCCCACGGAAGAGTATAGTTTAGGAACTAGGCCATGATAGATGGCAGTAAAAAATCCCATACCCTGAACAAGCGGAAAGTGAATATATTGATCATTATTTTTCTGCAAGAAAAGTTGTGCAGACATATGATGCAAAGATGTCAAACCTAGAAGGAAATCATCGGAATAATTGTCACTTGAGAAAACAAACGATTTGATGCCAACGGGATTAAAGAAGTATTGCGGAGGCGATCCTGGCCCAAACACTCTCTGGGAAGATTTAATATGCGTTACAGCAATTCCCCTATGAGGGGAATCTTTTGACCACCACAGAGAATAAGGATGTGTCCATATAGGACAGGTTTGACTACCCACTAGCAAATTCCCATAGAACTTGTTCGTCTCTATTGGGATTCCATTATTATCAATATTATTAGGTAGAGACAATTCGTGGTTTTGCTTCTTGAACACGCTAGGTGGTTGTGTATCGTTAAAAACATTAGAAAGATCAATATTGCCACGTTTAACGTCCAGCCTCTGCTTTGAAATGTGCCCATCTCTCGATTTGGCTTCTTCTCGTTCAGCAACAGGCCTGTTCGATCTAGGGGGCAGAGCAGGTGCCCTTGCGAAAGATTTCCTACGCGGAACCGGAGGTGGACGTGCTGTGACCTCTTGATATGAAGGTGGTTCGTTGCATATTTGCGAGTTTGGAGGTGGCATGGGCTTCCTGCTATACGGCATGCTTAAAAGGTTTCTTTTGATTAGTGATTTGTGATTCAAGTTTAAAAGGAATCAGAAGCTCGATGAATTATGCCTGCTCCAAGTTGACCGATGATATCTGGTCGTTCCGTGTAACGCTCGTGATTTAATATGCGATAGCAAAGCGATCTAAAGTTGTGGAGGCTGATATTTCGGCAAGTGGGTAAATGCAGAGTGAGGTGGCTTACACATTAAGCATGCCCTATCGTGGTTTAGACTAAACTCTAATTAAGGTCCTGCTTTATTTATGTGCTAAAACACTAAGTAACTTTTATAGCGTTTGTATTTAGGCCGAAATGCATGATGAATTTTTGGACTAAAATTCAACTCAGCTGTTTAAACTAGACATTGCCTAAACCATCAGAGAAACAAATGGACATCAAGCAGGATCCAGGTACCTTCAATCATCAAAATCAATATCTGAAGTTACTTCAGGAGTTTCGTTTGCTGCATTTGTTGTATCACAGAAACAAGAACCAGCATCGAGTATCCCAATGGTGGAAATATTTCAATATTCTAAAAAGAAGCTGCTCCCAAGTTTTAGAATTGATACAGAAGAGAGAGCTGAAGAAAAAATCCGAGCTCATAAGACTATATCGACTTGTAAACAATTTCTTCAAGAAGATATCGCGCAAAATTTATTATGAGTTTAATGGCATTATTGCCTTAGATCAATTCGTGACATTAGGTGTGGTTCTTATAAGCTTATTGAGCAGGGTATATTCGACATACAGAGAGATAAACCACATATATTTACCTAGATTTGGGGAAATCGGCTGCCGATCCGTTGTCGTTTCTTCCAATATGATAGAGGATGAAGATGCTTTGGATTGGAAGACGTTGGAATCGCAAGTCAGTGAAGAATTAGGAGAAGAAATAGAAGACAAGCTAGGTGAATCAAAAAATGAACCGGGACCTCCGAGAACGCTGGCAAACTTGAACATGGAGTCACACAAACCTAGAAGAAAGAAAGTCAAGAAGAAAAAAGCAAAATCTGCTATAGATGGAATATTTGGCTAAAAAAACGTCAAAATAAGCTAAATTACAAAAATAATTCTACGAATGAGATGTTAATGGAAAATATACAGATTTATCTTTTGTTGAGGATACTTTCAGCCCATGTTGGTAAAACAAAGGATGCACGATGGATTTGAGGGTTGTAGTATTTCATCATACCTTGTTCTTCATTTGTTGGCAAGCGATGAGCGCAATTTAAAGCTAAACTTTTGTTTTTGGAACAAATAATTAGACCCAATTGTCCAGAAGTGTACGTTGGAACAGTTGTATAACAATATCCTGTATTTGAGAAAACTGCACGGGCGGTATCCAATAGTCCACTGAGATAGCTAATGTCTAACCAAACACTCTCAGATGCCTGCATGATAACTATTCCGTCCTCTTTTAATGCGCTACTTAGCAATTGAAAGTACTCCTCTTGGAAAAAAGCCTCTGCTGGTCCGTCAGGGTCTGAAGAATCCGTTATAATTACATCGTACTTCACTTCTAGGTCTAACTTACCAATTTCCCTTAGAAAATGAAATCCATCACAAAATTTTAAATCAACTTTAGGATTATTGATCGAACACGACATATTTGGAAGATATTTTTTAGATAATTCGATCACAGTTCTGTCTATCTCCACTAGCGTAACAGAGTCTACACAGGAATGCTTCACAGCTTCTCTTACGACACCGCCGTCGCCTCCACCAATAACTAGAACTTTCTTAGGGTCTTGGTGTGAATAAAGCGGTATATGCGCAATCATTTCCTGATATGCGAATTCATCCCTCTCAGTACATTGTATAATGCCATCTAGCACCAGCACATTTCCGAAATCCGTGCTTTTGAATACCAAGATATCTTGAAAGTCACTTTGTGAATGATGAAGTATTCTTTCTACTCTCAATGAGAATCCTTGGCCAGGAAAATGGGCATCACTCACTTCTGTAAACCAACCATCCTTGATTCGTGGGTGCTGAATCTCCATTGCTGATTATCGCAATTGTCCACTCATTTCTATGAATCATCATCTCATCTCAATTTCAGACTTTTTTTTTTCAAGATTAGCGATGTTTTTTTTCTTTTCTAATGAAGTCGATGTGAAGTGAAACATTCGTTTTAAGACAGGATCTAAACCTTCTGCCTATAGAATTAAATACATATTAAGGGATGTGTAAATATGGACCTTCAACCAAGAAAATTCATAGCAATAATACCCCAAACTCTATCGATCGAGACTTACAAAGTAAAGATTTGTGGCACTGTCACAATGAGTTCGTGTCCGGAGACCATGGTAATTCAATCCTTCCGGACTGAAAAAAATTTGACGATGAAAGTGATGAGTATGAATCAAATAATCAAAATGAGGATTGTAAACCATATATTTAACTGCAGTCGATTTCAACCATTTCTATGACTATAATACACCCTCTGCAAGCATTAGTATCTAATAAGGCTGGTGACTTACTCTTTGCTGTCTCTAAAAGTACCATCCTGGCATTCAAATATGATAATAAAAAGTATCATATCGTTGGTAAATGGATTGATGAGATAGAGGGCAATCAAAATCATAAACCCGCAGAGCCGATTAAAGGCAAAAGCGTTGCTGCAACGAAGAAACTGAAAAATAATGAAGGCAATGGTGTAAAACAATATACGCCGGACCCACTTTTCCCTCTAATTACTTCACAAATCAGAAACTTGAAACTATCAGAAGACGAGAGTAAATTAATCGCATGCGCTGACTCAGATAAGTCTGTCGTCATACTAGATATCGTACGGGGAACTAATTTTCAAGAAAATTGTATGAAACTGTTCAAGAGGCAGCCTTTTCCAAAAAGACCCAACGCGATCGCAATTACTGATCATAATAAATTAATAATAGCTGATAAGTTTGGTGATGTTTACGAAATGGAAGCTTGTACAGAGGATACGCAGGTAATCAAAGACCCTATATTAGGCCATGTTTCTATGTTGACTGACATCTTATTTACAGAGGACTCCAAGGGTGCAAAATATATAATTACAAGCGACAGAGACGAGCATATCAAAATCTCGCATTATCCGCAATGTTACGTTGTGAGTAAGTGGCTTTTTGGTCATCAGGAATTTGTTTCTTCACTGTGCTGGCCCAGATGGAAGCCTGAGTGGATATTTAGTGTTGGAGGTGACGAATCTGTATTTGCCTGGGATTGGATAAAAGGCCAAAAATTAGCTGAATTCAATTATGCAGAACTCATCAAACCTCATTTAACAGATGCGCATTTAGCAGCTGAGAGATTTCAAAACGAATCTAATGATATAATCGAATATGCAGCCTCAAAGATTATTTCGAACGAGACTTTACCTTTCGTCGCATTCTTCGTCGAGTCAACTAATATTTTGATTATTTTAAATGTTTGTCAAAATACTGGAGCCTTATCATTGAAGCAGACTATAGAATTGCCCTTTAACATTGTTTCTTTATCTGAGAGCCACGATGAGTTCGAAGTCACTTGTGACAATCGGTATGCAGAGGAGGATCACTTTGCTGAATTCATCATCTTTAATCGGGAGAACGATAGCTTCGAAATTGCCGTTCAACGATCAAAGGCTTTCAATGATGCGGTCATTCGAAGCTTAAAAGAGGAAGAGAGCGTTAATGTGAACCATGATGACATATATCCACTGTATAATATCGTTTCATTGAAAAAGCATGGCGAACATTATTCTTGAAATAGTATTTAAATTACCTAATATACCTTCTCAAACTTGAGAAACTTCAAACTAAAATTTATTTCAAAGCGCTCGTTGACTATTTAATTCGCTGTGGAAAAACCGAAATACGCTTTTAGATAGAATGAGGGAAGTAACTACGTCCACCTGAAGAAGAGATGAATGATCACCGGTTTAATAATGTACCTACTGCATATTCAGACACAGGAGAGATAGCGAGGAAAGAAGAGACGAAGGAGCATGGGACTCACGAGGACGTAAATCTAGCATCAAGATCTTACGAAAGAGGTGACTTGGTAACTTCCTTACCTGCCATGATCACAAGAGCACGGGAACTTCAGCATGAGATAAACGGAATTTTTGCTCAATTGAATGATCTTAATCGTCAAGTAAGAATAGATATTGATGACTTCTGCCATATTGGCATCCGCAACAACACTTCGGTAAACGACGTTCATCAGAATTGAACAGCTTAATCTAGCTGGTAATTCTCTTAGATCAAGACTGTAATTGCAGATCTATATATTCCCAAGTTCTATTTAAAGGCTGCAAATTGGATGCTGGTTCTTGCCAAGTTTGCGCTTACAATTGGTTCCGTTTCTTTGATACATCTTTGCATCCTTTCGATATTGTTCTGGAAACAGTTCTGTAAACATGCAGTTAAAGTAACTTCTGTATCTTTCTCTAACAGTGGTCCCAAGACTCTCTGGAAAAACTGCAGATCGACGGTTACTTGCAACAGTCCGTCCGATGGCAAATTTCCTATGAACGGTTTGAAGGATTCGAACAAAAACTTTGATATAAAAATCTGCGCCTCCCGAAGAATCCTGCGTATCAATTGAGGACCTATTCTGAAACACTCACTATGAATGGTAACCAATAACATAAGGACTTCTATAATATAGTCCCCTGCTCTGAAAGAGTTGGAAGAATATGTAGCCCAAGATACTTCATTAAATTTGAGTTCTAAAGCATCCCTTATATTAACCTTCAAATCAGATAAATAATTACCGAAAATCGATGCTTCCATTTTGAGTAACAGCGAGAATAGCTCTAATTTCTTTTCCGCAAGGTTCCATTCAAACGCATCGTCAAAAATTTGCAGGATTTGTGGAAAAGTAACTTCTCTAAGATACTGAAGGTTGGTTAGAGTCAACACTGTATGTGAATTTCTTGGGTTGTACTTATCTTTAGCTGCATTTTTCAAAACGGCTTCCAGAACTGCCTCCATTGAAATCATTTGTTGAAGCACCACGGCAGTAAGTACTTGCTTTGATGGATAACTCACGACAGATATTCCACTGAAGGTAGGCAATCTCTCGAAAGCAAACAGAAGGTCTCTAGTTACCTTGATGCTAAATTCCTGGAATGAAAGAACGACCTCTGGAAACTGGGTAACTCCATATTCTACATTTGGAGACTTGATGCCCTTGACAGTCTCGTATATTGTCCAATCTTCCAAATTATAGAAGTTAGAGATATCCCTTTGCTTCGTTGAAGCTATGGCACCGATGCACCGATCTGTTATAATAGAGGCAACTCTTCTAGAGCTTTCTACCGTTTTTGAACTTATACCCAGCTGTGCCAACTCGGTAATGTATTTCAACAGGGGTTCGATCATTTTTGGCAAGTATCTCAAGCAGCTCAACCCGTTGGCCCGAGGAGGGATAAAACCATAATCTGATGGGGAACCTGTCTCTTTGTTACCGGTATGGTCTTCCTTATCTTCGAAAGGTTTATCTTGAAGAAGCTCATCTTGTGATGGCTTGAAGAAGGCCAATAGTTTGTTATAGAATAAGTTGACGAAATGCTCCCCACGGGATCTTATCTCTTTAATTTGATTTTCCTCCAGTTGAAAAGATCCTTTATGATCATTTTTAGCATCGCCGCCAATGAGAATATCATCCTTCTTCCTATCATTAAGCAAAGAGGTCTGGTAAGCCCCCGTTAAAAAATTCTGAACATGTTCCCATACTTCTATGAACTTCGTGCAGACATCTTCCAATGACTTAACGTATTTTAAGAAAATAAGCCAGGTCTCCACGACCAAAGGAGAATCAGTAAGTGCCTGAGATCCCGAGAGAGCGGTTACTTGGTTATTAGTACTCATTCCTTGAGAAAACTGGTTTATGTAAAGATAATGAGACAGATCGACGCCATCAACAATCGCAAAATTTGAATCATCATTGCTATCTATACCGTTCTGCAATATTTTGCGCTGAGATTGATTTATTTTTGGTATCATTTGACTCGATATTTCTTCTAACTGTGTCTCAAAATTATCTAACCGAGTAGTAATCCATGCCATGATTGGATTTTCTTCGATCTTCAAATCCATTAATTTAGATATGAGAGATAAAAAATTCTGCTGTGTTTCATCATTGATAGGTGTAATCAAACTTTTCCAGGCACGTTGCCTATAAGTGTCTACTATTTTTTCTACTTCAAGCCAAATGTTTTCGATGACTTTAGGAACATGCTTGGTACCTCCACTTCCATCTATATCATTATCCACAGCATAATCTTGTTTTAGTTCTTCATACATATCCCTAGCTTTAGCATAATCAAATAGCAGATTCCTGTAATCATTTTTATCAAGGGATTTTTTCAAGGTCTTCGGTAAATTAAAATATTCTTTATTCTCTTCAATAAACCTTTTAGCGAATTCGTAGTTATCAAGTTTCTTAGAGGACTTGAGAAGCGGTTTAAGTTTCAAAGTTGTAACTCTTATCGATTCGTCCACTTTCTCTCCTAACTTACTAACGTCTAACTGTTTAGTGTTGTCGTTCTCTGAAATGGAATTGGACTTTTCTGAGAATTGCTCGTAAATCTGATCCAATCTATTCTTGATTCTGACATATTTGGTAAAGTTAGTTTGTACCAGGTCGTTCAATTCTTGAGATTGCTCCTGCAAATTCTTATCTAGATTATCGAGGGAATGAGAAAGATCCTCAAAGCTATCGGTATTATGGACGTCTCTAAGAAATGCCTTAACATCAAATTTCTTACTATTTACCAGATACTTCAATCTGTCATAGTCAGAGATGCCCAGTCTGTCCAAAAGGGGGAGCATTCGCTCATTATTTAAAGGATCATGAACGTGGTTCAATGAAGCATCATTTAGAGACAACGCCGTTTCCAGTGCATTGGTAGCCTGTTGTTGGATCATGAGGTCTTTCAAGATATCATATGAATTCTCTTCATTCAAGGAGATATCTTGCCATCTTTCGAGATTAATTAACAACCTTGAATCTTGTTCCCATGACTGCGTGGGATCTAATCTCTTTAAATTATATGCATCTAGTAACTTCTCATCACTGAGTTCAAAGGAGTTCATTACTGATTGAATCACGTCTTAAAAATAGTAGTATATCTAGTATTTGTATGTATACCTCGCGGGCATGTAAATTGATGTCTCAAATGTTTCATTTCGGATATATGAACGATTTTGAAGATGCTAATTAAAGCATTATAAAAAAGGCATAAAAGAGGCATTAGAATAATACATAAGAGCTAAATATCTGCATCTGATTCTTGGAATGCAAGAGCAAAGATTCCCCAACGTGTTATCTTTTTCTGGGCCCCCGAATTGGTGGCGATGGTCTTGATTGTGGTCCTGTCTTGAACATTGGGGCATTTTTCAACATATCAGGCACAACAAAGAATCTTATGTGCGAACCTCTTACAAAGACATGGTCCATACCTGTTACTTTATTGTCAACACCTGTAACTGTGACGTCTCTTAGCTGAACGTTCATATTATCTTCACTTTCAACCAGTTTCCCTCTATAGGTCTCTCCCGTGGTTAGTTCGAGGGAGACAATATGTCCCTGCGCTTCATTCAAAAGTTTTACAGGTATCCCACTCATGCCTACGCTTTTTGGATGCTTTTTCTTCGATGTATACGTTTGCTTCCTATGGCAGAGATGTAAAGCGTTAAGTAAACAGGCGTGGCCGGGCGCTAGCTATTTGATATTTAGAACTAAAGAGATGATAAAGAACGAAAAGGCATACTTGGCCTATTGGAAAACAAAATGGAGGTGGAAATCGAGCATGTGCAGCTTGAATTTATCCAAGAGATAGATAACAATATCTGCTCGGTCAAAGTGGAATCCAATACCCTTTGTTTTGCGTTGAAAACCGGACTATTATTCTTGATTGATTTAGGAAAGCCTTCTGAAATATTCAAGTGTCAGATACCGTTAATGGCAGCACAAGCCAATGCCGAGAGATTAGTTGCTATATGGATGCATCCCCGTGGGGATATGCTATTTATAAAGACCAATTTTGCTAAATATTATTTGTGCGATGTAGCATTGATAAAACAGCAACAAGAGGAGAGCCTAAAGAAATCCAATGTCAAAGTAGGAGGTATTTACGCAGTCAAGAAGCTAATCAAGAAGAGTTGTGATGTGCGTACTGTGTTCTGGTGTGATGGTGACAACTTTTTATGTGGTACTGCTGATGGGAGTGTCTTGCTTGTAAGTACAGCTCGTAAGGAAGGAAAGCCTAGGCTTGACGCCGAAGTTTCAACTATTTTTCAGTTAAGCAGTTCTATCGATGGTATCTTCGTCGGCAAACAAGCAAGCTGCATAATAGCATCGGGTAACAAAATAATGTATTGGAAAAGGCTAGATATCAAGAAAAATGCTGCTGCAGAAATACCAACCGAGACCGAAGAGTTTGAGCATTTGCACAAAGAATCAGGCAAGAAATTTGACTCTCATAATCATATGTTTGCATGGATTACACAAACAGGGATAGTATTTGGTAATGTAACCAATTCTTCTAAAGTATTGAGTAATGCGAAAATACTTTTATCCGTTGAGTTACCAGAGTCTAAACATACAATCAGAGATGTAATGCTAACAGATTTCCATATCATTATATTGAGAGGATGGACTATAACGATAATCAACCAGCTCAGTAATGCTGTTGTCTATGAAGAGTCGATTTTAGGTCATAATAACGAGAGAATTCTAGGACTTGCTTCGGATTATAATCAAGACCCTCCAACATTTTGGTGTTATTCAAATTCCAATATCTATGAAATTATTTTGCACCAGGAAGCACAGGCCGTATGGAGATTACTTTGTGAACATAATGACTACGATAAGGCTCTCGAATTGCAGAGTTTATCCAAGTTCGAAAGAGAAATAGTTTATTACCGCCAAGGGTGTTATTTACTTGATGAAAACAAAGATCCCATGGATGCAGCAAGAAGCTTCGGGCATTCTTCCTCGTCTACAATTGGCTCTATCGCACTTCGACTAATGGAGTCTGACAAAAGTATGGCATCAGTTCAAGTCTTTCTCATCAGTAAGCTGGACACTTTAGATACAGCACTCCAAGTTCAAAGAATACTACTCTCTTGCTGGATTGTTTGGAACTACATGAAACAATTGAATAATATGGATGAAAAAATATGTACAGAAAGACATGCTGAGGAATTGAAACATTATACAACTCTAAAAGAGGGGCTTATTCATCAGTTCAAAGATTTCTTGAAAGGGCACTTAGATTGTCTGGATAAGGAGACAGTATATCAAATTATTACTGAACAGAACAGAAAGAAAGAACTACTTTTCTTCGCAAATTTAATAAATGACAATGCCTATGTATTATCCTATTGGGTCAGACAAGAAAATTGGTATGAAGCGTTACGTGTACTGTTAAGTATGCAAGACCCTGAAAGTGTTTACAAATATGCCAGCGTCCTGTTAATAAATTCCCCAGAAACAACGATACAGACCTGGATGAAAATTGAAGGAATCCAGCCCGTGGAATTAATATCGTCCCTGTTAACATATTTTTCGAATTATCAGAAGCAGGCACAGTTGACTCCTACAATGTCGGAAAACTTTTCTCTAAAATATTTGTTATGGTGCATTAATGAACATGATGTCGATGAACCGATCTTATACAACAGTTCTCTTTACATGATGATATCTCAATGCGGTGTTGGTCAAGAAGATGAAATGAATGATCTGAGAATAATTCAATTTCTGGACAAGTATACGAGGAAATATGATATTGATTTCATCTTGAGATTGAGTGTCAAGTTTCATAAAATCAAAGTATCCATTTATCTATATAGTGAACTGGATCTTTATGAAGATGCGGTGGCACTGGCGCTTGAAAATGACATGATTGAATCAGCGAAGCAAGTAGTCAAAGACAAGGATTTAGAAAACAACGACAAACTAAGAAGAACATTGTGGTTGCAAATCGCAAGGTCAATGCTTTACAGTGAAAAGGATGGAGCCGATGTTAAGAAGACTATAAGGTCCATAATTATGGAATCAAATAACGCTTTAGAAATTAGAGATTTATTACCTATGTTTGACAGATTTGCCACAATTGCTAACCTTAAGGATGAACTAATCAGGAGCCTTGAAAAACATGGGAAATCCATGTCCCAAATATCCGATCAAATTAAACATTCTTTGCAAGTTAAAAAAGAAATTGCAAACGACATGAATCTATTTAAAGAACGATATACCCTTCTAAAGCCAGGAGTTTCCTGTGCCTGTTGCAAACAAGTATTACAGACAAGGAAATTTCTAGTGTTTCCATGCGGGCATTGCTTTCACACTGACTGCTTGATCAAGGCTATTTTAGACTCGAAAGATTATAACTTAAAGAGTAAAATAGAAAATTTTCAACGCAGATTAACGAAGGATAGATCCGCAGTCAAAGCAGAGGAACTTGAGGTTATCATATCCACAAAGTGTGTGCTATGCAGCGACATAAACATCAGCAACATCGACGAGCCCATCTATCTCGATGAAGAGAAAGCTGCGAAGTGGATTATATAAAGAATATTAAACCTCGCGAGGAAGTATATATGGTGTCAGTTTACCTCCAGAAGGGAGGGTCTTCAAAAGGTGCCAGGTGACAGCGTTATAAACTTTTATTCCTCACAATTTCGCATGAAAGTCGCCTAACTGTATCGAGCTTGTATCCATACAGCATTATTTACAGCCCATTGGCTCCAGCTCATTGCCGCCAGCGGATATTTCGACATTATTCAGTGGTACCAAGGACGAAGTAGCAGCTCAAGAAGCGGATATGGCTGCTATGACTGGCGTCATTGTGGTACTCCTGATCATATTTGACTTCTGGAATCAGTGAAGGCTAGCAGCGCTTTCCAAAACAAATTACCGTAACAAACACAGTGTAGTTTTTGTATATAGCTTGAAAGGCACTGTTGCTCTGTACTACCATAGTAAGTATTACCCGGTAATTTCGCTTAGTGAAGCGAGCATCAAGTCGAAATAAAATGAAATATGATGCATTATACAAAATGTTGTAATTAGACAGTACTCAAATCCAGAATCTTCTCACTATTCTGACAGGAGAAGGATGAGTGATAAAGAAGAGGAACGATTAGGAACTGAAAACATGGAACTCGATGAGGAAATGGACGAGTTCGATGACAATCAAGAAGCACCTATAAACAACACAGCGCTATTCGGAGACGCCGAACAGGAGCAGAACGAATCCTCGCAGAGAGGACGTTCAGATGATAGATCCAATAAGCCTTTTGTGATTCCTGAATTTACTAGAAAAGATAAGACTTTGAATGATGTATTAGACATTGTAGAGGACAATCCTCCAATTATACCAGACGCGGTAATAGATTATTATCTGATGAAAAATGGGTTCAACTGCGCAGACGTCAGAGTAAAAAGATTGCTGGCCCTTGCAACACAAAAATTTGTAAGTGATATTGCAGCGGACGCTTACGAATACTCAAGGATACGGTCTTCGGTGGCAGTAAATAATGCAAACAACGGGCAAGCAAGGGCAAGGCAGCTTATGCAGGGACAGCAGCAGCCAGGACAGCAACAAATTTCTCAACAACAACAACAACAGAACGAAAAGACTACTGCGAGTAAAGTTGTATTGACAGTGAACGACTTGAGTAGTGCCGTGGCAGAGTACGGGCTGAATATCAGTCGCCCGGACTTTTATCGTTGAATTAAACTTTACGGTTAAAATTCTATAGTTGGCCACTCTGCAAAATGAGATGGTCTGTAATGCATTGAGTCAGTAGTCGCTCATAATGTGTAATTTTACAAGGGAACCTTCAGATTATCCTTTACGTATTTAATGACAGTATCATAGAATTCCCTGGAAGTAATGTCAAATAGTTCTAACTGCCCGGTGATACATATTTACCAATGTGTATAAATACACGAATTCCTGAAGAGAGACTATTTGCCAGATTAAATTGTGGTGAATAAGACATCATAAATTCTGCGATTCATAGAGCGCGCTAAGATAGGTTGTGGAAATATGCCAATTGATTATTCGAAATGGGATAAGATTGAACTCTCGGACGATTCAGATATAGAGGTTCATCCAAATGTGGATAAAAAATCATTTATTAAGTGGAAGCAGCAAAGTATACATGAGACTCGAGTGAAAAGGAATCAAGACATCAAAAACTTGGAAGTTCAACTGCACATGTACGCAAGCTTAAACAAGCGTGTCGACAAGCTTTTGACAAGCGTTGGAGATGAAGAACTTGCAAGAAAAGAGGCTATCTCCAAATTTTTGAACGCCCATTTTGACAAAACAGAGAAGAGTGAAGGAGAAAATGTTGATCCAGATATTCCATGTTATAATGAAATGGTTGAGGATCTTTTTGAACAGTTAGAAAGAGATGCAGAGAAGCAAGGTAAAAATCCAAAAGATGGCTCGGTGCTCAGAAAATTGGTACTTGAGCACAGAGGAAAGATTGAAAAAGTAAGTGTGGAAGCTAAGTCAAAACTTGAGGAATTATATCGCGAGAAAAGCGCGCATATTTCATCCGATGACTTTTCCACAGGTTTTGACAGCGGATTTCTAAACAAGAAGTCGCAAGAGGAACCTGAGATTGAATCTACCATGAGGAAAGTTGCTGAAAACAATCCACAAGCCTCACCATCCTCTACTATTGCTTTGCCCAAAGCACCGATGCAGTTCATAGAATATACGGAGGTAATGAAATTAGATCCCGCCACAGAAGTTTTTGGAAATATATCTAGCAGCGATTATAAAGGCTCCCAAAAATATCTACGTGAACATATGCCCATCATTTCGGAGCAACAAAAAGATGCACTCATGATGAAAGCTTTTGAATATCAAATGAACAATGATGAAAAGGCTGCTTACAGAGTCATTCACCAGTCAGAATTATTAGCATACATTCGTGAAATCTATGACATAAAGAAAATAAAATTTCTGAAAGTAAACGAAATGACTGAAGTAATCGATGTGTTCTTCAAGCGTGTTATATTCGGGAATAACGTGGCAGGTAAACAGTCATTTTTGCAATCAGTACAGGCAAAATTTGACCATGTGAAGAAACGTGTTAAAGTAATGGAGCAGGAAGAGGAAGTGGAACAAGAAGGTGTTGAAACAATTCAGTTAAAATCTCTCGATGAATCGACTGAACTAGAGGTCAATTTACCCGATTTTACATCTGAAGATCCTCAGGAAAAGAAAAGGGTTGAGGCGTTCAGTAAACTTCCAATTGAAATGCAAGATGCAATCAAGACTAAAAACCTGGATACCGTAAACGCAGTATTTGCAGAGATACCTATTAAAGAAGCAGAAGAATATTTGGAAATTTTCGGTGAAGCAGACATTATCGGAGTGAAGGCTCTTTTGGAAAACGAAGATGATTTTAACCAGCTGAAAAATGAATATCAGCATGAGAGCAACTTTGATGACTTGACCATCAGTAATGGAGAGAAGTCTTCAAAAGCTGAAGAAACTGAAATTGCTACTACAGACACTGTTGATTAAAGATCATCATCAGAAAAAAACTAATCACTTAAAACAAACTTGCATTTTAACTACCGCCCATTCCTTACACAAAATTTAATTACATAATTTATTCAAATATTTACACTAACAGAAATCATAACTGGAAAAACTTCGTCTCGCCCAGGAATTTATATTCCATTTCATTATTCCATAATCCGTGCCAATGACCAAAGAGCTCTCATTGCCATCCTGTATCCAATCAATACCAGAAATATTGTTTTCTTCTGTAAAGTCGGAATTGGAACAGTTGCTTAAGGAATCAATTGCATATTCGCTTGAAGTAAAATATAATCTATTATTCAATAGGCGGGGTGCTTCACTATTAATATCGCTATACGCATCGTAAATCTCATCCTCTTCGAAGGTTGTATTCGATGGTGTTCTTGTTCGGGCATCACTAACAAACATTCCTGTACGTTGCTCTGGATAATTGTAGTTATCAACCCTTGGAGACTGTTGTTCATAGTTCGGTGCATCCAGGATAGCCGGATCTATGCCTTCCGTATTTTCGCACATGGTTGATGATGTTGAGAATCTTCTAACACGGTACGAAGATCTTCTTCTCACTCTTGTATTTGATGGAGGTGTACCTTCATGTCGAGCCTCATTCGATTGCTGCTGAGAATTGGCAAAATTGTTAGTTAGTCTATTTACAGCCTTTGGATATGGTACAACTTGTGGTTCCAAATATCTTAACGGTATACTTGTTGCTGAAGTTAACCAAGGTTCTGTATTAATCGAGGGAGGCGGCGTTGGGTTTGAATGTCTTCTTCTATTAGCAGTAGCGTAGCTTGATAATGATGATGAAGAGGAAACTCGTGAGAGTGCCGAAACTAATGGGATATTTCTTCTTCGGCTATCGCTATTATTGGATTCATTTCCATTAGTTGTGATTAGTTCTTCCGTTTCACTTTTCAGTTTGTCTGGTATCAAAATGACTTGATGATTCATAAAGTTTCTGGTATCGACAACATGAACTCTGCCCTGATGTTCCGAGACGAAAAGTAGATCATCTAAACCATAACTGAATTTACAAACCCTAAAGGCTCCATTGTGTGAGTGAGGTCTAGTTGAGGTTATTTCAGTTAGTGGGCTCTCCATGTTTCGAACATCGTATATTAAACAGACTCCATTTTGAAATAGTGTTGCAAATTGTAAATCATTCTCGGAGAAACTGCTATAAAAACCATGATCACCGCTTGGAGCTTCATAAATATGATCAATAAATCCAGAACTATCAGGTAATGCGAATCTTGGAATTCTTTTAGACCTGACAATTGAACTACCCCAATCTGACTGATTGTCATAAGATAAAAGAAATTGACCTGCCAATTCATTTTGTCTATAAATGGCGAATTTATTTGAATCACCGGATGCAATTAACGTTTTTGAATCATGTGAAATCGCAGCATTGTTTAGGGCGAATTTCAAATCTGAGTATCTTCTTACCAACTCGACACCACGATTATTAATATTACACTGATATAGATGACCATCATTATTGCAGGTGTATAAGTCAAATTCTTGAGTAGACCTTGGACTTAAGGTAACACAATTATTTATAAATTGCCCCACAATCACAGAATTAGAAATCCCGGTTTCTTTATTATGAAGTGATATGATTCCTTTCCATATACTTGGGTTACTATAATTGCTATGGTCCGATAAAACATTATTGCTGGATAATTTAACTATTTCCGCAGGTGATGACAACGTTTCCCCGTTGCCTGCTTCACTGGAGATTCGGCTCCAGTTAGTTGGAAATCCCTTATCATCAGGACCAATGAGGCCACCGCATGCAACTAAGCCATTGCTTTCGGTGAAACTCCTAGGCTTGAAATTAAAGTCCGCAAATTTTTTGGAAGGGACGTTTGAGTTTCCCCGTATTGAAGCTGCCTGTGCTGTCATCGATGAGGGCGAACTCTTCCTTACAACATTAAAACTGTTTCTTCTTCCCTTTGAATGACTTGATTTTTTCAATCTATTGTTGCCTTGATACTCCCTATAACTAACATGGTTGGTATCTAGGGACCTTATCTGATGATCGTAAATGTAATACAGCTTTCCCGGATCCGTAGATGAATGTTTCAAGCAATCTCGCAGTTGCCAATGATTTATCGATACTTTAGCATCATATAATTCCAAACCGGGCATCATGTAATTTTGGTAAACCTTGTCTGAGCCCGTATTGAGACTTTCGTCTTCTATATCGTCATTGCTATTGCGGCTTCCGTCGATAGTCATTTTCTTCCCCTGTTAGAATGAATTGGTTTCCCTAAGATGGCGCTAAAACACTCCAAGCTTTTATTTGCAGGCAAAAAGCCATAATATGACAAAGTACAGCTATAGATATGTTAAACCGTTACAATATATACACGTAACTTTTCAGAATATCTATGATGAAGAATAATATTGCAAAACTCTCCGTTTTTCAAGGCTTTCTCTCCTTGATTAAAACACAACCGTACCTGTCCTCCTAAAAATCCAGAAACACAGACAGAAAGCTTGACACTGATAAATCCAGGTTTAAAAATAACTGCTTGATCAACTTGTCTACTTCAGCTCTGGTTAATGAATTAAATATTTATCAGCAACCTTTTTATATGTTCCCCCAATCTTTGTTGTATGTTTAGAGCCTTGCACCCCTTATCGGACATTGAGTCACATTAAACGAGACAACTAAGACTACTCCACATGACTCATGAACAATGGTTTCTCCAGCTTTATAGGGAACAATCGGCTGACCGTGCAACCGATCTTAGGATTTCAAGCTCATGAGCAGGAATGCTGCGTTGTTGTCATCACTGGGACTGTTCTTGTGATTTGTGTCGGTGCCATCAAGAGCGGGAGGAGGTAAATTCCCGTCCAAAGGGGGCAGACCATTAACGTCCGGTACGTTTGGCGCAACGAAACCATTTGGAGAAGTTGCTAGTGTTTCCATCCTGGGTGGCACACTATTATTCCTCAGTTTCGCAGCACCAATGGCTGCCCAGTCTTCCTCGTCCGTGTCCGAATGCGGACCTTGCTTCGTCGTTGCCGTCGAACCGGCATGAGTACCAGCCTGAGAACCCTTCGATGTCCCCGAGGCTGTCTTCTTGGTTTTTTTGACGTTTCCTGTGGTTTTGATTTTATTTTGTGACTGAGATGTTAGCAGTGGTGGAACTTGAGAAGAAGACTTTTGGTACGATAGTCTGGGTGACGATGAAGTTGGAAGCCAATGGTAGTTCCTATGTGAAAGAAGGGTGGATCTTATACCGGACTCTTTCGAAAACGAGATTCTGGACTCTCTCCTCGAGCTTGGCTCGCTGATGGAGTTTGTCAACTGCTCTAGATCAATCTTTGAGTTGCTGCCGTTTCTTGTCATCGTGTTAGTACCATCGACTTGCGGTAGATCGAGATGAACTGCCGGACTTTTGGATATTGAGGGAGTGCGTATCTTGGAACTCGATCTACGACTTCTATTTCTCAGTAGCGGCCTCACCCGTTGTGCCAAAAGTTCATGCTCTAAATCTTCCGGTGAGGAATCTGCGAAGACCACACTGGACTTCCTCCTTCTAAAACTGAACAAGTCCTCTTTCTTGATGGGATTCATCAGAAATTCATTTTCGTCGTTATCCTCGTCATCGTCGTCGTCATCATCGTCATCATCGTCGTCTTCGTCGTCCTCTTCCCCTTCCTCGTGTTCTCCGTGCTCCTCTTCGTCTTCCGAGGCAACCGCATTCTCATCAATATAGACGACGTTAGCAGAGTCTGTGGGTGGCCTTGCCGCTACCGACGTTGCTGACGTTGCTGACGCTGCTGTCGCTGCCAGGGGCTTCTTGGAAATGTTGGTATTCGACAGGGACTTGTTGTGAAGCTGCGGTCTTCTGGCCCCGGCGTTGTTACTGCTGCTTCTCCTTCTTTGGCTCTCTTGGCTGACAATATCCTTGACCTTGGCGTTGGCAATATTAGTAGCGTCGCGTTCCTCCGCAAATCTGGCCGAGTCAACGACCCTGGCAGACCATTGCCCCCACCCGATCTTGGCAAACACGACGTGGTTCCCTTTGTCACCGGCCTCCATTGCGCTCATTATGAGCCTCCTTTGCTTGGACGACGACAAGTCCTTGAAACTTGGTATCTCAGACCCCAGCGTCTGCGTTATATGCCTTATTGCCAATGGCCCTTTCTCAAGCAGTAAACTAGATAGCTTGCCGGGTGTGACCATTTGCGCAGCAGCCAGCCCTGCAGGCGAGGATGTAGAAATTGGTTTTGCCATTATTCCATTGGCTAGCTTCGTCTCCAAGGGCGGTGAGCCGTCGCTGCGATAACCCATTGTTGCCATCTGTGCCATGTAACAACTCAAATGCTATTTTTATTTTGAAACTTTTTCAAGAGATTTACTTGGGTATTTTTCTAATTAAATTAGCCTGGTGCATTTTTAACGCGAATTTGAGGCAGAATGTGCCCGATGTGCACAAAGAAATTACCAGCAAACTTTATTTAAACTACATGTGTATTCACACTCGCATAGCAGGTGCCCAATGCTTATGGCATCAAGCGCACCGAGAGTAACTGCATCGAGCACGCCTCTGAGTGGCCACCATTGGGAGTCCTGCTCGCATCACTGGTGCTATGCAGAAGTGCAGTTTGAGTCTCTCTCTCTAGTTGCGTACGTAAGTGTGTGCTTGTGTGCTTGTGTGCTTGCGTAGTTGCATACTTGCATACTTGCATACTTGCGTGACAGCACCACCTTCTAGTCCGTGTGCTATCTCATCTGTGTTACGTGCAGCAGCAGCTGCCTGCAGCTGCCTGCTGCCCTGGGAGCCAGAATAGGCGGTCAAAATTAGTCATTTCAACACCGTTTGGCACCCAGCGTGCTCTGCCAATTAGGGGAGCCACTTCCGCTCCTACCTTACCCCACAAGCGCCCCAAGCAGCGTTTGTCGCAGACGACGGCGCATTGTGGCGCGGCAGGAGCGCCGCGCGGTGTTTGGGCGTTTGTATGCTGGGTGCTGGGTGCTGGGTGCTGGACGCAGACCGCCGCTATGGCCGGGTGATCCCGGGGGATCCCGCGTGACATGTGCGTTGACACGGCAGCCACGATTGAGGCGAAGCTGTAGTAACGGGGCCAGACCAGAAACTTCGCCCGACGCTGAAAAATAGCTTGCCATTGTCATGTGCCGCTGTCATCTCGGGATTCTGGACTGGGAGGCTGGCTCTCAGTACGGGCCGTAGAGAGCCGAGCACCAGGGCTACTCCGATCGCACCAAGTGGACGGCAGCGGCAGCGGCAGTTTCTGTGTGAGCGTGTGAGCGTGTGAGCGAGTGAGTGCGTGAGTGAGAAAGAGTGAGTGTCTGTGCGTTCGATCAGGCTCCCGAGTTTCGTACAGGGTAATGGATTTCGCACTCGTGTCGTTCTCGCAAAAAAATGGAAAAATTTCATCCATTTCATCTAGCAAGAGCGTAGTTGTACTCGGATACTATCTCTTGACTTCGTGGTTTGCAATTGAATTGACATCTTCTGGATCAGGTATATCTTTCAATACAATTGATCAACTCAATTATACGATCATACAATGTCTAACCCTTTTGATCTTTTAGGTAACGACGTTGAAGACACTGACGTTGTCATCAGTCCACCAAAGGAACTCGTCAAGAAGAACACATCCTCCAAGAAGGCCGATGTTCCGCCACCATCTGCTAACCCAGCAAAGGCTAACAAGAACAGACCAAGACCAACTGGTAACGATGCTGCCATCAAGGAAAAATCCGCTGGCAGAGACCAAAACAGATCAAAGGATGTCCCAGAATCTTCCAAGACAAAGAAGGCCAACCCAAGAAAGGCCACCGACCGCCACTCCAGATCCGGCAAGGTTGACACCAACAAGAAGGTCCAACAGGGCTGGGGTGACGACAAAAACGAATTAAATGCTGAGGCCGAGGGTGAAGCCGATGCACAAGCCGAAGCCCTAGCTGAGGCCGAAGCTAACTCGGAAGCTGCCGGCGCCAAGAAAATGTCTTTACAGGACTATTTGCAAGAACAAGCTGCCAACTCTTTGAACAAAGTTCCAAACGTCAAGAAGGTTGAGACCGTTGATGAAGCTGCCGAACTGTACGTGAAGGGAGAGAAGGCTAATGCCGAACCAACTAAATCCAAGAACTTGAAGACCAAGCAACAGAAGCAAAAGGAGTTCTTGAACTTTGACGCTACTTTTGTTGATGCAGCTGCCAAGCCAAAGAGAGACTTTGGCAACAACAGCCGTCGTGGTGGTAAGTTCGGTGGTAGAGGTGGCAAGAGACCTGCTTCCAGTCCTCGCGCCAACCCTGATTCTAATTCTGTCCAGAAGAACACTTCCATCGACACCAAAAACTTGCCAACTTTATCCTAAGGAATAAAATTATCAGTATGACAATACAGTAATTGTTGCAAATGGAATTTGTATTTAAAGTATTCTCTCCATTATTCTACATAATATAAGCTTTTTTTTTCTCTCTGATTGCTCTTTTTTGTTTCAATATTTCGTTGAAATGTTTTGTAAATTTTCCAGATAGAATTTTGGTATTACGTTGTCATATCGATATTCCTTAGCCCCAGCTATCATGCCGATTTCCCATTTACTTCTGACTGACTTAAATTGTTTGCCGAACTCTTTCAATCCATATATCAGGTCTTCATGGCCGATCCATTTCATCGAATCCTCTATACCATCATAATTATTAGCAATAAGTGATAAATCGTACAAAATCTTGGCTGTTAATCCCCATAAGTCACGAGTGAGTTTCCCCTCTGGTGTATCGCTGCCTGAGCTTGTGTCCACAATGTCATTTAACCAGGCAACATCATTCGCGTTTTCTACAGGGTATAAATAGTGTCTTATTGGCCATGTGAGCCCGCCCCACTTGCACAAGTGCTCGCTGCGGCTCGTATATTCGGGCTCATAGCCTTGTGCGTCTTTGGAGAGGTGACAAGCCATATCATTTAAAGGGACAGAAAAAATCGAAGATGTCTCGCCAGGGTTTAATTTTCCAAAAAAGTTTGATGCATCTAATGGTGCTGTCGGATTACCTTCATTATTGTGTAAGAAGCAAACAACTGGTTTGACACTGAGAAATGTTCGCGAAAGATAACAAGGAATTTTGTTGCATATATTTTCTATCTTCATTCCAAATTTCTCGTACAATTCTTTTGATCCTGACGGTAAGCCTATCTCTTCCTCAGCCTCCCGTCTTGCTACCTGGTCAAAAGTTTCATCGTCGTTATCTGCCTTACCGCCAGGCAACGAAACATGGCCAGAGAAAGTTCGTAAACCTCTCGACCGTTTCGTCAGCAACACTCTTAATTCACCTCTATGGCCGACGAACAGCAAGATCAAAACTGCTGATCGCCTTTTTGATGGCCATGAAGAGGATAATGGCAATAAACGTGGGTAGTCAAATTTGCGGATATTTGCGAGGAGGTCGCTGGTTTTCAGCATTGCTTCTTTCTTCGAGTTTCCCGAAATGCTATGTACATAGAAGCGCTTTACTTTGATCTCGGATATATCGACATGATATGTAAATAATTTAAAAGATAATAACCTACGCGAAGACTAAAAATGTTAAGATTTTAATTAGTATTTGCCCTTCTATCAAAACAAATATATGAAGAATGAAATCAAATATATGTACCCTTGAAAAAGTTATTATGCTAACTTTTTAAACTTATTTATTTCACTTGAATGGGAAAAAAAAAAATAAGACTATTTCTTCTTTTCAGCGAAAAATTGATCTTCTGTAGCGGAAATTACAGAAGGAACAATATCAGCGTTTGCTAATGTAGATAAATCACCAAGTTCTTCAGCTTCATTTGATGCAATTTTTCTCAGGATCCTTCTCATAATTTTGCCGGATCTGGTCTTAGGCAAGTCCCTGATTAGGATAACCGTTTTTGGTGCAGCAAAAGGTCCAATCTCACCCCGAACCTGTAAAATTAACTCACGGCGAATATTTTGTGGGGTAACATGCTCTGTATCGCCGTCTGGAACTTTTTCTTGTACGTAACCACTTTTTAGAGAAACAAACGCAATAACAGCTTGACCAGTTAACTCGTCGCTGATACCTACAACTGCAGCCTCAGAGACACCTTCGTGGTTGACTAGAGACGATTCAATCTCCGCGGTGGACAACCTGTGGCCAGACACATTTACGACATCGTCGACTCTACCTCTGATCCAATAGTAACCATCATGATCTCTACCAGCACCGTCACCTGTGAAATAATAACCTGGATATGGTTTCAAGTATGTTTCAATATAGCGATGATGATCGTTCCAAACTGATCTTGCCATTGATGGCCATGATGATTTAACCGCAAGAACACCTTCAACATCATTGCCTTGAATCTCGATACCAGTAACGGGATCAATAATACATGCATCAATACCAAAGAATGGAACGGTAGCAGAACCTGGTTTTGCATCAATGGCGCCAGCTAATGGTGCGATTAAATGTGAACCAGATTCTGTTTGCCAAAAAGTGTCACAAATAACACAGTTGTTTTTACCAACTTTTTCGTGATACCAATCCCACAAATCAGGAGCAATTGGCTCACCGACGGAACCCAACACACGTAGGGATGACGTGTCATACTTTGCAATCTCGGCTTCACCAACACGTTTAATCAATCTCAGAGCAGTTGGCGCAACATAGAAATGAGTTGCCTTGTGACGTTCGATTATTCTCCAATATCTACCATAGTCTGGATAAGCTGGTGTCGACTCAAATATAATCGTCGCTGTTCCTAGGACCAGTGGTCCATATAATGCGTAGGTATGACCAGTAATCCAGCCAACATCACCAGCTGTGAAAAGTACATCTTCTGGATGAATATCAAAGACGTATCTTGTTGTCAAAGCAGCACCTAACAGATATCCACCAGTTGAATGAACAACACCCTTTGGTGAACCAGTCGAACCAGATGTGTATAATAAAAACAAGGGATCTTCAGAATTGACAGGAACTGGAGGTAGATAGCCTCTGTTTTTAGCAGATTCGATGTGCCACCAGTAATCTCTGCCAGCCTTCATCTTGATACCTTCGGTACCAGTTCTTTGGAAAACGAGGATGTGGGAAACTTGGTCAACGCCATTCAAACCTTCATCCACGATTTTTTTGGTGTGCACCGTTTTTCCACCTCTCTTACCTTCATCACAAGTGATAACAACTTTACAGCCAGCATCGACAACACGATCCTTCAAGGAACCTGACGAAAACCCAGCAAAAACCACCGAATGGATAGCACCAATACGAGCAATTGCCAACATTGCCACAACAGCTTCGGGAATCATTGGGAGATACACTGCGACGGTATCGCCCTTCTTGACGCCCCAACTTTTCAAGACACCGGCAACCTCAGAAACTTGTCTCAGCAACTCACCGAATGTGATGACTCTGTTGTCCTTCTCGTCGTCCGCTTCATAAATAAGAGCAGGTTTTGATGGGTTTGCAAACGCATGTCTATCAACGCAATTGTATGATGCGTTCAGTTCACCGTTCAAGAACCATGCAACATCACCATTGTCTAACGAGCCTGATTTCACTTGACTGAATGGTCTGTCCCAGTGCAGGAACTCTTTAGCCTTCTGACCGAAAAACGTTTCTGGTTCGTTAATCGATTGGTCGTACATCTCACGATAGTGCTTCATGTCCGTCACATAACTAGCACCAGGCTGTTTATCGTAGAAATGTTTTGGCGGCGTGCGCCCTTTAACGTTTTGAGCCTCGTGAACTACCTTATGCTCCTTGACAGTCATCCTTATCTTGTTGGCTTAACTGAACTGATCTGAATGGAAACTGAAAGTTATCGAAAATATCGTAAAATGGATATGATAGCTCAATTGTGAAAACTTGTTTTTATAAACTGAACAATTTTGAACAATTCTGAGCGATACCGAACGAAAGTGTTTTTTCCTGTTGCCCTGTGCTGCGCTGAAACCTCTATGTGAGACTTCGAACAAATGGTCGTATTTTTACGTGATTACCCGATCAGACCTGAAGATGAGAAACTTAATCTCTGAAAAAAGATGATATAAGACTATCTATGTCAATCTATCTGCAAGAATATATGTATGAATATCCATGAATATATATACATGTATATATATAGTCATATGTTGCCTTACGCAGAGCAATACCTGCGACTAACCAAACAATCTTTGAGCTACACCGTTACACTCGCCCTTCAAGATGTACCGATAAACAAGTGCCTTTTTATCGATGTCTACTCTTCAATTGGCGAATGTTCGTGTGGCACTCGTATTGTATCGGTCCAAAACCAAATTTCTTTCTGGTTCGTCGTTGAATTTGACCGCGATTGTGGACGGAATTGTTGGATTTTGACGTCTGTAATGATCTTCCAGCCTCTCGGGGAAAAGGAGCCCAACTCTTTTTCACCGAGAGGGCCGGACAGTAGCCCCCCTGGATCGGACTTAAAGGGAGCCGGCCTGAAACGATGTCGGCGCCGTAGGATTATCACTTGAAACGGAAGGTAGCCGTTCCTCTAGCCGCCGAGAGTGCGTAATGTGATCGTCGTACTGTTATTATACATTTTATATTTTACAGACAGGGGCAATGTTCTCATTGCGACAGCAGATAAAGCTCGCCGACACGTGACAAAAATACCTTAATGGCGTGTCTCAAGTCTGTTGGAACACCCTTGTCGAGGATCTGCAACACTAGTCTGTACATCAACGAGCAGTATTTCTTGAAGTCTTCGTCATCGAATTCGTAGTAGCCCTGTAGGATCTCTACGATGACAGGTCTCCATGAATTTATGCTGCGCTCCATGGTTCTGTCGTCGAGCGAGACATAGCCGAGAACGACACTCTGACATATTTTGGTCAGCCGTTCACCCAATTCAGATTTTTTGTCCTCGTCGTTCAGGTATAGTTTGAACAGGATATCGATGAGGACAGCCGCCGCGCTGGTTTCCTGTTTCAACAGGTTGGGGATCTTGTCCACCACACGGGCTTCAACGAGCCTTGTTCTCAACTGGTAGTCTTCGTTGAAATCACGTGCAAATTCGTAAGACTTTTCTAGTAGAACAGTTATCTCGATAGATTGCTTATAGGGAACTGCTCTTGCGAACTCTTCGTTCTCAAATAACTCGCTCAGAAGCTCTATCATGAGCAGATGCAAAACGCACTTGACGACGATCGAATTTTTTACCGTTATCCTATGACGTAAGTCTTCCGAACTCTTTGTTTGAACCAATCGTTTGGTCGGTTTTGCACCGCCGTTGGTAGCTGTCAAGTTATTGCGTGTTCGCGGAGTAGAATTTGAACTAATCTTGTTACCTTCTTTCGCATTCTGAGGTTCTGACTGTGGTTGTTTACCGTTGGCTGCTGTTTCTTCATTGGCTTCTGTGGACAGTAAGTTGCCTACGTCTTCACTACTTTCTTCTTCGTGCGCTCTTTGCACGGTTTCTTCAATATCAAGGCCATCCAAACCTGTTGCTGTGGCTCCCGTAGAATCCTGAGATACCGAGTTTTTTCTGCCTTTGTGTAGCGGATCGTAGTCAAATAATTCCGTGGCAGTAGTTAATTCAAACAGTTTGTCAAAAACATCACCAATATCTTTCCAGTGTTTTGCGTTGAACTTGTTTACATTTTGCAAAATTAATTGCTGTAAGCACGATCTACCAATCCTAGCAATCGTATCGTTTTCTTGACAGATGCAGGAAACCAGTAATCCCAAGAATCCATCTAGCATAGAGTTCAATGACTCGAAATAATGCGTGAACAGTGCTATTAGGTTCCTTAAAGCCTGAATTAATGTTGTTGACAGCCACACGGTTAAATCGTCGTGACTATTGAACTGATTCACTTCCCAATGTCTTGATAATACTCCGAATATTGGGAATAGTAATTTGGTACAAATTTTGCTCCAGAATTCATTATCAAACTCGCCTCCATACGCGACTAAAGCATCAAACATGTAATTCAGTGCTCTTGATCTAACTTCTAAATCGTCAGCGGTCATAATAGTATCGTTGAAACAAAATAGCATTGGAAACCAGATATCTTGGAAAATATCTTTACCACGTAACATGAGCGCTAGTTTTTCTTTGGATTTTTCGTCTTTATGCGTAAAGGATATGTCTGCAATCTTTTGCGTAATCTTTTTCAATGCCTCTAGAGAATGTAGTGATAATTTTTGAGATACCTTTCCTTTAGTTATCTCCTTGAATACCGATACAAGCTCACCAAAAGCACCTTCCTGGCAGAAAACACTTTCAAAATGACTAGAGACAATGTCATTTGATGCAAGACTGTAAGTCTTGAATACAATAGACTCTACATGAGAGTGTGCTGTGTATTGAAGCGATTCCAAAATCGGCTTCCAACCTGACTTGATCTTACTTGATTTTGTTAGGATAAAGTTGCGGAAGCACTCAATTATCATTTCCTGAACCTCACTATTTCCGCTATTTTGAACAATATATTCAAATGGTTTCAAAAAATCATGCTGAAATTCAAAGCCAGATAGTTCTTCGATATCCAAAAATCTCATTGAAAGTTGGCGCAAAGAGTCAATGGCAAAGAATACAACAGCCAGATTAGAGTTTGTAGCAATTTTATTGAAAGCGGTTCCCATCACGGCCCATATTGGTGTCCATTCAACCTTTATACGATCCATGTTGTAATAACAAACATCAATCATTTTTTGCAAGGAGAACATTCTAGGGGTAGTCGCATCCTGGGAAGATTCAATCTCATCCAAAGATACATCCGTCAAAGCTCTGATAAAGTCAATAATTGCATTTCCAGAGAGCTTTGAACTTTGTGTGAAGATGTTATCCATCAATACTACTAAATCGCTTGAAGATATAAACTTTGAAATTTCAGGCGGTAGGGTTTGGTTATGGTGCTTCTCTTGAGCAAGTTCAGTTGGGGTTGACTTTTTCGTCCATTTATCAAAGAATGACGTCGAAGCCGATCTACTTGATTCGAAGGAAACTCTGTGATTCGCAAGTCTTGCTTGGGAAACATCTGGAACACTATCACGATCAATACCTTTCGAAATCAATTGCAATCTTTCCACTTGTGAGATGACAAATAAGATGTCTCTCCAAGATTCTCTGATGAAATTTCCTTCTGACAATGCAACTTCTAATAAAACAATAACAGCATTGACATTTTTAACTTTTATCTCGTCCACGTTTTGCAAATTACAGAACTGGACTAAAGCACCAATAAATGATTTTTCTGCATATTCAATGCCAAAAGTAGCAGATATCTTAATGGAGATCTTCAAACCATCGAGACACTTATTAGTAGTTTCAGCATCATCATACTCTCTAAAGGGTGGCGTTAATGCCGCTAAAAAAGACATCCACAGAGTATCAAATATAGATTTGACGTGTTCAACATGTGATGCTGCATGATATACATCTAAATCGCTCTTGTTTCTTGATTTGTTCAAGTTCTTGAACACAAGTTCTGTTTTGGAGGATATCTCCTTAGAAACTTGCATGTAGGCCTCTCTAACAATGTCCCTACTACTGAAGAAATTAAATGCTGATTGCTGTGGTTGACTGGTGGCCAGATTTTGTTCATCAGACAGCAAAGCTTGGTGCTGCTCCGATATAAGTTTGATCTCGTTGTTTGCAATTTCGTTGAAGAGTCCTACCATGAAATCTTCAGGCAAATCCTTGCCGTTATCAATTCCGGCATTGTTTTCTAAAAATTCCTGTAATGTCATCTTATTTTTAATTTGAGAAGAATGTAAGTCGGTGTTCAGCATGATTAAGGAATATGATAAAACATAGGCTGTATCAGCTTTCGAAAAAACGCCAGGATTTTGGTCAACGAATCGTTCTGCAAATTTCAACATAAATCTGTCGATCTTTTGACCTTCACCAGGTAATCTAAATTTTTGCAAAAAGTTCCTCAAAGCGTCTACAATCGACAATCCAGTAAAATCAAACTGATCAACAAATGCATGCATAATTGCGATGTTATTCTCGTCACCTTCACCTAAATAATCACCAACCATTGCTAAATCCAATCCCTCCGTTTCCAGCAGCCATTTAGCGATTGAATCTGGCGAATCATCTTTTAGAAATTTCTTCTTCATTAATTCTGGGATTGCTTTCTTTGGTTTTGAATTGAAAATTCTAATACAAGCAGTTAGTTCAGTTTTTTGATGTTTTAGATTTTCAAATTGAGTAGGATCATCTTCATCTGGGAATGAATTATTCTCATCGGTTGTCCCATTTGCTGTGCTACTGTTAGCATCAAAAACGGATGAACTTCTTCTGCCTCGGACGAAAGAAGATCCGGACCTCGAGGGTTTAATGTTATTGTTCAGTGATAGATTAGAATTTAAAGATCTTTGCGCCCAAGAACTTAGAGATCTTAAAACAGAGACAATACAATTTAAGGATGTCATCTTAAGAGCAAATTCTAGCGGGAATGGCAGTACAGCCTGACTTGAGTCTACACTGCTAGATATACTCGAAATGGATAAAAGCGGAACTTGTCCAACATTGTAAGTGGCCAAAGGCTTACTCAACTGCTCGTAATAATATGCTTTTTGAGTCTGGGTTATCTCAACCCTGGTAAGTGCCAATCTTGTCAGATAATCAACCATCATTTCCATTATATTGGGCATTCCTTGATTGCAATCGTAATTCAGGTAAAACTCTATCAATGTTCTTGGATCATTACAGAGTCTTTGGACTATACTAAGGAAATACCTTTTTTGATGAGGTGTGGAAGTTTTCAAGTCAGATATTGGAAAATATATTTCAGTGAAAAAAACCGGGATTTCCCTTTTGAAATCTGCTCTTAAGTTTGAAATAACTAACCACATTATCTCTAAGGTGATTTCGTAAACTGGCGAGATAGAGGAAGCTGCGTTTCTTGATAGTAGAAGACACAGGTACTGCCTTACCGAATTTAGCAAAGTTTGAGGATCTTTACCCGGTAGAAAAGTTGTACGAGATAAAAATACTTCAATATGGTCTTTAATAATAGAATGAATAATGTGTAGGGAGAGTAACTTGGACCTAACAGCATGCGATCTCATATCTAACTCTGTGTCAAGCGGCTTTGCGGAAATCTTTGCCATTGCTCTAAATACAAGAAATGCATCTTTGATAAAAAACTCTTGTTTCGTTATTGGCGAACCATTTTTTTGATTCTCTTCCATAAACTTGTCGTCTTCATCATTCAAGACATCCATATTTTTAAGGGTCAATGGAGCTTGTTCAGAAGTGACTTCTGGTTCAGTGGTAGTATTATCAATGTTACCATTAGCACTATTACCAGCTGGTGTAGAAACATCAATCGAAGAGAATGACGAGATGTGACTTTTCAATTGTGATGACTGAATTTCTTTCAGATCTATTCTATCAAAAACTGTACTGACAATTTGAGTCAAGGTTGCCTGTGCAATGCCTTGATTTGAGCCATTTAATGAAAAGATGAATATGTTATAAATTGTTCTTATTGCTTTTAGCAGGGAAGCTCCATGACAAAGAGAATTTGAGTCTTCCACTAATATACAACTTGATAACGCCCTTACAACTTGTAGTTCGATTCTCTCATCTGTGCCTTCTCCCTCAAAGCATTCAGATATAGTGTCTATTGCCGCATCTATTAATTTTTGCTTAGGCGGTGGAGTAATGCCAGTATTTGATTCATCTTGATTTTGATCATTAGAAGCCATCGAATCCGGTGGGTTGATGAGAATACCTTCGTCCAATGCTCTGAATGAAAATAGCTTAGACAAACAATCTAGAGATTTCAATTGCATCTTGGTTGATTTCGTCCTGCAGCTCGACCGCAAAGCTTCAAAGATAGCTATAGAATCCAACGGCTTAAGTTCTGCAGATTCTAATCTTACAATCGCTCTTTCGATGATTTTTTGAACATTTGGAAATTTCTTAACGTCTTTTTCGCCCAGTATTGCCTCCAAGGTGGCTTTTATTAATACCATTGATGACTTAGCATTCGAGTTGCTTGTTGTGGCTGTGGAAGTTACTGAATAGTTCCTTGCATGGCCCATGTCTCCTGGACGATCCCCACCTTGCTCCAGTTGTATTTCATCTGTTTGCTGTGGCGGTTGTTCATCAACTGCTCTCCCCGAAGAAGAGATCTCGGAAGTAGGAGCAATTGACACAACTGAATCCTGTTGGGTTTCCTCTTCGTTTGACATTAATTTTTGAATCAAAGAATAAGTCACCCAAGATCAAAAGTCAAAGATCCGTTGTAAGTTAAAGAAGTGGCAGAAGACGGACCAACTTTCAGCAATTTGAATTGTACTAGAATTCAATTATTTTGAATAACAATAACAATAAGTATACAGACTCCAGGTACCTATACACCTTTGACTTGTCAATATTTTCCCGTTACCAAACCTTAATTTCGATAAATATAAACGTTCATTTCAAAATTAACCGAGTACAGCCAGGGGCCGCGTCTCAGCTCAGAACATTTAAAAACTGAAAGCCGGGTAACACAACATTTGAAGCGAATGACGGAAAAAAGGTTGGCCATACATTATACACTAAGAAATATTCTGCATCATGAAATCTTATACAAGTGCAGTATTATCTATTTTTCAAATGACCTTTATTAAATCTCAAAAACACGTGACTAGATGTGGATAGTCACACGACACACGTGACCTTCATAGTGCCATTTTCGTGACTCAGAAATGTGCCCTTGGCGTTCACTGTCAGGTGAAATGGCTGAATCTGTCTCCAATATCTCCATTAACTCCACGGGTCATGGCTGATTCTTTTAATTGTGTAACGACTACTAAACAGTGCTGACATAGCGTTTTTCCTCACGGGGTTCGGAGAACGTCGGTCGTGAATATTTCCCCGGCGATATTATCATCGCCGTCGGAGTTCGGCGGACAGCAAGATAAGCAAAATGCGAAATTAAATTTAAGGTGTACCAATGCGGATTCGTGCCAGTAATGCCTGGCTGGCGTCACAATATGATCGGAACACACATGGTAGATGCTTAATGTTTGTAAACAAGGTAGTTTAGGCGGTATCAATTTGGATGAGCAGGGGGTAGAAATATATATAAAGAACAAACATATGGGTTCAAATAAGTATTCTGTCGTTCACTCTCTGACTTTACCATTATAAAACAAACATCATCAACTAGTAAGACTCATTTGGCTTACTATCATCACTTTCTTCTTTCAATAATGTACCCCGTCGACATCGAAACCATTTCAGGCACATGTGGCCACCAGCACTCTCAAACTAGGCAACCTGTTGAGGTTTCTGAACCAGCCAAGCAGATCCCTTTGGCCAAGTCCTCTCCAGTCGATAGCATAACTTTAACTACCTACCCAGAGGACTCGACTCCAATTCCATTATCATGGGGCGAGAGCTCTCCAGAGGAAAGAGGCCCTATTGTTGCTTCCAGACAAAGAGACGGTTTAGTAAAGCACAATGCTGTCGGTGCTCATGCCGGCTCTTACTGTGTTTACCATGCCTTAGCCATTGGCTCTAAACAACTGAACAGGAATCATGTTGCTGATTATACAAACGCTCAACCTGCTTTTTCTATCCCTGAACAAAAGACATGGTATAACAAAGACGATATAATCGCTATGGATCCATTTGGTCACTTGACACCATTGTTGTACGATGAAGTATCCAAGCAGGAAAATGTTGAGGTTAGACCAACCATCGCTATTACAAAGGCCCATATGCAACTATTTGAATTAAAAGACGCTGTCGAGCAAGGCAGATTGAAGGTTGATGGCAAGATTGTCATAAACAAGGACGGTGATTTAAATGTTTCAAAAATCGCTGTTGAACCGGTTTGGTACTTGCCAGGCGTTGCGAAGAGATTTGGTATCACAGAGGATGAATTGAGAAAATGCCTGTTTGAAGATACCAATGGTATGTACCCGGAACTGATTACTAGACCTGACATTAAGGTTTTCTTACCTCCAATTGGCGGCCTTACTGTTTACATTTTCGGTGATCCAAAGTTTGTTTCAGATCCAACTAAGAGATTGGCATTAAGGGTTCACGACGAGTGTAATGGGTCCGATGTTTTCGGTTCAGATATTTGCACATGTCGTCCATATTTAACATTCGGTATTGAGGAAGCTGTTAAAGAGGCACAAAATGGTGGATCTGGTGTTGTTATATATTTCAGAAAAGAAGGTCGTGCTTTGGGCGAAGTCACTAAATATCTGGTTTACAATGCACGTAAAAGAGGTGGCGATACAGCTGCAGAATACTTCCACAGGACAGAATGTATCGCTGGTGTAAGAGATATGAGATTCCAGCAATTGATGCCAGATATCTTGAAGTGGTTAGGTATCACTAAAATTGACAGAATGCTAAGTATGTCCAATATGAAGCACGATGCCATTGTTGAGCAGGGAATTCCCATCTTGGAAAGAATTCCGCTTCCAGACGAATTGATCCCACCAGACTCTAGAGTTGAAATCGATGCCAAGATTAATTCAGGTTATTTCACTAATGGCAAAATTATGACAGATGAAGAACTGAAGAATGTCAAAGGTAGAGAATGGCACGATGTCATCTGAATTACAAAACGAAAATTAAAAACACAAAAACAAATTAAAAACATGCAAATTATAGGTTGAGGGACATGATTCATTCACCTTTCAAAAATATACTGAGATAGATTTACATACGTGTATAGAAATTATTTTAAAGAAAAGCTATGGAAAATGACAAAAACGCCATTCAAATCAAGAACATAACTACTTCGGTTTCTAGTGGTTACGAAAGATATTTGCTGTCACATGAGCTGAAAATCTTGCAATGAAAATGAAAAATAAGACAACGTCTATATTGCATTGAAGTGATGAGAGTAAGTGATTGCACTCTAAGCTTTTGATATTGTTCTGCAGAGAGGAATTGAATTCCAAATATCTTAATACAAACGGGATGTCAAAATTTCAATGCCTGACATGTATGGAAACTCTCGATGCCGAGTCAATGATGAAGCATTTATCCTCTACTAGGCACAAGACAATCCAGGACGCATACAGCGAGGAAGAAGTTAGCTGCGAGGAATGCCAGGATACAAACGTACATCAGTTACAGATTATAAGGTTCGGCGGCGAGGATATGAGCTTGCTATGTAATTTATGCTTCAAAAAAGAGTATAACGAGTCTGAAAAGCCGAGTACGTCTTACTCATTGTCAAATGGTTCATTTTTGAAGTTCTGGGGAATGTACACCAAAGTCAGGAGCTGTGCCTGTGAGAATTGTGGCAGCGAATCGAAGCTGAATGTTAATGACAAGAAAAAGGTGCTTTGTGATAACTGTTTAAAACCGCTTAAAACATCAGATAGCGATAAGTATCTATCAGAACGAAGTGGTAAATTTCTGTACGTCTATCTCGGTATTAAAGAGCCATCTACAACTAAAACCTTTCAACGAAAAGGTGGAAGAAAAGTAGGCAGACGTGGTAAAGGCAAAGAAGGACTCAAGCAAAAAAATGAAAGAGAAAAGAAAGCACTGACTGTTCACCAACAAATTGCTAAAACTGCTTATTCCATCAAACAACAGAATAACACTATCGAGAGCGATAGTAATATGAGTTTGCGATCTTTCAAAGGTGTTAATGCTGATGGAGCTTCTAAAGCCTCGAATGGTTTCATTCGCAAAGGGAAAAAAGAAAGTAATACCAATCCCAAAAACAATAGGAAGAACGGAGCCAAACAACATAGCAAAGGTGCAAATACAGAATCTTTCCATAAAACTTCGTACACAGATAGCCGTATACCAAATGTTCAACCCAAAAAATCAAGCCCTGGTGACAAAAGTACATCAAAAAAAGCCATTCGGTCGAAAAATGAGACATCAAACAAAACACCTCCAAGCAGTGATGAAACGAGATCATCAAGAAATTCGGTTAAGACATTGGAGCCAAGTATGCTCAAGCAAGACGCCCATCAGAAAAAGATTCATCACCAAAACCCTACCGGTATTCAAAATAATTCTTCTTTGAAGGAAAATTCTAAAATGAAAGGCCGAGCCAAGAAAGATGGAGCCAAACATATAGCCGACGTTAAATCGAGGAACATCATCAAAAAAGGTCGAGAGTCAACAAACACGGACAGCAAGAAGCAAGAGAAACAAAACAATAATGGCAAGGAAGCTAATCGGAAAGAAAAACTTACCCAATCGGTAGATTTGAAAGCCGAAGATATAGAAGAGGGAGAAATACTCAAAGCGTACACAGAATATACCCCCATTTTGACTTACCCAGATTTAGATTCCTACTTTAATGAGTTATCTTATGCTCTATATATGGAAGAAAAATTAGAAAAAAATTACTCCTTCATCCAAGATTTCCAGATTATCTGGCACTCGAGTGGAGAGGCGAATTTTTTTGTCGTCAATATTAATACAGCAAATAATCCTGAATTTGATGAGCTGATATCTCCTGAATTGCTAAAGTTAGGGAGGCTACCATTTACCAAAAGACAACCATTGCTTCTTGTTTCTAAAGACGAAAAAACCGTTTGGTATGCGTATGTGAAGGAGGCTGAGCTCAAACGGAATTCACTAAAGATTTTACTTGAACTTTATCCATGGAACAAAAAGAAGCTCCCCAGAAATTGTCCCAGTGATGATTTCAGACTTTTACCATGCTCTGCCCAGAGTAACAGAATTCTTTTCGCCATGACAAGAATCAAGAATCCAAAGTTTATTGATTTAATACTAGGACAAAAGCCTGTTAAACAAATTTTCTTCAAAAACAGACTCCAGTTTACTAGTGATAACTTCAATGAGTCACAAAAATCTGCCATCCAACATGTGCTGAATAACAGTGTTACTGTTCTGCAGGGACCACCTGGGACAGGCAAAACATCGACAATCGAGGAGATTATTTTACAGCTGATCGGAAACTTTCATTCCTTCCCTATATTATGCGTAGCGGCTTCAAACATTGCCATAGATAATATAGCAGAAAAGTTCGTTAAAAATTGGCCGAAGATTAAGATTTTAAGAATTGTCTCGGATGGTAAAGAGTCGCAGTACAATACTGAACACCCATTGGGGAAAGTTTGTTTACATAACATCGTGAATGATCAACTTCCGCCAGACATGAAAGAAAACTTAATTAAACTGCGGAGTGGCAGATCTAGAGACGTTTCAAAAAATCAGTATAACAAGCTTCTGACATGCCAAAATGATATATCTGATAGAAATGTGTTACAGGCACAAATACTTTTCACAACAAACATTGCAGCAGGTGGCCGTCAATTGAAAGCTCTAAAGGAATTGCCTGTGGTAATAATGGATGAGTCTACACAATCATCTGAAGCCTCGACACTGGTACCTTTATCCCTTCCTGGTATACGAACATTCGTTTTTGTGGGCGATCAAAAGCAGTTATCGAGCTTCAGTAATATTCCGCAGCTAAAAATGTCTTTGTTTGAAAGAGTTCTTTTAAATGGGTGCTATACCAAACCTCACATGTTAGACACACAATACAGAATGCATCCAACTATCAGTCAATTTCCGATTACCGAGTTTTACGGTGGCGAATTGAAAGACGGTGTTACTGCTGAGCAAAAATCTTGGCCCGGCATAAACTATCCGTTATTCTTCTATCAGTGTGACAAGGGTCCTGAATCTAAAGTTTTTAATAGCAATAAAGGCATGAGAGGGTTTACCTATAATAATCATCACGAATGCCAAGAAATTGTTAAAATACTATACAAGTTGGTACTGGATAAAGGTGTTGGAAACGATCAAATTGGTATTATCACACCTTACTCCGCACAACGAGACCTTCTCTCTGAGATTCTGGTTGAAGATAGAGTAATAAACCCAAAAAAAATGGCTATGGAACAAGAAGTCGATGAAGCCGATGCACTGAATGCTGGACTCAACCGGTCGAACAGCCCTAAAAAAAATACTATCAACATCATCAATGGTATTTTTGTGTCAACTATAGACTCGTTTCAAGGTCACGAAAAGAACTTCATAATCTTTTCATGTGTTAGAAACAACCCAGAAAATAAGATCGGATTTGTCAGTGACAAAAGAAGAATGAATGTAGCCTTGACGAGAGCAAAAAACGGATTGATTATTGTCGGAAACAAGAATACTCTCTCCAAAGATCAATTATGGGGTAGGTATATCGAATATTTGGACGACAAGGAAATTATATTCGAGTCCTTGGATATGTATTAGGTATATCATATTATTTAAAATATCTTGACTGAGCTTTCCTTCGCTTGAACTTATGGTGACACACCCTGTATAAAATAATAACGGCGTCCATTAAGTACTGACAAAGGTATCCCCACGTTCCTAATCCTTGCCCATATTTAGAGTGTCTACTAAACAGTAACACTAATGTACTGCAACATCTAAATTTCATACAAGTTATCTCCAGTTGTTTTTCGGATTCTTTTACCGAGTTGCCAAACCACTCAATATTGGACAAAACGTTTTGATCAGCAGCAAAAAAGGTCCTACCCGGATTCGAACCGGGGTTGTCCGGATCAAAACCGAAAGTGATAACCACTACACTATAGGACCATTAGTTGGTCCAGTTGACAACCTAATAAAATTGCAATAGGTAAGACTTATTGCTTTAGTACTGCCTCTCGAGAGCATTTCAATAAAGTGAATAAGCTACGAAAACGGTCAGCCGTATCCACTACTTAATCAGTTGCATTGATCCGCTGCCGAAGTCCTGCAATGCTAGTAACTGGTTGAGAAAGCAGCTAGGGACATCTTGGTTCTAATTTATATTGAACATTCCCTGTTCCTGTAGAGGGAAATGTACCGATTATAATTTGCAAGTAGTCACTATCACGTATTTGAGCTTCTTCATCATCAATTCCAGCAATATGTCTGAATGTATTGTAATTGTCTAGTCTAGTTTGCAATACAAGATTGTGAACAATGGATAGGTGGAAATGCAATCGATATTCGAATTTTAACAAACTTTAAGAAACGACTGCTAGGCTACTTATATTCATGAATTTGAATCGTTGCCCCAAAACGATAGACAAATCAAGCCAAGCCCCCTTTCCTTAAACCTTTGCCTGATTGATTTTGGTAATTCCGAAGTAGACTATATGATTCTCTTGCTTCAGAACAGTCGGTCTTCTGGAAAATTCAAGAAAAAATGAACAAAAAAGGGGGCAGTGAAGGGGCGGCAATTTTAGCAATATACAAGTAAACAGTTTTATGAGTATATAACTGTTTCACTTTTCAACTCCTATAGATTTGAAATTACATTCGAGATTATGGACACCAAATTACTTTTAGAAATAACTGTCATATACCATGAGTTTTTACCAGCCCTCTTTATCTCTCTATGACGTGTTGAATGCACTTGCAGGGCAAGCCCAGGACCCTAATAGAGATGCCACATTCCTTCAGGACCAGGAGGTACAAAAACAGCGCGATTTAATGGAAAGACAAGCCAGGGCTCGAGCACAGTCGTATTGCCGCTTTCGTGAGCCCCCTATGAGGAGTGAGAGAGGATATCCTTTTCACAAACCACACACCGGTGGCTTACCAGGCCAACGTTATGGGCTGACGAGCGAACCTCATTATTATAGACCTCTTTATTATTATAATGAAGAAGATGACTCTGATGAAGATGATGTCGCAGGAGTGGGAGAAGAAGAAACAGGAGATACGCAGTATGTTAGGATTCCATCTTACTATCACAGCCGTGCGCCTAAGAACACCTCTGGGAAAGACTATGAAATGTACTCAGAACAAAACGATATCCAGGATCTGTTGAGCAACTTGTTTGGGATCGCTCCTCCTATCTCGAATGATGGCGTAACAAATATTGAACGAAATGAGGTAGACCAGCAAGAGGGGGCCGAAGAAAGGAAACCATTGGAGGCTTCAAAGGATGGGCATAGAGACACCTCAGAAAGTTCCACAAAAACTTCGGGAAAACAGAAGGAAGCCTCTGGGCTAGAGCCTATCGCATCACAGAAAAGGCCTAACATTGCTTCGATGCCAGCTCTGCAAAGAAAAATTTCGAGCCTTCACCAACAAATTAGATCGCCAACACCTGATCCTCTACAGGTATCCAAGCCTGAGACGAGGTTAGACCTACCATTCTCTCCTGAAATTAATGTGTATGACCGTCCTGAAGCTTACTTTATAGCAGCCGCTCTACCAGGCGCTACTTCCAAAAATTTCAAGGTTGATTATCATCCATCTTCCCACGAGCTGATAATTAAAGGGAATCTCGAGGACAAACTAGATGTAGGCGAGGAGTTTTTGAAGATAACCGAGTTGAAGTATGGTGCTTTCCAACGAACCCTCAAGTTCCCGGTTTTGCCTCGACTCAAAGACGATGAAATTAAAGCTACTTATAAGAATGGGCTTTTGCAAGTCAAAGTTCCCAAGATAATCGACGGCTCGGAAAAACCAGCACCCAAGAAGAGAATCTCCATTGAGGATGTTCCTGATGAGGAACTGGAATTTGAAGAAAATCCTAATCCTGTCCAGGGCTAAACGCTTGCTCAACATTGCAAAGGTTGCCGCCAGAACATTCTAATTCGATGTCAGTTGAGTATCATCTTTATGTACAATAAACATTTAAATCGTTCCAATTAGTCGTTAAATATGATAAAAGTAAAATTTTTCTGGCTCTGACATCGACCATCGGCCATTTTGAAATGCTCTGAAAATCATTTGAAAGTTAATACTCAAATTTCAATGGCTTTTCTATTGAACATCTCCGCTTGCCATTAGATAGCCAGAAGCGACCACGAATTAACCAGAAATTACTGATGTCCGACAAAAATCAAGACGGTAACCAGCAGCAGCAGGGGGGTAATAATAATCACCAAAACTACCAGCAATACTATCAAAACTATGGGCAGCAACCAAATCAGCAAGCACAGTCTGGATACCTGCCTTACCAGGAATATCAAAGCTTCAGCCCTCAGCAACAACAGTATCAGCAACAGCAGTATACTCAATACCAGCAGCCAGAAGGTCAAAACTATGGTGGCTATCAACAAGGGTACCAACAAAGTTTTCAACCACAACAAACTTATCAGGCACAGCAAGCTCATGGTGGATACAAGAACTATCAAAATCGCACTGGTTATAGTCAAAATTTTCAACCACAGCAGCAGCAATCTCAAGGCATGACTCTAGATGATTTCCAGAAACAAAAACAGCAAACTACAGCAAAACCAAAAAAGACTTTGAAGCTCGTTTCTAGCTCCGGTATCAAGCTTGCTAATGCCACGAAGAAAGTTGATGTGAAGGTTGATGATACTTCTGAGGACACTGCTGTGAAGAAGGAAGATAATAAGAAGGAAAACTTACCAACAAAAGCCGAAGAAGTCAAGGGAGACAAACAAAAAGTTACTGAAGCAAAGCCAGTGGAGAAAAAACAGGATAATTTGCCAAAAGTTGAAAAGCTAAAGATCAGCGATGAAACTCCGGCACAAGCAACCGTCTCTAGTGCAGATGCGTTGATCAAGGAGCAGGAGGAAGAAGTTGATGATGAGGTTGTCAATGATATGTTTGGCGGTAAAGACCATGTTTCACTTATCTTTATGGGCCACGTCGACGCAGGCAAATCAACAATGGGTGGTAATATCTTGTATTTAACTGGTTCTGTTGATAAGAGAACAGTTGAAAAGTATGAGAGAGAAGCCAAGGATGCCGGTAGACAGGGTTGGTATTTGTCATGGGTCATGGATACTAACAAAGAAGAGAGAAGTGATGGTAAAACTATTGAAGTTGGTAAGGCATATTTTGAGACTGAAAAGAGACGTTATACGATTCTAGACGCCCCCGGACATAAAATGTATGTTTCTGAGATGATTGGTGGCGCGTCACAAGCAGATGTCGGAGTTTTGGTCATCTCTGCTAGAAAAGGTGAATACGAAACTGGTTTCGAAAAAGGTGGTCAAACCCGTGAACATGCCTTATTGGCCAAAACTCAGGGTGTCAACAAGATGATAGTAGTTATCAATAAGATGGATGACCCTACAGTAGCCTGGTCTCAAGAACGTTTCGATCAATGTGTTAAAAATTTGTCAAATTTCTTAAAAGCTATCGGGTACAATATTAAAGAAGATGTCATTTTTATGCCGGTCTCTGGATATAGTGGTGCTGGTTTAAAAGCTCGTGTTGATTCTAAAAATTGCCCATGGTATCAAGGTCCATCTTTACTGGAATACTTAGATAATATGACTCATCTTGACCGTCGTGTAAACGCTCCATTTATGTTACCGATTGCTGCCAAAATGAAGGACATGGGAACCATTGTTGAAGGTAAAATCGAATCCGGGCATATAAAAAAAGGTCATTCTACCTTGTTAATGCCCAATAAAATTTCAGTTGAAATACAAAATATTTATAATGAAACTGAAAATGAGGTTGATATGGCGGTTTGTGGTGAGCAAGTTAAACTAAGAATCAAAGGGGTTGAAGAAGAAGATGTATCTGCTGGCTTCGTATTGACTTCTCCAAAAAATCCTATCAAAAATGTCACAAGATTCGTTGCGCAGGTGGCAATAGTTGAACTGAAATCTATCATGTCAGCAGGGTTTTCATGTGTAATGCATGTGCATACTGCAATCGAAGAAGTTCACATTACCAAACTATTGCACAAATTAGAGAAAGGTACTAACCGTAAATCAAAGAAACCGCCAGCATTTGCTAAAAAAGGCATGAAGATTATTGCTGTCTTGGAGACGGAAGAACCTGTATGTGTCGAGACATATGACGACTATCCTCAATTGGGTAGATTCACATTAAGAGATCAAGGTACGACGATTGCGATTGGTAAGATTGTCAAAATTTTGGATTAGAGTGCAAACTAAAGAATTATGTAAAATATAAAAACTTCAATTCTTGATATCATATAATGATTCATAAGATGTCCTATCTAGATCTATAAATTTAGATTTTGAAAGACTGTCATTAAATTTTCAACACCGTCAACTATGTTTTCGTCATAACCTATGCCAGGAGCAAATTTGGAATGGGCAAAATCAATCAAACTTAATGAGCTTAAAATTTTGTTTCCTGGAACAGAATCACTTTCCTCATCGGACTCATCCTCTTCGGCTGAATCTATAAAATCGTTTCTGAGTATTTGATCTTGGTCGCCTAGCTCGTCCCAACGATTGGGGTCACCTTCGTAAATGAATAACAGACTGGTAGAGATCATACGAACTTCCGCATCCAAAATCGTATTATAAAATAATTGTATTCGCTGTAGAAATATTTCTTTAAGCTGCTTTATCCTTTTTGTCGATAGTGCGTCGTTAGCAAAATATAGGTCAAATGCGTCTTGAATATTATCTTTCGTTCGGGTACGACCAAATATTTTGTTGACAAATATATATCCGCTACCTGTTTCTTCGTAATGGGACGAATGCATCGCTTTAGTCGCCTTGTTAGCTAGCAGAGACATGCCGCAGATTCGAAAACCTAAAGTGCCAGATGTGGTATTATTACTCACATTATTCATTCTCTGCCTTTTCTCCTTAGATGCCTTTTCATCATAAAGTACTCTACCTAACTTCACATCTAATATGTTAGGTTTAGAGAAACCATGCAGAAGGTTCTCTAAGACTAGGAACTTCTGATTATTCAGATTTGAAACCACCGAGGACTCTTGCAATACGACTGTTGCGTCGGGATTCATATCTCTATGTGAACCGTCATTGAGCACCCCAAGAAATGCAGGCAGCCACGACCAGAGTGGTATATCTCCGCCATCCGGGTCAGATTGCTTCAAGGATCTTCTCTGGATTGCCTCGTAGAACTCTAGTTCCTGCTGCATTAGTGGCTTGAAAATTAACAATTCATCTTCATCGGTCAGAGTGCCATCATGACCAGCTGCCTTGTGTTTCAAATGTTTGTAATCATACATGAGACATAAATAGATCCAATAGATTCAGTTCATGAATGACTTTCGCTCATCCCGGACCACAGAGGCTCTCTTTCTCATCCCATTACCTAAGAGCTATAAGCACGATCTGATATATGTTCACGTGAAATCTCACAAAGGCCGATATCACATGACCATACGAATATTTAAAATCTAGAAACAATCAGAGCAAATGTCAAGCACTGTATCATCCGAGCTATATATGATGTGTTTTATAGTGCCATGTAATAAATTGGAACCACCGGTACTTGGTAGTGAATTGGCTTAACAGATGCACGAGGAGACAACCTTCGAAGTAGCATTTGAGCTATTCTTCAAAAACCAATGCCATAGACCTCGCAATCAATGTCAACGCCCTAATCAATATTCTCAACTATTTTCTAGTAGCTTGTGTGCAACTAAGTGCAACTATTTTCAAGCATGTTGACCTATTTACTGTCGCTGACGATATGAACGTTACCCGGCTCAACAATTCTATTACAACCAATTGCGTCTTTCCATTTTCTTCACCGGATTGGGCACTCTCCCTTTGGCAGCGTCCCAGGATAGAGGGAAAATTTGCTGACGTCTCTGCCTAGCGCAAAGTTGCTCCTTCTACAAGCTGAAAGAGACTCCTTCTAGGATGGTATGGGGTACTGGTCCGGCATTTCGAATCTGTCTCAGTACCGATCGAACATCACAATTAGTGAATTGGTCTAAAGAACACACGTCAAGTAACTACACGTGATAGCAATGACGAGCGACCCCTCCATTAGGTTGAAAACAGCCAAGGATTCAGTAAGTAATATAACATAAATGATGGTTGTATCGAAAAAATTTTTCACTAACAGTTTTTCAGTTGGTTTCCTCACTCTTTGAACTATCCAAGTCTGCGAACCAGACAGCCTCCTGCATAGTAGATTTTTACAATTCTATTGGAAATGACGAAGAGGAAAAGATAGACGCTTTCACAACGTTAACTGAAGCTTTACAGAAGCTTACTTCGGCTACAAATCAGCTGCATGGAATCAGTGGCGAGTTGGTCAACCCCGGCGAGGATGATAAGGATGCTGTTGGACTTGTAGCCTCCCCGGTGGAGACCAAGCCTGCAGCCAGGAAAAAGGTTGAGCGTGACCCAAATGCTCCAAAGAAACCATTGACTGTTTTCTTTGCATACTCTGCCTTTGTCCGTCAGGAATTGCGTGATGCAAGGCAAAGAGCTGGGCTACCGCCTCTGTCTTCAACAGAGATTACGCAGGAAATATCCAAGAAATGGAAAGGATTGAGTGACGATGAGAAAGAAAAATGGAAACAGGCTTATACTGTTGAATTAGGTCACTATCAGTTGGAAAAACAGAAGTATCTTGAAGCCAAAAAAAATGGTACATTACCTTTAATCATGGGACCAAATCATGCTCCTGTTCCAATTCCCTTCAGTTTGCAACATGAGGTGCCATTTGAGTCTCGTCCAGAAAAAAGACCCCAGGAAGACCCCACTCCTGTTTCTTCTGAGAAAAAGAAGAAGAAGAAGAAGAAGGATAAGAAGAAGGAATCCTCTAGCAATCATTAGTGATGGAGGTATGTGTAACAGTTATTTTTGTTAGGACTATTGTATTTCTAGTTCTAAACTGTATTATTTTACATTATGAGTTTTATATACGATGTGTATTTGTAGATCGTTTATTTACAAGCTGATAAGTTGTGTTATCTGAGTCTATAAGCTTTTGGCTAACTCCTCAATGACATTTATCTTTTCTGCTGGGGCATCCTCGGGACGCTTCCAATTTTCCGGGAACTCATAATCATGCTTCTTTTTTCTCAAGTTCTTTGCTATGGTGTGTCTCTTGTCGAGTGGGATATCACTGAAATCATCTGTCGTATCTTTTGCCTCTTTCAAAAGTTTTTGGAAAATATCATTCAGGTATCTTGTATTTTGTGCAGCTTCAGGAAATTTGTCGCTTGACATCTTGAAAACGTCGGTTTCTGAATCGTAGCGAGTCCTTGCCAGCACTCTGAACTTATGAAGCTCTTTATTGCTCAAGCTTAATTCTGAACTTTTCACCCGGAGGCACACTTTGCGTGCATTGGGATGCTCTTCACCCAAATATGTCGTAAAGCGATACTCCAAGGGATGAGTCTTTGTTGATGGTCTAGTGTAAGGTTGACGATATTGCGCTAGTAACGGCAGCTCATACGCTGCTAATCTATTGTAAAATCTCTGTTCACGATGCTGTGCCACCAAATCTTGAGCTTGTGATGGCAACTCGTCAAACTTGAATGCTACTGGATTGTATTCATCCTCTAAGCTACCACCAATGATATCAACAGCGGATTTTTCACCACCGTAATATATTTTCCTGATATCACGTTTCAGTACTCCTGTCTCCTCAGAGGTGGACAGTAGCGCATCAAGCTCCTCCTGACAGGGCTTATATTGCGAGCCCAGTTTTACAGTTCTTTCCGTGAATAGTTGAAAAATCTTATCAGCAGTCAAACCTTTCCATTTAGATGGTTCGAGAAACAAATTTGATGATAAAGATGTAGTTTTTGAAATTTGAGACGCTGAAGGAGCTTTTATAATCCCTTCAGCACTCAGATTCCGCACAGAGTGACTGAAGAATCTTCTCATTAAAAACAGGTACTAAACAATAGAGACTGGTGATATTTCCCTTTCGAATGATAATTTTGAAGCGTTTGACTTTTTCCATGCTAAATAGTTTGTCGATATACTGAATATGAAAAATAAAACTCGTGATGTATGATAGGCGGGAGTTTTCTGTCAGCTGGAAAGTATTGAAGATATGGCAAGGCGCTGAAGAGAAGCGAGAGGTTGAGTTATAGAGACCAAAAAGTAGGCGAAAGGCTGCTTGCACATAAGCATAAAACTTATCAGATGCCTCCACGAATTGGAAGACGGGGGAAGGGTCCCAGAGATCAATCCCATAGGGAGGAAAATCCAATTGATCCCCCTTCGAAGTTGTTGTCGTCCGTACTGAGCACCTTGAATTTAACCTTTGAGCGTGACATCGGAATGCTAAACGGGAAGAATGTAAGATCAATACCCAGTAAGTCAGCGCTTCTCGACTTGCAGGGGCAGTTAGAGAAACTGCGGTTGTCAGTAGAAGCCATCGCTGCAGGTGATCAACAGACAATTGATATTCTCAGAAACATACGAGATGGACAGAGGGAAGCCGCCCAGAAAGACGATACAGTCGGTTCACAAGATATTTCAGGGCTACCTGTGCCGCTTAAAGAGGATCAAGAAGAAGCTGTTACAAACACGGAGGCAGTTAGCTTACCAATACCGGTTTCTGCAAATGATATAGACACCAAAGATAAACACTTGGATCATGTAGCGTCTTCAAACGACGAAGGTGACTCCAAAGATTTACCCTTATCATCCAAAAGGAAGAGAAGGACGCTAAGCAATGACGAAGATGATGAAGAGACGAACGATGAGATACCACCAGTTGATTTGAACCCAAAAGAAGTCCCAGCAAAGAAAAAATTGAAGACAGATTCTCAAGATGGACAGGATATAGACAAGATGGAAAATGATCCTTCTGTAAAGAATCCTAAATCCGAATTTGTCGTTTCTCAGACATTACCGTTAGCGGCTGCCGCACTGGGGCTTTTCAATGAAAAGGGTCTACAAAATACAGGCGAGGATTATTTGAAGAAAAAATACGACGTAGCTAGTTACCCAACGGATGATTTAAAGGAAATGCTACCCGGGGAACTTCCTGACATGGATTTCTCACATCCTAAGCCTACGAACCAAATTCAATTTAATACCTTCCTGGCCTCAGTGGAGAATATATTTCGTGAATTGAATGATGAGGATGTGAAATTTTTGAAAAAAAAGTATATCTTGCCTGTTAATTTACAAGTAGATAAGACATATGATCCAGAGGTAACACCGTATATCATACCTAAATTAGGACCGTTATATGCTGAGACCTGGTTAAAGGAGGACAATGATCAAAATATGGCAAATACGTCTCCTCCTCCTTTAAATGATCCCTCAAGTATATTGCCGAGGAAAAGTGCCTCTGAAATCAATGATTCCGCTTTGGAGACTGAGGAAATATCTTGTGGCCCTTTTGTTTCGAGATTATTATCAGCAATAATGCGTGATGAAGGGAACGGTGAAAATTCTCGTGTAGATATCAACAGTTGTGACACAAACAACCGGTCAGTAACAATAAAGGAGGAAAACGGACAATCTTTGTCAAAAAATGCAACATTTGACGATACAGTTAGTCAGGAAACTAGTTTCAGCCAGGCAAACGCTCATACACCAATGAGCGAAGCTGATGAATCATCTAAATATCTTTATGGTGGTACAACAAGTACGCTACCAAATCCGCAATTGTGGAAATTCAACAGTGTTAATATCGATTATCCAACTTTTGAAGAAAGACTGAAAAGGGAGTTAAAATATGTGGGCATATATATCAACTTACCCAAGGATGAAAGCAATCCGAATGGAGATGATGCAGATTGGTTGACCGGCCGAGAAGATGACGAGATAAGTGCGGAATTAAGAGAATTACAAAACTCCTTGAAACAAGTTACGGTGAAAAATCAGAAACGGAAAGCAGCCTTGGTACCTCTGGTGGAAAAACGATTGGCTTGGCAAGAATATTCGTCGATTTTAGAGGATTTAGATAAGCAAGTCGATCAGGCCTACATCAAAAGAATTAGGGTACCCAAAAAAAGAAAGAAACACCATACCTCTGCCTCATCAATGATTGTAAACAGCACGTCATCTCAGGCAGCCCAACAGAAAGCGGCTAACTCCAGTTTGAAGGCATTGCTGGATAAAAGACAAAGATGGATTGGAAAGATAGGTCCACTTTTTGATAGACCTGAAATAATGAAACGTATGCCAAAGGAAAGTGTGTTTAGAGATATAGATCAAGAGGAAGAAGAGGAAGAAACCGACGTTTTTGGTCAAAATGGAAATGGAAAAGAAGATGAGCTAACAGATACCTAGTATACATTAGACTTTCTTATTTAGCAAGTATCTGTAAGTGTAACGAAAAAATGATGCTCAAGTAAGTGCATTTTGGAAACAGACATCGCATCGTTTCGCAGGTAAGGTTTTTAAAAAGAAAATCACACTCAACGGACTTTGAAATCCATCGATAGTGAAAAACGATTGATTGATATTTTCAATGAGATTGTAGCATCCACCAGCTAATAGGTTATCAAGATAGCGTAGAGCATAGCACTTACGACTATCGCAAAAAATCATAGGCATAACACTTTGAAAGGGTTCGAATTATTCATTTACAAGCTATATACCAACTAAAGATGTCAAGAGCTAAGAGAATAATGAAGGAATTGCAGGCTGTCAAGGACGACCCAGCGGCAAACATTAGTTTAGAATTCATTAATGAATCAGACATTCAGCATTTGAAAGGCTCCTTTCAAGGTCCACCCGGAACACCATACGAAGGCGGCACTTTTTTGGTTGATATAGAGGTCCCAATGGAATACCCTTTTAAACCCCCGAAAATGAAATTCGATACCAAAGTGTATCATCCTAACATATCTTCTGTCACTGGTGCAATATGTCTCGATATTTTGAAAAATGCATGGTCTCCTGTGATCACTTTGAAATCTGCTCTGATATCTTTACAAGCGCTATTGCAATCACCTGAGCCAAATGATCCTCAAGACGCGGAAGTCGCACAGCATTATCTGCGGGATAGAGCCTCGTTCAATAAGACTGCTGCGTTATGGACGAATCTATATGCGCCAACTAGTAGTAATGGTACTGCGCAAAAGCAAGTAGATGAGGCACAACTTTACGGCATTGACCCTAGTTTAGTTGAGGAATTTGAATCTCAAGGTTTCGAAAAAGAAAAAATCGTCGACGCACTTAGAAGATTAGGAATCAAGTCACTCGATCCCACAGATAATGTTACTGTCAATAAAATCGTTGAAGAACTACTGAAGTAGTTAGCCATTTCTTTCGTCAGAGCGAGGAGGGTATATAAAGAATGTAAACTTAGTTATTAATTTTTCATATCTATGTACAAAGCTATCAATCCGAATCTAAGAATTCAGACCTTCTTCAATATGTGTAACGTTTGGAACTGTTTTCATGTTACCGAGAGCTGCAATAGATATTGGTTTGTCTTTTAATCTATAATTTGCCCACATGACAATGTCTTCCTTTGTGATCTTATCCACTTTTTCAAATACTTCCTCAGGGGACAGACGTTTTCCAGTAGTAACAATTTGCCTGCCCATATCTTCTACAATAGCTGTTGATCCATCTAAGGATAGCAACAAAGCTGCCTTCAGTTGTGCCTTCGATCTGCTTACCTCGCCATCGGAAATATTACCGGACATTATTCTTCGCCATTCCTTTGCTATAGCATCAATAATCTTTTTAGCATCATGTTCAGCAGAATCAATAACAATATACATGCCCCACAAACCTGTATCGGCATACGAAGTTGAAAAGGACATGTAAGAGTTCGCTAATGTTCCGTTATCAGAAGCTTCAACCGCTAAGGGAGAGGGTGAATTTGTACCAGATCCCAGTGCCCTGTCCCAATTACCAACAATCGCCTGGGCTGCTAGGGCAACAAAATAATCCGGTGCAGACCATGATACTCCCTCCAAAGCTATTGCAATATGAGTAGTTGGTAAAGTGTTTTCCTGTATTAATCTTTCACCCCTGTGAAACACTGGTAGAGGGCCTCGAGGAGAACCCAAGGGAACGGGAAATTCAGCTTTTGGAATGTGTCCAAAATATTTCTGGGCATATTGAACAAGTTTTTCGTGATCAACTGCCCCAGCACCAGCTAGAACCATTCTGTCGCCCTTATAGTTTTTTGAAATATAATCCTTCAAGTTTTTCCTACTTATTGACTTGATGTTTTTGATAGGTCCTAGAATTGTTCTCCCTAATGATTGATCCTTGTAGGCGATTTCGTGAAGATGATCAAACACAACTTCGTCATACATTTTATCCACTTCTTCACTCTCTCTGATGATGACGTCTCTCTCCCTCTCTATTGCTTTTGGATCTAGAATAGACCTTGTCAAGATATCGCTCAGAATATCAACGGCCCTTGGTATATCATCCTCTAGACTCTTGGCGTAATAAACCGTGTTCTCCCTTGATGTGTATGCATTCAAATGCGAGCCTATGTTCTCGATCTCCAATTCTATTCCAGTCTGCGTTCTACTTTGAGTACCTTTGAAAGCCAGGTGTTCTAGGAAGTGTGCTGTGCCATTGTTCTGAGTGTTCTCAGCTCTTGAACCTGCATCCACAAAGATTCCTACAGTGGCACTCGACATCTCTGGTACACGTTCAGTGGCCACAGTCAACCCATTGGGCAAAACAGAAGTTCTAGTGACCGGGATTTCCCTTGCTACAGTGTTCAAAAGTCTTTTGGCCGCACATGGCAACATAAAACGGCGTAACATCTACCACTCTAATATAATGTAACCACCGTTCCAAAAGTGATAAGTTGAATTAGTACCCGAATGAATATGACCTCCAGAGCTCTATATGGATGATTTAAATATCTGTCACAAATACAGCTTAATCAGATTGTAAGTTCTAGAACCAAGTGAGAGACATCTACATATCCGTATAATGTGACATACATAAGAATATCGTAAATTATTTGCGCACATGAGAGACATGTGACAGTCATGAAACTGAAGAGCATGTGCTTTTCACATGTTTTTCACGTGCGTGAAATTTGAGCAGCGAAGGAATCTCGGCTCCGAAAATTCCCGGGGTTGAAGTAGCGGGTAAAGTGGTACTTTTCTCTCATGGTGATAACGGAAAGTTTATAAGAAGATCGAGATTCTAACAGTAACGGTTGCAATATATCAGGACAAGGGGTATAGAATAAAAGCTGTATTCTGACAGGTACGATATTTTTCAAGTACTGTGCGCTGAAGTTGAGTGGAGAGAGAAGGTAATACATAGTAGAACGCAGCATAGCACAATATAATAAAGCATAACTCATAACATAATGTTGTTTAAGCCACTTTTCAGATCATCATTGAATAAAGCTGTATTCCAAACCAGTGCAAAAAGATGCTTGACAATTCCGTTTCTTTCTACACTGCCACAGAAACCTGGTGGTGTCACAGGCAGTGCAGATGACGCGTATGTACCCCCTCCGGTGGATAAGGTGCATGGCTCTCTTCACTGGGATTTTGAAAGAGTACTAGCTGTGGCTATGGTTCCTCTAGTGACAATTCCTCTAGCTACAGGTGGCTCCTTCATGACTGTCACGGATTCGCTGCTCGCCTCTGTTCTTCTGAGTCATGTATACGTCGGATTTCAATCTTGTATCATTGATTATATCCCTAAAAGAGTTTATGGTAAGAACTTCAATTATGCGATGTATCTGCTGACTCTAGGTTCTCTTATCTCAGCCATCGGCATTTACAAATTGGAAACAGAGGAAAATGGTATAGTCGGAGTTTTAACAAACATATGGACCAGTAAGAAGGAAGAGAAAAAAGACTAAACTCTGCCTACCTACGAGTAGTAGCACGCATTCCTAATTATTTATTACCTTTAGTATACTTTGGAAATAATGTATATAACTTTTATTTATTGTATTGCACGGCAATGCGCACTGAGGCTCTAAACATCAAGTATTTCGTTGCGCAGTTTGTGTTTCCATAACAGTAGGTCTGTTAAAAGTTTATCCCTTGTGGTAATATTCTTTTCATTCACTATAATTAATTCTTCTTCATGACCATACACGTCTCTGCAGTCATAGCATTTTATAAAGCTTGCTCTTTCCCTGACTGAATCCAATTTAACTTGAAATATGTCACGCAATTGAATTAGCATCGTCTCAATATCATGGGAGTTTTTTAAATGGCATCTCTGGCGGATCAAGTCATATGATACCTCTCTATGTTTTTCGCTGAGGGATATCATGGTTAGCTGCCGCAGTTTCGTAAACATGGGTTCTGTAAGCTCTTCGGCCAGCTGAGAATCCAGGTCATCGAAATTTCCAAATGCAAAAAGCTCCAGTATTTTCCTCTTCTCATTATTTGACTCTCTGGACCACAAATCCTTGTAATGAAATCGTTTGGGATCTTCAAGCACCGGGATCAGCTCTGCATTGATCATCGGTAATTTTTTTTTATTTGACAATTTGTTTGCCTGTGTTATATGTCTGATTGACCTTCCGTGCGTGATCTTACCTTAATATCACTCTTTAAAGTGTGGACATGCAATGGTTGAAAAATATTGTGTAAAGAGATAGAAGTGCCAAAAACTCGTACTCTTGAATTGATATGTCCGCAATCCTGTACAACACGAGTTCCTCTTTAGTTCCAAAGTTCCAACGGCACGATCTTTTGAAACAATCAAAGGAACTATCAGATTCACAGGGAACTTCTCGATCGTCATCGATACCGCCAGGAGATCGCGAAAGTTATCATTTAGACTCAATTACTCATGAAGAAGATATTCCTTTCCATAGTGATGCTATAAAAAACTCCGTGCAATACCTTAGAGAACTATGCTGTTCTATATATCCAAGTTGCTTGCACAAATCAATTTTGAAAATGAATTGCACTGCAGATCTGGCTATATATTCCTTCAGTGGCTTGATACTGAAAACATTTGTCTGCTCCTGGTATGGTACAAAAATTCCCACCTCAGATGATCAGTTTTTAAACCAAATTTTCAATACAATTCAAGATTCGCTGATTGGTATTAAGGCTTGGAGAATAGATTATGAACATGCCATTGCTGATGATATACCTAGATTAATCGCCTGTCACATCAGCGCAATGAGGCAGGCAACAGCAGATCAAGACACTTTCGGTCGCTTCTGCGATATAACAAATTACAAAAGGGGTTATTATCCTCAAACAATATCGAACATTATTAAAAGCCAATTGGATAACGGCTCACAATTACAAGCTTCATTCTTGGACTCTCTTATTGATGAACTTCTCCTCAGTAAAATAATCGATAGAGTTATCGAGCCGTATTATTTTTTGAAAGCAATCTCAAGAGCCTTCAATGACATAATACTACGACATTCTTCAGTTAAGAAAGAGTCCAAACGGTTATATTCTCCAATCACTAGTACAATAAATGCCTTTAAAAAGATGCTCACAACCATCACTCAGTTGATGAAAAAACCGGTTACTACAAAAGTTACAAATTTCCCCCTACCTTATAGATACATTTTTACTTTTATCTTCAATGATATCTTAAGGCTATCACACAGGCGACCCTATCTTTATGCAATGTCAAAAACAACGCAGTTTTGGATTTCAAAATCTGCAATTCTGAACTCACTACTGCATCGCCTATTTTTTAATCTTATTGAAGATGTGTTTGTGAATGAACGTGCTATGGGTAATCTATTCTTGTCTTTAAGGCAAATAATCTTTCCAAATGATAACAATCTTGGACCAGGATCAACCATTCCAGAAGGGGAGGCTTTCGAAAAGCTTAAAGCAGAATGCAAAAGCACTATATGGGTTGTTATAAGTCTATACAATTTAGACAGTTGGCTGAGCATTAAAAAAGCAGACGTGCATGAAATGATAGATATGATATGCAAAGATAAAAGATGTACCAAACTGCTGCTATTCAGAATAGCGGATTGTTTATTGGCACACACGCAACTTCAGAATGTACAGTGTAATTCATGAAAAATTGCTTTTGAAACTCAGTACAGACCAAGACTCACGAAGGAGTCAGGGGCATTTAAGTGTTTTAAGTTAAATCATGTATATCCTATGCGAATGTATGATTTGACTTCCAGCAATTAGGGTTCATTGTTTGAAGTTAATGGATCTGTATCGATCGACAAAGTAGTGGGAAAAAAACTCAATAATATCTAATGTAATGATCAACTGCATGATACTGGTTTCTCTCACGCAAAATTGGATAGGATTTAATTAACGATTTGAGCACAGTTTCTTTATACGTACTAATCAGATAAAATGCCCTTCCATTCCTGAAGTAAAATATCTTGGATCGCGCAAATGAAATGGCCTTCGCTATTGAGGTATTTGCTGTCCCAAAGTTTTCCATTGTTGTTGTAGATCATTGGTATTAAATGTTTTCGTTCTTGTAGACCGATATTGGTGTGTATGGAAGCGGAATGCAATGCGATTTGTTCAGAGTTTGCATCAATTATTCTCATTCCACCAAATTTTATGTCGTTGAGTATTGGTGTTCCTAACCCCTCTGATAGCTGTCGTCTTATCTGGCGCTTTCCTCCTGTGAGTAACTCTAAAATCATGCAGTTCTTATCAAACCTCCTGTATTTAGAAAGCATTCCAAAGCAGGATATAAGTCCCTCGTCGTCTGAGTACTTTTCTGAAATTTCTCCACTTACCAATGCTACATATCTTCTTCTCAGTTTGAAACCCTTGTAACCTCCCTCTTTAAGATTCCTGCTGAATTTTATCGCTGCATTTTTATTCTTTGCAATGAGCATTCCTCCAGTAACGCAACTATCAAGTCTATGTACCGTTCGCCATTCCGATGCCGACATATCCTGTGAACCATGATCGTGAACCAATTGGTCTAACACAACTGGAGGTTTTCCTCGATGAGGATATTGACGAAACCAGGCGTTCATATCGCCTGGTTGGGAGAACATTCCATAGCATTTATTCACAATGAAATAATTATTGCATTCGTAAACTATAGGGAGAATTTTCAGCGTGCTCATATTACAAAGTTTTTTTTCTAAATCTTCTTATGGCAACGGGTTGGTTTCCTTTCATTTTCAGATTTTTTATGGGCCGCCACCAACCTTGAATATGCAGACAGATCAACTTTCGACCCTCCTTCCCTCTGCCAACAACCAAAAGCTGAGGCTTACTAAACTGAGGAAGTTTATGGGACCACAAAGTACCTGATCCTTTATTTAAACAAATTTTGAAAAAGCTCTACACAATTTCGTCTTTTAGTAATTAATAGCGCAATCACACCACTCTACGCTGTGACAAAAACAATTGGGCGGCTATGTCGAAATACCCTGGTGAAGATACAAATTTGCCAAAAAATATGTTGGAGGCAATTGGAAGTGTGGGATTAAGTCATCTCGTACCCAAGGATGGTCTATCAAAAATAATCGATTCCCCACTCATTGCTTCTTTGGAAAGACCAAATCATTTTAGTACAGCCAATGGGCATATGCATGATGAGATCGGGACTTCTCTCAATTTCACTACGGATGGGGAGCAAGACAGACTAATATTTAAGAGGCCAAAAAATATTCTCAACGAAAAAAATGAAACTCCTCAAGATACTGCCCTTTTTGGTGAGCTTTCACCTTTAGCCAAGAAATGCCTCGAATTAACTAGTTGTGAGGTCAAAAGTGAAGATATAAGAAGTAATGCTGATAAAAACAACATGGATTGTGCGAAACGCGAGCGATCAGAAGGTTCCGAGTTGTTTTTAAATACTGGAGCAAACTCAATGAGTAAAAGATCAAACGTAGAATGCAGCGTTACCGTCAATAGCTCAGAATTAACCAAGCAGTACATAGCCAATCTCTACAGTTTGATGGATCGGATAAATGTAAATGACTTCGAAGTGAATATGGACAAATTCGAAAATAGGATTAACTTGGGCGAAAATTTATATGTTTTAAGCGAAAAATTTCTTACAACACTCCATATGACACTCAAAAATATAATTTCCATACCAAGCTCGTGGGTGCAACTTGAAAATGACTTGTTAATAAGACTGCTTGATGTTTTGGTGGAAAATATTAAAACATCTTCAGCTTATGAGAATAAAGAACTTACAGATATGTTGAACAGAGTTTCGCACATGTCATGCACGGCTATCTTTATGATTCTCCAGTCAGGAAAAAATGATAGACGCTTTTTAAAAGAGAAGTATCTTCTGGTACCAATAAACTTCATTTATGATGATTTTGAAACAGTAAAGGAACTGGCAAAAGAGGGTAGACCCGTAAAAGAGAACCTTATCTCTCTCCAAGGACCAATAAGTTTACTACCTTCCTTTTTAAAACACCGGACATCGATGGACGAAAGCTTATTGACTAAAATAGTTTACCTTTTCTGTAACATTCTAATGAGTGATGAGTTTGAAGTATCATCCAATCTGCAGGAGCAAGCTTATAGGGAAAAATTAAAAGCTACGAGCACAACCATTCTTGTTTCCTTATTTGAGAAGTTTCCAGAGCAGAGGGAGATTATCATTGAAGAACTGTTATCAAATGTTGAGAAACTACCAATAAAAAGAATACAGAAACGATTGCGAAAAATTGACTCTGAAATTTTCGTTACAGATTTTACGATAACAATAATGCATATGTTACAATCAATAAATTCATATGAATCATGTCTTTCAATATCAAATAGTTTGGAGAACGAAATGATAGAATTCGAGGAAAGCTACTTAAAAAGTCAGCAGTCATTAGAATATTTTGCAAATCAGATCACAGAGACTATTCTTCAAAGATTTATTGAAAATCCTACAAAGCATCGACATTCATTGGAAAATTATGTTCAAGACTTGATAGTTCTCCTTCCATTTCCCACATGGTCAATTTCTCAATACTTGCTCAGCTTCATGATGAAGAAGCTATTGTTGATTTTCGCTTCTAGAAGTCAGCAAGCTGCCAACCTTGAGACAGTTTGCTTGCAAACTTTAGGCAATATAGGTGCTTCGATGTTTGATATTAAATGCAATGCATTGCCAAATCAAAGAAACAACATTTTTCAGCTATGCAATTATCCTGATTTTTTGCCTCAATTTTTAGCTTCCTTCCAAAAAAGTTTAGATTTCACTGCTCTTAATTTCAATCGAGAATCATCTACTAGATTTTTGTGGCACCAAAGACTCGGTGCATTTCTTAGTCTATGGGGTTATATGAAAGAAGAAACAGAGGAGAATAAAAAGATTGTGGCATTAATTAGAAATGAAGTGGTAAATAATCTCGAATCATCAAAAGGTACTAATAGTAAAAAGATTGGAAACTACGTAGAGGTACAACATGACTATTGCTCTATTCTTCATGCATTGGAACTATTGAATCTATATGATCCGTATTTGAAGGCCATTTTATCTTTATTAGAAAGTGAGAAAATCAAGATCAAATCGACGGCTATTAAGTGTCTTTCTATGCTTGCAAACAAGGACCATCATATTTTATCCAGTCCAATGGTGAAAAAAACAATACAAAATGCACTGTTAGATTCATCTGCTTCTGTGAAAGATGCGATTTTAGACCTGGTAAGTATAGGTTCTGCTTGCCTGGACTTTTATAGGCAGATAAACATAAACTATGACCATGAAAGTGTAGCAGTTAGAAAGCATGTTCTCAAAATCAACAGAATGATATATGATAAATCAAATGAAAGGGAGGTAAAGATTTTTGTAGCATCAAAAATTTTATTAAAGATAGAAGATGAGGAAGATACTATCATAGATATTTCAAAGCAGATTTTGCTAGAGCGGTGGATTATATCAATTGTGGAAGAAAGAAATCTTGAAGTGCAAGTTGAAATCTGTAAGGACATCATTTCCGTCATGTCTGGGGTTAGTAATGCTGATGAAAAGACCAGCCAGCATTTTGAATGGTTTTTGAATTTTTTTCTACTGAACAAAAGTATGCATTCTCCAGAAAGATACAGTGATGTAATCAAATGTTTGAATCAGTTGACAAATGTCTTAGTGCAATATATTACAGAATTGTATGGAACTGAGGCAAATACTAAAGACCAGCAAGATAGATGCAGAGACGCTCTGAATTTGCTCGCAAAATTTAGTGACGGTTGTGATTCTTTCATTACAAAAGATCATGTAGTCGCATTGTATCCGTATTTACTTTCCGATTCCTCATCTGATCTGTCTTATTATATTTTATTGGTCTTCAAAAATACATTTGAAAAGCTAGGGGTTTTCAAACCAAAATTCTTGTATGATTTGGAAACTACACTGCTTCGCAAATTACCTAGAATGAACGTGAAAGAAATAGACGAGGCAATGCCCTTGGTATGGCAAATATCGAATCAAAGGAACGATACAGCGAGGGTCACCAGAGCATGCTCATCGTGTTTTCAACATTTGAGTCCATATATAAAGCAAGCCAACACGAGTGCGGAAATTCCTGTGGAAGGCAAGCTTCAAAGGTTGCTGTATCTTGCTACAGGATTTGCTCGATTTTGTAATTTTGGCGGCAAAGATCAGAAACCTCAATATGTAAATGAAGATGAATCGGTGCATGCATATGTGGCAAAATGCCTTCTCGTATTGTCTCGCGAAAAAATACCCCATATTATTCGAAGAATAGCTATTAAAAACTTGTCGCAACTGTGCTGCGCGCATCCAAAGCTGTTTAACTCAAAAATTATATTAGAGCTACTTGATAAGGAGCTTAAAGACGGCCAAATGGATGTGAAATTAGTCATATTAGAAAGTCTTTACGACTTTTTTAGCTTGGAAGAAAAAAAATCAATAAGGAAAACTGGTGTAAGAAGCTCGGTTTCTTCGAGCAAGGCTCTTAAGGCGAAAGTTCTCCACGAAAGGAAAACAGAAACTGTGAATGACGGAATATGTTCCGCACTAGTGATCCGGTTTTTGAAAAGCATATTAAAGATATGTCTCTCAGAAGACATAAAAAGTTCATTGGTTGCTGTAAGGCTCTTAAAGTTGGTGTTACAACATGGCTATACAAATCCATCTCATTGTATTCCGACAGTAATTGCACTTGTTGGATCCACAAATTCATACATGAGCTTTATTGCGACTGAAATACTGAAAGAATTGTTTCAACGATATGAAACAATGGTTTTTAGCGGTATCTCTCAGGGCCTAAAGGTTAGCCTTGAGTATTCCAAAACACAGGAAAAAAACGGGTTCTACAAAAATAACATTGTCTTGAATAAGTTGAAAAATATTGTCGGAAGCAGCAGAAAGAACACTTCAAAATATTACAGATCTGTGTTGAGAGTGCTCAAGATTAGCTTTGATAGCGTCGTAGGTGCTCGATGTGATATTGAAACAAAAGATTGTATAATTTTCCTCGCTTCAAACATATCTACATTTGATTTCAATACTCAAAATGAGTTGATGTTGTTCCTTAAGGAGATGGATTTAACCTCAGAGCAGTTTCAGGAAGCTATAGCTGATAGTTTATCTCAAAGCGGAGAGAAGAATATTGATGGTGATTTGGTGAATACTGTAGTTATTCAGAAATGTTTGCGGGGATTGAGTTCTTATCTGATTCAGCTTTATGGTATAAACCCAGATTTAATGACTAATCTGAAAGAAGATTCTGAATTGAAGAATAGGCAGCTTACAACACAGAACACAAAATTATCTTTTATGCCCATCTTAGATCAAATAGTCCATGATTCAAATTCTCAAAGATATTTTGTGGAATATATTGATCAGGAGATGAAGTGAACTAGATATCTCATTTCATTCTTGCTTTTTTCTCTTTCTACGCATGGGTGGTGTGTGAATATTAGAAGAAATATCGACAATGCAATGCTTTGGAGGTTTTATGTCAAGATTCTGATCATTAAACTTAGATGAAATTTTTCTCTCCGATATCCTTTTAGCTGAAGTTTCCAGATGCAGATCGCTTTCAGATTTCAGGGACATAAAAGGGCCTTTTTCTTGAGCCAAAAAACTGTTTGCTTGTAACGTAAGAGGTAAAGAAACCCTACGTTTAGCTACTGCTACTTGGCTTGGGAGTTGTGCATAATGTTCGAACTTTGATGGCTCATCTTCCATAATTTTGTTCCACTTTTTCCTCTCATCTTTTGTAACTCTTATTACATAAGGTGTCTTAAGTGGTTCAGAAATTATAGCATATTTTGTTAGTGGTGCCCTCGCATTTGAAGTTAATTGGATAATCAAAGAGCCTCTAAGCTGTGTTCGTCTTCTCTGGCGCCGATGCTGCTTTATTTCTTCTGCATTCATTTCTTCTTCGTCCTCATCAGAAGAGCTATGATAATTCATAAGAAGCTTTCTATCTACTTTCTGATAAAGCCTTGGCCAATCCCTTGATGGATCTACTTTGCCTGTTTTATAATTTCTCGCTAAAACATTAGATCGTTTCTTCATATTTTCGAATTTGTCTAAAGCAGACTTGATATATTTTTGGGTTTGCTCCTTCTTTTTGAAAGCTTCTTGCTCATTATTTGGATCAACCATTACTGTTATTTTACGCAATGTTGTAAGCCAGCTTGAGAGGTCCAACTTTTCGTATAGCAAATGCAATCTCTCAGCTTCGTTCTCACCTTGGACCAATTCAGTCTCTAGCATACGGTTCTCCTGTTTCAGCATTTTTTTATGAAATGCAAGATATATATCATCAGGCAGCATGTCATCGTCATATCGATCATCCGTCGCCTTCAAATGGTGATCTTCAATCTCTAAAATCATTTTAGTGATAGATTCTGTCTTTGCTGCAAGATTATGTAATGTACTGGACTCTTCCTTATTATTCCTCGTTTCGCAGTTCCCTACTGAGAGATCAGTGTTCCCTTTTTTTGGTAGCCCTCTGCTGAATATTTTTAATGGTCTTGTAGGATCAATTTCGAACTCATCCACATCGAAATTGTATCTCTCCTCGATATTTTTTATAGAATTGGTGGAACGAAGAGATCTAATTACATTGGAAGTTCGTGCCATAGCCATAGTACGACCAACCGTCGTCCCTAAAGATAGTTATTTTCTTTCTTTTCAAAGCATTAAACCGTGATTTCATATGGAAAACATCAAGCGCGGCGGCTTGTCTCAAGCTGTTATAACATTATCATTTTTGAGGGATAGATATATAAACAAGAAGTGTCATCCTCTCGCCAAAGTTAGGAAGAAAAAACAGAAGTGGGATTTGGCATTCATCAAAATGCATTTTAGAGTTCGCAAGAAGGATAAATTGCCATTGTACAAAAAGAACGATGAATTTGAAGCGAAGTCATCAAGAAAGAAAGATACATATGTGTCAACATGGAAAATATATTGGAGGCATATTTTCATGCTTCTCTGTCTATGGATAATGCTTATTAACTATTATGAGAGAATTGCAGTAAAAAGGGTAATAAGAAGATGCGAGTGGTCGCGGTGGGAAAACTGGTCAAATGACATAGAGCCTCATAGGATCGGGTTATTCGCAGATCCTCAAATCATGGATGCTCATTCATATCCAACAAGGCCCCAGGTTGTAAACTATCTTACCCGTTTAATACTAGATAATTACCATAAGAAGAATTGGAAATACGTGCAGCATCTCCTGAAACCAAACTCGAATTTCTTCCTGGGCGATCTTTTTGATGGTGGCAGGGAGTGGAAGGATGGCGAATGGCTTAAAGAATACGAGAGATTCAATAAAATATTTCCCAAAGTACCTTCCAGTCGAACATTTATGACTGTTCCTGGAAACCACGATATTGGCTTTGGAAATTCTATCATTGAAGAAAGTCTTAATCGTTTTTCAACCTATTTTGGAGAGCCATCCTCATATTCTGACATTGGAAATCATACCTTTGTGTTGCTTGATACTATATCGTTATCAGATGAGGCCAATCCTAAGATCTCAGCAGTGCCAAAGCAATTTTTAAATGAGTTTGCTAAAGGTGATCATCCATTACCGAAGGTATTGATTTCCCACGTTCCTCTATATAGAAATTCAGAGCAGCAAAAATGCGGAGATTTGAGAGAATCGAAGAAAGACTTCCCCATCCAACAAGGTGACCAGTATCAAACTGTAATAGATTCAGAACTATCCCAAGAAATATTATCTAAGGTAAAGCCCGCTATCTTATTTTCAGGAGATGATCATGACTACTGCCATATTACACACTCATATCACTCAGAAGGATCAACAAAGTCTGCAGAAGAGATTACTGTTAAATCATGTGCAATGAACATGGGAATAGAAAAGCCGGCTATACAGTTACTTTCGCTCAATAATCCCCTAGAGGAACTCTCCTCGGACGCTTCATCATCGTTTAAAACACAAATTTGTTATCTGCCAGATCCGTATAAGCCACTTAAGATGTACGCTTTAATGCTTTCATTAACCATGTGCTGGCTTATCTACATGTGTCTGTTTCCTGGCTCTTTCAACAAATCAGTTGCTAGCAAAATGGGGAAACCCCTTAGCCTACCTGCTTCTGGTTTACCGTTACCGGTAAGCTCCCAATCATCAGTTCGCAGTTCAACATCTGTGTACTCAGTACAAAACACGTCGTCTATATATCAGCTTCTCATCAATGCGACAATATTATCGGTAATGGTATTGTGCATTTTCACTTATTACTTCGCGAGCATTTGAACGTTTATTTAGCTATGATTTGGTCGCTTTGATATCGTACATACTATACAATTCTAACGCATCTCCCTAAAATAATCAGCCTCAAATACGTTGCTTCAAGTTCATTTTAACTCCAGCCATAAAGGTATCTTGGCTAAAATCTTCCCTATTGGATATATAGGCCGAGATAATATCGCGACTCACTTCAGCCAACTGACCTTCTTTAGTCAAAGAGTCCAGCAAGTCAGACTGCACTGTAAAAAGGTTGGCTAGCTCTCTTAGTGTCGAAAACCTTTCATTCAATGTGGATATCTCCCATACCTCGATTGCTGTTTGATATCCAATTATATCCTTCGTTACTATAATTCCACCAGTAGAGCTGACTTGGAACTTCATATAGTGATTTAATAATAGCGAAAACAGTCCTTCTCCAATTTTTTCTAAAAATGTTTCCAAATTTTTCCCCTTCAAATATAATGAAACTTGGGATTGTAGTGAATTTAAAATTGATACGATTTCAACTGCTGGCAGAGTATCATGGTCAAGAAGCTCTTGTGATTTGGGACTAAAATCTTTTTTTTTCTGTTTAGCCAGGCAGTTTGAAAATTTTAGAAGCAGAACACGACATACTTCCTCCAGTATGATATTTATAAGAAGCTCGCATCTTGTGATCTGATTATTTGTAATTTCTATAATTTTTCCCTTAATTGCCGGAGCATTATTTAACAAAGGCAAGAAAATAGCTTTCACAGAAGCGGAGGTAAGGCTCAAAATATCTGTACTGAGAGAAATATATCTCAAAAATTTTAATTCAATACTTTGCTGCCTTGCAGCGTCAATTTTAAAAGCCTCTGTATATGCTGTTTCTAACGCGGTTTCAACATAAGAGCTTACGATACCGATAAGCATAACTTCGAGTAGTTCATAACTGTAATTCCCAGCTTTGCTTGGTGCTAGTTCCATAACCCTCGCTATAGATTCCACCACACATTTTAACATTGCGTCTGCATTTTGAAGATTAAAACCGTGAGAGTCAGTTGGACTTAAGCTGGGTGCTTCAGGGTTTGAAACCATGCTTTGATTTGGATCATGTTGATTGAATGAATTTGAGCGATTCAGTGAATTGACTCTGTTTATGTTTAAGCGATCTTTGTCTATGTGATTTTTGAAGAAGTTGTTTAATTGATCCAATTTACTTCTTGTTGTGGGGTTCAATCCATGTATATCCAGCCCATTTTCAAGTGAATTATTTAGCTTATGTGCTAGTGCTCTTGAACGTGTAAATCTTTCATGAGTCATGTTAAAATTAGATGTTTTTTCGAGTAGCATTGATTCCAAGCTCTTCTTTTCAATGTCAAAGTATTTTGATCTGTCATACAAATATTTGGAAAAATGTTCAGAGTAAGCTTGCTCCAGCGTCGTTGTTAATATGTTGTCCTTATCAATTTCTAGTAACTGGAAAAATTCGGACAGATCTTTGATGAATTGGCCCAATAAAGAATAGAGTGCATGTAGCATTCTTACATATGCAAGATTGGACAATGACTGTGATGATTCCAGTAGTTGGTCAATCTTCGTTTCAACTTTTTGAGCAAATATCCTTTGTATAAACAGCTGTATAACGTACGGTGCCCTTTCCTCAAATACCCTTTTCACAATTTTGGATTCATTTTTAACCACGGTTTCAATGTCATTGAGAAGCTGAACTATTGTTTTCTCGTATACAACACCATGTAAACTAGGATCGACTAGCCTTTCTTTAAAGTCTTCGTCAAGAAAAACATCGCTGACGTCATCTCTATGCACTTGGCTTGAATCAATGAAGTAAGCATGCTGGTTGATGAAACTATGAATCACATTAACTCCACCATTAAAGTGATTTAGTATGAGAGCAATTTCATTCAATTGAGTAAAATTGTTATCTCTGTATGCATTGTTAAAGCTTTCTAACAAATTCTTTTCCATATGCTCTGAGTATTTCTCTATCAATTTAGCAACTTCAATAGTTTTTGGAATTGAACTTGTTTCAACCTTAAAAGCCAACACTAATAAATTTTTCACCAATATTGCAGCCTGAGTCTTTTTTTGCCAATTTTGAGAAAGTCTCAAAGCTTCTAGATATTTAGACTCCCCAGTGCTAAAGAATAGATTATACTGTGTAATCAGTTCAACAGATTTAATATATGCTTTTTTCTTTCTTATAGCCAACTCTAATTTCTCGCCTAAGGGGCTGACAACTTGATTGACAGTCGTTAATTGATTGTCCAGTTGATCATATTTTTTAACTATATTTTCCAAATTCCTTGACAAATCAACAACATTATGGGCATGCTCCAATTCTTGAGTGGAGACTTGCTCTGCCAACTGAAGTTTTCTGTTAGAGGATTCCCCATTTAAAACACTCAGTTCTTTCAGAATAAATTCAAACGTTCGAATATATGGCTTAGGATCTAAAGTTTCAAAGCTTATTTGTGTTCCATTTGACCCAGCCGGGCCCGGGCCCTTCATCGAGTGGTCCTTACTTAATTGTTCCACGAATTCATTAACAGTTAAACCGCCCAAAAAATTTCCTGAGGTCAGCAACTTGAGCCATTTGGAATCTAATTCATATATTGAATTCATTTCCGAAGCTTAGCACTTTAATCATACGTTATAGTTCTTTTGAACTTTATCTTTTCACTTGAATTGTTTCTTGAAAAGGGTTCATGTTTATCATTTTTCCATGGTATTTGTTTAGAATTAGAAAGAGAATCAAAAGAATGCATCACGAATAAATCAGAGAAAGGAAAGCACTATATTCAACAATATCAATCATGGGCGATCCAATTCAACAGTATAATTCCAGAACGCTGCGACAGCAAACTGTTGGTTCCTCTAATTGTGACGAGGAAACAGATATCCATTTGAGCGAACTACTAGATGACCTGGATAACGATGGCATCAACGATGATGTCTTCTTGAAACAATACCGAGAAAAAAGAATGCAGGAAATATCCGATCATGTCAAGCTTGTTGACAGAAATGTCACAGAGCAAGGTTACGGCAAGGTACAGATTTTAGAAGAGGAGTCCCAACTACTGCAACTATCCTCCAAAACTTCAAAATTGATTGTTCATTTCATGCTCGATCAATTCGATAAATGTCAATACATGAACGAGAAACTGGAAATCCTGGCAAGAAAGTACCTGACGACTAAGTTTGTAATGATTAAAGCTGAAAATTGCCCATTCCTAGTCGAAAAACTGAAAATTAAAGTTCTCCCATTCGTTATAGGTTATATAGATGGTAAAGAGCGACTCAGGTCAATTGGTTTCGCAAAATTAGGCAACAATCCCAGTGGCTTTCCAATACAACAACTAGAGCAGTTATTCCATAATGCTGGTCTACTCACATTGAACATAGAAGATAACGAAATTGGACGAAGTTCCACGTCCCATCAAGATAACCCCGGTAATAGTGATAGTGATAGTAGTCTAGATATTTGACGCAATTCAATAGTTCGCCTGTGCTGCTCACTGTGCCGAAACCTCAAATGGTGACTGCTCGGCACTTTTCAAGCCCATACACCCATTTTCAAAAGGTTATTCCTGTTTGGGTTGAAACCAACTTGTTCATTTTTCTGACGACGCGCATCTCGCGCAGTGATTGTGGTTTTATTCTTGGGCCGCGAAAAAAAGTCTGCCCAAACCACACTTGTTAGCCAACCTGGAGGCAACAATCGATACGGTAACTTTCAACAGTCACAATCATAAGATGGAACAATTTTGGAATCGTAATGTTGATTCTCTTTCATCCATAGACCTACATAATACCTGGTAAGAAAGAAGCATAGTATCTGTTGCTGACAAGCCAAGATGCAAATTTTCGTCAAAACTTTAACCGGTAAGACTATTACCTTGGAAGTTGAATCTTCTGACACCATTGACAATGTCAAGTCTAAGATTCAAGACAAAGAGGGTATCCCACCTGACCAACAAAGATTGATCTTTGCTGGTAAGCAGTTGGAAGATGGCAGAACTTTGTCTGACTACAACATCCAGAAGGAATCTACTCTTCACTTGGTCTTGAGATTGAGAGGTGGTGGTAAGAAGAGAAAGAAGAAGGTTTACACTACCCCAAAGAAGATCAAGCACAAGCACAAGAACGTCAAAATGGCTATCTTGGGTTACTTCAATGTTGACTCTGAAGGTAAGGTCACCAAATTGAGAAGAGAATGTCAACGTTGTGGTACCGGTGTTTTCTTGGCTAACCACAGTGGTAGATACTACTGTGGTAAGTGTCACTCTGTTTACACCTTCAAGGCTGAAGCTTAAATAATGTATAGTTAACTCTATGTATTGAAAACTCAAATCTTCGGGAAACCCTTTTTTAATTTTTTAACCTGTTTATTGTGTTTAGTCAACTTGGTTACAGGTTTTAATGTACTGATTTGATGCAAAATTAAATAAGGGTAGATTAAAAATGTATATATAAATATATATATATATAATGCGGATTTGGATCATTTCGTTAAAGTATTTAACTTGAGTCTCAGCTCTTCATTTTCTTTCAATAGATGCGATCTATGGATCTCGCTATCTTTCAAAATATTCAAAACTTTTTTGAATTCAACACAAGTCTTGGAGTAACTGTCTTTAAGAAAGTTGAAATTTAGCATTAATTTATGCGTATTGATAATCCTTTTCTTCATTTCCTTGACTTGTTCAATGGTGAAATCGTTGGTATGCGGTTCAATTGTTATTGAGGGTGATTTTGTATCATTTGTCTTTGATAAAATGCTGCTATTTATATTTTTATTATCATCTGTCGATAATGGTGATAAAGATGCTGGTGAGAGTAATTGTTCATACATTGTTGGATCGAACTTCCCCTTTTTGTGATTTACAGTTTGCTCATAGTCTGCACTTGCTTCGCTAGACGGTCTTTTCTTTGAGTTATCATCTAAATCAAACATCATCCCATCGTCGCTTTCTAATATACTTTCCAAAGTTAAATGCTTTCCTTGAATTATATCAGAATCAAATATATCAACATCCGCACATTGCAAATTCTCGTTATCTAACTCGCTGTAACCGTCCTCATCGTTATTGTATTTTGTTGGGAAGTCTGCAATCTCTATATGCGTCTTCCTTTCTGTTTGAGTCTCTACATCCTGTTCTGTGTTTGCGGTAAGCAGATGATGTAAAGTTTTCTCTAAATCTGTATTCTCTGGAACTTCATTTGAACTCATAATATATCAGCGTCCTCAGTCAATTAATCTATCACCACCCTTTCTGATTGATTACCCAATTTCCTTCGTCTATCCATTTTTTTCTACTGCTAATTTTCAAATTTTTCAAATGATCCATCCACAGCGATGAGCTAAGAGGACCGCAGGAAAAAAGAAAAGGAATTTGAATATCTGTCACAAATTTCGTCACTAAATTTCTAACAGAAGAAGAACTAGTAAAAGATTAATAGATTGAATATATTTAGATATGCTGCTGATCACTATTTACAGGCTGATCTCTTACGCCCCGTGCGTATTTAAATGCAATTGTTTTTTTTATTTCTAGGTATTTTCAGTTTTACTGAATGCGCTTCTAATCGAGTGGTAATTGCGAGTGAGGATTGAATTAGACTTAAGGTCTGTTTCCTTTAGCATGTCTTCGGCTGTCATTTTTATATCTTCCACGGTGTCAGTGACCTTATTTACAATCGAGTTGCCCAAATCGTCAACAAAAAGCTCACGCTGAATCCAGTGCTCATTAAAAACTTTCAAAACGGTGTCAAAACCTTGTTTGCCCTTTAATGCGTTGTCGTGAAACCTTTGCACAGACCACTCTTCCATCTTGTTACATATTTTGGTAATCCCACCATAAGCGGTGATCCGAGCCTCTTGCTCGAAAAGTGTTTTATTCGTCGGATCCTCCGGATGTGGGCTATACTTAACAGTTTCATAAACTTTTAATATATTTGAATAGTTGAGATTGCAACTTCTCAAAGTCAGAGTTTTATCTGCAAGGTCAACCGTAGAAATTTCACGCACATAGCTCATGTTACATCCCCCCAGTACCATCATAATCCATTTGGGCACGCCCTGCTTGACAGTTATCAGCCTCTCTGATACAAGTTTCTGCCCATCATTGATTAGCTCCCTCTTTAAAACATCAGTTGCGACGACATGCGTGGACACTTCGTTAGGATACTTTTTCCAGTTTGCTGCGGTGACCTGCTCCCAAGGGTAATCAAAAGCATATGAATTTTGAAATAACCTCATTGTGCCTTGCTTGTACACGCTGGTCGTAAGGTAACAACTTTCTCCCCAGGTTTGGAATATCCCTGACTCTTATATACGTTTTTGTGAATCCGAAAAGGATCCTTACATATCTTCTTTTCTTATTACCAAGCATGCGAAATTTTCATTCCTCGAAGACCGAGTTTTCCGTTCTCGGGTTTCTAATCATGTGATGGTTAAAAAATTATAATGGGGCCTACCCCATACATATTTGAACTTATTTCCGGGGATTCTACTTGGAATGAATCACACTTTGCGTGATCTTGCCGGTTGATGATGGTCGTCTATATAAGGTATCTTCGTGTGAGAGAGCTTCTCCAACGTGTGGGAAGCTTTTTGCGTTTTTAAAGAACTTGAATCAACGTTAACCTATTGTCTCTTTTAGCCGCTATGAGCCTTAGTTCCATTGCAAATGCAGGTTCATTGTCAAAATTCAGAGCTGCTACAGTGTTAAGGGATATACGGGCAAATTTATTTTGACTCGAATCGGGTTCATTTCTCTTACTTTGAGCTACCTATTCCAACATGAAGTCATATTGAATCGTATTACTATATTTCACCAAAAAAGCGACTACGAAAGGATTCTGAATATACGAATTTTCGAGAGAGTATTGAACTATTGCAAACAAAGTTTCGATTGAAACCGTGATGCTACTCTAAAGAGCAATTGTTAGCGGTTCAAAGTCCATTCTGCAATGGCCAGTGACAACCCAGCACCCCAGAGAATAACTGAACAGATGACACTCTTTAGTTATCATATTCCAATTATATAGATGGCCTAGCGCTATAAATGGAGCCAAATTTCTACTAGTACACTCCCAAATTTTTAGCCGTTGAGAGTTGACGTGCTTTGTTATCTTAGCACTAGAAAAGCTGATGACCAACCTGACGACAGAGTTCCTCCATGAAGGAAAACAGGAAATACAAGAATATATGCACCCCTTACTATGGTAAAGGCTGCAGTAAGAAACCATGTGTAATCCGTATCTTTGTTCGTTAAATCGTTAATTCATTAACTAATATATGTATATCAAGTTTCAGCGGGGGCGTAATCATTGGATAATGAAAGGAAAATATGTTTGCATAAATCCTTCACCAGCTTCACTGGCTGAACTTAAGTCTACTGCCGCATAAAAATTACGTAACGCTACGATATTCATTATTGGCAGAAGAATAAAAGACCTAGAGATTTGCTGCGAGATTAATAGAACTTTCAATCTAGGGGTTTTTTAGTTCTGCTTGTCTAATTTTAAGGAGAAAATTACGGAAAAGTAGTATTAGTTGGTACAATCTTTTCGAATCCACGTACCTCGGGCAGTTTTTCGAACCTCCAGTCGCCTGGTTCGTTTCTTTCCTGCGGACTGAAAGTACTTAGACCTCTAGTTTGTAGCATCAGCCCAGCCATGTTTCGTAAAAATGAACCTTTATCGTACGGGTTGTTTTCATTCGGACTGATTTTGGCACAGACGGGGTTGGATGATTCGACACGTTTTAAGAACTCCCTAGTGGTCTGTTGAGTTCCTGTCATCGCAACGTGGCCTATAAGCAGAGAAATTGGATACCATATGAATACACTGCCATAGACGAGGAGAAGTATAGTGACAGGCATTTCCGAAGCATGACCGGGTTTACGAGAAATTTGTATGGCAGTGTTAGCGATCAGGAAAATTGCTGTTAGTATTAAACTCGTAAGGAAAATGATAAAATATCGATAATTTCGCTTTCCCACACAGTTGTTGACCCATATACAGTGATGATCATGTACTTCGATACATGCACAACATGTGGAACAATGAGATGCTCTTGGTGGTCGCCATATCTTGCAACTGGAACAATATTTAAGTTGGATCGTCGACTTCGGATCAGTATCTGTTTTCGAGGTCGGCAGATGTATTATACTGAAATATTCTTGTGGTATCTGGTTTGGATTTGTAAGATGGCTCAGGTGAATATTTCTTGGTAAAATACCGGGGTCGCTTGTTGCTGTCTTTATAAAGAATGAAAATGCCATACCCCAGAAATAGTAAAAGAAAAACACCAATACTTTGTATCCATATTTGGTATTCCATAGTAAATTGGCTTCGAATATTGAGAATAATACCATAGGTACTACAATCATTGAACCAATCAACACTGAGAGGTGTCGCGTATGTCTAACTGTCCTCAATCTACCTCCAAGAAAGAAAACATAATTCATGACCATCGGCATCGATCTATAACCTCTTCCGTGCGGTATATCGACGTCACCGTCTATAGTAATGATCCATTTATGTAGTCGTGTGTACCATCGTTCTTCGAGCGGTATTGGGTCTATGCACTCGTTTTGGGTGCCTCTAGTACGTAAATCTGATCCACGGTCATTTACCTGCAGCTTTCGTTTGCGAGAATAACTCAACCCCATATCGTCATTCAACAGAAGCTCCAGAGGTGAAGGGAACCAGCTAGATGTGTCAAAATAGGTGAACCTTTTTATATAGATAATTTATTATCCCGGTTTTCGCTAACGCGGCGCGTTCAGAAGAAAAGTGAAAACATTTATATATTTCATTAAAAGCTACCTAAACTTAAATTTAGTTGCCTATAGCTATGGACCTTCCATATATAGAGCTTCCATATATAGAGCTAAAAATGTGCAGTAAACATAGCTCATCTTGCATTACCTCCCAAGATCCATCCACCCATATTATGCAGATCATCATCACCATATAAATCAAGCTGGATAGCTTTCTTGTACTTTGGCTTTGGCTTATCAGGTGACGGAGTCCTGCTTCCATTTTGGGATTGCAAATTTTCCTTGTTAGTGTGGTCATCGACATTAGTATCATAAAGCTGTAAATTGAGATTAACGCCGGTCATTTTCAAATTACTGTTAGACGTTTGTAACTCAAGGGTAGACTTGCGATTTAAATTATTGCAGCTTGCGGAATCCAACGTAGCTAAGCCAGGTTCTTCTCCCACAACCGTGCTGGTCGATCTTCTTTCATCCTCGGATGTCTCTTCTGCGGTAAAATTTCCGTTTCCATTGTGAAATCCCGACATAAGTAAATCTTCCTCATCAAGTATTTGCATTTCTGGTGGAATCACTTTATTTGATTTGAAATTTAGCGCTAACGGATTTCTATCGCTATTTAAACGTAACCCTCCCATTAGAGCACTAAACAGATTGATGGAATTTTGCTTTCGGTGCTCTTCAAAAGATTTATCAACTAGTTTTTTTTCAAACAGAGTGTTCGCTTCAGTAGTATTTGCAGCATTCTTTGATGAATCATCTGGACCTAACCATTTTGAAAACGTGCCCGGTGCCATATTCAAATTGTCTAACGAAGAGTTGGAGCTACTAGCACTTGTTGAAGGTGAAGAAATTCTAGAATAAAACTCAGGTGGTATCAACCCATTCGCAGAGTTTTGTCTCGACAATACGCTCTTATTAATTTTTTTCTTTCCTCTTTTCGTGGATGACGTCTCGTCAAACTCACCGTCATGTACATATATATTAGTCACTTTCTTTCCATCAATAGAGCAGACTTCATCTTCAGTAGGATACAGTGAGACCGAGGATTCGCGCTGTTTGAAAGGCCCGTGGAGGACCGGATCCATCAAACTCAATGACCTAAACCTTCCACGTCTAGCAGCAGGTCTCTGTGCGTCAGATATATCAGCAGAAGATCCTGATCGCGATAACTTGCTTGGTACACTGAAGCTTATTCCATCATCGCTTCCGTTAGCCTCTTCATCCTCTTCTTCTTCTTCATCATCCTCATCATCCTCTTCTTCTTCATTCTCATGGTCACCATCTCCAGCATCCCCACCGCCCTTCACATATAGCTCCTTGCCCACATAGGGAGTTTCCGCTCTATCTTGATAATCACCCCGCAAAATGGATGTATTCCTTATATTACTATTGCTTCCTGCAGATCCGATACTGTTGGAAGAAAGATCCCTTGAAGTCGTCTTGTGAATCATCAATTCATCACTGGTGAACCCTTGGCTTTTATGCAGCTTCCTGCTGAGTGACAGTGATCGTACCTTGACCGACTTATCCTTATTAGAAGTCAGCAATGAGTTTTGGAAGCTTAGTAATGACGAAGATTCTCTCTTCAGAGGTGTTTCATCCTCACTGGCATCAGTATGACTTTCTGCTAAAGGCTTCTTTGTTAAGCCATTGTCATGTAAGGCATCTATGGAATCCTGCAAAATGTAGCTTGTTAATGGTCGGTCCGAAAGAATTGTTAATAGAGCTTTAACGCCAGTTAGATTCGTTATAATGACAATGGACTCCAGAGTATCATTTATAGCATCATATTTAGATGTGAATTTTGAATTTAATTGAGCATAGTACTCTTTAAATGGTGTTGAGGAGTTCTCAGAAAATTCTAAATACGAACCAGTTTCCAAAAATTCAATAGCGTTCTCACGTAACAACCTCTTATTCAAAAAAGTGGTAAACCATTTATGAGATGTGGGTGAAACCTCTAATTTAAACTTCAGTACCAACTTTCCCGCATCAATAAATTCAACAAGGGTTTCATAGCACATCTCTATCAGATATTTCACTGTTTCCACGTACCTCAGTGAGCCTGAAGATGACACTGATAGCGTGCAAGTCATTACTTTATCGTTCAGTGACATTAACTCCTGCCAGAAGTGATCGTCCCCATTAGTAAAACTTTTGTAGATAAATTCCCTCAGAAGATGTAATTTAAATTTCTTGTTAAACCTCGATAGCCTATTGTCTGTTAGTTCATCTGTATAATAGTCGATCGTCGGAATATCAATATAAATGTAAACTTTGAAATTCGAAATCTTTGAGGGTGTTTGTGTGGAAAGTTGCCTTTTAATATTCTTGCCCTTCGGTGGTGGTATGTCAGAGTAGTCTATTATGAACAGAGAGCTATGTCTTTGAATTCTAACTTTTGGCTTGTATGAAACACGTTCATGATCAATTCTATTCCTCACAGCCTCTGTTTGGTTTTCATTCTTGGGACCCACTATGGGTTCCAAAACCTTCTCATATCCTTCTGCACTGCACATGACACACTAGCGCTCGATTTTCGGATGTACCATGCAAAACAATGTACCTCACTGTAGCCGATGACTCTTCAACGTCTATCTGAAGACAATGAGAAAGCACACACTATGTACAACTCTCTGAAAAACCACTTAGTGGCAACTACAAGTGTTCACGTAATTTAATATTCAACAAAAGCTTTTAGCACTGTTCACAGGTGTGTGATAGTACTATCGCTTCTTGTCTCGTGTCTAAAAGTTTGATTTCTTTTGCACGGTAAATAAGATTCGGAATTCAAATTTCCTTGGCATACGTCGACGACATGAACGGTGCAACGAAAAGCGCCTTTAAGATATAGCAGAGCTATAGAAAGCCGGACGCCCCTATAGTGTTCTGTGTATACCTTATTATCACATTGGTTAATATTCCGTCTACTTGCGTGCGCTGTTTCTGCAATCATCGTAAGAATGTATAGAGAATCCAACAACATTATACCTGGCGTTACGCCAGAGCAGTTTCAAGAGCTAAGAAAAAGAACACTGGATGCGAAAAATCTTTCGTATTCGCCATACTCTAACTTTAGAGTAGGCTGCTGTCTCTTGACAAAAGAAGGGCTGTTTGTAACAGGCGCGAATGTTGAGAATGCCAGCTACGGGGGCGCTATTTGCGCTGAAAGGACTACGATAGTCAAATCAGTAACAACAATAACAGAAGGCCACTCTGAGAGAACTAAATGGCTTTGCTTGGCTATTAGCGGAGATTCGATGGACAGCTGTATTACACCATGTGGAATATGCAGACAGTTCATTAGAGAGTTCGCCCCACTAACTCTTCCAATATTGATGTTCAATGGTGATGGAACAAAGTACATAATTAAAACACTTGAGGAACTGTTGCCATTAAGTTTCGGCCCTGACGATTTGAATATTATGGTGTTGTAAATTTTTTTTTTGACATCTCACTAAGATGGGAAAGAAGAAAAAAAGTGAAAAAAAATAAGTCATCACCATACTGCAAAAAAAAAATTTCTTAAAAGTGATATAAAAGGGGAGTCAAGACTTTTGAACTCCGTAATCCACTCAGCGCTTAACTGGTTAGCGACGTTTTTTCCTGATGTCTGATACAAGTGAAGTTAAACAGTACTGCTCAGGTCTACAATGTGGGAAAGAGACAGATTCAAATTTGAAATGTCCAATATGTTTGAAAGTTGGTATCAGCTCACCTTTTTGTGATGAAAATTGCTACAAAGATAACTATAAATCACACAAGGCTATACACCCAAACGAGGCCCAAAAGTCTTACGATCCATTTCCTAATTACAAATATACTGGAAATGTTAGAGCCGCGTATCCATTAACAGCAAAAAGACAAATTCCTGAACATATTGAAAAGCCAGACTGGGCTGCTCATGGATTGCCGATACGTGAGCAGAGGAATGACAGATTGAATAAGATTCCGATCTACAGCAAGGAAGAAATCAAAAAAATTAGAAAAGCGTGTATGCTTGGGAGGGAAGTCCTCGATATCGCTGGTGCAGCAGTTAAACCTGGTATAACCACTGATGAATTAGATGAGATTGTTCATAATGCTACCATTGATAGAAATGCATATCCATCACCTTTGAACTACTATAATTTTCCAAAATCTACCTGTACGTCTGTCAATGAAGTTATTTGCCACGGAATTCCAGACCAGACAGTATTAAAGGAGGGTGATATAGTTAATATCGATGTTTCTTTGTATTATCAAGGATTCCATGCAGACTTGAATGAAACTTTTTACGTGGGCGAAAGTCAATCCAAAGAATCCATCAACACCGTTGAAACTACAAGAGAGTGTCTCAAAAATGCAATAAAACTATGTAAGCCAGGCGCAACATTTCATGAACTAGGTGACTCTATTGAAAAGCATGCTACTGAAAACAAATGTTCTGTGATAAGAACGTACTGTGGTCATGGGGTGGGTAAATATTTCCATTGTGCCCCTAGCATTCCACACTATGCTAAGAATAGAACTCCTGGTGTTATGAAACCAGGTATGGTTTTCACTATCGAGCCGATGATCAATGAAGGATCTTATAAGGATACAACATGGCCCGATGATTGGACAGCAGTTACTAGAGACGGTAAGTTGAGTGCTCAATTCGAGCATACTTTACTTGTAACGGCGTCCGGCATCGAAAATTTGACCGCTAGAAACAAAAAATCGCCAGGTGGTCCAAGACAGAGGATTAGATAGACAGTAATTTCTGTCGCCTAGATAAAGTTCAATATATACGTTAGGTCCGTCCTAACTCAAAATAATATGTACGCTGCCAAAGCGGTCAATTCTTAAAGCTTTTCGTATATGTGAATTAGTACGCAGTCGCATCGTGCTGTAGAGAACAAATACTCTCCCTTTAGGCTTGATGTTCTGAAATGCACGATTGACACGATTTATCACATTCGTAATGAAAAAACTTCAAGGCACAACAACCTGGTGGGCAACAATGTTATCCGAAAAAACGAAGACTTTTTTTTTTCAATATCGGTGATTTTTTAGAAGCGTTGGGACCTATTCGGATGATAAACCTGTCTTTCTTCATACAGTGCTCACCTCTCGATCGCATTGCGTGCTTCACGAGAAGAAAAGGTATACTTCATATTTATCGACCCTTTGTGTCTTGTAAGCTTCAAGGAAGAATATTCGTTCGGCTTGATAGCTAGAGATCTGTGATTTACAGATGAAAAATTACATAGCGCCGTGATTAGAATATATGTTTAACGATTTCACGCCTACTGTCGGTTTTTGTTGATTCCATTTATCAGTCGGGTAACTTCAGCTTGATCGTCGCTCTTATTCAAAAGTGGCAAAAACTTTTCAAAGTAAGACGCGGATAGATGAGATACTACTGGCTGAAAAGGAACGCTACTAGATTTACTGAACCGTTTTAAGGCACCAGAGAATTTTGATTGTTAGCAGATTATTATGTCTCTTCAATTGTTGAATCCTAAGGCTGAATCTCTTAGAAGAGAGGCCGCTTTGAAAGTGAACGTGACCTCTGCCGAAGGTTTGCAGTCGGTCTTGGAAACCAATCTAGGCCCAAAAGGTACTTTGAAGATGTTGGTTGATGGTGCTGGTAACATTAAATTGACGAAAGATGGTAAAGTGTTACTCACTGAAATGCAAATTCAATCGCCAACAGCTGTACTAATTGCTCGCGCAGCGGCAGCACAAGATGAAATCACAGGTGATGGTACCACTACTGTGGTTTGTCTCGTTGGAGAGCTTTTGAAGCAAGCTTACAGATATATACAGGAAGGTGTCCACCCGCGAGTAATCACTGATGGGTTTGATATCGCGAGAAGAGAGACGCTAGAATTTTTGAATGATTATAGGGTTCCAAAGAATGGTGATCAGGAACTAGATCGTGAATTTCTTCTGCAAGTCGCAAGAACGTCTTTGTCTACGAAAGTGGAACCTGAGCTAACTGAAATCTTATCTCCTATTGTTACTGATGCAGTATTAAATGTTCAGAATGAAGAAACAGATAGTTTGGATTTACATATGGTCGAAATCATGCAGATGCAGCATTTATCTCCAAAAGACACTACGTTTGTTAAAGGTTTGGTGTTAGATCATGGCGGAAGACATCCGGATATGCCAAATACAGTCGAAAATGCTTATGTTTTGATTTTGAACGTTTCCCTAGAAAATGAAAAGACAGAAGTCAACTCTAGTTTCTTTTATAGCTCAGCAGACCAGAGAGATAAGTTGGCTGCAAGTGAGAGAAAGTTCGTCGATGATAAATTGAAAAAAATCATTGATTTGAAAAATGAAGTGTGTGGTCTAGAGTCAAATAAGGGCTTCGTCATTATAAACCAAAAGGGTATTGACCCGATGTGCTTAGATGTCCTGGCCAAGAATGGAATCTTAGCACTAAGAAGAGCAAAGAGACGTAACATGGAAAGATTACAACTTGTGACAGGCGGGGAAGCACAAAATTCAGTGGAAGACTTGAGTCCTTCCATATTGGGATTCTCCGGCTTGATATACCAAGAAAACATTGGTGAAGAGAAATTCACTTATGTAACAGCTAATAGGAATCCAAAATCTTGTACTATTTTGATTAAGGGTTCGACACACTACGCATTAAATCAAACAAAAGATGCTGTTAGAGATGGTTTAAGGGCTGTTGCAAATGTTTTGAGAGATAAAATGGTCATTCCCGGAGCTGGTGCTTTTTTCATTGCAGCTTCAAGACATCTAAAATCTCGCAATAAAAATAAGTTGGGGGCTTTAGGTAAAACAAAAACTGGTTTAGATGCTTTTGCAGATGCTTTATTAGTTGTGCCAAAGACACTAATAAAAAACTCGGGGTACGATGCTCTTGATGTTCTTGCTCTTTGTGAGGATGAACTCAACGAAGCAGATGAAGAAAATGAACGCAGATATGTTGGTGTTGATCTACAGACTGGAGATTCTTGCGATCCAACCATCGAAGGTATTTGGGATTCGTATCGCGTCATCAGAAATGCTGTCAATGGTTCTAGTGGTATTGCAAGCAATCTACTTCTCTGTGATGAATTACTGAGGGCTGGGAGATCCACTTTGAAAGAAGGCGGTCAATAATAAAAGGCATTAAATAAGATTTACGTCGGCATTCTTCTCGACAGAAACTTGTAGATTGATTCATACAATATATACTCACAGAATAATGGTAATATAATAGTGTTATCCAGGAAACTTCGAAAAAGACGTTTATTTTCTGTAGCTTTTCTCATTGACAACTCTTATTAGTTCGCGCAGCTGTCAACATTCACTTTGATTTGAATAGTTCTCAACATGTTAAAAAAAGGCATTTACGCGACGACGATACCAACACAATAACAAGCATTTTGAAAGCACTCTGAAGACATTTTATAAGCATTTGAAGTGTCTAATTAGATAGCCGAGAAGATGCTGGAAGGAACTTTTGTCAGAGAGGATGCTAGCTTAAGAAACCTACAAATAAGTATGTTATTTTCCTTTGAAATTAGAAATCTGGCAGTTGCTTGTACCTCCACAGATTTACTAACCGTGAAATAACTATCGACGCAGGCGCTATTATCAAGATGTTATTTCTTAACAAGAATAATATCGATCCTAATTTAGACGAAACGTTTGATGAGGAGGAGTTGCAATGGAAAGCTCTAGTAATGGATGTAAAGAGCACGGTGATCGTATCTTCTGTACTGCGTGTGAATGACCTTTTGAGAGCTGGCGTTACCGTACACTCTCTAATTCATCAAGCAAGAGCACCGCTACCTGATGTTCCAGTAGTTTATTTTCTGACGCCTACCCAAGAGAATATCAATCTAATAGTTGAAGATATAAAGGCTGAGAAATATTCCGACTTTTATGTCAACTTCACGTCATCTTTGAACAGAGAATTACTAGAAGACTTTGCCCAACAAGTCTGTCTGCTAGGTAAGTCGGATCGGATAAAGCAAGTATATGACCAGTATCTGGATTTTCTCGTCACCGAGCCGGAACTTTTTTCGTTGGATCTTGCGCATTCATACTGTCTATTGAATAACCCAAGTTCAACGGAAGAGCTTATTACTCAATTATGTGACCAGACGGCTACTGGATTGTTCAATGTGATTATGACCACATCATCAATCCCTATTATTAGAGCACCAAAAGGTGGTCCTGCAGAAATCGTGGCGGAAAAACTGGGCGAAAAATTAAGAGATTACGCTATCAACACAAGATCAGCTACTAATTCTGTACTTGAAGGAGACTCTTTGGAAAGGTGTGTTATGATAGTACTCGACAGAAGCATCGACTTTACTTGTATGTTTTCACATTCTTGGATTTATCAGTGCATGGTCTTCGACGTATTTAAGTTGACTAAGAATACTATAACTATACCAAGTAAAAATTCTGAGGGTGAGGGAGCACAGAAAAAATATGATATCGAGCCCAATGACTTTTTCTGGAAAGAGAATGCGCATTTACCTTTCCCAGAGGCCGCAGAAAATGTCGAGGCTGCTCTTTCTGCTTATAAGGAAGAAGCTGCTGAGATAACAAGGAAAACAGGAGTTTCTAATTTAAATGATTTAGATCCCAACTCAAATAATGATACCGTTCAAATGCAAGAAGTTGTTAAAAAGTTACCACAGCTTGCAGCAAGAAAAAATATAATTGACGTTCACATGAATATTTTTGCTGCTTTACTTAGCCAACTGGAAAGCAAATCTTTGGATACATTTTTTGAGGTCGAACAGGATCCGGATAATGCTAAAACTAGAGTGAGATTCATGGAAATCCTTAAGGATGGTAAGAAAAACAATCTGGAAGACAAACTTAGGTCATTCATCGTACTATACCTCAGCTCAAACAATGGTCTGCCACAAGATTTTGTGAAAGAGGTTGAAAAATATTTCTCCGATAATGAATTTGATTTTACCGCTCTAAAATATGTTTATAAATTGAGGGAATTCATGCAATTATCAAATAGAACATTGCAAAATAAGTCATTGGAAGACGGGACAAGTAAAGCCTCGACAGGAGGTAATTTATCACTTTCTGGTTTGTATGGTCTTACGGAAGGCAGATTACAAGGCGGGGTTGGTAGTTTAATTTCTGGAATAAAGAAATTGTTGCCAGAAAAAAAGACAATTCCAATAACCAATGTTGTGGAGGCCATTATGGATCCATTGAACAGTTCGCAAAAAAATTTGGAAACTACAGATGATTATCTGTATTTTGATCCTCGCATTACTAGAGGATCGCACACAAGAAAACCCAAAAGACAGTCCTATAATAAGTCAGTGGTATTTGTAGTCGGCGGGGGTAACTATCTTGAATATCAAAACTTACAAGAATGGGCACATTCTCAATTACATAATCCAAAGGGTGTTATGTACGGCAGCACTTCTATTTCGACCCCAGATGAGTTTTTGAAAGAAATATCCGAATTAGCTTAAACGATATAGCTGCTATGAGTAATCAAATTTCGCCACTATTATTTTTTGTGTAATCTGATAGGGTGTACATAAAAAGCGTTACATAGATGCCCCGTTGTTTTTCTTCAACTTTCATTCTGGTGTCATCTTTCATCAAAACAATTTACAAATAATTTGCAGTCGATTCCAATATTTTAGTTGATCTTTTCACATCTAGGAAAAGCGATTTCGCTTCTTCGATATCAGGAATTGTGATCTCTTTGTGACCTGAAGCTTGGGCTAGTATACCACAAGGTGATAAAAGTTGAATAGCATAACGCAGAGATGTTTGAGCTCCCATATCAGCTAAGAAATCTAACGCGGCGAGATCTACTTCTAGATTTTCGGTTTTTGATCTTCTGTCTATGATGGAGCGAATTTCATCTCTAGAGTATGGCAAGGTGCGAACAATTAGTAGTCTATCAATCAGATCTGGGGGGACACCATGAGGGGAGACAACGTCTTCTGTGCCACGTACAGTGGTCATGCCTCTATTGGAAGCTAAGACTACTATAGGTGCGATCCTGGATTCCAAAGCTTTGTTCAAATAAGTGAATATTTCAATATCTAACATGTTGACTTCGTCGATAAATAAGACACCAGGAACTAACTCCGCAACCCCTTGATCGATGTATTTGGCCACCACTTTATTTACTTCTTGTCTTAGTTTTTCTGTTATCTCAGTCTTCTTAGGTTTTAACAATTGACCCATGATTGAAATCACATCCTGACCACCTTGAGGTCTCGAATTTGCAATATCTAAATCATGCAATGTAACGTCCTGCACAATTTCTTTCTTTTTGTGAACTTCACCCTTGGGCAAAGGCACATACTCCTCTGTTTCTAAATCGAACTCTGTAGCATAAGCATCTGATCTGCCAACTCTTTTAACCGCCCCAGTGTTTGCTTCGATGTAAATAACATCACCAATACTTACCTGTTCCCGCTGGATACTTTCATATATAGTAGGATCTAACCTCAAGGTTTTGGTACCCTTGGCAGATTTTAGTCCAACTATGACGTGCGAAATGGTCTTACCATAGCCACCAAGTGGATTTTCGGCATCTTCAGGCGTCAGTTCCGTTACTTCACCTTCGTAGACTTCTTTTGTTTCCTTGATTCTCAACCCAATGGCTCTTCTAAAGTTTTCCATGAGAGCTTCTGTCTTCTTAACTTCCACAGAATATAGTTCGCTCCCAACTAATGGGCAAAATGGAACCTTGGGTCCTAATTCCTGCGATATTGCCAATGCCAAAGCTGTTTTCCCGGTAGATGGACCACCGGCCAAAAGAATTGCTCTTCCTGACATTTTTCTAGCCTTAATTAAATCCACGATGATACCACATGCTTCACGCGCCTCAATTTGGCCTACGAATCCACCTTCTACCTGCTTTGCGATGCCTTGCTCGTCAAGACCCAATCCTTTGATATGTGTATGAGCTGCCGTACGAGTAGAGCCGCTAGACACGGCACCACCGGGACCGTTCGTACTTATGACTGTGTCTTTAATCTCTGCAATTGCAACCATAGTAAATAGTGAGCTAAAATCCTTTTCTTGACAAGGAATCTGGTTTGTGAGATTAACCTTAACTGTGGTTATGATACTACCCTCTCTGCTTTGACATGTTTTTTTTTCAATACTTTTCGCTTAGTGCTGTCACTGAGTACGTATTTGAAGCTAATTAATCACATTTCCATTTTAGGAAAGCAGTGAAATTGGCGGTATTGAAATTGGTTTGTGCCAGCTGAAATTGCACTTTCAGGAAACAGCTAATAGGGCAGCTAGAGTTTCCCAAGGGTTTTGTTATGGATGAATTTGCAGGATTATCACCAGTTCAGCGTACTAGTAATCATAAGTTGCCTCCCACTCCCCCTGCAACGGTGGAGAAACACCGCGTTGCAAAGGGCGATGAGAGATCGACCATAAAAGACATAAAGCCCAAGAAACTGTTCCCTCGTTCCCAAACCAGGAAGCCCAGGCTGAGCTACAGACCCGAATGTGGTACGATTTTTGATGTGGATCAATACATGCAAGGGCTGTACGATAAGAAAGATGTAAGGAATGCGAATTTTATACGCTATGCTTTTGGCCATAGTAAAAGAACAGTGGCTATAATAGGAGCTGGAGTTTCTGTAGCAGCTGGAATCCCTGATTTTAGATCGAGCGAGGGACTATTTACACTTTTAAAAGGAAAAAACTGCTCATCTGGAAAGGATCTCTTCGATTTTAATAAAGTTTACTCTTCGGACGAGATGAGTGTTGCCTTCAATAATATGATTACGACACTGCACCAACTGTCTAGAGACGCAGCTCCTACAGGATTTCATGAACTTCTGAATAAACTATCTATGGAAGGTAAGTTACAAAGACTTTACACTCAGAATATAGACGGCCTAGATACTCGCTTAAGCGATTTGCAAACTAGGGTACCGATTGAGAAGCCGATGCCGCCTACAATTCAACTCCATGGCAGTGTAAACCACATGGTATGCAATAAATGTTCGAAAGTCGAACAATTAGACCCGAACATCTTCAGAAGTCAATTGTATGACAAAGATGGCCCAAGCGTTGTGCCGACCTGTCGGCAATGCGAGGAGTTTGAATCTGTTAGATCTGTTGCCGGACTAAGACTCAAAGGAATTGGAAGATTGAGACCAAGAGTTGTCTTGTACAATGAGATGCATCCTGAAGGTGATATCATCGGAGAAATCACAACGTCAGATCTAAAACGAAGACCCGATTGTTTGATTATCGCAGGCACGTCATTGAAAATACCAGGCGTTAAAAGCCTTTGTAGACAATTTGCACGAAAGGTGAAAACATCCAAAGGAATAGTACTTTACCTTAACAAAGAAATGCCTTCCAGAAGTATCATCGATGCTATCGGGTGCATTGATTTAATAGTATTGGGCGACTGTCAGAACATCCCTAAGTTGTTGCAAGATGGAAAATTTGATATTTGAATTCTGTGATTAAAAAATATTACATATCCTCTATCTCTATCTGATCCTTGGGTTCCTTCTGCTCTTGTGCCTCTGCCCATTGTGTAACATCGTCAACATAAGATAAAATTGTTGAAATGCTATCTGGATTCTTTGCTTCAAGAGGTAGAAATTGAACCATACCAAAATCATCAACAAGGTTGGCTATGCATTGATTCAGATGTTGAAATCTTGGATTGGTATCCTCGCAGGTTTCATCCACTAATAGAAGTGGATCTGGATTCAAAAATCTTTTTAATCTTTTTTTATTAAAATTGTCCTTGATCATATCTATTTTACTCAGCACATTAATATGTGGTAATTCCAGCAGAATCATTGCGGACATTGCACACAGCGCACCACTGAAATATTTTGAGTTATCTACTATGAAGGATGCCTCCATCAAATACGTAGCACACAAACTAAAATTCAACTGATTTTGTAAATGGCGTACTATATTGGGTAATACAGGAATGTGAGTGTAGAGTTCAATCTGACCAGGACAATCAAAGATCAGATATTCGTCGTTATAGTCTCCTATTTCTTCATCTAGCCAATCCAAGTTATTCATCAGATACTCGAAGCAATAGATTAATGCGCCATTAGGTCCCAACTCTAGTTCATCCATCACATCCTCAAGTGATATGAGGTCCCTTATATCCACTGTGAATTCATATTTGTTTGGTTCTGCGGCAGGATCCAGATTAACGATATGTGCTCTACGTCCTATCGTTTGCATATGCGAAATGATCTCATTGCAAAATGTGCTTTTGCCAGCACCAGCAGGACCCATGACGAGAACACCTACACGTGACATATCGAATCTTTAATAGTTCCCTTTTCCCTGGTAACCTCCGGAATACGAAACAAGTGTTTTTTTCACTATTTCTTGTTCCATGTTACTCAGTTCTTAACAACTGAGCATTATGACCATTTCATCTCAAAAAGAGTATACTGAAAAAAAAAGTCGTTATGAGTGATTCGTCAAGATCACATATGAACAATCAGTGCTAATGGTGGAGGCAAATCGGGAACCTGGCCTAAGCTAAAAGTTGCCGACTCGAATTTTTCAAGTGTAGCCTTATCCAAATCTTGAGGTGTTAGATTTTCCTCTTCCGATGGAAGCCCTTGTACGAATGTTTGCTGTTGTGTGGGTGCAACTGAAACATTTGATTTAGCAGTATTCAAACCATTGAAAGCGCCAAAGCTGTTGTTCGGTTTTACAAATGCATTCTGAGTACTACTATTATTTGCTGGAGTAGGCATAGGAGTTTGGGAAGCGAAACCGAAGGGCGATGCATTGGAACCAGATGCCTGGGGATTTGCGTTGGATTGAATGTTCCCGAAAGGCGATGAAGATGTTCCAAAAGCTGCAGTTTGATTAAAAGAACCAAATTCGGAAGGATTTGTACCAATAGCAGTCGTCTGTTGGCCAAATGGTGTGCTAGAACTATTCTGGGTGGCTCCAGAAAAGGGGCTGGATGCTTTATTTTGTAATGATGCGAATGGTGAGTTAGTTGCTGAAGATTCTTGATCATTTTGAAGTTTTGCGAAAGGTGATGATGTTTGATTGTTTTGAAGTGATCCGAATGGTGACGAGGCGGGTGTGCTCGTGTTGGCTCCGAAAGATGTAGAGCCAAAAGGAAGTTTGTTTTGGGTTCCGAAGACAGTTGCTCCAAATGAAGAAGTTTTCGTTGTGTCATTACTCAATCCTGGGGCCGTTGGTTGGGGAGAGTTGGCACCAAACTGAGGCTTCCCAAAGACAGAGTCTGTACCCATGCGAGGTTGATTTGGTATAGAGGCGCCAAATGCACCAATTGCGGACTGATTGCCAGATGTTGTTGACGTAAACGCCGATGTTGAGGGTGTGGAACCAAAAGCCGGCTTACCAAAAACACCGGACGCAGCATTCTGATTACCTGAATTCATTTGAGCACCGAATGTAGGGGTCCCAAAAGACGATAGATTCCCACTAGGGGTTGTATTTGCTGCCATGTTGCTTGCGCCGAATCCAAAGGCACCCTTACTCATACCAAATGAAGGCTGTCCGAATGCTCCCAAGCTACCACTTGTGCTGGCTCCAGCTGCTTTCTCGGATCCTATCGCGGTTGTACTGCCAAAAGCAGTCTTCCCCATTGTAAACGGATTGGCGCTAACGACATGGGTATTGTTCTGAAACCCTGAGCCTCCCAGGTCCAATTGGAAGTCAACGAAATCCTTCTTCATGCTAGTTTGCCCTGTTTCTATTAGATCTTTGGTATTTTTTTGTAAAAATCTTGCTGCCCAGTCTGGATGAGATCTTATATGTGCAAAACATTTCGACATATCATTTTCTCTGGAGCGCATTTCCAATTCATAAACATTAATACTGCCGCTCTTCTGGGCTTGTAAGTATTGCCATCTTGATTCCTCCGGTGAATAATCTCTTCCGTTAATTAAATTAACGGCACAAGGTGAGCCGTAACTATAAGCGCTGCTCAACGGCTTCATTTGAAAGGTTTCAGCATCTTGCAACCCGCTTAAAATCGACTTCTCAATTCTAGAAAGTGAACTAGGATTTATAAAGCTTTTGTAAAGATCAGCTTCCGACATTCCTTCTTCACTGGCAGGTGTCCGCCCATTATTGCCAGAATTGCTATTATTAGTGTAAATGTGAGCAAATTTACAGCTGTTTCCTCTATTACATCGCCCTTGCTGAAAATATTTGCAAGGTGTACTGCTAGCATTGTTGTAATAAGCCATTTTTACGTGTTTATTTAGCCTTATTATTTACCTGCAATTGCGATTTTTTCGTACTCTTCATTGTTTCTGGATCTACGTTTTCTCTTTTTCAAGAGATGAAACAGATCAACTGCTTTAAAACAAGCATGTGTCTTTCAATTTACGAGCATAGTCACATTGGGTATAGTGTATTGCGTTAGATGATATGTATAGAGTGCACAAGTCCTGTAGATTCGCTGTACACGGTTTACTCTAATAAGCATATTCAATTGACAGACTGTTCGAATTGTCATAAGATAGTTGATAAATATGTGGAGATGGACAGCGTCATATTGTTCATAGATCTTCTATTGCAGAAGCCAGGCGCCTACAGACATTTAGTTTATAATTGTCTAGAACAAGAGCTCTCCAAATATGGAGAATGGAATATTAAAAAAGGGTTTGCTTCAGAGATGGCCAAATCTCTTTGGGAAAATGTGAAAAATTGGATTCTGAAGTACGATCGTCTGAACAGGGTATGGACATTGTTGATAATCTTTGAAATATATTTGACATGGGTAACAGAAGAAAGAAAATATAGTCTTTTCTTCAATGGTGACATCCTAAACAGCAGTTTTGCCTTAAAGGATCTTATGATGAATAAAGTCTTCTCATGGAATCCTTTTCATCAGTATCTATATTTTGCCGTGAGATGCATAATTGATATTACTATGTTCCATAGCTTAACAAGCTATTTTATAATGCATTGGCTGGGATGGGGCAAAAATGTCAAACACGCCAAAGACGTTTTGTCTTACGCGATACTTTTATCATACGGGGCTAAAATTTTCCCCATATTAATGCTGATTTGGCCATATGACAATGTTGTTTCAATGAATATTATTAAATGGATTGCAAACTTGTATATAGTTGAATCTCTACAAATTGTTACAAGATTATCCTATCGGTCCATATTCAAGGTACTCCTTCTGGCGTCGATAATGAAATGGTTCATAGTGAAATCAATACTGATGCTCTTCATTGCTAACGGAAATATTCAACAGACTAAGATGTTTTTGAAATCTGAAGTTCGATTTTCTTTCCAAAAGTTTGCAATTATGGAGAATTTTTTCCTCTTATAAAGGTATATTTGCGTGTAAATAGTACTATTTTGAAAGTCAAGGTTAACCTAGTCTAATATTGGACCTTCTAGTCCATGGACAAGGTATGGGTAATCATAAGTGTCCGTATCGGCAGGAGCAGAAACTACAGAGTTTTCAATCTCATGTTCGCGTATAGAGCTTAGGGCAATATATTTCCCCAGGGGCATGTAGTTCTTTTCAAAATCCCACCAGAAGCTGCAGGTGATGAAAGGCAAGGGAAAGAGGCATGAAGAAAGAATCCAACCACCTTCAAACCCCGCTAATGTGCCTGCCATCGTAAGCTGGAATAAAAGTAAACCGACCGCCACTCTCCTGAATATAAGGGGCCAGACTTTACCTGTCGAATGTGGCAAGTGGTCAGTAGCAAATATGAGCTGGTACTTATAAACATAAAAACCAACGAAAAAATATGCTAAACCAGAGATTAAAATTTTCATGCTCATCACACTATAAATCAATGTGATAATGAGAATTAAAATTGGTTGAGGTAATTGTAATCCAAAATTGAAAATGGGAGGACTGTAAAGTTCTCGTTGCTGTCTCGGTGTTTTCGATTTTATTTTTACAAAAGGAAATCCTATCATGCTTCCGACTAGTAAAAGCTTAAATGGGAACATTCCAATCCCTTGCAGAATAATCAAATCCACGTAAAACAATGAAAACTCCTTCACTGATGTGGCTAGCTGATAAGCTATCTTTGTTGTATCACTGAGGTAACCCCAATAGTTAGAGGCGGTACCAGCTAGGGTGAAGACCAAAAATAAATTAACAAAAATATAGAAAAAATTTTTGGAAACTAGTGACAGCTCTTCCTCACTGTGAGAAACAAGACCCTGTCGGGATGTCAAATACTCATAAAAGTAAGGAATTATAATATTCAAAAGTGTGAACAGATAAGTTGGAAGTAGTCCTGTGACCAAATCTTGAGCCCATTTGTTTTCTTTCAGGAGGTCGCCCAGGCTAGGCCAAAACCTCGAAATTGTCTTCAGATTCAATAAAGTTGCCAAATATGAAACAGGAATAATAAGAAACAGACTAGAGAGACCAATAAATACAGTAATACTGTAAACTTTGCTTAGCCTTTCTTTTCTCGACAAACAGACATTGTCCCATTTTATGTCATGAGGCGCAGGTGCTAGATTTGCTATGGAATAATGCACTCTGTGATCCAGTACTGCTTGAGCTGCCATTTGTGCATTAGCGACAGAATCCATTGTAACAAAGGCCGTTGTAGTTGCGGAATAATGTTTTTTACGAGCTTCGCGAATCTCTTGATCAATATATTTAAGCTGTTCCTCCAAATGATCAATAGCATCTACCTTGGGACCAAAAATACCCAAAAATCCAGTTCTTGTCCTTGGCCTCTGAAGGGGTCTCTGTGTGTATAATGAATCATCCTCAGTATCATCAATATGAGAAATTTCTTGACCGGTTGCATAGGAATATCTAGTTGGCTCGTTACTGTTGTCGTTGCCCCGTAAAGGATAATTCTCTGAGTATGATTCACGGTCACGGAGTTCTGGAGGACAATCAGCATACTTGGCCTCCAACTGAAGAATGACCTTATCCCTGTATCGAAATAGCCTATTCAGAGGACCCCATTCGCGACATATGGTTATGGAAGATACTTTGCCAATTTTTAGTTGTTCAATTTTTTTTTTTAGAGCTTCTGAATCGCGAAGTTCCATCGGAATTCCCGTCAGTCTAATAGTCCTGTCAGTGACAGTATTTTGCTTCCCTAAGTATGCCTGTCTAGTATTGACCACCAGTATTGTCTGAGAGACCAATAAATGTATAGCCAAAAATGTGAAAAAGTATGTGAAAACCACATACATCCATAAGTAACCCTTTGCTCCTTCTGGTTGGGAGCCTTCTTCAGCGGGTGTAGTGGTCCTTTGAACTAGTCCTAAAATGTTGTTCGTCGTTCCGTCATTGCTGTCATCTCCGTCATCATATCTTCCGGTATAATGATATCTAATTGGTGAGATGATACAAACGGAGAACAGAGAGCACACAGAGAGCAATTTGATGCACATTTTAAAAAATCCTAAAAACACGAAGGCATCTAGCCCGGCGTATTCCAGCACCTGCTGATCGCGAATCTTGTAAATGACTGACAGCCAACCGAAAAGCTTACCTTCTTCCCACGATGGAAGTCGCAAATTACCATTATCCTTGTATTTTCGGCTTGCATAAAGTTTTGGAAGTTTTTGCAAGAGAATAGAGAATGATAAAAGAGCAAACATGCCTAGCAGGGTGGCAGTGTATAGCTGAGCACTAACAACTTTTGCTGTCGGCTTGCGAAAATCATGATTCTTACCTAACTCAGTATCCCCATCATCAGTATACAAACCGAGTATCTCAACTGCTCTCCTGAACATTACTTGATGAGCCTCAAACCGTATCTTGTTTTAAATTGCTTGATAGAGTTTTAACGTAAAATATATTCGTACGGTTTTGACAGCCTTTTCGTGTCTCCGCGACATTGCATAGAAGTCTGAAAATTTAAGAATTTCTCATGCTACTCCTCTGTAATCGCCTGTCAGCGGCGCCGCCAATCAATCAAACAGAGGAATGCAAGTATCGCAGAAGCGGAGATGGTTTATTTAGGTTTTATGATTTAGTTGAAAAAAATTTAATTTTAAGCTCTCCAGTATTGAGCGAGATTATGCAGATGGTCAATCACAATCGGCAATAAAGCGCTGACACTGTCATTAATCAGATTCTGGAAATGAACAGTGGCCTCTTCCTCAGACATATCGAGATTAAATCTTTCCTTAACCTTTAGAACTGCACCATCAGGATCTATTCGTATATCTGGGATTGTCGAGGTTTTCATTAATTCGAATAAGTTAAGAATCAATCCAGCGTTTCTTCTTAAAATGGAGTAAGCAACAAAACAATAGCTTCGAAACTTATTGTAATTGGAAGATTCTGCACCTCCAAACGCTTCTATAATCTGAGGAGGTAACTTCATCAATGGCGGAAACGGCTTTGGATCCTGTCCCAGAATATAGCCGAAGTCCGCATGGAAGAAATGACCATCGGGCGTAATTAACAAATTATCTAAATGTCTGTCACCTACTCCTAAGATGTAAGTAATAACACAGTACCCAGCACATGATTTAACAAAATTGTCCATAACCCGGCTCTCCACACCAAGTTCGTCTTTAACATCTGGATAGTGAGAACGCAAAAAAGGAAGTATGCCATGATGAACGCTTAGGATAGTGGCAAGCGTTTCATTGGGAATGAACTGGATAGCACCTTCCTGAGATCCCGTAGCTAAGATTTTATATGGTGAAAGCTTCAAATCGACATTTTCATTCATCAAAAGTTCATTCATAAGGCTTATAATTTGAACAACTAGTTGATCTTGTCTCAAATCGTCACCAACTTTGTACATTAAAGGATAGACTTCATTCGTGTCGGTTTTAAATGCAATCTTCAAAGGAGATAAAGAGCTCTTGAAAACTTTTGAAATTTCGGGAACTACATCTATCACAACAATATCAGGATCTATTGGTAGCGATATGGCACCACTTTTTAGAAAAACTTTCATTTTTGTTGTGAGAAGATGAGATAAGAGCTCGATTTTTTTCGCAGTTGTATCTTTTAACCTTTTAACCTCTTCGCAAAACTCGCTTAACATCTTGATGAACGAGATCTGATCATGAAGATTCTTACGGCGCTCCTTTGACAGTCTACTCCAAAAGGAATCTGTAATTTGGTTTAAGTAAGGATTGTCTTCTGCTTCTGACCTGAGGTACCAATAAAAGAAGTTACCTAATCGTGAATTAACAATTGCCCGCCTAATTAAGAACTCTGCTAATGGTGAGATTACTATTGCACTGTCTTCAATGCTTAATCCATCAGAAGTGTTTATAGAATTTATCATCTTTTGATGATGTCCTGTAATTGCGATTGAATTTGCCATGCCTGCATTTTGTGATGAAGACATATCTACGATGGTGAACTCACTGTTGGATTTATCTGAAAACGTGGATAGGCTTTCAAAACAAACGGCCTGCACCAATTGCAACAGGTAAAGCTCTAACTCTTTATCAGAAGCTTTTTTCAATCTACCGACAGCATAAGCTCTGACCGATATGTTTTTGTAATCAGATCCCAGCAACTCGATAGCATCATCTATATCAATTTCTGCCCAGCAGTCCATTAGTTCGAGTACCTCGTTTCTTTCATTCTCCTCTGCTAAATTGGTACTCTGTAATAACTTAGTCAGGGCTTTTTTGTTGTTCATCAAATAGTATCTATATTTCCATACTGAGCCCTTCTCGTGGGCGGTCAATTGGGTTCCAGGTGGATAGTTTATTATTCGATTTAGATAATCTCTTTTTTTTGTATCTGGCTTGACTTGCCTATCTAAATTCGATCGCTTAGAGGCACGTTCAAGCCTTCTGTACTTTTCCTCGATGGGATTATTACTGAACTGATCAGGGTCGTAGAATTTTAAAGTTGATTGATATTTATCGCCAAGAGATATTGTCATCCGAGGTTCTGTCTTCAGGTGAACTGTCAATTCTGTTCCCTGCTCAAAATTATGCAAAGTTGGGATATTTTGTTGTACAGAATCATAAGTTTTCTCTGTGAACACTATGGGTAGCTCAAAAACTGGGAATTCTATATTCAACACGAAAGTGCCAACGGGCCATTGTCTCTTCTTGAGAGTTTTTTCGAGTGACGGGAGAGTTATCGAGTCCAGCCAGTCTATCCTCTTGACGTCTCCTCTATGATACCGATTTAACGTATCGACTATCTTATTGTCTTTTAATATGCAGCAACTTTCTGGATCATCATATAAGAATGTTAATGACTCTTGGCCTCTTTTCAAAGAATTATCGTCCACGAAAATAGTAGTTTCTAAAGTATGAAAAGATACCTTTCTTATGCCATCATACTCCCAGATTTTTATCCGCAGCCTGCTTGAAAGATTGAGCTGATTCAAATTAATTGGCAAAGTAAGCCATTGATCCCAAGTCCTCGAATTTTTAAAGGGAACATAAGATGTCGAGATTGGCAGTGTCAGATTTCTACCACTTTCTCCATCGAAAACCTGTACAGAAACAATCATGTCGCTATTTGGAAGAACATTCGATGCAACTTGAGATAGTAAAGGCTGGGAGATTTTTTCAGATGATTTCAACAATGGTTTTCTTCCCTCGAGACATTTGATATTTATTCTCAAAGGTATCTCTAAATCCTGAGACACACAAAAGGTGACACTATTGAAAGCCATCCTCTAAATCAAATGTCTTGAGATGTAATTAAAGAGTTCATCTCTATCTTCCTTTCATCTGGCTTTTGTGCATGGGCTAAGCTTGTCTTCAATTCAGCGAATAGATTACAATGGCTTTGGCCCACCTGTACATCGCACAATTTACGATATCACTAATAAAACAATGGCTAAAGTCCTAATATTTACAAGTCAACTATGTAAAGCCTTATATAGAGTTAAAAATCGCCTGTTCATTCATCATATCTTGGATTTTCTCCTTGAGAATTTTGAAAGAACTTCTTCCCGTAGTAATTGTCTGATTTTTTGTTCTTGTTGAATGAAGAATGGTCATCTCCATTACGGCTATAATTCTGTGATCTGGGGCCTCTTCTATTTCTATCGTAGGAGTTTTGATTTTGAAAGGAACCTCTATTTGATCTTCCAAATCCAGCTTCTTGCAGAGCACTTCCCTGCAGATCAAACATTTTGGCTGTCAAGGATGAATTTTTCATACCTAACCTTTGTAACATGTCTCTATCATAAATTGGTATCTTAGCATCCTTATCACCCAACATTATACCATATGCAGAAGCGACATTAGGGAGAAGTTTGTTCTCTTTAAATCTATATTCTTTGATAGCGGTTCTGAAAAAAGACAGTAAACTAATTATGACATCTGCAAGTTCCTGCGGATCAGTTTCAGAGCAAAGGTCTTGTATAGCATCTTCTGAGGGAGCATATTCATGCTTGTTCGCGATTGTCACGTTTCTCCTATGCAATAGTTCGTCAACGAATGGTAATTCGTCTTGACACAGGAAAATTGTGGAGGCACCCTCTTGGCCACCACGAGCTGTTCTCCCAATTCTATGGATATAGTTAGCTAATTCCGATGGAACACCAACTTGTAGTACTTCTTGAACATTAGGGAAATCCATACCACGGGCACCCACATCAGTACAAATCAGAATACCTGATTTTTCTTTTTTAAACTGCTTTACCAAATTCGTCCTCTTTTTCTGATCGATCTTACCATGAAACTCTAGTATTGGCAACTTTCCACGGAACTTTTTTCTCAAGATATGTGATAAAAACTGTGTGAATTTGACAGTTGGAGTAAATAGGATGGCCTTATAATCAGAATTCGTAGTAACTTTAGCATCAATATGATCCATAGCACCGTAGATACTATGAGCAAAGTTTTCCGAAATCACCATGGATTGCTCAATCTTTTCGTGCGCTTCCGGTTCATTTTTATCAACAGTATCCAAAAACAAACACTCTTTTTTGTGCATGATGTTCCCTGCCAATGATTGGACTTTCGCATCCAATGTCGCGGAAAACATTAAAGTCCTGATGTGATCAGCTCCTGAAGCATTCTGTTCGTTCAAACTGCGCGAAATTGATTCTAAATCTTCCTTAAACCCAATCTCCAATAACCTATCAGCTTCGTCTAATACCAAAAAATCAACATGTTTGAAAAATTTGGATGAATATCTATCAAGAGTTGCCATTAATCTTCCAGGTGTCGCAATAACGATGTTCGGCCTGTCTGAATGCATTCTCTTCATATATTGACCAAAGTTCGTACCACCAATGAGCGATATACAACCAAATTTCTGCAATCCGCTATTATTATCATAAAGTTTCTTTACCTCGGACTCAATTTGCAACGCTAAATCTCTAGTTGGTGCAACGATAACGCACCTAACCATATCCGGAGAGTCAGTTCTTGTATTGAGCAGATGTTGAAATATTGGCATCAAAAAAGCAAACGTCTTTCCTGTCCCTGTCTTGGCTCTTGCAATAACATCCTGATCTTTACTCTCGACGATAGGCTTTATAGTCATCTGCTGCACAGGGGTTAATCCTGGAAATCCCATGTTTGAAATAGATTTGTACAACATGTTGTGAACCACACCTTCGTTGTGAAGATTATCCAGCGTCACTTCCGCTGCATCTGGATCTTTTGGAACGTGAATCAACTTAGCAGGAATGCTTCTGCTAAGGCTAGCATGCTCATCCTCTTCGACTTCCCTTCTCTGTACTCTATTCCCGTATCTGTCATTACGGTTTCTATTATTGTAACTTCCATTTCTTCCTCCACGAAATGTTGACTTCTTGTAGCCCCCATCCATATATGCTCTTGCATGGATCAAGAAACCAGCCCTACCATGGAGAGTTAACACAGATGGAAATCTGCTCAGCAACATAATTGTTTTAACAGACATATCTGTTCAACAGTTGGCTGTATTTTTATAAACAAGCACCGAAACCAGATATAATAATATACTGATAGAGCTTCTGATGCTGGTGATAAATCCAATAAACAGATGAAAACAAAATTGAGGGTCTGCTGCTCATGAATCATAACAGCTACCCTTACATATTATCACTGGTCCAATATTATTATAGACTGCACACTCATCGCATCGCATCGCATCGCTTCTGAAAAATTTTCTGATATATCATCTCTGACGACTTTGGGCGTTTTTGCAGTGAGCAGTTATTGACCTAATATTGAAGAATCTCCACCGAAGGAAATAAGATAGCATCAAGAAACTATCGATTCAGGTAGATTTAGAGTGTCTGCAAAAGAATTAAGTGAACTCGGCGGATCAGCATCCCTTTAAGTAGTAGTAGTAAAATACAGAGACCATCCTTGGGCCTTTTGTCATTGAAATTGCAAGACAGTCAGCTAGCTTCTTCTGATATACAAACGCTAGCTAAGGCTTACAATAATGTCGTCCAGTCATCCCATACCCCAGATGGTCAATATCTCACACGCTTTACAATATAGTGCTGTCGAGAAGATACGTAGCGATATCAAAGATTTGCAGCAAGTGGCAGAATTGACCTTGGAACAGAAACGAACCATTAACACGTACATCGAGTCGTTGAAGCTTGCATTTGCCCAATTCACGAAGGACAATGAGCACGTAGAGATAGCTGAGGACAAGTCGGTCACAGAAGCAGATACGCAACTGTATTTGGGATTGAAGGGAATGTATACCGACTATTTGTCGCAATTAGAAAAGATAAGACGTGAGAAGGCAACAGATGAAGTGAAGCAGCAGCCTACTAAGGAGTCGGTGCTGCAATACATTACAGAGGAATTGCCTAAGAAGCATGCAAAGGAAAGAAAATTATACATTGAGAAGCTTGTAAAGGATTATTCAAATGACAAACTGCCGAAAAAATCCTCCGAGCTTGTACAGTCCATAATTAAGCTGTGCTCACTTGATTCTGATTTTACGCCAACTTTGAAGTCATACATCCGTTTGTTGAAGAAGATGGGTTATAAATATGAATCTGTCAAGAAATATGTTCCTCAAGATCTGGACAACTTAATGTCGGAGCTATTCAATCAAGGAACTACTAAAAGGGAAGAAATAACCCCACCTATGACGGGAAATGGAGACTCGAATAAACCAGGATCCGATGAAGAGCCTAAGAAAAAGATTTCATTTTCCAAATATCTCAAAAAGGGTGACGAAGTTGTAAATGAAAATAATAAAAGAGAGGATTTGTCTATAGAAGACTCCAGTCGTCCGACCAAGGTAGTCAAAAAAAATACCAGCAGTAATGTGTCGTTGAATTCGATTTTGAAAACCAGTAATAGCAGTAACATCAAGAAATTTTCTAACAGCATTAAATTCAAAGATGACTCGCAATTGGTACAAGTTTATGGTGAGGGACTGCCGACTGAGGGACTGAAGGTATCACCTGAACAGTTGAAGAAAGTTTTGAAGCCCTTCAAAGAAGGTGAGCCTCGTGAGGTCCTATTGATTGAAAATTACGAAGGGAAGGCTAAAGAGCTCGATATAGACTCTGATATACTGCCTGAGAGTTCTGATATATCTGAGACTAAAGGCGGTCCAATTCCATGTGATACAATCGTCCCTTTAAAATATAGGCTCAACTTTTCAAACTTTACATCTGACCTTAGTTCCAAACCTGCACGGGAGCCTGTAGTCATTGATGATCAAAATGATAACTTAAAAAACTCCAAAGGTCCACTCATCATGAAAGCATTTGGTAAAAATAGTTTGCTCTTACGAAAAGACCGAGGGGGCATTCCGTACAGACGAATTCCTGATGTCGTCCCGATCAACTATCCACCGCGGCCTATTAGTTAGGTCTCATTACTTTGTAATCCAACAGGAACATGGCTGTTTGATCCTTAGCTTTAAACATACTTTTTAGATTTGTATAGAAACATGTTACAGACGAAATTGTAAAAGTTCCACCATATCTTTTTGTAGATTTATATCTCTTTTTTTAACTTACGAACATTGAAGAACGATTTCGAGAGAACTATTGCAGTGGCACTGACTGCACCGAATGGTGGAAAATACTCGAGGGCTGTTCTCAAGAGGCTCGGCTTAATTCTTGTTATCAATTCATCCACTTGAGCATACAAATAAACCAAATCTTTATCATTCTGCAAGATATAATCAGCTTTCTCGATGCGTTCCTCAGGGCTCATTTGAGCTTTGATCCTATTACGGCCGTCCTCTAAGGTCATTCCCTGGTTTCTTACAAGCAATCTTTCTAATTGGATTACTTCGCTAGATATAACCGCAATAGATATGCCACAGAAAATGTCGAGACGTGCTTCAAAAAGTAAGGGTACGTCCAAAATGCACATTCGGTAACCTCTCGCGTAATATATAAGTACCTCCTTGAAGATCGAGTATCTTACAGCTGGATGTGTGATACTATTCAATTTTTTCAAATCATTAGGATGCTCAAACACGTATTTACCCAAAGCTCCTCTATTCAAATGATTATCAGCTTGCAAGAGATCAGGTACTTTATCCCGAAAATATTCGACTATTTGCTGATAAGCACTTTCACCAGGTTCCACCACCTCTCTTGCAATACGGTCGGCATCAATTATCGGTAACGCATACTTTTCTTTTAGCCGTCTAGAAACTGTGCTTTTCCCGCAAGCAATACCGCCAGTGAGTCCAACGACCAGCATTGAAAATAACTTCTAATATTACTTTTTATCTTAATTGACTGAAAAGTGTAGTACATCAGCTATTTACATTTTGTGCCACATCTTACATGTTTCTTTCCGCATCGAAAAAAATAATTAACTTCTTAACTTGTTGAAATGAAGATTGTTTCATTCTCAGAAAAGTGATTTGTTCCTCAACTGAGCATTTCAAACATATAATTAACCCTCTACACATGGCGGCTGTTCCAAGGGTTTATTCCTTGGTCAACACACCAATTGCCTCAGTATTAGCATGTGAAATAGCATTACTGCCAAGTCAGCCCAAGGTTCCGCAGGTAGTACTACTATTAAATGATCAGAAAAAATTGAGCAGGTTTCTAGATAATGATTCCAATATCATAGTTGATAAAGGTAAGGGTAAAACTGCTCATCAAATGCAATTCATGGCATCATATCTCCCGCCGGTATATTCTTCAGGTGATGTAGCAACCATTGATAATTTAATTGTTACTGGCCAGCATTCCAAGATTTTTGTATCATCAATAAAGAAATACGAACAGTCCCTAAATGCAAAATCTAATATACTTCTGGTAAATCCGCCTTTTGGGAGTATTGAATATCTTTATAGAAACGTATGGGCCGCACCAGAATCAAGGCCGAACCTCTTTGTAGGTATCACCAATAAGAAAGTAGAATCTATAGTGAGCACGGTGGAAGAGTTTAGATTGAGATTAAAGTGCCCAGATATATCGATGCGTATAAGCCCTGTCCCTCGAGATATATCATCTTATTCACATGGCTCAGGAATCAACGCAATTAATGACTTGAAAGAGCATAATGACATGCTAAAATTACTCAGTGCAACAGCACGCAATGAAAGTCCTGTCGCTTCCATACTTCCTCTGTTCTATTCGTACGGTGAATTGCTTTTAATCCGACTTGAGAAGCTGATAATCGATAGTTGCATTGAACCTTTGGCAGCTCTTTTCGGATGTCGACATAAAGGAGAACTCTTGCAAACCCCAAATTCGAAAGACCTAATCTTCAAACTAATACATGAACAAGTTTGGATTTTAAATTGTACTCATCCATTCCTCGTAAATGTGCCGAGTTACTTCGTAGCTATGGACACTGATAGATTATATGAACTAATAATGAAAGAATTGCGGAATAGACCGAGCTCTAAAAGTCATTTGAACCATTCCTTGAGCCAATTGAATCAAACGGACATCAATCAACTAACAGGATATTTTGTCAAACTAGCAAACTATAGAAAGTTAGACTGTAGATGGAACGAAGTAATAACAGGGCTAGTCAAGGGGAAAGCAGGGATTACCAAGTACAGGGCATTAAACTATCACTACTTGTAAATATCAAATAAAATACTTTGTTGTAAAAAGTTTTTCATAGATTTTTTTTTCAAAGATTTCTAATATTGTTTTCGATGATGTTTATATAGCCTGAATAAATATTAAGAATATCACTGGTGCACACAGCATCATCATTGGACAGAGCTAAATTTTCCAGTAGCTTCAATTTCTCCTTGTATTTTTCCAATAATGAATGAAGCAGTTTTTGTAGTGCGGGTTTAATCTTGGGGAGAAAGAACTCTTCAGACACGTAACCCAGTAACAATTTTTCAACTCTTCTGAAATCTAAGGTCACTATAAGACTTAATCCTACAATAACACGATAGCTTATCTCTTCAAAACTAATCGTATAGTCACCATAATAACCATTAGATTTTAAAAACGAGACGACTTCATCTCGGTCCTTTATCATATTTATCAGTTCTTCGCTTATATCCACAAAATTCCATTTGTTTTGCTCAAGCGTAAAACCGTATTCGTTTAACAGGAAATCATTGGAATGTGCTCCATAATTCAAAAGAATTTCCTCGCCTTTGTTAACATATTTGTGTTTGCCACAATGAATTTCAAATGGCCCCAATTTTTTAATGTCACTTGAAGCTTGCACCAGCTTTGGATGGCAATGGACATCCACTTTATCTGTATGGTTGATAAAATCAACATAGGGCACCATTGTAAAATTACTAGGTGTCTGATCCTTTTTCAGAGGTATTTCAGTATACAGGCATCTTGAATTTATCACAAAATATACATGTAAAAACTCTTGATACAGCTTTTCCAAGGACAACCCCTTTTTCTTGTCTAAATTAAACATTGAGTCCCATCTTTGCAGAATTGGCAATATTGCATCCCAATCAGATTTTACTGAACAGCTGATCCTGATCATATGTCTCTTAGACGTATATGGCAAAAACTGTATAAGATCCTTGTTCTTTTGCTCGAGAGATAGGTTCCATATGGTCGGTATGGACTGCAATTCTTGCTTGGATGGCCAGACTTCAAAGAAGGGTTTCCAATAAGATTCTAACGCATTGTCAGACCATTGTGGTAGTAGAATCCATTCGGCTAAGATATAGAGCGTGAGCAATTGAAAAGAACTTAAACTCAGAAGAAAGTCTTTCTGTAATACATCATAGGCTTTAAATCGTGGATCTTTTTTGTCATGCCGTGCTTCCCCAGCCGTTCTGTCAGTAATAGTCACTCCAGGAACATTGAGCTTGGTGTTGAATATGGATATATGGTACAGAGCACTATTGAAGTTCAATTGATGAGTTGCTGGTACTGATACTATGGTATCATTTATTTCCAACTTATTCTTGGCTAGCACAATACCTCGTCCAGAATTGCTACTTTCGTGTACTGACACTCTGGCGGTTAAATAAAATTGATCAGATGTTTGCAACCACCTTAACAACGTGTCCACTTTCCCCTCCATGTTTGATTCTTTTTTTTGCACTCATAGAGGAATAAGCTCATCTCAATCTCATCGAATCTTTCTTTTTTGGATAACGCGCTTTGTTCATGAGAAGTTCCAGCTTTAATCAGCTCTAATTCCAGCGCTGATAATAGAGCCGTGTATCAACTCTTAAAAGACTATCTGATTGTTTAGATGGCTCTGAAGATACCGGCTAGTTTACAGAGATGTGTAAAGTTCATGTCTTCCAAGGCCTGTTCACTGCAAGCTAAGACCAGGCCCATTGAAGAGTCGGCAAATATTATCAGACATATACAGTTCATGGAGCAAATACCATTCCGCAAAGGTTTAAAAATTCAAGAGAAGTTTGTCAAAGCTGAATTGGATCTAAAAATGATGCATTCTAAGATTAGAAGGAAGCTGGTAAAACTGCACGAGGACAATGCTACTGCAACAGTTAACGAACATGAGAATATGATTATAAATAATATTTTAGCTATGAAACCAAACCCTATAGTTCTGACATTTGAGTTCGAACCCACTTACACCGGTGGTAAGCGTATTAAGAAGACAATTACCCCTGAAGAGATCTCTCAGTATGAAACATTCATCCCGTTGACTGAAAAGGAAAATAAAAAGCCAAAATTTGTACAAGTCGAGAGAGGTGGTCAGGTTACATTTCATGGCCCAGGCCAGATTGTTGCCTATATAATATTAGATTTGAAATCTTTTGCTGAGTTTCCTGTCAAGTGCCTTGTATCCAGTATAGAAACTGCCACCATTAATACATTGAGGAATGCAAAAACTAACAATGGTAAGTCATTGCTAGATCTCGAGGCAAAAACCACCGAAAATACCGGCGTGTGGACTATGGATGATAATAAGATTGCCAGTATCGGTGTGCATGTTAGAAGATCGATCACATCGCATGGCGTGGCTATCAACGTATGTCCTGATTTGTCGTATTTAAACAATTTCGTAATGTGCGGTTTGCCTTTCAGTCGAGCAACGTCGATTGCGCAGCAAATACCAGCATGTGACATCAACGTTCAAGACATAGCGATCAGCTTCGTGAATGAATTCGCTAAAACATTGGGGGTAAATACCGTAGAGAGAATGCAGTTATCCGATCTTGATTTAGAGCAGTAACACCACTTTGAATTTCGATTAATTTAGTCATGAAAATAGTATTGATATCATACACACCTTGTATATACAAAGTTATTAAATGATTTTGATTGGTTATTTATGATCATTACGATTTTAAATATGCTGTTCTGACGAGAAAGTCATTGCATATGCGATAAGCCCCACGGAAACTGCACTTATTATCAGTAAAACGCTACCTCCCATCTTCTTGTGATCGGAAGTTCGTGTTTCCTTAGCAACGGCAGTGGTATCGTTGGCATGAGTTTCTTTTTCACTAATCTGGATAGGCTGCCGTGTCGCATCTTGTTCAACATTTATATTATTTTTGGCGAGCTGCGAGTTTCTATATTTTTCTACTTCAAGTCTTGTTCGCATATCTTCCAAATCGTTCTTCAAGTTCTTTAAATGTTCCTGTTTTTCTTGCTCCTTCATGTCGAATGAGTTCTTCAATTTGAGGTTTTCGCGTTCCAATTTTTCTAATTGAGCTTTGTGTTCTTGTATTATCAAACTTTGTCTCTCTGTTAGTTTCTGTTTCAATGCATTTTGTAATTTGGCCAATTGCTTATCATTCTTTTCAACCAGCAATTTATTAACATATTCTAGATTGGTAGTGTAGTTTATCAAAAAGTTTTCCATGGATTGCAATTTGGTGAATTCATGTTTTTCCAGTGTGACTTCGGTAGCTAATGTCTTGATAATATTTATTAAATTAGGGCTGGTGCCAATAGAATTATTAATGAAAATCCCACTCAAAATTTCAGTCTCTGATCCTAAAACTGTATCTTCCAAATCCAAGTTGTTCACGTCACCAAACATGGCTGCTTCAAATGCTGCTCTTTGGGCTGTAGTTGCAGAGACTGCAGAATATCCTGAACCGCTGATAGCTCCTCCTGTTGACTTTGCACGGTCGGACGTTCCATTACCAGTATTATTGGATGCTATTTCATTAATTAATGGAATTACCGATATGTCTTCAACAAATGCGCTTATTTTTCTGTGCTCGAATTTGGTATCTATATCTGTCCCAAGATCTATAACATCTCCAACTTTTAGCTCCACGTCTTGTTGCTCTATTCTATTTCCGTTGACAAATGTTCCGTTACTAGACTTCAGATCGCGTATATAGATTTTCCCAGTATTGGAATCACAACTTAATGATGCATGGTTACGCGATAGCACCCTTGAGTCAAAATGACCGTTATCTGGTCTAACTTGTGGTGCAAGTTGAGAATCCGTTTTCCCCGCATTGCTTACATTTCCATTAACGCCATAGTTCTGAGCACTACTATTAGAATTCAGCACAGGCCTACCTAATTTTAGACTTTCTGGTTTAAATGGTACCACTAAAAATTTTGTTTCAAATGTTTCATTAAGGGATTTTAAGATGATAATATGAGTGTATTTATTTCTCGGTGCGACAGAAGGCTGTAAAGATTCCATATCCATTTTATGTTTGCCGACAGGTCCAGGTACAGGGACAACAGCCTTCGAAGTACCAGTCCTAGAGTTGGATCTCGCTCTTCTTTGTATAGAAGTTTCGTGAGTTTTACCGGGACTCATTTCACTCTTGGCTGATGCATGGGCTTGAGATGGAGACTGAGGTTGGGGCGGTGGCCTCCTCCAATTCCTCTCGACTTCAGTCATTCTAAGACGTTCTCAATCAAAGTAAGACACTGTCTGTTCTCGTAAGTCCCTAGAGGCTCGATCGGTTCTTTGTGTGTCGTCCTGTTACATACACTACCTCGGAAAACGGAGAAGCGTTTATAGTTAGAAATCAAATCAAAGTTCGGTTAGTGAAAAAGGTAATAACAAAGAATAAACGTCTGGTTCAAAAACATACTGCAGCTTGATTTTTGATGACTGAGTCACTAAGGCGTAGCTTAGTATGCTTGGAAGATACCATAGCAATTCTGCAAACATCAGTAGCGAAACTTGCAAGCAATTCTAAGCCCAATGATTATCTCACGCAGACGATGTTGAAATCTAGAAGAGTATTCGAACTGGTTCCAGAATACGATGTTCAGGAAGCTAAGCTCGATCTTATTGAGGAGGTCGAGCCATTGGTGAAGACTTTGGAGGACAAACTAGAGAAATCGGTTGTCAGGATGAAAAGGGAGGTAGACACTTTACAACAGACCTATGAATTGAATAAATTAAGATTAAATAAGACACTCAGCTCTAAAACCGATGTCGACGTAAGCACAGATGTTGTGATTATGACATCATCTACCAATGAGGAATTAGAGGAACTGAAAATGTTGAAATCAAAGAAAGAAGACCTGCAACAGAAGTTAAACATGTTGAGGGAAAAGAGCCTTTGAAGCAGCTAATAAGATTAGACTCTCAGGTTAGTATAATAGTTACTGATGCTATTCTCTAGTGCGTTAAGCTTGGACGTTATACTTATGAGTGATGGATCACTGGTCGTTATTTCAAGTTTCTCGCACTCAATAACTGCCCTTCCGTTAAAAGTAACGCATCTATTCAAGTAGTATTGTGCTTGTGCTAAAGTGGTCGCTTCACTATTGAACGTGGACATCATAATGTTGTTTATCAAACTTGGCTCTTCAATGTGAACACCGCTTTCCGCTAATGCCGTGGCAAGATTCTTCGAGCGATCCATCGTCAGTTTGTCCTTGATATGATCGCTGAATGACTTGCCAGTAGCGTTATCTATAATGCACCATGGTTTCTTTGTCACGAAGCTGAGGTTCCGAAGGTCTACACATAGCTCACTTTTGAATAGAACTATGTCAAGGCTGATCACATGGTGGCTAGTTTCAGAAACTAATTTATAATCCTGAAACATTTGCTCCATGGCATAGTTGTTGCTATCAGGAAACGAAAGTTTTCTTGGAGGGTTTTGTATTAAATTTATAGATTCGATTAATAGTCTTAATACGTTCCGAAATCTCTCTATAAAAAGGCCGAGTTCTTCTGTGACCTGAAGTTCTTCCAGTAGTTTCAATATATCTTGCAAGTTACCATCTATTGATTGGATCTGGGCCAATGGAAACTTTCTAGCCTTATCCATTTTCAAGAGGATTTGTCTCCCCTTATGAAATTCAGGAAAAATAATAATAGCTTTGAAATCTAGTAAATATGAGCCTTGCCTCACTACAATGCCCTTTATTGAGGGAGCATTATTATTCTCATTATATCCATTATTGCTTATAGGCATTTTGAAGACTTGCTCACTGTGTAACATGTCCAAACATTTCTGAACATTTCCTAAGATATTTGGTAATTCTGGTTTGATAATATCATTCATAAGCCACGAACGTTCAGTATCAACATCCTTTTCCGTATTGTAATTTTCCGGACCCCCAAAATAGTCGTTAGGAAAAAGCTTAGTAGTCATTTGAGTGAGATTTGCTTATTTACGTGCCGGCTCGATTGAAGTTTTCTTATTGTCATTAATAAATAAAGTGTTGAAAGAACAAATCCAGTTTTTTCCGCTAAACACCCCTACAGAACAGTAAAAAAGACATAGATAATGCTAAAATATTTGGGCTGCAACAACTTGGTGCGTTTCAGCTCTGCCTATCCGCAACAAAGACGGCAGTTTTTTGTCGCATCGGCACTTACGTTAGGCAGTCTCATTTTCGGTAAGGATGCTCGATTGGCAGATGCAATGGAGAATGGTGAACTACATAACAAAAATGAGGATTATGAATTGAGACGAAAAGAGACTATTGAGAAGAGGATTAAATCACTTAAAAATAGCAGACCAATGAAACCGCAGTATAAGGGCCATATACCATTATACAATTGTGAGAAGCTACTCTTAACGATAGTATCCGGCCTGAAATCGTATTATCACCCAGAAGACGGTAATAATATTGTTCAGTTAGGCGAAGCTACTGCTCTGCCATTTTTTTTAGAGAGCTTGAAAAATACTATGTTGGGGGATGCAACTGGCAGAAAGATTCTCAGGGAAAGACCAAATATAACATCAGAAACTCTACATATGGAGGAACTGGGTAAAATGCCTGAAAACACATTAGGGTATACGTATTACAAATGGTTGAAGAAGGAAGGAGTCTCTCCGGATACCAGGGCGCCAGTTTCATATATCGATGATCCAATTCATGCATTCGTCTTTACAAGATACAGGCAATGCCATGATTTTTACCATGCTATTAGCGATTTGCCAATAATTATTGAGGGCGAAATTGCTGTTAAAGCGCTGGAAGCGTCAAACTTAGGAGTGCCAATGGCTGCATTGGGGACAATATTAGCGCCCCTACGATTGAAACCCGTCCAAAGAAATAGATTATATGACAGTTATTTGCCATGGGCGATTAGGACGGGATTAAGTTGTAGACCATTGATAAATGTGTACTGGGAAAAAATTCTGGACAAAGACGTTGATGAGCTTAGAAAAGAGCTCGGCATTATGCCACCGCCAGATTTAAGATCCGCTAGAAGGGAAAGACTACAGTTCAACAAGGAAATAAAGATGAAATACGAAACGTTCGAATGATTGACTATGTGTAGTAGTCTCCGTGGTGAGTCTTCGATCTATCAAAATATTAGTATTAAAGTTTATAAAGTGCAAAAAAAGTTAGTTATTAAATCTATCCATCAAAAGTGGCCAAATGCTGAGAATCAGTCATTTTGTCTCTTGGACGTTTTCAGTATGAGTCTGCTTCTGTTCGCTCCGGTCATAAGAAGGCAAATGCTCCTCGGCAGAGGTCGATGATTTCTTCCTTTGTTTCATTCCCTCTTCTTCGTCGCTGACTTCAACGGTTGTCTCAGTCTCGATGTTTTCGGAGGTTTGATCGAATGTTTCCAGCTTATTTGTAATGTCATGCAACGCAATTTCTTCAGGCGAAATCTCGCTATATGGCACCATATCTTTCTTTCTTGCTTCTTCATCAGTGAAACAACCGTAGTAATCTTTGTCATCATGTTTTATAGACATCTTGATTGGGAAGATAATACAGAGAATCCAGTACAAGAAGAACGAGATAGCAAATGAAAAGAACGAATCCCCATAGTAGAAATTAACAATACCAACGTTATTGAAATAATCATTGTTGACTTGCCAAGCGATACCGGGCAAACCTGGAGCCATACCAGCGATCCAGGCAAACATTGCCCTCCAATTGACGCCCTTGTAAAAATAGTATTCACCATTCAATAAGTAGGCTTGAGAAACGGAGTAGTTTCTCCTTCTGATGATCAAATTGTCGCAAATAGTGACAGAAATAATCGGAGTCATGACGATCCCGAAGGAACTCATGACCGTCAAGAAAGTCGACGAAGAGTTGTAGAAGTTCCATGGCTGACAAGCGACCGAAACAATAGCGCAGATCATGGCACCTCTCTTGATGTTAATGTATTTGGGCAAAAGACCGGACAAATCCATACCACTTGCGAAACCGGCATTGGAAGCGGTGTAGGCGACTTGCGACATCATGAAGGAAACGCCGCAGAAGAAAGAGGCGGCGCGCGCGCCGGCAGAGTAGTTCTGTCTCAACCAGTAGTCGCAAATATCCGTTGGCATCCACATCGACTCGCCGTACAGCTGGTAGGTGGTTGATGCGCCAATGACACCAAAGACGGGGACCAGCGTTGTGGGGATCAACAGCGCCAGGATCGTGCCCAGCCACAGCGCCGTCTTGGACGATGCGAATCTGGAGTAATCGCTCTGGTTGACCGACCCGGGCGACACCGAGCCGAACCAGTACGAAATCAGATACACCCATGCCCACGAGTACGCCGAGCCGGTAGCTGTCGACGACAGACTCTTGAACAGCTCGCCCACGCCATGGGCCTCCTTGGTCAGGTAGATGATGATGCCCAGCATGGAGAAGCAGGTAGCGATGCACGACCCGATCAGAATATAGTTCAAATGGTACGGCTTAATCAAGTAGAAGAAAGCGCACACCACGTGAAACAACATGAACCCGATGACTCCTCGGGTGTCCATGGCAACCTTCGAGGTCAGCGTGTTGGGCAGATTCAGGTAGTGGTGCGACCACGAGTCCAGGATCATGTTCAGACAGAGACCGCCCAGCCACGCGTTCGACGCGTAGTTGACCACACTCATCAGCACACGGATCATGATCCCAAACCACGACCCCATGATACCAAACGTGAACCTCTGTGCCATGGTGTAGCCGACCTTCCAGTCGTACCCGGGGTACGAGTTTGCCAGTGTGAACATGATTGTCACGACATCCCCGACGATGAACGTCCCGATTGTAGCCGCGTAGCTCAGCCCGTACTCGGCCGCGGAAGCGGCCGAGGCCCAGGTGCCGACACCGAACGAAATCACACCCCAGTACGCGAAATTGGACCAGAACCCCCATGTCTGGTGCTCCCGGGGGATAGGCTTCAGATCCGGGTTCTTGAGCACACTCAGCGTGCCCCTTTCGTCCACGGGGATCTCCAGAAATTTCAAACTCTTTTCCAACGTTTGCTTGAATCCCATATTGTTTAAGATCAAGTGATCTGCAGTGACGTAGATCCAAAAACAGAGACCAGAACCCAATTAGACACTTTAATCTTGTGTGACATTGCAGCCTTCTTATATACCAGAATCTTAAAGCTTAACAAGGGACCACTGCCGTTCACGATCACTGCACAGTGGTGCCATTCGCTTTACATTCCATTGGCACTTTCTGAGCCTGACGAAAATTTTTCCTGCAATGGTTCATAAAAAGCAACAAGGGCGAATAAAGGCTTCTGTCCGTATGTCAATTCAGGTAATAATTGGGAAACCGCCATACATGTTGCAGCACAAGGGCTGTTCCTTACGGTTACCTTGAATGAGGATGCGTTTGGCATTGTTGAAAAAAAATGCATTTCACGGACTTGGAGCGACTTGCAATTATTGGGAACGGGAAGGGGGGTCAGCGAGGCCGGACACGCGGGCCGGGCGGCGGAGGGTGCCGCACGCCGGACAGTTTGGGGTGTGCCGCGACACGGCGCGCTGTGGCACGGCGCGAACGCGAACGCGAACGCGAACGCGTCGCGGGGCTGACGCGTCGAGAGCTCGGCGGCTAAACGGAGGAAGCGGCAGGGGCGGCGGCGCGGCGGCGCGGTGAGCGCGCCGACCCTGCGGGTGCGGGCCAGAAGGCCGGGTAACGCTCCCGTGCGCCGTGAGGTCGTCGGCCGTCGGCCGTCAGCCGTCAGCTAAAAGAGGGTCGGCTACATCGCCAGGCCCGGGTCCTCTCACGATGCCCGGCCCAGAGAGCACAGGCGCGCAACATGATCACTGAAGTGTCGTCGCTGGTACCGCTGCTGTTGTCGTATCCGACAATCGTGCTGTCGAGCCACCTGGTTCTTCCTGCCGCGCGGGACCTGGTCATAAGCTATGTTCTTCTGCCGCTCTTTGTTTCGAGCAGTTTCACGACGGTCAGTGCCGCGATGGGCGTGGTGACCGAGACGTCCGTAGCTGGCACACTCGTGGTCTCGTTCGTGCTCTCGCAGATGAACCACGTCCTGGGCACGGTGCAGACGACCAGTTTGTCGCTTGTGACGGTGAACCTGCTGCACGACAGAAGCACGTGCAACTTGGTGAACGGAGAATCGCCGGGTTGGCTGACCGTGGGCAAGATCTACGGTCCGCTGTTTGCGCTGAGCTTCTGCATCCAGCGCACGTATCCGGTCGTATGGAGCTACGCTCTGCTTGTGGTTGCGATCAAATTCGTCTACCCGCGGGCGTGCGGGGTGACAGCGGCAATGGCAGCGAGATGGGCGAAAATGGCACCGCTAGCCGCCTTCACGCTTCTGTACGGCTATGCCCGTGTTGCCGGGCAAGATGTCCAGTTGCTGATGATGGTCGTTTTCTTCGGGTGTCTGGCTGTGTTCAATCTGTCGGTCAAGGACTCTCTGGCGCAGAGCGAGCCGGACCAATTCATCAACTTGTCGAGCGCAATCACGCTGGCGTGCGGCCTAATGGCCGTCGTTTTGCAGTATCTCTCCTTCAACACGATCTCGTCGACGGTTCTGTCCGACGTGTTGACACTGGTGTTCACCGTAGCGTGCGCTGTGGCACAGAGCGGGGCTAGTCACGAGCGCGAACACGAACACGATCACGATCACGATCACGATCACGATCACGACCACGACCACGACCACGCACATTCGCATTCGCACACCAAGACCAGCCGGCCTCCCCATGACAGCGTCATCCGGCAAATCGCCTCGGATCCCGACACACGATCCATCTTTTCCTACCTGATGCTGAACACCACGTTCATGTTCGTCCAACTGCTCTACTCGTTCCGTTCGAAATCTTTGGGGTTGCTCTCTGATTCGTTGCACATGGCGTTGGATTGCACGTCGTTGTTGCTCGGTCTCGTCGCTGGCGTCCTGGCAAAGAGACCGCCCAGCGACAAATTTCCGTTTGCACTCAAGTATCTCGAGACTTTGGCGGGTTTCACAAACGGCGTTCTGTTGCTAGGCATTGTCTGCGGCATATTCATCCAGGCTGTCGAGCGATTGGTCAATCCTGTTCACATCCACGGCACCAACGAGCTGTTGGTGGTTGCAACACTGGGTCTGTTCGTCAACCTGCTCGGCCTCTTCGCCTTTGACCACGCAGGCCATTCGCACGGCGGTGACAATGAAAATATGCGGGGCATTTTTTTGCACATTCTTGCCGATACTCTAGGTTCCGTCGGAGTTGTCGTTTCCACGATTCTGATCAAGTGGACTCATTTCCACGTTTTTGATCCCATAGCTTCAATATTTATCGGTAGTCTTGTACTTTTGAGTGCTCTGCCACTGCTGAAGTCCACCGCGTCATCCATTTTGCTCAAACTGGACGACAAAAAACACAATTTGGTTAAATCTGCGTTGAACCAAATCTCTACCACTCCAGGAATTACGGGTTACACCACACCACGGTTCTGGACTGCGACCCCAGAATCTTCGGGCCATTCGCATGCTCATGGTGTGGAAGAAAAACATGAACATGAACATGAACATGAACGTGATCACGACCACGACCACGACCACGACCACCATTCGCATACTGATGAGAGTTGTAAAGATGCCCATGCCCAGAAAAAACCGGCACTTGTTGGCTATATCCACATACAGTATGTGGACGGTGAAAATTCAACCATCATAAAGAAAAGGGTCGAAAAAATTTTCGAATCCGTCGGTATAAATGCCTGGATACAGGTTGAACCAACTGATTCTACGTGTTGGTGTAGACCATCGCCCACAACAGGTGGCAATTTGTTTACCCAGCAATCAATACCCATTTGAATTCTCGGAATATATTATAACTCTAAATAAATGCATCAAGACATAGATCTACGGACATTATCGTACACTTCCAAAAGTTTACCTTTTGACTCATTAGTCTTGGCCCAATATTTTTTATATTTGCTGACAATATCAATTACGACGTCGTTCTTAGTTCTTATCCCTTCGCAAATTTTTTTGAGGTCTTCCTCCATCTCTCTTCTTTGAAACGGTTTAGCAAATGAGTCTTCCAAACCAATAGCCTCGAAACCATGAACCAGGGCAACACCCAATATCGTCGGCTGAAGATACGTTTCTTTGCCAGATTTTTCACTCTTTATATATTTCCTTATCTGTATTTTCTCGATATGCTCGGCTATTGTAGCATCTGTGCCGATTCCGTTCGCATCCATCAACACGATCAATTCACTCTCTGTCATAGGCTTCGGTGGTGATGTGCTTCCAGAGCGCATCTCTGCCTTTTCTATCTGGCATTCCTGGTTCATTTCTAGATGTGGCAATTGCTTCGTCGTTTCCCATTTGGCCCATGGATAGACGTCAAGAAAATTCCTTTCTAGTACCACCAATCCACTTGCCGTGAATATCTCGTCTGCCCAGTCTAATGACAATGTTGTCGTTTGTCCCTTGGCATCCTCAGAGCAGCAGGCTAAAAAGTGCCGCGCAACATATTCATACACCCTTCTTTCTACCGGAGATATATTTGCTTGAGGGCCTAAGCTGATTATTGGATGAATAGGTGGATGCGCCTTATCATCATGGGTACCACTTCGTGGAGTTCTGAATTTATTCGTACCCGGTGTGTCAGATAGAAGATTCTCGGCGTAGGTAGACCATGCCGTTTTTGAGCTTTGATCGCTTGTTTCTAGCTGCGCTTGTTTTCGCACAAGTGACTCTAAATCCATGCTTTGTGGAAATGTATCCGTTTCAGTTCTCGGATATGAAAGAAATCCTTTTTGGTACAATTTCTCGGCAGCGTCTAGAGATTGTTTAGCATTTAATCTAAGGAATCTGGCACAATTTTTTTGCAGCTCGACAGTGGTTAATGGCAATGGTCTATATTTTGACGTAGGCTTTGATTTGAGTTCCTTTACTATTGCAATGTTACCCGCTTTTTCGATGCAAACTTCGTAAATGGTAAGCACGCTATGCCTATCAAATAGATGGCCCCTTTGCCATTGAAATGTTGTGCTTATATTTTCGTTTTTGATCTGTAGCTGAATATACCAAAAGTCCTCCGGAATGAAATTTCGTATCCTTTCGAAACGATCTACAACAAACCCCAGTGTGGGAAACTGACAGGTTCCGTATGATATCACAACTGGAGCATCCTTCTCTCTTGGATTGTTATTATTGTTGGAAAGGGCAGGCCTTGTTGCGCCGTTCGAATTCATGACCTTATTTCTCATCGTTTCTGTCAGTAATCTCGTGAATGTGACTCCAGCTCGAAGATCAATTTCCATTCTGGTGCTCACAGCGTTAACACTACGCATGTCCAACCTTTGTGGGTTTCTCGCTGCATGTAAAATGTGACTTCTTTCCAGATGTGAAAATACGGCACGATACATTACATTCTGACTTAGGCTGTTGTTGCCCCTGTTCGCTTCTTGGAATATTTCCCATCCAATATATTCTCCTTCACGATCACAATCCGTCCATATCATTAGATAATCTGCATTTCTAGCTTCTTTTCGTATATTGGTTGATATTTTTTTTTGATTACTGGTCAGTACTTCGTTGAGCGGCGCATCAAACAGCTCGTTAATGCTGCATTTCCCCCATCCATACCGATCATTGGCAAAATCTATTCCAGTTAAATGGCCGGCCACACTGGTCATAGTCACCTGGCAGCTGGTACCATTGCCTATGAAGGGGAATCCGCTAAAATCGAAGTCATAGTTCTTCACGTACATATACTCCGAGTCACGTGCAGAGGACCTTCCCCCTCCAAGTGTCTGGGAAACTGCTTTGGCTATCGAATTCTTTTCAGCAACACATAACACTCTCATCAGTCATCTATGAATGACTGTAGCCAATGTATTATACCAGCTCACGCTATAAATTTTGATATTTGTTTCCTCCACTCGATGAGAAAATGCAATTTCAAGCCTTTTTGGCGTTTCTTCAGATCTGAAAAATAAGACACAACAATAGCGAAAAAAGGAAGGAAGGCTCGATGCAAGATGAGACTTCTTGTCAACTGAGATATACATAAATTTATGGAATAATTGGATGGCTGTGTTTAGCAGTAGCATATGGTGCTGAGAGCTAACTAGAGGATTTGGCTACAGGCTTTTCGCTGAGCTTATGTTTTCTGAATATCCAGCAGAATTGGAAGCAGCTAGAAAACAGGCAGAGTTAGTACTGTGTCCGACATTGTTACAAAATGAGCAAATCTTTGAAAAAACACTGTTGTGCGTGTTTCCCGGCTGATTCCAATTCATTTTTTGCTACTGTACAAGAGCCCTGAAGGCACTATAATTTACTCAGATATTATATAAGGCTCCTTATGCTTGTAAAGTTTGAGTTTAGGAGAAAGCTATTTTGCTTGTTTGTTGTCCATGTTTTGCCCAATCGCATATTCCTCTAAAATGTAGAGCCGTTCACCGCCTACATCACAGTTAGCACACTACTTGCAAGAGAAAGTATCAGTCAGCGGGTATTCAAGTGACAATGTGCTGTTGTTCACTAGTGTATAGGGGGAAGTCGATGGATGCAATTATGTTTTAACCGCCCAGCTTACTGAGAACAGTTTGCCCAAGTCGCTTTCGACGACTTTTTTACAAAGTTTTTTTTTGCATCAACTGGTGGAAAATTAACAAAATCATGATGAATGCGCAAAAGGCATTTCTCATAAAATTTTAATTAGAACAATATATCCTACAGCTACTGGATGCTCATTATTTGAATAACGTGATAAGAAATATCAGAAAACCTGTTAAATTTGCGTATGTTTGAATGCCCTTGTTAAGATACAGTAATCATTCATTACCAATTTTTATGTGTTCAAATATCTCAACAAGCAGCCGATAGCTATTTTAGAGAAAAATTTTGAATTCGTGAATTGAAAAGAGTAAACAGTATTCATACTTTTACCAGAATATTTTCAAAGCAAGCTAGGATATACATTCAAATGACAGTGTCCCCTTTGGACGCTGAGAAAAATGTTTTGGATACTATATCAGATTTGCATGATCAGCTAAATGCAACCATTAAGTCAAACCAGATAGTGGAAGATTACGCATTGCTCAATGGTTTTCTGACTTTCGTGGGATCGAAGTTGAGTCGCATGGTGACCGAATGTTTACAAACACAAAATGCAATATACGAAGATATCAGCAATGGAAATTCAAGAGAGTCTCGAGACCTCGAGATTAATAGCGAGAGTATACCGCTGATTTTAAGGCTTTATTGGGAGAAAATATGCTATCCAATTTTCAAATGGTTTCAAGCTTGGAGAGCAATGCTGCTTCCAAGAGAGTTAAAAGAACAAAAAAAATATGTAGAATTTAGAAAGATGAATTCGAAACTGAAAAAGTTCTTCAAATCTGTCCACATGTTTTATTACAAGATAATAGAAGAACTACTGAACAAATATGACACTTCTGCGGTTATAGCAGATGATATTATCAAAGAATTGAATTGTGCTGGGAAAAAATGTGGGAAGAAGACACAGTTGGACTCCAAGAGTAACTTCACCGTATCGATCGTCATTTCGCTCCATTGTTGCTTACTTAACTTAGGTAGTGCTCACCGTTACAAGTCGCTGGTGGAAAAATTCTCAACTCATTACAGTATTCAGGATTTCAAGAAATCCATGCGATACTTTAATTTGGCTTGTAGCATACTTCCCTCGATTGGTGAAGCCCATCTTCAAAAAGGTCTGGTATATGTTCAAACCGAAAATTTGGGGACAGCAATCTACGAGTTCACCAGAAGTTCTTTGGCAAGGATACCAAATTCTGCTGCACAAGCCAATTTTGAAACTATAATATCTGACAATGATAGTAGATTGCACAAAAAACTTGATTTGTTGTTGAAGGATATTAGTGTTCAGGATTTGAGTCGGGTCAGAATTGTCAATCGAGAAATTATTGAGTATTATTTTTTGGCGCTGTTTGGTTCTCATTTTGCACCTAGCAGCTGGTTGAATTCATCGAAGCCAAGCGAACTTCAAAATGGTATACGAATAGACTACTTGAAGAGGACTTTGGATGAGAAAATGTCTACAAGATATATTAAAAATATTGATACTATTTTTGAGGATCTTATTATTGTTATTGGTGGTTTTGACCTTCTTTTACTTCGCTCTAGAAGAAACAAGGATAGTTCTGATATAAGGATGTTAAGTCTCAAAGCCTTAAGCCCTGAAGATCTCGAGTATTTGGAATTTGCTCTCAGTTTCGCGACCCATATATTGAAAATTGTCAAGGAAAGCTGGGAAAAAAACATAGAAAAGTACCAATACTTAGCAATGGTCAGAGTTGTTGAATGTTGGTTGAAATGCAACCGTGCTGTTCTACAATATTCACATCGAAACGAGAAATTTTGTGGGGCTTTGGCTGAGTTGATAAATGATATATTGAGAAGTCAAAAACTTGAACTCGATCCCTTAACAAGTCATAGACCAAAAAGATCGTATTACATGAAAGAAGATATAGACTTGAAAGAATTTTCGACCATAAAATATGCATTAAGTGATTTCAATGATGATCATATTTTTACAATGAGCGATTCTACTGATAGATTGGCTGGGTTTCCTCCTTTGAAAGAAAGGCTAGATAGTTCGGCTGAAGGACAACTAAGGTTGCAAGCCATTTTTGTGGCAGGAAAGAAGTTTCTTGCAAAAAACGGTTGTGGTATACAATGGAGTTCGTCTGATTTACGTTACGTAATACCTGCTAAAGTGGCACAAAGTAAGAGGCCGAAACCTGGATCTTGGGCAGCTATTCTGTCAAAGGAACAGCCTGCAAATACGAAACTTGTGGGAAATATACTGCAAAAGGATAACAGATTGGCGAAACAAGAACACTCCAGACAAACAACAACCCAATTCGATGTTGTTTCTCAGACCGTTTACAGTGGATCATCTGCTCCTATGGCTCCCCCGACATTTACCATCAAACCAAGTTCAAACTTAACAGGAAGAAAATTGAACTGTGCGATAGACGATGCTGTTGGAAAAGATACTCTTTCGGAGGATCCAATAGCAAATCTCGACAGCGAATCTCAACCCGTTGAGATAACAAATTCCGACGCCAAGCCAGACCTTCCAGAGTCACCTGAAGATAAAGCAGTGGAAAACAAAAAATTGAAAGTTCTGAACGATATATTTCTTTCCGATCATGTTATTTCTCCTCCAGCTCTTGCAAGTCAGACAACCCCCATACTCCCATCAGTCTCGGATTCTACGATGCCTTACGCTGTCTTCAATTCAGCTGTTAGATCTGCACAACATGGCATGCCCCCATATTCAACTCCTTTGGCTCATCCAGGCTATGGAATGCACCCCATTGCACCGTCAGGGCAGCTTCATGATTATGGTACCAGTTCAGTTTTGAACGGGTGGATGGGTCAATATCCCCAACAGATGACCTTCCCACCAGGTCAACAGCAGCAACAATTTTTTCACAATGTCCATTCAATAGACAAGTATAATACGCCAACAAATCAACCATCGGGCTCCGCAGATGGATTCCGGTGAATATGACTTGGTTGTCATTTTCATCTTAACAAGAATAAATCCGAAAAGGAAAAACTATTTGCTATACATAATAATACAGTGAATGTCGTTTAGAGTGGGTATTTTTTGACTAGTTCAAAGTCAACGGAACGGTTTTTTTCTCATGGCGTTTCGTTTGGCTTCCTTGGTTTTCTTTTTAATTTCGTCAAGTTTCAGCTGTTTTTTTATAGGATCTAAAACAAAATCAGGTTTATCATTTCCGTAATTGCACTGTAGGTTCAATCTTACACAATTGAAACAATGTGGTCTTTCTTCGGTGCATTTTTTCTTCCTTAAACGGCAAATCCAACATCCTGTCCTTGAACGGGATCCCATTGAGTTTTTTTTATTTCCACTACTTTCAGCTTTTGCTGAATATTCTTCGTCATCTTCATCTTCTTTGAAATCTTCATTATCTTCATCCTCTCGTCCAGTTGTAGCATGAAAGGCTTCATCCTTGATCACCTTCGGTTTAGTTGTTTTATTTCTAGGCCTTCTCCGTCGATTTGAGCCTGATAATAATTTACCAGTAGTAACTCTTTTCCCATTTTTATTCCATGTTACTTCTTTAGTTATATCTTCATCCTTAGTGTTTTTGTCAGTTTTAGGTTTTTTTACTTTGGTCGGTGAAATCATGTCATCGCTACAACAATCATCTCTTTTATAGTTTATTTTTCTATTTCTTGTACCATTTTTTTCGTCGTCAGCGTCAAATTCCATCCCGTTTGCATTATTGTATTCGTCATCGTCATCATCGTCATCATCGTCATCATCCAAGATAGCGCTTTCATCGGTATCTTCTAGCGGGCTCTCTCTCTGATGCACCCGTATGATTGGTCGAGGATAAGTTTTCAAGGATGAGAATGATGAAGAGCCCGGTCGACTCGCACTATTGCTGTTACTGTTACCACTATTGTAACTAGGTTTGATTCCTACATTGTTATTGTTCGATAGTTGTTGAGGTCGTTCTGAAAATCTAAACGGAGTTGATCTCATATTAGATAGGACTGCAGCCGCAGTCGCAGTTCCAATATCTTCTTCATATTTGTTAGATTTCCTCGGGTTGACTAAAAGTCTTGTTCTAAGTCCATCAAGCTTTGAATTAATGAATCTTGGAGGAGGTGGAGGTACAAATTTCCCTTCATCTGCATCAGTGTCAATATCAGCATATCGCCCTGTATCATCAGCAGCGTCTGCTGCGTCTGTAAGATCCAAGTCACCACTTCCGCCGAATGAGCTACTCATTGAAAGCGCCGATCTGGGTGGCTGTGGAGATATATACCCGTCTGACGAATAGGGCCTTCTATGATTGCTACCGCTCGACGAATTATTTCTGGATTCTTCATTGACTCCAGAGATAATAATATCGCCACATATACTCCTGTTCCGTTCTATTCTTGTACTTGTGTCATTGTTCTTGGTGTTGCTGCTCTTGCTGGCATTATCATGGCTCTCATTACTACCGTGGTCGATCAGAGAGTAAATTTCAGCATTTTGTGTAGAGTTCAGCCAGGAGGATATTTTAATTTTTTCGTTTGATTGGTCGTGCTTAACGTATGGGTCAGTTATTGATCTATCCTTATCGAAATAGAAAATGGTTGGGGCTATACCATGCTCTTGGCTACTACTGCTTCTTCTATCGGCATATATCTTCCCCCTTTGTTCAGAGTTCATCACTGAAGCATCCCCTCTATTGTCCTGAACTTGTGATCCTTTCTCACTCCGATCATTCCCTTCTTCGCTTCCTTTGCTACTGGCTCTAAGAGAGGGTGAAATAGCGCCCAAAGGTTGGAAAGCGACAGAGGATCTCGAATCCGAAGTATTGAAAAAATTTCTCCTATTAATTATTGCTATTGGAGAGTTTTCGTTATCTAGTTGGGATGAATTTGAACTCATGATACTATCTTTATTCCTCGTTACACCGCTTGTAGGTTGTCTTTGTATTACCACGTGATCGTTTTCTCCAACGCGGGCGGTAACATTTTCTGGTTTGGGCGGCAAGCAGCCGCCGTTATCGTCGTTGCGAAGAACGTCGCGCAGAGAATTTGAATGAAAAAGAGCTGAAGGAGGCGGTAATGTCGGTAAACTGGAGGTTGATATTTGCGAACCGTGGATCGTAGTATCTTCTGTGGCTAAACTCTTGGCGTTCGTATCTGTTGCTTGTGCAGTTTCTTTTATAGAATGCTCTAACTGAGGGGAACCCAGAGGACTTTGGACCGGGGTATTATTCGGTACAAAAGTTGGTCTTGTCAACTCCAATAAAGAGCCGTCACCACAAGAAGAATGAGTAGATTGTATTCGTGTAGGCAGACTCTGTGAATCTGCTTTTGCGTTATGATCGTGGGCACTTGATGCGGTTTTTGGTGCCGAATCATCATCTCCACGAAAATTCAATTCGCGCTGAGCTTTTACGTCAGAGAAGTCGCTGACGATCCTAAGAGCACCATTATTGGGCTCTTCCTTATCAGCACTTGACAACATTGTCCCGTTGGTGGTTACAAGCCCCTCTTTCGGACGTATTATTTCGGCTCCTTCCTATATTGTACCACTATAAATTGTGCACGACATGTTTTGTTTTAACCGAGGAGGTCAACGAACGCACATTTCTTGATATAATATTACCCGGAATATATAATAAAGAAGGGCAGGTATTAACAACAGGAAGCACTGGGAAATGTTTCTGTACTTTCACGCTTTCCAAAGGCTTTGTCTAGAACTCGTCTCGGTCTCTACTAAATCAATTAAATTCAAAGCAGTTATACATTTGATTAATACATGGAGGAAGCTATTCAACTGGACCAAACATTCGATGAAAATTTACGAGATGAGTTCAACATCCCGACGTTCCGCTCGATGGACTTGCCTGGCTGCGAAAACATTGATGGTGAGAAGCAAGTTTACTATTTGTGTGGTAACTCTTTAGGGCTTATGCCCAAGGAGACAAGAAGTGCTATTAATGCAGAACTAGACGCATGGTGCGATAGAGGCGTTGAATCTCATTTCAGGCATCCTGGGGAGAAAGGTGGACTGACGTCGTGGGTCGATATTGATCTACCTTTGTTACCTCTGCTTGCACCGATTGTTGGGGCTAATGTTGATGAAGTTGCCATAATGAACAGTCTTACTTCGAATTTGAATGCGCTTTGTGTATCGTTTTACAAACCAAGGGGAATAAGAAGTAAGATTTTATTTGAAAAGTCTGCGTTCCCATCAGACTACTTTGCATTATCTAATCAGTGTCAAATACATGGTTTGGATCCACAGAACACTCTAATGCAGTTGTCTCCACGTCCCAATGAAACATATTTACGAACCGAAGACATTCTTCAAACCATCACTGACAATAAGGATACAATTGCAATGGTCTGTTTATCTGGAATTCAGTATTATACGGGACAATTTTTTGATATTGCCAAAATTACAAAATTTACCCATCAATTCCCAGATATCGTAATTGGCTGGGATTTGGCACACGCAGTTGGTAATGTTCCATTGCAGTTGCACGATTGGGGGGTCGACTTTGCGTGCTGGTGCTCATACAAATATTTGAACTCCGGTCCAGGAGCAATTGGTGGCTTGTTTGTTCATTCTTCACATGCTCACGATGTCAGAAGACCAAGATTAGCTGGGTGGTGGGGCAATAATGCTTCAGAGAGATTCAAAATGGCAGAAAAGTTTGATCCCATCCCCGGAGCTCTTGGTTACAGGCAATCCAATCCTAGTGTGATCGACGTTGTTGCGCTGAAAACTTCCTTACAGCTGTTTGAACAATTTGGTGGTATGGAAAGAATACGCGAGCGCTCCTTAAGATTGACCAATTATCTATTGAGGTTACTAAAAGACTCTAAATATCATAGTGATGTTGCGGAAACTGGCAAGGTAGGGTTCACGATTATCACGCCAGTGTCCACGGATGATAGTCATGGCGCGCAGGTTTCTCTGCTATTTTTTCCATCCAATGAAAACACCCCGCAGCATGATACCATGGAACAGGTATTCAAATACATCAATGCTAGAGGTGTGATTGCCGATGAAAGAAAACCAAGCGTCATCCGCCTCGCACCTGCACCCCTTTATAATACATTCCAAGATGTTTACCATGCGGTAAGAGTGCTCAATGAGGCCATGGATTTTGTCAACTCTAACAATACGAGAGCATTATAGAATATCGAATGGGCGAGGCTTGGAAACCGTTAAATCATATCATTTTTAACGAACATGTTTTATATAGTTACACAAAACTCGAAGTAAAGAATGATAATATTGATATATTTAGACTAAAAAGGGTAATAAAACTTTTGACCGAAAATTCCTTCTATAAATCACGAAAGGTTGGAAAGTGAGAAGATAAAGATAAACAAAACACGTACTCAAAGGCTTTGATTGGCACTTTCCTTGTCTTTATTACTCCCTTTTGTTGGCATACGTCTATAGTGGCCTTTTGACCAGCACTATTAGCGTCCTAGAATAACACGAGATCCGTTCATAGGAATCGAGGGAAAAAGAAACTACGTAAGATTGAAAGTCGCCATTATGAGCACAAAGATATCAGATCTATCAACCACGCTGAGGGTCGACATTCCAATCCGCGGTCCCCAATGCGCGCAAGCACAATCGGAAGAGTTGGTGCGGAAACTCTCCCATGGAAAGAACTCTCAACGGGTTGGGAGTGCAGAAAAAAATAATAATAAACATAGACATAATACGAGTTTTCAATCATCATCGAATTCAGAATCAAATATAGATAGTCCCAGGTTATCTGATGCTGAATGCTCCTCTTCGACACCAACATCCATAGACGAGGGTGCGATGCAACAGCAGAAGAGATTACTTGCTGGCAACAGTGATAACTTGAGTACCAGTGAAAAACATAACAACGGAGATGATGATGAAAACACTAATCAGACATTATCAATAAGAAATAAATTACATGATTTGACAGTCTCTCCCTTAGAAAGTGCATCAGATGAACTAGTTCATACCGAAAACGAAACATCAAAAATACGAGATGATTTACAGAATAAGAACGATCAAATTGACCTTCAGTCTCTGCTGGGCGGTATCTCGGACGGAAATATAAGCAATAAATCGATTCCAAAAGGAAACGACAATACTAGCGTGCTGGATAGTAACAGCCTTGTTCAAACAGATTCCTATATCCAAGATCTTAATGATGACCACATTCTATTGAATCGAAAAGTGTCAAGGATCTCGACAAGAAGAACGAAAACTCAGGAAAGTATACGGAAAAGTCTACCATTCCATTCGTCTAAACATGCACAGATATTACCGGTAGATCAGTCTGATGACGAGAATAAAGAACTTGAACCTTTTAAATCTAGTTCTTCCATTGTTTCTTTGCCAATAAATAACCCAATTCGTCCCCAAACCTACAAGGATAAAAAATATAAGGCCTCTTCTTTTTCATCATTACCACCAATGGCATTGCAGCCTGCATCAAAAAATTCTGAGTTAGCTACGGCTGAGATCAAGAAGATGAAGAAATCAATGCATCATAAAAGGGACTTGAAGAAGAAAAGGAAGTCTTTTCTGATGGATGATGATAGAGTTTTGATTGGCAATAAAGTTAGTGAGGGTCACGTGAATTTCATCATTGCTTACAACATGTTGACGGGTATCCGTGTGGCTGTGTCTCGCTGTTCTGGAATAATGAAGCCCTTAACCCCAACAGATTTCAAGTTCACCAAGAAGCTGGCATTCGACTATCATGGTAATGAACTAACTCCTTCATCGCAATACGCTTTCAAATTCAAAGATTATAGTCCTGAGGTATTCAGAGAACTACGTGCATTATTTGGTCTTGATCCTGCAGACTATTTGGTTTCACTCACTTCAAAGTACATTTTGAGTGAATTAAACTCTCCCGGAAAAAGTGGATCATTTTTCTATTTCTCAAGAGATTACAAATACATCATTAAGACGATTCATCACTCTGAGCATTTGCATTTAAGGAAAAATCTTCAGGAATATTATCATCATGTCAAAAGTAATCCTGATACACTGCTCTGTCAATTTTATGGACTACACAGAGTCAAAATGCCAATTTCTTTCAAAAGTAAGATAAAGCATAGAAAGATATACTTCTTGGTTATGAATAATTTATTTCCTCCTCATTTGGAGATTCATACGTCATTTGATTTGAAAGGTTCCACCTGGGGTCGTTTGACCAAAGTTGAGAGCTCAAGCCCTGAGGAGAGGCCAGTATTAAAAGATCTTAACTGGATGGAAATGGATGGAAGAATAAAATTTGGTCCGTTAAAAAAGAAAAAGTTTTTAGAACAATTGAGGAAGGATGTTAAATTGTTAGCTAAATTGAATATCATGGATTATTCTTTACTATTAGGTGTGCATGATATGAATAAAGATAACAATGACGACTTGATACCTCTCGAATCAGAGAGCAATCGCAATGAGCATTTTATTGCGGGAGAACAAAATCTTCATGGATCCGTAATTCCTCATTATTTCAAAGAATATGAAGGTGGCATTCGGAGCTCAGATCCCTTTAATAATGATACAGATTTAATCTACTATGTTGGTATTATCGACTGCCTGACCAACTACTCTTTCATCAAAAAATTGGAGACTTTTTGGAGGGGTCTCCATCACGACCTTAAAGTTGTTAGCGCAATTCCACCAAAAGACTACGGAAACAGGTTTTATGACTTCATTGCCGATTCAGTAGATGCATTACCACCAACAAAATACAAAGATGACCCGCAGGCTAAAAACTATAAAGATTAAGCTATTGGTCGATTTCTTCTAATACATAATATCGTCAAAATTTACTACATACCTACAGCTATAGTCAATTAATAATCATTCTGTCCTTTGGAGATTTAGCTTATACACTTTTATTTTTTTCCTTTCTCTATTTTTTATGTTTTGTTGGAATAACAAATAGAGTGCTAATAAAAATATATATAACAATTGAAAACAATAATGACGTTAAATATATATAAGAGCACTAACAAGACCAGTCAGTTCCCGAAGATCTCAACTTAATGCCTGGTGATACTACTCAAGAGATAAGCTTCACTAGTAACTAGTTGAAATTGAGAACTGGTGCAATATAAATGATAACGCTCATCATAAGATCTTTCCGGATGACATACTGAACAATAAGGTAAGTCATATGAGTTGAGCCCTAGAAAAGAATCGATCGATATAGAACCACATAAAATGATGTTAACTGTGATGTATTTACGATCAGGACCATCACTATACTCTATAATTATCGAACGGCAATAACAGCCACATTACAGATTTTGTGGGATTGCATGAACCGTATGATCAGGGCTGCAAGATCTACATTAATAGCAATGCTCTAAGATCTAGTAGGGGTACTTTGTGAACTATAAATGCCAGTAGTTTTGTCTGATGTAAATCATATTAGATTGTATCTTTAGTGAAGGCAAGGATTAATTAAAGAAATCATAAACTTATATGCAATTGGAAGAGATTTTCATCAATAGAGTTGTTCGGACTTTGATTATTCGACATTAGTAATATTGGAACTGACAACTAATGAGATATAAATGACATACTCGAAATCCAACTCAGTTGTGCGAGGTGAGCTACAACAAATTATCGCTAAATGTGAAAGAGAATTGAATGATATTAACTGCGAGACAATTACGATCAGGCTCATCACTAAGACATATTCTATGCCATTAATCAGAAATAGCAACCGTACTATAGATTCTATGGGATTTAATAAACACTATGATCTTGATTGCAAAATGTACACCGATGACAGTGTTGGACGATCCAATAGGTTCAATTGGTGATGTATAAATACCAGTACTTTTCTCTGATATTCATTCTGTTCAATTCACATCTTTTTTGTATTTTATGTTGTAGAGAATCAAGGATTAGTTCAAGAATTTATAAACCTATATACTCCACCAGCGAATTACCAATATTTGCTAATCAAAGTGCCAACGGATCCATCATGAAAAATCTCTCCCAATATAAAAATTCTTTGATACGGTTGTCATTGCCTTTGATAACCACTAAATATGGGCACTGGGGATGCTGATCTTAATCCTCTCTCAATTAGTATCGGAAATTCTCCTCCACACCAGTTGATACTTCGTTAGGGCTCAACTTAAGATGGCTTCCCTGGTCATCCAGCATGTCATCCGGAAATATGATTTTATAAGATATCACCATTTATATTTCATTAGTTCTAAGTTCCATCACAATCAACTTCATTGATGAAAATATCTTCCAATACGAATTTATCAAGAAAATCTCCAAACAATTCTGAACTTATGTCTCCGATGGCCAACTTTCATTCTGCCCTATATAGAGAAAGACTTTTCGTTATGTTTCCATCAAGAAATGTTAAGTCGTTTGGCCGAGCGGTCAACGATTCAATAATTCCTGGTCGTTTAGAGTGATGGTCTCGTAGCTCAGTGGTCTTAGAGCCTCGTGCTTATAGTGGCATCCAGATCACATCTGGGGCAACTAACTTACAGACTGTTCAAAACCAGTCATCAAGCAACGCGATCGTCGTGGGTTCGATCCCCACCGGGACCAATCATTATTTTTTCGCTCATGAAACTATAGTTTACCTGGGTTCGAAATCTTAGGAACGTAAACATCCCGTTAATTTTTTTCCATCAATTTGAATTATATGAAATGAATTGAGCATTGGTGAATAAACTAGCATACATAGTAGAATACTCGGCAGAATTGCATAGTCAACTGCATATCTTAGATAATTTGCAAGTCATTCGAATCAAAAAGATACTGCATAGATGGCTGGGAAAAAGGGGAAGAGTAGTGGTAAAGTCTCAAATGTTGGAGTCAAAACAGAAATGGTCCAGGACGACCGTCTGCAGGCCATTGTCTTGACGGATTCTTTCGAGACAAGATTCATGCCTTTAACTTCTGAAAAGCCAAGATGTTTACTACCACTGGCTAATGTACCACTCATCGAGTACACTTTAGAATTTCTCGCTAAGGCGGGCGTTAATGAAGTTTACCTTGTTTGCTCATCTCATGCGACACAGATCAACGAATACATTGAAGACTCTAAATGGAATTTGCCTTGGTCTCCTTTCAAGGTTACCACTTTGATGTCACCAGAAGCTCGCTCTGTGGGCGATGCGATGCGAGACCTTGACAACAGAGGTATTATAACTGGAGATTTTATTCTGGTTAGTGGAGATGTTGTGACAAATATTGAATTTGACAAGGTATTAGATTTTCATAAGAAAATGCATGCCAAAGATAAAGATCACATTGTAACAATGTGCTTGGCTAAGGCTAGTCAATTTCACAAAACGAGAACTTTTGAACCTGCTGCCTTCATATTGGATCAGTCGAACAACAGGTGTTTGTATTATCAAGACATTCCATCATCAAATTCAAGACAAAAGACAGATGTCGAGGTAGATTTTGATCTTTTAGAGAATGTTGACGAATTTATTATTCGAAACGATTTAATCGATTGTCGTATTGATATTTGTTCACCGTTAGTTCCAGCAATTTTTCAGGAGAATTTTGATTATCAAATGCTAAGATCAGATTTCGTCAAGGGTGTTCTATCTAGTGACCTATTGAGTAAACACGTTTATGCTTATATCACTGACGAGTATGCTAACAGAGTTGTCAGCTGGAAAACCTATGATACGATTACTCAAGATTTCATAGGTAGGTGGTGTTATCCCCTAGTTTTGGATTCAAACATTATGTCGGATCAAACGTATTCTTATGAATCTGGTCACATTTATAAAGAAAGAGATATCATGTTAGCGCAATCTTGCAAGATTGGTAAAAATACTGCGATTGGTTCAAAAACCAGAATAGGCGAAGGTACAACAATCGAGAATTCGGTCATAGGAAGAAACTGTCAAATTGGTGAAAACATAACCATTAAAAATTGTTATATCTGGGATAACGCTGTAATAGGAAATAACACCGCAGTCGACCATTGTATCGTTGCATCTAATGCAATCATAGGTGACAATGTTACATTGGATGACGGCTGCATTGTTGGTTTCGATGTTAATATCGACGACAATATGGTGATACCAAGTGGCATAAGGATTTCAGGTCAACCTGTAAAAAGTATGCACGCTCACGAATTTGGGTTATCGGATGAAGAGGGAGAAAGCTCGCAAGAAGAGGTCCTCAAATCTGATAAAGTCATTAATTCGTTAGCTGTAGACTTTGTTGGTCCAAAGGGAATAGGGTATATATATGAAAGCGATGTGTCTGATGATGACGACGAGTTATCCGACTCCGTTAAAGGTTCTAATGGTTTAACTTATGGGATAGATGAGCTCTATCTAAGCGATGACTCAATATCTTCAAAATCGTTTAAAACAAAGAAAAAGAGAACCATGTCGACCAACAGTATGTACACTGATAAAGAGGAAAATGCGTCTGAACTGGAAGAAGATGAGGATTTCGAGGTAGAAGGTATCGCAACAGTGAAAAGAGCGATTGAAAACAACCATGATCTGGACACTGCATTACTCGAATTGAATACTCTGAGAATGAGTATGAACGTGACTTATCATGAGGTCCGAAACGCCACCGTCATAGCATTACTAAGAAGAGTTTACCATTTTATCGCAACACAAACTCTTGGCCCAAAACAAGCTGTAATAAAAGTATTTTGTCAATGGGGTTTGTTGTTCAGAAGACAAGTTTTTGAACACGATGAATTCATTGATCTTATGAATATAATAATTCATCAAATAGTAGCCGCAAATTTTGAGAAGCCCGACTTGATTCTTTTCAGTTCCCTCAGTACATTATATGATAATGATATACTAGAAGAAGATGTCATCTACGAATGGTGGGAACATGTTTCAAAGGACTCAAAATACGATGATATCACTAAACTAACTGCGAAATGGATCGAATGGCTGAAACAAGCCGACGAGGAATCATCAGAGGAAGAAGATTCCGAGGATGATGAGGCAGAAAGTGAGGAACAAAGCGATGAAGAATAAGTAGCAAGTAGATATAGCAATACGTATATGCTACCCTCCTTATTGTAGATAGACTATGAAGGATGTATAGCTGAGTGGGGCTCTAGAGTTTCAGGCATAGGTTACCCTGGCTATCCAAAGATTCAAGACGTCGACGATGATTGACGAGATAACGATGGCCGCGACGAAGGAGAAAGGAATAAACAACGCCCTATAAGGATCTTTAGAAGGACATTAAATAATCAGCAGATTCATTGTCCAATAAAGTAATTCTGCGAGCTATTTCAAGCGCTACCATTAAAATCTATTAGAGGTAGAAAAAAAGTTGGGGGTTTATAACATTCTGGGACAAAAAAACGATTGAACAAAAGAAATAATGCAAACGCTTAAATGTGTAGTTGTCGGCGATGGTGCTGTCGGTAAGACCTGCCTTTTAATTTCGTATACGACAAATCAATTCCCCGCAGATTATGTTCCTACTGTGTTTGATAATTATGCAGTAACCGTGATGATTGGTGATGAACCATACACTTTGGGATTATTCGATACTGCCGGTCAAGAAGATTACGATAGGTTGAGACCACTATCCTATCCCTCAACAGATGTATTTTTGGTCTGTTTCAGTGTCATATCCCCCCCTTCGTTCGAAAACGTAAAAGAAAAATGGTTCCCAGAAGTACATCATCACTGTCCAGGCGTTCCATGCTTGATTGTCGGCACACAGATAGATTTAAGAGATGATAAAGTTATTATCGAGAAACTACAAAGGCAGAGGTTACGTCCCATCAGTGTGGACCAAGGTGAAAGGCTTGCACGAGAATTAAGAGCTGTTAAGTACGTCGAATGTTCTGCATTAACCCAACGGGGTCTAAAAAACGTTTTCGATGAAGCTATAGTCGCCGCGTTAGAACCTCCCGTTATAAAAAAAAGCAAGAAGTGTATAATCTTATAGCGAAGATCGGCGGGGAAGCAATATGATATCATCCAAAGTAAACACGTTAAAACAGCGCTTCAAATTAATTTTTATGAAGGTTTTGGATCTGGGTTTCACTTAGTTTTTTATGTCAAATCACTCTCAGCTTTTAAATTCCATTAAGTACCTAGATCTATATATCAACTCCTTTGAAAATAATGAGACGAAACTTTAATAATATCATCTTTATCATCTACTATTGGCGCCTCGCGCAGTACTTGCTAGATAGTACTTAATTTGTTTCAAAACAACTTCGTTACCCGGCTGAGGTATGAAGCGAGGACGAAAAGTTTGGCCAGTATATTGAAAAGAAAGTGAGTAGTGGCGACTTTTCAGTTTAGCGAGCCAAATAATCCTGTCAAAGAAGCGTTTTAGTGAGATCAAAAACTTGCTAAACCATCCTTAACAATGTCTCAAGTGTTTAACAATTCCCGCTCAGATACTTTATTCCTGGGAGGAGAGAAAGTCAGTGGAGATGACATCAGAAATCAAAATGTTCTAGCAGCATTAGCCGTTGCCAATGTGGTGAAGTCTTCATTAGGTCCTGTTGGATTAGACAAAATGTTGGTTGACGACATTGGTGATTTTACAGTTACTAATGATGGTGCAACTATACTATCATTGCTGGATGTCCAACACCCCGCTGGTAAAATTTTAGTTGAGCTAGCGCAGCAACAAGATCGTGAAATTGGCGATGGTACAACTAGTGTTGTTATTATTGCTTCTGAACTTTTGAAAAGGGCTAATGAACTAGTCAAGAATAAGATTCATCCAACGACCATTATTAGCGGTTTCAGAGTGGCTTTGAGGGAAGCAATTCGTTTTATCAATGAAGTTTTGTCTCTTAACGTTGATGTACTAGGCAAAGAGACCCTCGTGAACATCGCAAAAACGAGTATGTCTTCAAAGATAATTGGATCAGACTCTGAGTTTTTCAGTAATTTGGTTGTTGACGCTTTATTAGCGGTTAAAACTCAAAACTCAAAAGGTGAACTTAAATATCCCGTCAAGGCCGTCAATATTTTGAAAGCGCATGGTAAGTCTGCCTTGGAATCTGTACTAGTTCAAGGTTATGCTTTAAACTGTACTATTGCGTCTCAAGCTATGCCTAAAAGAATTGCCAACGGCAACGTGAAGATTGCCTGCTTAGATATAAATTTACAGAAAGCCCGTATGGCCATGGGCGTTCAAATCAATATTGATGACCCAGAACAACTAGAAGAGATACGGAAGCGAGAATACGGTATGATTCTGGAAAGGGTGAGAAAGATTATTGATTCTGGTGCTCAAGTAGTTCTAACCACTAAGGGGATTGATGATTTATGTCTGAAAGAATTCGTGGAGGCAAAAGTAATGGCTGTTAGACGTTGTAAAAAGGATGATTTAAGAAGGATAGCTCGTGCAACTGGTGCTACCTTGGTTAATTCAATGTCGAATTTAGAAGGTGATGAGACTTTTGAAACCAGCTATTTAGGTACATGCCAGGAGGTAGTACAGGTGAGTTTTTCAGATGATGAATGTATTTTAATCAAAGGAACTTCAAAACACTCATCTTCATCAATTGTTCTTCGTGGACCAAATGATTATTCTCTGGATGAAATGGAGCGTTCCATCCATGATTCACTTTCTGTTGTTAAGAGAACCCTTGAAAGTGGCAACGTTGTTCCGGGAGGTGGGTGCGTCGAGGCCGCATTGAACATTTATCTAGATAATTTTGCCACATCCGTAGGATCTCGTGAGCAGTTAGCCATTTCAGAATTTGCACAAGCTTTGCTAGTTATCCCAAAGACGTTAGCTGTAAATGCTGCAAAGGACTCAAGTGAACTGGTTGCCAAATTAAGATCTTACCACGCTGCAAGTCAGCAAGCTAAACTAGAAGATCTAAAAAGAAGAAATTATAGAAACTACGGTCTAGATTTGATCAAAGGTAAAATTGTGGACGAAGTTCAAGTCGGCGTCTTAGAGCCAACCATTAGTAAAGTCAAGTCTCTTAAGTCAGCCTTAGAAGCATGTGTTGCAATCTTAAGAATCGATACTATGATCACCGTTGATCCAGAACCACCAAGAGAGGACCCTCACGATCATATGTGAGCTTTGAACATCATGCGGGGCTATAATCCGCTCATATGCAACAACGTGTAAAATATATATGTGTATAATGTGTTTGTGTGGCTAGAAACTGCCAGCCATGCTGTAAACATTTCTAAATGCGATATCTGTAGCTTTTAAAATCGGCGTTATGCCAAACATTACTTCAGGGTATTGCCTGGCTTAAGCGAGCTGTGATTACTTTTTTGATCTTTCCAACCAATACTAGCCGAATTTTTTGAACTGGCAACCTGAAAACAAAAGAATCAAATTTGGCAATGGATTAAATATCAAGCAAGCATTATAGATGTGAGTTATATGTCTGTAGGATGAACTGTTGTAGGATAACAGCTCTGCGCTATAATTATTCAATTTGTCTATACAGTTTTGTTGCACTTGTCATCAACGCTTGAGCGTGCGGTGGGGATAAACTAAGTTTTGGCGGAGGGAGCAGTTTACGCTGCGCCAACCGGTATGAACTTTGTTTAGCTATGTTCTAAGCACAAAATGGGCCGATTTCGTTTGCTGTCATTTTTTTTTTTCCCTTCTGTCTCGAAAACCGTAACAACGTCGTTTAGAAGTAGCATATGCAGAGACCTCAGGTGGTGGTTAAACGAGCTGGACTTCTCGCAACAGGTAAACATCATCGAGTGAAACTACGATGAAATGATGGAGGACGCCTGTCTGTATACTTTCAGGACAGTTTGTCAAAGATACTGAGTTCTCTTGTTTTATCTAGACTAGTCAAATTTACATTGTTCCAGGTGGACTTGATCGATCGTATCCCTCATTTGTGCGTATACTCGTCTACACTAGCGGAATACCAATAATCAAGAAGGGGAAACGACACTGAAAAGAAAACGACAACCGCTGAACTTTGTGGTTATTGGTGATTTAGAAAATGAATATCAATCATGAGACGAAAAGGGTTGGAAAACTTAGTCCCAGGGCGATGATCAAAAAGAAAGAAAAAGTAGTCGAGTTAATAGAGGTTGATGGCAAGAAAGTTAGCAAGACATCAACGGGGAAACGAAAATTCCATAATAAATCAAAAAATGGTTGTGATAATTGTAAAAGAAGAAGGGTCAAATGTGATGAAGGGAAACCTGTCTGTCAAAGATGTTTAAATATGAAGTTGGAATGTGTTTATACGCCTGTTCAACCAAGAAAAAAGAAAGATTCTGCAAAAGTCAAATACATGTCTTCGAACCCTGAGGATAGAGAAAATGTAAGTAATGATGGCGACGAATCAATGAGATCGGCAGATGAATCCAGCGATTACAGAGATGCAGATTATGATGGACATAATAGCAGACACAGTAGTTGCAGTAGTAGTAACCATTCGACAATGGTAAAAACAGAATTGAATGCTGATGCTGAGTCTGCTGACAATAAAAGACTCAAGATGGATCATTCAAAATCTCATAGTAGCGAAGACGTGAAGAGCAAACAGCCGGCTCTTTCTAGTCTATCGAAATTGGGTTCACCAGATAGACCTACTTCGCTGATTGGTGGTAAAAATGCAATGGATAGCTTATTATTGCCTCCTTTGGTATCTGATGGTACTAGCAGTCATTCCAATCAACAACAACAGCAACAGCAACAGGGACAACATAGTCTTCAGCAGAAGCAACAGCAGCAAACGCAGCAACAAATGCAGCACCAAGCACAACAACAACAACAACAACAACAACAGCAGCAACAACAGCAGCAACAACAACAACAACAGCAACAATTTTTACTCCTTCCACAGTTGATGACTCTATCAAATTCTGAGAAATATGTTGCATTTGATTTGCCCAATAGTCCATCATTTCAACCTGCCGGTATGAATATCACGAATAGTATTGGCAGTATCTTTTCACCAGTGCGATTTCCTCCATCAACAGCAGTCCAACATCAGCACCAGCCTCAGTCTCAGTCGCAACCGCAACCACAACCACAACCGCAACCGCAACCACAACCGCAACCAAGTAATCAGCAGCAGCAACATCCACAACATGATAATTTACAACAGCAGAGTCACACCCAATCAAATCCTAGCGATGTCCTTCAAAATCATATGCCGACCAGCAATTTATCCTTTCAAGCGGAATCACTGGCACAACTGAATAAGGCTAGTATGAATCTTAAGGCAATGGGAAGCTTCCCGACTGCTGGTATCGGTGGCGTAACCTATGATTTTCAAGAATTATTAGGTATTAAATATCATGCAAATACTCAAGCTGCGAAGGCAAATTCTGCAGAAGAAGCGTTGGCAAACATGCAGGAGCAGCAAGAAAATGCCAGCAAAAATGAGGTTAGAGAAAACGATAACAGGAATTGTTCAAGTGAAGGCCCCTCCGACATGATGCAGACCCCAAATCTAGCAAATAATCCCACTATATTATCTATGGCACCTATAACACCAATGGCTAAAAATGAAATGAATACTTCGGGATCCTCCCCCTCTGCTGCTGCAGTAGCTAGCAGGGTTGATATGGATGAATCAATAACCAAAAGCGAAGGCATGAATAAAAGCCATACACAAGATTCTACATCAAGCGCCGATGCCTCACAGACTGGAGTAATTGCCAAATTAAGTCAACTGTCAAATCAAGGAAATCTAAATCTGGTAGATCTAAAATTGTTTCATCATTATTGTACCAAAGTATGGCCCTCAATTACTGCTGCTGGTATTTCTGGATTAGAAGTATGGAGTACTGATATCCCTGAATTGGCTTTCGAATACCCATTCTTAATGCATTCGTTATTAGCATTTAGTGCTACCCATCTCTCTCGTATGGAACCTGGATTGGAGCAATATGTATCAAGGCACAGACTTGATGCGCTTAGATTATTGCGACAAGCAGTCTTGGAAATTTCTGAAGATAATACGGATGCACTTGTTGCAAGCGCGTTAATTCTCATCATGGATTCCCTTGCCAACGCATCAAGTTCGAATTCTTCAAATGCAAATTCAATGTCACCTTCAGCATGGATTTTTCATGTTAAAGGTGCTGCCACTATCCTAACGGCTGTTTGGCCACTAACAGAAAAATCAAGATTTTATAATCTCATCTCAGTAGATTTGAGTGATCTTGGCGACGTCATAAATCAAGAGAGTGGAACAATTTCGGAATTAGTCTGCTTTGACGAGAGCATTGCAGACTTATACCCAGTGGAGATTGATTCACCCTACCTTATTACCCTAGCATACCTGGATAAGCTTCATCGCGAAAAGAATCAATCTGATTTTATATTAAGGGTTTTCGCATTCCCCGCACTGTTGGATAAAACATTTCTTGCATTACTGATGACCGGAGACTTGGGTGCCATGAGAATAATGCGAAGCTACTATAAGTTGCTGAGAGGGTTTACGACAGAAATGAAAGATAAGGTTTGGTTTTTAGAGGGTGTATCGCAAGTACTGCCGCAAGATGTCGACGAGTACAGCGGCGGAGGTGGTATGCACATGATGTTGGATTTCCTCGGTGGTGGCCTGCCATCTATGACAACGACAAACCTATCAGAGTTCATGTGAACTTTGATGAACAGCTTAACGAGTTATTTAATGAATCTAGTTTTTTTTTTTTTTTTTTTTTTTTTCCTGCTTAGCATGGAATGCAGAACTTTCTGGAAAATTAAGTCTTCAACAGAAACGCTGCGTTAAAGGTGCATCATGACAACTTTTATGTTTATATACTGTATACATAGAACACACTTAGGTATCTGCTAAGAGATTGATTAAGATCGAAGCGTCCATTTAGCAAAGGCTATTCCTTAAGTCAAGATGGTCGTTCATAATCCTAATAATTGGCATTGGGTAGATAAGAATTGTTTCAGTTGGGCTCGGGAATATTTTAATCAAAAAGTGGTTGGGATAAATACAGGAGATGACAAGAAGAAATATGTCAAAATTGATTCTGTATCCTCTCTAGAAGGTGACTGTGAAGTAAATCAGCGAAAAGGTAAAGTGATATCTCTATTTGACTTGCAACTTGTGTTATCAATTAAGGGTAATGTGGAGGAGGAGACTTTTGAGGGCAGTATAAGCGTTCCTGAAATAGCTTTTGATAGTGAAGAATCTGACTACCAATTTGACGTTTCAATTTATAAAGAGACATCTAAATTGAGTACTATCAAGCCTGTCATTAGAGAGAAACTCGTACCACATTTAAGACAAATTTTCAAGAATTTTGGGCAAGACTTACTAGCTGCGCACGGTAGTGCTATCCAGTTACCTGAGGATCAAGTCAACTCTACCTTTACAAAAGCTAATCAACAAAGCAGCTTAGCCAGCCCTCAAACGTCAGTAATACCCGTCAGCGAAAAACAGGTAAGAACGAATACGTCTTCATCAAAACCCAAGACCACTGGACCAGCCGTTGCAACCGGAGGCGGTAACACAACATCCATATATTTGGAACCTACCTTTAATGTTCCTGCTGAAGAACTGTATCGTACATTTATTGACAAAAATCGCGTTATGGCATGGACCAAATCTGGCATCAATTGTCTGAATGGCAACGGATCAGAGATAGCTAAGGGGGATATTTTTGAATTATTCGGCGGTAATGTTACCAACGAACTTATCGAATCCATCCCGAATAAGAAGTTGGTCTTTAAATGGAGATTAAAGGACTGGCGTGACAAAGTTTTTTCAAAAATGAGTATGGAATTTCATGAATCGAAGGCATATCACGAGACAAAATTACAAGTTACATGGAATGGTATTCCTGTGGGCGAAGAAGACCGTGCTCGCGGGAACTTTGAAGATTACTATGTAAGAGCGATAAAAATCACATTTGGTTTTGGCACCGTTTTGTAGAATATCTATCAATACTCTCTGTATGATTCGTTTGATTTTTTTTTCTTTCTATATCTTTTATAATCTTTTCATTTGATCTATCCTATTGATTTAAGCTAAACATCACACATCTATATAAAACACGAAAAAATACATTCGGCCATTTTTCCGAAACACCATGATTTAAAATTCGACTAATTTGTACCTGTCTTGCTCTCTCTACGCTTTTCCTCCATGACCGGTGCATCAACGGTGGCTGATCTATTCCATTCTTCCAATTCCTTTTTATGCTCTCTTTCGATGGCAAACTGAACCGCTTCTAAAACGTTTTCGCAGATTTTCTTTGGTGTATATCTTGGAACTGCACCATCTTGATAAACACCGGTTTTAACCAGAATGGAGTACCATGAGGAGTCATGGGAGTTGGCAAATCTGATATCTGATTCGGGGGTGTCGCCGACAAAGTAGACGGTTGAAGCAGGTGGCAGCTCCAGAATAATCTTGGAGCCCTTTTCCAAAGTCAGATCCTTTTCACCGAATGGGTCATTTAGATGAGACGTGGTATCATTTTCTTCTCCTTCCTCTTCCTCTGTTTCAGTTTCTGAAACAAATGGCGAGTCATCGTGCTCGTGCTCATTCAAATGGCTATCGGAGTTTTCCAATTTCAGATGTTCAACATGTTCCGATAACGTCTCTCTTCTCCAGTTCGATAGCACTTTCTCTGCAAAACGGAAAGTACCTCTTTGGGGCTTACCGAATCTGGTGACGTCCAGTTCCTTACCCGTATGCTCCTGGTATAATGCCGCAATGGAAACCTGAAGAGCACCCATTCCGTAACGATTCAGGCCGTAATCCGTTGCCCAAACGAAATCTGAATGTGCAAAATACAATCCCGGGCCCTTATCGGCCGCTGGGCAAATGGTACCCATGACACCGTTCTCACTCAGCAAAAGTTCTAGGATGATTTGCTGGTCGGCAGCCCAGTTCCTGGAGTCTGCAAACACCAAAATCGCGTCGATGCTAACTTTCGCGAAATCGACATCTCTCGCGATGGCCTTTTCCTCGTCGCTCAACTGGTAGTATGGAGTGACGCTGGGGTTCCACTTCATGATGTCCAAGGGGATGTAAACGTTCTGGAATCCGTAACCCTCGGCAACTTTCCTGCACGAGTCCAGAACCCCGCCGACAACCAAGACGTTCTTGTACACAGGAACCAGATCTTTCATGGGCGTATGCCCCTGAATCACCTGGTCCTCCGTCACCGTGATCTTCAGTCTCTTCGACAGGTCCTTGCAACGTGCCTTTTCGGATCTACCGCCTCCGTTTGTGATGAAGATGTACGGAACCTTGATGTTGTACTTGTTTTCGCCGTTCAGCATTCTCAGCGCCTTTGGTGCCTCCGGGATGGTCTCCGGGCCTCTGACCAGGACACCGTCAATATCGAACGCAAATGCATACGATGCCACCCGCTCGTGATCTATCAATTTGCGATGCTCCCTGATTTGAACCGAGTTTTTTCTGCTGGAGAACTTTGTGGAGGCCGAGGACACAGACCCGTGACGATCGGCATTTGGGTCCAATGGCGTCATGGGCGAAGCCCCATTCATCCATTGGTCACTCAGCGAGAGCGAGCTGACCCTCTTTTTCCGGTTGACCGGAGTGAAGTTTTCGATTTTGTCGTTCTCCAGGAAAGACTTTCTCCGGGGTTTGGACTCCTTCAGGTTGTCCTTTGTCACCTTTTCCGGGACTTTGCTTTTCGGATCGGCCTCGTCCGTGCTGTCTGTCGGAAACGCTACAGGCCCAGAGTCCTGGTCCTCGTTGTGGTCCGGCGCCACGGACGCGCGCGTGGTGGCGGACGCCTTCTTGGAGTGCTGGTTCATGGTGAATGGTTTCTTGGTGATATCCACTAATTTTTCTGTCAATCTGTCAGCCATTGTGTCTTTGATGTTGATGATGATGTTGATGTTGTCGATGTTGTCAGAAGTGCAATTCTAATCTACCTGTTTAAAAATTCAAAACTATGCGTTGGTTGCTGATGCGAAAAAACGGCAAGTGAAATCTATAAAGATGATTTGGTTTAGTCGATGAGTATATAGATGCGATGCTTTGATGCTACGCCTTTGGACACCTATATATAAAACAGAGTAGAAGGCAACAAGAGAGTAGCGTGAGAAACATCGCTGTCCGAAAGTGGCTTAACACAGTAATGTTAATCCCTTATATATCGGTGCCTCAATCGTTAGCAAAAATGATGTAGCATAATCAAGCAATAAAACTGAAATGAAACTGCTGTGCTGATTTTTTTAGGGAGCCAGGGAGCCAGACAGGCGAAAACTTTAAAGATTCCAAAAAATTCTATATTTCATTACGATGTTATTCTTTTTTTGAGTTGAAGTGTGCACAACAGGCGAGGCCCATCCGTTTTGTGCTTCCACCAGCGCGGATCCTTTTTGCTTTCCCCGTTCTGTGGACTCCCGTGGAAAATCCTGCAACAGACGTAATTGTTGCGGGAGCCATGGCAAGATTGAGGGCGCTCAGGGTAGCTGGGTGCTGGCGAGGGCTGGCGAGGGCCGGCGAGGGCTGAAACGCGTGCACTTTTTTAATTCTGCGGAGCGGGTTTGACCCTTGCCGTCGCGCAGTGTCCGGGAATTTGGCCCTTTTTTGGCTCTGTGGATAGCAAAAAGCCACGAGGGCGCGGTGAGGGCGCGCTGTGAGGGGGGGGGCTGTGCCCTTGTTAGGGTTTAGGGTTCCGTTGACGCGCGCTACTTCTTTCAAGAGTGCCGTGAGACACGACATGGCCGTACGAAGAGACAGATCGTGGGTGCTTGGGTGCACGCGGCAGACCTCTGCGGAACCACCCGCATCCTTGCAGCCTGCAGTCTGCAGGCTGCGGCTGCGACTGCGGCTACGGCTATGGCCGCGCATTGGCGTACGTCAATATAACCCACCCCCCATTCTCGCGGCTGCCGGCTGAATATCCGCCAGGATTCGGAGTTCCCCCCCCCCCGGCGAAACCGGCGTTTTTGGCTCTGTGGGGAGCAAGTCAGCAAAACTGCCATTTGCCGTTCGCCAGTATAAAAAGGAAACCGTTTTCCTCGCGGCACAGTAGCCCTCCTGGAAACAGATTTGCCACTCTGGAAACAAATATCAAAACACACCGGTAGCCGCCGAGAGATTTTGAAGACTGCAGACAACTCGAAGGCGAAACAAAGCAATATATACACATATATAAGTATATTGATGTGCATCGGGAGGAAGTAAGAGTGTACAAGGGCATAACCTGTTCAGACGACAACGATACTTTGCATGCGTTCGCAACTCGAGCAAAGCATGACGACTACAGAACGCAACAGGAGAGAAATACCGAAACAGGGTCTACATCACGCAGCCGACCATGGTACGAAGGACGAGAAAGTGCCGGCGAGGAACACCACGGACGGGGGCATCGTGACGGCAAACAACAACATGAATTCGAGGATCAACAAGCAGCTGGACCAGCTGCCTGAAAATCTCCGGTTCAATGGCAAAACGCCGAGCGGCAAACCGCGGCTGTTCGTTTGCCAAGTTTGCACCCGGGCGTTTGCGCGGCAGGAGCATCTGACGCGGCACGAGCGGTCCCACACGAAGGAGAAGCCGTACTGTTGCGGCATATGCAACAGGAAGTTCAGCCGCCGAGACCTGCTGTTGAGACACGCCCACAAGATCCACGGCGGTAACTACGGCGACAGTATCCTCAAACGCGAAAGCGAAAAAAGGCGCCAGCCAGAACGAGAACGAGAACAAGAAGAAGGACGCGAACGAGAACGAGAACGCGAAGGGCTGAAGCACGAGGAGACTCCGGCGATCAAGAAAAAGAGGTCTGTAACAGCCACCAATCTTGACAGCTCGTCGCCAAGAGTCGGTAGAATATCGAGGTTCAAGCTCAAGAGACGTGTCTCCTACAGTGCACAGTCGGGCAGTTACGTTGCGCCTTTGCAAAATCAAGAAACCCACAAGGTAGACCGAGTCAAGTTTTCTACACCCGAATTATTGCCAATAGATTTCAAAAATTTCAACCGAGATATCAGTGAAAGTGCCGAAGATGTCAGTGAGGATAAGTTCACCACCCAAAGTCAAAGTCAAAGTCAAAGTCAAAGTCAAAGTCAAAGTCGAAGTCAAAGCCAAAATGGTAATTCCATGACGATTGATGACGACTCAAATGGAGTTTTTAGTTCCGAAATTCCAAACCTACGATTAAACACACCTAATGAATTTAATTTATTGGATCAAGTTAACTGGATTAACGATTATAATGAAAACACAATACCTTTCACGGGTTCAAATTCCGCTACGGGTACGGAAATCGCTCTGCCTGAAAGCAACTCAACTGAAGGGGACGACCATTCGCCGCTACATTCCGCTTCCAATACTAATAATGCCGTACCTTTGTCAGCGAGAAACGTTAGAAATTCTTCTTGGTCAGTAAATTGCGCTGATGGAGGCTTACAAATGAAATCTTTGTTTATGAATGGTAAATCTCCTTCATCTTCGTCTCCAGATAATAGCAGTAGTGCTCTAACACCAATTTCTAGGAGAACGGAAAAGCCCATCACGACTAAAAAAGGAATAGGGATAGGGATAGGAATGGGAATGGGAAACGAAATCGGCAATGGCACTAGTAATGAAAATGCGAGCCAACAATTTACTGAGAATTCAAATGCCGTTTGGTTTCAGCTTCCTGCAGCTGTTAGCAAAGATAATATTGATCAAAAGCAAACAGATTTTATGGGAGATGTAGAAATGAATGACCTATCCAATCTTACTAATGAAGTTCAGTCTATCTTTAATAAATTCATTCAGGATGAAGAAAGTAATCTTTATGATGAAGTACCGCAAAGGAAAGATAAATTTACCAGCGGGAATGGTATGAACTCATCAGTAAAATCATTTCATGATATGCACAATACAAATAACCATGGATTAAGCAGCAACTACTCGTTTTATGGTATTGACTACTTAAGCTTGTCAAATATTTCAAGAGCCAGCCCCCCAAATGATGTGGAAGTTAAAGATCTACCTTCTTCAAAGATATTCACCCCCGAGCTACGTGACATGTGCTTAAAATCACTAAAGTATTACAACCTTAATTGTTATAATAGTGATAATAATGATCCGATTTTAACTTCAAAAGAACTTGTTTTACCGAGCTGTAATGAATTAAATTGCTTTGCATCTTATTTTCAAGAGTATTTCAACTCTCATCATTCTTTTATTCATCCTGATTTTTTTTCTTTAGATATGAAATCTTTGAAAAGATACGTCAAAGAAGAGGACGGCAATTCTAGTCATACGGTTGCCGAAGATGATGATGATGCTGATCAAGAAGATCAAGAGGATCAAGAAGATCAAGAGGATCAAGAAGATCAAGAAGATCAAGAAGATCAAGAAGATCAAGAAGATTTATTTCTTCAATTTTCAAACATTGCATGTTTGCCCTTATTTATTGCAACGATTGGTTCACTATACAAGTCTGGTTGCAACTCAAAGACAATGGAACTTTACGAGAGTAGCAGAAGAGTTCTCCATGTTTACTTAGAAACAAGAAAGGAACAAAAACAGAAAGAGATTGAATCTGGGAACAATTCAAGATCGAATCAAAAAATTTGGCTAATTCAATCACTTACTTTGAGTATTATTTTTGCTTTATTCTCTGATTACTCGGAAAAAGCTAATACAGAAATGATCAAGAGACAAGTTTCTGCAGTTTGCTCAATTGTTAGAAATAATTTCTTGAATACAATCTCTCATTCATTTATTGAACAAAAAGCCCCTAATATTTCTAATAAAAAAAAATTCTTTGATCAACCGCTTGAATTTTCAAATTTTAAATCATCGGTGGATTATATCATGTTTGAGTCAAAGATAAGAACCAGTATAGTAGTTTACAAATTCTGTCAGTTTTTGAAAATATTTTTCCATGTTGATTCAAGGTTATTCCTTACTGAACACGATCTTGAAGCAATATGTATACCAGATGACGAATTTACATGGCACAAAGCATCTTTAATTACTCCAACTTCCTCCTCAGTGATGAAAAAATATACCATAAGTTTTCAAAATTTCTATCACAGTTTCAGTTTCAATAATTCAGGAATGCATCCCATACCAGAATCATTAGCTACTATAATGCTATACTACGAATTCAATGCAAGTACTTTCTCCACATTTCACGTATTTCTAACTCGCATAGATACTAAAAAACTTGAAACTAATCTTCAACCTTTCCCACCACAAGATGAATTGTTAGGTAATAATAATTATGACACCAATTATTCTTTGATTATGAATAGTGATGCTACAAAACTAAGAAATTGCTTGATGACAATGGTTTTCTTTAGCAAAATTGATATCAATTTTGGTTCAAAAATTTGGAATGGGCAACTGACGGACATTTACGAATATTTTCTAAATTCTAAACATTTTAACATTTTGAAAAAAGGCTCTTATACTTTATTAACTGATTTCCTTGTTGCGTTAAATTTTTCTATCAAAAATGTCGCGAACCTATTGAAATTAGACGATAATGGAACAATTGCCGAATTAGATAAAAAATCTTTGTCGATGTTCAATTTACAGGGCTACTATTACGATTTCCTAGTAATTATCAAATTTATCAATGATTTTGAATTTACCCCTAACTTCAAATTACTTTGTATTTATACCGAATTGAAAAAATTGGCGAATAATTTATTAATTCCTTATTTTTTTAAACTATATCCAACAGAGTTTGCTAAATTTGAAGACATCACACTAACATCTGAATTTTTACAACAAAATGGAAAATCTGATTTGAAAACTCGTTTTTTCACTATTGATACTGATAAATTGGAGAAATTAATCAATAATGTATTGGTATACTCTTTTAACGATGCATCGTTTTTAAATATGGCTGAGCAACCAACAAATGAATTTCCCTTTAATAGCAACTACCCAACCTATACTTCAAATGTTTTAAACAACGAAGCTGGATCTTCTAATTCAAATTCCGTTGAAACCTATGCCTCAATGAATCAGAATTCATCGTGGTTCAATGGTGATAGAATAGGCCACGGGGCACATCACTCTGATGATAGTAACGATGTTAAACAAGAATATAGCAATGATCCTTTACCGACAAAATCAACTATGGATTTATTAATTTATCGCAACAACAACTTTAATAGCGTTAATCGACAGTGCTTTGCTGATCGGTATCACTTATCTGACAAATATATTTCAATAGGACTATGCTTTTGGAAAAATGTCAAGGAAGAGTATGCTCATTTTCATATTTTGGATAAAATGGTTCGAGATTTCAAACAATTAAGAACATGTTTTGAAGATGAAAGAGATCAGCGTTCATTGTCGAAACCCCTCAAAAGAGATGATAATAGTATGTCGGACTTCAACAATTTTATGGAAGAGAATTCGTTACTTCTTAAGAATAATTCACATATACATTTCAATTCAAACGATGATAACTTTACTAAAGATATGATGAAAAGATTTATGCAACCAAAGGTCTAGAGTTTACAACATTTCTGCTTTAAAACATCAAGAGAAAGAAGCTTACAAGTTGTATGTAACATTTGTATTATTTATACATGAAATAAAACTTATTTTTATAACGAGTGTGCATACTTGGAAGAACTGAGATTCATTGTGATCTTTTACTGTCCATCTAAAAATTCTATGCTCTCGTTAATAATCGTTTGAATAAGCCACTCTTTGGTTTCGACATGGATGTTTAATGACATGTTTGGAAAACTTTGCGAAGATCGTGAAATCTCTCTTCTAAGATCGTCCAGCAAAATGGTCGATATCCCATTATTTTTGTTCACGTATATGAGAATGTCCGAATTAGTAGTTTTATCCAAAATATCAGCCAATCTCCCCAATGAAAAATCCGGTTTTGCAGCTGTCATGTCGATGCTGGAGATTTGATGTAATTGCACGACACCGAGGCAAGAAAAAGAAAATTTAACAAAATTGTCTAGATTAGAATGTCCATAGATGATAACGGTGAAACTCTGCATGACAGATTTCATGGCTGCAACTTGCTCATTTAGTTTTTTGCCTAAAAGTAAATTTCCATAAAACTTGATCACATTGTTAGATTTCACAACACCATTTCCCGTACCTGAATTAATTGATAATCTATAACTTTCTCCCGAAGGCAATAAGTATTGGTATAATGAATCAATTGCCAGTTCATTCCTGCGAGCACATTCTTTGATGAATTTCCAGTGTAAAGTGGGCCATCTCAAAGCTAATGTTTCCAGATATTTGAGACTTCGGGAATATTGAGTAGTTATGAGACAGGCAAACTTGTAGTGAGAATACTTCGAATTCTTTCCTATATGAATGTCCAGATAAGGCTTTATTTTTTCAGAGTTATTGTCCTCTTCTGACTTACCGTCATCACTGAATAGGTTTGAAAATCCATCATCTAAAATGTCACCACCAAAATGCCTTACAACCTCTGATAGCTCTTCTCGTTCTGCGCCAAAGCCAGTGAAAACGAATAGACATTCATTAAAAAACTTGCTCTCAATCTTATCATTACAAGTCATTCCCAAGATAGGGCTCCTTTGGTTACAAGGCCTTGTGCATGTATCCAATCTTAAATCTTCAATATTATCATTATAAGAATCTTCTCTATAGATGGGGCGATCTTCAGAATATCCATTGCTTTTCAATTTTGTTGGCGACAGCTTTGCGGTGTTTTTCCTGCCTCTGATCGGATGTTGCAGATCTTCGTGGGCCATGGTGTGAGCTTTTGAGTCATTCTCTAGGATAACCTTTGGTCGCCTCGTCCATTCCTTGAGCTCAAGAGATACTTCGGCCAAACGTTTCACCAGTGTCCTTTTTGCTAGTTTTCCAGATTTATTCTTTTTCTTGAGATGAACCGTATCATAACCACGAATACACCTGATAGTATTAAGATCATGACACGTACATTCTAGTGCAATTACGACATACGTCTTGCCTTTCACGTTGACAATATCTCCAACTCTTATATCAAGATAGTAGACATCATCATTTTTGGTAAGTGATTTTCCTGTATCGAAATATACCCAACTGCTATCAGAATTAACTTCACTCGAGAGTATGCGACCAGGATAATAGTTATAATCTAAGCTGTATTGGCACCAAACAGCATCTTCAAACTTAATATCACTTTTAGAGAGGAAGCGTTTGTCCTCGCTAAGTTTGTGCGTCGGAAAATCAGCTACTAACTCTTGATCGCAGTGAGTGCCATCAGGATTAAGCACTTCTATATCTGAATTATTAAGTGGTGTACCGCAGGTTATGCTTATCAAAGATTTATTGTTCGCATCCAAAGTGTCTTCTTCTCCTGCATTTGCCATTTCTCGTACCCTCTTTTTTGAATAGGGTAGCTTGAGTTCTTCATTTATAGCAAAGTCCGTTAATTCTTTGTGTGTACGTTTTGGGGACTTGGATGAAAAAACCGTATAGCTCTCGGGCCTTTCATTGGCATCGAACTGGTGAAGTGTACCTTCATTTACTTCCTGACTAACTTCCTCTTCGACTTCAGGCAAGTCCTGTGTATACTCTGCCTCGCTTATAACAACATCAAAGTCATTATTGTTATCTGCTGCTTGAATTGAATCTCTTTCTGGGGTTGGAAGAGCTTCGGTTTTGCTTGAAATTTTTAGATGAACTTTCTCTTGGCTATCATCTTTTTGGAGTGATTCAGGGCTTGCTTGTGCTTTGGCATGAGAGGAAGGCAAAGAAGCAGAATGTCGATCCTCCTTCGATTTAGACGGAGAGCTTGTTTCTGGTATTTCCATGATAGGTTCAAATAATATTTTTGTTAGATTAGGCGTATTTAGATCACTTTCAGTTCCATTATCTTGAGATTTGATAACCTGTGTCGAGTGTGTTAATGCGTTCTCTCTATGAGTAATTCCCGTCGCATCTCCCGATAGGAGAGATTGGGATGTGTAAGATGCAATAAGTTGGGTCTCCTCGTAATTGGTCGGCTGAGCTTTCATCCTTTCTTTGGTCCCACAGCCATTTGACGGGATTTCAGACTGACTCGAAATACGTTGCGTATCAGCGACATTTATGATTTGCGTTGACTTATTACTGTTGAAAACTGCACCATTATTTGGTCGCAATATCCATGGAGGCGATATCACTTCGGCTGTAGTGTCATCAACTCGAGTGCTGTTTGCCGAAACCTCATCTTTATTATCGTCAGAATCTTCATTCAACTTCCCAGGGAACGAAAGAAACCCTGAATTCAAATTTGCGGAATTCCCATGTAAAGAAAAGTGTCGGAGGGCAGTACACTCTGCGCTCGACGTTCCTTTCGCTGCCTCTTCTGTGTCGCTAATAACACGCTGTGTATTGCCTGCAACATGGTGAGAAATTTTGGCAGCTTTCACTAGGTCGTACCCAACGTTTGTTGGTGTTTGCGGGGCGATTTCCTGAATGGCGTCGACAATAGGATGATCAGTCCCCTCTAATTGTCGCAGTTTATCTCTCAAATTTCTATTCAGCAGTGGAGAGCTCTCGGCATTTAAGATGGGGACATCGGCTATGTTATTCGTTGGTTTATATGCGCCACGAAATTTTTGTTGACAACCACTCTGCTCATTTTGACCATCATCCAGACCTTCATCATCGCTGCGTGCCATCACCAATTCCATATCACTATCATTGGAGTTAGAAGGACGAGATGCCCTATCGGTACTGCCGATTGCAACGAATTCGGTGCTAGAGATTGACCTTCCATTAACGTGGGCTTTTGATAAATGGGATTTCCTCTGAGATTCTGGAGTGTCCTCCAAATGAGATATCTCGAATTTTTTCAGTAAATTTTCCTTTGAAGGTGATCTACCGTTCGTGAAGAATTTTGCTATTTTTTCTAAGTTCGGTGTTCTTTTATTGTATCTTATTATGTTGTCTTTTGTTATGCTAGCAGGGCTTCCTACTGGTGGTGTAAAATCATACGGCTCACGATCCTGTCTAGAGACCGGAAGGGCACGTAGGTCTTCCGGGGGTAAAGATGTTGTTTTATCAATTGGCTTGTCTTCCCGTTGCTTTCCTTTAAAGTCGGGATTATCATTTGTTAAGAGTTCAGAATCTCCCCAGAAACTTCGAGCCACTACGGGGGTCTCCTGTACAACTTGGTCATTACAAGGAGCGTCTTCTGTTATTGAAGCACCAGTTGACATCTGCGGTCTTCCAAGACCAGATGTTTGAATGTATTTCTCAGCTGATTGGTTTGCTGCCATATGTTCGGTGAAAAGCTCAGTCAGATAAGTCGCAGCATAATATACATAAAAACTCCGCTTAAACACAGAAACAACTCAAGAAATTAGCAGACAGACAAAAAATTGAAGCACCTTGAAGGGTTCATCGCATATCAGAATGAATGAAAATGGTAAGGATCGATCTATTACTAGCGAATACTTTTTGAAAATAAACTCTTAACTAATTGAAAGGAGACTAACGCTAACGTTATTATAAGATAGAGTTAATTAAAAAGCCCCCATCAAGCTACGCCAGTCTTTTACAGTATTTTGAAAGAGAAGTCAATGTATTGAGTGATGAGTTCGAAAGGGCCGGAGTGTATCAAGAAAGCCTCTATCAGGGTATTTTGAAGCTGATGTACAGTTTTTGCCCGCTTAAGTTATTAATACCTCTCCTGGGAAGGAATGGAATATGTAACTCAAGATTGCATATTAGAGATTTGCTCTTTAAAGAGATTGCTAAGTATCCCGAACTCGATTTCGATATGGATACAAGATTCTTGGCGAAATTGCTTGCGAGAACACAATCGCCTATGGAGACAGCCTCGATTACCAAGGAGATATCATTTTTATCAAGAGGTAAAGGAATTCTTTCCTTTATATTATACTTTGATGGCGAATACCTGGAAGCGTTCAAAGGTTTCCGATGGTGTCTACAATTATTTTATTATGTTGAAAAATATGCTACAGGTGCTGAAAACATCCGGCCTCTTTTGCGTGATTACGAGAGAATATTTTCCATACTATGTGCTAAAGCCGTTGTGAAACAGATTCAAAAGCATGGCTATTTTTTGGTTGGGGATCAGTGCTTCCCTACAAAACCCAGTGAGGTAGATATTTTGCAGGGGTTACTTTTTACAATGTTGGAGTGTACTGACCCCTCCATGATGGCTTCTGAGAACCCTTTGGAGAGCTTTGTTATAAGTAAATTCTTTCAGCTACTGGGGGATATCGAGTATTGTATATCGATATTGAATGGAACATTAGCTCAATATGTTTATGATGACAGACCCTATAGTCTTGCTTTGCGGCTCCAGAGGAGTAATCTCAATGCGATGATTCGAAGGTATATCTTTTCAACAACAACGACTATTGAAGATGATCCACTTATAGTATATCGCTCGAACAAAATTATCGAAGGAATTGTTCTCTATGGGGGCGTTCATATTGATATTCTAAGATTTTTCCACGCTGTAAAATGTTTTTATAAATCATCCTTGAGAGGTAGCCCTGCGCTTTACTCTGAACGTGATTTCACAAAAGAGAGCATTTTGATGGTGGACAATATTATTGAGGAATGGGATCTCATAACATCTCAATGTGACCCAAAAACGGTCCAGCTACCGCAGGTCCTCTTGAGAACAATAGAGGGTTCCCTGGTGATGGTGGATGAAGTATTCGAAGAATCATCCAATGAACATCAGCACGAAATAACCTTGTTATTGAGCTCCTTCAAATTGAGAGCAAAGCGAAAGCTACTGGGAGAGCCGCATACACAAAGCAACTATTCAATTTCCCTACGAAAGCTTGCAACTGAGTGGGTATGTTTATGGAAGCAGTTATATCTAGATAGCAACGACGACATCCCAACAGATCTGCTTCAAATGGCCTTGGACATCATGGATTGGCCGGTATAGATTACTTCTTGGTATCGGTATTTTGATGTTCACCTATCCTTAATGTAGTGCTATAATTATCTATTGCAAATAAATATGCTATGTGAGAATTGAGATTTTCTTGAGCCCTCACGTATCTGTGCTATTTTTAAGTCTCTTTTCTAAAGACTCGATTTTCCTCTTGTATTCTTCAATAATCTTGTTTTTTTCGACTAATTTTTCACAAGTAACTGTCACATCATCTGAAGTTGGGCCCTCAGCTTCTCTCGGTACACTAAAGGCATTTCTACGATTTGAATTGGAAACTGAAATGGGTCTTTCGGTTTCGTCTTTCAAAGGGGACCTGCCGCTGTGCTGATCTAAAAGCATCTTCGTACGATAGCCCTCATATATAACATGATTTGTAATATCTTTGAATTCTTGTAAATGTGAACCCAACAATATGCTCTTCAGAAAGATGAAATCAGAGTTTTGAGGGTCTTCAACTATCAAGTTACCCCAGGGATATTCTCTTATGTGCTGAATTTGACCATTACATGATATTGTCTTGTCATCACTGCATATCAGAGAAAAGGGCAACATATCTTTGATGCATATTTTGGCAGTGGAATCAGAACTATGATCAAATTTCTCTTTGTCATCAATCTCCATCAAACTATCTTCGAGCTTATCTTCCTTGAAATCAAATATATTGATCTTATTTAAAGTTATGTCTCTCATTATCAAGTTTTTGTTAAGTTTAAGTTCCTCGTCGGTTAGTAGATCTGATTTGGGGAGCACCGGAATAATATTAATTCTTTTTGCCAACTTCTGCATAAGTTTGATATCAAATTCTCTCAAACCTCTTGAAGTTGCTGTAACAAAATATATACAAACGTGAGGCCTGTTATCTCTATCGCCAAGATTTCTTCTGATTTGTATTTCTTCTTTGAAAACAGTTGAAAATTGAGCATCCAGATAACCCACGATCTGCTCAGGCGTCTTCGAATTATTGATATGATCACCGCAACCCGGAAATAACACGATGTCAAGTACCAATGGTGACGATTCTTCGCTGTGGATACATACTCTTTCAGTAACGAGATTTATTTTGCCATTCGAAAGTCCATTCGTCGGAGTCTGCTCAGCGTTAATATCATTTCCTGTTGAGAATACTTTTCTATTCACAAGATTGTTGACAAAAGTTGCCTTTCCAGCCCCGGTTTCCCCAATCAGAAGGATGCAGAGCCTGGTAGCTTTCTTTGCACTTTGGCGCCGCCGGATTTCGTTAATGTTGAGTGTCCGGTACCTTTTATTCAATGAACTGAACATTCTCTTGATTTCTAATTGATCAAAATAATCTACTTTCACAGTATTTTTTGCCGCTGTATTATAAGGTCAGAAATGCTGGTCAAATGCTATAAAAAAACTTATATTAGTTCAGAAAGCTTCTTTCTCTTCTGCTTTTTCGCTTATGTGACACAAAAATAAATTTGTATATGCCGTAGCGATTAGATGAAAAACGAAAAAAAAGCAGAAATCATAAGGAAGATAAGCTTCAGACTTTCGATTTCTTATTTGGTTGGTCAATATTTGCCGATGACTCCGTCAGAGACCTTTTTTTTGTGTCGTTCACTGTTTTTTCATACAACTCCTTAATTCTTTTGGATATGTGATCTAACAGTTCTTGTCTGACCTCACCAGACTTGATATGCTCATAATCATAGGGATTTTTGATATCTCCAATATCGCTATCAACTTTTTGGGTATCTTCTTGTATTAAATTATCTATATCCTCAGCAGATATTTGTAATTTTTCTCTTTTATTGCTTTTTAGATCAAAGAAATTTTCTTCGATGAGTCTATAATCTGTAAATATCTCTTCAAATCTCTTTGAAGTGACCACCACAGGAAATTTGTCACGAAAAAAATTACGTGGATATTTAAAGCTCTCATCTACGAGCTTTTTATACTGTAGCCCGCAATATATCAAAGATAATGCAACGAAAGAATGGCCATCACATAATAACGATACAGGTTGTGTTACTGCTTGGACAATGAAATTCCTCGCTTCCTGCAAAATCTTTGGAAAAATGTTTTTAAACTCCTCAGGTAAATCGAAGTCTCTGTTGAATCTATAGTAACCGCTAAACATCTCCTCAATGAGCTCTTTAGGGTTCGCAATATTTAAATCAAACCCAAATGAACAAAGTATTTCCCTTTCATTGTCGACTAATTTGTCTCTGACATCCCACTTCAGTTTGTCCATGTTTTGTTTTGATTTTAAAGCAGTCACGTCCTTCGTTAGAAACTCGCAAGTAGCTTTAACGTATGCATCAATTGGTCTATTATTCTCCATGGTTTTACAAGCAGTGACTAAAATGGCTTGTGATATATGAATACATTCTGAAACAGTAGATTTTAGACCATAAACAAACCAATATCTGAAAAACAATATGCACGAGGCAGTATACGTGTGATCAAAAAGGTTCAATTTCTTTTTCACTGTGTAAAAATATATCAAACATTTTTCCATAGAACGTTTCATCTCAGCTGTGTATTGCGGATCAATTCCCAGTTTCTCTATGATCTCTTTGCAACTAAATATCCATGGATTAACCGGCGTTTTGATGACGTCTGGCCATAAGACCCGGGGCTTGAACTCTGCTTTGCTATTTTTTGCAGAAAGATCGTTTGATTTAGTAAAGTCCAAATTCCTCCTGCTATAACCGTTATCGTCTATCCTCGGGTGATCACCACTAGTACTAGTTTCAGCCTCTGAGCTGTCCGTCTTCTGATGTGTGCTAGTGATTTGCTTGCTCGTTTGATCACCATTCATTTTTGCTAAAACACTTCGGAGAAGTTTTCACTGGAAGAAATGTTCAGTAAAGTAAATTCACAGTCTAATGAGAGTATTGGCACTATGAAATGATATCTTCTAATGCATATTAATACTTTGAAATTCCACACCGCATTATTATATTTTCATAGGCTCGCGAAAAAAGTTCCATCATAGAAGCCATTTAATCACGTGATGAAAGTGATGGCACAAGATATTCATAAACGATCTACTCATTTATTTTATTTTGTCATTATATATGTTAAAGTTCAAAAGATTCCGATTACCCCAAAAGTTCATTAATTTCCATAAATGCGTGCATTCAGCAAGTACCATCTACAGCTTCTCGTAGCAAATTTTATTGTCTTCCGTTACAAAAGCTTTTAACTTACTTCTTTGTAGTCTTCTATTCTTTGCCTTGTAGTCGGTTTTGACGTTTTCCTCTGCCATATGCTCGAGTGTATGGAGATGATCATCATTTTTCGCTCTCAGTGAGTCCTTATATCTATTCAATCCCAAACGATAATTTGTATGTGCAACCTCATCGGGTTCATTATGACTTGTGGGGATCCTCTCAATGATTAGGTTGCATCTTTCAAGCTCTTCTAGATATCCTTGAGAGATGCTTCTTTTTGAGTTGGAAAAACTGGCAGATAAGGAGCAGAAGATACTGCTGTTTCCTGTAGGTGCTAACAAACCGTATGATTTTTTCTTTTTAAGTTTTTTCTGATTTCCAGTAATTGAATAATCATTGGATATTAGTTTTTCAAACAAAGCTGCTTTGTCCTTGACCTTGTTAGAGTTTCTTAACTTGACTATTGATTCTGAAGAAGAGGCTCCATCATCGGAACTGCCACTGTGTATATTATCTGAAACGTGCTCCAGTTCATAAATAGATGAATGCCAACCTCGAGATGACAATTTTGGGGGCAGTTCGGAGAATATTGAATTGGATGAAGATTTAGAATAATCAGAGGAGGTAGGAGATAGTGTCCTTCGTTGTTTCAAAGTTGTATCAAACAACTTTTTATCAATTTGTGTTGGTGTCCCGACATCACTCTCGATGTCTTGGTCGTTCTCTGATAGGTTTTCTTCCAGAGATATCTCATGCTCAGAATCTTCCCAAGACTCCTCTTGCGCTTTCTTGGCCATTGTATCCTCCTGTGAAGCCGCGCAGATATTATGAAATCCTTGTAAAATTTCCAAATACGTTATTTTTTCTCTTTCAATGTTACAATTCTTAGTCGGTGGTATTTCCGCACTTTTTGTAGCAAGTCTTGTTTCACCATCAGATCTTTCTATACTCGCTGTACTCTGTAATTCTTCGTTTGCTAATGATTGTGAACAAAATCGGCCTTGTAATTCGCTCCTGTTTGAATAACCCAATTCATAATTTTTCTGAATAATACGTATGGACTCTACCACAGACATATTGTAGGCTGTTGTCAGTCTGAGGATGACGTTTCGGCTCCCATTCAAAATATCAAAGACGTCAAATATAAGTCTTCTTGTCCATTGGTCCCGCCTACTGTTCAAATCGATCAGATTGTTTGTTAAGATTAAATTCTCATTCGCGAGTATCCGCAGTATTTTACAACAATTTGCAATATTTTGCAACTCTTTCAAATCTAAGTATGATAAAACTCGAAATAAAACATTCAATGGTAAGTCTATCAGACTGTGAGGAGATTCGTATGCATGTCTATTACCGTTCATTGTTTCCTCACGAATACAGTAGTACAACAGTACGACAAAAACGATAATATCGAAAAGTAGAGAGCTATTGGACGATATTTTGAACTCAATTTATTATTGATCGAATACTGAATCGCGCCCGTGCGAAAGAAAAATATATGATTATATATTCTCTAGCAACGTCTTTGAGCAACGTCTTTCAGCAAAGCCTGATAGGAAACTTCCTAGCAATAAAATGTTTATATTCACGACGTGTAAAGGTTCTCTGATCGAGATGTATGCAGTCTTCGGCCAGTCATGGGGTGGTAATCAACCATTTTCCAAATCATTTTAGCTTTTCTCCTTCCTTGCTTCAATGAGGGTTTGTTTTGATTTTGCCTGAAATGGACATGGTCACGTGGAATCTGTGTAGTACAATGGCAAGATAAATCTTTAATTTATACCATGGAGGCCTGAACTCGACCATATATATCAAATGCGTGTGCCGCTGATGTCCATCTTGCTTTGTAAGACCGCTATTCTTCTTCTTTCTTTTTGGTTCCACTATCTGCTTTTATTTAGTCCTTCAAGAACATGTTGGTTTCACGTTCTTATGAATCGACGAAGCGTAGAACTCTCAGAAATTTTACTTCTCGCCAGCAGTTCAGATGGTGATGTATCGCGGACTAGTTTTTACTGGACTCTTGGTAGCTACTGGTAGAGTTATTGTCGAAGGTAGTACTGTCTCAGAAAGCAACAATCATACAACTACCATTCATGGTATTCCCCCGGAGAGGCAATATCTATACCAGCCCATTAAAGGAACCGGAAACCAATGGGCATGCCTAAACAACACAGATACCATCATTGACATATCAAGAATTAATGATGGTGTATGTGATTGCGCCGATGGATCAGACGAGCCAGCAACTGGTGCATGCGGCAGCAGAGGTCCAAATTTCTATTGTGCCAATGAGGGGTTCATTTCTAGATTTATTCCACAAAGTCAGGTTAATGATGGAGTTTGTGACTGTTGTGATTGCTCAGACGAGGATCTATCACCTGTGAAGCCATTCTCTCGAAAGAGCGACTGCTTTACATTGAATAACGCATTTGAGAGATTGGTGAAAGAGGAACTAAAGGAGTATGAAAAGGGATTGGATTCATTGAATATAACGCAAACTGGGCTGGATAGTGAAAACTCTGAAGTTGTAATCGAAAATTTGCAAAAGGAAATTGATACTCTACAGCAAAACCTTGCAATAAGTGAACAGCATTTGAACACTGTCAGAGAAAAATATTTACGGCAATTAAAAACTGATAATCCGCTCTTTTACAAGTTTCAACAGCTGGATACGGATTATGTTACACAGGTAGTCAATGCATCCTTTATAGATATCATTGCGATGAGTAAAGCTTATGAAGAGCTTATTGAAATTTTGAATGGGTTGGAGACTTCCTACACAAAATCATTAAACGATCGGGTAGTTAATTCAAATGTAAAGAAATTTCGCTTTATGAGGAATCAGCAATTGAACAAGCTGAATGTCAATTCGAAAGTGGAGGACGATCAGCGTCGAGAGTTGTTACATTATTTTAAAGATGAATTGCCTAAAATATATATGGAGGGAAAGACAGAGAAATCGCCGACCTATTTTATTGGAAAAATGGTATTCATCGATGTGTTAGTCACTGAAAGAACCGAATACACTGCTACAGTTATAGACGTAATTGGTAAATTGACCGAACTTCTAAATGATATTTCGAAAAATTACAACGTCAACTATCAAGACACAGCGGTTAAGCAATCCGTTGAGCTTTATAATAACTGGTTAGGGCAGCACACCTCTCTGAAAGAACTTAAATTGTCCGAAAAGTTCCTTAAGCAGTTTGGCGAGCTGAAAGAGTTTGTTCAGACGAGTTCCGCACAAATTGTATCATCTGAAATGTCATTAAAGGAGCACATTTTTGATCCGAAGACCATTGGCCAACACCTTAAATTCCTGCTGAGCGTCGTCAAGCAATCTTTCAAGCCGGATTTAAGCATTCAACTCGAAGAATATCAGCAAACAGTTGCTCAATTGAAGGATCAACTTGAAGGAAAAAAATCAAAATTTTCTTCTCTAAAAAGTGCTGGTAACTATGACAAGTTTTCCTACATACAAGAATTGGTTTTGGAAGGTCTGTTGAATTGTGTTCAAGGGTCCATTTCGGGCTATCTCTACGACATATGTCTCAACCAGGGAATCCACCAACGTGAGCAAGCACCTCCACAGCGTACAGTTAGTGTCGGGAATTTTAAGCGCATACAGTTCGATGACGATGAAACGCGAAGAGAGAAGTATATGGAACATTTGAAGATCAAGTACCCCGATGAAATGGACCTGCTCACAGAACTAGTTAGCGAACAGGACAGTATTCAACATTATCTTTTCGGAAACTTATACGATATGAGCAATGGCTTAGCTATTAGGTTCGAAGGCGGAAACAAATGCTGGAACGGCCCGGAAAGGTCCGCAACCGTTTTTATTTCATGTGGGTCTGATGCTGAGATCATGAAGGTCTACGAGACAAGCAGATGCAATTACGGCATCGAGATGAAGGCACCCATTGGCTGCAACCCTTATTTCGGAAGCTTCAGGAAACAAGAACTGCTGCAGAGTTTCTGAAACATTGAATCGTAGATTGCTATAACCTGAGCGTCTTTTTTTTAAACTTGTATAACCTTGGCTTACGGTTCCTAATCGGAAACAACTTGGGCGAGTTACGGACAGAATTGTTGTGGATGTTAAGTCAGGCAAGGCACTAGCTTTAGCATCATCACCGAACGAGGCACCAAACGATGCATCCGTAGGCATATATATTGCAGCACTTTTCACATTATAGTCGGTAGAGACACATCTGTGTGACGTGCGAAATTTTTTCGAGCTTCAAAACTTTTCACACTTTTCGCGTCTCATATTCATATAGAAGGCTCTTTCTAATCAAAACGGCAATCCGCCTACATTGCTTAACAAGCGTTATGTTACTAAATAGCTCAAGTTCATCTGAGAGCTTCTCCGTAATGTATCTTTTTATTCATCATGAGCGGGCAATTCATCTCTAAGAAATCCAAAACTATAATTAACTTTTATTCGCGGGAACTGAAACAACTCCCTCGAAAAGCCAGACACCGTGGGACAGGGACCCACCACAAAATCTATTGTTGATGTGCTAACACGGCTGGCAGCCAGTGAAGGTATACGTATCTGTACGTATATATATATATATATATATGTATATATGTGGTATACGAACTGAACAGTTTGTTTGGTGTCAGTTAAATCTCGACTGATTCTGCAAGAGAACTCCTATGCTTGGAAAGAAAGTTAAAGTGAAGTTTGCCCCTGTACAGGAGGTTGCTTCGGAGAAGGAGTATACCCTTGTAAAAGACATCAATGATTTGGAATGGTACGTAAATTCGAAGAGCAAAACGGTCGGCAAAAGTCACAGTTTTATGAAGGCAGTAAAGAAATCTGTGGAAACAAATATCGAAACGCAGACGGTTTACTTCACGGATATTGTTAGTGGCAAGTGCGGTTTTATACAGGTGTTGTATTCCAGTGTGATGGGCGGGATCTACAAGGGATTTCAGCTGAATTTCAAAGTATTTCGTAGTCGTAAAGGCGATGAGAATGAACAAAACGTTGATATATGGGAGAGTTTCAAGCTGGGCGATGTGCAAGAATTTAAGGCCCTTAAGATCATCACCCGTAATCTAAAATTTGAGTTCAGACCTGCTACACATGATGATGAACTGATTTCGACCTTAAAAATTGATGTTGATATACCACAAAGCGGTTCAGATGTGCAAAGTTTGAAAATTGACTTGATGATTGATCTTTATGAAGGTTTCGTAGTAAATCCCGATGGTTGTAGCTACTATTTAGAAAAAGGCATTACAAAAGAAGAACTAGCGCAGAAAAAATACAATTCAAAAAGAGTCATGAGACATCTTTTCGTTCCAAGGGTGAAATGCCACGGTTCCATCTCTTATTCAAACAAAGAGGGTGAAAAAATCGCATTGGACTTAATTGGTGTTCCTGGCTCGTATATAGATGCCGTTCAAGGTTTGCCACCGAATAAGGCAGCAAGGGCATGGAATTTTCTCTGCTATCAGGACTTTAAACGATCGCTAATTTGTATGGAATTTACTACCACTGAAGAATACGATGATACGAAAGTAACGATATGGTGTTCAACATACGAAAACAAAATCGAAACTGTAGGGTCAAGCATTAACAATGCCCCAGTAGAGTTCGGCTCTACGCAGAAGGACGATCAAAATGGCTGGTCATATCCAACTAGTATAAAATTCCCATTAGATTTTAAGGAAAATCATCTGAGGCTAGTTAACAGGTACGATGTTATGGGAGAGCTGCCTTATATTGTCAAATCTCTGGCTGAAAATGTTGCAAAGATTAAACCGTTCATTTATCAGTATTGTCAAGATTCGGAGTATAGAGGTGGGAAAGGAATATCAATCGTAGAAAGTACTTTTATTTCATAAGTGTAATTATTAATAGCATTGTTTAATATCAATCAGAATAATAACCGTCAAAATGTCAAGTGGGGTGCCCGCCAATCAGGTAATGTTTTCTCTTTGTCTATATTGGGTTGATCCCGAGGATATTTATAGTTGAAATATCTAATAGGCTTGGAGCCTTCATTAAAATACGGCTCAGTGTTCTGTTTCACCATTATGCTCTGTAAACTAAGATTCGAATGACGAAACGTTTTAGTAAACTTGACTAACGATTCCGACAAACATGTTTCCATTGGATTGAAAATCATTTCCTTGAATTTCTCATCAATGTGGAAGAACAGCCAAGGCCTGTGCCTTTCATAGCGAACAAAATCGTAACCCAAGAATAATAAGTCGGAATGTTCAAAATATGAAGGTGGTGTCATTGCTCTTTCCATCAACCTTATTTCAAAAGGCAAAAGCGGATTTCCCGCTGTCAACTCTGGACCGTCAAACGTGGGAATTTGGCCCATGTTAAAACAATAAATGCCTGGTTCTCTTACAAAATCCTTGATGTTTGCAGGCATGCTGATCGTCTTATACTTATCATAAGGGGAAATTCGGATTTCAGTAACCAATGTCGCCAATTTATAAGTTCCTTCCAAACTCTTGATATGAAACCAACCATTGATAGGGGTTGGATCATGAACTCTGGAATAGGGTAAAGTTGATCTTCCGGTAAATATTGGCCTATGGTAATCCAGAGAGTCCAAGCTTCTAACTAAATTTGAATTGTTCCTGCAATTGAGAGTGCTGTTGAGTGCATTAAAGACAAGACACCAGGAGTCTTCAATGAATGGCTGCTCTGTGCAAATAATTTTTCTTGCGTCTCGACGTAAAAAATCTAGACTCTCTACATAACTTTTGATATACCCCTCGCAACATTCCCAAAACCAATTATAATCTGCCAAGGTGATGCTACATCGCAACCAGCTTAGCGTTTTGTTCCTGAAGTGCTCGTTGCTGAGTTTGTAAAATTGTCTATTTACACCCCTCAAAGCAGGACATTCTCTCACCAATTTCAGTTGTATTTCAACAGGCAGATCAGTCACCGAAAGCATGGCTAACTGAGGCACTCTCCATTACACAGAACACTGTCAAACTGACCAGTCCGTTTCTTAAGTACTAAATATTGCTAAAGCGCTCCCTGAACAAGTCTATAGGTGCAAAAGTGTCAGACTTTCACCTTTTTTTCGTTTCATTTGATTGAATTGCCTTGTGGCTTTTCGGGTCCACAAGGTGTTAAAAGAAAAGACTTTGAAAAAAGTTGAAAATTTTCCCCATCAAAGCTCATCTCAAACAAACAAATCATATTATCAAGAGAGATAAGTGAATGCCTTCTAGAGATTCTAGCTCTAATTATATAGTCTTTTGGGAACAAAAGAGATCAAGATAGTGGACTAGGGTTATAGTTTATGCAGAGGCGTCGAAAAGGAGAAGGAAAGTTGGATAGCATTTTTAGTGTAAATTGACTACAGATCAGTTGAGCGCTTGGAAACCAAAGAACTAGTAATAGGTGGGAGATCGAGACATTTGACGGTATAATTAATCAGATCCTGTTACAGCGCCAGACGTGATAAAGATTACGAGGAATAAGTAGACAAGATACAAATAAGGATACAGGACAACTAGCATAATGGTGGCGACAAAAACGCCCAGGAAAAACTTGGCTAGTTATGGGAATAAATCTGTAGGCCAGAAATTTCCTGTAAAGGTTTCAAAGCTTAAGAGAAAGAACTCGGGTGCTACACAGACGCCTATTATTTCAAGCAGGCCTCGAAGGTTTAGTTTGATATATTCTTCTGATTCCTCCTTAAGCGATGTGCCAGAGGATGGTAATCGGAATATTGATCTGGGAAGTTCTAAGAATAAAAGGAAAAATGACAAGGTGAAAAGTAAATCAAATAACGCCACAGGGAAGAGAAGTAAGCTGATACAACAGCTCTCTGACTCAGATAATGAAGGAACAGAGTCTTCGGATTATCAAGCAGTCGCAAGCGACACTGATAATGGTAATGAAAATGATGGCGGCAACAGTAATGCTGACAGTAGCAGTGAAAGTGAAAGTGATAGCGACAGCGATAGTGAATTAACCAGCTCAGATGATGAAACAATAGATTTTGTTAAACTTACGGCACAAAGGAAAAAAAGGGCAATGAAGGCCTTGTCAGCATTAAAAAGGGGCAAATCACCAACGAAAGCAACCATTAATAATGACAAAGAAAATCCAAAAAATAAAGTAGAGGAAGTTGCAACACGAGTTCAAGGTTCTAATTCTAAATCTGGACATAACTCCAGTTTTAACTCAGTCACAGATTCTAGCGTTGATAGCGAAGGAAGTGGCGTTGATAACGATGGGGCATTGGCCTTCAATTTTAGAAAGGATGATGATGGGATAAGATACGGTAACGTTAGCAATCGAGGTAGCGAAGAGGATATAGGTGAAGAGGTTAAAGAGTCAAATGAAATTCAAGTGCTAGCACTAGAGAATGACAATTTAAACCGATTTGACGTCCCTGAACTTTCTGCATCAGAGGAATCTGAGTATGATATTGATCGAGAGTCTTATTTCAATGTAATTGACGATGATGACAACATTTCGCTGAATGAGATGGATACTGGGTTGGAAACGGGGGAGGATGAATTACCATTACTTCAAGAAGAAGAAAAGAATCTGGTCCAGCAGTTACAATATGATGACGAGTTATCGTTCGATGGTAGCATACATGAATCCGGTTCTGATCCAGCCGAGAAGCTGAGGAATCAAAATGGTAAAGATGAAGAAGAGCTTGATGATGAAGACGAAGAAATGACGATTTTTGACATGCCATTTTATGAAGATCCAAAATTTGCTAGTCTCTACTATTGTGAAGATGGCAGTGAGCCTCGTCTTAGCCTGAGCACTTCTTTACCATTACTAATGACGGATGAAAAACGATTGAAACTTAAGAGGAAAGAAGCGAAAAAAATGGAAAGGAAGGAATTGATAGAAAGAAGAAGAAAATTGAAAGAAGCTAAAAATAAAGGTCTTCAGGTTGATGTAGGTGAGTATATATTTGGTGTTTTTTTTCAAAGTGAAAACGAGGATGATGACGACGATGATAATAGAAAAGGTCAGCGCCGCGTAGCATTTAATGGAAGTTTGGATTTAGAGTCACCTTTACGTCGACTAGGTTCAGCTGCTGCTTCTGATGCTAGCTCTGATGATGAATATGAAAATATCTTATTGGATATTGCTCATATGCCGTCGGAAGATGATGATGATAATGACGAAGAAAAAAAAGAAGATTCAAACGAGGTTTCAAATAGCACAGAGAGAGTCGAGGAAGTTGGGCGTGGGGAGTATGCGCCTGATGAATTAGAATTAGATATGAATGAAGAAGATGAAGACGATGCGGAAGAAGGTTATGATGATGATGAAATGAGTGATACAAATGTTTTTATTGATATTGATGATTTAGATCCTGATTCTTTTTACTTCCAAGCGCTTGAAGATGAAAATTCATCTTCATTTTCGGGCATGATATCCGACGACACAGATTTGAATGATGACAAAGCGTCAAGGGATGACGTCATGGAGACGGTAGTATATGTTGACGATGAATCGACAGACGAAGACGAAAACCTGCCATCTCCAAGTGCTCAGAGTAAAGCAATAGGTTCTAAGGCAAAAGAGGTTGTCAGTGCCAATATAGTAGGCTTAAGACCACCGAAACTAGGAACTTGGGAGACAGATAGCAAGCCTTTCACAATAATTGATGGTCTCTCTACGAAATCTTTATATCCACTTATACAGGAGCATCAACAATATTTGGAGCAACAGAGAGCACAGTCTCAGTCACCGGATTTACAATCTGCGCCCGATCTAAGTTCAACGAATGGAGATGAATTAACGTTAAATGAGCTTCTAAATATGAGTGAGTTAGAAGATGAAGAAAGCGCTGCCCCATCATATGCACAAGCTATCTCAGACTGGTATCAAAAACCTACAGTACCTCTGTCTGCTTTTAGAAATAAAGGTGTCAACTCTTTGGAACAAGATGAGTACATGTTACCAACTAACTCTACGAGAAAAGTACCCATCGGTTATATTGGCACTGAAAGAACTCGTCGAAAGATTGATAAGATGAAAGAGCTGCAAAGAAAGAAGACTGAGAAAAAAAGGAAGTTGAAAAAGAAGAAAAAGCTGCTCAAGCTGAAGAGAGAACGAGAGCGCATGGAAAAGGAGAACTCTATTCTAGGGGAAAAAGTCTCAGAGGTAGATGACAATGCAATAAATAAAACTCCCCGTCATTTTGATAGTGTCGAGTCACCCAACAATGAAAATGGAAATTTTTCAAATTCAATGTTGGAAAGAAAAAACTCGGGCAAGACTGTCGGATTGGATGAAATTAATGAAATTTTGGGGAATGACAACAGCGATCTTTTGGGTGGTGACGAAGTGACGTACTTCCATGAGGGCGATGAAGATGTGATGGCAATATCAGATGCAGATATTGTGACATCTCTTACAGCTCCTATACAGTTGAGTGACTTTGAAAATGGCAACTCGTGGAGACGCAGACAGAGTATGGTCGAAGCTGCGGCAGAGAACCTTCGATTCACGAAGAACGGTTTATTCAGCGAAAGTGCACTCGCGGATATTGAAGGAATCATCGGAAGCGGCTCCACATCTGGTGCTTTCGAGTTCAATGAAGCCCTTCAATGAGTATTTTTAGGCGCTGCGTAGATATATAAAAATGATTACCTATGATAAATTGGCAGGTTTTTGTTTATTTTGGCATTAAACTAAAGAATTACATATATGTATGTATATTTAATGTTCGCTTTACAGCGATCAATGCAAAAATATTTCAACGTGACCACCAGGCTGCCTCGCAGCGGTTCGCGTTGTTCGTTTTCGATGATTGAAAAATTTCAATATCGCATCTCATCGCTTTAAATGTAGCTGAACTCAACCTTTGAAACTATGGATAAGACAATTACAGACTAACAACCGATATTGGGCTTTTTGTTGATTTGCTATGGAGTTGAGAACAAGCTATAATAACATTGCACTGAATCCTATCTATGCCGGTAGTGGTGCTATTGCCACCATTTCTGCAGATGGTTCCATATTGGCTACTCCGATGCTGGATGAAATAAATATCATCCAACTATCCCCGTCACGTAAAATCCTTCATGCAGTGGAAAATGATGATGAACAAGAAATTACAGCCTTGAAGTTGACTTCAGATGGGAACTACATGTGTTTTGTATCTCAGGCACAATTGTTAAAAACTTTTGACCTTAGATCAAAAAAAATCGTGAAGTCGATGAGGATTTCTTCACCCTCTTACGTGCTTGACACGGATTCTACCTCTACTCTTGTTGCTATTGGTGGTACGGATGGTAGTGTGACCGTGGTGGACATCGAAAACGGATACATCACACATTCACTGAAAGGGCATGGTGGTACGATCTCAAGCCTCAAGTTTTATGGTGAGCGAAACAATAGTAAGTGGCTGTTGGCATCAGCTGATATTAATGGGATGGTCAAGATATGGGACTTGGTCAAGAGAAAATGTTTGCACACAATGCAAGAACACTCTACAGCTGTGCGTGGCATAGATTTCCGTCCGATGGACGGTGACGAGACAATGAATCTGATTACTGGTGGTAGGGATGATATTATCAACTTTTGGGAATTCAATATGAAGAAGAAATGTAAACTTCTGAAAACAATTGCGGTTCATCAGCAGGTTGAATCTTGCGGGTTCTTAAGCGGATCCGACCGTTTGATTTATACTGCTGGTGGCGATGCAGTCCTTCAGTTGATTTCCCTTGAAGACGGAGCCATTATGAAAAAAACTCGCAAACCATTGGAAGAACTTTTCATTGTAGGGGTATTGCCAATCTTAAATGGCCAACAACTTTACCTCGTTTTGTCAGACCAGACTCTTCTTTTAGTAGATATGGACAAGGTAATTTCGAGCGACAGAGAACAGATAGAGATAGAATCATGTATCGCTGGTAATCATGGTACTGTTGCAGATATAAAGGCTGTTGGACCTCATTTGGAGAAACTGGCGCTGGCTACAAACTCTCCTGCTTTGAGAACGATTTCGATGCCTTCCAGTGCTTCCAGCAACGGATTATGTATCGATGTTGAAATTTATGAAGAGCATGCAGATTTGCTGAATTCTCTTGATTCTACTGAAGATGGCTTATGGCTTCTCTCGGGCTCAAAGGATAACACAGCCGTCTTATGGAGGTATGACCTGGAAAGTAACAAATTTGTTGCCTATGCAAAATTTGAAGGACATGCGGCATCGGTCACAGCAGTGGGCCTTCCAAATGTTGTCACTAAGGGATGGCCAGAATTTATCATAACAGCTTCAAATGATCTTACTATCAAAAAGTGGTCGGTCCCGAAACCAACGGCGAAGAAGACGCACTCGATCCAAGTTATTGATTCTTCCGAATATACATTTCGTGCTCATGAAAAAGACATCAACGCACTAGCAGTATCTCCAAATGATTCTGTTTTCGCTACTGCTTCTTATGATAAAACGTGTAAAATATGGGATTTAGATACCGGTGAATTAAAGGCAACATTGGCAAATCATAAGCGTGGTCTGTGGGATGTATCATTTTGTGAATATGATAAATATTTAGCAACATGCTCTGGAGATAAAACTATCAAAATATGGAATCTTGACACATTTGCAGTAGTTAAATCTTTAGAGGGACACACTAATGCAGTTCAAAGATGTTCATTCATTAATAGACAGAAGCAGCTAGTCAGTAGTGGTGCAGACGGTCTTATCAAAATTTGGGATTGTTCTACCGGTGATTGTCTGAAGACGCTGGACGGTCACGGCAATAGAATTTGGGCGTTAACCGTTCTTAAAGATGGGGAACTTATAATAACAGCAGATGCAGATGGTGTCTTCCAATTTTGGAGTGACTGTACTAAGGAACAAAAAGAAAAAGACGTGGAGAAAGAAAAGTTGAAGGTTGAACAAGAGCAATCTTTGCAAAATTATCTGGTTGAAGGTGATTGGACGAATGCTTTTTTGTTGGCGATCACATTGGATCATCCAATGAGACTATTCAACGTTTTGAAGCAGTCTATTTCCGCAGGAGAAAACCAAAAAGATGAGGCTGTTGTTTTCAATAAAGATCTCGATCACATCATATCAACTCTTGATAATGATCAACTTTTGCTCTTGATGAAAAGGTGTAGAGATTGGAATACAAATGCTCGAACCCATTTTATTAGTCAAAAAACTGTTAAATGTATCCTATTACAGCATAATATCGCTGATCTTAGTGAAATTCCAGGCATAGTTCAAATAGTAGAAAGCATAATACCTTACACTAAAAGGCATTTTTCCAGGATTGATAATTTGGTAGAACAGAGTTATGTTCTGGACTATTCGTTGGTGGAGATGGAAAAGTTGTTTTAAAGCCCTATAGAAATTTATAATGTATAGTATGTAAGAGATTACAAGTAAAATATGAGCAAAGAGGCATTCTCTTCTATAAAATAAGCGCTTTTTTTTTTTATTGCTTGATTTGTGTCGCAAGTCAAGTGTTACCCTCACTGATGTACTGAAAGTTTTCATCATGCGGTCGGTGATGCGATGAGATGAGTTGAAGAGCTTCAAATAATGAAACGAAGCCAAAGATAGGAAAGTAGGAACTATATCGCTGATACTGTGTTGGGTTGATTGAAGATGTCTAAGAATGAATTGAGAGCTTCTGAAAGTTCCTCTAAGAAATCAAGAAGAAAGAAGAAACGGAGAACGTTAGATGTATCAGATTCTTCGTCGTCCGATTCAGACTTCGACAAAGAAGCGGAGATGCAAGAAAAATCAGAGACTAATCATATAGATGATAAGATTTCACTTACTGATGATGAGTCCAGTACTTTGCTGCCAGAAATTGCAGTCAGAGAATCTGCTGTTGACCAATTGGAAGATGGAACGCGAGACAAACTAAACGCCATACCGTTTACCAAAAGTGATTTAACGAATAGAAACGACTTCAACTACAGAAATAATAATAATGATTCTGTGGACCTCAAAAGAGTAGGCGAAGTCATTTCAGATGACAAGAAAAAACTTAAGACAGTAAATGAAGTAGATCGTAAAAATGAATATTTAGGATTAATTTTTGAAAATTATGGTGAAGATATAAACTCATTAAGGCAAGCGCCTGATTTTACAAACAAGTCTCTGGTAATACTGGCGAATGTACTCAAGGAAGGATCGGCAATGTTTGACGTAGAAACTCTAAAAACGATACTAGAGTAAAGATGAAATTTACACCAAGAAAGCAAAGAGAATAAATGTTATGGTTATATATAATATACAAAAATAATAATAAATAAGCGGAAGATATAAAATCACGTCTTAGGATCAAAGATATGATCACCCTAAAATTTTAACAAAGTAGAAGGCTGCACCGGCAGCCACACCACCAACTAGAACCATTTGAATACCTTCACTTATCTTTTTTCCCATGGTACAATTATCATTCATTGAAACTTGAGTCTTTAAGTAGCCAAACCAGAATAATGTTATAGTCATGACAACTATGGACCATAGTAAACCAGCACCGACTTCACTAACAAAAAAATAAGGTAATAAAGGTACCAGCCCACCGAATAGATAACCACCACCGATTGTTAATGCACTAATGGATTGTCTATTTTCTGCTGGTTCATCAAGTCCGCGCCCATACCTTATAATGAAATCTACCATTAGTTCTGGAGTCCTCTGTAAATCCTTAATAAATGACACGATTGTTTCGTCAGAGAAGTTTGGATTGATATCCAATAAAATATCCTCGATTTCACGATTTATCGAAGTTGTATTATCGTAAAATTTTCTTTTTTCTTGTTTAACCGCTGCGTGGTAATAATCACTTTCACTCTTGGCACCTAGGTAACCACCAAGACCCATTGATATCGCTCCTGATATTAGTTCTGCGAATCCACCCGTTATAACCAATTTTGAGTCCCCCAATGACGATAGGCCAGCTGTCAATGCAAATGGGACCGTTAATCCATCACTTAATCCAATGACCAAGTCACTGATCACACGTGGATCCACGGAACTTATAAATCCCTTTTGTGTTTCTGAATCGCTACTTAATGTATCCTTATCTATAGTTGGATTCATTTTGGCGCTACTGCTCGAAGCACGGCGAACTCTTGCTGACTCTAGATCTATGTTTGAATTTGAAGTTCTAGTTCCATAACCTCCTTGAGATGACATCGATTGGTCGTCACTTGTCAACAGGGGTGCTCTTCCCTCACCTTCAGTTCCTGACTTTCCATATTTGACAAAATTAACCAGCGCATTTTTCAAAGCTACCACGGACATCTCTTTTCTGTGCCCAATGAACCAATTGGAAATTTAAGTTGTATTGAAACTCTGAAACGTCTTTATCGCTGTTGTGTATCCCGAAACCCTAAAATCACAATCGCTAAAACGAGATCCTCCGTCTCAATAAAAAAGTCCCGAGTAGCTATATGTTACCTATCAATAAATTTGATCTAATAGAAACAATTATTTGTACCAAATAAATGTGTATCTCAAGCAAGTTATAGTAGCTTATTTAGCTTGTCCTCTTTATTCTCCTACTTGATAGACTTCTTTAAATCGCCTTTCTAGGCCTTTTTCATTTTTTTTTACGGAAATTACAAAACTGAATATATTGAGGGTCGGACCAATCAAAATCGAGGATGTTACTCATCCAAAGAGTAAAACGATTGAAGTGCCCTCCTAAACCATTTATAAACTGCCTAATAATGCTTATTTAAATCTGTAATTATATAAACTAGCCTAAAACCTCGAATATCTTCTTTCTTTCAACTTGCCATATTTTTTTGTTTATGTTTTGGTCCCTCTTTGTAACTTTTAATATTGTTGCAAACAGGTATTAAAAGCTGAAAATATATATTGTGATGATAACAATGAACGCGCTTCAAATTTGACGCCCTCAATCTGCTTTGCTCACAAGACCAAAGATATAAGCTTGATAGTTCTTGAACTATTGTACATTTATTAAACCCCAAAACAAAACAAACCATATATCGATATGTAAATTATATATGTAGCTAACCACATCATCGCTTAAGCTTGAGAAGCAGCTGATGAATATTTGGTGACTGCTCTGGTACCTTCCGAGACAGCATGCTTAGCTAATTCACCAGGCAAGATCAATCTAACGGCAGTTTGTATTTCCCTGGCGGAAATAGTCGATTTTTTGTTGTAAGCAGCCAACTTGGAAGCTTCAGTGGCAATTCTTTCGAAAATATCATTGACAAAAGAGTTCAAAATCGACATAGATTTTTGAGAGATACCAGTGTCTGGATGTGTTTGCTTCAAAACTTTGTAAATGTATGAAGAGTAGGTTTCCTTTCTAGCCTTACCTCTCTTCTTTGCATCTGGAGCAGAAGCGGTTTTCTTGGCAGCTGGTTTCTTCTCAGCTGGAGCCTTGGAGGCAGGTTTCTTTTCAGCTTTACCGGACATTTGTGTTGTAATAGTTTTTGTGTGTGCAATCTTTTACTTGTTAAGAAATTATTTCGAAGAGATATCCCATCATGTTAAAATATGCACCCCCCTTATATAGAAATCTGATGTTGGCCAGTAATTATGAATCGGCACTCTGTATTTCTTCTCAAACTTGTGTAGATGCTGCTCTTGCTAACTTGCCACCTACTTTTTCGACGGTCTGAGAATTTCGCATCTATTTTCTCCGGCATTGTCTCTGCAGAAGCGCGAAAATATCAGCACAGCGCGCGTTTGCCATTTCGGGGAGCCGAGCGACTGGCCATACTTAACAGAAATCTTGATTTTCTTTCGAAATTGAATTTCTCGCGAATAAACCAATCTCGATTCTAGCGTTCCAAACTTTTCACAGAGGATGTGAAAAAACCAGCACGCCCCTAAAGACAGATAAAGATGCCCCTTATGGCCACGGCTTTGATCAGCATCCTGCGCGTTCTTCTGTGCGGATGAGTAAAATCTTATTCACATATACAGGTGGCGTTCTACTGATACGTATTTGCGTTTCTTTCTATCAACGATTCTTATTCGTGTATATAAAGGGTGGTAAGTACAACCCATTTCAATTAGTCTTGTTAAACAATTCCTTTCTTACAGATATTCAAGTAACGCACTCATATAATAAACAAGAATAAAATAGAAATGTCTGGTAAAGGTGGTAAAGCTGGAACTGCTGCTAAAGCTACTCAATCAAGATCTGCCAAGGCTGGTTTGACCTTCCCTGTCGGTAGAGTCCACAGATTACTAAGAAAAGGTAACTACGCACAAAGAATTGGTTCTGGTGCTCCAGTATATTTGACAGCCGTTCTGGAATATTTGGCTGCTGAAATCTTAGAATTGGCTGGTAACGCCGCAAGAGACAATAAAAAGACAAGAATCATTCCAAGACACTTGCAGCTTGCCATCAGAAATGATGACGAATTGAATAAATTGCTAGGAAATGTCACAATTGCCCAAGGTGGTGTTCTACCAAACATTCACCAAAATCTGTTGCCAAAGAAGTCTGCAAAGACTACAAAGGCTTCTCAAGAGTTATAATTATAAGAATTTGATTGTTGAACATATTGAAATAAAAAATAAATAAATAAATAAAAAAGCATATAATGCAGGGGTTCTTTAAAGCGTGTATAATATAATTCATCATCTCAGTTGTAACGCCTTTGCGGTTTGTCTTTCCTTGAAATTGTGTTAAGTCTCATCTCATGGGCAGACGGGAATTTAGACCTTTTCAGTTTTGTTAAAGATCTGTGTCATTTCAACAACCACTAGAGAAGTGGTGTAAAAAAGCTTTTTATTCTATTAAATTATTAAGGTTAAATTAAAAGTTAAATTAAAAATTAAATTAAAAATTATAGTAAGCTATCACAGCTATTACACGTATTATATTATGAATGTCAATACAGTTTAAGAACGACTGAAAAGTCTCTTGATAAAATTCTTTTTTTTTTGTTTGGATGATCCTAATCCATTTTCGCTTGATGCTGCCCTTGTGTTTGCGTTCTGAGCTTTGTCTTCTGTTGCCGTCAACATTTCTTCCGGTTGAACGTCCCTCTCGAATGAGGACTTATTGATAGTAACGTTGGCTGTATTAGACGGTTTTGCCATTGACTCCGCAACTAGATCAGTCGCTGGATGAGGCACCGTAACAGCCACTGAATCTTCCACCGGATGAGGCACCGCATCAGCCACTGGAACAGCCTCTGGATGAGCCACTATAACAGCCTCTGGATGAGCCACTGGAACAGTCTCTGGATGAGCCACTGGAACAGCCTCTGGATGTGCCACGGAAGAAACCATTGGCTCAGCAATTGGCTCTGCCGCCACGGTTGGCGTTGCCGTTTTTGTTGCCCCTTTCCCACCTTTTGATGCTTGATAACCACTATTTTCGGCAGAAAATTGCTTCATCTTGTCGAACATATTTTTAAATTTCGATTTACGGTTGAAGTTCTCTGCTCCCTTGCTCTTTTCAGATGTGTGTGATGCAACCGGTTTTTGGACGGGAAGTACATCCAGAGTCCTTCTCTTCGTAGCTGTTATGCTGCCTTCAGGCTCAGATACTGGCGAATCCTTCCCATTTATTGAAAAGTCCTCATCCAGATCATGTGGCACAGTTTTCCGGTATATAGAACCGGAACCATCTGTTGAAACGGCACCATTGGTGAATCCGCCAAAATGTTCACGTGCAGAAGACGACTGTGTTGCGCGAGATGGTGTTTGCGGCAACTCATTTAGTTCTGATCTTAAAGAACCTTCTGCTGTGCCATTTGTTTGCATTGAATGCGCTATATTGTATTTGTTTTGAGCAATTGCTAAAGCTTGTGCATACATTTTATCATCAGCAATGAACCTACTTCGCGATTCATTCATCTCCGTCGTAGTAGGAGCCGCAGAACTTGGCTCTTTAAGAGCTTCTTCATCTTTATTATTAGTCTTATTGAAAAATTCACTTATCTTTTTGCTCCCTTTCCTTGGTTTGTCCGGACCAACAGGTGTTCTAACTTCAACTGGAGCCGGTGTTCTCAGACTTCTTTGACCCATGGTGCTGGGTCGATTGGTTGATGCAGATGTATCCTGCGGCGATTCGTGGTTATTGTAGACTTTCTTTTGAGCAATAGCCAAGGCTCTGTTATACATTTCCTGTTCAGTTAATGGTGCTTGGTGGGTCTGCTTTATTTTACTCGAACGATCATTGCCCACTTTGTGCTTGCCCGAACCTTGGCTATTTTTCTTCGATGACTTACGATTCTTCTTCCTTTCACCTGGTAGGTACTCCAACGCATCTGAGAAAGCTGAAATACTGCTGGTTTGGTCTAATGGCACTTCGCCGTCTGAGAGAATTGCGTCTCCTTCGTTTTGGGAAGGATAGCTGGGCTCTGTCAATGCGGCATAGACATGACCAGTACCGGAGGGCAGGTCGTGTAGGTCATCTTCCTCGGATAACTCATCTAATCCATTGTCTTGGATGATATAATTTCCACTGAACTCGTCAAAATGTTTATCTGAATCAATAAGCGGAATGGCTTGTGTGCTGGTAGTTGTAGTCTCGACATATTCGTATCCATTTACCCTTCTGACGGTTCTCTTTGTGATCGACTGAGTTCTCCCTTGAGCATCTTTGACTTCCGTTGTCTTCACGGTAATAGAATTAGCCCTTGATCCAGAGTTGGGCTTGGAGGAAGTTGCCGGGCGAGCCTGGTTGGTTCTTTTATACTTGTTTGCAGAGGTAATAGAGCTTGCTCTGCCCTGCGCTACCTGGCCTGAAGTTTGTGACCTCAAGGAGTACGTCCTGTAGTTTGGAGGAACACCAGAGGATCTGCTCGTGTTCATAACTGCCGCAGAGGGAGCACGAGCTGGAGTCTTTCTCCTGTTCTGGGGGCTCTGTAACCCCGGTCCGTGAGTCATTGACTGTGCCCTTGCTGGTTGCCCTGTCCTGTTAGAGGCTTCATAAGACGCCGAACCTGTGCTAGCAGCATAAGCAGCAGCAGCTGATAACCGGTGATTACTTTCCTCATTATCCTTGTTCTTGTAGTAATAGTCGTACCGCGAAAGGTCCGGAATCCTATGTTCTTTCCTGCTGAGCCCAAATACCATCGTTCTGCGTACTTTGAAAAGAAAGGGAGACGATTCTATTTGCTAATTAACCTGATTGGATACGATCAACGTGTTATGTTATCCGGCAGCAGACTATTGTATTCACAAGGTCAATCAATCTCACTTTTTTCACTGTATGTACCGGCGTTCAATTGTATTGATTTTCCTTTTTCCTTCCACTCCCCTGAGAAGAAACCTTCGGTCCCTTGAAGCGTCCGGATTTGGCCGGACATGTACAAGAAAGGTCAAAATCATAACAATACCTTCCCTTGACACTGGCAGTAGCGACTCAGCTCAATGCGGCTCTACGTCCTTCCACACAGGCCTATCACAGCTCTTCTGATACCTTCTAGTAGCAAGCAGTCTAAGCTACATGCTAGGTGTGTTCTGAAAGAGAAGCATAGGATCGCGGCATCTCTTAACCATGTTAGGATCTCCTAACAGCTGTGGGATCACCTGACGGAAGAACAAGAGCTGAAAATATTATATGGTCAGTAGGGCTGTCACATAGCATGCCATTTCACTATGCCATGTATGGCACTTGTTCTGCCTCGGATCATGTGTTACCCGTTCCTGGGTCACTAGATTGGCCAATCAGGGCACAGATACGGTCTGAAAATGTCTTCTCTTAATCCCTTTGTTGGATCTGGCGACTTCGTGAGAACACAGAGCCCTCGTTGGGGCATTCACTGTGAAGCATAACTGAAAGAATTTAACGACTTTCTTCATCGCATGTGACAGCCAGTCTTTCAATTGGTCATTCTTTGAAAAATCCAAGAAAGTCGTACATTAAAATCATGTCCCAGCAAGATTCTATTAGAATGGTCTTAATCGGGCCACCTGGTGCCGGCAAAGGTACCCAGGCCCCAAACTTGGTTAAACGTTTCAATGCCGCTCATTTGGCTACTGGTGATATGTTGAGATCACAGGTCGCCAAAGGTACCGAATTGGGTCTAGAAGCCAAGAAAATCATGGACAAGGGTGGCCTGGTCTCTGACGATATCATGGTCAACATGATCAAAGACGAGTTGCTGAACAATGCTGCTTGTAAAAACGGTTTCATTTTGGATGGGTTCCCAAGAACCATCCCACAAGCTGAGAAGTTGGACAAGATGTTAGCTCAACAAGGCAGACCTTTGGAGAAAGCCATCGAATTGAAAGTTGATGACGATTTGTTGGTGGCTAGAATCACCGGCAGATTGGTCCACCCAGCCTCCGGTAGATCTTACCACAAGGTTTTTAACCCACCAAAAACTGAGATGACAGATGACGTGACTGGTGAGCCATTGGTTCAAAGGTCTGATGACAATGTGGACGCTTTGAAGAAAAGATTAAACTCCTACCACGAACAAACTGAACCAATTGTCGACTTTTACAAGAAGACTGGCATTTGGTCAGGCGTCGATGCCGCTCAAGCACCTTCTACTGTCTGGGAATCCATTTTGAAATGTCTAGGTAAAAACTGAGATATACCCCACCAAGTATCTTAATTTATAGTATATATGAAAAATATCACCATAAACGAATAACAGCTTGATAGCATCAACACCTTGCATTGAAACATTTTATGGGAAATGAGAACGATAACAAGCACTCTGACCGCGGACACTGTCATTAACACGATTTAATATCCCGTCTTAGAGACTTATTGCTAGCTATAGAAAACATATAAAAATTTTTTGACGAAAATTGGACGCCTGCAGCATCAAGGATACTTATTAGACACAGTTTCTCGACTAACAAACGGTCCAATATGAATATCGACAGGCTCATATCGATGACGTCACCGACATCACCCAACTCGCCTGCTTCTTCGTCAACACATAAGTCGGTGGCAGAGACACCTAATAGTGCAGTGGATCAACCGTCGGGGGAAAAGACGGAGTTGGAAGTAAAGACACAAAATGAGTCGTCTAGTCCCAAATTGAACCAAACCTCACAACCCAAGAATATTCAACTAGTGAGATTTACACCAACCAACAATAATTGGCAGCGGAACTCCTCGGGTAGTCTGCCAGCAACACCAGTACGGCAGAAAGAGCGACCCAAGACATCTCTAGCGCGTTCACAATCCCTAAAGTCAGCTGATCCGGGTTCAATACTTCCAAATCCCGCTGAAAATTCATCAGAAACAGGAGAAATAAATAAAGAGACTACTAGCGATAGATTATTGGGTCTACTTCGCTCTAAAAATACTTCGGGACATTTTCACAATGTTACGATGAACAAAGATGATATGGTCGTTGCACCCCAGTCCTATTTAAGCTCTAACAGAGACTTCATATCCTCTAATAACACTGCTAGAGTACGATCTCTGTCTACAAAACAAGAGGAGGCTGGAATATATGTCAATAAGCTAGGATTATCGAATTCCAAATCATTGCAATCATTGAAATTGCAGAAAAATGAGACAGCTGCCACCAGAGGGTTCCAAAATTCATCATTTTCATCTAGCGTTAAAGATCTTCTGCTCAAGAGGAAAATGAATAAAAAAAAGGCGTTAAACGATTCAAATTGGAACTCCACTAAAAAGTTACCTTTGGAAGAACGAGGCGACACTGATGAAGCAAGTGAGCCAGACACTAAGAAAACCAGTGGTCGCGATACCGTTCCAAGTCACGCAGATAATAGCTTAGAAAATCAAAGCTCGCATGGCGAATCAAGTAAATCGAATTTTGATGGAGAAAGCACTGAATTAAGTTTACAAGGTCCGCAAATTGATAATCAACAAGCCCGACAGCCCGGAGTAAATATCTCACCCCACGCCATGACAAGTGCGAGAAACATGAAAGTTTCAATAAAAGAGGATAACTCCTTTAAGGTAGCCGACGTGAAGAATGGGAAAACTGGACAAAACAAGCTGACTAAGGGAACAACAAGAATAAATGTGGTGGAAGAAACAGAAGAGCCGCCCCATAAGGATGACACAGTTAAACTGAAAAGTGTTCGTAACCAAACGCAAAAACCTGATTCGACTGCAGACTCACTTACTACAAATAGGCCGCAGCGGAATTTAGGGTCCCCAGTTAACGACAAACATAACTATCAGGCATTTGAAAACAATCAAAAGAATCATAGTAACGATTCAGTGTCACAACAGCCCATAATTGTTCAATCCATGAATAACCTTCCCAAAAGACCAGAGGGGCCTGCTTTTCCTTCGAAAAGGGAAAAATCAATGATGCTCAAATCTTTGAAAGAAAAATGGGATGAAGCACTCAAGTCGGAAGATCCAAATAGCGAAAATAGGATAGAAGAACTTGCCAAACTTTTTGGTGATGCCCAGAAAAATCAGCAAGGAGCTAAGCCTTCCTCGTCTCATTCTGTGGACATACTTCTTGAAGGTGATCATCATGAATTTACTAAAGGAAAACATTTAACAGAGGAGCATGTGTCGGAATTTGATGGTCATAGACCCACTCTTGTATTACCTCGTGATATGGAAAAATTAGCCGACGAAGAACAGAGCAATCGTCTGACCGATGTTCTTTTGGAAGAGCAGACCTCCAATTCCGATGATGGACTGCTTGCCAAACGCTCATTCCCCGAATTCAGCGACGTTGCATCGAATGTTCCGGAAACGAAGAAGTTGAGCCATGCTGCTTTAATAACACCTCCTCCATTTGATGAGCGAACTAATATTCCCAGCGAGAAAATCTCAATCTCAAATCCCTTGGATACCAATACAGCACGCTTTAACAAACTTAAGCTCTCACACCCGATCAACAACACGATTTTGGCTCCAAATTCAGTCAGAAGACCACTCTTACCTAAAGCTTCTGATCCTGAAGCTGAAAGAAGAAAATTCAACCGTGCATTTCCCTCTAGTGTTCTGAACAAACTAGAAGGTAAGCGTCGGTATAACAGGGAAACAATTAAGGATTTAGTTCAGACTGGCGTTACTCGACATAGAGCTTTCAGCGATAATCCTGCTGTAAGTGTCACTAACGATGTCTGTTCGGCTAATAATTATGAAATTTCGCATGCTTACTATTATCAGCAGCTACAGAGAAGAGGAAAACTCGAATACTTAACTCTTGATAATACACTGAACACCAGCATTGCGGATGTTGATCAAATGATGGAAGATTCTCAGAAATTGGGCAATATTGATCAGACTATGATGCTAAAATCAACGATGAGTAGTCCTGAGAAGCAGGGTGCAAAATCAGATATCGAGGGCCTCTCCAAAGAAAGCTGGATGAAAGAATGGCGGTCCAAATTAAGAGAATGTACCATCTATTTTGACACTCCTGTTGTTCCAAAAAGCGTAATATCCGAGAATCAGGCACAGCACTTGAAAAAAGTATTTGAAGTGGATTTTGGAGCCACCTTAGCAGATGCATTAACAGAACATGTTGATCTCATGATCATAGATGACAATTACAGAGGTATCGACGATGGAGTGCCATTCTCACAAACCGTCACGAATGCAATTCCCGGCGTTAAATCAGACAGGAAACTAAGGGTATGGAATCAAGCGAAAGCTTGGCAGTTCGTAAGAAATCTGGGTACGACCATAAGACCTTTTACTGTAAGCTTATCGAATGAATATCAGAAGAATAATGGCCTGGGAGTAGCTGGTCGCCCTGAACAAGAAGGCGGACAGCATATAGAGAAGAAAGAAATGCCATCGGATATAGGAGAGCAGAAAATGACACAGAAAGAAACTGCACAGAAAGAAGTAGCAGGGAAAGAAGCGGCAGAGAAAGAAGCGGTAGAGAAAGAAGTAACAGAGAAAGAAGTAACAGAGAAAGAAGCGGCAGAGAAAGAAGCGGCAGAGAAAGAAGCAGCAGAGAAAAAGGTAGATCAGAGGGAAGGATCATTGCTAGAGGGAGTTGTTTTGCAATCTGCAGCGGAAAACATTGTGTCTGTTTCTGGTAGAGAGAAAATACAAGCCGAGCTGAGGGAATCTCAAATAAGTTCAAAATCTGATGAAGATAAGGCGAACAAAGCTCCCAATTTTGTTTCTCTCACCCATCAAAGTCGTGTTGGCTCAGTAACCGACTTCAGAGAAGAAGAAAGCTCAGACGTAGATGAAAGCCTTGCAGATGATGTATCCTACTTGGTGAATCTACTACAAAATGCCTCTATTCTAATGGATACCAAAGAGAAAGAGCTGCAGACCGCGAGAAGAATTATGTTGCAACTTTCTCAAGAAGTGATGCAGAAAGAGTTGGGAATAACGTCCCTTCAGGGCCAATTAAAATCGGCTCAAAATGAGGTTCAAGAATATAAAACTATCTTGCAAGATTATAAAGCGGTCCTAACCGAGAAAGATATCGAAGTTTCCGAGTTAAAACACAAAATGCAAGCACGCAAGCGAAATAAGCGTTCGAATAGTAATGATCACATGGATCATCCGCATAGTGAGAAGATCCGCAGAAAAGACCGTGAAGGTGTCTGACCTTTTCGCAGCAATATCAACCAGGTGCTAGATTCAAAAGAGACAGTGCTTTAGGATTGTGTAATAGTAATTTCATATAATGTATTAGCATATAAGTTGACGCGCCGCGCTTTTCCTATCTGAACGCGAAGGGCGTGTTAGTTTGCACTTTTATTCAATCATGAGATCAGTCCCTAACCGATGTAAAGGACATAGGTGATAACGAGAAGTGCATTGTGGCCAATAAGCTATTCGATACTGGATCTCCAATGAATGATAAAAAAAGGAGCCTCTCTAATGAAACCAATTATGAAATAAGACACCTGGATGATAAGAAAACGAAGCATGATAGCAAAAACTACGCGCCTCCTTACAGTCACCCCGGGAAAAAGGTTAAGAAATTGTGGATTTCCTCAGATACTGCCAACTCTTCGCCCACTGCGGATAATATGAATTACAGCCCATCTCGTTTCCCTTCCTTATCCTCTCCTCGCAATGATTCCGTACAGTCAGCCTCTGGAGCTGATCAAAATAATGCGGGGGCGAAAGACGAAAAGTCACTTGGAAACCCGGTGTTGATTGCCAAGATCCCACTGCTTGGAGTTAAAGAGTCATATTATAGTGGCTCCAATGCAGCTCCTGGACTTATTTCGACTGATAAATTATCTGTTAGGCCAACAGACCCAAAGAATAGGAAAATCTGCATTCAAGATGGAGACAAATTTAGCAATTATGAGTCCTTGAGGCCGCTGAACAATGCGGAAAATTTATTTGAGTCTGGCGGACGTAGTAAACAATTAAAACTAGATTCCGATAGAAAGGCATCTGAAAGTGAGAAGAAGCAAATGCAACCACAAGATCTTGAAGCCAATATGAAAAAAATGATCGAAGAAGTGATGAGATACGAGGTTAAAATCGCAAGCTTATATGGACGAATGGCTAAAATGCAAAAAGAAAACAATAGCCTTCGGGAGGATCTCAAGATGATGTCAGATCGAAATGTTGAGTTGACAGTTTCTCTATGGAAAAAAGCCAGCCCTATGGCATGTAAAGCTTTTAAAGATGGTGACGTGAAAGAAGAAATATCAAAAGGCTCATTAAAAGAAAAATCAAGCCGGCGTAGGAGCAGTAGGCACGAAAAATCAACTAGGGAAGGTAATGCGAGCTCTCAGGCTTCTCGTTCCAAGAGGGCTGAGCTTCCTCATATGCTAATTAGTCTCCAGAAAGGCATCATCAAGCGACTAGAAGAGTATGAGGCAGTTCAGAAGGATTTAGAAAAGACATTTCAACGCTTCAAACAAAACGAAAGTTGGAAAGAAAGTCAGCTAAAAGAGGAGAGTTCCTTTGTTAGAGATTTGAGAAGCCAACTTATTCGACTTCATGAAGAATTAAAAAAAGTTAGGGAATATGGGAATGTGCGAGCGGCAAACCTTAAATCTACCTTGTATAGCCAAAAGTGTAATGAGGCTGCTTTATATAGGAAACTGGAAGAGTCTCAGTTGTTCATTTCAGACTCGTCGAAGTATGTGGCAGAAGCGGCGAGGCACATCAAGGCTTATCAGGGAACCATTGCCGAGCAAAAGAAAGAAATATCAGTTTTGCTGAACAGGGTTTCGGAGGAACAAATTACCAAAGATAAGGTAGATATGTATACCGAGAATGAGGGACTGCCCGAAGCTAATAATGATGTGACTGCAGATCATGATTCTCTCATGAAAGTGATTGACATACAGCGAAACGATATTACAATCCTTAATGAACAACTGCATCAAGAAAAGCTTAAAAATAAGACCCTTTTCCATGCCGCAAATGGACCAAATCGTGTGAATGGTCAGCTAAATATAAGCACTAAAACTGAAGATAGTCAATGGGCTACTTTAAACAAAAGTTATCTCGAACTACGGAAGCAGCAATTGAGCGACAAGAAGCATTATCAGGAAAGAATACAAGAGATTCACAAAACCTATCGAGCCATTTTAAATGAAAAAGATGTCGAACATAGGAATTTTTTGAATAGCTTTTCAGCTAATTCCCTTCCGCCAAGCAAGCAGAGAGAAAACAGTATTGAAAGCTTAAGTGAACGTAAAGGCGGAAAAGGATATTGTTCAGGCCATTCGTAAGCTTGGCCCATGCCAGCAATTGAGTATTTATGGTTAAATAAAGAAATATGCTTACTATTTGAAATTAGTCTGTGACCAAATGTTTCAGCTTCTCCAGGTCTAACTGAAATCCTGCTGCGGCACCGTTATTTCTTGCTGCTTCATAATAGCAAGTTGCGTGGAAGTATTTTTTATCCACTTCCATTGAATTCTTCCATACCCATTCTCCCATTTCCTCATCATATAATCCTGTAACTTTTTCTTTACAAATTGGGCATTGGAATGACATGTCTTCTGAGGATTCGGGGACAACTACGTATTTCTTACGCAAGACATCTTCGTTAATAGTAAAGGAGTTAGCGGGTTTGTTTGAATCATCGTTACTGTCTGTTGTGGACGAAGCTCTTGGATCATCCAGATTAGCCAATGTCAATGACGTGGCGCCATCAGAACTGCTATTTGTTGATATAATTTCATCATCCTTGAAGGAGATCCACTGAGCATCGCTCAAATACCAGTTTCTGCTCTGTATATTTTTCTGCGTAGCCGTTACATTACCAGTTGAAGAGCTTGATGTAATTTCTGAACCCTTTAATCTTTTGTTAATTCTAAAATGCCAATCCAAATGATCAGTCATCAAATTTTTCTCTTCTGAAGTATTGCCGAACCTCTTACCACATATACTACATTTATTGGGCTTTGAACGATACAACAAATGAATCAAGTTGTTGCCAACCACCGGAGAATCATTTATTATCGCTCGTTGTGATAGTTGTAAGTTTGGCGTATTTAAAATATCTATATTAGCTGTTGCGAAGTATGCTTTACAATCAGAGATTATACTCTCTAAAAGCGGCAACGGTGGCAAATGTTTTTGATTTTGATTCCCCACAGAGTTTTCGTTCACGTTTACATTAATCTTGGAGTACAAGGCTACAATAGAATCCTTTGGAGGTTTATAAAGTAATCCTTCTGATTCTAATGAATCATAAATATTCTTGACTTTGGATTTCTGAATTGGATTACTCGTAGCGGCAAGGTCTGAAGTCCCAAAAATACTCGACGAGGCACCAAATAAGGACGACATGGAACCATCAACCTGGCTATCTCCAAACAGAGGAATGAAGGAACTATTGGTACCGGGGTCTGAATGCTGTATTTGTCTTTGCTGCTGCTGCTGCTGCTGTTGTTGTTGCTGTTGTTTTTGTAAATCGATATATTGCTGTTGTCTTTGAATATCCTGTAAAACCTGTTGATCCTGCGCAAAAATCTGTCTGAGTTGTAGCTGCAACTGTTTCAATGCATCTGGCGATAGAGATTCTCTCAAAAGTTCTTGTTTCAATTGTGATAAGACAATGAGTTTCACATTCAGTTTTTCATCATTGGGTTGATTCTTAACCCTCTCACTGGTCAAAGTAGTTAACTTATCAATTTCTCTAAGCAGTAGCGGCACGGTGGGCTTTGGTAGCATCGTTTGTAGATTTTTTTGATGCAAAGCGCTTGCTTTAATCAGAAATTGTTCAATCTTCACCAACGCACTCTTCTCGAACAGCGGTGTGCATCCACCTGTCGAATCGTTTGGATTCATCCACGTTGTGAACATGTTGATCAGTTTTGTTCTTGTGTTGTTATCCACTATGAGATAAGTTCTCTTATAAAGGTTGAATAAATTTCTACTAAAATAGATTGTATAGGGACTACCAGCATTCTTGCAAATCGAGTCCATCGCATAAAATGCATACAGTTTTTGATTCGGTGGACACTTCTCTACCCTGGCCTCCAGAGCATCCGCGAAATACTGTGCACATGAGATATTCTCTTCCGCTATTTTGGTAAGCGTGGTAATAATCGGCCTCGAATTGAAAGTCAACTCTTCGAGGATGCTAGTGAAATCCTTCACCAGCAAGTCCATCTCTTTCTCCATTTTTCCAATTAAAGAACTTTGTCAGCTGATAAGAGGCCCTCTTGATCCTTCTTTTGTCTTGTCAAAATGACTGTCGATCCTTGAGAACTTTCTCATCAAGTGTGTTCCTCCAATACGCCCGTTCAAAAGCTAGCATCACCCAGACACCACACACTATAATCAGAAAGTTGCACAATTTTAGCCAAAAACTGATACTTTCACCATCTGGAACAGCTTCAAACTACTAGGTACTCCAATAAGCCACTAAGACCGCATTGTTGGGCCCTGCCCAAACTAAAATAGTAAGCCTGTTCTCCTACCATCACCTTTAGTCTCTTATCTTTTCTAGCTCCACAGAAAATTTTTACAGCATGATTCAAACATGAAAAAAAAGTCACATTAAGATAATCAAAGTATAAAGGCGGTATTATTTGCAACCAATATTTCGCCGTTGCTAATAGATAGGTTTTGAAGAATACCTGACTCTAAAAGGGTGTGTGAAGAAATGGCTCAAAACGATAAAAAACAGAGTGGTGTAGCAAGATTGTTGGGCTCTGCTTCGGCAGGTATACTTGAAATCGGTGTTTTCCATCCTGTGGATACGATTTCAAAGAGGTTGATGTCCAATCATACTAAGGTGGGCTCGGCTAGTCAATTGAACAGCGTTATATTCCGTGAGCATGCTGGCGAGGCACTTGGTAAACGTCTTTTGACGTTGTTCCCTGGTCTTGGGTATGCGGCAGTATACAAAGTTTTGCAGAGAGTCTACAAATATGGTGGTCAGCCGTTTGCAAATGAGTTTCTGAATAACCATTACAAGGCAGATTTTGACAATGCCTTTGGACAGAAAACCGGGAAAGCATTGAGATCCGCAACCGCAGGCTCCTTGATCGGTATCGGTGAGATCGTTCTGCTACCGCTAGATGTGTTGAAAATCAAGAGACAGACAAATCCTGAGTCTTTCAGAGGCAGGGGGTTTATTAAGATTTTGAAAGATGAGGGTTTGTTCAACTTGTACAGAGGTTGGGGCTGGACTGCTGCTAGAAATGCACCAGGATCCTTTGCTCTATTTGGTGGTAATGCTTTCGCAAAGGAATATATTCTGGGCCTAAAAGACTATTCTCAGGCTACCTGGAGTCAAAATTTCATCTCCTCAATTTTTGGTGCTTCTGCGTCCTTGATCGTCTCTGCGCCTTTGGATGTTATCAAGACTAGAATCCAAAACAGAAGCTTCGATAATCCACAAAGCGGCTTTACAATCGTCAAGAATACTATAAAAACTGAAGGATTTACGGCTTTTTTCAAGGGACTCACCCCTAAGCTGTTGACTACTGGCCCAAAGTTGGTCTTTTCGTTTGCCCTAGCTCAATCATTTATTCCAATGTTTGAAAAGCTACTGCAGAAATAAGTTGTGATTGTAAAATAGCGACCACTACTATTTGTAAAACAAGTGTACCTTTGTAAATATAATTAGTTAGATCTTAAATTGGCGTTTCCAACGCCGAACTATCCCGTTTAGTGTACTATGCAGGTGAGACTCTGCCGATCATAAAAGTCTCGAAGAGTCGCAACAATTTTCTGATGGGGTGGTTTTTGGTGTATCCCAATTATAGAAATCTGAGTGCGAAAATTTCCATCAAACTATTTCAAAGCGCTAGAATGTTTCATGCGATATTATCTAAATTCTCAATTAGTTTCTGACCATCTCGTTTACTATCTCGACACATCTTAGCTTCAGGGCTTTATAGTGCAGTTGTGAAACTTAATCATGAAAGAATCCCATTGTGCTTTTGTCGCTATACATATTCAGATTTCGCCAAACTCCGCCAAAAGTTCCAAGCGAGCAATTACCCCCGGGCCTGAAAGTGAAAGAGAAAGCGAAACTGAGCGATAGGATCGATTATAGCAAACACAATACATTTCAGCCTAACCTGCAAAAATTTTAAGGTCTTGTATGATTCGCTATTTATACACTGAGACTAATTAGAAAAACGGTTTAGACAAATATGGTGTATGATCCCGATAAGAGCAAAAAAGACTATTTGAAACAGAACAAAACGCGCTCTACTGATCGGATAAAGGACGATGAACAGTCAGATATTGGATTAAACCCCCTGGCACGCGCCGAACTGAGCAAAAACAGGCCAGATACCGGCTTTCCGGCCAGCAGAATTGATGGCGACATGCTGGCGCCAGCACAATCACGAGGAAGGGATCAGTCAGTGTCACCGCGAACTTCACTAGCGCGAATGGGAGATACAGGCTGTTTTGAGAGAACCGAAGGCCTATCAGAACACCATTCCCATTTGTACGTGAAGGAATCTTATTTGGTTGGAAGATCGCTGCTATATTTTACTTCCATATTCGTTTCATTGGGGGTTTTCCTCTTTGGTTATGATCAAGGTGTCATGTCAGGGTGTCTAACCGGCCCTTACTTCAAACAACAGTTCAACAATCCGTCGAGCGCAATGATCGGAAACATGGTATCCATTTTGGAAGTTGGCGCATTCGTCTCCTCTTTGATGGTTGGAAGATTAGGTGAAAAATGGGGTCGCAGACGAACTATAAAATACGGGTCGATAATTTTCGTTATAGGCGGCCTTATTCAAGGGTTTGCTAACACCATTCGCCATTTGATTATCGGGAGATCGATCAGTGGGCTAGGTGTAGGTCTACTGAGCACCATTGTGCCAATCTACCAATCCGAGATTTCCCCGCCACATAACAGGGGTAAACTCGCCTGTATTGAATTCACTGGCAATATCGTGGGCTACGCCACCAGCGTTTGGATTGATTACGGGTGCTCCTTCATAGAGGGGAATCTGTCTTGGAGAATACCTTTGCTGCTACAGAGTGTTATTGGGCTCGCGTTATTCTCTGGTAGTTTCATCATTGTCGAAACGCCGAGATGGCTTCTCAACCACGATCACGATGTCGAGGGTTTAATAGTCATTGCGGATCTACACAGTGACGGTGATGTCCAGGATCAAAGGGCGAAAGACGAGTTCCACACCATAAAGGAAACTGTCATTATTTCAAGAATGGAAGGCGAAGGCAAGTCGTACACAAAAGTCTTCAAGCGGTATACCAGGAGAATCCTGATTGCCATGAGCTCCCAGATGTTTGCCCAACTGAACGGTATCAACGTTATCTCTTACTACGCCCCACTAGTCTTCGAGCAGGCGGGATGGGTCGGCAGAGAAGCCATCCTCATGACAGGTATCAATGCGATCATCTACGTGATTTCAACCCTGCCACCGTGGAAATTGGTGGACAAATGGGGGAGAAAACCGATTCTCATGATTGGGGGCTTCTGTATGGGAGCCGCACTGGTTTCCATCTCAGGCTCGCTGCTGGCAAACGTCCATGCCACGCCGCACCTCGTCGTCCTATTCGTGATCGTATTCAACGCGTTCTTCGGCTTCAGCTGGGGCCCCATCCCGTGGCTCTATCCCGTCGAAATTGCGCCGCTCAGTGCTCGCTCAACCATGGCGTCCGCGTCCACGGCCACGAACTGGCTCTGCAACTGGCTGGTCGGCATCATGACCCCGATTCTGCAGGAAAAAATCGCATGGCGCCTCTATCTCATCCACGCCACGTCGTGTTTCATTTCCTTCGCTGTCGTGTGGAAGGTGTATCCGGAAACCGCCGGCCTCCGTCTCGAGGACATGGACTCCATCTTCGACGACAGATCCTCCACCTTCAGCTTCGCCAGGTCCTCCGACAACATCCCCACCCACTCCATCACCGACTTCGACGTCCTGTCTACAAAGAGCAACGCGGTGGGCTCAGTGGGCCCGGTGCCCGACAGAAAGTCCTTGCAGCCACCTGCCGCCGCGCCCGCGCTGCTTGGCCAACCCGGCCAACCCGGCCAACCCGGCCCAGCCGCACCCAACACAAGAAGCAACCAGAGCCTCCACTCCACCACCAACTTCGGAACCCTCGAACCCCCCACCCTCGACGACGTTGTCCATTTCAAACTCGCACAGCGCAGTCAAGGCTTCAAAACGGCCCTAAGACGAGGCTCCGAGAATTTCTCTCTCTTCTTCAACAAGGTCATCCATCTCGGTGCACCAGACAGCCACGAAAACACCGCCTATGGCGCAATTCCCCCGGCTGACATCGAGTCCACCCCTGCGACGCGTCCTGGCCTGCAAACCCGAGCTCATTCTGCAACTAGGGCGGGTCCATAGTCCAAGAAATGCCACCGGTATGTAATCACTACGTAACTATCTAACTTTGATTTTTCTCACCATGTGGAATTCCTGAAAGACAATGCCGAAATCGCCCCCCGCTGGCCTCCCCGCGGCTTCTCTCCAGCATCCTTCCTTCGTTCAGGAATTTCCTTTTTCCATTTTTGATCTGGCTCGATCTTAACCTCAACGGGAATGCTCTTCCAGAAACACCCAAAAGCATTCTACCTATTTTTCAACGTTTTGGACCATTTTACCACTTTCGTGGTATGAAAAGTGCCGATGAAAAAAAAAAAAAGTGATTTTTTTCTCTGAGAAGAAGAGAGGTATTGCTTGCTCTGGAATTGGCATGGTTTGCAGATCTCTCAGAAAATGGCGTGTAGCGTCAACGTTCTATTTAGACTTTAATATATAGCCGTTTCTTATCCGTAGTGACGCAATGTCTCGTCTATTGTGAATACCTTAGCAGCAGAGAAATGAGGCAAGGAATTGCGGGCATCGATTATGCTGTGCGGAAGATGAGTTACAGAAAGCAGGGATCGACATAAACATTTAAAAGTTGCTTGTTTCTGCGAATGAAAGCAGATGTGGCTAGAATATGGCGGTGGTTCCAGGCTGGTTTCAGGGGACCGAGACTAGCGAGATGGAAGAGACCGTGCTGTACTATTTTTGCCTGAACGAGCTGACTCCCGTGCTGCTGATGATGCGAGCCAAGACGCAGAAGCTGGTCCACGTATCGCTGGGGGAGGACGAAGAGGCGCTGTTGAGGAGCGCGGAGCTGGATTTTGAGAGGCTCAGCAAGAAAACGCACATCAGATACCACCTTCGGAAGGCGGAGTCGCTGGGGCACGACGAAGAGTTTGCCAAGATGCAGAGGCAGTTCGTGTCGCTGCTGGAGGCAGGCGAGGACGAGGGCGATGGCAAGGCCTGTCCGGAGTACGAGTTTCTGTTCGGGACGCCGTTCCAGCGGAAGGTGTGGACGGAGCTGACGAAGGTTGCGTTTGGTGGTACGATAACGTATGGGGAACTGGCACGCAAGATCTCGCTGCCCAACACGATCCGGGCGGTGGGCACCGCGGTGGGGCAGAACAAGCTGGCTGTGGTAATACCCTGTCACAGATGCCTGCCCTCCGACGGCAAGATTGGCAAATTCAGATGGGGGTCAGATATTAAACAAAAGTTACTATTACATGAAAAACTGATCAAGAGAAGAGAAAACTCGGCCCAGGCGCCGCTATAAACCGGGCGGTGTTGGCAGTCTTTTGAAGCACGCCACGAATTTGGCGCCTTTTTTCCGCTCGACTTTTTTACCTTCTTCCGTTGCATTGAGCATTATGCCGACGCACTTATCTTGCTTCTCCCAGTCTTCGTCCAATCTTCCAAACAGCGGATGAGCGGTAAGATGGTTGACCATCCAGTTATGTAAGTCCTCGACGTCTGTAATTGTGTAAACTATTCCGCCTTCTTTAAGCACATATGCATATTCACTCAACAATGTGTTTGTTATGATCCGGGCCTTGTGCTTTCTTTGCTTGAAGTGTGGGTCTGGGAAGCAAAAGAACATCTTGGACAGCTGGCCCTTTTGGAAGAAGTTGGGCAAAAACTTCATCGCGTTGCCCCTCAATACGCTTATGTTTTGGTATTTCCTGGACTCGGTGTTGTTGTTCCTTAATGCAATGATTCTGTCTTCTACATAGTTTGTAACTTGCACACGAATTTCCATCCCCAGGATCAAATCCTGGGGGAATTCCGGTGACAGATCGACCATCAAGCCACCGAAACCACAGCCAATATCCGCGATGGTCACTTTTTTTGTCATCTGTCCAGTAGTGGGGTCTTTAAAGTCAGGATATAACCGTGACCAATCCATCTCACTTGGTGACGACGGATACTCAAGCTGGTGATCCGAAAATGGATTAGAATGGGCTCTTTGGCGGTAAAATTTTTTCTTTGGCAGGTCTAATCTGTCATTCTTTGTTTTACTTGATTTTTCTTCGATTCTAACGTGTTTCAATTCTTTTCTGTTCTCTTCTTTGTTGACACGATACGCATAACGTCTGGAACCCGAATCCTGACTCAATGGTTTTGCCTTCATATTAGCACGAACTAGTAGTGGCCAAGCTTGCTGAAAGACTGCTATATGGGGGACTTCAATCTTTGAATGAGGCGATGAGCATTTAAAAATTTTCATGTCTAAAATGATGTGAAAAACTTCAAGACCGACATTCTTTTATTTATGGCTTGCCGGATTCTGAGAAAGATCATACTTCCTGTTCATATATAGATATTTACAAGCTTTTTGACTATTACATAAGAATTCAATATGTTGCAAGCATGCTAGTTGGAATCAGCTGTCCTTTTCGCCGCCTGTATTGTTATCACGATGCGAGGATAATGTCAGATAAAGCGACTGAGAGGCAGTTTCTAACGTTCTTACCAAGCCAGCGCCACTCAAAGTATGCAATACCCCTAGTAACTGTCCCTGTAATGCTGCCTTATCTGGCAACAGCTTGTATTGGTTCAGTTGGGTGAGGTCATAGGGCTCTGCTTCAATTTTTGCGCCAACGACAAATAGTTTATCCTGAGCCTTTTCTAAGAGTTTCAGTACATTAGCAACGTCCTTTGGATTTGTTTCCGGAAATGTAACAGCTGCCGTGGGACCTTTGAAAAGGGGCAACAATGGATGACTTCTATCTTGATCTTTCGTCTTAACTGGCGCGCACGGGTCGTCCAATCGTGAATTTTTGAGATATAGCTTAAATAAATTGTTTCTTAGAACGGTCAATTTACCTCCTAGTTGCTTAATTTGTGATCTGTAATGATGGTCCTCATGCTTCAATAAATTATTGTAGTGGAGGAAAAGCACGACGCGATTTTCCTCCATCAAGTGCTTGTACGAGTCTACAAGGAACGTTTTTCGTGATTCCAATGGCTTCACAGTAACACGCTCAATGCTGGACTCCATTCCACCTAACGTGTATTGCCTTATCGGCGTGAGTAAAACAACAGTCTTTCTGTGAAAACAGCTGAGCACAGCCCGACTGACCGCCGGGCTTCTATAACCGAAAAGACCTAGTTGCTCCAACATTCTGACCACTATGCAACACGCGAACAGAATCAAACGACTAGTCGGATGTTTCCCTTCTAGCTGTGCTCCCGTATTCATTATCTTATACTATGGCATAATTCTCAAAATTTTTCAGTAGGTAACCGCGTTTAAAGTGATATTAAATTTCACGTGAAACCTCTGCATGATGTGCGAGGAGAAAAATATAGGCTTTTTACAGAGCATGAAATGTGTTTTCAATTGGTACTAGTATGGCATCTTCCAGGTACCCGCTTCTCTTACTTCTCATTATAATCTTTGGAGCACTCAGTTGTATGACGCAGGAAACGGTGGTACTCGACAATCTATAGGCTTGTGGTCGTCTTGTCATCCAACAAGGCGAGCAGGAAAAAGTGGTCGATGATCTTTATAGCCGCCGAACTGCAAACACATAAAGCGGAAGAGCAAAAGTCATGTCGATATGCGTCAAATATCGAGTGGTTAAAAACACAATAGCATGGCCAAAAAGCCTTCAGCGGGCAGCAGGATCAAGATACAAGGGAATGAAGCAGGCAGAAGAATGATAAAAGATCGGCGCCTGGAGTCAACTAGGCACCTACATGAGATATGGCTAATCAAAGCCATATTTTCCATGATTAAAGATCTAAATATTCGTAATGGAGCCTAGATGTGAGGCAGAGTGGTCATCAAACAACATTTCTGGTCCCTAATAATTAGATAAACGGAGATCACGTCGTAGGCACGTGACGTGGTGGCATTGCCGGGCAAGTTCTTCACGCTCAAGATTTTGAAATCTTGAAGGATGCGAAAAACAGAGGTGATGCAGGTAGAACGAAAGCACCGACTTTATAGCTGAGCGTGTTTGACTAGCAAGTGGCCTGCTCCTATTTTCCTCTAGGTTTCTATTTACTGCGATAAGTTAGAATTTTTTATGAACAACAACAACAGCAACAACACTTCGAGCCACATATCGCCAACAAGATATGCGGCACACCTGTCCGAATTTTATTCCATAGTGAATAACACAAGCCCTAAAGGCGATAACACGCTAGCGCCACCAAATCCGAGCCACGGTGCTTTGAAAGAGAATGATCATTACAATCCTCGCCTGCCGCCCGCAAGTCTTAGGTCAGGTATGAGTTCGATAAGCGACCTTAGGACTCTTATTACTAAACGAGACATTAAAAATACTGTAGATGCTATGGACAGTCTGTTTAACAGCTCAAAAGGCTATGCGCAATCCTTACAGGAAGTATCAAACCACGCTAGTTCGATGGCCCAATCTTTAGAGACGCTGGCAAGGTTGAAAGGATGCAGCGATGATGCAGCTGAAAGGATGTTGAGTGCGAGTGGACTTTTTTATCTATTGGCTAACCATGAAAATATTATGTCACAATGCGTGCAGGTAGCACTTGGTGACGACCTATTAAATGAAATGGATAAGTTTCAAATAAAATCAAAGACAATGGAAAACGAATTCAAAAAACACTGCAAAGATGAGAGTATGAAGTTGAAACTACAGGAAAGACATAATATTAAACTAAGCCGGAGGAAAACGAGGAATCTCATGCTATACAAGGAAAGCTTGATGAATTTGCAAACGCAACTGGATCAAATAGAGTCACTAAGGCATGATTATTATCAAAATTCATATGATTTAGTTGAATCTACCTGCGATAAAGTGCTGGATAATGTAGCGACGGTCTCAAGAGCAAGAGTTGAGATTTCAGAAAACATTGCTAGGAAAGGCTGGTCAGGGGGTGGATTAGATGATCTTTTAATGGACGCAGAAGATCCATTTGGTAAAGATGAGGATCCAGGAGACGAGGAGGTTAATGATGAGATTGAGCAGCAAGAAAATGAGGTTTTTGACCCAGTAGAAGAGGTTGAACAGGGAAGTCTCTCTAACGATGAAGTGATCGCGGAAGATAAAACAGCACAGGGACAGAAATCTTTGAAACATAGTACCAAAGATGATAGAAATAGCATTAACAATTCAAATTTTCTGCAAGGCCCGCCAACTCCAGTAAGGAAAATGTCACCATTAGGCGCCATACAGTCTCCTTTAGGGCATAAAAGTGGGTCAACTCGGGGTTCCACAGTCGACGCTAGTGGGTCGTCGCATAGTCCTCGGTTTGATATTGCAGATCCTGCAGACTCCACATTTGATAACTCTTTTTCTTTGCCTCTGGCAGGCAGCGCAAGAAGTCGAGAACGCGATGACGATGATAGAGACGATTTAGACGATAACAATAACATTTTAAAGGATTTATCAACACTTAAATTGGATGAGACTTCTTCTTGTAGCTCTATTAAAGAAAAGCGAGATAAATAAACAGAATTGAAAAGTATGTAACAAATAATCTTTCCCTCAGCCTAAAACAAGCATTTCAACTTCAAGATGATATACACATGACATAGAGGGTCATCTAAATGTGAAATGTCAAGATCTCGCTAGTCATATTGATATATTCCCCATCCCAAGGAACCTTGCTCGTTATTGTAGAGTTCTTCAACATGACAGTTTCCACTCTTATCGCTTTCTCCGGCGCCTAATCCAACAACGAACGGAACAAAGTGATCTAACGTGGGGTGCGCCGAAAATAACAGCTTACGCTTTTCGGGATCTATCAAAAGTTGTTTCAGTTCATAGAGTTTGTCTTTTTCTCCGTCTCCAGTCAAAATCCCCTTCAAAACATCATTGAACTCTTTCGTGTAGGGCATAGGTTCAACTGTTGACATATCCCTCAGATTATGAACACTCATACCGGATACTATTATCAACCCATCCGCTGAACGATATTTAGAAAGAGCTTGACCGAGTTTGTAATGCGTATCGAAATCAGAATCTCTTGATGTTAACGAAACCTGAATAATCGGAATTTCAGTATTCCAATAACCGTTTATTTTATCGGGAAAGGCAACTTTCAATGGTACCCAAGCACCATGATCGATACCTCTTTTCGTCAGTGAAGCACTCAATAATGTGTCGCTTTCACTGAAGTAGAAATTGAGATCTTCAACAACTTGGCTTGCAACAGACATATCATTCATAGAATGAAACTGCTCATCATAGAAATGCTTGGGGAAACCATAAAAATCGTAGATAAGACTATTCTCCATAGGAGGCCCCTGGATCGCAAATTTTTCAAGGGTCGGTACACCGACTTCAACCTTGTTACCAGCGGTTGACTTCCAGTGTGCAGAAACGTATATAATAAATCTTGGTTTGATAACTTCCTCTATGTATCTACCAATCTTTCTTGTGCACTGAAAGGCACCTTTATCGCCGCCAATTCCGCCATCGTTATACATGAATGTTGGGCCACCATGGGAGAGTGCGATAACAGGTGATTTCTGCATTATATTATCAGAGTTTTGATAACCTGTAGTTATATTATCGTTACTAACTGAGCTGTTGTAGAGCCTAAAGAATAATGCTATCCCTAAGGGCAAACAGAAAAGAGTGACAATTGAAATCATTTGTATCTTACGAATGAGTTAATATTACATATATGAAGGGCATTATTTCACTAAAATGCTTTTAAACTAGGCAATTGTTCGGTTGTTATTTTCTTTCTGATGGCTGATATGTCAGCCTTAGTAATTTTGCTCGCGCAATTACATAATTCGACTGACACTTCGCATCAAATATCAAAGATGAAGCTAACCTTTCGCTCTCTGGAATCATGTGCCCCTAAATTTTTTCTATAACTCCCATATCTATTGTAGAGCTACTCAATTGCCCTTCAATATTTTGCTATTCTATTACTCGAGGAGTAGCTGCTGGCGCAACATACCCACTTAACGCTTTCACAATTGAGAGCCCGCATTTTTTAGGAGATGTGCGTTACTTGACTAATTTAACAGCACTCGCAAATGTATGCTGTTCATAGCTTTGGATGTTGTTTACAGAAGAGTTCAATATAATACAACGCATCTAACGAGAAAACTATTCCTTTATACCCGAATACTTGCTTAATTGCTAACTCTCGAGCTCTATCCAACAGCCTCGAAGCTACTATAGCACAGAGGTCTTGAAAATGGCATAGAACAGCCAACGTATTGTTGTAGCTGCAGATCATCGCCCTGTCAATGCGTTGTACGCCCATTGTGGAGCCGAATCCTCGACACGCCAACGGCAGCCAACGGCAGCCAAGGCAGCCCGAAGCGCATGCGTGCAGAGTGAAAGTATCAACTTTCCATCGTTAAATCATCATCGGATCAATTAAAAATGCTACATGACGTATATATGTATCCTATTGAAAGAACATGCATTTGAAGTGCTCACACTTCGTCTAGATGGATGCCACTTTAGCGTTTGGTTCACCCTTTTCTAGGATTATCTCGATAATCTCTTCGATTTTTTTGCCTTTTCCAAATTCGTTGGTCAGTTGTGACTTTGAAGCTTCACCAAGTTCACCCTCGGCACCTTCTCCGACATTGTTGGTAAACACTTTGAACACCTCGACAACTTGTGATAATTTACCAATGGACTTATGTTCCAGGTATTCCTGCACTTCTTCAACAGAAGACACAAAAACGATCAGGTCGGTTTCTTCACCCTTGTAAAAGTATTTAACGGCAGTGGACATTTCTTTCTTATTTGATTTTTGTTTTGTAATGTAAGACTAAACTTATCTTGATGATCTACACGAGAGATAACAGATATTGATCCCCATGGAGCCGACACCCCCCTCTTATATACCCAAAATTGTTCGCTGTCGTAAATATCACATCCGAGTTGTTGAGAAAGAATCTGACAAAAATATCCTTTGCTCAACTCATAGCAATACCATTATGCAATTCAGTGCTGCGTATCCTTATTGCGTATGCACCACCGTACCTTCCAGACGGCTCTGTCGGTTTCCTTTTTTTTCTACTTTTTCATTATGACGCAAAGCAACGAGGGATCACTTCCAAAAATGAAAAACTTTGCTGAGCAGCAAATGAACTGCGCTTTGGGTTGCATTACGAGTTTGAAAAGAGACAAATGATACAAGGGACAATTGCACTTCGTTGAAATCAAGACAGACTCATGCCAAGAAACACCGACGTCGTCATGTTCTTTTTTTTTTGGCCTTTGACGAATTTCTCCTCTTGTAGGGGTTGAGACTCGAACAACGTTTCCAGCACTTCTACATATTTCGCAGAATGTAAGGAGGGCTCCGTAGGCTCAGGGCTCAGGGCTCAGGGCGCCCGGCTCTTTTCCATCCGTGGCATTCTACATCTTGATAATTGCGTATATCATGCCAGATTGGAATGCGGTCGTGGTCCAATCTTTTGCTTTCCTCAGGGACAGATGGAACGCAACCGTGTCCCAGTACATATGTAGTAGCGTAGGAGATTGCCATCGAGTTGGATATTCGAAGGCAGACGGCATGTTGAAGTCTGGCGAGCAGCCATTGGCTGCTACTACGGTGCCAAGTAAGAAACCGTATGTTTTTGGTGGTCAGGCGGACAACGGCAGAGTCATTTACGTAAGTTGCATTCGGGGTCTGATAAAGCTGCAATCCAGGAAAAGAGGGCCTTGAAACATCCGATGAGAGAGCTACGTGTTCTTGAATACTGCGAATAATCAGCTTTGTTTCCCCGTAAACACTAGTAGACATTGCTTTACAGGCTTAATCACAGTTGCAGTTCTTAGCACTCGGCATCTGAAGCTATTTTCAGAGTTACCGAATTGCATGCTCATGTACTTAGAAGAGCATCGGAAACAGCCGGACGAGTTGAAAGGTCTTGTCTTGTCTTCTTCCTCCTCCTTATATGCTAAACCATCCCAAAAGCCAGCGCGGGACCAATTTTCATGTAGTTTTTGAACATTTAAACGTTCATGTAGACAGGCACCAGGCATGCGGCTTGCGCAATATGATTTTGCGTTGATAGCAATAGCGGAGGGATACGTGGCTGGTTTCTAAGACATTATAGTATAAGAAGGGGTGCGTAGTGATGGATACATTACACATTACTAGTGCAGTGGGCATTGGAGATGTTTTGGAACTATTTAGTCAAAAAGTATTCCAAGAAGCTTATCGGCGAATTCAATGAAGGAGAGAACCCTTTCACGGAAGATTACGAATATGAAAGGAAATCTTTCTTATCAGGATCCACTAAAGTAGTGAGGCGCAAAAGGGAGAAGCTAATCCATGATTACATCCCAGAGAAGGAGCAGAAACTAATACGTAACTTGCGCAAGAAGAGTTATAGAATGGAGCTTCTCTTTTCATTTTGTGGGATGAGGTTGGGCTGGCTCAATATCGTCAAGATTGTGCCCGTGATAGGAGATGTTTGTTCTTTGATTTTTACGCTTATGATGTTCAATAGTGTTAGAAAAAGCATTGGTGATTTGCCCAACGACGTCCAGACTCATTGTCTTTTCAACATTATGGTAGATTTTATATTCAGTTTGGTGCCCATTGTTGGGGATGTTATGAGTATTGCTTACAAGCCAAATTGCAGGAACGCCATGATGATCGAAGACTATTTAGATTCTAAATATAGAAAGCTCAGAAACGTTCATGAGGGTAGTCTACGAATGCGAGTGCCATGAAAGACAAAAAAAAAAAAAATGATGTGTGTAATTATTAGGTAATTTAGCATTATATGTAACATGATATTGTAGTTTTAAAAAGCATCCGGTAATTTTTCGATCACGTATGCATGGCCACCAACGTTCATTATCGGTATCCCCGGAATTTTTCTTACTCTCTGCTTTAACCCTGCATCATTCGTCGCAACAATGTAACACTTGTGCTGTAAGACTCGATGTACAATGCAATCATCCGCATAGGTACCTTTGTGCGTGCATGTCAGTCTTTTGATCCTTGGATCTTTTGCTAATTTTAACGCTATACGGAATTTTGGCCCCAACTTCTCTAATTCTGCCATAACACAATCAGTAATGTAAAGATTACACTTTGCTAGAAGACAATCCATAGTCCCTCTAACCATGTCGATCTTTTTTTGGATGGAAAAATTAATAAAATTCGTATCCACCAGTATTTGGTATGGAGGTTTTATAGCTTCATTATATTGAAAAAAAAGGGCACTGGACACTTGCGGTACACTTCTCGTTAATTCGGGGTCATCTTTGGTCGATTTAGCTACCTCATTATTCTTCAAACGTTGATCTTTCTTTGCATTCAGTGTACGCTTTACGAGTGCGAATCTTCTTGTCTTCTTAGCCTTACCCATATTTACAGCAGCAATTTGTAAGCTAATCTACAACAAGTTGATGAGAGCTAATCTACAACAAGTTGATGAGAGCTAACTACAATAGTGCAAGATGCTTTTAATAATATTTGTTCTAACTTCTATATGCATCTCATCAGTATTCAAAATGAAAAATTTGCATCCTTTTATACGTCACGGTTACTTTTAAGCTGTTACTTTTTATCTGCTTGCGAGCTAAACCAAACAGCTACTATGAGTAGTGTCAATAAATCATGAGATGCACTATTTTAGCATCCGGAGCTATGAAAAGGTTAGAACTCAGACTAATCCATTCTGAAGGTCATCGCCTACACTCAAGTGTGGCTTTAAAAAATATATCAAAAAATTGGCGTCACAGACAGGATTCGAACCTGCGCAGGTAAAACCCAATGCCTAGTTGCTGTTACATGTAATAGCAGGGCATCGCCTTAACCACTCGGCCACTGGGACGACACGAGATTGAAAAGATACACTTTGTTGCCAAATATTAGTATCTGGCACAATAGAAATATCTTTTAATTTCAACTGTTTTGACTAGGCAGTGAGTGGTGTGCTAGATATTCTAATTAAATATTATCGATCATTGGAAGAGGTTTTTCTTCATGGCTTCTTTGACACTTTGGTTAGCAGAACTAGATAATGTAGAACTGAGAGTCAGTAAAATACTAAATGATAGTATCTACAAGATGACATTTGCGGATGACATGCTGGATAGCCAAGCAAGTCATGAAATGATAGAGTTGGTATTAAACTGTTTCAAGTATCTTTCAGCAGGCTGTTGAGCTTTCGTGCCTCTCGCTTTTCTCGTGAATGTTGGATCATATCGTAAAATTCATTAGGAAGTGGCAAAAGCTTTTGGGTGCTGGACTTTAAAGTAAAACGTTTCCTATTTTGATCCCTCACGTTATCCTATCATTATGTTATTTCGATCAGGAACGTGGAGGTGTTACTGATCAATGTATATTTCCGAACATGCGCAAGCCTACCGAGTAGCGGTAAAAGTAATGAAAATAATGATAATTACATCTAGATCTATTTACCAATGATACACTGCACAAGTAAAATCACATTCTTTCAACCGGGGTTAGGCCTAGTAAACGCATACCATTATATAGAACTTGTCTTGCAGCAGAATATAATGCCAAACGAGCAGTGGCCAATTCTACAGTTTGTCCAGCAACCCATAGTACATCATAACAAGATGAGACTTGATGAGTTAACTTGAAGAGATAAGTGACGACGGTGGCAGGTTCATGAGTTTTCAAAGCATTTCTCAACACATCAGGATATTGACCTAATAACCTGACTAATAGTACAGCTGCAGGTTCGACCAACAAAGAGAAATCTGCTTTAGCCCATTTATCTGGTGTTATTGAGGCAGCATTTCTTTCGACAGATCTCAATCTAGAGTGAGCGTATTGCAAATATGGACCAGTGTCACCTTCAAAAGAAAGCATCCTCTCCCACTTAAATTCGTAATTGTTGATTCTTTTGGATTGCATATCTTGAATCATAACGGCAGAAATACCAACAAGATCAGCAACCTTATCAGGATCTGGGATTTGTGCATATTTCACTTCATTCTTTTTCATAACTTCATGCATTTTCTCCTTTGTTTCTTCCAAAATATTGTCTAAGAAAACAACGGTACCCTTTCTAGTTGACATTCCCTGAACCATACCAAAATTTACATGTACTAAATTTTGTGCCCATTCAAATCCTATCTGTTTCAAAATTTCGAAAAATTGAGCTGTGTGTAAATCCTGCTGACAAGCGATAACATAAATCATTTTATCGAAATGATATTTTTCTTGACGATCCATTGCTGCACCAACATCTCTGGTTAGATATAAGGTGGTACCATCAGATTTCTTGACAATTGTCTTGCCTAATTTTTTATTGAATTTGGTTAAATCAATCAAAACTGCGCCTTTGTCCATGTGAGTCAACTTTCTATCCTCAAATAATTCTAAAGCTTTATCCATTGATTTTTTTGAAACTTGAGATTCACCAGAATAATCATCATAAAAAATGTTTAGACGAGCGTAGGTATCGATATATTTGGCAATGGATAGATCACGGAACTTCTTCCATATTTTCAAAGCCTCAGGATCGCCATCTTCCATTTTTCTGAAATACTCACGAGCTTTCCCATTGGTAGACTCCTTTTCTGGCAATGAATCGCCTTCATCGGTGATATCTTTATTGACCCGAACGTAGACTTCAAATAAATGATGAATGGGATCCTTAGCTAATTTTTCGTCATCACCATATCTATCGTAACCAACAGCAAGAACACCAAATTGTTTACCCCAATCTCCTAGATAGTTGATTCTAACAACTTCCCATCCACACTTTTCATAAAGATTTGATAAAAATCCACCAATGATTGTGGATCTCAAGTGACCAGCGTGGAAAGGCTTTGCAATGTTTGGGGAAGAAAATTCAATTACAACTTTTTTATTTTCGACCAATTTACAGGAGCCATATTCATCTTGCTGACTTAAAATATTTGGAATGATTAGCTTGAACATAATTTCTGGCTTAAAGAAAAATTGCACAAATGGTCCATTGTTTTCAACTCTATCTAAATATTCGCCGCATGGAAATTTTCCCGCCCATTCCTCTGCTAAAGCCTTTGGATTGGAGCCTTTGATCCTCAATTTAGGGACTGGAATGAGTAAATCACCTCTCTCCAAAGTGTTTGTCCATTCTAAACCAGAAAAGATTATCGAAGATTCGACACCTGAGATTTTTGATAGCTCCTGTGCAATGTAGTTTCTCATAAGATCCACAAAGTTGACATCAGGATGAGAACCCTCGATAGCTACAGGTTCTTCAATGCTTAATTTTTGCAGCTCTTGCGTAATGCTGCTTGTACTCATCTTCGCTACTATTGGTTTCTGCCACGAACGATGAAGCCTTGATACGTTGCTTACGTGTGATGCCTCTGCAACTCTAAAAGATTTATTTCTGACTAGGGATCTTGAACAACGATTGGTGAATGACAAAAGATGATTACAACTCAATCTAAGCATACACACAGCGAAATAACTGTCAAAATCTAGCTACGGCGCATTCACAAGAAGGGTAAGACCAGTCGGAGCTCTTTCGATAAGGTTTTCTACAGAAAAATGAATCAGGATGAAAAATTTTCTGGTTACTCATCGCCCAGGAGGAAACGCGCGCTATGTTTCGGCTCCCTTTGCGTTGCAAGTTTCGACAACCATCTACCTGCGAAATGAAAATTTCATGTAGCATTTAGAGAGATTCTCTTTGGAAAGCGAAACACTTGGACCATTATGGGAATAAGGAAGATGCTAAACATTCTTCGAATTTAATAGCCTTAACTGCATTAGAATTTTCAGGGCTGGGAGCTATATGTGAGACAATTGTAGAATGCTCCAGTGGGTAGCAACTGCATCATTGTCGGATCATAAAAAAGATGTGCCATAAAGGTGATATCAATTCTTCAGTCCAATAATTTCCCAATTTTGCCATAAGAATCTTGTGAGCTTTCCTTCCGTAATAGGGCTCGGCTTGTAATACGTGGATCGGCAAGGAGAGTTTTCTTTCTCACTGTTAGAAGCCATCGTTGATTGGTTCTCTTCATAGCACATCAAGTTTCGCAAATAGTGTATCGTAGATGTTTTAACTGTTCAAGAAAAGCTTTCAGCCGCTCATGCAATGTGAAATTCGATATAGGAAGGTTGGCGTCTAGAAAAGATTCTTTACTGCCTGCAGGTAATTCTCTTTCAACTTCTATAACTTTAGCCATCCAGTCATTAACTGTTTGGCATTTAATTATACGCTTTAGACTTCGGCGGCAATCTCATTTCACGGTTTTATATCTTTCTTGACTGAGTTGCTGAAGACATCAAAAATGCATCGCTGAGCTCTTTAAAAATGTGTTTCAAAAGTAGTAGGGAAACCATCACGAACGTATGCACCCACTTCGACTATCCTAATTTTATGCCTTTTAAGAGAAAGTTAGTATGCTTTGCCCAAAACCGAGCAGTGTTTTCACCGCTGAGGTATCTCCAGCTGCATTGCACGTCTCATCTTTAAAAACATCTTGATCATTCTTGCTAGGACAATTTCATAGATGCAAAGAAATTTCTACTAGGTGCTGATTTGACATAGCAGCGCACCGAAGATCCACGGTATCAGCAGAATCTTTGAGACTTGATTCTGCCCCCGTCTTACAGATGTGAATCAAGCAAAGATTTCTGTCGTTACACGTTGTTGCCCAAAATGTTTACAATTAACTGCCAAGGTACCATGCTTTTGAGTTCTAGAATCATAGAGAAAAATATATAGCACCATATATGTAATGTTTTTAGCATTTATTGGAATAATTCGTGACCAGAAGCGAGAAATTCCTTCTGCTCCCTTTTAGGATATTAACTTCTGTGACAGTTACGCTACATATAACTCGGGAGGTAGCGAGAACCCGTCTCCTTTCAAAGATCAATAGCCCAGAAAATATTATATCTGTTAATCATTCACACAATTCCAAATCGATAAAAAAATCTATTATTATGTATCAATTTATATATGTGCCATAAGTTCGTGTCAAATGTCGAATATTTGAGTTAAATGTCATTAAAAAAGCTCAAGAACCGAACCATTTTGAATAGTTCATTAATTTTTGGAGAAGAATCTCTTGTAAGCAGGTTTGTCATCGTGAGCCATGGCGTCAGCGTCATAGTCAGCTCCTCTTCTGTCAGGTGGAACCCATGAGGCGGATTTCCATGGTAGAACACCTTCATTCCACATCAAATTAACTTCTTCCAAAGTTAAACCTTTAGTTTCTGGAACAAAGAAGAAAACATAGAAGTATGCGAAAACCAAACACCCCATGAAGACGTAACCGTAGTAGAAATTGATGGCACCCGTAATGAATGGAGTGAAGAAACTAATCAAGAAACCCCACATCCAGTTAGCAGCAGTTGCAAGAGCCATACCCTTGGATTTGATTCTCAATGGGAAAGTTTCAGAAGTGATCACGTAACAACCACCAGCCCATGTAGTGGCGAAGCAGAAGATAAAGAACATAGTGAAAACAATCATACAGTTACCAGCACCTTTAGAAGAGATGTCTTGGTGTTTAGCACCCTCTGGCCACAATTTGGTGACACCGACAGAGGCAAACACAACGAAACAACAAACCATACCAGCGGCACCCCATAGAAGACAAGTACGACGACCAAATCTTTCAATACAGTAGATACCAACTGAGGTTGAGAAGAAGTTAACAACACCAATAATGATCGATGTTTGAAAAGAATCTTGCAAACCAACAGACTTGAAAATAGTGGTACCGTAGTAGAAGAAATAGTTATCACCGGTCAATTGTTGCAAAGATTGCAAAAGAACACCCATGATTAAACGTTGCAAAACTTTTCCCTTTGTTGAAAACAATTCACTCCATGATGCGCTACCAGCTAACTTCTCAGCCTCAACACCGGCAGTAATGGTATCCAATTCTGCTAATAGGGCTGGATCGTCCACAGAGACTTTGTTAGATCTCGATAGAGAACGCTTGGCTTCGTCAAATCTACCGACTTCAACCAAGTAACGAGGAGATTCTGGAACAAACATCATACCACCGATCATGAAGATGGCCCAAGCAAAACATAGACCTAGACCAACTCTCCATTGGGTGGAGTTGCTGTAATTTTTGGTACCGTAGTTGGTACAGTAACCCAAGAAGATACCTAACGTAATCATCAGTTGGTAACAAGCGACAAGCGTACCTCTAATTTGCTTTGGGGAAACCTCTGAAATCAGCATTGGAGACAAAACGGCAATACCACCGACACCTAGACCAGAGATAATTCTGCCGATGAAGTATTGATACCATTTGTTGATGGAGGCAATTTGGATGATAATACCGATGACGTAAATAACAGTGACTGCAATTAAACCGATACGACGACCATAGACATCACCAATCTTGGAAAGGATAATACCACCGATAGCACAACCAACGTTAAAGATAGAAACAATCAGACCCATTCTGACCTTGGACAAATAATATACACCATCAGAACTTTTTTCACCAAATCTTCTAATGAAATCTGACAAATTGACGAAACCGGAAATGGTACCTGTATCCCAGCCAAAGACGAAACCACCAAATGCAATCATCAGACACAAGATAGAGACGGTGATGTAGGCAGAGGCAGGTTTTTTAGGTAATATAACAGCGGGTTCATTTGGAGACATGTCATTAACATCCTTCATGTCATCTCTTTCGGCTTTGTTAGATGGAGTAGATAGGATGGACTGTGATCCAGACGCAGCTGGAGATAAGTTGTCGACAGGCGTATTATCAGCACTTAACATTTTGTGATAGAGCTGTGTGACAATGCTTTAGTTACTGTGTGATTGGCACTCTAGAAATAAAAAAAATTTGGAAGACATTGAAACATAATCCTAAAACTGGGTCTACCACGTCAGTATTTATATGTCTTTTTTCATATCAAATAAACTGACTGCATCTATGTTTGGAGTGACACCAGAATAATACCCTGTCGTCTCATTATTTTACAAGCTCTCACGGAATAACTGGTTTTTCCTTCTACGCTTTCTTCTTAGTGACACGAAGGAACGTTGACTATCTTCACCATACGAGCCCTTTCTGGCCCCCCGTCTTGAGGTCAGAAACGGCCGGATAAACCACTTGGTAACAACGCCTGCAGAGCTTTTCATCTCCAGATCGTTCGTTCGAGATCTATTTTCCTTTGATCCGACGGTTTCTGTGGAGAGCTGGGGCCCCGCTAGATCGTAGATAATCCACCGGGATGCCAGCAGAATCAACATTAATTCCGCATGGTAACCAGAAAACTGCTCACAGAAACGGCCGTGGGGAGAAAAACAGGAGAAATTATGGAGGCGCGGATTAAATTGAAAATGCCTAATTTTTCCGCTGTGGCAACCGGAAAAACGAGAAAAGAAAGGAAATACTTGTTGGAATAGCGATTAGGCCAACTAACACCCCATTATCAGCGTCGCATTTGAGCGAGAGTTATCCCGCAGTGGAGGCACCAGCATTCAGTACATGTCTCCACAACAAGCGAAAGTGAGTGAATTACCGCGCAGTATGTTTGTTTTGATTATTTAGCCCCGAGAAAGAATCACCAGACTGCCACATGATTATCACCTTATATCTGGAGCCTCCACGAAAAGTCACTGTACACAGCCCCAGCCCCATTCCCCGGTCTCGGCTGAACCTCCGCGGACTGACGCGGTGGAGGATAAGAGCACAACGAGAATATTTATCTTGCATTAATTTACGCCGTCGTCGTCTAAAAGGGCCGACAGTCTGACAACTCATGTTGGGTACAACCAATAAAAATAACCGTCGTAAAAATAAAAAAAAAAAATAAAAATAAAAATAAAAATATTAATAAGAACCAAAGTCGATAAAAAAATAATTTATTTGTATATAATATCTATTCAATTAGTAATGTTTCATTAACGTCATAAAGAATTAGTGCAGAGAAAATCAAATCAAAGAACGAGATGAAACTTCACGTTAAAAAAAGTCATTAGAAAAGCCGTTCAGGAGCTGCTATTTGGACATTAAAATTAAGCGTTAGTCCAAACAGTCGGGGTCCCTGTATGAGCAATTCATGTTTGGAGAGATTGTCCTATCCGATTAATTTTTGGAGAAAAATCTCTTGTAAGCAGGTTTGTCATCGTGAGCCATGGCGTCAGCGTCATAGTCAGCTCCTCTTCTGTCTGGTGGAACCCATGAAGCGGATTTCCATGGTAGAACACCATCCATCCACATCATGTTAACTTCTTCCAAAGTTAAACCTTTAGTTTCTGGAACAAAGAAGAAGACATAGAAGTATGCGAAGACCAAACATCCCATAAAGACGTAACCGTAGTAGAAATTGATGGCACCCGTAATGAATGGAGTGAAGAAACTAATCAAGAAACCCCACATCCAGTTAGCACCGGTAGCAATAGCCATACCCTTGGATTTGACTCTCAATGGGAAAGTTTCGGAAACAATAACGTAACAACCACCAGCCCATGTAGTGGCGAAGCAGAAAATAAAGAACATGGTGAAAACAATCATACAGTTACCAGCACCTTTAGAAGAGATGTCTTGGTGTTTAGCACCCTCTGGCCACAATTTGGTGACACCGACAGAGGCGAACACAACGAAACAACAAACCATACTAGCGGCACCCCATAGAAGACAAGTACGACGACCGAATCTTTCAATACAGTAGATACCGACAAATGTAGAGAAAAAGTTGACAACACCAATAATGATCGATGTTTGGAAAGAGTCTTGTAGACCGACAGACTTGAAAATGGTAGTACCGTAGTAGAAGAAATAGTTATCACCGGTCAATTGTTGCAAAGATTGCAAAAGAACACCCATCATTAGACGTTGGAAAACCTTGGTCTTGGTAGAGAACAATTCACCCCAAGTGGCATTACCTGCCAATTTTTCAGCTTCGACACCGGCGCTGATAGCGTCTAGTTCAGCCAATAGAGCTGGATCGTCGACGGAAACTTTGTTGGATCTCGAGATTGAACGTTTGGCTTCCTCCAATCTGCCGACTTCAACCAAGTAACGAGGAGATTCTGGAACAAACATCATACCACTGATCATGAAGATGGCCCAAGCAAAACATAGACCTAGACCAACTCTCCATTGGGTGGAGTTGCTGTAATTTTTGGTACCGTAGTTGGTACAGTAACCCAAGAAGATACCTAGCGTAATCATCAATTGGTAACAAGCGACAAGCGTACCTCTGATTTGCTTTGGGGAAACTTCTGAAATCAGCATTGGAGACAACACGGCAATACCACCGACACCTAGACCGGAGATAATTCTGCCGATGAAGTACTGGTACCATTTGTTGATGGAGGCGATTTGGATGATAATACCGATGACGTAAATAACCGTGACTGCAATTAAACCAATACGACGACCGTAGACATCACCGATCTTGGAAAGAACCAAACCTCCGATGGCACAACCGATGTTGAAGATAGAAACGATTAAACCCATTCTGACCTTGGACAAATAATACACACCTTCAGAACTTTTTTCACCGAATCTTTGAATGAAATCCGACAAGTTGACGAAACCGGAAATGGTACCTGTATCCCAGCCAAAGACGAAACCACCGAACGCGATCATCAGACACAGAATGGAGACGGTGACGTAGGCAGAGGCGGGTTTTGAGGGCAACACAACTGCTGGCTCTGGGGGGCAGATGTCGTTCAACTCCTTGGCGTCGTCCCTCTCGGCCTTGTTGGATGGGGTGGATAGCACGGAGTGAGATCCGGAAATGGCTGGAGACAACTGGCCAACGGGCGTGTTATCTGCAGCAGACATTTGTGAGAAATAGTAAAACTGTTGTTTTTGTGTGAACTGTTGAGTCTGTGTGGAACTCTTTGGTTTCTGCTGAGCTACGAAAGAAGAAAGACCGAAAACTCGAGAGACAACTGCTGAGATGGTGGCAAATGGCGCCGGTATTTATACCCATTTTTCTCGAGCAGGATGAGCCGTTGCAACCTGCTCCCACCTCCGGACAGGCTTGCTGGTTGTCACGTCGGAAAAACCAGGAGCGTTCCCCAGGCCACTGGGCCACTGGCTTCAGCGCTTGTAATTTCTGATTTCCCCACGGATGAACGATATGAAAAGTGCCCTGCAGCGCTTCTGTAGGAATCAAACAGGAAAAACAGGTGATGAACGGAAAAAATTTTCTTCTCACCTGTCAAACAGCTAGTAAAAGACCGTTGAAGTTTCCTTAACGGTCAAAAACAAAAGGAAAAAAGGGCAGCCGTGTACATGCACGACGTTTTCTGTGGGTGAAACTGACCACATTCTGGCGGGGCCCCACATTTATCCGGCCCCCTACAGCTAGCTACAGCTAGCTACAGCTAGACGGCGACGGAAACGGAAAACAAGTGAGGGGCACGACTCCCTGGCTCCCCCACTTTTTGATTGCACGACGGTTTTTCTGGGGTGGACTTGCCAGAGTTGCCAGATCGGGACGTGCCTCTTTTCTTGTTTGCGACTCGCGCCATGTCCCCGCAGAGGGGCGCCGCACTGCGCGACATCTCTGTGCGCGCTCTTGGCACGGGCGTTTCTGTGCGGCGTGCGACATCCTGTATCTTTGGGGCAGTGGCGAACGTCCGCTCCGCGCGCGCGGCTCGGCCGCTGTGCGGCTGTTTCTGTACGGGATTAATTTATGCCGGAATATGCAGTCCCGTCCCAAAGGGGAAACAAGCATAACTACTCAGGTGCTAAAGTGGCAGCGCTCTGCCTGGGTTTTATTTTGTTTTTCCGGGATGGCGTGGTGGACGCCGGGCAAGGCCGAAGGCAGCAGAGGGCAGCAGGGCAGCAAAAGACAGACGGCAAAGCGCAAAACATATGGCTGGTAGACAGCAAAAAGAAACGTGGCACGTGGCACGTGCCGACGTACACCGCGCGGACATACAACACACGGAGCATTGTCCCAGGTGTGGCCGGGAAACGGCCTCGACGCTCCACGGAAGTTTTTTCGTTTTTTGTGCTTGTGCTTGTGGTGGTCGTGGTCGTGTGTCGGCGTTAAGCTCCCGCAGTTCCCGCAGTTCCCGCAAATGTGGTCTGATGCCGACGCTGGTCGCTTGAGCCATTAACAAGTTTGGCAGACGGCGGCGAGGAACCGGAACTGGCACTGGATCTGGCACTGGCTATGGAAACAAAGAGCCGCACCGCAACAACGAACAACAGTGTCGGAAGGTGCCAGCCGGCAAATCAACACAAACACAAAATTGGCGGGGAAAGGGAACGAACGAACGAACGAACAAGGAAACAAGTAATCAAGAAATCAAGAAACGACAGAAATAGAAAAGTCGTAATAAAATGTAAAAGGTATTCTTAAAATATATCTATAAATCCTGACATTGTGTCATAAAATACCAAGGAAAACGTTAAATGTCGTATCAATTAAAGCGGATCTGAGTGTCCAAGCAGGTCTTTGCGGAACAAAACCCCACCGCTTCTGCGACTGACTTTGTCCGTCAGCGACGCACTATAAGCGGCAAACTGTGTGTCTGTGTCGTTCCAGAGATGCCTGTCTTAAAACACTCAATCAAAATGAAGGTCAGAGAAAGAAAAAAAAAAACATAACATAAAATCAGGTCATCAAATTTAGTTTCTGCCAAACATTCTCTTGTAGAATGGAGTGTCGTCATGCATTAGTTCGTCGCCGTTGTAGTCGGCGCCTCTTCTTTCGGCTGGGATCCATTTGCTCGACTTCCATGGCAAAACACCCTCGGCGTACATGTCATTCACTTCTTCCAAGGTCAAGCCCTTGGTCTCGTTAACGAAGAAAAAGACGTAGAAGTAGCCAAAGAGCATACAGCCCATGAAAACGTAACCGTAAGAGAAATGGATGGCGCCGGTGATAAATGGAGTGAAAAAACTGATCAAGAAACCCCATAGCCAGTTGGAAGCGGTGGCAATCGACATAGCCTTAGATTTGACTCTCAATGGGAAGGTTTCCGAGATCAACACGTAGGCGATTGGAGCCCAGGTTGTAGCAAAGCAGAAAATGTAGAAACAGGCAAAGACAATCATACAGTTACCAGCACCCTTTGAGGAGACATTCTCGTGACCAGAGCCTTCTGGCCATAATCTTTTGACACCAACAGAGGCATAGACAACGTAGCAGCAGACCATACCAATACAGCCGTACAGCAAACAGTTACGACGGCCAAACTTGTCGACGGTGTAAAGCGATAGAGCTGTGCATGCAAAGTTAACAACACCGAAAACAATCGCGGTTTGGAAAGAGTCCTGCATACCGACAGCCTTGAAGACGGTCGTACCGTAGTAGAAGAAGTAGTTGTCACCAGTCAACTGTTGCAAAGATTGGATCATCATACCCATGATGGTACGTTTCAACATAGCAGGTTTACCGGTAACCAATTCGCTCCAATTAGCAGTGCCTGCAGCCTTCATTTCCTCGACAGAGGCTTCGATCAAATCCATCTCGTGTTGGGCAAAAGCAGAGTCGATGCTGACCTTATTGGTCTTTGCAATGGAACGTCTAGCTTGGTCCATCTTTCCGACCTCAACCAAGTAACGAGGAGATTCTGGGACAAATGACATACCAGCGATCATTAAGATGGCCCATGCAAAAGACAGACCCAATGGTACTCTCCATTGGACCGAGTTGGTGTATGTTTTGGTACCGTAGTTGGTACAGTAACCCAAGAAAATACCCAAGGTAACCATCAGTTGATAACACGAAACCATAGCACCTCTCATCTCCTTTGGCGAGACCTCAGAAATCAACATGGGCGACATAACTGTGATACCACCAACACCTAGACCAGAGATAATTCTGCCGATGAAGTATTGGTACCATTTGTTAATTGAAGCAATTTGAATGATGATACCGATGACGTAAATAACAGTGACAATGACCAAACCGAGACGACGGCCGTAGACGTCACCCAACCTGGATAAGATGATACCACCGATAGCACAACCGATGTTGAAAATGGAAACAATCAGACCCATTCTGACCTTGGACAGATAGTGTGCACCTTCGGAATCAATTTCACCGAATCTTTCAAGAAAATCAGACATGTTAACAAAACCAGAAATAGTACCGGTATCCCAGCCAAAAATATAACCACCGAAAGCAACCATGAAACAACTTAGACATACTGAAATGTAAGCTGACTTACTGTTGTTTGGTTTTGGGATATCTGCCTCTTCTTTGTTGTGATCTAAATCGTCAGCACCGATGTCTTTCTTAGCCGCAGGGCTATTCATGACCTTGGAGCCATTTGAATAAGACCCATTGGACGAGTTCGACTTTTGAGGTGAGACAATGTCGGGTGTTGAATTGTTCATAGTTCCTAGTTGATGTGAATACTAGTGATCTTCTATGATTGGTATCCTAGGAAGAAACTACTTCCCCACCAAGAGAGTAACCCACATCTCTGGGGAAAATATCATTGCTTTATATAGTTAATCATTGCGAGTTTTTCTCACTCCCTCGAAGGCCTGCAAAGATCGTGTTTTGTCCACTAGTTTCTGACTGTATGGAGAAGCAATGTGGTGTGGTTTCCAAGTTCCTTCCGCCCAACGACGTTGTAAACACGGCAAAGCTGGTTGTGCGCAATCTCCTTTGTTATCTCATCATTTCACTACTGGTTTACCTCCACGACCCCGTGGAAAACACTCACTTTCGCACAATGTATTACTCTTGCTTAGCTTTTTTAGCAATGACGTACCGAGCTCGATGAAGAAACGACGAAAAAAAACATGTGTTCCACGAGGTCCTCTAAGATGTTTTTCCGGTCGTTTTTTTTTCCTTCCAGCTGCAGCTCGGTCTAACTCGGGCGGAGTCTCTTCGGAAAATTATAGGTCTTTTTCCGCCACCGGAAAAACTACCTGGTCCACAGTTCTCTTCGAACTCTTCATAGCTAACTTTTCTTGTTCTATTGCTATTACCAAGCAAGATACAAAGATGTAAGCTGAAAGGAAGCTTGAGAAACCCAACGCCAAGTATATGGGTGTATGGTATCGTAAGGTGCATCGGCTGTCCTACAGATACCTCTTGTTTCGATCTTTGACCCAGGATCTGACCCTTCCTTTGCCCTTTGGTTCCATGGAATTCCAGATTTTCTATGGGCTGAGATGAGACACACTAGTCGGAATTTTCGTTGCCCAGCCGGAAAATCTGCTCTTGACGGAAAATCTGCTCTTCTTTTCGGTAGCAATTAGGCAGGGCGTTCCAAAAACTAACAACCTTATTCCTCTGGCATGTGGCTGCAGCTGCGCTCGGCTTTTTCATAGAGCTCTGCTCACAGTACTTCGTGTTGGGACAAGAGAGGGTCAAATTGAAGCAAATTTCCTATTTAGGACAATGGTGTTACCGTGCCATGTGATCTGGGATTGGAACAATTATCCAGCGACCACTAATGGTTTAGTTGGTGTGTCGGCAAACTACGAGGGTCGTCTAACGGACGGAACATGCCGGAAGCACGAGCTTGTCGTCCCTCCAACCAGTTATGCCCCAAGATCTTGAGGTTGGGTCGAAGTAGGTGGAGAGCAAGCAGGCAACCCCCATCTTCAAAGGAGACACAACACTCTATTGGAACCGGCGGCACTCCGAGTTCAGCGTAAAATAAAGCATTGAAAAAGTAGAAGAATGTTCATTATAAGAGATATTTAAATACTTGATGACGTGTAACTGTATTCTTTTCTTAGTGTTGAAGGCATATAATGAGGTGAAAAACAAGGACCAGAAATGGTCGAAACATGTGCTGTAATGCCCCTCCGCACGTTATGTTGAAAAGAAAGTTAAATTAGCGGCGTTCACGTCCTAATTTCTGGAGAATATCCTCTTGTACAATGGTGTACTGTCTTTGGTGTATTCGTCTGCGTTGAATGCATCTGTTCTTCTGTGCGGTGGGAGCCATTGGGCGGATTTCCATGGCAAAACACCCTCGGCGTACATGTCATTCACTTCCTCCAAGGTCAAACCCTTGGTTTCATTGACAAAGAAGAAGACATAGAAGTAGGCGAAAACCATACAGCCCATGAAAACATAACCATAGTAGAAGTGAATAGCATTCGTGATGAACGGAGTGAAAAAACTGATCAAAAACCCCCACATCCAGTTTGATGCAGTGGAGACAGCCATTGCTTTGGATTTGACCCTCAATGGGAAAGTTTCCGAGATCAAAACGTATGCAATCGGTGCCCAAGTGGTGGCGAAGCAGAAAATGAAGAAACAAGCAAAGACAATCATACAATTACCGGCACCTTTAGAGGATATCTGACTGTTGGCCGCGCCGTCTGGCCACAACCTAGTTACTCCGACAGATGAGTAGACAGCATAACAACAAATCATGCCCACGCAGCCCCATAATAAACATTTACGGCGGCCAAATGCATCGACGGTATATAGAGACAAAAATGTCGAAAAAAAGTTGACGACTCCCAGAACAATCGATGTTTGGAAAGAATCTTTCAAACCGACCGCCTGGAAGATGGTAGTACCATAATAGAAGAAATAATTATTACCCGTCAACTGTTGTAGAGATTGAATCATCATACCCGTCAACGTACGTTTGAACATCGCTGGTTTACCAGTAATAAGTTCAATCCAGCTTGCTTTACCAGCGAGTTTCTCGGCTTCGATAGATGCTTGGAAATTTTCTAATTCCAAAGTGACCAAAGAAGAATCAGGTGAACATCTGTTTGCTCTAGCTAATGAGTGCTTGGCTTCGTCCATTTTCCCAACCTCGCATAGAAAACGGGGAGATTCTGGCACAAAGGACATACCGGCGATCATGAAGATGGCCCATGCGAAACCTAATCCTAATGGCACCCTCCATTGAACGGAGTTATGGTAGTTTTTTGTCCCGTAATTAGTGCAGTAGCCTAAAAATATACCAGCAGTAATCATTAATTGATAGCAGGAGACCAAGGTTCCTCTCATCTGTTTCGGAGAGACCTCGGATATCAACATTGGAGAGAGCACTGTGATAGCACCGACACCCAACCCTGAAATAATCCTACCGATAAAGTATTGGTACCACTTGTCAATTGATGCTATTTGGATAATTATCCCGACAACATATATTACGACGACAATGATTAAACCAATACGACGACCATAAACGTCTCCTAACTTGCCCAGTGTAAGACCGCCAATGGCACAGCCAATATTGAAAATTGAAACCAACAACCCTGTCCTAACATTTGATAGATAGTATGTACCAGAAGCGTCTCGAGATCCGAACCGGGCTATCCAATCTGTCTGCCTGACAAATCCAGATATGGTGCCCGTGTCCCAGCCGAACACGAACCCACCAAATGCCACCATTACACAACATAGCGAAACGAAAATCAGGTCTGACTTTTTCATAGAGTCTAACTGTTGGTCAGCATCTTTTATAAGCTCTGTCATCTCATCCTTGGATGTGCCGTTACGACTTCTGTAATTCTCCAAGTCTCCACCGACTTCTGGTCCATTTTTATGACCAGAATCCGTTTTCGGTGTCTTTTCATTGAAGGATGAATTATTAGAATTTGAGTTGCTGCTCTGTAATCCATGCGAGGACCCAACTAAATCAGACATAATAAGTTTTTTCTTGATTTATCAGTTTCTATGGTTTTTTTAGCACTTTCATAAAATCCGGTCATCATGCAACGGAGCTGTCTCTTATATACTATTTTGTTGGACGAAAGTTTTCTTTTTTGTTGTCCCCCGTTATGTTGTATGGAGCTGTGGAAATACAGGTGTAAAGTACTTGTTGCTTGCTGTCATTTCCCCGCCAGAAAAGAAACAGATTCGGGCAAGATAAAGGCTACGAGCGGTTTCTCATTATCTCATTCTACTATATGACCCGATATCTCCCCACACTTATTCCGTGTAATAGAATTGCGAGTGAGAGGAACATGCCCACCAGCGAAAACTTGTTTCTTGTTCTATTACTTTTTCCATTTTTTTGCTTTCTCAGAAGAACTAACGGTTCTCTAGCTGATCTGTGGAGATTGTGTGCTTGTACAGCAGTCATCAACAACACCCTGCAGAAACATAAAGGGCGTTGTACCCTTGAAAATGCCGTGTAATGTTGGACGCTTCGGGCACCTGACCTCTTCACTAAAAGTATTCAGAAAAAATGTGATCGTCCTCAGTATTCCCCAGAAAGCCAGCTACAACTGTGGTCCTCGAGTGATTAGAGCTAACGTTTCATCTTGAACATATCTTTCCTCTCTTTGTTTCTTCCATCACTAGCATGTTTTTCTTTTCGAGAAAGCCGCATCATCGCGTCATCACAAATTAGCCGTGCAAGGCTTATTTGTCGAACCCTGCATATCCTTCTCTTGTGGAAGGCGATTTCTTTAAAACTTTATTTTGAAGAGTCTCATCACGTCATTTCGAAAATGAGCGATACATTAGTGATAGGATCTGCATCTGACAATCATAATGGACTTGAGAGGTTCTCTGGGGCAAAGGTACAGGTACATGATCGGTTGTAAAATCTGATCTTGATATCAACAATAACTGCGATCGTTCCCGTGATATAATATTTCGCTATAAATAAGACTTCGGTGGTTCTTCAAAGAACTTTTGAGGCTTTATTTAAATGTCCTCTTTCATTGCAACTTGCCTAGAATAGCAAAATGCATCGCTTGCAGTAGGAATCTGTATCATGGGAGAAAGCAACAGAATTCGGCAAAACTAACGACTCTATATTCCGTTTTTAGTTACCTGGTCCGGTATCGCGTTAGCAGAGTGGGCTGAAACAATGACATGCTTGCTGGCCCAGTGCACTGAATCTACATTTGAGTGAATTGATGGGACGCACATCCATCTTTCAAATGCATTTAGAGACCTCAAGTAAAATTCCAGTCTGAACTTCTTGGCATATCTAGGGTTTGCGCATTGCAAAAGAAGAACGTCTGAATCAAATTGCGGTTATCTTTCGTTGACATCCAAGTTTATAAAAATGTTGATATATATATGTGACATGAAATATCTTTTCCTGATGGAATGGACTTTTTGATCAATGATTAAAGTATGTTTTATCAAGTCACGTAAGTGGCAAATTGAAAAGTTTCAGATGTTGGATCAACCTATTGTTGTGGCTGGGAACTCATATCTCAAGCTTTCGACTAGCCATGTAGGCTCCGGCACGATAGCGCAGCGTGAAATTAATAGTAACTTCATCTCTAGTTGACGAAAACTAGTGCATATGTTCTTCTTTGTTGACCATCTGGTTCTCTACTATAAGTGCTAACAGAACGCACAGAATGTGGGGTAGCTCAACTAGCAAGAGTCCCGGAGTAGCTCAATTTTTCGAAGAATTGATTTGGCTTAGTATAAAATGGACATATAAAATGAAACTCCTAATCGGCCCACTTGCCATTACTGGAAGCTTTAGTACCTACAGACTATTGGGATAATCTCGCTTCGTTGAATTTTGACCATGTTGACATAAACCACATTGAATTTCTTACGTGGAAAAGAGTGTCGTATTGATTAACGTGTGTGGTGAAATCATCAAGTATTAGCTATGTATAAATTGAAGAGCTTTAAATCGCTCGATTTTTTCTTATGGAGCACCATTAACATTACTGAGAAAACGTATTGTCTACGATTTACTTTTGAAATCATAGAGATGCCACTCCAAATTTCAATGTGATGAAACAAGATAGTACATTGAATACTCAATGAATTAATAACAATATGGCTTCTTTTGGACTGAAAATTTCAAAATTGTCATTACACGAGCTCACTAGCATAGGAGCAAAAGCCAGATAGGTGCGATTTTAAACGAAAATTTTACATTTTAGATCACACCCACAATGTTGTTTTTTTATCTCATCTCAAATTGCTTGTTTATGTTTTGTTACGCCATGAGACCTTCTTAACAATTTCAGCAAGTGGAGAAAAAGAAAATAAGACCAGTGTGGAAAAAAATAGTTAACAAATAAACTCTAAAAATTATCAAATGAAAATATTTATTGTACATATTACTTTGATGTAGTAAAACGATTATAATTAAGTATGAGAGGAGGAAAGTACAGGTATCTTTTTTAAATTCAACTAAGCTTCATTATAAGATTCGTCGGTGACATCTTCGCTTTCGGATATGAAAGTGACTTCAATCCATGTGATACCCTTTTGAGCTGGTTTGTCATTTAGAGTCATTTCAAATCCATCGATTCCATATTGGTAAATATATGGTTTTGTACCAGCAACTCCAGATACAATTGATTTGACAAAACTTGGAATTTCATTCATAACATCGATTCTTTCAACAAGATTTGTTAATTTGCCACTGATGTTTGCAACATATTTTTTCGATTCAGGGATTTCAACCTCTTTTTGATTTGCCAATTCTTCATCTGTCACATCAATTGCGAAACCATCATAAGAGACGCTTATTTCCTGTGGTACATTCCAACCGACACTATCTGTCACGCATTCTAAATGTTTGAAATCACTATCGGTGGTAACAGATAAAATGTTTGACTTATCCGTCAAAATACCGATTGAAACTTTTGTGTTCGCATAGGATTTTGGTGTGGTAAATTCCATCAACACAGCAGAATTTTCCTCAGAGTGGAAGTACATGAAATTCCAGGCTTTTGCAGCATGATGTGGCTTCATGCCTTGAAATGCCATAACAAACATTGAGTAAGCAGGATCTTCTTCAGAAAATGTAATTTGACGGTCTTCTAATACTTCAATTTCTTCTGCTTCACTATCTTCACTTGAATCATCACTATCACTGTCACTATCACTGTCGCTATCACTTTCACTGTGGTCGTTATTTCCATTCTCATTTTGGTCCACCTGCACCTGCTTACCCTTGACCTCTTCATCGTTGACTTCTGGTTCTACTGGAACTTTGATGTCGATAGTACCATGAATTGTATTTCTTGGCCAAAAAACATGTCTCATAGAACCCCATGGTTCGTCAATGTTGTCACCGTAATAAGTGTTTGGATCTTCACCAACTTTACAACCAGGTGTTAATCTAGTGATGTACAGGTTAATGGTAGATTTTTGATTAACATTAGACTTAAAATGGTATTGATTGTCTTCCTCGTTGAGTTCAACAGAAAGATCTTTGGCATAAAAGTTTGCACCATCAACTCTGAAATCCTCCAACTTCGTTGAAGTCCACAGATTCAATTTTGTTGGCTCATGAGAATCGTAGATTCTGAATGTAAATTGAGCTTGTGTATGCAATCCGATGATATTGGAATGAATAATTTGGCAAAAGCCAACAACACCAGTTTTCAAATCACTGAAATAAAAGGTAACTGTCTCTACATTGGTATGATCAGGCGATAACCAGTTCAAATCCTGGCGTGTTATCTCGTGGTACGGTTGTTTACCCTTAACTCTATCAGTAACAGTGTGAATATAATCACTACCGTATTCAGGCTCTGCAATTCCTGTCACCGCTGATATACCTCCTTGAATCCATTTTAACATCTCTCAAAATATATATTGATGAAATAACTCTGTACACTGGCAAAAGTATTATTTAATAATTGAGCCACAACCAATATAGTAACAGTAGAAAATACAGCACACTAAAGCACTCTCTACAACAGTTAAATTCTTCGCTAGTTTCCTCGTTTCTTGTAAATATTCTATTTTTTTTGGCCATCATCATCGCCTATCCTTCAGCTAGAGGTGAAATACGAACCAACAAAAAAATGTAGAACAGTTACCCGCACATATATGTACGTCAACTGTGACATATAATCGGTAGTCAATTAGATCTTTATATATTGAACCCATATTTTATTTCAGTGAGAGCCATCGCAGTCTTTTTGGGCTCCAGATAAGCATCTAATTGCGTTGCTTTGGATGTTTCACTGCAAATTTGTATTATTACAGGGGCACAATTAGCTATCCTACCGGAGAGCGAGGTTTTCAAAGCGTAGCAACAGTGTTTGCTTAACAACTCTAGCAGGGCAAGAAGAATGCAGCATTCATGATATTATGGAAGCGTTAAATCAATTATATGCTAAGTCCTTCTCGGTGAAATCATGTAATAAAGCTATAGTTACCCTGTCGGGCTCAAATATCATTCTAAAGACGAAAAAAAAAATGGTAAATTGAATATTATCAGAATGATGTGATGTTCATGGCGATGGCGAAACGAGGTAAGTCTTAAGAGCAGTCGATAATGTTTGTACGCCAGGGTGCCACTGTGCGTCGTCAGTTCTTAAGGTCTTACATAGCACCTACGCTGGAGCATTTGAGCCAGGATACGGCACTACCGGGACTATTTTCCGCAAAAGGTTTGAATAATGCGTGGTACACAAGGGCTGAACTGTATACGGCTAAATTGAATAAATTTACAAACAATTCGGAAGAAATACCTCTAGAGACTTTGATTTACGAAAATGCCCAATCTAGTGTCAAACGTCATATAGTAAATTACGCTTCCCTGCTTTACAATTTACGATTTGCTCTATCATCACTAAGAGGTTGCAACAAGAAGTTACCCAACGTTAATGACATCACATCTAATGAGCTGTTCAAGACACCCGATTTGACTCTGCAGTACGCTAATGAACCATTAGAGACCGGCAATAAAAACCTGCACAACGCATTAGTTTCATCATTTGGTTCCGTCGTCGAGTTCAGATCACTTTTGCTGAATTCTAACCTTTCAATCTCTGGCGATGGATTTACGTGGCTTGTTGCCAGAAGGTATAATTCCGATTCTCTTTCTACTAGCAAGCTTGAGTTCGATAAACTATTCATCTTGAACACTTACAACGCTGGAACACCGTTCAATTTTAACAAATCAGGTCATATGGATTCCTTGGGTTTGCAAATCTCCAAGAAATCGGAATCCGAGTCCGAAGAGCAATCAAATAGCAGCAGTTCGATCCAAGGCAAATCTATTGAGGAAGCTAGACAAACCGAAGCTTATAAAAAAACTGCTTATATTCCACTCTTGGCAATTGATGCATCACCAAAAGCTTGGTTGCATGATTATGGCGTCTTTGGGAAACAGATATATCTTGACAGCATCTGGGAATCGATAGAGTGGAATGTAGTCGAGTCCAGGTTGCCTGATAAAACTGTATCATACGGTCTATACTAAAGAGTTGGGACATGTAAATGAAATAACTTACCCTGTAAATATACATAAACGTAAATATATACTGTCTCAGAAGTATATGTAAAGACTTTTTTTAATAAATGTATGAATCCATGTCCTCAAAAAATCATGGGTCCCTGCTTCCAAGTCAAGATTTTCTAGTTACTTTCAAACTTTTAACTCTTCTCAAAAGTTTATTTCCCGTTGATTCCTTTTTCGGGTTGTCTTCAAAACGTACAGCAACATAAGAATCTCTTTCTTCATTATCCATATCATCAAAATTTTCCAAATGCCCACTGTGAGTCTTGGCTAACTTCAATGTTGATGTCGCATCATTTTTTTCATTGCCGCTCCCTCCGACCTGGAGTCTCTGTGATAAAGATTTTTTTCTTTGTATTCCAGTGCGTGACTGGATGGCATGCTGTCTAATGTCATCCTTTATTCTTGATGTCGAGGCAGGTGCACCATCCAAGAATGTCGTCGATCCCAATCCCATTGTTGTTGGGCCATGTACAACCTGTGACTTGCCCTTTGTATCGAATTGAGTTAATCCCTTCGAATTTGCTTTTATAGCATCCAATGTGCTCGAGCTTCCATTATTACTGGTAATTACCGGCAGATTTTTTTTGAGAGTTTTAGTATTGTATATATCATCGTCATCTAGTTCTTCTCTTCCAAAAACTTCGTTCAAAGCAGATTTCTTGGTAGATGCACCTCCAATACTGTTATTAGGTCCATCTGCCGGGAATGCTAACACTGGTGCAGCTTTTGAATTCTTGTTTCTATGGGGGGTACAGGCATCGAAGGGGCCATCATGATGGAAAGATCCTCCAAACAATCCAGTAACATCCATCTTATCAATAGTATCAACATTTTTCGGCATTGGTCCGGATTTACCTTTCTTCTTATCCTTAAGTCCTGAACCAGAGCTGGAACTAGTTCTATGACGTGATGAACGCTCTTTATCACCATCTCGATGCTGGCGATGACGATGACGATTACTCCGATGTCCAGGTCCACCGCTGCCGTTGCCGCTGCCGTTGCCGCTGCCGTTGCCGTTGCTGTTGCTGTTGCCGTTGCTGTTGCCGTTGCTGGCACTGCTGCTTTCTTTCTCCCTTGGATAGCCAGATCTCGCCTTCCTTTTACCAGCTACTTCATCGTATGAAGGTGGGAGATCCGCGATAGCCGTGTGGTCATTAATCTGGGCTTCTTCTCTAAATCTATCTCTCAGACGCTCTTTTTCTTCTCTTGCTGTGGGATAATTTTTCTGTGTTCCATTTTCTCTTCTTGGATAATTTGGTGGGCTATTGCCAGTTGAATCTTCAGTAGAGCTGATATCATCAAGGAAAGGATTGGTTGATGGCATACTATTATTATTTCTATAATTAGATTAAAATGGTTATCGAGTTAGTATGGGGCTTCACTGCTTTAAATGGAAACAACCCTGAATGTACTTTCAATCCCAGATAACTTTGATATACCTCTTCTGTGCAATACAATTTGTCGTTCTCTTCAAAATCGCTGGAATCCTTCAGACTCTTTTCTGATACTGAAAATTCCGCAAAGATAAGATTACTTCAAACTGACGATATCACCAAAACAGGTCTATTTGTCTAGCGAAATCTCTTATGTTCAAGCTGTTGGTTCAGTCAATGACAAAAGGATCTCTATTAATATATTTTGTTTCACTGTTTACAACATTGAGTTTCACCCTTCTAACAATGGCCGGACCCGCATTCTAGCAAGCCGCACGGTCAAAAATGCAAACCTGCGAAATAGTAAAACAATGTCAAAAACTGATACAGAATTCAACACCATCGTCGAAGCGATCGATGAATACAGATTGTTAGGTTGTCTTGGTATCTGGTATGATTCGTTCATATATTGGTTATTAAAAAATCTTTCAATACATACCTTAATTGGTGTTCCATTGGTGATTGTACCCTGCTGCCATTGTCAGAATACTCCTCTTCGACAGAAATTGGAAGACTGGACATGGACGAGTTTCGATCGCCATTACTAAAAGGCGCTACATCGTTCTCTTTTACCCACTCCTGGAACTGTCTGTCATTGCTGTACTGCCCAACAGCGGGGTCTACAGATGCACTCCGAAAAGGATTATTCATGGAATACGGTCTGTTTCTATTCATACTCTGGCTGTTAGATCTACTAATCATCTTATCTTTTTTTGTAGAATATTTTGTCGTACTGCGTTGTTTCTGGTTTCACAGAGCCTTCGCTTATAATCTCGCTTATAAGAACAGAACAGTAGAAATTCTACGGTCTGCAAGGGGTCCACGTAGCCGTCTAGATCTTTCAGATATGTCCAGATCGATCAGTTATCACTCAACCCTAAATAAATGACACTTACTGTATATAGTAACCTCTGGTCTTAGCGAGCTTTCCACTGATCTTACTAAAAGAAAAAAACGATAAAAAATGCAGATGTAGTCGCCAGACACGAAATAGTAACTTGGTTATAAAAGTAGTTAAAAATAGTCACAGAAGCTAATTTAAAATTGCACAAACTGCTGGTGCATGTTACTGTCGTCATGGTTGCTGTTGGAGGCACTCACTTTTATATAATCGTCCTTTTTGAATTTCTCTTGAATTAGACGGTGCATGGTGACCAGACAATTATCCAGGGCATCTATTTTGTTGATCGTTTTGTCCTCGACGAGCAATTGCGCCATGACGTTGCTATAATGTTGATCTACGTTCGGCCTTAGTAGTTCGACAGGCAATGAAGCTTTGTTGGTCGTCTGAGACCAATATCTGATGACCTGAGATGCCTTTGAGTTCACCTCTGTTGCCAGATCTGGTAATGATCCACCAAATAGGGCAATTTGAGAAATGTGTACTGATTCTTCGACATCTAATAAATCACGTAGAAGCATTCTGTTAGTATTTTCGTTAAACCATAGATATACCGAGTCACCCTGGAAAATCAAATAACAGCCACCATTGGTGATGCTATTATGTGAATCTCTTACGGATAAATTATCAATAGAACTTAGCAAGACCTGCAGCAATTTCTCATTGGTGTCGTAAAAAGATAGGTCTGCTTCTTCTAACAGTACATGCAGTGGGACAATTTGTGGATAAAGTTTATAAGATAATTGTGCACTATTCATTGTTTTGAATTTGAAAAGATCGTAGACACGCTCATTTCCACGAGTGCTATGTGCATTAGGGGCCATTAATGCACTTTTTTGAAAGGATAGCATATATGCAGGGAAGGTCTTCAAGGCCTCAGGTAAAACCAATTGTGAACTTAAGTTTCCACCAATCAAAGCTTTATACTGCGTCAATACTTGAACCATCTTGGAATCAATGTTTTTTCTTATGCTTACGAAATCACAATCGCCTAATGAGAAAGCTACCTCCTTAACCATAATCCTCATTGCGACGTTTTGATTAATCGACTGGAAGACCGATCTTATATTTCCTGATATAACAGCATAGGTATTGATAGAGCGAACTTTTCTATTTCCATCGATATCAGTGTAAAGTAAAGCTGCTTGAAATGACATTTCGGTGTTCGCTTTTAATTTTTGATCATACTTTAATAAAGCGTCTATGGTTGTATCTTTCGACAAGACTGGAAGCATTGGGTCACGATCAGAATTCTCAGATGACTCCAAATAGTATTGAGAGACCAGGAGGCCTGTTGAGCAGCGGACCTTCAATAACGCCTGATATCCGACAATGTTTGAAACATTTTGTAACATATCATTAACAAGAGTGAATTCATCTTTTTCATGCGAGAAATTTGGATAGTATTTAAGATTACCTCCCGTAATTTCAACAGCATACCCCACCGTAGCCATGTCGACAAAAGCAGAACTTGTAATGTATAGATCTAAGGAGATATACGATCTTAGTAATTCGTGGCCCAACTTTGAGTAGAAGTCGTTTTCACATTTCAGATTCTTTTTAGTTGCATCGTCTTTCTTCAGCGATAAATTTCCGTTTCCGATAGTGGGCAAAGAGTTTAGTGAGCAGATTATTTTGCCACCCTGTCCGCCAGTGACGGTATCAAGTGCAAGCTTGGCCGTTTGTAGAGCAGGACCGTAGCACACTGGCACAACATGACTGTATTTTTCTGTGGCGATATAATTTGTAATCTTTCTCAATGTGTCGTCAATTACCCTTTGTGAGTCCTGAGGTTTGACAAATAATCCATTGGAAAACGGTAAAAATGTATCGTAAATGTCAGTAATGACGTACTCTTGGGCAGTGTCCAATTCTGGTCTTAAATTGAAAAATCTTATCTTACTATCGAAAGCCATTATAGCCACCTTACAGTTGGGCTGAAAATCGGAAATATGCTCCATACATGTTCTCACACCTTCGATCACTGCTAAAGAGCCACCATTTTCATTCGCTAATAAGGATAAATCAATTAAGAATACATAATGTAATGGTAATGATTCTTTATCCTTCATAGCATTATAAGCAGCTGGAACCAAAAATTCAACACATCCTTTGGTCATCTCAGGTGCGTTATGACTGTTAGACATTTGAGGGTCAAGCATTGGATAGTTTTCGGGCGAAAACGGAGTTTTCACTTTGCATATATTGCACGTTACAGTGGAATCAAACCCGATCTTATAGCGAGCGTTAACATATGACCTACAACGTCTACAGCGTAAGGGTCCTTGATCACCACCAGATGCGATAGTAGGGATTGATTCATCTGGAATAACATTTGCAAAAGGTTGAATGCTTAGACCTAGTGGAAGCTTTGTCGCTGATCTTAAATGTTCGTCAGCAGGAATGTTGTACATTGATAAACTCATGAGACGTGGATCACAGGATCCTTGATCTGCGCAGTAAAACTGTGTTGTCGGTAAAGGTGGAACTGAGTCTTTCGAAGTTTCGAAGGTCTTTGTTAAGTACTGCAATTGATCCTCCCATCTCTGAGTAGCTACATAATGAGAGCTGCTGAACGCTGGTGAGTTCTCTTTTATCGGTTGACTGTACGAGGGAGTACGAGAAAACTGATCTCTGGAGCCAATCACTGGACTATCATTATGAAGTCTTGGAGCGCTCATAGAACCGTTGGCACCCATCACTGGAGGAAACGAGGGGCTACTATTGAATGGGAACCCATCCTGATTCGATGGTAAACCACCTGAAAATGGAGTGGAGGGCGCACTCAGCCCTAATGCGAGATCATGATGAACTCTATTGGGCCTTCGATTCTTTCTTGAAACGTTACCAGCTGTTTGCTGGTCCAGGGATAACACCGAAATCTGTCTGGACAAGTTTTCTTGCGACATTAATTCGAAAATTAGACCCAATTGATTAGCTAGATGGACCTAATCAGTCTCGACTCCGATCGATATCTTTCTTACCAGAAGATTTTCTGTTACGTGTTAATCGCACAATTTCGGGGGAAGAAATCGACATGAAAATTCAAAAAAAACACCAAAGTATTTCGTATACACTTCGCCAGGTATGAGAATAAGAGTCAAAAATCTTTTGCTGGTATTTGGTTATTATTATGCTGATTTCATAAGAAGATTCTCACTGATAGTTGAAAAAGAGGAAATTCAGCTGTTGATGAGACATTTGATGAAAATATCTTATATTGTTTCACAGATCTGCCTATTGGAAAATCATCTTAATGTAATTTGCACGGGATATTATAAAGTATCTTCTATACATTTTGAGTCTACCCCGTAAGCAGGATAGTAAGCCATTAACAAATTGCAGTCCTGCTCATTGAAATGCAGTGTTGACGAAACCGGGATCCTCCCTCCAAGTACTTCAATTAACATGAGTAAAGCCTCGATTGAAAAGGTCTTAAAAGAGATTATGCGATTGAGAATTACTGCACAGTACACTGACATAATCTATCTTACTCAATAAATAAGAAAAATCTGGTTTTCTTTAGTAAAGACAAGTGTCTCCGAGATTTCATGGCGCATATTTTGTTAGCAATAGGAACCGAGATATACTGCATATGCTCTTTTCAAGAGATGAGTCTGCATATTATGTATGTTTTAAGTATCGAGCAGGAATAGCCCAGCAGCCTACCTAGTCACTGTTGAAATTGAGAAGCGAATCAAACTACAAGCTTTCTTCCCCTTAGTTAAATAATGCAGTAAAGCGGCTATAGATTAAAAGAAATATTATGGAATGCTCGAGCAGACGATATACACTGTCGTTTGGAGCTAGATCATGCTACCAAATAGTAGGTTGTAGATGCTCAAAACTTTGATTCTTGCCATTCGTTCCCAGCCACTATGTCCTTGCATTGGCACGAACTTGCGAAATCTGCTGGTTCTCGCCGGTTCCATGGAATTCAAGGACTTGCAAATAATGATACTTCAATTGCAGGCATTTTCACAGGGGTTTAAGCTTTGCAAAAATACGAGTATTTGAAAAAAAACTGTTTGTCGTTTGATAAGGATGTCCATAAAGCAGTCACACCATTGAAAGTATCATTGTAATGGTTCGATGAAAAGTGGAACACCCTCTGGTTACACGACGATAGCTCCATTTGCCCGTCCGGTATTACTCTTGAGAAGATGAAGTTTTTTATTAATTATATGTAGACGGGAAACTTCAACTTGCGCTATGTTTATCACTGCTCTAGAAGTCCGATTTAAAGATCAGATATATTTTTAGAGGTTCGCAGGATGCCATTGTTTTGAAAAAATTCTCATTCAAAGAAGGAAGCCCGTGAGCAAAATACCAACGAGAGGTAACACGAAAGACCAAATGCTGAAGCTTTTTCCATCTTTCAACATCACTGCAGATAATTGCGGAGCGCGATTCTTTTTGGCTACATTTGAACTTGAGTTTGTGAATATAAAGCTCTCAGCTGAAGCTGCGGAGCTTGTAGGAGAAGTGTTCACTCTGGATGTATCATAAAAAGATCTTCCTGTAGATACCATACCATCAGAATAAATTGTCGCTGTAAGTTGATCCGGTATGTCGGTTACGGCTGACGCCATCTGATCTTGGGAAAAGGTCAGGTTAGATCCTACATTCGCGGTAATCGCATATGGAATATATCCAGATGTGATAGCTTTAATTAATGAAGTAGCATTGGCTGATGGTGATAGCGGAGTAGATGATACAGAGGAAGAATGGGAGTAACTTAAAGAAACTGCCTTTCTCGCCTGCGCAATAGCAAGTGATCTGTCTTCTAAGTCCACAGCCATGTAAACATTTTTTAAAAAAGAACCGCCTAAAACGTTGAACCCGGTACGCGCCCTTGAAACGATTGCTAAGGAACAGGCAGTAGCCCCACCTGGAAAATGCATTGTTGTGTTACTCGCAGAATCGTAAGTGGATGCTAAAAAGTCGCTTAAGGGCACTTGGATAATATTATCGGCAAATGTAAAATTTATATGGACACCCAAATCAGCAACGGAACATGGCACCAACCACTTACCAAGAGACTCAACATAATTTGCACCTATCTGCAAGGCAATTTGCACAATCGCATCTAATGGTAAATAACTTGTCCCATATCGGGAATCTAAGAGAACAGGCTGCGAAAACTCCTCTGCTGTCATGTTTAATGATTTACCAGTATTAGAAACAATGTACATTGGTCCCATTGGTAGGATTGGATAACTCGTTGTAGATTTGCCTGTGTCAACATCATAAGCTGGGATCATTTCAAATTTGGTGAGCTGGCCATAGAACAAATTTGGATCCACGGCACCCAGAATTAATTTGCCACAGTTAGCATTTACATTTGCTGGTATGTCCAAAGAGGAATAATCGAGGTCATCTGCCCCTAACCAGAGGGAGTAAGAAGAGCTTTCGATAATACCCATAGAAGTCAACAAATCTAGAAAGAAAAAACTGTTGTCAAAATTTTGGCTATTCAGATCCGTTGTTGAGTTAGAAATTTTTGCACTCAACCCTAGGGATCCTTTGTTCAAATATGATGCAAATATGCTGTCGATAAACGAGACGTTTGCAATAGAAAGGTAGTTTGAAGTAAACTCTACATCATAAGGAGAATCTTTCTCAGATTCCACACTTACTTCGGGACCGTTCATGTTTAAGCACGTAAAATTCATATTATCCATCACGGCACTTCCATTGACATCAATTGTGTCTAAAAAGTCAAAATTGTAAACGTACCCATCATTCAAATCAATGGAGGTTTTTGAATTATTGGAGGCATATCTCGTTGTAGTATTACAGGCACTAACCGACGCATTGCAATCAGACAAGACATCATCCGAAAGGAGCCATAGGTAAGGCTGTGCAATATCTATTCTCAACGCTTGACGCTGGGCTGGCGTACCGAATGTCATATTGACATAATACAATGAGGTTGAATCCTTTCCAACAGCAACAGTGGGAAATTCTGTTTGTTTAGTTGTGCTTGAGGCACCGCTTGACGTATCTGTAGTATTTGCAGCACAGTGAGAACAGGAAAGAAGCAGATATACTACCAGCAACGATATGCCTATTCGGTCTAGAAAAGGCATCATGTATTAGTATGTGGAAGACTGGCTGTTGAAAGCTTATGCTGACGCTATAGTATCTTTGGCCGTTCTTGTACTTCATCTTGAACTGAAGTGAGCTATAATTATTATATTGATTTAGTGAGACAAGATCGTTTGGAACGGACTATTTAAGCCACCATCATTTCAAAGTGCTACCTTGACAAGAAAGCATGCATACACGTATGTTTCTGCTTTACAGACTCTTCGATAGCCTTTTCCATTATACCGTTGGACAGAAGTGGAGCTATTTGTACTAGCAGTCAGTCATTTTTACGCGGTAATTTCGAGTTTGTCAACAAGGACATGATACTAGGCCATACAAGTGACTGAAGTGGCAATCGTAAGTAGATGGCTGCTTCACTACTCAAATATAAAAAAATACTTGTTATATTTTTGTTTCGCCTCTTCTTTTCCCGCATATGAAGCAAAGAATCTGCAAAACATCGTAATGCCTGAATATTCATGGGTAAAAAAAGCGAAGCATAAGAAGGCTTTCTGCAATTCGAGGTAAAATTTCGATTCCGCGTAAGTGAAACTGATTTTAATGAGCTTTATATTACATTAGCATTAAAAAAATATGAATTATGAGACACTCTTCGCTACGCGACTGTTTAATGGATAATTGCCTACAGTTACAACTTACAATTAGGAATTAGTTTGAGATATAAAGCGAAATATTTGGTTCAGAACAGGCTTTACTCTGCGCGCATGTGGTAAAATTGTGCTGATCAAACGTTATAACAAATGTTGTCAGGATGTTTCCATTTACAAGCATGATGATGGGATTGTGCCATAGCACTTATTGTAGCTAACCGAGAGAATGGCCTCCGTCACTGTCTTCGCCTAGTCATACTTACAGAGAGATTTTTACCACATATATATCTGAAAGATACTTATTCTGGAAGCCTCGAGATTTTAACGGATAAACAATCTCAAAGGGCCCAATTGGCGATGTTATGACATACTTGAGACAAGTTACAGACGTACATATGTACGATAATTGATCATCTACCGACCTCCACCACTTTTTGCCTCGAGTAATACTATTCTGTTCACAAATATCGCTGGAAGTAATGACGAAAAACCTCAAATAAGGCGACCAATTTCCAATTACCATTTAGCCATTTGAGACGGTTCACGTCACTTCGGCGAAATCTCGAAAATTCAATACATACTTAAGTCAATATGTTCAGTAGTTTCATTGCTTTAGTTTATTACGGTAAAGGTATCCCCGCAATATACCAGTACCACTCGGTAAGACTACTCCTCATCAAAGACTATCGCTCTAGTTATTCGAAGAGACGTTTTTTGATGGCTTCGTTCGCACTCGATTTAGTAGACATTGGTACTTAGCTGGTGGAGTATTTAGGTTTATAAATTCTTAGATTAATCCTTGATTTTCTACAATATAAAATATACAAAAGATGTGAATTGGACAGAACGAATACCCGGTAAAAGTGCCGGTATTCATATGTCACAAAATGCACCTACTTACTCGTCCAACACTATCTTCATTACAAATTTTTCACTGATGATTATGCCACTTATTCGATCCCATATAATCATTAGTACGGTTGTCATTGCTGATTAATGACCATATAATGTGTCGCAGTGATGTTCCTGATCGTTATCGTCTCGCAGTAAATATCATTCGATTCTCTTCCACATCGGACAATAATTTGATAGGCTCACCTCACATAACTTTCTTGGCTACTCAGCATGCCATTCGTAAATGTCGTATTGTAAATACTGCCATTTTATCTTACTGATTCTCAATTATAACCAAATTGAATAAGAGATGAGCAGTGCCGGGAAATATTCCTCACTTTCCAGGATATGATGTAAGATCGTTTTCTTCTGAAAACATAAAATTTAAGCTTTAGTAGCTCAGTCGGCAGAGCGTCAGTCTCATAATCTGAAGGTCGAGAGTTCGAACCTCCCCTAGAGCACAATTTTTTTCCCCTTCGAGTAGATCTCAAACAACCCATTTTATGGGGCCCCTACTCAACGACAACTGTGCTGATTTAATAAGTAATCATTGAGAACACAAGGCGTTTTTGATACTTCATGTTAGTGACCAGTCTTGAGCGAAAGTCTACACTTCCTAATTGGGTAAAGTTGCACGTGACCCTGTGATTTTCATAGTCCATCACGATTTTTTTCCAGTGAAAGTGTAATACTGTCTAATCTCGTTGTATCGAAAAGACCGACACGAATTGGAAGTCTATTTGTAATCTATAGCGTTGCTCAATAGCCTTTTGTAAGTTCGTTAACGGCTTTAAAACCGGAAGGGTGACTTAAGGAAGAGCTTCATCATAAAGCAATGTCATTTGGCAATCAGATAGATCAATTCATTTCAAGGTTCAGTGATGAGGAAGCCAATCTGCAAATGAAACATGCTGCAGTCCTGGAACTCTGTGATATAATAGAGTTCTTGAACAGTCCTGAAGAATACCAGACTTTTTTAAAAAATGTGATTCCTCTACTTACGAAGGAATTGGAAGCTGTCGCGCCTTCATTTGATATGAATGCGACTGAGAATAAACTAAGGTATTCCATACTGGATATAATTAACAGATGTCCCATGAACCAAACATTTGAGCAATTTGCAATGCCGATTATGGATGTACTGATTGCAGCTTTGCCCATTGAAAACGAGGATAACGGTGTTCAATGCATGAAGATCTTGACAGCTCTTTTTAAATCATACAAGGGACTACTGCAAGAGAAGGTAGAACGCTTCATTCAAATTATAATACAAATTTATAAAAATACCCCTGAGTCTGTTAGGAAAACGTTTGAAGAGCCTGATGAGGTTCATGTATCTTCTGATGATGAAGGCAGAGACGATCACCTTTTGAATGGCTCCGATATGGATTCACAAAGTGATGCTATGAATGGCTCTAGTAGTACAAATACTAGCGCATCCTCAAAAAGCTGTAAATCAAGCATGTATTCTTTTAAAATTTTGTCAGAATGTCCCATTACCATGGTTACACTGTACTCGTCATATAAGCAGTTGACCGGTACTTCGCTAGCGGAATTTACACCTCTAGTAATGGATCTTCTGAACATGCAGGTAAAACAACAACAAAAGGCCCGTGAAGCAGCGGAATTGAGAGGGGAACGTTACACTACGGTTTCTCCCGATATAAGAAATAGACCAGCTTATTGTGAATTTATATTAGCGCAAATCAAAGCAACCTCGTTCTTGGCCTACGTTTTCATCAGAGGTTACGCATCGGATTTTTTACAGAACTATGTGGGATTTATCCCAGATTTAATCATCAGGCTATTACAGGATTGCCCATCGGAACTTTCGTCTGCAAGGAAAGAACTTTTACACGCAACACGGCATATACTATCGACTAATTACAAAAGACTGTTCCTACCTAAGCTAGATTTTTTATTTGATGAGAAGGTTCTAATCGGTACGGGTTTTACAATGCACGAAACACTAAGGCCATTGGCATATAGCACAGTTGCCGATTTCATCCACAATGTAAGATCTGAATTGCAGCTCGATGATATCGAAAAGACAATCAAAATGTACACCCGTTATTTATTGGATCAATCTTTAGCTCTGACAGTACAGATAATGAGTGCAAAACTTTTACTCAACCTGGTAGAGAGGATTTTAAAACTAGGTAAGGAAAATCCACAGGACTCTCCGAAAGCTAAGAAACTGTTAATGATCATAATAGATGCTTATACTAATAGATTCAAAGTTTCTAATAGACAGTATGACACTATTATGAAATATCATAGAGAATATGAGGCTAATAAGGCTTTGAAGGCAAAGGAAATCCAGCAAGCGATGACTGCAGATGTTAATGATACCGAAGATTTTACAAAAGACATGTTTAAAATAGACGATGCCTCAACTGCGGATTTTGACTCGAAGCCTGTAGCTGAAAATGAAGATCAGGATGCAGATGCAGATGGTGATATCAACATCGAAGATGAAGAAAAGTCGAAAAATATAGATATGTTTGATATAAAAAATTACGCTCCAATTTTATTAACACCAGCACCGACAAGTGATCCCATAAAAGATGCTTTTTATTTGTATCGCACATTAATGTCCTTTCTGAAGACAATAATTCATGACTTGAAAGTCTTTAATCCACCTCCAGCCGATTATACTGTTGCCAATCCAAAGCTATGGGTTTCCGTTTCCAGAGTCTTCTCTTATGAAGAGGTCATTGTGCTAAGGGATCTATTTCACGAATGTATAATTGGTCTGCGATTTTTCTCTAGCAATGCCGGTAAAACAGTTGTCGAACCGGTTAAAAAGCATTTCGATATAACTATGCCCAGTTTACCGGTCTCAGCTACGAAGGATGGTAGAGAGCTCATGGATTACTTGGCCTTCATGTTTATGCAGATGGATAACTCTACTTTCAATGAAATTGTCGAATTAGAAATAGATTTTCTTTATGAATCTATGTTGAAAGATTCAGCTCTTCTCCATATTGCCCAGTCCTTTTTAACAAGTGAAATAACGTCACCTAACTTTGCTGGTATTTTACTAAGGTTTTTAAAATCTAAATTGAGGGATCTTGGCAATGTTGACTTCAATAAATCTAACATTTTGATACGTCTTTTCAAACTGTCGTTTATGTCAGTTAATTTGTTCCCTAATATCAATGAAATTGTTCTGCTACAGCATCTCAATGATCTGATACTCGATTCCTTGAAATATTCCACAACTGCTCAGGAGCCATTAGTTTATTTCTATTTGATTAGGACATTGTTCAGAAGTATAGGAGGCGGTAGATTTGAGAATCTCTATAGATCAATAAAACCAATTCTTCAGGTTTTACTCCAGTCATTAAATGGCATGATTTTAACTGCCCGTATTCCGCATGAGAGAGAACTTTATGTTGAGCTATGCATTACTGTTCCGGTTCGCTTAAGCGTTTTAGCTCCATATCTTCCATATTTGATGAAGCCGCTGGTTTATGCTTTACAGGGCTACCCAGATTTAGTCTCGCAAGGGTTGCGAACTTTAGAATTATGTATAGATAACCTAACAGCCGAATACTTTGATCCAATAATAGAACCTGTGGTCGACGAGGTTAGTAAGGCTTTATTCTCACTATTGAAACCTCAACCATTCAATCACACAATAAGCCACACAGCTGTCCGCATTTTAGGGAAATTAGGTGGTCGTAACCGTCGTCTGTCAAAACCTATCTCTGACTTAAAGACTTGTCAAGAGTTGGACATTGAGATCACAGCGCTTTTCAAAATTAACGGTATAGCAGAGGACGTTCCATTATCTATAACACCTGGTGTTGAGTCAGCATTGGAAATCTTGGAGGACATAAGGGTCGATGAAAGCTACAAAAAAGACGCCTATAATTATATTAAATCAATATTACGTTTACTAATCAAATCCTCAACCAATTTCCCTGATAATTATGAGCTGTTGGTACAAGAAACTGTGAAAATATGCTCTTCAGATAAGATAGAACCAAATCCTGATTTCGATGCCCAACCAATACAGAATGATAGGAATTTTTCTAGTCAAGAACAACTAATTATCAGACTTTTACAAGCAGTTTTCTTTGCTACATCCATGCCAGAACTCAAAGATGATGCTATGACTTTAATGGGTCAGTTAATAGACCATTTTTGCTTACTCCAGGTTAATAATAGTCTACTCGACAAAAGGAACTACAGTAGTCTTTTCAATTTGGACGTCAAACAACCCGACCCTTTCATAAATCCAAAGATTCTTCTGGAGGCTATATCTTATTCGCTATCCAACTACATCAAGGAAATCAGAGATGTAGCAGTTACCGCAATAAAAAGAATTTGCGCCAGAAGTAAATTAATATACGGCAATGAGCTGCTCTATACCCATTCTTTTGTTATTGACTTGATAAAGAGATTAATACATCATTGCTATGAGGAAGAGTTTTATAAGAAAAGAGCTGGGGTGATAGGTTTAAGGACTTTGATAAAAGATGTAGAAATCTCAAATGATTTTTTGAGGAAGTCACAATTTGAACTTATAGATGGATTGTTGTTTATTTTGAGAGACACACCCACTCAAGCGCCAGCAATAATAACAGACTGTGCTGAAGAGCTTCTAATTGGTATTATTAAGACCACTTGCATGGATGTCAAAGAGGAAGATCTAAGTGCTAAAGTGTTGCAAAACACTCTGACGGACATTGTCTGCGAACTCAGTAACTCGAATGAAAAAGTAAGGAGTGCTTGTCAAACATCTCTAGCAACTATTAGCGAGACCACTGCGATACCGATTGTAAAGTTGATGGAGCATTCGAAGAACTTTCTTCTTTCACCAATTTTTGCAAAACCTTTGAGAGCTTTGCCATTCGCAATGCAGATAGGGAATGTCGATGCTGTAACCTACTGTTTAAGTCTTCCTGATACCTTCTTGACCTTCAACGAAGAACTTTTCCGCTTACTCCAGGAAGCTATCGTTCTTGCAGATGCAGAAGATGAATCGCTTTCAACAATTCAAAGAGCTACTGAATACCAAACCTCAGAGCAGCTGGTTAAACTCCGCGTTGCCTGCATTAAACTGCTTGCTTTTGCATTGAAGAATGAAGATTTTGCGACTGCACAACAAGGAAATATCCGTTTCCGTATTCTTGCTGTGTTCTTCAAGACTATGCTGAAAACATCTCCGGCTATTATAGATACGACTTACCACGCCTTAAAAGATGTCTTGGCTGAAAATTCAAGATTACCCAAAGAGCTACTACAAAATGGTCTGAAACCTATGCTTATGAACCTTTCAGACCACCAAAAGTTAACTGTACCAGGTCTTGAGGCTCTTTCAAAACTCCTTGAGCTGCTCATAGCCTATTTCAAAGTTGAAATCGGAAGAAAATTATTGGATCACCTGAATGCCTGGTCTCGAATCGAGGTTTTAGACACTTTGATGGGTCAAGACATTCATGAACAGACTCCAACGAAGATTATTGTTAACATAATTAACATATTCCACTTGTTACCACCCCAGGCTGATATGTTCCTCAATGATTTATTACTGAAAGTAATGCTACTAGAGAAAAGATTGAGGCTCCAAATTGACTCCCCTTTCCGTGCCCCACTAGCAAAATACCTAAACAGATTTCATGGGCCAATGATTGAATACTTCAAAAAAAATATGGCTTTGAGGCAACTTGTGCTCTTTATGTGTAGTATAATTCAAAAAGAAGAAAGTGAAAGTTTGGCCGATGAGTTCGAAAAAGAGATGGATTACTTTTGTGACTTCTACCTATCAAATATACCCACAAACCAGGTTCGTGCAGTTAGCTTTTTCACAAACATGACAGACCTATTTGATACAATGACAAGTATAAGAGGTACTGAGTGGCTCAAAGACAAGCGTATAATGATGTTTAAGTTGAGAGATATGCTGAAAATGACTCTTGATACAATCAAGGAAAATTCATTCTATATTGATACTTTACAACTGGACCAAGCTATTTTGAAATACCAGAAACTTTATTTGCAATTCTTGATTTTCTATCCGGATGATCATACCCTTCTGTTAGATTTTATCGAATTCGCCATAGCGAACCAGGTCAAAATATCTCATGACGTGCAACTGTACATTTTCGAAAATATCGTGAGCTCCTCTGATACCAGAAAGCAAAATTCTTTTCTGAAAAGTTCACTGCTGTTTGCATTGAGCGACAGATATCTAGATGCTGGCGTGTTTGTTCTTCGCAATATTATAAATGCTACTTTTATATATGAAAGTGCGAGAAATCAGTCATTGCAGAGATTTAATGTAGAAGGGGAAAAACCCGAATGGCTTGAAATATTACATGAGAAGATATGGAAAAGCTCAAACGAGGTTTTACTTAACAATGTGGCAGGTCACAATGATATCTACAGGTTCGAGTTATTGCAATTGTCAGCTATATTAATCAACTGGGCTCCTAATACTATCTCTGATTTCAAAAAGGATATTATCAAGTTCAATTGGCACTTTATCAAGCTAGGAGACACATTAGTCAAACAATCTGCCTATCTAGTAATCTCGTACTTCATATCCAAATTCGATTTTCCAATAAAAGTGGTCACGCAAGTATTTGTTGCCACTTTGCGATGTTCCCAGGCCGAAGCTCGATTTTTGGCCAAAAAATCGCTAGATTTACTTGCTCCAGTAATGAACGAGCGTATGGCTGCTGCAGGGACGCCAAACGCATGGATCAATTGGATTAAAAGGGTTCTCTTCGAGAATAACTCTGCTCAGAACAATATGCTCTACCAATTCTTGATTAACCATCCCGATCTATTTCATAATTCGAGGGAGCTTTTCATTTCTCATATTATTCATCATATGGGGAAAGTAACCTTTACGTCCAATAGCACTCCAGATAACCATATGCTGGCCATCGATTTGGCGTCTTTGATTCTCTATTGGGAAGAGAGATCGCTGGAACTAGGCAGCGAACACGCTGCTAAAGATGAAACGGATGTTGATATGGATAGACCTAAAGTAGACAGCTCATCAGTAAGCGAGATGGAGGGTTCGGCTTATCAAGTTCCCGTTAACCTCCGTGAAACATGCATTGCATTCCTGATACGATATATCTGTTCTAGTAACCACCGAGCATCAGAGAACGAATTGGGACTCAGAGCGTTGAAAATTCTATCAACACTCTTGTCTGAGAGGCATTGGTCAAACGTTAATGTCAAGTTATTCTACTTCGAGAAGTTTTTGATGTACCGTGATCTAGGATCTGAAAATATTTTATTCTACTGCATGAACGCCTTAGACGTCCTTTATGTTTTTTTCAAAAACAAGTCTGCGGACTGGTTAATTGAAAATCTGACAACTATCCAAAGTCTGCTTGATAAATGTATGCGCGTTGATCATCATGATATTCAAGAAGTTCTGCAGAAAGTCTTATCTCTACTACTGAAAGCTATCAAGGAAAAAGAGGTTTTATCAGATTCTTCGGAGGAATCTCCCGGAAAGGTTTTCATAAATACTCTGATATCAATCATAGGTCAAGATTTACAAGGCACGGCGTCTATTGCAGCTGGAGTAATGCTGGTTTGGACTTTGTTCATGACATTTCCTCAAAGCATTGACTCATTATTAGGTCTTATCATGAAGACATTTAGTAAGCTCTGCAAAGATCATTTGAGCACCACACAGCCCAAAGATGCTACTGGTATAGAAGAAGCAAAGATAACGACAAGTCTTTTGGAGAAGGTTTTATGTATTTTATCCATGAAAGTATCCTCTCTAGGTGACTCCCGTCGGCCATTTCTATCGACTGTGGCTCTGTTGATAGACCGTTCAATGGAGCAGAATTTCCTCAGAAAAATTGTAAGTATATCCAAAAATTGGGTTTTTAACAATGAAATTTTTCCCACCGTGAAGGAAAAGGCCGCTATCCTTACAAAGATGTTAGCTTTTGAGGTTAGAGGAGAGCCGTCTCTCTCAAAATTATTTTATGAAATTATTTTAGAATTGTTTGATGGGAATAATTTCAATAATACAGAAATTACAGTAAGGATGGAACAACCATTCTTGGTAGGTACCCGCATAAAAAATGTAACAATAAGAAAAAGATTCATGAAGATCCTTGACAATAGTCTGGAGAGAGATATTAAGGAAAGACTGTATTACGTGATCAGAGATCAAAACTGGGAATTCATTGCAGACTATCCTTGGCTAAACCAAGCCCTTCAGCTTCTGTACGGATCTTTTGATATGGAATACGATTTGAACCTGGTTGGGGCATATGATATATCTCCCCCTATAATTTTAAAAGAGTTTCTCAATAAGGAAGAGAGCATTTTTGAAGCAGCGGAGAACCAGAATCTTGTAACTTTTATCAGGGAGCATATCTCGTCCATCAAAACGTGCTGTACTGTTACTTGCTCAGACCTTTTAGAGCCACTAGTGGAGATCTTTTACCAAGATGCCAAGGCAATTCATAAAGCATGGATAAGCGTCTTTCCTCAAGCATACAAATGTATACCGAGGAATGAAAAATATGGATTCGTTCGTTCTTTAATCACGCTTCTTTCCAAACAATATCACTCTAGACAGATTGCCTCAAAAAACAACGTTGTTAGTATGCTTTTAGATTCTATCAGTAGGGTTGAGTCTTTAGAGCTACCTCCCCACCTCGTCAAATATTTGGCTCTGTCTTACAATTCGTGGTACCAATGCATAAAGATTCTTGAGTCTATCAACAATAATACCGCCATTGATAATAGCAAAATAATTGAGGCAAACGAAGATGCGTTATTAGAGCTATATGTTAATTTACAGGAAGATGATATGTTTTATGGTTTATGGAGACGTAGGGCCAAGTACACAGAAACAAATATAGCTCTTTCATATGAGCAAGTAGGATTGTGGGATAAAGCACAACAATTGTACGAGGTAGCTCAAGTAAAGGCGCGTAGTGGTGCCCTGCCTTATTCCGAATCAGAGTATGCCTTATGGGAAGACAACTGGATTCTCTGTGCGGAAAAGCTGCAGAACTGGGACATTCTTACAGAATTGGCCAAACACGAAGGTTTCACAGATTTACTATTGGAGTGCGGGTGGAGAGTTGCAGATTGGAATACCGATAGAGAAGCCCTCGAACAATCGGTGAAGAGTGTAATGGACGTTCCTACTCCTCGAAGACAGATGTTCGAAACCTTCTTAGCGCTGCAGAATTTCGCAGACACAAGAAAAGGTGATCAGGACGTACGGAGATTATGTGATGAAGGGATTCAATTAAGCTTACACAAGTGGGCGTCACTACCAGAAAGATATTCCCCGGCTCATAAATGGTTATTGCATGGGTTTCAGCAATATATCGAATTTCTGGAGGCCACTCAGGTATACTCCAATTTACATACAACAACTGTTCAAAACCTGGATGCGAAAGCTCAAGAGGTCAAACGTGTCTTGCAGGCTTGGAGGGATCGTTTGCCTAATATTTGGGATGACGTTAATATGTGGAACGACTTAGTAACTTGGAGACAGCATGCCTTCCAGGTAATTAACAATGCTTATCTACCTCTAATACCAGCCCTCCAACAGTCGAACAGTAATAGCAATGTAAACACTCATGCTTACAGGGGTTACCATGAGATAGCATGGGTAATCAATAGATTTGCTCATGTAGCTCGCAAGCACAACATGCCAGATGTTTGCATTAGCCAATTGGCCAGAATATATACGCTTCCGAACATTGAAATCCAGGAGGCTTTCCTGAAATTGAGAGAGCAAGCAAAATGTCACTATCAAAATATGAACGAGCTGACTACTGGGTTGGATGTGATTAGCAACACAAATTTGGTTTATTTTGGTACCGTGCAAAAAGCAGAGTTCTTCACTTTGAAGGGTATGTTTTTATCAAAATTGAGGGCACACGATGAAGCTAACCAAGCTTTTGCTACAGCGGTGCAAATTGACCTCAACTTGGCGAAGGCATGGGCTCAATGGGGATTCTTCAATGATAGAAGACTTTCGGAGGAACCAAACAATATCAGTTTCGCAAGTAATGCAATCAGTTGTTACTTGCAAGCTGCTGGCTTATATAAGAATGCAAAGACGAGGAAATTGTTATGCAGAATATTATGGTTGATAAGCATGGATGATGCTTCTGGATCTCTTGCTAATGCCTTCGAATCTTTCAGAGGTGAAGTCCCTGTCTGGTATTGGATCACCCTAATTCCTCAACTGTTAACATCCTTATCTCATAAAGAAGCCAATATGGTCCGTCAAATATTAATTAGGATAGCGAAAAGTTATCCACAAGCCTTGCACTTCCAATTACGTACGACCAAAGAAGATTTTGCTGTCATACAAAGGCAAACGATGGCTGTGATGGGAGAAAGAGGCAATAGCTCAGGACAAAATGGTTCTACAGAGAATGGACTTCGCCAACCATGGGAGCATTTACAAGAGCTCAACAACATTCTGAAAACAGCATATCCACTTCTTGCGCTGTCGTTAGAATCCTTGGTGGCACAAATAAATGAAAGATTCAAAACTACTACCGATGAGGACCTATTCAGATTAATCAATGTACTTTTAATTGACGGAACGTTCAATTACAATCGACTCCCGTTTCCTAGGGGCAAGCCCAAACTTCCAGCAAATACCGAAACCAACTTGATCAGGTTTTCAGAGACTCTTCTGGCGCCTCATATCAGACCCAAGTTTAATGCAGATTTTATTGATAGTAAACCTGATTTCGAGACCTACATCAAACGATTGAGATATTGGAAGAGACGTTTGGAAAATAAGCTTGATAGGGCACCACAAGTGGAATACCTTGAAAAATTATGTCCACATTTGAGCAACTTTCATCACCAAAAGTTTGAAGACATAGAAATGCCGGGCCAATACCTGTTAAACAAGGATAATAACTTGCATTTCATTAAAATTGCAAGGTTTTTGCCCCGTGTGGATTTTGTCCGCGGCACTCACTCTTCTTATAGGAGACTAATTATACGAGGAAATGATGGCAGCATACATTATTATGCTGTACAATATCCATCTGTGCGTCACTCAAGGCGTGAAGAGAGAATGTCGCAATTGTTTAGGCTATTCAACAGGTCGTTATCAAAGAATGTCCAAACAAGGCGTCGCAACATTGAATTTTCGTTACCTATAGCTATTCCCCTGTCTCCGCAGGTAAGAATAATGAACGATAGCCCATCATTCATTACTTTACATCAGATTTATGACGAGTATTGTTCAAAGAAAGGGTTGGATCCAGATTCAATACAAGATTTTGTTACTGAGCAATTGAATATCGCGCACGATAAAGCGTTACCCACGCCAGATTTAACCGTCGTCAAAGTTGAGATATTCAGTTCCATTCAATCTTTATTTTTACCTACAACTGTTTTGACAGATTATTTCACCGCTCTGTTCACTGAATTCGAAGATTTCTGGCTATTTCGTAAGCAGTTTGCTTCCCACTACGGTACTTTTGTATTCACGACATACATGATGATGATCAATAATAGAACTCCACACAAGATTCATGTTGATAAGGAGTCCGGTAATGTTTTCACTTTGGAGATGCTACCATCAAGATATCCACACGAGAGAGTCAAGCCGCTACTAAAAAATCAAGACTTCAACTTACCGCCTGACGCGCCCATTTTTCATAACAATGAACCCGTGCCATTTAGATTAACACCTAATATACAAAAGCTAATCGGTGAATCTGCCTTAGAAGGCATATTTGCAGTCGATATTTTTGCTATTTCACGTGCATTAATGGAACCGGAGAATGAACTAAGTACCTACCTCACATTATTCATTCGTGATGAAGTCATATCTTGGTATAGCAATCTACATCGTCCAATAGCAGAAAATCCTCAACTGCGTGAAATGGTACAGAAGAATGTAGATTTGATTATCAGGAGAATTGCGCAGTTGGGTCATTTAAGTTCAACACCTGCTGTAACTACACAATTCATCCTGGATTGCATAAGCTCTGCAGTGAATCCAAGAAATTTGGCCAAAACAGACCTTAACTATATACCATGGTTTTAAATGCTTAAGCGCAATTGTATTATTACCTTCCAAAATGTTATCAATTTGTACAATAGATATATAAGTGTATAGTTTTCACTGATAGTAGGAGCCGTTTAAAAATCGAGGTATTTATACAAGGACCTCTCAAACTTGCATATAATGCTATCAGAAGATTTTACACCTTCTTTAACCCAAACTCCATAAGATCCCATACTGTTGGCCATTATCATATCGGTGAATAGTCTGTCTCCAACTACCGCAATCTGTGAGGGATGATCTATGATATTATTCTTATAAAAGTAGTCTAATATTTCTTGCTGACATCCAGGCTTTTTCACTCGATGCCTCAAGACAGGTACACCAGTAGCATGTTCCAAGAGAGCCGCCTCTTTGTAGCTTAAGTCATCGCCTGATCCGGCACTGTTACTAACAATAAGTAGCCTCTTGTCAGGGTATTCCTTCTGGAGTGCTTTCCATTTAGCAGAATATTCCGGCCAAACGCAGTTTTGATGAGGGTACGCAAAACAATTATCCTTATCAAGAACAACTGCCTTTATATGCGGACCCACCGGAACTGGCACTTCATTGAATGTTCTAACAGTCAATTGTGGTCTACAAAGGTTGGGATTATATAAAAGCCGTAAAACATTCAACGTAGCACTAATATTCATCTATGGAGGGCGTAAGAGATTAGAACGCGACAGCATTCAAAGCAACGGTCAAAATAGTTATTAATTATTTGCGAACTCATCTTTGTCATAAATTTGTGATATGCTCTTGCGCATAGATTACCCTACTTAGCCAATAAGGTTGTAGAATTAGATATATACTAGCAGGCTCGAATGTTTTCTCAAAAATTATGCCTTTAGGTTTCAACGGATGCTTCAGTTTCAGGAACTGCATTGTTGCCTACATTATGTTTGGTAGTTCGCCTTCTAAATAGTTTTTTGGTATTTTCTCTTGGTCTCACCGCTTGTACGATGACATATCCAATGAGGATTGTAATTATCAGCCTTAGTAGTTCGTAGTTGTCTGTTATAAACTTCTCATCGAATATAGATATAGATTGAGAGCTCATGGGAAAGAATTTTGGATGGTGCTCATTGAACAAAGGTGGCAGGCTTAGGTCGCGATCATTCTTTTCAAACTCCAGCGTTCTTGAAGAATCAAGGAAAATATCGGGAAATATCTCCAGTGGCTTAGATAAACCATTGATTTCAACATCCACATTCGGCCCTAATGAAGTGTAAATGAGAGTCAGTTCAGGCGTCGGAATCTGTGCTAAAATGGTTCGCAACGATTTATCATAATTTGACAAGGCGATTGAACGATTCTCATCATCTTGAGGTAACAGAGGGAAATCTACACGAATTATTCTCTTGCCAACATCTACATACGGTTGGAAATTATCAGTATTATTCCCATCAACTGTGATGACACTGCCAATGTTACATTGGTCTTCAACATATTCTATCAATTTATCGTAAGTCTCTCCGGGCAAGAGATCAACTTCTTCAAATTTAATAGCGGTCGAGCTTGCATACAAATATCGTTGTAGATTTATTAGTTCTTTTTTGTAAGTCACGAAATCATGAACTCGAATGCCTGGCTGGTTGATGAATACAAAAGCGTCAGAATTACACTTGCTTAACAATTCTTCAGCAATTAGGGAAAAATCTCGCAATGATAGTTGAGTGCCCAATTCATATTCCTCTTGATATTTTCGGATTCCAGTAGATCTAGATGCAAGTTTTTAGTTAGTAAATCGGACTGTCGAGGAATGCAAAGTTGGGATATTGACATACAATTTGTGAGAGGCAAGAAGCACAGGGACACTAGTTTGTGCCATAAGCCCTAGTACAAATCCCACAGGTGATGTAAGTAACAGAACAATAATAGTAACCAGCATAAAGATAAGTATTAGCACTTACTAAAGCTGCGTAACTTGATTTTTTAGTGAAAAATTACAGTCCTTACTAACTTCAAGTGTCAAGCGATGATATTGCATGGCCGTTTTGTATGACGATTCACAAAACTTGAAGAATGAAGAATATAAGCTAATTAATATATTTGACTATCTCTATCAATCTTAGTAGCGAGTTCCCCTGATCAATGCTATCTTCTGGAGTGTTTGAATCAATTACCTCATTAGTCCCTTCGATAAACAGTGCATCTTCGGTAGTATTTTGCAAATCAGCATCAATTTTGTCCAAAGCAGAGCTGTCGAAATTGATGGGATGTTCCCAGCCATTTTCTTTCATCGCTTGAATTAATAGGGCATGATCAACAGTAAACCCTGCATGCAATATCCTCTTGTACCAAGAGGAAGCCTCATCAGGGTTGTTCAGCTTCAAATATCGAAGGACCATCGCAGTACAGAATTGAAAACTCAATGGAATTTGATGCTTCTGCATCAGGATAAGAAGATAATCAACTTGAGATTGATTAAGTTCAGAGTTTTTATACAATACCAATGAGAAGGGGCATTTGGTAGAAGTATTCCTTATACCAATATGAAATGGTTGATCATAGAAATCTTTCAGTAGTTCAAATGCTAACTTGAAATTCTTAAGCTCAAATCTGATATGGTGTAAAAATACGATTAAGATACCTGTATCATGACTAAAATGTTTCAACTTTGATTTCTTTTGTCTCAGAAAATTTGTGTAGCTTGAGTATAGGTTTAATATAAAATTCTGGTACTGCTCTTGATTCATAATACGGGCATTAGTTGATAACAAAACTCTATAAATTTCTGTTAGAGTGGCACAAGAAGGAATTGTATTCACCCTCATAGACCTGGGTAGTAAACTCTCGAAAGAGTCAATCTCTAAAAGTAGAGCTTCTTTCGATAAGGAATGATGGTGATTGTGAAAAACCGAACTCCACAAACCCAAATCATTCAGAAGTTCGCCCGTTGCTGCTTTCTTGAAACCTGAGATTGCATAATGGCAAGTTAATTTAGGATCATTAAATGATCTAAATGATGAGATCAATTCATTGAGAATCAATTGATTGAAATGATAGTTTTTCTGAATTGGCAGCTTTTGAACAATTGCTATCAATCTGAAGACTTCCTCATGTAATTCGCCCTTACGTAAAAGTTTTATGATGAATATTAGCGGTTTATGCAATAAATTCATGGTAGACACACCTCCCGTCTTTTCTAGTAGACCCATTTTTTTCATAAATTGTAGTTCTGTGGTAAACGTCTCCAAAAACATATCGATATTTTGCGACTGTGACAGATAATAGAGCAGCGAGTTATTAAACTTTACGAAAAGTAGCTGTTTACTTTTGACGCTAGAGTAGTAATTTTGAACTTCTTTTGTATCCATCTTGAAAAGTAAGGCAGATAGATACATTTTAATATACCTGAAATCTTTCCGGTATATCAGCTTGTTAAGAATCAGAAGCATAAAATCAAAAGAATATAATTTACTGAATTTGGAGTAAAATAGTTCCTTATGAACATCATTTTGCAAGAATATTTGCATACTCGCTAACTGAACTTCCATTTCTGAGCCTTGCATCAATCTCTTGCTGAATCTCTTAATCGATAATGAGGATGAAAGATGAACATCATTCTTTATGAGAAAATAGTAATGATTGAAAGAGTCCTTTTTCGCTATATTTTCCCAGAACCACTTATGAACATTTTCTGGGACTATTATCCCTCTTCTCTTACTTGTTTCAGGATATAGGTCATGCTGCAAAGTTATCGTGTTGTAGATTTTCTGTCTTTTTTGCTCAATACTATAATCATCTCGAGTTATCGTCAATGTCAATGTCTCATGGAAGGCCATGCATTGCTTAGGACCAAGTTTTCTCAACATTGCCATGTCAAGACGGGTAGCATCATGGCTTAGTTTTCTCATGGCATAGAAGACCGCAGAATAGCGTACTTTGAACTTTCTTATAAGCTTATTTTTTATTTTTCTCATATTATGGCCTTGCTCAATGTTTGTTATCATATTGACAAGTTTTAACGCCTGGTCAGAGTTTGATTGACATATATCATGGGCAGAAACGCCATCAATATAATTGAAGATGGCAGTAATTTGATCGGCATTAGCATATCCCACAGATTGCACGGCTAGCACGGGATCCATAGCTACACCGATACCACTTGCAACGGGCGCCGCCGAGCTGCTGTTCATCCAGCGTTTGGGCACGGAAAGTTCCAGTAATACTCGACATCGCAGCATAGTTTTTGAACCCTACTAATATCATTAACGAAGACACCAAGAAGCAAAGATCACAACACCAGCAGTCGCTAACTTTGTTCCTTGACTTATGTTAAGTCGGACCTTTTCGATTTGGTGATGGAAAAACGATCGTCGCGGCGAACGAAGGTGTCAAAGGAATATCAGAAACGACACTTTTACCAAACCTTTATGGAAGAGCTGGAATAGATATCACCGACTGTAAATTGTGGGCCTGGTGCAGTATCAGTGCAAACTTTCATCGTCAAAGCCTCGCTAACAATACAGTCTGAAGGTGAAGCAAATCATTCAGAGTGGTTCCTTCCAAGCTAAGTTGTTGTAGTTCGATTCTCAAGATATTAAAAAATTGAATATTGGAATCTTGACGAACAGGTCTTATTGAACATCTAGCCACGGGAATATCCATCTGTTCCTTTTTCAATGATGAAGAACAATAATACAGTGGACTCAGCTATCTCAAAGTCTCAAAAAACTGAGATGGACGTTGGCGCCATCTTCAAAAGAACCGAAGTGATCGGACGGGGGAAGTTCGGAGTGGTCTATAAAGGTTATCATGTCAAAACAAAACAGGTATACGCTATAAAGGTATTGAACCTCGACTCTGACGAAGATGAGGTTGACGACGTTCAGCGAGAGATTCAGTTTTTATCGTCGATGAAGCAGATACCGAATATTACGCATTACTATGGCTCCTATTTAAAGGATACTAGATTATGGATCATTATAGAGTATTGTGCCGGAGGATCACTGAGGACATTACTGCGACCTGGGAAGCTTGATGAGAAATACATTGGGGTGATAATGAGGGAGCTTCTTATGGCACTCAAATCAATTCATAAGGATAACGTTATACATCGAGATATCAAGGCAGCGAATGTCTTAATCTCGAATGAAGGCCAAGTTAAGTTGTGTGATTTTGGTGTCGCAGCACAATTAAATCAGGCAACTGCGAGACGACAAACGATGGCTGGAACTCCGTATTGGATGGCACCTGAAGTTATTATGGAAGGTGTATACTATGATACTAAAGTTGATATATGGTCGCTAGGTATAACAACTTTCGAAATAGCAACAGGTAATCCTCCATATTGTGAAGTAGAAGCATTAAGAGCGATGCAACTAATTACAAAATCAAAGCCGCCAAGGTTGGAAGGAAGAGTTTATTCATCATTATTAAAAGAATTTATTGCACTATGTTTAGATGAAGATCCCAAGGAAAGGTTATCAGCGGATGACTTGCTAAAAACAAAGTTTATTAAAGCACATCGGGCCACACCAGTTTCAATTTTAAAACAGCTAATCTCGCGGTATCTGCTATTCAGGGAAAAAAATAAACTAGCAAGAGAGAGTGCATTTTTAGTGGAGGATGAACCAAATCCAAATGTGAATGGAAACAATGGAAAAGAAACAGCAGAAAACAGCAACGAAGTGCCAGATGGCCAGTCTAAAGAAGTTGATGTTAAATGGGACTTTGACTCTTTGAGTTCTTCCGATTACATCATGGAAAATGATATAAATTTAGAAGAGATTCCAGAAGGATCGACACATGATTGGACAAGTACTCAAAACGATCACTTCAATTTTGCATATCCTGATGAGGATCAATATTATTACTATCCGACAAACAACTATAATAATGCGGGGAAAGTTTATCAAGGAACAACGATAGCTAAAACGCAACCAACAATTTATAATTCGACATTAAATGCTCCTTCAAGTCATAACAATACGATAGGAAATCATCATAGTAAGATGATGAAGGCAACGCATGGCAATAGCACTATGGGCACCACTTCGCATAGTACGGCAAATAAAAAATCAGATGCGAGAGTTCCAAAAAAACTATTAGAACTTTTTGAAGAGAATGCTGTAATCAATGAAGGGCACGATGATTCAGATTTCTCTCGAATAAATAAAAACAATTCTCATTTACATTTGAGTCCGTTATCAGAAGATTCCAGTACTCCGGGGGTCCTCGAGGCGAACATACGCCCCAATGTAAGTGTAATGAATAATAGCGCATTACATAGTCAGAGTACACCTGCATTGCCCTCTTTACAAACAAAATTCAGCATGTCGACAAAAGGACCTAAGAGTTCTGTCACTGCGGCGCCAACACCGATTGAGATCGAAATTCCTGAAGAATTACCAACTAGTGCAATACCGGCTAATTCACTCATCGAAAAAGCGCCATCTTCATCACAAACCAAACCAAGATCTTCGACTGTCGTTGCAAATACCGGATTAAATTATAAAGCACCGCCTGGAATCTCTAGGAGATTAACTTTGGGAAACAATACAAGTAGGGATGCGACTGGTTCAAATGTTAAAGAGGAAGATGATACCTTCAAGGGGACAAGCGCAAATAATTTCGACTCCTCAAAAATAAGTGGCATATCTTCCAGCTCGAACGTTAACAAAAACTCTTTAAGAAGCCCTTCGCCCTCTAAGATGTTTCTCACCCATGCTTCATCACCTACTAGGAAACCTGGGAGTTCGCCCAGCAGCAATAACAACAATAGCAACAACAGCAACAACGGTGGTATTGGTATTTCCAATGAGGCGTTGACTCAACCGACAATGAAACCTGTTGCAACCTATTTTGAAAGTAAAGATATATTACTACAGCCGTTGAACAACTCTGGAGCCGCTCCAGCACCATTAGGGAATAGCATACTCAGCTCTAACGCGAATGTCGGCGATAGCGGCTATGGAAATGAAAAAGAGGTAAGCAGAGTGAACAGAGATTTCAAACGAAATAATCCTAATTTAAAGCTCCACATGCCTTTACCCACTACTATTGCACCCAATAAACTTCTTGATACCACGGCACTTTCCTCAAATGCTAACGCTATGAATGGATCCATATCAGCTCCGAATGAAAATATCAACCAGTTTGGATTCAACACAAGTACAACAAGCATGCCGGTATCTATGACTCCAATCAATGAAAAGCATGTAGAGCTGGGAGCGGGTGTCATTCTTGGTGGTAACGTCACCGGCAGCGGAACTAAACCAAAAAGAGTCCACAGCATTTCGAATAGGAAGAACTCTCAATCTGCTGAACCACTCGGTCTCACCAATACTGGAATATCCACAGCCATTAGCAACCTACCAGTCAATGTAAATGCTGGAACCATGGCCACAGCTTCTACTACAAACACTGGAGCAAACTTTCTGTCGCCAAGCAACAGCAATTTGATGTCTACCATGGCAACGCCATCAGTGACAAGCTCTCTTTCTCTGATGCAGCCTCCACCCTCGGCTCTCAACATGGATCTTTTCATAGACTTGGATCATAACAGCCTCGAAACGCATAAGTGGGTCGATCACAAACCGCAAGTGCTCCAGGAGCTCAAGGCCCTACTCAGGATGTTTGAGGATGGTCTTCCAGTGATAAAGAATGCTCTCGAGCGTCAATTACAATCCGCCGAGCCAATTCAGGACCAAGACTAGCTCAGAAAACTTTTGCAAACACTCCTACAGAAAGCTGGTGCGAGCCTACGTACCTATCGAATTTACGATGAAAGGGCGTCCTAAACTAATTTATCAAAATGCTTTGCTGAGGAGCTTTCAATGTATGTATAATAAAATAAGCTTCAGTATAGCTTTTAATGTGGCTCGCGCTGTAAGTTGTTATTCAAATATATGTGGAGCTGCACACTACTTGGATTAAAATAGATACTCTGTTTTAGGAATTAGTTTGCGCAGGATTAGTGATCATTAAAATGCAGCAAATATTATTTACTCCCTCTGCCGCAATATCGTGTGCTAAACTAACTTACAGGGGCTTGGCGGCAAAGTATGTTGTTTGCATCGAGAATATATTGCGACATACACTCATATAATCTGTCTATTTCAGTGGAGTCGCCACAGATTGGGACACAACTTTACTTTAAAACTCGAACTATCACAATTGCAGGAAATTTAATTGAACAGTTAGGTCTCGTATACAAGGCTAGAGATTTTATTATTCAAATCAGCTATTAATCTCGTACTAGGAAGTTACCGGTATATTCGAAATGGAACCGCAAGAGTTAAATTTACCCCAGGGACGTGCAGAAAAATCATAACGTTAGAGCCATTTTTGGCCTTAAATATCTATGCAATTTCCCAGAACGCTGTTGGACACTCAAAAAGACTTATCGAGCGAAACCAACATATTCAATTACAACTTTAATTGAAAAAAAGTGGAATTTGCTTTATCTAGCTAGAAATGTGAAAACCCGGCCGGCCCTCTTCTATGGTAGCCGCCTTGTTCAGTTCACTATGCTTCACAAAGAATTGCGAGCAATGGAATCCATGGTCTACATACATTGTAAACACTGAGATGAACTTGTTGTTACGGAGAGGGGATTTATTGCATTTGTATATCTTTATATTCGCACATACCGGGGGACTCTGGCTTTTTCCCGTATTTTCTTCTACCAGGTATTCTTATCACTTCGCACAACTGTTGGCGGAGAATTCTGCGCCTGGATCTAAGGCATTTCGAAACAAATATAGAAGCATGGAAAGAAAACCACCTTTGAAAGAATTAGTAAACAGGAGCAAAGTGTCAGGGTTCTGCTCTTTTAAAGTTATCCACGGCTATTTGTTACTGGTAATATACCTGGTCACTTGACGATATCACGTCTTTAGATACCGGGGCTATCTCGCGTGGTGTTGTTCAACTCATCAAACTGGAAACATTTTTTCCACTTCCCACAATAACAACAATTACTCCTTTCGTTAGCATATTTTATCATTGCCTAGACTAAATTATTAGTTTATTACAGTTCGTTTTGCCATCCTTTGTCATCTTACCGCTTCATGATCCATTCGGGGAAGAACAGTGCCAGTACAGCCAGACTGGTCACTTTAAAGGAGGAAGAAATAGGGAATACAGGTAGCAACGGGTTATCCAAAAATAACTCATCACATAGTAGCGGGAATGATGCATCACAATCTAGGAGAGGCAGCGCATCGAGTAACAGTCTTAGTGCGAGTAGTAAGATGGTCGGACTTGGAATCGCCAGAAGACCTAGTCATAATCTACTAATGAACATGGTGACATATGATGAGCCAGCAGGCATTACCAGTTCGCCTACAGGGCTGACACAGCCAAAGAAAAGTTTCTTTTGTAAAAACGACCGGCCGATATCTAATGACTCGATTGCCACGCGTACGTCTGAATTGTTCTCGTCAAATTCATCAGATGTAAATTCAGGGGACTCATCTTTGGATAATGAACATGATGGCAACAAGTCAAGACTGAACGAGTCCTCAATAGAATCGCAGACTGAAGGAGATAGCGATGAGACTGAAAATAATTCATTTGAGGTAATATCATCATCCCAGGCAAATACTAGGAACTCATTGACACAAACTCTCACTTTAAACCATAATACGGATGCAAAATCTACCATATCGCGGGATAGTACGATAACATCTTCGCATAGTCAGAAAACTAGGTACTATTTTTCGAACGGCGACAAACCAAAATCTCAAGTTTCACTTTCAGGACCTAGCAGCACGGTTTCCTCGCCACTAAAAAGTTTAGAAGGTGGTAATAAAAATATTTTGAATTTGAAATCACAGTCAAAATCACAGCCATCTTTACCGACTACATCGGCACTGTACGGTCAGTCAAACAGCACATCGGCAATATTACCCTCCAAGACAATCTTAACCCCTTCGCAAAGGTATCGTCTACGTAGAACGCAGAATGAAAGCGCTCTGAGAAAGTCAATCAGAAGCAAAGAAAAATTTTATGACGAACAGGATAAGAGCATGGATATACAAGAGTCAGATGCTGATAATTCGTTTATCTGGAACGTTCCAATGACATCATTTTCTACAAGCTCATTTTTAATGTCTTCAAAGCCCAAAGGTGTCACGAAGTCAGAATCTTCATCGAGTATTCCAACTGAAACGAATATACCAATATATCAACAGAGCATCGCTTCATGTTCCTTTCTGGATACTCACAACATGCCAACTTCCCCAATTCCTGGTGTCAATAAAACTAGCGATTTTCAATACATGCAGCAGGCAACAAAGAACATATCTTCAGTATATCTTCATTCATCAAATAAACTATCGAAAAGCAAACTGGACGACCGAACGGTATCCGCCGATTTCTTGCCGATTGAATTTAAGACGGCAAGTGATCTCGGATTTGAAGATCTAGTCCTTGTTTCTGAAGATAAACTCGGAGTTACAAGTCACTCTAGACCAAGTTGGCTGCCGCCAAAAGATCCAAATGAAAAGAAAATGCATGAAAGCCAGATCAGTAAGAGCACAAGTATGGCTTCGATTGAACAATTGGACAGGAACAAAGAGTCTGAAGAAAGACTAGTGAGGGATGAAACAAATAGGCAACGATATGTTCTACTACTGGATAGGGGTGTTACAAGAAACTCCTCATTAACAAGTTTGAAAAAACTTATCTGGCAAACTGCTTTCAGTACAGAACTGAGATCTCAAATGTATAGCGAGATTCTACAGGGCGATGCTAAGCTGATCACCGAGCAATATATGGAAAGCTTTGAGGATATGATAAATTTGTTAAATAAAATGGATTTTGCTCGTGGCAAAGAAGCTGAAATTGAGCAGTTGATTGAAATTGGGATAAAAAGCAAGATAGCAGGCAAGGAAAAAGTATCTTCTGATCTTTTATTAATGCTCAAGTTGAAGTCAATATCGGAGCATGGTCTGTTACCGGGTGATGAACTATTGTTTCACCATTTTTTACTCGACCCGTCCTTTCACTCGATAGGACAGGTTTGGGAAGCCGTAAACCTGATCCAAATGACCTGTTTCAATGACCTGTGTAAGGAAAAATATGACAACAAAATTCTCAACTCAAGAGGTGTAACTGCTGGCTATTTACTTCGAGGTGACGATTTCAAAGATGAGTTCAACTCATCAACGCTGAACTCATCAACATGGTGGAATGTATTGGAGAGAGTTGACCATGCGCTTTTCATGTGGAGTATAGATATTATTGTTGTGGCCAATTCTCAATGTTTCAAAAAAACACCAGTCAACAAAGAAAACTACATTGATAAGAGTTGGGAATATTACAGATCGAAACATGTTGTTATCAATTACAAAATCTTACTATCATTTATATTGAACATTTTGCTCAACTATCATTTTGGATTCAATGATCTTAAGAGCTTATCAAGTATAAAGGATCCAAATTTCTGCATTCCAGTACCGCTCGATCACTTGTTAGACATGGGTGCTATTAATTCTATGTTAATTAGAAAATGGTTGCACTACTATAAGAAGTTCTGATCGATACTGCCAAGATCTCTTCCTATCAATCCTAGATAGATACAGTTTTCTCTTACACTGTACAGAAAGCTAATTTTTAATATGTAGCAATATTTAATAACCAATTCAAAAGTATTTTTGAATTGCTCCTGAAAGGAAGCCCTGAGCGAGTCAGGGCTCTCTGTCTATGCCAACCGATATCGTCGTCCTATGTAGCTGATAACGTTTTCCCGATTGGCATGATGGGCAAACCTGGGAAAATATAAAAACTTCAAAAAACTTAAAAAAACTTATATTTTATGACTGATAAACAAGAAAGCACTCAAGATTGCATAAGGAAAGAATCGGGGCCTGCATCATCACAATGGCATATTCTAAGTCGATATGGTCGTCAGTATCGAAGTTTAATGGTGCAGTGTCGTTTTTCAGTTCGTTCATATCTCTATTTCCCCAGATAATCGAGACGTTTCGCGATAAGACTGTGGAAGGGCTCTCGCCATATTTTCTTCTGGCCTGGGTCTGTGGTGATATAACATCATTGATTGGAGCTATTCTGACCAATCAACTGATGTTTCAGGTCATATTAGCTCTTTATTTCCTGTTCAACGATCTATTTGTGTGCGGACAGTATTACTACTATGGGGTGTTATATGAGAACAAGTTGGCAACAAGCGGCCACGAATCGAAGGCCGTCGACTTTTCGTCGGATGAGCTACTATCTGATGACGTCGAACCTGCTGGCGTCACGAGCGCCAATATCGGGAACAATCGGAAAGGTTTACTGGGCAGCATCTTGGCAATATTTGGCAGTGTCGGCAATGCAGACGCAATGCCCGTAGAGAAAATTATTTTAGTGTTGGCGAGCCAAGATGCCAATCCTCCCGTTCCAATCCCAGGCAATGGTAACGCAACGGGGAATACCGTGGGAACGGTACTATCCTGGCTGGGTGCTGCATTCTATGTCGGTGCACGTATTCCACAGCTATGGAAAAACTACGAGAGGAAATCGACTGACGGCATATCACCATTTTTATTTGCTACCACACTGGTCGGGAACGTCACTTACAACATAAGCGTTTTAACCAGTACGGAGTTCTTGGAAAGCCCAGATAGAAAAGCTTTTCTAGAGAACGCGCTGCCTTTCCTCATGGGATGTACCGTAACGATATTTTTCGATATGGTGTACTTCTACCAGCATTATGTCCTATACGCAAAGGATATGCAATTACGGGCGCTTGAACGTGAACGTGAACACATACAGCATAATCACAACTCAGATGAAAATAGCCCCCTCCTACATAATTAATCATCTAAAGTTGAATTATACGCCCTAGAAAAACACCTTGAGCCAGATAGATATCTATCTGGACCCAAATTGACGCATCCAGACCTTGGAACTAAAGAAGTGTCCACGACAGGTCTCCGTGATGGCTTGATCCTCACGTAGCGCCTTGAAGCTGCCTGTTCGCACAAAAATTATACAAATTTGCTCTAACGTACGGACATTATTCAAGAAATGATACAATCTCTTGCATTCGGACGATATTCAATTATGTAATGAATGAGGCGAGACCTTTGTACTTAACGGCTGTGACGCCCCAAATTTTTGTCTTGCCATTGGAAAATTCGAGAACGGGTAACAGAAGACCCGAAATCCCTTTTATCTGAAAGGGTATATATATGCATAAAACAAGGGAGGCAGATAAAATTAATGCCTTAAGTCTAAGATTTCGAATCTGATCGAGACAAACAAGAACCGATTCATATTTAGAAAAAGATAAAATGTCAGGATATGTAACTTTGAACAATGGCATGAAGATGCCAATTGTGGGACTTGGTTGCTGGAAAATAGATAACGTTGTCTGTGCTGACCAGGTATACAATGCGATCAAGCTCGGCTACAGACTCTTTGATGGTGCACAAGACTATGCCAATGAGAAGGAAGTTGGTCAAGGTATTCGCAGAGCCATTGATGAGGGGCTTGTCACTCGGGAGGATTTGTTCGTGGTTTCCAAACTGTGGAACAGTTTTCATCACCCCACCAATGTGAGAAAGGCCTTGAAGAAGACGTTGGATGACATGGGGCTCGAATACTTGGATTTGTTCTACATTCACTTCCCTTTGGCTTTTAAGCCAGTTCCATTCGAAGAAGCTTACCCACCTGGGTTTTACACAGGCAAAGAAGATGAAAAAAATGGCGTTATTGGATTGGAAAACGTGCCAATTTTGGACACTTATAAGGCTCTAGAAGAGCTGACTGCTGAAGGGTTGATAAAATCAATTGGAATATCAAACTTCTCCGGCTCCATTATTATGGATTTGCTTCGTGGTTGTAAAATTAAACCAGTCTGCTTGCAAATCGAACACCATCCTTATCTGACCCAGGAACATCTGCTCAAATACGTGCAAAGCGAAGGGATACAGGTTGTAGCCTATTCCTCGTTTGGACCGCAATCATTTATTGAAATGGGCTCTGAATTGGCAAAGACGACGCCAACGTTGTTCGAGCACACAACAATCGAAAAGATTGCGAAAAAGTATGGCGAAAAGGTCACAACTTCTCAAGTATTGCTTAGATGGGCAACGCAGAGAAATGTTGCGGTTATTCCAAAATCATCCAAGAAAGAAAGACTGTTACAGAATTTGAATATCAACAGTATCTTAACGTTGAGCGAGCAGGACTTGCACGATATTTCAAGTCTCAACAAAAACATCAGATTCAACGATCCTTTCACCTGGAATGAAAAGACTTTACTGCCCATCTTTGACTAGATTAGTATGAACATATATCTATATAGCTATAACGAAGCCAAACGAGACGTATTAACCATGGCTTAGATATATTTATGTAGGTTAGCTAACCTCTATGCTACAGAATTGGCCCAAGGCAAATTTCACGTGTCGTCATTCATTACCTTTTTTAGCATAAAGAAGGTCTTTATTGAAGAACGATAATTCTATGAAGACTTTAGAAGCAATGGCTTCTACGCGGCACCCACGTCGTCACACGATTGTTGCTGCAATATGAACCAAAAGATCAGTCTCTTGACGCCAGAGCCAATTAGGCTTGTCGAAGAAGATGTCGCTGAAGATATCACCAATTCCGATGACGATTCCGGATCTTCCTTTCAAAGGGTCTACGTGGGTGACTGCACAATAGTGAACAGTGAGAATGGCTCAAAGTTTGCAGTGTGGAAAGTCACCATGGTACTGCAGAACTATGTGGATAAAAGTACTTTGAATCCTCGCATTGTAACGTACATGAGGTACTCAGATTTTGTACATTTCAGAGATGCACTGATACAAAACGTGCCGTCAAGACTTGTTGAAATTCCTGATTTACCTCCTACAGTAAAATGGTATGAATCATGGCGGTATCAGGACGTAAATCTAAACAAGAAGTGGCTCGCCAAAAGAAGACAGGGTCTCGAGTTTTTCCTGAACCACGTTCTACTGAATAGAGATCTGTTCGTAATTGCTAAAAAGCTGATACTCGATTATATAGACAAGAGGACATTTCAAGATCCATAGAAAATGTTAATGTTACATATTCAGTCATTATTAATATATTTTTAAAATCATCGAAGTCGATTAGTAAATTTTTCCGTCGAGCTGGCCTCGCTCGCTCGGCCAGTTCTTCTTCGCACTGTCGGGGCCAGGCTATCAGGGTGGATTATACATAAAAATCATGCAAGATATCGTATAAATAGTTGAACATATTTTGAGATTAGTTGACATTTCGTAGATTGTATGATCAGAAAAACAGTTGTGAATTTATTAGCATTTAAGCGAGATATACACAAGATGACCAACGCGAACCACCAAAGAGTTACCATAATTGGTTCAGGACCAGCTGCTCACACCGCTGCAATCTATCTTGCAAGAGCCGAAATCAAACCAACTCTGTATGAGGGTATGTTTGCGAACGGTATCGCAGCTGGTGGTCAGTTGACTACAACCACAGAAATTGAAAATTTTCCTGGTTTTCCACAAGGCTTGACAGGCAGTGAATTAATGGATAGAATGAAGGAGCAGTCCATGAAATTCGGAACCGAAATTGTCACTGAAACCGTTGCAAAGGTCGATCTTTCAAGCAAGCCATTCAAATTCTGGACAGAGTTTAATGAAGACAGCGAACCAATAACCACAGATGCCATTATTTTGGCAACAGGTGCATCAGCAAAGAGATTACATTTACCAGGGGAGGAAACGTACTGGCAACAGGGTATATCAGCCTGCGCTGTCTGTGATGGTGCCGTACCAATATTTAGAAACAAACCGCTCGCTGTCATCGGTGGTGGTGACTCAGCATGTGAGGAAGCAGGATTTTTGACCAAGTACGGTTCAAAAGTTTATCTTCTTGTTAGAAAAGACCATTTGCGTGCCTCAACCATCATGCAAAGACGTGCTGAGAAAAACGAGAAGATTGAAATTTTGTACAATCATACCACTCTTGAAGCCAAGGGTGATGGTAAATTATTGAATTCCTTAAGAGTTAAAAACGTTAAGACCAACGAGGAAAGAGATTTAGAGGTAAACGGACTTTTCTACGCCATTGGCCATACTCCAGCTACAAAGATTGTCCAAGGACAAGTTGAGAATGATGAAGCTGGCTATATCAAGACCATTCCAGGTACCGCAGAGACGTCTGTTCCTGGATTTTTTGCCGCGGGCGATGTTCAGGATTCCAAGTACAGACAAGCAATTACCTCGGCTGGCAGTGGTTGTATGGCAGGTTTGGATGCTGAAAGATACTTGACTTCTCTAGAATAATATGATAGATATATTGCGTATATATATGCATAAAATATATAAGTAGTTTTAGCGTTTCTTCAGCTGTAAGTTTCTAACTTGATCTTCTAATTTCTTAACCTTATTTTGAATTTCTTCCAAATCACCATTCAGTCTGATTCTCTCATTTACAATATTTTGCTCCCATTGTCTGAATCTCTGTTCTTCGGCCTTAACTTGGTCAGTAAAGTATTTTTTCAATGCATTTTCTTCTTCTTTGTACTTTGGATTATGTGATAATTTTCTTGCTGGCGCTCTCAATGGGACATTTGTATCGTTACCACCATTTTCTTGATTACCCTCAAGTCTCAATCTTCTAAAAGTCTCATAATGAATTTCTTCAGTTGTTAAGATAATGTCAAGTAAGTTTGTCCTTAATAAAAGACTTCTTAGCTTGCGGAAGTCGCAGTGCGAGTCATTTTCGACTTCTACCAATCCCCAAGGGTACTTTCTACCGAGGACCTGCTTGCCCATGGCATTGTCATATTTTTTTTCTGATCCAACAATAGCAAAGGGCATTGATTCAATCAATTGTCTCGCATGCTCCATTGCGGCAACATCTTGATTAGAATCGCCAATATCCTTTTCTAATGGTGGAGTAAAGATTCTTATCTCCTGAGCTTCGATAACTTGTCTAATTCTCAACTTGAATGCTGTTAGTTCTTGCAAGCTTAACGTGTCAGCTTTAGCAATTACCGGAATCAAATTAGCTCTTGTGGAGATGCGTTTCATCGTTTCAATATCTAGCGGTTTCAAGCCGTGGCCAGTGGGCCTAATAAAGTAGAGCACTGCGTGTACCCTGAGATCATACTTTACACCGCGATACGGCTGCTGCTCTTGGCGCATATACGAATCATGCTGATCATCAATAAAATCGATGATGGGCTGCCATGACTTGTTGTTGTTCACGTTGTCACCAAAACCTGGCGTGTCAATGAGATTAACACGTAGACTAAAGTTCTTCTCCTCCAGTATAGCACGGATGATGTCGATTTCGACGGTGCGTTTTATAGGCAAATGGCGACGTTGTTGAGCATCACTGTGTTTCAGCGTCGTCTGGAAAAGAGTATTCACAAAGGTTGTCTTACCGAGACCACTCTCACCGCACACCATCATTGTGAGCGATCCGCCCTTTTCGCTGATTATCTTGTACCGCTGGTTAGGTATGTTAGATATACCTATAGCAGGCGCTCCCTCACTCGCAGGAACCATATCCACAGTCATCAGGTCTACTGTCAATTGAACACACTAGAAGAACCTTTGTTTCACAAGCAGATCAAACCCAGATCAGTACTGCTTTCCAGTTTTAGAATCTTTCATACTGGATCTACAAATCGTGTTTTGGCGTTGTTTCATGTTTAAGATCTCGGCGGAAAAATGCATCGCTCTGCACGTTAAATGGCGGGTAACTAATACATTTAAAACTTTTTATTCCGAAATCATCATTTTGACACGAATTCAGAAACAATGGTTATGAGAAACAGTTCAGAAACAGTCGAGAAAAATGGGTTTTTCAGAAGCGATCTCGGCATCAGACAGGAACAATCGAATCATTTAAGCACTAGTAGTGAAAGCCAGCAAGGGCAGAGGCTGACTTGGGGGCAAAGATATGAGTGACAATCTGGCATGGTATACCAAAAAGCTACTGGTGCAGCCACCGGAATTGACGCCGCACGATTTGTATGATGCTATACGGTTACTGTTGCATATGCTCTCTGAGGGAGAGAAATTAGACAAAATTGAGATTGCATTGGGGGATTACGTGCTGATAAGTAGTTTTTTATCGATTTTGAGGGCTAGTGGACTAGATCATCAGGCTGAGTTCATTGCAGCGGCAGCAAAGGCAGTTCTTGAACACTCTGCTGTCGTGGATCTTGGGGCAGCAAGAATCACTGCAACAGACAATGACGTGGTGCTTGACATCGTTGGTACCGGTGGAGACGGGCAAAATACTTTCAATGTGTCGACATCGGCGGCTATTGTAGCGTCAGGTATACCCGGATTTAAAGTATGCAAACACGGCGGCAAAGCCTCGACGTCGAACAGCGGGGCGGGCGACCTGATCGGTAAACTGGGGTGTGATTGCTCGAAGGTGAACCAGGAAACGGTGCCTCGGTTGTGGAGGGCAAACTCTTTTATGTTTCTGCTAGCGCCGTATTTTCACAATGGAATGAAACTCGTTGCAAAAGTGAGAAAATTGATGGGGATTCCAACGATTTTTAACGTTCTTGGCCCCTTGATCCATCCGGTGGGCGACGTTAACAGGCGTGTTCTGGGTGTCTATTCCAAAGAGCTCGCTCCGGAGTACGCTCGTGCGGCTGCGTTAGTTTACCCTTCCAGTGAGATATATGTGGTTTGGGGCCATGTTGGTCTTGACGAGGTATCGCCGATTGGAAAGACCACCATTTGGCATGTCACGCCTAACAAACAAGGAAAACCCGTGAGCTTCGAAATCGAGCCAGCCATGTTTGGGCTTCAGGAACATTCATTGGATCAATGTAAATCTTTAGGTCCACAGGCTAACGCTGATTTGCTGGCAGAAGAGATTTTAATGGGGAAGTATAAGCTAGGCGATCACAATGCGATTTATGACTACATTTTACTCAATTCGGCCGTTCTGTATTGCTTATGCAAGGGCCATACCAATTGGAAAGAAGGCATACTTGCTGCTGAAAAAAGCATCCAATCAGGAAGCTCTCTCAGATCACTACAAAAATTTGTGCAGCAAGTGTCAGCTTTGTAGATATATTACTACCTTTCATAGTATTTAAACTTTCTATCCAGCTGATTGTGACAAACTCGGCTAGCGCTGGCGAACACACACAAAGACTTGACCGAAAAACAAACAAATAATACACCTTTTAAAAACACGTAAAGAATTTCCTCCAGATATCGAATATACGCGCCAGAGAAGCTCTTTTATGACACGATGGATCAAGATGGCTCTGAGAAATTTGAGTTCACGCCCATTGGGTATCTGAAAGAGAAGCAAAATGGTACCGCGGTTCCATCAAAGAGAAGTAATGAGACGGCAGAACATAATCATGGAACCAAAATGCGAAAACCTAGTATAGACAACTCCTTGGATTCAATGCGAATGTTTAATGATACTTCTCAATTCGATGACACGCTACCTCAACTGAACGTGCAAACTACAAATAATAATGTCAAGAATCAGCGAAATTTGATACATGAGTTGAAAGAGAATGCCCAAACTTCAAATCCGTTAAAAGAACAACAAGAACAAATGCATAGGTTGACTACTGACAACTACAACCTGAGGTTGAAGTGTAATTCACTGCTAAAGTTTCTGAATAATGTCACTGACGAAGGTGAATTAAAGAAAAGTTTAAACTTGCTGGAGGAAATCCAAGACTGGAAGCAAAAATATCAGAGTTTAAATGGTGAATTTATGGGATTAAAGCGAGATTACGATGATCTAGAGATGAAACACAGCAAAATAGGAGAAATTGATAATGAAACCGATGGCAGTCATAATGTGGTTGAGATGGATTTACGAAATAAACTACAAGAAACAGAGACAAAATTGAAGCAAGTACAAAATGAGGTTCAGAGACTGGAGCAGCTTCATATGGCGTCGAAAGATACTAATTTCCTGGAGAACCAACAGTACAACACACAGGTTGATATGTTAAAATCTGATATTATAAATTTGAATTTGAAGCTGCACGAGAAGGATAAAAATCTTGAAGAACAGAAAAGTAAGATATATCGTCTAACAAATCAGTTGCAAGAGTTTGATCATAAAGGCAGTGAATCGTTGTTGAAGTTAGAAAATCAGTTAGACGTTAAAAATAATTCAATTAAAAACCTTGAGAAAGAATTGGTCTCATTGACTCATAGCCGTCAAAGTTTAGAAACAAAATTGAAAAATCTTGAAGAAAGCTACAACGAATTGCAAAACAGGTATAAGAATTATGATAAAGAGTATCAAAGCAGTTTAATTCTCGAGAAAAATGATAAAATACGGGAGCTTACTCAGAATAACATTCAACTGAACGAGAATATAAAAAAACTCAATGAAGAGTATAATTCACTGCAGTCACAGATTAAGAATAAAATCGATAAACAGTCTGGGATCTCTTCTCTCGAGGCGGAACTGAAAGAGACAAAAAGAAAACTGGACGAAACTACAGATCTATCCAAACGATTACAAAAGCAAATAATAGATAGTACTACGCAAAATGCGGAACGAAATTCACAAAGAGTACGGGAAAAAGATGTAGAGATTGAAGAACTCAGAAGACAAATAAAAATACAAGAAGATCAATATGATGAAAATGTCAAATCTAGAATACGACAATTGAATATAGAGAATGATCTTACACAAAATCAATTGAGCAGAAAAATATCAACGCTACAAGAGGAGGCGGATTCAATCAAAGAAGCATATGAAAATGACATCAAATCGTGGAAAGATAAATGCAATTCATTAAGAAAAGAAAACGACGTCATCAAAGAGCGAGAACAGGATAATGTCATGAATATTAGACAAGACTTGAACTGGAAAACGAGCGAAATTGAACGTTTAAACAGGACTATTGAACTTCTTAGAAAAGACCACTCAGACACCACTGAAACAATATCTCGATTGCAAAAGTCGAAAGAAGTTTATAAAGAAGAGTTGAAAAAAAGCGCAACGAAATTTGAATACTTATCCAAAGAATTTGTTAAACTAAAGGAAAAGCAATCAGAAATTATACATATAGATACGAGTAATAATTCATCATTGAAGGAGAAGTACACCACCATGAGACAGAGACTGTTAGATGAGTTAAAATCTCTGCAAGAGGAAAACTTATCATTAGAAAGGCGTCTGCTAGAAAGTAGAAAAAATTCACAGCATAAGAATAAAATTCCAATAAGGACGAACACAAGCAATCAGGATCGAATCGATTATTATAAGCTAAAATACAACACCGAAGTAAAGCAGAATAACGATTTAAAAATAATGAATGAATATTTAAATCGTGTGCTGAGAGCGAGCTCACAACATGTCAGGCTTGATCTTTTAAAAATCAAAAATGAGGTGAATGATTCGGTTCCGTCAGCTTTTAAAACGGACTATCGGAGTCCCTTGGATTTTTACGATAGGCGACATCTTAAGTTCAAAACAGTCGCATTGTTCATACTTTCATGCGTACGAATGAAGCAAGCGGCAGTAAGACGAAAATGGGACGATCAGCGGCTTAAATTTCTTCAGAGGAAAATCACTATGGATGACGATCGTATTAGCTGGTAGAACTTTAATTTAAGCTTTTATAATCTTTGACTACCTTATCTAACCTTTCTTTAAAGGATTCTGTGATAATAGAAATCTGATCCAGCATATCAAAATGATTCTCCAGCTCATCACATTTCTGTAAAATATTCTTAAGCTCTGCAATATTCTTATCAATGACTCCCACAACAATGTCTTTGCTAATCAACTCATTCTGTTTTCGACAAATTTGCGTTGTTTCTAGTTCAATCGACTGCACGTAGTCTTTGATCTTGTAAATTAGATAATCGTAATCGATTGATAACTTATCAATGTTTAACGGATCATCTCCTGGAGGTTCAGAAGATGAGTGTTCTAACTCCCTTGACATCAAGTCTTATGAAGGTTTCAGTCCAAAGTAATTAGATTGATATCATCAACGTATTTCAAAATATCCGCCGCTTGCACTTTCATTTTCCTAATTATGATTGATAAAGAAAGATACCTGGAATCTTAAATATTTTTCATTGGAGTGGAAAAAAAAGGAGATAAATTGCAGCAAATTAAAATAAAAAACAATCCAAATTTATTAATCCAGAGTCCCTATAAAAGAACAATCAACATGTCTCAGGGTATTTATTTAGGAGATGGTCCCGTGAGACGTCCACAACCTGTTGGCAATCCCCTTTTAAGGAAAATTCAACGGTCGTGTAGATTATCCTTGCCGGAACCTGACTTGTCTCTCAACTTGGACGTTGCCGATTATATCAATGACAAGCAAGGCGCATGTCCTAGAGATGCTGTCATTGCTATTGTCAAATTAATTAATAGTAGAGATACGCACACTGCTGTCTTCGCACTCTCTTTATTGGATGTTTTAGTCAAGAATTGTGGATACCCATTACATTTACAAATATCACGCAAAGAATTTTTGAATGAATTGGTGAAGAGATTTCCGGAACATCCACCATTACGTTACTCTAAGGTTCAGAAATTAATCTTGACGGCCGTTGAGGAGTGGTATCAGACTCTTTGCAAGCATGCCAGTTACAAAGAAGATTTGGGATATATCAGAGATATGCATAGATTGCTAAAATATAAAGGTTACATCTTTCCTAAAATAAATGAATCTGACTTGGCAGTTTTGAAGCCCAATGATCAATTAAAGACGCCAAGTGAAATTCAAAAAGAACAGGAGGTCGCACAGGCTGCAAAACTAGAAGAATTGATCAGACGTGGTAAACCAGAGGATTTAAGAGAAGCCAATAAATTGATGAAGGTCATGGCTGGCTTCAAGCAAGATAACATTAATGAAGCTAAACAGTCAATTGTTAGTGAGTTAAATAAGTTAAAGAGGAAGGCAGATCTTTTGAACGACATGTTGAGCTCTGCGAATGAATCGGATATTCAAGATGACACTATCGTATCTCTTTATTCTAACTTGAAAAGTGCCCAGCCAAAATTCTTGAAAATTATTCAGGAAGAGCAAGAGGATGAATCGCTTGTTCAAGATCTTCTGCAGTTTAATGATACAGTTAATCAGTTGCTTGAAAAATTTGATCTTTTAAAAATAGGTAATCGTGATGCTGCCTCTCACATTAATCCATCTAATATTTCTACGACAATTGCTGCAAGTGGTACTGCCGGTGGTGCATTAGCTAATGAGATTAATCTAATAGATTTTGATGATGATGCTGATAATCAAGACTCCTCGAGCCCTTCAGCTGGAAATCAGAATGAAACGCAAAACGACTCAATAACAGATTTATTGAGCGATCTCAACGAGCTATCTGTCTCATCTAAACCGCCAAATTTTGGGGCTGGAGGTAGCATATCGCTAGGTGCTGCAGAACCAGCAATGCCTGTTACAACCACTAGCTCAAACTCTGCAAACATTAATGACATGGATTTGTTAAGCGGATTTGGATCTACGGCAACCTCTCAATTAAAGTCCAACTCTTTGGATTTATTGGGTGACTTCAGCAGTCAAAGTCCAGCACCCCCATCGTCACAAAGAACTTTGGTTAACCAGTCTGCTAACTTGAAAATCGAATTTGATATTGAAAGAGAATCTAATTCTTCGTTGAAGGTGAAATCATTTTTTTCAAACCCTTCTCAAAGTTCAATATCTAATTTGAACTTTTTGCTTGCCGTCCCGAAGACGATGACACTGAGATTGCAACCACAAACTGGCTCATTTGTCGGATCGTATGCTCAAGACGCAGTCTCTCAGGAATCGTGGATAGACAATGCTGTGCTTAACGCTACCAAACCATTAAAAATCAAATGGAAAGCAACCTACACTGTGGACGGTAAACCAGCCGAAGAAACTGCGGTCTTCACTCTTCCTAAAATGTAATGTAACTATATTTTCTTGAGGTTGTAGTCAACTTATATATTATCAGGCCTTGACACTATTTAATCATTGAATTGATTTGAACTCTACGCGTTAGCTTTTGCCGCAAAAATAATGGTTAAAAAGTCTATTCACTTCTTTTTATGCAATTTATCTATTTACATCGCTCGTTAATAGTTATTGATATCTTATGACTTTTGGAATCTCTCTAAAATCTCTTGTGGTGTTGGAGATTTTAGATTGCTGTTTATTCCAGCACTTCGAACTTTACCGTCCACCTCTTTTTTCTGACCTGATGCATGTGATTGTGGTGGTGACTGCTGTTGTGGTAAGGCATCCACAGATAATGAGTTAGATGAAAATTGCTGCTTTCTCTGCTGTTGTGATTGTAATTTTTGTTGTTGAGCCTGTCTGTAATAATTCTGCGCCGCTTTCATTGCATTCTCAAGACTGAGCTCAGGTTTTTGTGCCAGAATTTTTTTTGTATAGCCCTCGATAATTTCACGCTCGGTAAATTGTCTCTGTGATGAGACTGGAGCCGGAATATTTTTACTGGGAGTCTTCGCTTTAGATTCAGACTCGGCAACGGCACTGGTGGAATTGGTAGCGGTTTCTTTGATATTTACATCTCTCGACGCAGTACGTGACGGCGTGTGACTGGATGATATTTGACTCGATTGCTGCTGGAGCCGATTTTTGACGCTTCTTCTCATTTGAATGTCTCTTCGTAATGCTTCGTCTCTTTGTGCCTTTAATTTTGACATTTCTGCTGGAGTCGGAACGGTCATGTTCTTACAATCTAATGGTTTTCGCGGTTGCGTAGGATTTGGACGAGGGGCGTTTTCTCTTTTCTTGATACATTTACGCATTGCTTCAAACATACTAGCCCAACGGAGCCTTCTATGACCACGTTGGATAGATTCTTGCCCCACACCTAATGGTGATATTCTCCTATTTTGTTTTTGTTGGAACTTGTGCGCCTCCATGAGCCATTGCTGCACACTATGTGCCCTCGGTCCTTTTAGATCATTGAAATTGAATTTTTCATTTAATTGAACAAATCTTTCGAAACACTGCCAAGGTGTTCTTCTTTCAATGTTGGATAAGTATGAAGAACTAGACCTACGTGTCATGTGTGCGCTGATTAACTCCCAGTTATATGCATATGCGTTAATGTTCTTGACAAGTTCCTGGTCATCTTCTGGCAGCCAAATAGTTGGTGTTCGATTCTCCAAATATCGCAAGGAAGGAGCAGGAGGAGGCTTTAAATAATGGCTTCTTCTATTACCATAAAACATCCCTCTGCGCTTGCTTAGTTGTACCAGCGATTGTTCATCATCCACAATTTGTCTTTCTACCAATTTGAAGAAATGATCATCCTGTAAAGTAATCATCGTTTTTGAAATAGGAGCAAACGGTAAATTTTTGGTCAAATCCGGCATTTTTTGTAACCCTGTATAAAGCGGAATGTCTCTAGCAATAGTTCTTTCGGTAGAATTGAGTTCATCGAAGGAAATCACAAGTTTGAAAGGATCCTTTTTTCCATTCATAATTTTTTCTTTATTAAAATTTGGGGAATGCACAGATAGCTTGGGTGTTGTACATGAGGATTCAACCTTTTCCGAAAGAAGCCTTGTATCAATCCCTTCATATTCTATCTCTACTGGTTCGGGAGTTCGCTCTTTGGAATTTGAGTCAGTTGTACAGTCATTTCCCTCTTCATCTATGTCTTCATTTTTTCCTCGGTCCGTATCTAGAGTGACATCTTTGACAGTCGGCGAATACTCCAACACGCAATCATTTTCTTCATCTTTTGATGCTATTTTTACGCAACAAACCTTCCCGTAGGCCCAGTATTCCATTATCGCATGCGCTAAAGTTGTACAAATTGCTACCTTATATTTTTGGCCCTCTTTGAAATCTGCTTGCATCCATTTCCCTTCCTCTATCAATGTTCTATGATGTGATTGTTCATTTGTCCAAGCATCAATAAACTTTTTGGGCTGTCTTAGCGACCAAAGTCCAAGCCTTCTTAGTTCTTCGATTCTAGAGCTTACAACGGTAATCCTCCCTTCACTCAAAGCATTATTCATGATATCGGTGGTTAACGCTTTATGTGCCATTGGTATGAGTTTTATCAACGGTAATGTTTGCACCATGTATTTCAATTCAGCTAAAGGCAATGCTTGTGCGATTTTAGACGGTATGATATCCTTCATTAGTAAGTAAACGGACTCTTTACTGTTTATGTTATTCTCTTTGAAATAGTCATTTGACTCAATTGCTTTTTTTGTGACCTCTTTCAATAGATAACTGCTGAATTTCTCTGACAATTCCACAGGCGTGGGTTCCGCTGGCGGCATATTCAAATTCATATAATAAACTGGACGAGGAAGAGACTGAGGATGATGGTGTGACACTGGGGAAACCGTAGATATAGACATAGAAGGCGGTAACATAGCACTATGCTTCTGGGAGTCGGTATGGTTATCCTCAGAATGTTCATGCAACTTTATCCGCTTTCCAGATCTCTGTTCCGCCGTATCTGGTTCATCTTCGTCAGGACGTCGTTTCGCCTCAGAGACTGCTCTTTGTGCCTTTTGTAACATCTGAGAGTGCAGGTGTTGTTGTTGTTGTTGCCTTTGGGGATACAAGCTGACGACCTCTGACTGCATGTTCGCTAACGACTTTTTTGCTTGTTGGTCCTTTTTTCTACTGTTGACCTCCGGCGGCTCTGTGACAGTAGGTTCTAGCTGCCTGAGCTTTGGCAACGTAGCTAATTCAAACCTGTTACCTCGACGTATGTCATTAAGCCTTAAAAAGTCCTCTATATCTGCTTTCAATTCGGATTCATTATGAATTTCCAGGAGCTGACTCAGTCGGGAAACACAGTACATCTCCATCAGCTTTCTATTCCGGAGCTTGAGCAGATCATCTACCTGTAGGTTGCCGGCATCATCCGTCCCTCTCGGCACATTGGATATTACCGTTTTACGCGGAGGGGATAGTGACCCTGTTGACGACATCTAATTAATATCAACAGAATAGCCGCCAAGATATCTCAGTTTTCTTTGAGTTCGTTACCCTGATAATGTAGCGTTCTGATTACCCGGCAACGACGCCTGAAATGATTTGAAGCAACAGCTGGAGTATCACGGGATCCCTAAAATTGGCAAGCAAAAAGTAGTCCTAGGCAAGTAGACGGGGACTTGCTAGATACAACTCTTATTTTTAACCTGCAACCACACACGCTGCGCTTTCAACGGCTCTTCAAATGGACCCAAAGCCTTGCAAATAGGGCGCTAAAATCGTGTTGTTTACCCTCCTTCCTTGTCCTACGCCGCCGAAGCAGAAAAATTTTCCACCAGCTTTTTTCAACTCCCTTCTTCTAATTACGTATCAAATGATAGGTGATTATTTGCCAGAGATAATCTTCAAGACGTTCAATCATCAGATTGCTACAGATCAATCACGCCACGGAGTCCTCAAGATAAGAGGAGTTTAGGTTTGTAGAGTTCTAATTTATCTGCAGATAAAAATGAAGCATTTTAGCCAATATTGAACGATGTGCCCCAAGTTTCTGGATGTCGCAGTTGATACATTCTATAGTTAATGGGATCAATAGTCAGTTCGGCTTCCCAGTTTCATTTTGAAGTGATCGCTCATTTCTGTCTTTGGCTTTTAGATTAGGAGTAGACGACTATCAAGATAGCTCACTCTTCCGATGGATGTCTTGCTATGATAGCGAGAAAATAGTAGATGTGGATTGCAAATCCGTGCCGAGTAGTTATAGTAGGGCACACGAGCTCAACTCCTACGGCATCCATTATGAGTGGCAGGGAATAGCTATTTTAGCATTCACCGTCGCCATGAGATTCCAAATGGCAGTCCACTGCTCTGATCCATATCACAGTTCTCTGCTGCTCGACTGCTGCAAATTCCGCGGCGTCCATCTAGATTCGGTAGTGGATCAATATTTTAAAAAGTTAGATATTTATGTAGAACGAGTAAGGCCGCCATTTGTTACAGAGAAGGCTGGAGTAGCTCAAGCGGGATTACCAAGCTTGAATCTCCTGTTCAAGTTGTCGGATACTGTTTAGCAATGAGGCATGATCCAGAATTAGGTAAGAATTGATGACACCCTTCCTTGGCTCCGATTGGAACGCCAGCTTAGCATTCTGTTCAAAGTAACGATCTTCGACATGAAAGTAGTCAAATTCAACTTGCTTTACCCTTTTTCTAGATTTCATATTCCTGTCGTCATTTTCATCGTCATCATCATCGCTATCCATATCAAAGTTTACCTCGTATTTTCTACTCACGATGACATAAAAATCGTAGTGCTTATCATCACCCAATGTCTTTTCGACATCCTCAAGAGTAATCTTATATAATGGAGGAACAACCTCTGAGGGCATGTTGATGAGTCTTTCGCTCATAACTAATGCACAGGATTTGCTGCTATTAGCATCGACTGTCTGCAAAAAAGTCTGTAATCTGGTATCCACTTTATGCAAATATTTGACGTAGTCACTATCACGATTATCTCTATAATCAATGAATGACAAGAAACAATAGGGATCAGAGGCTATGCCATCTGTTTTAATTGTCGTTGTGGGCGATTCCAACATCAAATTCGCTAGTTTGCTTAGCTGGATTCTGCTACTTTCCTGTGGCCCAAATAACTGGCGCAACAAGTTCTTGAAGGCATGGAAATCGACATTTGAATCACCATTAAAAAAATCAAAGTCTATGTTTATGATCTCCTCGTTACCAATGTCGTCGTCGTGGTCGTCGTCGTCGTCGCTGTCTTCGCTTTCGCTTGTGTCAATACCACTGCTCACATCAATATCCGAGTCCTCGTTACCATCGCCATCTTGGTTGGCTCTTCTTTTCCGGTTGGTCAGCTCAGAGAGCTTCATCGCTTGGACCATGATTACAATACCTCTGTTGGAAATACCTTATTGCAGTAAGAGAAGTATTCTAGCTCATCGCTAATTTTCACTTTCAATCTCTTAAAATGGAAGGTAAAAAAAAGAGCACATCTAAAAGAAATTTATTACTAATTCGCTGTAAAATATGTGCTAATGTCATATATACTCAAATGGTTTGTAGAGAACACTAACATTCAAGTCAACGATGCCTTGAGTGTGAAAGAATCGTCGATTGACGATCCCAGAAGTGGTCTAGGACTATTCATAGATAGAACAAAATTGAAATTGAAAGGAAAAGAGAAAAGGGATACGGTTGAACTGTTGAGAATACCGAAGACATCTACAATAGGTCTGTACCACATGAAAAGTGTGCTCCATGATAGATCACAATATTCCAGTGAGGAGGCAATGCAAAGAACACAACAGAGGATAAAGAGAGCTATTAATGATTTCCTGAAGCTAGAGCATATCAACCATATTGCGACAGAATCCGTTATACTTGTTGTAGAGCTTTTAATTTTCTTCCTGTTGAAAGACGACTATGAAATTCCAAAAGTTTTGGATTATTACATGGATAATGTTTTGTTAAAGTCAGAGGTCAATAGTATTATTTTATGCGATGATCCAAATCTTCATATATATGAGTGCATGTTCCCGTGTAAACAATTTGAAAGTATGTTTGAACTGCTAAACTCATTCTTCACTGAATCAGTCCCGGAGAAACCTTGTTCTGTTGCAATGATACGACAAATGTTTGTAGCAACTAAGTCAAGAACACTAGAGATTCCACAACAAATAGATCCAGAGAGCGAAGATTTTACCACAGAGACAACCCTGGTTCCCGTACTAGATTTTGCTAATCATAATAACTCTCTTCAGAATGCCTACTTCGACGTTGACCGCAAAACGGAAGATGTTCTTTTGCTCCTGGACGTCCCTAAATGTAATAAGCTGCAAAAGTCTCGGGAATTTGAGGTTTTAATAAGTTATGCACCGGTTGAAGATCTGATGCATTTTAGTACTACATATGGTTTTGTCCCCCAAACATACGATGGCACTCAATATATTAATATTTCACTCGATCGAGATTATTTAAAAATGAAGCCCTTTCTCAACGTGAATCTACGAATCTTTTATAAATGGCTTGCAATTAATCCAGTAATACAAGTTATATGCTATGGGGATAAATGGTATATCAACGATTCTGGCAGTCGATTTTCATCTATACTTCTACCCTTTATGCGTTTGAAGGAAAAGCCAGAAACAAGCTGTTGGGACTATGATTCGCAAAGCTATAGGACCTTTACCTTCTTTCAAATGTTCCAAGAAAATGATACTAATGAGCAGCAAGCTCTGTTGGGCTCTTACGCTACGAAGATTAGCAATTTGGAGAGTGATGATCGCGATTTCATTGATCTGCCACCTCTAGCTTGGACAATGTCATTTCAAGATGATAATGATGAAGTTTTTCGAGGAAGTTTTACCCTTGAGGAGGCATTGGAGCTCGCACCTTTCCATGAACCGGAAATATTTGAGGATGCAATATCATCATTCTCTGGATATTTCATAGAGTATTTGGAAAATAGGCTTGAAACTCTTCTTAGAACGAAGGATGTGACAGATTCAGATTCTTCTCTGATGAATCTCATTGAGAGTGAAATTTATATCATTGAAGACCTCATTAAAGATCATACATTGCCTTTTTGGACTGATTTGAAACCAGAATCACAGGAGCACCCCATTCTTTATTCTGTACCGCCACTATGTGATATCGACACATCCTCGCCGTTATTCAGCAGGTACTCATCTAATGAGCCTGATATGCCTCAACTAGGCTCACTAACACTGGAAGATTTTGATCCAACAGAAAGAACAGATTTCTTAATGGAGGAATTGAAGAAGTATCAAGGCTTTTATAAATAGTTAGTTCAATTCAGCTGCTTATATAGATTAAGACAATTTGTTGCATTCTAACCTATAAGTGAATCATATAGTTCGCTTGTCCATATAGAAAAATAAAAGCTGTTCCAAAATAAGCGCTGTTCCAAAATAAGCGCTGCTTCAAAATAGGAGAAGCCTTTGAAAGAAGTGGCAAAGCTAGAGGTATGCGATCTCCCTTGTCTTTGCTAGCAATATATCTAATACTTTCAGTGGCAAGATATACTTCTGCTCTTCATTTGTATTTCAAGTCTGGTGAGAGCAAATGCTTTTACGAGAGCTTGCGTGAGGGCAACTTATTGGTAGGTGATATCGACGGTTATGTTGAAAGGGATAGTGGCCAATTCGTCGATGACCCAAAATTGCTTGTTGGTATATCAGTTTACGAAATGTTTGATAACGACGAGCGTGTATTAAATCAACACAACTCTCACAGCGGAGATTTCACATTAACCGCATTGGAGACGGGTGAACACAAAATTTGCATAAATCCAATATACCCTATGAAGGATGTCAAAATAAGAATATTTATGGAGTTCGATATATTCGCAGCAGAGTCACTTGATAGCAGAAGGAAGCAAGATGTTCTATCTCTAAGGGAAAGAATAGCGCAGTTAATGGAGAGACTGCACAGAATTCGTACCGTTCAACGGTTCATTAGAGAAGAAGAGGCGGATTTTAGAAACGAAAGTGAATCCGCGAATAGTAGAATCCTACGTTGGTCTTTATCGCAGGTTGTTGCATTGGTGATTATATGTGCCCTTCAACTAAGATACTTGAAGAACTTCTTTGTTAAGCAGAAGATTCTTTGAGCGCGCTCACTTTTCAGTGTATAGCTACTGTGATTGAACAACTAGCTTATAAATTTGTGTATATTTCCAATTCGCTACTATTACTTTGATATCCAAGAAACTGCTCATCGGCTTTCTTTTTCAGATGAGGAAGCTGGTGAAAAATTGAATGCTCTTTGAAACCGAGAAGCCAAATATAAATTATAAATAAGGATCGGGTATTCACTGAGTTAACCATGGAGACTTCAGAGAACATTATTGAAGAACTGGCCGCACTGAAGCTAGAGAATGCAAAACTACGCAAAGAATTGGAAAAGAAAAACGGGATTACGGATGAATATCCGATGTCATTAGAAGAATACAAGCGTTATGGCAGACAAATGATTGTTGATGGGACAGGTGGTGTACAGGGACAAGTAAAGTTACGAAATGCAAAAGTTTTAGTGGTGGGTGCTGGTGGTTTGGGCTGTCCCGTGTTACCATACTTGACAGGAGCTGGAGTTGGACACATTGGAATAGTTGATAATGATGTTGTCGATACCTCCAACCTTCATCGCCAAGTTCTGCACGATTCCACGAAAGTAGGCATGTTAAAGTGTGAATCTGCTAGACAAGTTCTCAATAAGTTAAATCCTCATGTGGATGTTGCTACTTACCCTGTAAGGCTGGATGCAAGTAATGCATTTGACATTTTCCAGGGATACGATTATGTCCTCGACTGCACTGATACTCCTATCACTAGATATTTGATTTCTGATGTCGCCGTTAATTTAGGAATAACCGTCGTCTCAGGATCAGGACTAGGCACGGAAGGTCAATTGACGATATTGAATTTCTGTAATATTGGACCATGTTATCGTTGTTTTTATCCAAAGCCTCCTTCCCCTAACGCAGTTTCATCTTGCCAAGAGGGTGGTGTTATTGGTCCTTGTATTGGATTGGTAGGCATGATGATGGCTGTGGAAACTTTGAAATTGATCCTGGGCATCTATACTGTGAACAATTTCCAACCGTTTTTGAAAGTTTACTCAGGCTTCCCAGATCAGTCACTACGAACATTCAAAATGAGAGGCAAACAAGCTACTTGTGTATGCTCTGGTGAAAACCCAACAGTTACTAGGGGGGCTATGGAATCAGGAGAGATAAATTACGCTCTATTTTGTGGTTCGAGAGATTACAATGTTTGCAGTCCGGATGAGAGGATAACCGTCAAAAATTTCGAAGAAGAATACAATAAGGACAAACTTCGCGGACATATTCTTTTGGATGTTAGGCCGCATCATCATTATGATATTTCACGAGTTCCAAATAGTCACAACATTACCGTTAAGGAATTAAGAGATATGGAGGGCGAACTTTCGAAATTGAAGACTCAAATCCCAAACATTGGAACTGGCAGCGAAGTCGTTGTAATGTGCCGGTACGGTAATGATTCTCGGCTTGCTACAAGACTATTGAAAGATAAATTTGGAATAGGCAATGTTAAAGATGTAAAGGGTGGGTTCTTTGCTTACATAGACGAAATCAATCCAACTATACCAAAATATTAAAAAAAAAAACTATGTATATAATTACATTTTTGTCTCATCAAACTAAGTAAAAAGGATTTCTTATGCTGGCTATCATTCATTCTCATAACTGTTCTATTACCAATAATCCTGCGTTATTGGCAAAGGCATAAAACTTACCTGCTGTCGAAGTCTCATTCCATTTAACGCAAGAGATACTGACACCATGGGGAGCGATATTTATTTTGTTCACTTCGTTGAGGCTCAGCATATACTTCTCATAAGCATGATTTAGCCTATATTTATTTTCGATCTGATTGTATTCCCACTTCCAAAGCCTCAAAGAGGAATGTACGGTTGAACCATTTTTCACACCTGTCAATAACCGTCTTGCCACATTTGAGACTACTATGTTACCATCTGCAGTTCCTGTTAAAGACAAAGGGTGCTTTCTTGAAGTACCAATTGATGAAATTGTTGTATCTTGTAGGCATACTGGATGAATTCCGAAGGCTGCTCTTGGTACTACACTTTTCAGACAATTTAATCCATCGGAATTCACGAAAGAATATAATTGAGGTATATAAGATAATGGAGTCATGTTAGTACCACGGAATCTGGCAACTGTTGTTTTCGTTGTAGATATATCTTTGGGATCAAAGACGTAAAAAAAACCATCCACGGAAACCGTACCTATCACAGAGTTTTCAAATTCTGAATAAGCAACACATATCGATGTGATATACGAGTCGTGAATCTTACGGTAGAATGAAGGAATGTGCGGCTCTGTCAAGTCAAATGCGCCTACAAATCCATTCTTAAATCCGCAAACGATAGTTGTTGGTGATAAAAAATCGAAACATGTTATTAATACCTTAGGAATCGAGATGGTAATTGTTGGCTCTTCAACGAATTTTATGGTATACTCAGCTGTTTTGCTTACTTCAAGAAGCTTTACGGATCCATCTTGACAGGTAAAGACTAGAGTTCCCAAAGAATGTATATTTTGACAACCTTCATGCCATTTTAAGTTCCACGTATCACCAAAAGTGTGAACAATAGTTTGAATCTTGGTGAATTCTAGCGTTACTGTGCTCATCTTGAAGATATCGATACAAGAAACATGCATTTCTGCATCAAACATTTGCAAACGTTCATCTAGCGGTGTGTCAAAGCACTGGGACAAGCTGACAGCTAAATACTGGAAATCCGCCTCTTCTTGGTGAAGCCATTCTATATCTGTTATCAAGCAGGAGCTGTTGTATACAAACCCCCTTCTATCTCCGTATGGGAAAACTGGAAATTCAGTTTTTTCTCCCTCACTTAATGTAACCTCTGCTTCTCCAATAATTATAGTGACCTCTTTATTTTTCCTGGTAAATATTTCGTTCAGTTCGGATTCGTCGATGTCACGGATTTTGGCTCTGGCAGGTGCCACTAATAAGTTGTATACACTCCGCTTAGCACATGGGACAATACTTTCAACGTAACATGGGAAGTCTTTTCGAAGAACTTCATCTGGGAAGCAGAATATGCATGTTTCGAATGCCTCTTTAACTTTAGCTAGCCCTAAAAGCTTTTGTTTATTCACACCGTACATTCTTTCAATCTTGTCCCGCGCAGCGGACAAGTCCTTTAAATATCGTATCTTGCGCCGTTTTTTACCCAGTCTTGAGTTAGAATGCGAATCTAAACTTTCGGCAGTACTCGGCGTTACCTTACCCTTTGCTATTTTGGTTCCCACCTTTTTTTTACTGCTACCCTGTAACTCTTCAACTTCTTCTTCTTCATCACCTATCTCAATCAGTTCATCAGGCATAAAGTCGGCATCTTCACCATCTGCAGCTGCAGTTGATGGTAATGCATCGTTTTCATAAATGATCGATGGGGTTATTCTGCTTGCATGTCTTTTAGTTGATCGTTTTCGCGTAACTTCATTAATAGCTGTGGCTATCATGCTTAAACTTGAGTCTCCACCATCAGTAACAGCACTTAAATGATCAGATTTTTTAGGCCTTCCCCTTCCTCGCTTGATCACCATCTCGAAGGTCAATATAACTCTTGTCTCTTTGCTCAATGGGCTTTCTTTTGGTCTTATTTACACTTCAACCCACTTTCATGTCCCCTTCGGTTTTCGAATGGCTGCCTTTTAAGTCAGGGTAAAAATATATAAGTCGAACACAAGCCGTACATATTGTTTTAAATTCTGTATAAGATTAAATTGGATGGCGGCGTTCAAGACTCGTTTTGTAATTTAAGAAGTGCATCTGCCAAGTCCCCTATTAAATCATTAACATTTTCACATCCGACGGAGACTCTGATCAGAGTCTGATCAATACATGGATCGGTCATGGCTCGCCATTCAACCAGCGATTCAATGCCACCTAATGAGGTTGCATGGTGAAAATATTTGAGCAGTCCTGGGAACTTCTGACACTGTGCTTTGCTATGAAGGATGACAGAAAATACTGGACAAGAACCACCTTTCAATTGCCTTGCCACGAAGTCCTCAGTTTGTAAGGATGAATGAGTTATACCCCTCAAAACCTTCCCATAAAGATGTTTATTTTTTTGCAAGTGCGCAACTATTTGTGTTGTATTTGATGACTGTACTTTTACTCTCATCTCGTATGTTCTTAAAGATCTCAACAATAAGAAGCTCTCCAAGTTCGGAATATTGGTTCCAAGGTAAATTCTATCTTCCCGTAACTGCTTGGAGACTTTCTCATCCTTCACAGCCAGAACACCACTTAGCAAGTCAGAATGTCCTCCAAAATATTTTGTCGCTGAATGCATAACGGCATCAGGGCCGAATTCCCAGGCGTCTTGTAAGGGTGGAGGTGCGAAGGTTGAATCTATGATAACTAGAGCCCCCTTAGAATGTGCTTTGTCAACAAACTTTTTGATATCCAGGGATGTACCAAAAGGGTTCATGGGTGACTCTAAATGAATAATATCACCTTTTGAGGCTCTTGATTCAATGTCCTCCAAGGGATAAGATTCCACTCCGTAGTTTCTGGATAAAATCTTGACAATGGAACGACAGCCATGATAACATTGACTTAAAAAAACCTTTTTTGGATTATAGTGAACCATTGCAGCAAAAAAAGCAGCTAATCCGGACGAATAAATAACAGCATTAGCACTTAAAATCTCTGAGAATACGCTCTCCAATCTTGTACTATTGGGATGAGCTAATCTTGAATATATAGGTTCCTTGTCTAGAAACTCAAAGCTCTCTCGCTCATTCCATGGAATTAAATTATCATCGTCGTAGCGGAAAGTAGTACTGACATTAATAGGCGGAGCGACGTCTGTCACTCTGTTCTCCTTGTCATCGCCATGAATTAAAAGTGTGGCTAATTCAACCATTGTAGTTGGCTGGATGTACGAATCGTAGAATTAATGATGTAGCCGCCTTTATGACCTTGTAGTAGTTATAAATTGAAAGTGCTGTTTTACGTAATAAATCTCGGGATTTAATACGAAGCGAATAATGTTTTTAAATACGGTCCCTATTTATGCAACATGAAAAGATAAATAAATAGCATCTAACCCAATTGCTTGTTCTCTCAATAAACTTTACGAAAACGAAGACTTATAGTCTAAATTGTTATCGGGGCAGGTAATAGTAGCTCATCAAAGAAAACTGTAGTAATAACAACTGCCAGATTTGTGTATGGCTAGAATTTTATTAAGGAAGATTTCGACGATGCAACCAATTGCAAATTCCTCAGCGATTAACTTCCCACAAGAGTTTGTGAACTTCTTGAATGAAGCGCACTCTCCATATCATGCTGTACATGTTATGAAAAGGCATTTGACGGATAACGGATACAAAGAGTTGCAAGAGACTAAGACATGGGAGAGGGCATTGGAAGCTAATGGTAAATATTTTGTTACAAGGAACAACTCATCAATTATTGCATTTAGTGTAGGTGGTAAGTTCTCCCCAGGAAATCCGATTGCCATTGTCGGAGGGCATACTGACTCGCCAACATTAAGGATTAAGCCTATCTCGAAAAGAACCAACGAGAAATATTCTCAAATCGGCGTAGAATGCTACGGCGGGGGAATCTGGCATTCCTGGTTTGATTCAGATTTATCAATAGCTGGGAGGGTCTTTGTCAAGTCTGCTGATGGGGGATCTGAAGCAAAGCTTGTTGATTTGAAAAAGCCTCTATTGAAGATCCCTACGTTGGCTATTCACTTGGATAGAGAAGTGAATCAAAAATTTGAATTCAACAAAGAAGCTCAACTATTGCCAGTTTCTGGGGTTGCTCAGTCTGATTTACCAGCGAAGAAGGAGATTTCAGAAGACGACTCATTCTCGTCACTCAAATCTATCGTTGAGAGGCATAATAGTGAATTATTAGACCTGATAACCGATGAACTTGCGCTGAAGTCCTCTTCTGAGGTTGAGGATTTTGAACTAATTCTTTATGACAACGCTGCATCTACGTTGGGTGGTTTCCGCGATGAATTTGTCTTTTCGGGAAGATTAGATAACTTGACATCTTGTTTCACAGGGCTATATGGGTTGCTTTTATCATGTGATGAGGATCTTGCTGACGAAACCGGTATCAGACTATTGGCATGCTTTGATCATGAAGAGATTGGATCTTCTTCTGCCCAGGGTGCCGATTCGAACTTTCTTCCTAACATAATGGAAAGATTAAGCAATAAAACATCATTCAAGAATTTCGCAGACCAGTTGCCGGAAACAAACCATCTACTTGAGACATACGCTAAATCCTTCTTTTTATCGTCAGATGTTGCCCATGCAGTGCATCCAAATTATGCCAGCAAACACGAATCTCAACATAAACCAGTTATTGGGGCCGGCCCGGTTATAAAGATTAATGCAAACCAACGCTACATGACAAATTCTCCTGGCCTTGTCTTGATTAAAAAGTTGGCGGATAGTGCGAAAGTACCCCTGCAACTATTTGTTGCTGCCAATGACTCGCCTTGTGGCTCTACAATTGGTCCAATTTTGGCATCTAAGACAGGCATGAGAACTCTTGATATTGGAAATCCGATTTTAAGTATGCATTCAATAAGAGAAACGGGTGGGGCTGCTGATTTGAAATTTCAAATTGACCTGTTTAAAACATTCTTCAACCAATATAGCACTTTAGCTGAGAAAGTCAAAGTTTAATGTGACGTGTGTAGCCATTTTTTATTTCATAAGATCATCGATGTAGTTGGATTTTGTACTAATGTTTTCAGGTTCCATATAACAAACCTGGAACAAAAAACGGCAAACGAAAAAAGTACTTACGACTAAAAGAAGGGGAGACACGATAAGTACAACAATTAAAGCGGTTTCATTCCTCTTTAGATGGACTCAGAAGAAGACGATGATTTTTTCATAAGCGCAACAGCTGTCGATGATGAAAGTTATCTCCCAGAAAGCGTATACATAGAAACTAAGTCTCCGACGAAAAGACATGAATCACTTGTAATCAAAAGTGAAAATACAGCCAAGATTGAGCATGAAAGTCCCAAATCACTCCAGCGGTCATATCTAAAGGACGACAGTAGCGCTGAAAGTGATCTTCAGATAGTAGATCATCCAGGTCTCTTTGACACAGTCAAGGCATCGCCCAAGAAACGAGGCGCTGGACGAAGAAGAAGCGATGATCACGATAATACAAGTTGTGATTCAGACAGGAGTTACGTATCTGAAGATGATATATCTCCTACATTACGAACCAAACGTCAAAAATCTTCCAGCGCTGTTGCTAATTTCTTAGAACCCGACGAGAATGAGGACTTCTTTAATGAAATTGCAAAGGAAACCACGGCCCGATCATCTCAAATCAACAAATCAAAACCAGAGCAGTCTAAAAGAGTGTACAACATACGGTTTCTATCGAAACTGGATGGGACGATAAATAAAACAGTACAAGTCAAAGTACTTGGAAAATATGAACTATCAAGTATATTACCAACGGTTTTGGACAGGATCTTCAAGCAATTCGATATACCAAAAATGATGCATGATCTCTATAGATCTGAGAATGTAACCCTTTATTGGAATAACGCCAAGCTTCTAAAATTTATGACATGCAACTCATTGCGGGTTCCTCAAGCATTTGAAAATGAAGTTTCGGATATAGACATTCTTATGGTATCGAAAGAGTCTGAGGAGAAGTTCGAAGAGGACAGAAGGTTGCAGTTATTGCAGGAGGAAGCGGCTGCCGCAGAAGAAGCATTACTCAGGAAGCGAAAAGAGAGTCTCAGTACTGATAGCATCAGCAGCGCACTTAATAATGATATTGAGCAATTTGAGAAAGAGTTAAAACACTCAGAAGAGATAAAAAATGGACCATCTTTATCCATTAACAATAATGAAGTTGAATGCATTAACCTTGATAGTGAAAATGATGATGATTTGATGAAAATTGCATTGGTAGGGCAAGATAATAAGAAGCTATATGTCAATGTACGGACATCTACGAGAATTTCCAAGCTTGTTGAGTATTACAGAAAGCGTAAATTTCTTCCAAAAAGTGCCAAAGTCAAGTTACTTTTTGATCATGATGAAATCGATCAACAGCAGACGGTTGGCGAGCAAGATATGGAAGATGAAGACATGATTGAAATAGTAGTATATTAAGAAGTAATTTACTCTTCAATTGATATTTAGTATGTTATATGGCATTTTATGAGTCACATTACCCATGGTACCTTAATGTATGAATTCATACCTGTTAGAATTGAGAGTTAGTAAGATATAAATGACAGTATTTACAATATGACATTTACGAATGACATGCTGAGTTACCAAGAAATTTATCTGAGGTGAGCCCTAACAAATTATCGTTCGATGTGGAAGAGAATCGAATGATATTTACTGCGAGACGATAACGATCAGGATCATCACTGCACTACATTCTATGGTCATCAGCCACCAATATAATCCGTGCAATTGATTCTATGGGATCGAATAACTGGCATGATCATGAGTGAACAAATGGCATGATCATCAGTGAAAAATTTGCACTAATGACAGTGTTGGACGATTCAATAGGTACAATTTGTGACGTATAAATACCGGCACCTTTACCTGGTATTTGTTCTGTTCAATTCATATCTTTTGTATGTTTTATATTGTAGAAAATCAAGGATTAATCTAAAGATTTATAGACCTATATACTCCACCAGCTAATTACCAATGTCTACTAACCCAAGTATCAACGAAGCCGTCAATAAAAACCTCTTCCAATACTAAATGCTTTAATGCTTTTATCAAATGATTTGACTATTAGAACCTTTCAACACTATGTACTTCCAATACTTCTAAAATATTGGAATCAAATGGTCATCCCTCTTTAGAGAAATGTTATAATATGTTATATATATTGTCTGTTTTTGTTTTTATTTCAAGAACGTGTATGCTTTAGTAGCTCAGTCGGCAGAGCGTCAGTCTCATAATCTGAAGGTCGAGAGTTCGAACCTCCCCTAGAGCACTTTTTTGATCTTTAAATATACATTGTATGATAACTCGACATAAGTTAGTAGAAGGCCTCTTTGATAGTTGCTACGTAAAACATCTGGTTTCAATCTATATAAATGATATACCTGTAAAAAGTCGAGACATTAAAACTGCATGACCTTAATTTTTTTCCTCTAGCTCGTAGATGACATTACCGTTTTCCAATGGATTGTAATCTTTGTCGAGGAATTGTGAGAATTTTCTCAGGTTGTCTAGACCTCTGATTTCGCCAGCACATAATGGCATCTTGACAACATGGAAATCCTCATAAAGTTCGTCGATTTGATCGAGATATTTTTTTTGCATTTTCCATCTTGCTTGACATCTTTTGCAGTTATGTTCAGAATCGTATTCGGCAAACAACAATTGATTAACAATGATCGAGTTAACATCCATATCATAGGAAATCAATTCTTGAATCAATCTTTCAGTTTCATACAGGGACAAAAACTCACTAATACAAACGCAAACAAAAGTTGTCAAATCTGGATTGGTGAACTGACTTTTGATTAGTTCAACATTCTCCTTCAATTGATTAAGCTTTCCCGTTATATCCAGGTTGCCGGTCCCCGCTATCGAGTTTAGCATTGGACCAAAATTACCCGTGATTTCACCAAACTTCTCTAATAGCTTTGAAAGAGTATTAGGCAGTTGCAAAAATCTTAAAGTGTGACCTGTTGGAGCTGTATCAAAGATAACTGTATCATAGTTTTCACCTTCACCCTTCTCTTGGTTTCTAATATGTTTCATCACTTCCATAAAAGATAGTGCTTCGTCAATTCCGGGGATTGATCCTGTCAACTCAGCAAGCCCACCTCCTTGTAAAAGGCCACTCAATCCGTCTCCTCCATCGCCATTACCATTTGAGTTAGCATGAGAAACGGCCATGTCATTCATATCTTTTAGTGCAGCAGAAGGATCGATTTCCATACAAGACAAATTTGTCATACCCGTGACTTTTCTAGCATCCTTCCCAAATTTCTCACCAAACGCATCACTCAAGTTGTGAGCAGGATCGGTGGAAATCAAGAGATATTGTTTTTGTGGCTGTGCCGTCGCCATTTGGATAGCGATTGAACATGAAGATGTCGTCTTGCCGACACCACCTTTGCCACCAACAAAAATCCACTTGTGTGTCGAAGAAGTGATCAATGAATGCAAGTTTGCTTCGATAGTCAAATCCATATTGTGAGTGTGGTCTAGATAGAGCTGTTTGATTGTTCTATATATTATATTACTATTGTGAAATATGTGTTCTAACTTTCACTTAAGTGAGTTTTTCGTCGTCTTCAATTTGAAATCTAGAAATTTGAGATCAATCGACAATACTCAAAACAAAAAGATCGAAAAAGATAGAAGCGAAAAGATTAATTGGAAGCAACGACCTTAATGTCAGATCAGGAGGAAGATATTAAGAGAACTAAACAACTGGAAGAAGCAAGAAAAAGAGTGGAAGAGTTGAAGAAGAAAACTAAGAACAAGAAGAACAAGGGTAAGAAGAACACGCAAAAGAATGAAGATGCCAAACTGGTAGAGCATGAGGAGCCAGAAGACGAAGCAAAGATTGCCAGTCAGGTAAATTCTAATGACGAAGGATCTGAAAAGACGCCCTGCGAAGATGATTCAAATAAAAAAGAAGTAAGCATTACGCCAGGTGATGAACCAATTGAGGGGTCTCAGCAGGCACCTGAATTGAACCCTCAGGGGGAACTGAGAAAAGTTTCAAAAGAAGAATTAGAAAAGGGGCAACAGTCTCCGCAGGATCCTAAAAATGATTTGGAACTGGATCATGAGAATGATATGGAACTGGAAACTGAAGCCTCTACTTGGCGGGCAAGTGTAAAAAAGGATGAACCAAGAGCCAATATAATGAGCACTCCAGCTCCAACGGAAGAGATATCTGTAGTTCCAAAAGAGACGACATCGCATAATGATATGAAGCATTTGTTTGGTGATGATCAGAGCAATGAGGCAGATTTTTTGACGACTATTAAAAATGAGAAGGATCAAAACGAACTAGACAGCTTGAAAAAGCAACTAGAGGATGTAGTAAAAGAGAACAAAACACTGAAGTTCATCAATATGGATCATGAGACGGAAATTGAAGAGTTACAAAATGAAATAGAACTCCTGAATAGTGAGTTAAATGCGGCACGAAAGGAATTATCGGATGTTAAATTGCAATCAGATAAAAGGGAAACTGAGTTCAGAATGTCAGTACAACAGCAGCAAATTGATAACGCACGTTTTGAGACATCAAATTTTTCAGATCAACAAATGATAGGTACCATGCAAACAAACATAGATCGCAGCTGCCTGGATAAGTGGCGCAATTGGAATATTGATATGACAACATGGAGAAGCATAGGTTCGGGTTCCATCGTTGAATTTTAATTGGTAAGACAAAATTCACTAGAGCATAAGTATTTATCTATACATCTGACGTATTATTTACAGGCAATGTTCATGGAAAAAAACTCATTTCACCCTACATAGAACTTCGCCATCAACCTTTTTGGCGATCGCTTCATTTATATCGATGACGTCTTTTTCTGTTCTAACGAGCATGAGTTCTCCTGGTTGCAATGGCTTGATTAATCTCACAGAAACTCCAGAGCACAATTTTCTCATGTCGTTGTGGCTGAGATACACTCTAGTATTCGGTTTCGAGATCAAACTGCATGCACTTATAATAGGCTTATTTTCTCTATACTTTAGACCAATCCACAATCTTCTTGTTGAGATATTTGAAGGCGTTACTTCGACAACACTATGATCTGGTCCTTTTGTACTACCCTTTTGTAAAGATGATAAAAATCCGTGCTTGTAAAGATTGTATGCAAATTGTAGGTGCAATTTGGTATATGGAATCGAAGTTAGTGTACTTCTTACTCTCGAGCAGTTTTGAATATGGGCACAGGTATTCGCCAATTTTACTAATGACATGTCGAGCTCCTTTGGTTAGTTCTTCGGTTGTGAGTTAGCCTTTTATCATCATTTATCTTGTTGAAGAAACATATGTATTTTCTGTGAATTTTATTTTTTTTACCATGAAATTTGGAGAATTGTTGAAATACTTGATAAAGAAAATATTACGCAGGGAAGAACAAGATTTTGAACTAGTCTTGAATCCTAATTGTGTGGCATGCAAGCTATAGCACGGTACTTTAATGTTTACTGTCCAAGATCCGCCAGAAGAGTCCGGGTGGTGTTGCCTGGTACTATCGCAACAGCATTTCGGTCGTATTCCAGCAAGCCTGTCTATGCAAGGAAAAAGGAGGATGCACCTAGCTTCAAAAAAATATTTCTTGTTGCCATCATCGGAACTGTGATATTTGTCAAGGCTGCTCAGTCCCTGGATAAGAATAAGCCAAAAACTTCATATTCTGAAGAAGAGTTTGAAGACGTGATGTCAGGCTTGAGGAGAAGAATAGCTATATTCCCAGCGGGTCAAATATATGTGCAGTGCATTCTTTCTGATAATGTGAATGAACTGCCAAAATTAGTCGGTGAATATAATTTGCTTGTAAACCCTGCCGATGTTGTGGAGCACTACCGAAAGATGGAGAATGACTCCTACGAAGCGCTATTGAACAATTTATACGATAAATATGGAGAGAAAAAATATGTTCAAAATCTTCCATCCGGGATGCTCGTAATGCTGCTTGGAAGGTACATGAGGGAGAAATGTCTGCCTGATGATAAAATTGTTATAATGAACTTCCCATCAAATATACAAGACTCAATAAAGTTCGAAAATGAAGTTTCAGTCATTTCAAAGGTATTGGTACCAAAGGAATCCGTTGATTCTGACGTTTGTAAGTACTATCAAACTGTGAAAAAAGTTCAAGAATTTTGAAGATATTTATGCCACCTGTACATAGTTTAATTCTGAGCCCTATTTTTTCGATGTTTCAAATGATTTAAACCCCATTACAGATTCAAGGTCTTTAGAGGAGTTAGTGGTTGTGGGTTTTTCCCGCAGTCTGTACCCTTGTCGTAGATTCGATTTTTTTATATGTCTTTTATTCTTCGTAGCATGTTTACTCACGAAGTTATTGATAGTCTCGCTATAGACATCTTCAAATTCTTCAGATTTGATTTCATCATTATCCCGCATTTCATTTACCAACGGCTCATCAAAAATGGCCTCAAATTTTATTTGATGAGTTTTATGGTTTAAGTGATCGATATATTGCAGAGTATCCTTAAATGTAAGATTACAAAGCTCGCAATAAAACCCGAATTGCTTGCCCTTTTTGTAGGAGCTGAGGCCAGTCACCAAAGTCTTCCTGTTCAGATTTTGGATTGTATCTTGCATGAGACAGTGATAATCGGTATATTTTGTCTTTAAGTGTTGTAATTGGGCTTCTGTCAAAGTGCTTTTTAATGATTGTTCATGTGTGAACTGACCCTCCTCAGCCAGTAGAGTATACTCATCCTTGTCCCAGGTCCTGCGCCCATAATTAGACATATTATCAAGCCTAGTCAAGAGAATTTGCCAGAAGGCTTTTTTCTTCCACTTGTTCTCAACAATTACCATTTGATCAGTATGTTGTTTTCTGGCATTTTTTTTTCAAGGAAACGTCCAAGATTTATCATAATGAAAAAGAAGGCAGGCTGATGTTTCAATAAACAATGCTCCATAAGCTAACCATACTCCCTTACCTCATCAAACATACCCCACCGAATGCATTTTCAAGCTCAAGTACGGTCAACGATTCTTTACGTGTCTACGCATTTGACTTAGATCATACCATTATACGACCAAGAGTGCCCGGTTCACGATTCAGCAGGTCAGCAGATGACTGGGAATTTATGACTTACGCTTCCGGGAAGACTACATTGGATAAGCTGATTTCAATAGTAGAAACAGACCTGACTGCACATGTAGTCATTTTTTCGAATCAGGGCGCTGTTATCACGATTCCACCAAGCTCTAAGAGCTGTATAAAATATACAGAAAAAATTAGCCTAATATTAACGGCAATAGCCAAAAAGAAAAATGGAAATCTTCTAATTGAGAGACTATGGATATATTCCTCGCCGAAGAAGCCAGCGGCATTTGGTAGGAAATTGTTGAAAAAGACATCTAATTCAATGAAAATTATTAAACCTTCAAACGGGATGTCTAAATCAATTCCGACAATAGATGAGGCCTCGGTCATATCTCCTGAAATATTTACCAAGATGAGGAAACCGGAAACCGGGATGATGGACGAGTTTAAAAAAGATTTGAAAAAGGCGTATCCTGCTGTAAAAGATATCGACATTTGCCATTTCTGTGGCGACGCAGCTGGAAGATCGGGAGATTTTAGCGATTCCGACATAAAATTTGCCGAGAAACTGAATGTGCCATTCAAAATACCAGAAGATGTGTTTTAGATAAACATACTGTTATGTAATTACAGAAGATATCAATACAATACGCTTGCCTTTTCATACAATTGATCCACCACTTTATCTAGCTGGCCAACTAACTCCAATGCGCAATCATAAGTGGCATCTTGATGAGGAGTTTCGTAAATATAAAGCCAACCGTTTCCTTGATCGAGGACACCGTAAAATATTTTATCTAAGATCATCTGAGATAGCTTACCTTCAATTTGTTGTGCATCCAAGCCAATCATCTTGGATATATGCGAAACTTCCACGCACTCAAATGGCTCGATAATTTTACAAAGGTTTGACTCCAGTAAGGTATCGTAAAGGGCATTGAAATGCGATCTGATTAATTCGTCGCCCATAATCTCATCTTTGTACTGCCTCAATGCCGTGTTAAACTCTAAAAGTGATCTGCTGTTGTAAGCTTCAGCCACAGCTTTCATTGCATCGATTCCTTTCGATTGATAAGTTTCCTTTGTATATTTCGCATTCAGTATATTTTTGACTTCATCGATTAAATTTAACATAATCTTGGACAATAGCATATATTTCAAAACATGACATGCCTTTTCGTAGGAATTGTGCGTGGACAAATTATGGAAGCTCTCGAAACTCTCAAAAAAATATGAAAATGCGGTCTTGTAGTCTTTATCCTCACAATGTAAGATACCACTCATCAAATCTAATTCCGCCATGGTAACGGTTGGGCAGTAAATGGAGTTAGCCGCTGTTCTTGCTGCAGTCAATGACGCCTTAGCTTTGGCCAGGTTCCTCAATTTGTGATATACCTTACTTTCCAACAGATGGACATCAACCAGAGAAGGCTTATCGTCCAATTTCTTGAACTCTCTCAGAAGTTCGTTATTAAGGGCGATCGAGTCCTTATACTGTTTCTTAAAATAGTAAAGAGTTGCTAGTTTTATAGTCAAGGAGAGTTTCAAAAACACTCTTTTTTCCTTCTTAGCAAATTCAATGCTCTTTTGACAAACATATATCTGGTCGTCATATGAATCTGGTACTTTTTCAAACTCTTGTATCAAAGCCTTCAACACCTTTGCGGTCTTTGGCTTAGCGAACTGCATCATATATTCTGTCGAACTAGGAATGAAGTCGCGCAACTTGTCCCTGGCACCCATTATCGTGTACAGGTGTCCCAGTCCCATGATACAGGCTTCTTGCTCATTTTGGCGTTTCAAAGGCTTCTCCGTTGATGCTGCCTTATCTTGATTCAACAATTCCAAATACATCTGTTCTGCTTTCTCATACTGTTTCTCTTCGACCAGATCCCTGGCCACCTCTGGGCTGTTCATATTGCTGCTCCGCTTGCTACACTTGCTACACTTGCTACACTTGCTTGGCTCCTAGTACGAAGACACCTCTTATCAATCAATTGCCAAGCTAAGTCGATTAAGCCATTTAATTCATGTAACTAGGTCTTTCTCTTTGCCACCCTAAATGGTTACAGGAAGTCTTGCAAAAAAAACGTCTGGAAAATGTCCGATTTCTGGGCACCGGACATTTGTTGTTTTGTCGCCAAACTTTTTAAATCTCAGGACGTTACGTGTCAAATGAAAAGACATAACGTTTGGCAGCACCATTTCAGGGTATCAATTAAAGACTGCAAGATCTATTAAAGCTGAGTATTGAGTTATTCGACTGGGGAACGCTGCTCGATTCTGTTCTGAACCATGGCAATTGACAAAAAAACTCGTTCGACCCCGAAGGGGGAAGATCCTGTGATAGAATTGGACATTAAACAGGGACCGGTCAGACCATTTATCGTATCGGAGCCACCTGCTAGGCTAGCAAAACTGCGTACAGTTTACTCTTTGAAAGAGCGGATTTTGGTGTCGCTTTTAGCAGTTTTCACTGTGGCTATAAGAATGTACAATCTATCGTGGCCAAATGCGGTCATCTTTGATGAGGTTCACTTCGGTGGATTCGCATCGAAATATATCAACGGTTTATTCTTTATGGATGTCCATCCACCGTTTGCCAAAATGCTCTTCGCATGGGTTGGTCTCCTGAGCGGATTCGAGGGTGACTTCGATTTCGAGACAATTGGTAAACTGTATCCAACATCTACGCCATATGTCCTCATGAGATCACTAGCCGCTACTTCAGGTGCTTTGACTGTTCTATTCTTGTATTTCACCCTACGTTCCTCGGGTGTGAGAATTTGGATCGCGTTTTCCAGTGCCATATGTTTTGCAGTAGAGAATTCATTTGTAACCATTTCCCGCTATATTTTGCTAGATGCACCATTAATGGTTTTTATTGCGGCTTCTGTTTATGCCTTCAAAAGATACGAACTTTATGCCACAGGAACATGGGCCTCTTACAAATTTTTGGCTTTGACCGGTGTCGCGTTAGGGCTCGCAATTTCATCTAAATGGGTTGGTTTATTTACAATCGCATGGATTGGGCTGCTTTGTATTTGGAGATTATGGTTATTCCTCGGAGATTTATCTAAGCCGGTTTGCTCTACTTTTAAGATTGCTGCCGCAAAAGGTGCATTTTTGTTAGGTATTCCAGCTGTGTTATATATGGTATTCTTCTACATCCATTTCCAAACTTTGACTGAGAATTCGGACGGTGCTGGATTTTTCAGCTCAGAGTTTAGGTCAACCCTAAATGGGAATACGATCCCCAAAGATATCTTGGCTGAAGTTGGTGTAGGCTCCACAGTTACCATGCGTCATTTGGGTACTATGGGGGGTTATTTACACTCTCACAGCCATGAGTATCCAGCAGGCTCTCAGCAACAACAAATCACACTTTATCCTCATTTAGATGGCAACAACGAATGGTTTATTACACTGTACAACGAAACCATTTCCAACATTACAACATTTGAACACTTAAAAGATGGAACTAAAGTTAGACTTTTACATCCAATTACTCAACGCAGACTACATTCTCATGACCATAAACCTCCTGTTTCTGAGAATAGTGATTGGCAAAAAGAAGTTTCGGCCTATGGTTTCGAAGGCTTCGAGGGTGATGCCAATGATGATTGGATTATTGAAATTGATCAATCTTTATCTACACCGGGTCCTTCCCAAGAGCGCGTTAGAGCTATTGAAACAAAATTCAGGCTGAAGCACGCCATGTCTGGATGTTATTTATTTTCACATGAGGTCAAGTTACCTCAATGGGGATTCGAACAGCAAGAAGTAACTTGTGCTCATTCTGGTAAACCTGAGCTCTTAGTGTGGTACGTTGAAGGTAACAATAATGACTTCCTATCAAAGGATGCAGAACGTGTTTCATACAAAACACCAACATTTTTTGATAAACTTATTGAATCACATAAGAGAATGTGGCACATCAACAAGAACTTGGTTGAATCGCATATTTATGAATCATTACCTTCAAGCTGGCCATTACTGCTACGTGGCATCGGTTACTGGTCTGCGGAACATAGACACGTTTACTTATTGGGTAATGCTATATTGTGGTGGTCGGTCTCGCTATTCACAGTTGTATTCGCCTTCATAGTTGTCTTTGAATTGATCTCATGGCAAGTTGGAAAACCTATATTGCAAGATTCTGATGTCGTCAACTTTCATTTGCAAGTTATCGAATATTTGCTTGGTTTCATCATTCATTTGATACCATCATTCTTGATGAAACGTCAATTATTCCTACATCACTATCTTCCTGCCTATTACTTTGGAATTCTTGCCTTTGGTCATGCTTTAGATATCATTGTTAGTTATGTGTTCAGGAAGAAGAAGGTTGTTGGTTACGCAGTTGTTGCTTCATTTACTTTTGCTTGTATCTACTTTTTCCAGGCTTATAGTCCACTGGTATACGGTACAGCTTGGACTAAAGATTTATGCCACCAATCACAATGGCTGTCTGGTTGGGACTACAATTGCGATACTTACCTCGACTCATATAAGGATTATAACAACCTTCCATTGCAATCAAATGTTCAACCATCAGTTACACCTGTCAATACAATGGTGGCTCATAATAAACCCAGCGAACTAGTCGAAGACCCAAAAAAGATCGACCTCGATACTTTTGATGATTTATTGAATAAGCCTGGGCAGAAAAACTTCGTTGATCAAAATGGTAATCCTTTGGAAGTGGAACAAGTGAGAAAAATCATTGCTGAAGAGGGTGGTGGAATCCAAAAAATTGAGGAAAGAGTTATCGTTTAAGTTGCAACAATCAAATGAACGATATGTTTAATTTTTTTATAATGTTATACTTTCAATAAATAAAGATGCATATTTCAAACTCTGGAAAGAATCATACCGGGAACTTTCTTAAACCGGAGAACTTTCATTGCCTGTTTCTTCTTCGTCTTCTGCTAAAATATATTCCGTTCGATGTTCATCTGGCACCTTGTCGGCCATATACTCTCGTTTCCAGTATGTGATTCCTATTACTACCAGTGTCATCGAAGTAATTATAGCTGCCCATATGGCGGTTACATGGAAGGTATGATTATAACACTGAGATCCCTTCTCACAATAACTTTTTCCATCCCCAGAATTTCTTTGTAAATCGGAGCCTAAAACGGAACAAAAACATTTTACTGTAAACAGGCCTCCGCTTGTTGCCAGCCCCCAGATAGTGCTGAAACCTGCAGTGCCAAATGCATCTGCAATAATTGGAGGGAATGTTCCAAATAAAACGCCAAAGGCGTAACCAAATATAGCAGAGCAAAGAGATATATTTCTAATATTATCTGGTCCGTCTGATATTGAAGCAGGAAATACAGTTGAACTTTTTAGCATTTGGTAAGAGGCGCAGATAAACATCAAGCCAGCAATCACAATGTTCCATAGTCTTTGTGCCTTAAATTTTTTGACTAAGAGGTCAGATACTGGACCCGAAGATAAACGACCTAAAAATGAGAGTGTGGATATGATAGAAACCTGCAACGATTGAATAGCTTCGGGATTCAAATTGACATCTTCTGCGGGACTTGAATGAACCTGTGTTTGTACGATAAAGCCAACAGAATATATATACATTTGGCCAATGCCTTGTAGTGTTGCTAATATGGTCACATAAATAATAAAACGTGGTTTCTTAACTGTCTGGAACAGATGACTATCTCTCCATGAAGAGCTGCTATCTTGATCAGATTTTCTGGGAGCCTCTTCCACAAACATAAACTCTTCGATGTTTTTATTTTTTTGTAAAGCATTCAGACTAGATTGATCACGCTTAAAACTGTCACTCCTGTGAAGCTTTGTGAAGCTATTTAGCCTTTGATGTTGAGGACTAGAATGTGTTGAAGAGTAGCTTGGTCTTGCTTTTGATAACGGCGTGGGTGGGGATGGGGAGGATGCAAAGCCTAGATCCGACGGATTTTTCGGTTGCGTACTGTCGTCACGAACTCTTCCCCAGCCCCAAAATGACAAAGATCCCGTCAAATCTTTGGACCAAACAAATGAATCTGACCTTCTAGTGGAGAATAAGGATTGAAATGATGAAGCCAGTGATGAACTAGAATTACTTGAAAGGGATCCGGTGCGATTTTGTGAGCTAGCAGGTATCGAATTCCCTGAATTCCCGTTTTCCTGGACTCTACTACTAATGGCAATAGGCTGTGTGACTATTGTATCAGCACGACCGGGCTCTGTACTTCTAACGTTTGGATTCTGTGGATTAGCGGATAATCGCCTTTTTTTTACTTTAGGAGCATCTGGAGTAACCATGATTCTCATTGTCAAACAGCCCACAAATATCATTGCAGAACAGACATAAGTTAAAAATACGAATATCTTCTCAATATCATCTTTAAATACTTTGGTGCATATTGCGGAAAAAAGCATACCGGAGAGAGCATATAATGACACGGGGAAAGAGCCTGCAGTACCCCGATGGTGTGGAAAGTTTGTTGTGCAACATTTTACAGCAGCATAAAAACCAGAAACTGAGCCAAACCCGACTAGTGCTAGCCCAAAGGCAATTAGCGGGACGTTGGCCAATTCATGAACATAGCAATAATGAAGAATGGAATACGCAGAAAATGTGCTAATAGCTCCAAGTAAGCAGGAAACGACAACGTTTCTGTCGATTACCATACCTGCAAAAAATCCTAGAAGGGTACTGCCTAAACTCATCGCCAGCGATAGGGTGCTTAACTCTGAAACCGGTAAATTACACTTGGCAAGTAATTGTGGAGCATAGAAGGAGTACATGTAAGGCGTTCCAGCACCCAATGCCACAATGTTACTCCCGATAAAGCATGTTGCCAGCTCTGAACGTGATGGTGGTCTCATTTGGATGAGGGGATTCTTCTCTGGCCTGTCTGTACACAGTAAACAATCACGAGGAGCTGCTTTTTAACCAGAGCTGCTTTTTAGCCCGACGAATAAGTGAATGTTGCGGTTCAGAAACTATGGACAATTATCTTCTATTGGCATATTCAGATCCCGCGACATTCAGTCAGATTGCGATAAAGACAACGCGCTACAGTTTTCGTGTCTGTAGATGCAAAAAAAAGAGATCCACCCAACTCCGGAAAAGTATTGTAAAGAAAGTGTTAGCAGCCCACTGCTGCATTATTTAAGTTCCTATTTAACTCTGTCCTTAAGGGCAACATTTGTATGCCGTAGCTTGCCACTAGCCTACGGTCACGTGACTTTGTCTTGACTGCGTTGAAAAATTTCGAGATAAAGGTGAGATTTATGCCTATTGATGTAGGGTACAGAGCCATCCCTCCTCCTGATCGAATTAGTGACTGCTCGAGTCGAAGTGACGAACATAATGGCTAACGAGGGATGTCTGAGTATAGAAGGGTTTCTGCCCAAAATCTCGGCGTATTTCAAAGCAGCCAACGAGAAAGAAGTTACTGTGCGTCTGACGACAAAGAGACTTGTCAACCATGAACCGGTAGAGGGAAATCGGGAATTAAACAATTCAGAAGACCCACACTATGATATTTCAAAGAAGGCACAGCAAACCCGCTTTGGGGACGTGTCACAAGAGGAGTATCCGCTATTGGTAAGAATATCATATCTATCAGAGTCCAAGAAGGTCAAGTGCTCCACCATTGTGAAAGCTGAGGACCTAGACAAGTTTTGGCAAGATTTTTCAGCTGTCATCAAGAGTTCAATGAAGGGTTTGATCAAGAAGAAGAAGAAGAAGGGCAAAAATGTTGTGGCAAAGTCCAAAAAGGGTAAAAAACCAAAGAAATGATATGAATTGTTGAGCGCCTGCATCCCATAATGTCATGTAATATGTATGTAAAAAGATATATATAATGTTAACACAAAAATGTAAACTTCTTTAAACGGTGATCAAATTTGATCATTCGACTCTATTACAATTGTGCCTGAGGGAAATATAGCCGCCTCGTCATGAATAATAGTCGAGGCATCGAGCTCTTTTCTTGGAACTGGACTGACCAATTTAAAGTCATATTCATGTTGGTACCCCAATGGCGGCGTCAGGAAATCATACGTTTCTTGTGAATGCAACATATACGTTCTTTGCAGCTCGACAAAAGCATAAATCTCTTCAATCGATAACGCAGCATCGAAATTTCTAATAAATCTCTCGCCTGAGTCCGTTCGAATAGCGACCTTGCATATTGGAATATCTGAATCATTAGATGGCTCTGGTTTTAGTTTGGATTTCCTCCAAAGAAGCCAGAGCATTTTCAGCCTTTCCTGATCCTGCGCATGACTTTCGCTTGCCCTCTGTGCTACTATCTCTTGCTCTCTCTCTTGGTCAGCCACTAGAGACTCGTTATACCGGTTGTCTTGTTGTTCTCTTATTAGCTGTTGCAAAGCGATGTTTTGTCTCTGTTGGCGTATTTTTATGAGTCTCGAATATGCTTTCCCGAGCATAGTCTCTAAAAAATTAGGCTTATATTTGCCTAAATCACCCTCCATTCTTCCGAAAAGTTCTATTTTATTCTCTGCCTTCAAGCACAGAACGCCGAGAAATGGGAATTGTCTGACTTTCAAAGCATTTGCTACCTGGAGCCCTTCCGATGTCGTCACATCACTATACCACAGTAGAACTTGATACTTCTTAACTAATGTGGTGAATCCTTCTGTGCATAAAATACCGTTGACATATTGACTAGTGTTATCCAGCAGTGGGTCATGCAAGTATATCATTGCAAATTTACATTGATCAGAACATTTGCTCAACAGCTCTGTATAACTGCCTTGCACTATATCCTGGCATAGACTACCATTTTCTAGGTTATACAGCGACCCAAAACTATAAGTTGCCAAGGTCTCATTTTCAGGACTCAAATCCAATGTTCTTTCAGACTCATTGCTCAATAGCTCAATAATATTCGCAAGTCTGGTCCTAGGATCTGATTTCCGCATGTTCTTCTTCTTGTAAAAACCTTGAATAGCGTAGAGCGGCTTGAGGCAAGATACGACCTTTATTATAAAGCTCATTGAATAATAAAGAATCACCAGAGGAACCTGAAGTAATACTATCGCTAAAGTCCTCTGTGACAAAACAGACTGGGTTTCTGCTGGAGATTCATCCTCTCCTTGCGCGGTGTCCTCAGTACTATTAGCTTGAGCGTCCTGTTGGGGCTGTGTTTCCGGAAAGGTACCTGGTATAGGCGTGAACGGAGCCTCTCCTCCATGAAGTAATCTTCTTAACAAATCCATTGCAACTTTAAGATAAGTTAAAGGTCCCTTATTGTGAGATTTGTCACTCGACTCTCTGTTTTACACTCAATTTTTTATATTCCCTTTTCCACAGAACATCGAACTCCCCACGCGAGAGCACCTTAAAGTCAAATAATATATTGGCGATACAAAAAGTTACTAGAAAATGCTATGCGGAGAATACTAAGCATTCGAAGTTATGCCGAATGGTGAGTTTAGATATCTAGGTATTTCGTCTTAAGGGTGTAATATAATTAAGTATCTTCATGTTTTCTGCTTTTCAATGCAAAATGTGCGCTGAAGTTGCACAAGTCATCGACTGGCAGCCCGTAGATAGGATTTATGGGAGTCAGGCAGGACTCTGAATTAAAATTCACGCTCGCTGGTGGTCGTGTTATTGAAAAGTGTCTGGTGGTACCATCATTTCCATTTTCTTGATCACTTAAAAAAAATGCATCCTCTGCAAGTGCTAATCCTAGTAGTACGTAATTTGTGTGATAAAAATCAGGGTTTGTCCCCGGTTTATCCCGAAGTCCTGGTCGTTTAGTACATTGGCAACAGTAAAGAATATATTGTTTAAGTGCTTCTTTGTTGATACACTGCTCGTAACCATACCATTCTAGAATGGCTGCTGTACTTCCAACCCAAAAACTGTAGCAGCCATCCACTAGTTTATTACTTCTGCCGCACAACCCTTTTTCTGCATTATACTGCCTTTGACTGCACCAAAGCGCTAATTTGGATGTATCGATTTTATCGATTGCTCCAAGAATACTCAGGCTCGCAACCGCGCAGAATGTGTATCCACCATGTGCCTCGTCCTGAGAAGAACAGCCGCCAAATCCGCCCTCATAATTTTGACAGGATACCAAAAAGTCCTGTACTCCTTCACATAATTCATCCGTCAGAACCCCCAACATTGATGCTACACTCAAGGCACAATATACTCCTCTGGTATCGGTTTCACCAACATTTAAACATGTTTTGAAACTTCCATCTTCCTGCTTAAGCGAGAGAAGCCATTTATATATTGCTCTCACATTCAACTTGTCCCAACAGTTCCCTACGTTGTCGCACAATGCTAGGGCGTTAATGGCAGCGTAATTACTTGCAAGATGCGGTATTTGTCCAACCCCGCCACCAAACGGACCACCTTGAGGGCTGAGAGCAAACAATTTTTCCGCAATTCGACTCTTAATGCTATCCTTTAATGCATTCTTGTCCAAAATTTTCATTGAGTTCGAAAGCCAATATAACATCCAAGGCTGCGATGCATCAAGTGCTGTCATTTGTGATGGCAGGTCATGGCTAAACCAGCTTTCAAGATACATCTTGTGTGATTCTTTATTCAGCGTAGGATTAACTTCGGATCTAAACTCTTGATTGCATTTCTCTAGCACATTGTGAAAAGCGATTGTGCTTTCTGTCTCAACTTCTTTCATCAACGGTATTATCGATTCCAGCTCGTTTTTCTCGTCCTCGACAACTCTTGTTACTGTGGGCCTTCTTCTGCCAAGTAAAGTCTTATTAATGAACTTAACCCTAGACACTGAATTGGTCATTTTGTGCTGTTTTATATAATTTCAGCCTCATAAAAGCGAAAGTCATGGTGCCCAATGGTTCTTTTCCGTCATCTCAATAAGGGAAATTTCCAAATTTCGCTTATGCAAAGGAAATTGACTTCCAGAAAAAATAAATTACCCTTGAAGGACAAGACTGCAATTTTGAGTTGCCTTTAATTTGCTTCTTCTCTTACTTATTAGATAAAAGATTGGTATGGATGGATGGGAGTTGTTGAATATAGCACGCAGATCAATTTATTGCAGTGAAGTCAGAGATCACTGTCAGATCCTTGAACAGTTAAGCGTGAAGGCATCCAAAAGTGCCGATATCGAGTTCATTCGCAGTGTATTGCAACTTAAGGAGGATGCAGAAGTAACAGATGCTAAGCGTAAGCTTTTTTGGCTTACTTCGAAAGTGAAGGGCAGGTTTTATCCTCCATTGGCGGTAGATCTTGCCGGTCCCTTACCGTGGAACAATGACATAATATTGAAAGCTAGATCTGACAAAATAATCTCCAAATATTGTTACAAAAAGCCATTGAAAGGGGACATACAGACAATTGATCATATTCGACAATGTCCAGATATTGGAAATTGTTCGCTTGTTGCATCTTTGATTGTCTTAAGAAATGACACATCGAACTCCCCCGCGATCAAGAGGATTGGGCACTCTATATATAATGTAAATCTTCATTTTAATGGCTCAAAGGATAGGTTAGTAACAGTCGATACTTCTTCGATTCCGACAGACGAGACAGATAATCAGCTGGCAGTTATATCAGACAGTTTAGAAGATAAGATAATCGAATTGGCATATTTACAGGTGACAAATGACTCTTATGACTGTAAAGGATCCAATTTTGCCGTGGATATGTCTATACTCACAGGGTTTGCCCCGGAGATAGTTGATACTAAGCAATACAGCGTAAGAAAGCTCGTGAAGTTTTTTCAAAGTGAGTTATGTTTCATGGCTATCGGCACTGGAGATGACGATACAAAACTAGACAGTGTGTACATCGCAAATCACGATTATCCGGTAGTCAGTATTGATGGAAATCTGGGCACACTTTACATACGTGATACGCTCGATGGGGATAGCCAAACAGAAATTGACGATGAGAGTTTGGATAAATACTTCAAGCAAGTTTATTTGATCTGGAAGACGCCTAAGCTTTTTTCGTTGACCAAGACTCTCCACTGTTTTTATAACTCAGATAAATGCAACAAGTTTTCAAGTATATTCGACAAGCCTAAATTCATTTTGAGGAATCAATCTAAGAATTCAGAAATGGTATGGCTATTATTGGAGACGAACTTGCCGCCCAACCGTAATGCTCACGAAAATTCCATTGCATATTTAAAGGAGATGCCAGATAACATATTTCTTGATTTTCAAGCTCCGCTTAAAGGTGCTTGTGATATAGGACTACAGCTAATCAAAATGGAGTTGTCTTCAAAGAGTGATTTATGCTTTTTTTGTCACTCATCTGATAGTGCACATTTTACAATTCATACATTCTCAAACTCTCCACACATTGCACTCAATAGATCTAGAAATAAAGTAGATGATATCGTCTCTCTCGAGTTCTCCGCAATGGGATGGAAAAGCTTTCCTTTCGATTCAGTAAATTATTTCAGGAACCCAACATTCGCGTTGGAGATTGACCATTCCATTAATACGGAAATATCCATTGACATGCAATTGCTTTCGCATCATCCACATGACATGATTAATCTAGCTGTTTTCAATTTTGATGATCACAATTGTTCGAAACCACTACTTTTTAGCGCAGATTACACTCATCAAAAATATGACAAATTATACACACCATTGCTAACAAATACGAAGTACAAGATAATATGCTCAACATACTCTCACCCCCAATCGCACGAGTTCAAAGTTATTGTTGCACCATCTAACACAGAAGCAGTGCCGCATTTCAAGTGCAACTTACAGCAGGTCTTTCTTGAGCATGGGGGCTATAGTCATAAAATTGAGAAAAGTTTCCAGTGGCCCGAAAATTCAAACCGCATTATCATACCGCTAGAAAGTTGTGCAAACAACATTTGTTTGATCCGGCTAGTCCCAGAGAGTGAGACTAGTATGCAGCTTCTCCGATGCAATGTGTTCGACCGGGACACTCATCAAAAGATTGCTGGTAACGAATCTTACGAAGTAGCAGGACCCGGAGGAGTCATTCTGGACAAAGTAGAAATTTTTGGACATCCTAAGATAGCGTTGCTTGTAGAGAAAGACGAACCCATAGGCCTCAGTAGGAAATCTGTTCCCAATCCATTCGTTTTGATTGTTGGGTCTCAATATAAAGTCACTATAGACGGATAAATAATATATCCTTAATGCTAGAACCCACGGGAGAGAAGGGTTCAACTGTTTATCATCAGTTGCCAACATTTCGCGAACAGAGCACTAATAAAAGTGAGGACACGCAGGTATTGAATTTCTTTTGGATTATCCAGACGTACCTCTAAGCCAGCTAGTGGTAATGGATTGATGGTAGGAATGGTGAACTCGGAAACGCAACAGATAGATGAAGAGATGAGCATTTTCTCTGTCTTAAAAATGTCACCATCAGATTGGCAGATCATTATCAATGAAAGACTAGCACTCATCGACTGGGATGCTAAATCTAAGACATTGGCGCAACCATGTGGGAATTTTCTGACACTCTCGTTTTTCGTAATACGGTTATTGCAAGACAATTTGATAAGACCAAAATTGTTAAAGCTTCATACCGATAGCGATGCTTTCGACTTTTCAAAATCGGTAAAGCTCAGGAGCCATGATTACTTGAAAGAATTTTCTTATAAATCAGGAAGCATGTCAACATCCAAAAATGAATATTATTTCTTATCGCTGAGGCGCTTGGCAAAAATCCTTGATATCTCAATGATCATTCTTGTAACATGGAACGTCATATCAACCTTTCGGTTTCTCTCTTGTTTTTACAAGAGCTACTCCCTGTTTTATTTGCAAAATAGTACAGGATCAAGAAATTTGACCAAGCATAGTTTTACTGGTTTAAACAAAGATGCTCTCTACGATAATATAACCAATGGTTCTTTGTGGACTTTATTCAAATACTTATTTTCAAGCGACCTTGAAAACGATCATATTGATAAAGATTGCAGTGAGAAAGATTTCTATTACCAATTGAAGAAATGGACACCAACAAAATTTAATGTGTATTTTTTCATATCTTTTTCTCCAACCTGTCTGGTATTCCTGTTGTTTTCAGAAGTTTCTTTCAGAACAGCCTTTGCAGTCCTCATCCATCAATATATTCTCTATTTTCTCGTAGCCAACCGTTATGAGCAGAGGATAGCAGATGACTTCTTAATAGCTAGTGCCACTAATACTGAGGTAGAGGAAAAATTCTTTAGACCTAAGATTTCTAAAAAGCAGCAGGATGTTCAAGTTGATGCAACGCCATATGGTGACGGTTATGTGCAGTTTTTTCCTTCGTCCATTAAATCGCATATATTCAAATCGCATTCTTTAACAGGAAATTCCATTATCGAGAAATATAACATGGAAACTGAGGAGTTTGACACCATACCAGATGGATCCAATGATACTTTTAATACAATTGTTAAACCGCCACAGCTTCATCCATATATATTGTACAGAAATCCCTATGATCATCGCTACGATGCGTATAGGGATGGTGAACCAAGTGTATACTATAGTAGGGAAGGCAGTCCAACAAGGATAAGCACCCTACCAGGATTCTATTCACCAGGAGTGTCTACCGCATCTGGCATGTCGACACCCTATTTCAGGCACGAGCGACCCTCGGCATTCGTGAATAATTTATCTGTGAATCAAGGTGTAAAATATAACAAGAATTCTTCAGTGTACAACCCCTCGAGGAGAAATTCCAAAAGCCCATTAAGGCAGCCGATAATTTCATCCAAAAATTTAGAAAGCACCAAAACTTTGAGGGCAAATTTAGCGGATGACGACCTCAAAGCAATGAGAAGACCAAACTTGTCGCTATCATCAAGAAGTTCAAGCAAGAGTCCGTCACGAAATTTGAGAAGATACAATGATACCGGCAACAGGGACATAAGATAAAATGAGTAATTTTATAAAGTTGATCGCATATATGTAGACAATTTGCTTTCAGTGCGGTGAAGGAAATGATGGTTTTATTAAGGTTTTGAAAGATTCTGAGCTGCTTGCTCCTATGTGTAAATAAATAATTTTTTACAGTTCATTCCAACCAAATAACCAATTATTTACTTTATGCAAAATTCCGGTCTGTTTCCTATTGTTTTCTTCTTGTTGACGCATTTTGGCTTCCAAATTTTGCAAGAAATTATGATTATTAGTCGCGCCACTATGAGCAAATAGAGACTTTCCATCTTTGATATCTAATCTTCGCGTTGAATTCCCCATCTTCGAATTTGTAACTACTTCATTAGAAACAGAGTCGAAAGGTTTCCCCACTGTAGAGTTGAAATTAATAGAGCTTGGCTCTATGCCATCGCTAATTGGTTGTCCAAGATTATTGTTTCGCGTTGCAAAATCACTAAATCCATTGGATTCTCCCAGTGCACCTTGAGCCGTAGGAAGGTTCATTTCGCCGATATCATCAATTTTTTCGATACGGCAAGACGCCAGCTGTTCAACAGCATCCTTGCTATACGGTACACAGCCAATTAAAGATCCGCCAAATACCCTACCATTTTCTTGTAGGGCACGAACAGCTGCAGCAGACCCACTATAAGTGAGTTTGACCCATCCATCACCTGTAAAAATAGGATATTTCCTTTCTTGTCTAAAACTATTAGATTTGTTATCACGAAGCTTCAACGTTGCCGTATTTATACCAGAATTGTTTCTTAGAACTTCAAAATCTTCAAGTATTTTGCCAAACTTCGAGAAATGTGTTATTACTAGGTTAGATATCGATTCGGGGTATCCGAACACTATGACAGCACTTTCTTGTGATGTTGGATTTTTTACATTATCATTTTTATTTCCCGAATTGATACTAGTTTGCGTATTGTCCAATCTGGTCGTATTTTTTTTATCAAAGGCATTCGTTTCAGATCCTTCAATAGAATTCTTTTTTATTGTGGATGGAGTTGAAGACAGCTGGCTCTGATTCGACTCATAGGCCAATTTGGAGTCGTTGGATTGCAAATCGAGTGGATGGATAGCACCGAAATCATCTTCACGTTGCCAATCATAGAATGAAACGGTTGGTGGTGCTTCATTAGAATCCAAGAAGCTGTTATTGTGATCGGTTTTCTTTATGCTTGCACCTTTTGATGAGGGTACGAGGCCCACATCTTTTTTAGAGCCGAAAGTCATGCTATTAAAACCTGACATGCCAGTCCGAGTACTATTATCCCCATCCGTTGAGGTAGCATCCACTGAAGGTGATCTCTTAGTAGTTCTCTTCACGATTGCCTGTGGGATAGTTCTTTTCCTTGGGTTATTGAACCACTCTGGCTCCCGTTGCGTCGAATTATTTTGAATTGAGGCACCTTGCTGAAATATCATCTGTTGCTGCTGCTGTGACGTGGATGGAAACTGTTGCGCATGTTGGTTTTGTTGATTTTGTTGCAGTTGGGGCTGTTGTTGAGGAAAATTCACCGAAATGTTAGCAAACCTGCTATTTCCAGTGCTCTGAGGTTGTGAGGAGAACATTGGGCCCTTCGGTGCGCTGGATTATCACCTCTACAGAGTTTGTGCAACGTGATTATATAAACCTTTTCCGAAATCAAAGAAGGACGGTTACTTTTGTTTAGATAAATTTTTCAACATTATCTAATTACCCGACATTGTAAACAAACAGTAATCATTAATAAAAACTACATAAAAATATTGTATTGACTGACCAGTTTGTATTCCTTCATTCTTCAAAAGTAAAAACGACCTTACCCTTCGCCCGGCTCGAGACTAATCTGTCGATCCCTTTCTGGAATTCTGAGATCGGAAGAACTGTGTCAATAGCTGGCTTATATTTGCCCTCAGCAAGAAGTTCATTACCAAATTGAATGGCACGTTCCGAAGGGGAAAGCATGAACAAATGAAAATTATAGCTTCTGAAAGGATTCAAAATCCTTGGGATTATTGAAATATTTGAGAGTAGGGAAATATTATTGTATTTTGATTTGGCGTCACCTACAATAGTGATGTAGTGAGAGTTTTGCGATTTTGGTTTCAAAAACTTGTCCATCATAGAAAAAAAGCTATTGTTGCCTACAGAATCAAAAATCAGGTCAAACTTCTCGTTCCGAAGATCTCCGACAAGTACCCTTCCGACGCTTTCAATAATTGGGCCTTCGTCGTACGCCGCAAGATAATCATAGCCAAGTTTTTCGTTATAGTCAAACGACTTTCTGGAGCAGACTCCGACAACTGTACCGATATGTAAGTGGTTCTTAGCAATCTGAATTAGAGCATTGGAAACAGCGGTTGATGCACCAATAACCAGAATTCTCGAGTTTTCTCCTAGTTTTTGTCCATACCCCGTCAACACACCGTATGCAGTAGCGAAAACTAATGGCCACGCTGCACTTACCACAAACTCGTCATTCTTGCCCAAGAATTCTTGCTGCAAAGATTCCATATGAACAATGCTTACTTGCTTCGTAGGGTCGAGAATAAGATAATCACTCAGTGATCCTTGCTCTCCGAAGACATGATTGTAGTAACCATTAACTTTGTCACCCACCTTCCACTTATCATCGACAGCCTTGCCTTTCTTAACAATGACTCCACTGTAATCTCTGCCGTATGCCTTTGGGTCGCTATTCACCAAATAAGAAGAGGCGAGTTTATGTGAGACTACGTCGACCGGATTCAAAGCGGCCGCATGCACCTTGATAACTATTTCGGAATCTCCATAGCAAGTATTCAGATCGAGTTCCTTGTTAGTTAAAGAAACTGGAGAATTATTGTTGATATATGTAACTGCTCTGCAGCAAACAACTTCTGACATGATATCTTGCTTAATGCCTGTTCTTATGTCTGTTCTATCTAAAATCATCTGACATAAGTATAAATCTCAATTCGCTTTCAGGGCGCGATATATATATAGTTTTAGAACAACTGTCTCCGGACTTTGCGTTGCCAGCGTAGAAAATTAATTGTCTGCATATAGATAAAACCAGGCGTGTTGTTCATTCATGCTGGTGATGAGATCGCTGTGGTTTTGAGAAAACCTCGTGCATTCTTGTAGCATATTGACATCTGTGTCGAACGTCGAAGGGCATATGCATCACTCTCTTGTCCTTTTACGCCCCATACGGCAGCATATTGCAACCGCATGGTGATAGAGAGCTGCAAGTAGGGGATGTATCTTCCACCGCACTGCGTCCAGCTAGATATTCAATTGTTTTGCAACATTAAGTCTTGCTGAATAAATAGCTCTGCACTATCTGATAGAATCAGTCCTACCACAGTTTTCATGACATGAAAAAAAGCATATCCAACTGTGATATCTCAACAACAAATATAACATCGTAGCTTAAGTTGAAGCCAAGACAAGAGATGCCCTGGTAGTTCTCTTCATGATTGTTTGTGAATCGTCCTCTTCCTTGGGTTATTGGACCGCTCTGGCTCCCGTTGCGTCGAATTATTTTGTAATTGAGGCTGCCTTACTTAGATATCAGCAAATCTACTGTTTTTGGTACCCTGAGGCTGTAAGGGAAACATTGGACCATTTCCTGTGCTGAGTTATCACCAATAAATGGTTTGTGCAAAGTAATGGTCCACCTTTTCCGGTATTAGAACGATATCTCATTAGTTAACTCTTTCTATATTATCTGATTACCCCGACAATGTAGACAAACGATAAAACAATATTAAAGCTCTACAGAAATGACAAATTGTGCCAAATATGAGGAAATACTTAATTGACTTCTAGCAGGTATGCCTTCATTCCTCGAAAGTAAGGACGACTTTACCCTTTGCCTGGCTCGAGACTAGTCTTTTGATTCCCTTCTGGAACTCCGAGAGCGGAAGAACTGTGTCAATAGCTGGCTTATATTTCCCCTCAGCAACAAGTTCGTTACCCAGCTGCATGGCACGCTCCGAAGGAGAAGCCAGAAGCATATGATAATTGTAACTTCTGAACGGATTGAAAATTCTGAGGATCATTGAAAGCTTAGAGAGCAGAAAAGAATCCTTGCCATTTGCTTTTGAGTCACCGACAATAGTAATGTAGTGAGAGTTCTGGGATTTCGGTTTCAAAAACTTGTCCATTACGGCGAAAAAAACATTGTTGCCAGCAGAATCAAATATCAGATCAAATTTCTCGTTCCCAAGTTCTTCTGCGAGTATCTTTCCGACGCTTTCGGTGATTGGACCTTCGTCGTACGCGGCAAGATAATCATAGCCAAGTTTTGCGTTATAGTCAAACGACTTTCTGGAGCAGACTCCGACAACTGTACCGATATGTAAGTGGTTCTTAGCAATCTGAATTAGAGCATTGGAAACAGCGGTTGATGCACCAATAACCAGAATTCTCGAGTTTTCTCCTAGTTTTTGTCCATACTCTGTCAACACGCCGTATGCGGTAGAGAAAACTAATGGCCAGGCTGCACTTACCACAAACTCGTCGTTCGCTCCTAATATTTCTTTCTTCAAGGGCCTCATGTGATCAATGCCAACTGACTTCGTAGGGTCGAGAACAAGGTAATCAGTAAGTGACCCCCGCTCTCCCCAGAAATGCTTGTACCAACCATTAACTTTGTCACCTACATTCCATTTATCATCAACAGCCTTGCCTTTCTTAACGATGACTCCACTGTAATCTCTGCCGTATGTCTTTTGACCGCTATTCACCAAATATGGAGAAGCGAGCTTATGTGAAGCCACGTCGATAGGGTTCAAAGCGACAGCATGCACCTTAATAACTACTTCGGACTCTTCGTAGCAAGTATATAGATCGAGATATTTGCTAGTTAAAGAAGCCAGAGAATTACCGTCTATATATGTAACTGCCCTGCAGCAAACGACTTCCGACATGAATTATTGCATAATTTCTACCTTTTATCAAGGAATCATCTTACAGAAAAATCCCATTGTTCGCTTTCAGGGCCTATATATACAAGTTTTAAAATTTTCTTTTACTGACGCTGCTTATGTGGGATATTAGTAATCTGTCTGTTATGGCAAAAAATTAAGTATGTGAAAGTTATTCATAGTGGTGATCAGATCACGCTGTTTTGAGAGAACGTCGCAGATTTTTTTCTTGCTTAAAGCGAAGTGTTTCGAAAATTTTGATCCTGTATTGATTCTCTTGTCCTTTTCTATCTCACTCAGACAATGTATTATAACCGAACCCTGATAGAAAGCTAAAGGTATGATATGCCTGCCTCACTACACAAGATTCAGCTAGATATTCGATTATGTTGCTAAAGCTAATTCTACATAAGTAAAGGAATCAAGCCGTTAAGCACGCCCTTATTACAGGTCTATGTCCCCTGGCATGGTCAAACAGGCAATCTCCGAAAAATTTTGTCCTCTATTTCATTATAAGTTCAAAATTTAAATGCAACATATCTAGCACTCGAAGCATATAATCATCAAAGAGGCGTATCACCATCAAACAGGCATTTCAGATTCACATTTAGAGTCAAAAACTCTATCTTTTCTTTTGACAGCACGTTCTAGCGTATTGGACGCCTTGATTCTGAGTATCAATGTCTTCCTAGAAGATTATCATACAGACGCATGTCCAATTTATGACATGTATCTGAAAGAGTCCTTTTCAGGTCATGAGAATCTTGGCTATGACTTGATTGACCGAGCACTAGCGCGAGCAGCAAATTTCTGAGATTCTTGCTCTAAATTTTGGCTGGAGGGTTGTGCCAAACACAATCATTTAAGGAGTTGGCAGAACGTTTTGCTTCATTTTCTCTAGATCTTCCCTCATTTTTACATAGCCCAAATGCACCTTCCCCAGAAAATGGTCTGCGAGTCGTCTATCTGTATCCAATCTCGACAGATAAGCGCCACAGACCTCACAAACCTGTAACTTTTGCTGAGCACTTTGCCCCACATTTTCTGTGATACTCTTGACTCTTTTGGCGACTTCTTGTCGTTTTTCCTGCATAGCCTGAAGTTTCATGCCTTGTAGCAGCGCTTTTGAGACTTCATTGGCTCTTAATAACGACTCTATTTCTTCTATCATCAAACCAATTTGAGAATCCAAGACATCTAGTTCACCTGTGACTTGTTTGATACGTTCTCTCTCTTCGGATGTGTGTTCTAGTTTCTTTAATGCGATAGCAATCTGCCCATTACAATCCATGACGAATCTGGAAAGCACGGCATAATACTCACTTTCAAAATCGGGAAACTTCTTACCTTTTTTCTTCTCCTTCTCGTATAGTAGCTTGTATTTAGCAGAGTGCATTTGGGGGCACCTACCCATGCTTAGTTTTGTAGCTTGAAAGAGATCGAATGGACACTCGCCGACGAGATATGATTTACATATACTAGGATCGTACAATCCTAGATCACGCTGATAATTTCTATAGTGTGACTTCTTGTAGTGACCATTTTGGGAGTCCCTCCCCATAAGCTGCTCAAGCAGTTTCTTCTGTTCCGCAGCAGGACTACCCATGGTTTACTGGAATTGTTTTATTTTCTTTCCGGGTCGATACGTTAATTCCATCTAACAGCTTTTCTAATGATTATTTCTTATAAGCCGCGCGATGCTTATAAAAATCTGATTAAATCTGAATGTAGAATTAAATAGTGTGAGAAAGGTGACGTATATCTCGCCAGTTTCTTTGTAAGGGGGCCACCAATGTTACGGTAATGTATGAATTTTTGAAAATATCTTCGTACTAATCCATTTTCAAAACGCTCTTTCATGCGTTATAAGATAATATGTTCAGATATATCTAGAAGTGTCTCTTATAAAAAACAAGGCAATGGAAAGGCCACGAGAAACCCTCGCTTACATTTTGATGGTTAAATGTATGATGCTCACATTCAACACATCGTAGTTGTCTTTATTCTTAGTTTTTGTGTGAGCTGGTGACAGGTTCGGCGACACAAACAAAATTACAAATAGCACTGAAGAAGAAAGAGAATAATACACCCTATAGTCAAAACACAGGAAGAAGATTCAAAGCAGATGATATATTCTACCTTGTTCGATTGGTCGCAATCGCTTTATGGTGCTCTCGGTGCTGGTGTGAAACTCGAACCAGGAGTGAGCACAGTTTTGATTTTTGGCGGATCCACAACTGGCTTGGGCATTGAATTGAGCGCAGCTTTGTTGTTTGAACATAATATTCGTGTAATCAATGTGGATACTGTTGATCTTGAGGTAATATTAAATGTCACCGAAGCTGTACAATTGAGTAAACATTATACCTTTGTACAATGTGATGATTTTGCTGACACAGGAAGTGTAGTGCATGCAATGAGAGAAGTAATAGATTTACAGATGCCAATTAACTTTTTCATAAATAATGTACAAGAAGGGTTTGAGAGTATGTTTGACGGGCGTGCAGACTCCGAACATGGTGAGAAAGCAGTATCGCATCTTAGAAAATGCGTTAACGCAAATTTAACAAATGTAATGATTGCAACAAAGACTTTCCTAGAAAGTATCATCCCACAAACAGTTCGCATATCCAAAGGGAAAATTTCTGAGTTTTATATTGTAAACATATCCACGGTTTTGTCGTTACAACTGCCGGACTTTGCAAGGCATTTTACTTCCTCAAAAGCGGCGCTAAATCAATTTCACGATAGCCTCACCTCAGAGCTTAATATTAGGGGAGGTCACACTTCTGTTAAGACATTATTGGCATACTTACCAAACACCTGCAGTGGCGAAAACTGGGAAGCTATGTTGACCGAATTGGCTGACCTTTTGGTTCAAAACTTGATAGATGGTAAGCAAGGTGATACCTTGCTAAAATGTCGTCGAGACATCTCAAATAAAGATAAAGCTAGAACTAGTGTTTTATATAGATTGGGGAAATTTCAGCACAATTGGCTGTAGTCGTTATACTTCATAACTAGCAATTCATGAATTCATCATTTTTCCCTTATCGCTCCTAAGATAGATGTGATGTTATAATTCTGTTGAAACTGAAATTCAAAACTGAAATGCAAAAATAGAGAGTGTGCCGACAGTACAGTTCAGTTATCAGGAATTTTTTTTATGACTACCTTATTGCGATCATGGACTAAAACTGGCACATACACTCTAAGAGCTGTTTGTCTTGTGCACATCGTGCACACATATATTTATGAGTTCACCGAGACTAGAGGTGAATCCATGCTCCCTACATTAGCTGCCTCAAATGATTATGTTCATGCAGTAAAGACCTATAAAGAGGGTAAAGGCTGTCAAATAGGTGATTGTATTGTGGCTGTGAAACCGAGCGATCCCAACCATCGAGTTTGCAAAAGAATAACTGGCATGCCCGGTGATATCATATTGGTAGATCCCAGCGTGGGGACAGATATCTTCGGTTCTGGGAATATGGACGGGGCGTCACTGTCATTAGGGGAGATAGAGGAGAAAAGGTCAGAAACTAATGAAGCTTTCAGCTCTTTCATTAAAGTTCCAAAAGGACATGTGTGGGTGACTGGTGACAATCTTTCACACTCGTTGGACTCCAGGACATATAATGCATTGCCTATGGGGCTCATAAAAGGTAAAATAGTAGCAGCCAACGACTTCAATGAACCATTTTGGGGTGGCTCTAAAGGTAATTTCTGGGGCCTCAGAAAGATTCGAAATACTTACATTGAAGAAGAATGAAACCATTTATATTCTTTTACACATATACATATATAGCACTAACTCATTTTTCATCATCTTATGCATTTGTATTTTGTTTACAGTTTCTCAGCAACGCTTCTTAGGAACTTGGTGCCGATCCACAATGATGGCAGGCCAAGATACATTAGAGAATACAGCGTTTCGAAGATACTACTGCCAGAATAGTACCTTAGGAAGATGTATTCGAAGCCTATGATAGAACTGATGAATGCGATAAATAAGATGAAACCTGAACCCTTTGGAATGTTTTGAAAGTTTAAAGAGCCAGAGGCCATCCATGAAACGATCAAGAAAAACGTGCAAAGGATCGTAGCAAAAGTAAACACCTGGCAGATAAACCATGGAGCTGTTGTAGGTTCAGCATTGAATATATGACGGATCTCATGTTTTGGACCATATCTAGAAGGTTCAGTGTATTCGATAATATCATCAAAGTTTAACTCAATGTCAAAAACAGGGAGAAAAATATTCTCTGCACCTTCACTAGCCAGAATCAAGGAAGCTGTCAATGGTTTACTCAACTTTTTTGAATAATATAATATCGAGGTTGGGATTTGAGAAATATCAATTTTGATTTTATATAGGTTCAAATCTTGATTTTCGACAATGGTGGGTCTTAACGGAGCTTCTAGTCCCTTTTCAGGTAGACTCAGTAGTAAAATGGCTTGTGATGGTTGCTCAGAACCAGGAACAGCAAATCCTAATTCTAATTGCTCAGATAAGCTTTCAACACTTACGGCTTCTTCAGCTTTCTGTGTACTCGAATTGATTTTTCCAAACATGATGGCTCTCTGGTTAGAAGAGGAAAAGCTTAGGTGTACATCCTTAGCCTCGAAAGCAATACATTGACGCAGCACAGCGCACAGAACAATCAAAGACTTAAAGAGGAGCATAATGTTTCACAAAGGTTTTGGTATTCTTCGCCTGTTTGTGTATGTGATCTGTATGAAAAATTTAGAGCTACAAAAAATAAACCTTTGAAACCACCGATACCGATGTTGAAGTGCGCAATTGGTTAATCGTCTCTTGCAAACATCTAAGTGAACACGTTCAAATTTCTTGGGTTTTACTTAAACAACGAAAAGATTACTAGGAGGTTACCCGCAAGTTAGCGCGTGTTTCCAAAGAGCGAGCTATACCGCTAGCAGCACTTGATGGATCTGCTGGCACTTCAATAGTGCCTCTACTTAGGTTGTTTGCCGGCTCATCCATATCAACACCATAAATAGCTGTTGAATTTTCAGGCTGTTTGCCTTTTTTATGAATACTCATCTTATTTAAGGCATATTTCAGTCTATGGTCAACCTTCAGGTATATCTTTTGTGCTATTCGGAATGTGATATCGCTCAGGAATGCAAATGCAACTACAAATGAGGCAAATATGAATGATAAAGTTAGAAAGGGTATGATGAATAGTGCTGCTACTATAGCCACCGAAATGAAAACTGCCAGGTGTAAAAGAAAGAAGAAGGACGACAAGGATAACATGACTAAAATGAAAACTGATACAGGGACAATGTTTGTAAAGATCAAAATATAAATAAAAGTCGTGGAGTATGGTTTTTTTTTGAACCTTTGAATCAATCTAGAAAATGGCACTGTTATAAATCTGAGACGTTGCCGAGAGGATGCCGATTTGTTCTTCGTTCGGGGATCTTGCTTGTTTCCTTCCGCTAGTACTTCACTTTTGAAAGGGTTGAGGGATCGAGAGGGGGAAAATTCTTCGAAGTCAGGGTAGAGTAATATGGAATATTTTCCTTGGCTGCCATGGATTTTTTCGTGCCTGCCTTTTTTGTGCATTTAGATTTTTTTTGTGTCGCGGTTCCCGCGCAGCTTCGTGTGCTCCATTGTGAAACAGGCCAGGACTTTACTCCCCTTGAATGTCGAAAACCCGCCCTATGAGCCTCAACTTGTATACTTGAAGTTAGTAAAAATTAGAGTGAGACAATAATACTAATTTGAGAACATACCTGATAACTGAGGCCCATTGTGGGAACCAAAAATTCAAATATAAAATGAATTTCCAAAAGTACTCGAACAACTTAGCTTGTAGCGCATCCAGCATATCAATAATGGAAAGCAGGGAGTCTGCCCATCGCTTTTTTAATGTCTCTCTCAATGAGCTTAAGCTGCTATTGGGCAACGGATTGTCTTTTTTATGTGCATTTTTCAATAAGTCATCGATCATACCGCTGGTATAGGTGAAGCTTAATAATAACTCTTGGATATCTGTCTCTGTCAAGGGGCCGTCACCTTTCATCATTTCTGTCACAATGTCTAGCTTTTCCGGTGATAACTCCTCTATAGCTTCCAATGGCTTTTTATCGCCTTGCAAGGAGGCTTCATTTTTAGCCGCCGAGCTTCTCTTTTCTAAAACTTCACTCTTCTTCGGTTTAGGTAGCATATCCTTAAGATCGCCTGCTTGCAATGGTTGAAACCTGCTCATGGAGTTAGGAACTCCATCTGATTTCTTTACGAAGATGTTATTCTCCTTCTCTCCTTTAGGCAACTGTAAAGATCTAAATGACCTACTCTGTCTTTCTTTGAATCGTGGTTTTGAGTTTAAAGTTATTGCCATGACCATTGATGAGAAATGTTGAAAAACGATTGAGATTTTACTTTCTCTGAAAGGCATATACGGAGTCTCAGCGCGGCCCTTTTAATCTATTTTCTCTTTTACATATATATATATACTCTGTTTTCACGGTTCATGTCCAACCCGAGCTGAAACACGATCCTCAAAAAAGGCATGAAACGAGTAATTTCAAAAAATTGGTACCGGTGACTATGAATACTGATACTTCCGCTTGTACAAATAATATGCTCGGTACTGTCAATATACTGAGGAATCTGCAAGCGCAGAATCACACCGGGGCAAAAGGACTTTCTTGTGCAACTTAAACTTCGACCATAGAGCATGCCCACAAAATTATCGGGTCTGCGCCTATTGCTGCATTGAACTCTTTGTTTAGTTATGGTAGGCATTTTAAGTAACAGGTAAATAGTAGTCGTGTGAAATCCTGGGGCCAGCGAACAATATCGCCGCCATGCGAACTCTACTTTTGTACAACAGCTACTTTCAATTGCGAGATTGAGTACTGAAGGAAACATGATTGACTTCAGTTTTTGTACATATACAGGAAATGGGATCTATTCAGTCGAGCCATCCTTCCCCAAACTTTGAAGAGATTCAGTTGTTATTGTTGCGCTGCCTGTTACATACTGAAGACAGTTCTGACTACTGTATCACTTCATTCAGCTCCCGGTTGAGTAAAGTTTCATTCAGCGGGGCTGCTATTATTATTTTGTTGATAAGTTTCAGTTAATAATCAGGGAACATTGAGGTTGTCTTTATTTCGAGTTAACCTCGATGTTACCAACTGCAAGTCCTTCTATTCTGTTGACTGGCGATATGTTGCTGCGCGACAAGTTACTTGACTAATTGAGTGATAATAATAGTCGCCGCTCTGATATTACTGAATTAACAGAGCATTGACGAATTTATTGATCATTTGGAGTACTGTCAATCATAGCATGTTTTATATTAATTTGGTGGAACCCTATGCACCACGCATCGCAGAGGCTCCGTTATTAGAGTAGGATATCGCATAGGAATATTGAATTCGAAGAGTATATCCATATGTTGGCTTACTGTTCTGAAAGTAATACTTGAGAAGACTCATAACGTTATCTATTTGAATAAAAGAAGTACAAATTGTTTTTCAAGAAACAACGCTTTAAGTGTGTCACCCGACAATTTAGCCGCCGAGCTGCTCGCTGGTAATACACATTCACGTGTCGGGATTACGAGTGAAGAGATTAGTGAGGTGCACATTAAACACATATTACTGTATGTAAAATATTAGAATATATATCAAAGAACCAGAGCCGGAATATAAATCGAAGCTTAAAGGTACGCTAATTGAAAAGAGATACAATACCTATTTGAAGAAAGAAACAGAATGTTATCATGCCAAGATCTACTATAAAATGGCCAGTAAGCTTGAACTATTTTTTAATGCAAGGCAGACGTGCAGTAAGGTAAAAACAACATTACGCAATTATAGATAGCAACAACCAGTGAATTGAGATATCGGGCGATAAATAACTATTCTTCCAACAACTTATATACGTGGAAAATAAAACATGGTCAAGATGACGAGGGCTGGATGAAACACTTCAGTTCTCTTTTCCTTTTCACGAATTAACGGTTCTATCTAAACAAGTTGCATCCATCATTTTAAGCAGTAATGGCAATTCCTTGATTGTAACTCGAAACCATTCCTTATGTCTCTTTTGTCCAGTCGGGTCACATCCGTAGCAGTATATAAGACCTTGTCCATACCTTTTCCACAAGAGTCTATGGATAGCATTTTCAATCTGTTGCAAAGAGCTCTTTCCTTTGCCATCAACATAAAATCCCCCATTCTGGTAGGTTTTCAACTCGTCCACAGTAGCACTTTGATTCTTCTTTGTTGGTTTTAGCGAGAGTCTTTCGAACATCTTAGAAAGACCTTTCTTCTTTGAAGCATTCCGATTACACAATAGGTCCACTTTATCAGGAGTCAGGTTGAGAACTGTGTGCTTGCAGGTGTTTTGCCATTCTAAAAGACGAGTACTTACTGAAGATTTTGTTGTCATTCCAACCTTACAAAGAATCTGACAATCGTCAATCCATTTTTGTCGAGCAACTTTCCCTGGCGACAGGATTGAATCATCGACGTACAACCAATCCAAGTCCTTCAATCTGCCTTCTAGTAATGAATCATACATATGACGATATGTGTAAATGTAAATAAACCCAGGCTTGCGCACCGCTTGCACTTTTACTATCACATCTGTAGTCTGCCACTGATGATGGTGGCAATATTTCTGCTGATCGGTAACTTGTATCTTGCAAGGGATACCTTTCTTAGTAATGCCTAAGACATCTAGCCATGTCTAAATGGCAACTCTCCTTACCTTTCTGATGCCTCTTTTCAGTCTTTTTTTCGAAAATAACAAGCAAACTAGATCAAAAAATGTTTTATTTCCCCTCAAAAAAATAGTCGACAACAAAGAGCCGATCAGTTATATCAGAATACGCAAACGATGTTGATCGACGAAACTTACCATGATGTTAAGACTTCATATGGCACCACGTTGAGAATATACGTGTACACGCCGAAGGTCAATGGCTATCCGAATGCAAAATTCCCAGGTGTTGTTGTATACAGTGAGATCTACCAAGTGACGGGCCCTGTTCGTAGATTTGGCCAGAGAATCGCTTCGGAGGGTTACGTTGTTGTTGCGCCAGCAATTTATCACAATTTTTTTGGCCCAGAGGCATTGAACTATGATACTGAAGGTACAGACATTGGGAACGAATGTAAGATCAAGAAACCACTAGAATCCTATGACGAAGATAACAAATTATGCTGTGACTTGCTTTACACTCTCCCACAATTCGACGGTAAGAAGATTGGGGCTACCGGAATGTGCTTAGGGGGGCACCTTGCATTTAGAGCTCTATTGGACAAGCGTATCTCCTGTGCCACGTGTTTTTTCCCAACCGATATCCATTTGAAGAGCTTAGGTCTTCATCAGAACGATGACTCTTTGGAGCGTGTTTCCAAAGAAACGAACGCTGATCAAGAACTGGTGCTGATATTCGGAACGTGGGACACGCACGTCTCGCCAGAGGGCAGGGATCTCATCAGAAAGAGCCTGAGAGACAATAAAGTGAACTTTAGTTTTCTGGAGGTCCATGGCGCTCAGCACGCGTTCATTCGCGATGAATCGAGCAAAGGCAGGTTTGATGCTGCAATTACGCAAAGTTGCTTGGGTTTCATGTTCGAGCAGTTCAACAGAAAGCTAAAGATTGAACTAGGCGAGTTCGTCGACGACAATAAGAGCCTGGAGCACGTATGCTGAGCCCCCAAGAAGATATATAGATGTAGTATCGTGTCTAGAAATGTAATTTGGTCGCGGTTACCCGGGCCGTCCCGAAAGCTCATCGCCTCGAAGCGCTTTCCGTGCTGGGAAAAATTTTCAGTACGGGCAGGTATGAAAAAGATGATAGAGAGGGCAATGATTTGGGAACGAAGAGTGCACAAGCTCAACGTTGCAGACTCGATCATATATCAACCAGCGAGAATGAGACCTATTATGTTGGTGGGGCACGAACGTCCCCTGACCCAAGTGAAATACAACTACGAAGGAGACCTAGTGTTCACCTGTTCCAAGGATAACGTCGCCAGTGTGTGGTTCTCCGTCAACGGTGAACGGCTGGGAACGCTGGAGGGCCACACCGGTAGTATCTGGTCCATCGACGTCGACAAATTCACCCAGTGCTGTGTCACCGGCAGCGCCGACTACAGTATCAAGGTATGGAGCGTCTGCAACGGTGAAAATGTCCACACATGGAAGTCGCCGGTCCCCGTCAAAAGAGTCGAGTTCTCACCATGCGGCAACTACGTGCTGGCGGTTCTAGACGACGTTATGAAATACCAGGGCTCCATCAACGTCTACGAGGTGAAGAGAGACGCCGAGACCCACGAGGTCGTCGGCTTCGTGGAGGAGCCAGTGCATTGCATCCTGACCCACGAGGGGCTTGCAGCCGTCACCGTTGCCGGCTGGTCCACCGAGGGCAGGTACATCCTGGCCGGCCACAAGGACGGCCAGGTCAGCAAATACGACACCTCCAACTACGAATTTGTCCAATCCATCAGCTTGCATAAATCAAACATCAGTGACCTGCAGTTCTCGCCCGACAGAACCTACTTCATCACATCGTCCAGAGACTCCCACGCGTACATAGTAGACGTCGCCTCCATGCAGGTGCTGAAGGAGTTCGAGGCCGACTGTCCCCTGAACAGCGCGTGTGTCACGCCGCTCAAGGAGTTCGTCATACTCGGCGGTGGTCAGGCTGCCAGAGACGTCACCACCACCAGCACCAGGGAGGGTAAGTTCGAGGCCCGCTTCTACCACAAGATATTCGAAGAGGAGATCGGCAGAGTCAAGGGCCACTTCGGGCCCTTGAACTGCGTCGCCGTGAACCCCCAGGGCACCTCATACACATCCGGCAGTGAGGACGGTTTCGTCCGTATACACCATTTCGAGAAGTCCTACTTCGACTTCAAGTACGAGGTCGAGAAGGCAGCCGAGGCAAAGGAACATATGCAAGAAGCTGCTTGAGTGGTCAGCTACATATCTACTATATAACGTATGAAATACACAACACCTGTATACTTATCACCGCTTGGACTTTTCGTCGCGCAACCTTGCAGCCTCTTCTGCCTCCTTCCTGGCGTTTGCCGCGGCCTGCTTCTGTCTGAGGATGTCTGCGTCCGAGTCCATTCTTTTCTTGGGGTCGCCGGATTTTTTCTGGCTTTTGCCGCCGTCCTGCTGCTTCTTTAGGTTTTTCTGTCTTGCCAACTCCCTCTGGTTGCCCCTTGCCATGATTGCTGTGTTGGGTGCGGAGACGCAACGGCAGGACGTAGTTTGCGTTGGAGGGCGTCGCTGGCGTGTTGATATACACACGCACGCACGCACGCACGCACGCACGTGACGGCACGTGACGGGAAGGAAAAGCAGATACCACGTGACCGTCGCGCTACCCGGCCACCACTCCTCACGTGCCTCGTGTCCCGTGTCCCGTGACCCGCGTCCCGTGACCCGCGTCCCGTGACCCGCGCCCCCACCTGCTCGAGCCAGCCATGTGCGCGCGCGGTGCACCCAGTTTCAGCTACAGCTTCAGCTTCAAATCCCGACCCACGGACCTCTCCACCCAGACCCCGCCCGGCTAATCCGAGTCCCGCACATCCTTGCCCGCTTCTTGGCAGCGGTATACCCGACCACAGAAAAAATCGCGGAATGCCGCCGTCCCCCTGCCCTGGGCGAAGCTCTCCACCCATCTACAGCTCTGCAGCTCCACAGCTCCAGACAGCCGCGCTGGGTGAGAAGGGCATGCCATGCCAGCGCCAGCGCCAGAGCACCAACGAAAAAATTTTCAATCCAGCTCCCTGCAACGGCGATGAACCGTCATCGTCGTGACGAGGCCGGATCTGCTGTTCTGGACGAGATATAAACTTCGGATTTACTCCCCAAGTTGTGATCGTTTCTGGCTTTCGGTCCTCCTTGTTCTTGCGTTTTGGTGCTTGTTTTCGTCACAACCACGTAGCTTGTTTGTACTCATCGAAAACCCGCAAAAAGCTGTCAGCAGGCGGTTGCTATTATTGGTTCCCGATAAAAAAGATCGAATCGGAACTTGGATTCGTTACTCTAATTAATATTAATACACCAAGGCTGCCCCGTCGCTTGGCTACTTTAATAATATTCCTTTAATCCGCCAGCACGTCCCGGCGTCACGTTTTATATATTCTGAATCACACACAAACTAGGCAAGCACGATGTTTTCGCAGGCTTCCAAACTACTAGGACTGCGTTCCGCCAGGGCCTCCAGGAGATGTTTCGGCTCGGGCCAGAGACTGCTGCAAGAGCAGCGAGCAGCTGGCGCTGCCGCTGCCACTGCCACTGCAAAAGCGTCCGTTTTCAAGACCGCCGGTAAGGCGCTGTTGAGGCTGTCGCTGTATGGTGGTCTGTTGGGCACCGGCTACGTGTCGTACCAGCTGTACAAGGAGAAACACCCAGCGCCACAGACTCCGCAATCCGCGACGTTCGCCAACGGATCGCCCAGAAAGACACTGGTGATCCTGGGCACCGGGTGGGGCTCGGTGTCGTTGCTGAAGAACCTGGACACGTCGTTGTACAACGTGATCGTGGTGTCGCCCAGAAACTACTTCCTGTTCACGCCGCTGTTGCCCTCGACTCCCGTGGGGACCGTTGAACTCAAGTCGATCGTCGAGCCCGTCAGAAGCATCGCCAGAAGGGTGCCGGGCGAGGTGCACTACTACGAGGCCGAGGCGTTGGACGTCGACCCGGAAAACAAGACGGTGAAAATCAAGTCCGTCAACAAGGAACACGAATACGAGTTGGATCTGAAGTACGATTATCTGGTCAACGGCGTGGGCGCGCAGCCCACGACGTTCGGCACCCCCGGTGTCTTCGAGCACGCGTCGTTCTTGAAGGAGATCAGCGACGCGCAGGAGATCAGAATGAAAATCATGACCAGTATCGAAAAAGCCGCTTCTCTGCCTCCTACCGATCCCGAGAGAGCCAGACTGTTGAGTTTTGTTGTTGTCGGCGGTGGGCCCACGGGTGTGGAGTTTGCCGCGGAGTTGAGAGACTATGTGGACCAGGACCTGAACAAGTGGATGCCCGGTCTCAGCAGCGAGATCAAAGTGACCTTGGTGGAAGCGTTGCCAAACATCCTGAACATGTTCGACAAGACCTTGGTGGACTACGCGCAGGAGCTCTTCAAGCAGGACAGAATCGATTTGAAGTTGAAGACGATGGTCAAGAACGTCAGCAAAACGACCATCACCGCCAAATGCGGCGATGACAGCGAGGACATTCCATACGGCCTGCTAGTCTGGGCAACCGGAAATGCCCCCAGAGAGGTCTCCAAAAACTTGATGACCAAGATCGAGGAGCAAAACTCCAGACGTGGTCTGTTGATTGACGACAAGTTGCAACTCTTGGGTGGCCAGGGCTCCATCTTCGCCATCGGCGACTGTACTTTCTATCCAGGTTTGTTCCCCACCGCCCAAGTCGCCCACCAAGAGGGTGAATATCTAGCTATCGTCTTCAAGAAAACCCACAAGATTGATCAGTTGAAATGGGAACTAACTCAAAAGGACGCCAACGAAACAAAACTTCAAAACAGAATCAAGAAGTTGCAAGGACAAATCATCCCCTTCAAGTATCACCACATGGGTGCTTTGGCCTATATCGGTTCGGAGAAAGCCATCGCAGACTTAGCTGTTGGTGATTCCAAGTACAGGTCAGCAGGTTCTTTCACCTTCTTATTCTGGAAATCCGTTTACTTGTCCATGTGTATGTCCTTCAGAAACAGAGTTCTTGTCGCCATGGACTGGACCAAGGTATACTTCCTGGGCAGAGATTCTTCTGTCTAGTTGTCCATCACTTTTCCTTAATTTCCTTTTTTTTTTTTCATCCTTCAATGTCACCATCTAATGAACACTCACGCGTCCTGCAAGGGACGACTTGACTTCCTTCAGTATCAAATTTATGATTAATCGTATCTTTTTATCCCTATATATGTATATCTATATGTGTATATCTATATATTCCTTTTGTATAATTACTGGTCCAAGGGCCAATATTCACCTCCAAGTTTATTCGAAGCGATACAGCCTCGGCGGCTAAACAATCATCTGCAACGAACGTCCCACCATTGCGATCCTCCCTTATTATGCGGCACAAAGCGAGCCTGATAGAGAGGCGAAAAAACAAAAACAAAACAAAGAGCTTCAGGTCGGGTAACCCAACCCATGTTCATCATAAGCAATGTAACGAGTACTTCAAAATGACCATTTAATCAAGGCTTGCAAGGCTACAGCATTTTGAAAGATAGAAAAGTTTTCAAAGAGGTATACGTGCGAGTTAAAGTGCCATCAGTTTACTTTAAGCTAGGATATTTATATTTCAATTTTTTCGCAGCCATAACGGCAAATATTTGGTGTTTTCATTAGACGTATTTGTTCAGTTTGTTATTTCTTGAAGGTCGCAATAAACTGTAGCCGAGAGTTGATCAATTAATTGCATGACTGGGCAAGATGGCTATCGAAAGTACAGCAGATCGTGTCTTGAAGCTACCCCTAGATTCGCCGTTTGATACTAGAGACGGAGAGAATCATAGCCGTGAACCGGAAGACGATAATCGCGACGATGCGCAGGTGCAACAACTTGGACATCAGGATCAGCACCAACAAGAAGATCCCGAACAATTTGATGCCGTCTCACTAACAGGCTCAGTGCCTCCAGGATTTGGTAATGTGACTCATGATGGTCTGATTCATAATGGTGCAGAAACGGGGAAGGTGTTACCCATCAAGAAACAACAGGATACATCTCTGACAGCTGCTGCTGCCGCTGCTGTTGCTTCCATTCAAGACGTGTGGTCTGAAAATTTTAGTGAACCGCTTCCCACGAACAAGGAAGAACGCATACAACAAGCATTGGAGTTTATGAACTCTGAGAAACAAGCACATGACTCAGATAAAAACATCAAAAAACATTCTATAAGACAGATTGCTTTATTTTTCCAAGTTCCAAAATCAACATTGTACGATCGGTTGAAAAGCAAGACCAATGATCTGCACGCAAATTCTCTTATGAAGTCGCTACAACATGGAGGCAGTAGTCCCAGGCCCCATACTCTTTCTGCTTCGAGATCGCACCAGCAGCAGATGAAATTATCCATCGAAAAGGAGCATATGTTGCTAAATGAGGTGCGCAATCTTTGTCATTCTTATGGGAACACATTGAATTACACACATATAAGAGAATTTATCATGTCATTGGTAAACGGGGTATCTTTGGGGAAAAAATGGATTCATAATTTTACCAGACGACATGATGAGTTTGTCATTTATGGTACTTACAACAGTAGATTTAATGTCAAAATGAAAAAATCCAAAAGTTGCAGATGCAATTTTGACTATCTTTGGAGATGTTTCGTTCCTTTGCTTCAAGAAAAGGTCAAATCATTACCGCAGGATAAACCTTTTTATTACATCACAAGATCATGTATCCACCAGGCCAGTATGTCGAGCGTTTTCGCATGTTTTGAGGTGATACCAAATGAAATGTCGATAAAATCTAAAATACCGCCCAAGTTGATCATTTTTCCTGATTATTTTGGAAAAATCTACCTCCATCAAGGTCATAACTACAACAAGCACAAGAGCAACAATGATAATAACAATAATAATGATAATAGTAACAGTAATAATAATATTAGCAATGATAATGAAGATGAAAATAATAACGGCCTACCCCACAATGATGACAGTGGTGGTCATAGATATAAACGAGATAGCTTAACTTCTGAGATTAACAATGACGAGGGTAGTCTTCAAGATAATATGTCCGATCCTTCATCAAGAATCAATAAGCAAGAAAGAACTCATGGTCAATTCAAAATCGATAAACTCAATGAGGTGTTTGCGAAAATATATTCCGAATGTTGTCAAATGAATTCAAGCACCCCAGATCATGAAACCTCATTGGTAGTATTCGAAGGATTTGATGATCGGTATAATTGGAACACCCTACTATGCAGAGATAGGGTTCAGACTGATAAATTCCTGGCGCTGCCATGGAATCAGCAGCTGTTTCAACAAGGTCTTGCAGTGGGTTTGCGAGAGGCGATCGATGTCGCTACACAGAGCACATCAGCTACGACACTTGAATCCCCGTTCTATGAGGCAGAACTGAATGATGAAAACCTGAATCTTGATATATTTGCGCAGGAGCTGCATCACATTATTAACGTTCAAACAGAACTTCTGAACTCCGACGAAAGTCTAGATCATGACTCGGTTCGGTTGAATGATTTGAATGTTTTCGGGCCAGCACTTCACGCGGCCGCAACGGCTGCTTCCTCCTCCTCCTCAAATTCGTCTAATCCAGATATTCAAGCGCAACAAAATATATCTTTAGGCAAGTCCACGCAGCCATCGCATATTGAGAGTGTTACATCGGCGAATATTTTTGAAAATTCAACAATTTCGCAATTGCAAGATGTAATCAATATGATAGATACTAATGAATCTCAATTGTATGGGGACCTTATGAGTCCAAACTCAAAAGCAACCTTGATGACCATTTTCAATAAAATAAAAGGGATCGTGCCCCAATAAGTTCTCAACGCAGATATTTCAAACTGAATCCCACAAGCTTAATCTGTGAATACATAACGGTTTCAAAGCATTATGTCTGGATTACCTGCAGTACCTCTAATTAAAACAATGCTATCATAATTATATATCTTTGATTGTCCAGTCGTAAGTGAAGAGCATCACCGGCGCATCAAGTCATGTTACCCGCATATTGACGTTGATTATGATATTCCGCTCTCTAATGGTGGCAAGGTGAAATTTCGAAAGTCAGATGGAAAACGCGACCAACAAAGGATTGTTTTGGACAATATCGAAAGCAATTGCGTTTTTAATTGCAAAGCTATTCCACGCTAAAGACAATTCTAAGCGCATTTTATCCTTTTCCCAGGAACTAGCTCTTCTATATTTACCCTTTGAGTTTTGCCTAATCTCATATCATTAGTTTAATATGTCAAACGAAGGGGAGGAAGATTTATTGGAATACTCCGACAACGAGCAAGAAATCCAAGTCGACAACGTCGCCGCCAATGGTGAAGCTGCTAGCGACTCTACTGCTGTTGCCGGAGCTGCTGGAGATACGGCTACTGCCGACAGTGATAAGAAAGGTTCTTATGTCGGTATTCATTCCACTGGGTTCAAAGATTTCTTATTGAAACCTGAACTATCGAGAGCTATCATTGACTGTGGTTTTGAACATCCATCTGAGGTACAGCAACACACAATTCCCCAGTCCATCCATGGAACTGATGTTTTATGTCAAGCTAAGTCGGGTTTGGGTAAGACTGCTGTTTTTGTTCTATCCACTTTACAACAATTAGATCCAGTTCCAGGTGAAGTTGCTGTTGTTGTCATTTGTAATGCTAGGGAACTGGCATATCAAATCCGTAATGAATATTTAAGATTTTCCAAGTATATGCCAGATGTCAAAACTGCGGTCTTCTATGGTGGTACCCCGATCGCTAAGGATGCGGACTTATTGAAAAATAAAGAGGCAGCACCTCACATTGTGGTAGCAACTCCTGGTCGTTTGAAGGCCTTGGTTAGAGATAAGTTGATTGATCTCTCTCATGTCAAGAATTTCGTTATTGATGAATGTGACAAGGTTTTGGAAGAATTGGACATGAGAAGAGATGTCCAAGATATCTTTAGAGCTACCCCAAGAGATAAACAGGTAATGATGTTCTCAGCAACTCTTTCGCAAGAGATTAGGCCTATCTGTAGAAGATTTTTGCAGAATCCGTTAGAAATTTTTGTTGACGATGAAGCTAAGTTAACGCTTCACGGTCTTCAGCAATACTATATTAAACTTGAAGAACGTGAAAAGAACCGCAAATTGGCTCAGCTTCTAGATGATCTGGAATTCAACCAAGTCATTATTTTCGTTAAATCCACTTCAAGAGCTAATGAATTGACTAAACTATTGAACGCTTCAAATTTTCCTGCTATAACTGTTCATGGACATATGAAACAAGAAGAACGTATCGCTCGTTACAAGGCTTTTAAAGATTTCGAAAAACGTATCTGTGTCTCAACTGATGTCTTTGGAAGAGGTATCGATATTGAGCGTATTAATTTGGCCATCAACTACGATTTAACAAACGAAGCCGATCAATACTTGCATCGTGTCGGAAGAGCAGGTAGATTTGGTACCAAAGGTCTAGCAATTTCGTTTGTTTCATCTGAGGAGGACGAAGAGGTCTTGAAGAAGATTCAAGAACGTTTCGACGTTAAAATAACTGAATTTCCTGAAGAAGGTATCGATCCCTCCACTTATTTGAACAATTAAACATTTAAAATCGAGTTTTAAATTATTTTAACTATTGCTGTTGTCAGGTAAGAGGATCAAACGCTATTTGTATTATGTAAGTAAGTATATATAAATATTAAAGTTTATGCTTAGTTACTTGTGGATTTTTTTAGATATTTTAGATTCTCTCAGTATCATGTTGAGCTTAAATTTAATAACTTAATCAAGTAAGGCCGTCAAATAATTTTTATGAAATTCCTAATTTTCTTGCAAAACTAAAAAATGGATTGAGAATGAAGTATTAATATTTTCCTTTTTTTTTTTAAATATGTATTACATAACCTTTTTGGTTGCCCATTAATTAACTGATATCCCTTATGGTCCCATCTACAGTGCTGAAACTCTTCATTTTAGGTAATTCAACGTTTGAGGGATGTAAGTCATCATGACTGGAATTTTTAATCGGCGTTCTAGAAACTACTTTTGGGTCAGAAATAACATGAGCAGTTGTTAATCCCCGTAAATGGGATTCTTTATCGGCATATATATCTGAATTGTCGATTATTTCTGCTTCTGACATATCCCGATCATCAAGTTTCCCTGACGGTTGCTGTAAGATAGTTTGATTCGCAGAATCCTCGTCTATTTCATCATTGAGCACTTGAGATGCTAAGAGACCTAATGTTTTGAGCATGTCGTTAGTTTTGTCCCTAGAGCCAGATGTATTAGCGACTGATATGGAACTTATCCTAGATGATTCTATATCCCCATTGGTCAAAGGATCCACTATTGAATTCTGGTTCAAAATTCTCATTAGTTTATTTATTAGCCTATTTTTTTGAACAATGCGGTTTTTATATTTGGCAATTTTACCCTCTTTGAAATGTAGCGTTTCAAGAAGTTGTTGTTTATCGAGTAATAGCTGACATTTCATTCGCTCAAATTGCTGCTTTCTTAGGTTCTCTTCAACTTCAAATGTCGACTGAATATCATTGCTGCTCGACTTGATCAACATATTTTTAAATTTCAGTTGCTGGATTTGCCGTAATGAGTTATCGAGAGCATTTACTAGGGAACTGACGGTCACCAAAACGTCCTTATTTGATACAATATCATGGCCAGACATGCCAATTGACCCCTCAAAAGGGTTGCCTCTTTCTGGCGTCCTAACTTTCATCGTTTTTGTCCCTACGTGTGCTGTACCGGTATGCGTCACATCCGTTAAATTATTCTTCCGTCTGTAGTCCGCATCATGGCACTCTTCCTTCAACGTCTGGAACGAGTTTTCCTCCATAGGACTCTTCATGACATGACTGCTAAGTTCACGAATAAGTTGTTTCGCCCTAAGAATTGACTCTCTCAGCTCTTCTTGCCTCGCGTCACAATCTGCGTCAGTATCACTGTTCTCGGAGTTCTCTGAGAACACTCTCCGGCTTGTTGCTTTCAGAGTGGTGTCATCTACTGCAGTATTCACCATTGATATTATTCCTTGGCCCCAGAACCGTGTCACTTTGTTTCTTGAAACTCCGCAATCCTGATATGCAATTGCTAGCAAACTGTAGATGATTAAAAATTTCTTATAGTAGTCAGTACAATTAATGGAATGCACCAGCTCACAGTCGAATAGGGTGTGGATTTAACAACAGATTCACGCCTGAGCATTCAGAAATTCCTGACCGTACCTTGGCCCTCGCACAGCGCTATCAGTTCTATTTCCCAAATATGCGTGGCCAGGAACTTTATTTCCCAAAAGTTTCGCGTTTCTACTAAAACCCGCGTCGCATTTACTCACGCGTTCCATCAGGCTGAGATATATTTGAGCACGTCCAAATACAGTCTTCACGCAAACGATAATTGTGGGAAGTGACTTTCATCAATAAAAGACTCTCGTCAATATGATTTCTTGAATACCTTTCTGCTGTACCGCGGAAAAGGGTTCGATAATGATGATCGTTACGCAACATGAAATATCTTGGAGAGAAATCAGCTTAAATTTGTTCCCTTTTTCTGTTTAACTGCACCTTTATTTGGACCATGCCGTATTATCAACAGCTGTATTTGAGACTTTACGGGCTCGAAGTTCATGCAAAGCTCTTTCAATCTCCTTGGGCTCATTGATAGGCAATCTGCCTGAAGATTTTTAGTTCTTCGTCTTGAATAATTGGAAGAAAACATAACAGCAGTATACAATAGAATTACCGGAAATGCAGTGTCGCCGTGCCCCTCGCAAATCACTGCTAACCTATCTGAACTAATAAGATGTCCTACCGTGACATTAATAGGCCTTGGCTTATCTGCTCAATTATTTCCCGATAGTCACCGTAAATTGCTCTGACTCAGAGCCAACGGAGCATGTATTAGCTTGGCGACGGTGGTGTCAGGTCATGGCACGATAACGTACGAGCAGCATGAAACTACATTTGGGGTGGATTGTCAGTAAGAGATCATATCCAAGATCCGCTTTCCAGCTACTTCTATACCTAAAGGATAAACCTAACATGATTCACTATCCAGAATGTTTAGTGGCATGACAGGTATCGAGGTTAAAGATGTCGCTTCAAGGAGGTGTGAGTTAAACCGTTTCGTTTTTCCACATCGGCGGCTAAAAAGGAGCGGCAAGTTTATTTTGATCCATGGCTTTCAATCACGAAGCACTTTCATAGTGAAGCTGAAAGAAACTATTCGCATATATATATATATATATATATATATCTGTAGGGATATTTGAGCGGATTTTCTTTTAAAAATAGGAATTGTCCATGTAAACATTGTACTCGCAGAAAGCAGTTTGGTACTTAACGCGGCATTCACGAAACACCTGTAGCGCTAAACTATATTAGAGTGTTGTCCAAACTAGAAAACGAAATGGTGCTCCTGTTTGCGAGCAGAGATTTTGGGGATTGCCGACATTATCAAGATAATCTGAAGAAACTTCCAGCTCCAGAGTATCCGGAGATGTTGAATGCAGTATCTGATGGAATGTGGTGAATGAGCCGTGTAATAATAACGTTCTACCCGCAATATTAAGTTATACAGTGTATTTAAGTAAAATGTTGTAAAATGTAGTACAGTTGAAAACAAGGGCACAGAAAAATGCTTGGTAAGACCTGTTCTTAACGGTAAGATTTTTGGAATCTAGAACGAGCACCTTTACCACCGAATTTCTTTGGTTCTGGTCTTCTGGAATCAGCGATCAATAAGGTTCTGTCGTAGGAAGTGAAAGCCTTCTTCAATTCGTTCTTGGATTGTTCATCAACGTATTTTTGATGGTAAGCAACTAAACCCTTAGCAATAGCTTGTCTGATAGCGTAGACTTGAGAAACGTGACCACCACCAGTGACTCTAACTCTAATGTCAATCTTGGCGAATTTGTCCAAACCAACCAATACTAATGGTTCGTAAACTTTGAATCTCAAGATTTCTGGTTCAACCAAGGTGATTGGAGAACCGTTGACCTTAATCAAACCTTTACCGGCCTTAACGTGGGCAACGGCAGTGGCAGATTTCTTCTTACCGAAAGTCTGTTAAAAATGATTAAACATAGAATTGTTAGTAAAGCTTTTTACAGGATAATAGACTCCAAAATGAGAAGGATCATGCGCAGAAGTATCCACAGATTTCCGACAGCTCGTGAGCTCGATGACTTTTTAGAACTCAGCAGGTCTCTCGCCATTTCATCACATGTGGCCGGGACGTGGCATTTAAATCAAAAGTTCGGTGTCTTTTCTCTTCTATCGACGCATTAAACGGATCCGGAAGGCTACCACTGAGTTCAATCATAATTCACGCCTGCTGGTCTTCAATTCTTCTCATTCTTCAAAATTCACAGGGAAGGAGCCCCACATAGCATTCATCGTTAACATACTTGGACACTTGGGACAGCAGACATCTTGCGTTTGTTTTATTATTTTACTCGATTCTCTTAAACGCTTGAAAAATCTACCTTTAATATCCAGCTATGGCCTATAGCATATCATTTCAAGACCTACCAATACACCAACAATGTCAAAGTTTCCAGTGCTGACCACCCACCTCACTACTGCTTCCTGCGTCTTCCATCAAGTCTGTCTGGGGGGGCCTCGCAACAGGCGAAGTGCGAGGAGCGCCTTCTGGTAGACATTCGGCTTTGCAGCCCGACAGTAGAAGCTAGGCGGAGCAAACTAGCTCGACACCGTCATTCGGAGTATGGCGGGCGCGAGGTCTTGGACATGGCCTACCAAACTATTCCGCCCGCCATACAAGACTACGGTGAATGTCACCTGCCATGTGCGTCAGTTTCTAACTTTACAAAGAAGGACGCAGAACTTTACAGTATTGGTGTAGAGATGTTTCCCCGTCTGGGTGTCCTGGTGTACTTGCTCCAGAAACAGTCATGACATTTAAAGTATGACTGTTTGCAGCACCCGTACATATTATCTTGTCTAACTCCAAACACTTTTGTTTTGGAATCTTTTTGCGTGCTCTCTTCTCGTGCTGTCTCGCGATCTTGCCGCGGCACCTGACCATAAGCCGCAGCAGCCTCAGCCTCAGTGCAAGGCCAATACCGTGCGAACGGGCTCCTGGCTAGCAGGACGAGCCCACTGGGGAAGGAAGAGTTGAGGGCACCTGCTGGGAGTTCATCCTAGAGTCTTGCCGGCAGGGAGCTGTGTATGACGGCGTGGGCATCTCTCTCAGCATGCTGAATGGCCAACCAGGTGCTGCCGGCATGGAGGGGAGTAGGTATTACCTCTTGCACTATGGCTAGGCAGCATAATACCAAAGAGTTGGAAAATTCGTGAAATCCACAAATTCTCTGGTATATTATTGAATTAGTTCGTCTTTGGGGGTGTATTTTATTTCCAGAAGCAAGTTAAAGCAGAAATCAAGTTAAAATGGGTATGTGTGCAATAGAACACTGTGAAAATGAACTAGTGAGCGAAAAGATCGTTACTCCTTCGAAATGAGCCTTACAATGGAATGAGTTAAGTCGACAGCATATTCTAGAATAGAGATCCAGGATGGTCCTCATGTGTGACCAGAGCACGGGCATACGAGTGCGATAGTTAACAATAAAGGCGTAAAAGCGAAACAAAAATCTATGGAACGGGATATTGATCTTCATCGTCAGTGGTTAAATCTCCTATTAGGACTATGTTTACTAACAAATCATTCACTTTGAATAGCTATCTCCAAGAATTTACCAATTTTGAAGAACCACTTCAGAAAGAACTGGCAAGAACGTGTCAGAGTTCACTTCGACCAAGCTGGTAAGAAGAGCTCTAGACGTACTACCAGAGCTGTCAAAGCTGCCAAGGTCGCTCCAAAGCCATTAGATCTATTGAGACCTGTTGTTAGAGCACCAACTGTCAAGTACAACAGAAAAGTCAGAGCTGGTAGAGGTTTCACTTTCGGTGAAGTCAAAGCTGCTGGTTTGACTCCTGCTTACGCTAGAACCATTGGTATTGCTGTTGACCACAGACGTCAAAACAAAAACCAAGCTATCTTTGATGCTAACGTCCAAAGATTGAAGGAATTCCAAGCCAAGCTTATCGTTTTCCCAAGAAACGGTAAGATTGAAGCTGAACAAGTTATTTCTGCTGCTGCTTCTTTCCCAATCACCCAACCAACCTCCGATGTTGAAGTTAGAGCCGTCGAAGACAATGGTTCTGCTTTCACAGCTTTGAGATTGGCTGCAAACAAGAAGAAGTACAAGGGTATCAGAGAGAAGAGAGAAAGAGAGAAGGCTGAAGCTGAAGCTGACAAGAAGAAATAAGCGAACTGAGCATTAGACCTTTGATTCTGTTTCTTTTTCTGGCATGTTTTATGTACATTGTATAATGGGAAGCCATCACTTAATATAACATCTATCAAACCGTTATCGACCTTTATCACGTAACAGGAAAAATCCTAAGAGACATACGATCATGGATGGGGACAGCTTCTGCTGTGTTCAGCAGAGGTGGCTCAGTGCCTCAAAGCTATGAAGAGTATTAAGAATTGAAGAATCATTGCTTTGGTTGATTAATTAAAAGTATCTACATATAGCAAAAGTAAAAATTTATACATTTTATCTAGTGTAAAGAACCGCTTTAATCGAATAAACCGAAACCCATGTCATCGTCAGACTCTTCCTTGGCTTCTTCTTCTTTTTCTTCTTCAGCTTCGGCACCAGCTTCACCAGAAGCAGCGCCAACAGCACCAGCGGCAGTTGGAGCACCGGAACCAGCACTGAAGTTAACCAACAAGTCTTTCAAGTTTTGACCATCCAAAGCCTTGGTAAAGATATCAGCCCAGATACCTTCAACTTGGACGTTAGCAGCACCAGTCAAGGTCAACAACTTGTCAGAAGTGATCTCAACGTCAGCATCAGCCAAAATTAAGGCAGCGTAGGACAAAGCAGATTCAGTAGACATTTTTATAATCGATTTCAATAAAGATAATCAGTTTAAGCTTATTTGACGATACAATAAGCAGACTATTCCTTTATGATCTTATAATGAACAACAAGTAATTTCAGTAAGCAACTTGAAAACCAATATTTCAAATCTGCCTTTGAAAAATGAGGAAGATAACATTTCATCAGTTATTGGCATCGAAAATTTTTTTTTTTCAATTCCTCACAATGCGTGTGTCATGGTGAACGATATGTGTTCTTATTTCGTGTTTAATGACATCTTTCAGTTATTACCCATCGAAGGGTTTAGTTCACATTTATCATGAAAAGGTTGTTATCATAAGCAGGCGTTTAAACAATATCTATATAAGGGTTCATGCATCATTAGGATCTGGGGCTAGTTTTATTTTTCTTTGGCTTTTGATCCGCGAGGCTTAAACGTATCGCTTGCTGTATCATTTCATTTTCAGCTTCTGTGATCCCTGGATCAAGCATACTTGAAGCCCTTGGTCGCGTGCTTCGGCTCCAACTTGAATTCGTAGTTGAGTTCGAATATGCGTAAGTGGAAGATTCAAAGTCAGCACTCGATCCTCTTCTTGAAGAGTGGTGTGGGTCAACCAGTTGGTTGCTTACATGTATTGCCGTCGCGGTGGCTGATCTTCTTGCCAGCCTTATACGTTCCTTGTTCAATTTGAGACTCCATTCAGGGCGTACCATGTCCGAGGAGACCACGAGCGGATCATCATGGCTTCTGGATGCTCTTCGACCAAACGGCTTCGCGTTTATCTGTTGCGGGACAACTTGAACTGACTCTTTGTCCAGGTTTTCGTTGCTACAACTTCCCTCTCCATCATTACAATATGTGTCACCATCATTGCGATCGTCTTTACTATCCGGAAGCACAAATGATGATGGCGGTACACCGCCAATACCTACTCTTCTATCACTTGGTGGATTATAAGTGACCCCAAAATTTTCGGTGGCACAATAAACACATTTTGCAGGCTCTGAAGTAAGCAGGTTAGGATCTTTGTCGTCATCATCCGTGACCGGTTGAGTTGGATCAACTTCATCATGAGGAAAATGTGGTTCCGCTCTCTTTATTTGAACAAAACATTCAGTACATATAGGTTGCAGGCAACATCTTGAGTAATTCAGGGGTTTTGGAAAATAAAGAAAACATATGGGACACTCCATCCCGTCTCGGTATAATGAATACTTTAAATCATCACTTAATAACCAGGGATCCTTCTTTGAGTTCGAATCACCTTTTCTGGCCTCCAGCTTTTGCTCCAGGAATCCCTCATTTTCAATTTCTTGCCAGATGATTCTTTTCCTATGAAGTCTTGCTTTGAAAATTTTAGAACGTAAACGGCGCTGTTCCCTCTTTGAAAGGGATTTATCTATCAAATCATCGAAATTTTGGGTTCTAATGTTACCGACTGGTACATCTTCGAAATCTTCAGGATGTTCATTGTAAGGCTCGTGTAATGGTAAGCCATCTACAATTTTTATCACTTCTTCTTTAGTCCAAGACTCATCAAAATCTTGCAATGGTATATAAAAGGGTGCTAGTTTTCTAGATATTATCAGCTGTTTAACAATGTCAGCATCAAAATCCAGCTTATCAGGGCCATAACTGCCGTAAGGTGCCAAGAAACCACCGTCTACGCATTGATCATATTTAACTATCAGCTCCTTAGCATGACTTTCTTTCATCTGTTCTCTCTCCTTCGTACTTCTTTTCTTGTACGGCATGGAACCCGCAGCTGAGTCAGCTCTTGATCGACCACTGGAGCTCAATATATTACCGACCAAAGACGTTCCGCGACGGCCCCTAACAATGGCATTCTCCGCACTTTCTGGTATATTCCTATTGCTAGATGCACTGCTTGCACTCATCGATCTGCCACTGCTGGTTCTATGACCTCCTCCATCATACGATCCATAAGTGCTCTGTTCCTCTAATTTCCCCGGAACATTCCCCATGATCCCGCACTCAAAATATCACTACTTCGATAATTAATGCGTTTTTACCTCTATGTTGGTGACGCAGCTGAGACTCCTCGATATTTCACAAGCTGTCACTTTCACACTTAACTGGTATTATGGGTTCAGCCAAAAAGCAATGCACTATCAATAGATCAAGTAGGTTAAATATATACTCCGCGAATGACCAAAGTTTCTTACCCTTTGCATTCTGTTTCTACATTATAGCCCCTTTTCGCCGGACGACAACGTGACCACCCGAAGAAGAAGCGGTGCCAGATTTCCCCGGCTAAAAAAACATTCATTAACTCATGCTGTCGATATATAAAGGTATGTATATTTCGTATTGATATTAAATTGGTAGTAAGCTAATTCACCAAGATATTCACAAGGCATGATAAAGCAAGAGGTAAAGCAATGGGAGTGTATATTTTCACCTGCCTTATGTGGGAAAGCTCTGGCTGAATCGTCAACTGACATTGAATTCTTACCCAGAACGATAATTAACTCACACTATTCCCGCTGTCTAGAGAGCACCGCAGATATCGAAGCACTAATTACGCTGATTCCTATATTTTTTGAAAACCGCTATTGCCCTTTTTTTATGTGAAAAATCAATACTTGAAGTATTAGTTTTCTTCCTGCAGCATGCTTTGGTTAGCGATTGAACATTGAGAACGTTTTGTTTTTAGGTGAACAGCCTAGCCCATCCAATTGGATTCAAAAAAGTATCAAAGTGGGAGGTTTTATAATTATCTAAGAGTTTTCGATACCCTCGAACTGTTTAGCCGCCGAGCTTTGGAGTGATTCGATGACCAAAAAAAACAGCAGACTAGATGATTGACAAAAAGAGCTTTCGACCAAAAATACCAATTTCTATAAAGATGTCAGCGCCTCTGTCTTTTTTATTCAATCTATGATGGCATCTCCGAAATTAACTCTTATCTTTGGCCTTTAATTAGTGTGTATGAATAAAGTTATTGGAGATATTAGTTTTAGTTGTAACTTGGAACAAGCCTGTTTGAATCATCTCTTTGGCTAACCGAAGCTGTAAACATTATTTTTCCAACAACTTGATTTAATATGTTGGCTTAATGTACATCTGGACCGGGGTTTCTCGTTTGCCTCCTTCTTATATCGAACGGCTGACCAACGGAAATGATAAACAGAAATCACTTGTCATGTAGCAAATTGAGTGACTTAAATACATTTAAATTGATAATTGGAGTGCCAAGAATCCTCCTTACTGAACAGGAGGAGACATGAGTTTTTTCTTGTAATAAGCCACAATTGATAAACTCTTAAACTAATAATTATGTAATTATGGATCCAATCTCTTGGTATGACCAGCTCTGCTTCACTAGCAGATTATAACATAAATTAATACGCTACATTTCATTTACCTGAACCAGATTTCATTTTAAAGAGGCTCTAATCTAATTCATAAAGCAAAAACGATATATCATTTAGATATTCGTTGCGAGGCTGAAAAAAAAACATCGAAATTTAGAGTATAGTACAGATCAGTATATAAATGGTCTTACATAGTTAACGAGGAAAGAGATGAAGCGCTGTTAAAGTCATCTCAGAGAAATTCTGTACATCTGAAGCTTCCCTTCTGACGGTATGGGACGATCGGGTTAGCTAATATTCGCCAGCAGCTTTCAATTCCTTACCGAAAATGTTGACGGCCTTAATCAATCTTTCGACGAGCAAGTTAACTTCCTCTTCAGTTATAATGAAGGCTGGCCCCAAACAAACGATATCCCAAGTACCACCGTAGTTGTCGGCACCTGCAACACCCATTACGTTGACACCACACTCCAAAGCGACCTCAACAAACCTTGAGGCAACCTTTACAGATGGTGAGAAAGGTTCTTTTGTTTCCTTGTTCTTCACAAATTCAATGGTCCAGAAACCTCCGAGGCCTCTAACATCACCAACAATGTTTGAGTCGTCTGATAGTAATGCCTCTTTCAATTTCTTTCCCATCAAGTTCCCATTCTTGAAAACGTTAGCTGTCAAACCATCACGTTTAATCTTTTTTTGAATTCCAAGGGCTGTGGCACAATTAAATGCGTGTGAGTGGTAGGTTTGAGCACCTAAAATAGTACCAGAACCTTCTGTGTAGGCATTTAAGATTTTTGGACTGATTAGAACACCGGCGATGGTAACATAACCAGATCCCAACGTTTTTCCAACGGTTTGAATGTCTGGTGCATCTTCTGGTGCCAAAAAGTTCTCCCAACAGTTTAATTTACCGTTTGGATTGATTCTACCAGTGCCACACATGACTTCATCCAACATGAAAAGAACATCATATTTGTTACAGATGTCACGTATACCTTTCAAATATCCCTTTGGTGGCACTGGAGTTCCGACAGAACTACCAGAGACCGTTTCGACAATGACCGAACAGATTGTTTCTGGGTCATTATCGATAATGATTTTTTCCAAAGCACTTACCAATCTTTGGGCATATTCTTCTTCGGTCTCACCTTCCTTCATATCTCTGTATGGATAGCAACGTGGCATCTTCAGGCAAACATTTTCCTGATCGATCATCAGGTCTTTGAATGGCTCACCTCTTGGTGTATTACCAACGGACATAGCACCCATGGTAAAACCATGGTAAGAACACTCTCTGGAAATAACTTTGACCTTTTTTGGCATGCCACGTTCCAACTGGTATTGTCTCATAATTTTTAAGGAGTTTTCTGTCGACTCAGAACCAGAGCATGTCCATAATGCCGAAGCAAATGCATTTGGTGCCGAATTTTCAATATAGAACTTGGATAAGTTTTCGGCCTCTGCATTTGCAACATATGCTGGATAACTGTAAGTATGTTTCCTTGCTGCATCCTGGATAATATCATAAACCTCTTCGTCACCCCATCCTAAAGAGGCGACAGCAGCTCCACTGATGGCATCAATAACACCAGTGTATTCTTTGCCATTTTTTTCAATAGTCATATACACACCTTTACCATTTTTGGCAAGAGCCTTTTCTTTGCCGACTTGCCCTTGAAAGACGGCCGATTTGTATTCGTTTGCAGAAGCAGTAGTCATATCCGATTTTTTTTATTAATTTGTTTGATGAATTTTGTGTCTGCCTGTACTAGATGTGATATGAAAGCTAACGCATCACCATGGCATGCCATCATCTTTTTATACCTTTCATTATGTTTCTCCAATCTATACATTATATCTTATCTCCCCTTTGGCGGCAAAATTTTTGGAGCAATTCGGCGGTGGGTTACCGTAGAACGGTCTTTCGGATGATAGCACTAAAGGGAAAAGAACGCCTAAGAAGATCACCGCGGGAGTTGTATATGCCATCCCATTTAAAAGTAGCATACATACACAACTTTATCAAGTAATAGCTACTATCCTCCATTTACATTGCAGTGCTTACCTTCCTGATTAGTACAGGTGAAATCGAGGCTCCACATCTAAGCACCGAATACTTGTAGCAGCATTTGAACAAGATGATATCATCCTGTAAACCCATCTATAGCATATCGTATCGATTTGTTGTACATCTATGAAAAGCTAAAGTTTCTTTCAATATTGCCACATCTGTGTCAATTCTTGATTTTCATGTTGACTCATGCGAACACTCAAGGGGATATATGCCTTCAATATTCGTGACTGAAGCAGAGGACCTACATATCATTACACAATAAAAGTTTTGTATGTTGTAAGAGGAATACAATGAGCTAGGTATGCTGCAAAATTTAAAATTCCACACAGTGGCGATGTCCGGTTTTTAAACTTTCGAGTGCCACGTCGACTTGCAAGTCTCCTCAAATTCTAGAAATCTGATTCAAGATAAACAACAATGGATAAAAGACCTACATAAAATTCTATAACTAGTAAACGAAATAATTCAAAGAGAGCCAGCTTTTTTCAATTCGTTTTGCAACTCAGAAACACTTTTGGCTGTTCTTGCTACAATGGTATCAACATCATCTTCAGTAATGATAAAAGATGGAGCATATAATCCAATGTCCCAAGATCCTGTGGAATCTGTATTTGTCAATCCCATTATGTTAAGGCCATTTGCTAAGGCAATATCAGCGAAACGGGTTGCAATTTGTGATTCGTAAGGGAACGACTCTTTCGTCTCTCTGTTCTTGACAAGTTGAACGGTCCAGAAGCCACCAAGGCCTCTAACATCCCCTACTATAGGGTAAGTATCATTCAACAAGGTCTCCTTCATCTTTTGACCCATCAAATTACCGTTCTTGAAGATGTTTGCTGTTAAGCCCTCGCGTTGAATCTTTTCTTGAATCCCCAGGGACACAGCGCAGTTAAGAGCATGAGAATGATAGGTTTGTGCCCCGATGACAAGACCAGAACCGCCCACGTAAGCATTAACAATTTTTGGACCAATAAGAACACCTGCGATGGTAACATAACCAGATCCTAACGTTTTGCCAACGCTTTGGATGTCTGGTGCATCTTCTGGTGCCAAAAAGTTCTCCCAGCAGTTCAATTTTCCATTTGGATTACTTCTTCCAGTACCACACATAACTTCATCCAACATAAAGATAACATCGTACTTGTTGCAAATATCACGTATACCCTTTAGATAACCCTTTGGTGGGACAGGAGTACCAATGGAGCTACCAGGCAAGGTTTCAACAATGACAGCGGAAACAGTTTCTGGGTCATTGTCAAGTATCTTTTGTTCCAAAACGTCAAGTAGTCTTTTTGTGTATTGCTCTTCGGTTTCGCCAACTTTCATATCTCTATATGGAAAGCAACGAGGCATTTTTAGACAAATTTCTTTTTGATCAATCATTAGGTCCTTAAAACCATTACTAATTGCATTATCTGATATGGAAGAGGCACCTAAAGTGAATCCATGGTACGAGTTCTCTCTCGAGATTATCTTAATCTTTTGAGGCTTACCGCGTTCCTTTTGATATTGTCTAATAATCTTCAAGGCATTTTCATTCGATTCGGAACCAGAGCATGTCCATAATGCTGATGTGAATACGCCTTCTGGGCAATTCTTTATGTAAAATTGAGATAACTTCTCAGCTTGTTCGTTGCAAATGAAACCTGGGAAACTGTAAGTGTGCTTTTTTAAAGCTTCATTGACAATTCCGGGCACATCAGGATCGGCCCACCCCAGAGCACCAACAGCGGCACCAGTAACTGCATCTAAAACACCTTCATGCACCTTACCGTTCTTTTCAATGGTCAGATAGACACCCTTACCATCTCTAGCATGAGCTTTCTTTTCAGCAACACGAGTATGGAAAACGTTTGATTCTACTTGAGCAACTTCAACAGTCATTTTTTTTCTAATTTATTCGTTAAAAGTATTAGTCTTGATTAACGATAATATTTTTATGGGATAAAGATGAAGAGGAAGTTGAATTGAGGATTCTTGATACATTTCGGGTTTATATACCTCTCGATTCTTAATCGGGATCTTAGATTACCGCTATCTAATCTCACTCAGCGATTTAACAGCAGTCCCTCAGCCCATACGTTATCTTATTAGGGTACGACATAGTACGTGGCAACATGATATATACGATGCGGCTACTACAACATTTTGGTAACTCTAGCCTTTCATGTTATGATTTTTATCACTACCGCTTAGAGCTTTCATTTTGGGTATTCTTCATTCGCGGTGAAGAACGCTTCTAGTTTCCCGATTCAGCCCGACTGGACATTGGAAGAAAGTAGCGGACAGCTCAGGGTGAAGCACCGCTTAGAGATTCCTTAATCTGTCGTTGTGAGCGATTCGCCCCAGAAAACGAGCCATACTATGATATCAAAAAAAAAGATATTGATTAAAAATCTAAAATACTAATCATAAATCATATGTCATTATCTATTGGTATTACGTTTTCAGATTTGATTCTCTTGAGATTTATCTGAGAATTTGGAGTACTGCTTTCGGATTCACTGCCCGATCTTTTCTTTGATTCCTGTTCTGATAGCCATTTGTCCATTAGAGCTTGTGGAACATCCATTGGCGGTAGCATGATTTCTAGCATTCTTATTTTATTGTCATTAGAAAAGGATGGATCATGAAGCATATCCAGGAAATCGCCAACAGTGACAACTTTCTTAGTTTCGTAAGAAACTGCACCGAATGTAGGTAACAATCGCAGGTAATCCCACGTTTGTATATCGTAGTAGCTTGCATTTGATCTATGGTGTAAGAATCTGTCCACTGAATAACCTTGATTATTCAGTATGAATATGTAAGGGGTCAATCCCCACCTTATTATTGTGGAGAGCTCTTGTACCGTAAGTTGGAAAGCACCATCACCAACAAACAGAATGACTCTGCGATGTACAGGATTCAGTTGGCCTGCATTTAGCTCTTTCATGGCGAATGATGCACCAAGGCATGCACCGAGCGAATAACCAACGGATCCCCAAATTGCCTGCGATATACCTAAAGAACCATGAGGGAATCTTGTCTGATTTATACCAAACGAGGAAGTACCTGTTTCTGTTATTATAATATCACCCTCTCTAAACCAGTGAGAGACTTGATTCCAGATCCACTCTTGTCTTAGCGAGTGTCTGTGTGGTAATTCTGATCTTGGGACAATCATTCGTTGAGGGTGAACAACTTTGTATATAATCTTGGTTTCATCTAGTCCAATCAAGAGCGCTTTCATCAGAGACTCTATATATAAATCCGGATAAATTGAATTCTTGAGTTTGACAGAAGTTGGATAAATAAGGACACAATCTTTTGTCTTATATGCAAAATGGAAAGAATTCGTGCTAAAATCTGACAGCACGCAACCAATAACGATAAGAAAATCTGCGAAGTCAACAATTTCTCTCACATCGGGTGAAGAAATTGAGCCTGTATAGACACCTCCAAAGTTAAGGAGACTTTCATCAATCGAACCTTTACCCATGGGAGTTGCGAAAACAGGAAATTTGGTTCTTTCGCAAAATTCCTGCGTTTGCTTGATTAAATGATGCCTTGAAACGCAAGCATCTGAAATTATAACTGGATTCTTTGCTCTATAAAGTTTGCTTAAAATTTGTTCGACAACTTCGTTCTCAACTACCGGATTGTTTGCCGGTAAATGTATATTCAATGCATAATTTAGTTTTTTCGATTCCACTGGGGTGTCATAGAGATTTATGGGTATCCCCAGATAAACGGGCTTTTGTTGCGTCCAGGCTGTGCTTATACATTTGTCAACATGTTCGGCGCACAGCTCTTTATCGCTGATTAACATGGTACTAACGGTGATTTCGCTGGCCATCCTGCTGTAGACATTGTAATCGCCATTCCCTAATGTGTGATGAAGCAATAGTTGCTTAGTTTGTGCGCTTGTCGGCGGCATACCTACAACGTGTAATATGCCAACATGCTCAGCGTAGGAACCTGCAATACCGTTCACAGCACTTAACTCCCCCACTCCGAAAGTTGTTATCAGACAACCTAGTCCCTTCAATCTCGAATAGCCGTCTGCTGCATACGCAGCGTTCAGTTCATTTGTGTTTCCTGCCCAACGTAAATTTGGTACGGTATATAGCTTATCTATCAATGGAGAATTAAAAGCACCCGGTAAACCAAAAATTGTTTCAATGTTCAATTGTCTTAACCTATGGAAGAGATATTCAGATATCGTTATATATTCGGGTAGCCCATTGGATTGAGTGTAATTCATAAGAAGCAGCAACTCCGAACAATAAGATATTGTATTCTCTACACTGGTAATTATAAACTTTTATTACATCTTGTGATTTCTGCAAGTTTTTTTTTTTATTTTTCCCGCTCGGCACTAGTAGCGACGGAGAGGAAACACACACACACAGAAAAAAAGACGAATCGTTAAAATCGTAATCATTCCTCATTTAAATATTATAATATATTTACATTTTTTGCACAAAATCTTTTTAATAAAATTATGTTTCATGTTATATTATGTTGGGCATTAATCTTAATTTTACAGCAGCTAACTGGTCATCTGTTAAATGGCCTAATTCTGTTTGATAATCAAAATACAGCAAATTTAGATTATTAACAATTTCCCTTAAATTATCTTGGGAGTATCTCAACTCGTCAAAATATGTCGAGCATAAGCACTGCAAGGAATTGAATCTTTCTAGCGGATCGTATTTTAGCATGTTGTTCAAAAATTCGACTGTTGGATCGTCTTCTTTTTTGAAGACTTTATTCAATGGTATTGGTTTGATTTGAGGAAATTTATGTTCCATGTAATTCGGATTCATAGCGCAGATCTCTTGCTTCGACGGCGTACCTAGAATTTTGATGATCTCGACCAACTGATCGATACCGCTCTCGCCGGGAAACATCGGTTGCCCCAACAGGAGTTCTGCCATGACGCAGCCAGATGACCACACATCGATTTGGTTCGTATAGTTTGTTGCGCCAAAAATCAGCTCTGGGGCCCGGTAATAACGGGAGCAGATGTACGAAACGTTCGGCTCGGACGGTTTCAGCTGCTTTGCAGAGCCAAAATCGCACAGCTTCAACTCCCAGCTGTTCGGGTTCACCAGCAAGTTTTGCGGCTTGATGTCTCTGTGGCATACGTTTGCATGGTGATGCAGGTAGTTGAGCGACTTGAACAACTGGTACATGTAGCATTTGATCTCCAGTCTCGGCATGACGCTCTGCTGGTGCACGAAGTGGCGCAGCCGCTGGTACAGCGACTGCGGCATGAAGTCCAGAATCAGGTTGAGATACACCTCGCCCTGCGTGTCCTTTTCGTAGAAATAGTATTTCAGGTCTATTATGTTTCTGTGTTGCAGCAGCTTCATGATCTCGAGCTCTCTGTTCTTGAACCTTCTGTCCTGCAACACCTTCTTGATAGCCACCATTTCGTCGGTTTCCTGGATCGTTGTGGTGAACACTACCCCGAACGACCCGTGGCCCACCACCTCGGTGGTGGGGTAGCTGATCTGGATCGGGTCGTTCGTACCTGTCGCGCTGGGATGCCCATAGTAGACTTGTTTTTGTACTATCGCTTGGTTAGTAAGGTCTGAAACATTCATATTAAAACCACCACTGAATCAGGAGTCCGCCAAACACTTCGACTGCTGCAGTGAGTGTGTGAGTGTATGGAGGTGCGTGTGAGTGTCTTTGAGTGCGGTGTAGCGTGGAAGTACGGAGCTGAAGCGAGGACCTGTGTGTGTCTTGTCTGTGTCTTGTTCGTGTCTGTGTCTGTGTCTGTGTCTGTGCCCGTGCCCGTGCCCGTGTCTATTGCGTGTCTATTGCGTGCCTATGCCTGTGTGTCCGTGAAGCGTGTGCGAGAGTAGCGCCGACTGGACCTGTGTATGCTCTGATCCTGATGCTCGCTCCTCCTGGTGCTCGCTCCTGTTCTGTCACTGCCAGCGTGCCCTGTCTGATGCGTTGTTCCCACACTGGCCTCCTCTCGCCTGTTTTCATCCCCTTTTGCTTCTCTGCCCTGTCCTGTGGTCTCCGCCTGGCCTCCCGCCTCGCCGCCGCGCCGTCTTTGCAACCGCGTCACCCACTCGTACTGTGTGATTACATACCCTGTCTTTTGCCCCCTTTCTCCGAGCCCGCTTCCAGGTCGTTTCCGTCGCCCCGGGCGTCGCGCGGCTCATCGAAATCTATCATCCTCTGGATCTTCGCCCTGTTGAGCCTGGTCTTGGACGGCTTCCCCGACTTTCTCTTTGATTTAACGCTGACGGTGGTATGGCCAACGTCTTCGATGTGTTGCGTTGGTTCCACGAGTTTCAGCAGGATAAGGTCCTCTATGCTCTTTACGTAGTCCTGGTTGTTGTTTGGCGCACCCACGTCGATCTGTAGTTCTACCTTCGTGCCCAAGTCGCCGGGAGCCAGGTGTGGGTCTCTTCTCGCCTTCTGTTGAAGTGCACTTATACCGAACTGTAGTTTTCTCAGGACGGTGCTCATACTTGGACCCTTCGGGTTTACTCCACTTATGCGTTGCGCTGTCGGGGCCGCTGCAAGAGCCTTGCGTGTGTTACATCTAGATAGTTTATATATGTACGAACGATCGCGGGGCAGCCGGACCCGCGTTGTGTGATTTTCTGGGAAGGGGGGTGGGGGAAGAAAGCGACGGCGCCCCGCATTTTGTCGTTCTGGAGCATGCGCGAGCGCAAGCGCGAGCCGGCCCCGCGCTGAGAAGAGAAGCGTGACCGCGCGGCTGTGAGAAGCAGGCCTACAACTTGGAGGACCCCGTGACGAACCGTTTGCCCTTCTCGATGTTGACCACAAGCTCCTTGATGGCGACCTGGATCATTTCTTGCTCCTGGGGCGACAGGTCGTCCAGGATGGTGCCGTCGACCGCGACAACGCGGCCGTCGACCAGCCTGGCCGGCAGCGAGAAGTACTCCAACGACTCGTTACCCAGCCTCTTCTGGGTCTTCAACCCGTCCTCGAGTCCCGGCAGGTACACAAAGGTGGGGATGGGCGTCGTCGTCTCGCGGTGGATGCTTTTCAGGATTTCTTCCGCGAACCTGTAGCCGGCCAGCGCCATGGACAGCGTTGCGGACCCCGCGCCGTCCTTCGCCTTGACGACCTCGTCGCCGCCGAACTGGACGCGGTGGACGAAATCGGCGTACCGCTCGTTCAGCGTGGTCACGAACAGCTTGTTCTTGATGATGGGGACGATGGTCTTGCCGGAATGGCCGCCGATCACCGTGACGTCTTTGGAAATCTTGGTCTTGTCGTACTGCTTGGTGGCGCTTCTTCTGGCGCCTTCCAGGTACTCGACCAGGAAGGTCTCAGCGCGCACGATGTCCAGCGTGGTGACACCCATGACGTTACCCGGCTGGAACTTGCCCATTGCTTTCAGCTGCTCGACCGCGATGGGCACGGTGCTGTTGACGGGGTTGGAGATGACGAGGATTCTTGCGTTTGGGGCATACTCGCCGATTGACGTAACGATGTTCTTTATGATCCCCGCGTTGATTTTGAACAGGTCGTCTCTGGACATGCCGGGCTTCCTGGGCACGCCTGCGGGGATCAGAACAACCTGTGCACCCACTAGCGCGCCCTCGATGTCGCCCTTGGTGTACCCGGTCACGTTGGAGTTCGTGTTGATGTGCGACAAGTCACGTGCCACGCCGGGGGCTAGTCTGACATCGTACAAAGCCAGCTCGGAGATGTAGGGGTTCAGCTTGAGGAGCAGGGAAAGTGGCTGTCCGATACCACCTGAAGCACCGATAACACACACTTTAACCATCTTTTCGTTTTTCGTTTTTCGTTATTCGTTTTCCGGCGTTTCTCCAACTGTTGTTCGCTTCCGCAGCTGCAGCCCGCTTTCGCTCGCTTTTTATACGCTTTTTCAATCCCGGAATAGTCATGTCGAGGGCCTTTGAGCCGAGCACATGACTGCGAAATGTGGTTTGCGTATGTGCACATGCATTTTCTACGCTATCGTTGTCACTGACGGATGTCGGATGCTTTAGAGGAACGTATTGAAAGGTCGCCAGAGCTCCAGTGTTCTGCTCAAGCTCGCCTGGCTCTGGCTCTTGCTCTGGCTCTGGCTCTTGCTCTGGCTCTGGCTCTTGCTCGGTCTCGTGACTCGGTCTCGTGACTCGCTTACTTGCCTTGTCTTGAGAACCTGTCTCGACCATTGGCTCATCGTAGCACTACGCGGAAAGGGCAGACAGCTTCAAAAGCTCGCTGAGCTGAGGCTGTGCGGGAAGGAATGCCCATTTGAAAGGGCTCGCAAGTTCCCACCACCTATTTATGCGGCAGCTCAAGAATTGTGCATTATGATCAATTGAGGAACGTTTTCTAATATATGTCTGATATTTCTTTGATATTTCTTTGATATTTCTGATATTTCTTTGGTATCTCTTTGGTATCTCTTTGGTATCTCTTTGATATCTCTTTGATATTTCTGATATTTCTTTGGTATCTCTTTCCTATCTCTTTGATATCTCTTTGATATTTCTGATATTTCTTTGGTATCTCTTTGGTATCTCTTTGATATCTCTTTGATATTTCTGATATTTCTTTGGTATCTCTTTGGTATCTCTTTGATATCTCTTTGATATTTCTGATATTTCTTTGGTATCTCTTTCCTATCTCTTTGATATCTCTTTGATATTTCTGATATTTCTTTGGTATCTCTTTGGTATCTCTTTGATATCTCTTTGATATTTCTGATATTTCTTTGGTATCTCTTTGGTATCTCTTTGATATCTCTTTGATATTTCTGATATTTCTTTGGTATCTCTTTCCTATCTCTTTGATATCTCTTTGATATTTCTGATATTTCTTTGGTATCTCTTTCCTATCTCTTTGATATCTCTTTGATATCTCTTTGGTATCTCTTTGATATTATATTATGCGTAGCGTAAAATAACAGGTATATCTCTGGTGTTGGCGTCCACATCCGTCGCGGACAGAAATTTATTGCGCAGGGTGGTGCCGTCAGCTGTAAGTCTTTTCTGTATTGTCCGGCCAGACAAAAGGTTGGCAAATCTCGGCGGCTAAACATTTCGAGACTCACGAAACCTCTTGCATACGGTCGTTACGTCAATTGGTAATAATCAGCGCTCCTTTTGTTCAGCGCGCAAGTTCAGGTGACTTATAACGGTATCTAACAAAGTTATTGATTGCGCTATAGCTAGGCTGATTGCTATTCACCGAGAACAACCTTCCGTGACCGCAGTAAGAGCAGATGTCACGACCTGTGTAAGAATTACGTGGCGGTGTACTGCTAGCCATCGAAATTTTTGAAAGAGCAGAAAAAAGTCGTCCGGGCTGTGTTATGCAAGCACCTGACGGTGGCTTTACCACAACGCTGAGCCACCGCGGTGACACTTGTGTACAATATTTCTTGTCATCGCCCCGCACCCTGGCAGACATTTAATCCTCGTACGAGGATATATCTCAGATTTACTCAAGCAACGTCAACATTTGAAACGAGCTAGCCTCTGCGAAGGAATCGAAGTGCTCATAACACATCATTTAGTCGAATTTCATCCCTGCAGTTGAAGTCACCGTGGAAATCAAAGTCTCTAGGCCAGCACCAGTTAGACCACTGCATTCAATGAACGCTATCGGTATCGAGCATCCGAGCTGCTCTGAGATGCTAGATCTGATAGTGTCTGGCGTCCCTGTACCCTGCGCCAAATCCATCTTGTTCATGGCAACGATTACTTGACAATCGTACCCCACTCTATCTTCGTCCCGCAGGAGGAAGCATTGTAGCTCTTTGAAAGACTCGTTGAATCTTAGTGGCAGGCTGGCGTCTATGCACCACACAAGCACATCAGTCCTGTCAAAGTAATTATCCCAGAAGGGCCGCAGCGTTGTTTGGCCACCCACATCCCACAAGGTCACTTGATACTGTCCATTGTCAGTGACGCACTCTATTGTGTGTATCTGAAAACCGATAGTTGGCGATATCTCGTCATCCTGTTCGTGTTCCGGCAGCAGCTTGTTAACAATTGTTGATTTGCCAGAATTGTCAAGACCGAGTATCAAACATCGGATTTCCCTATCTTTGAGTTTCTGCTTCCTTATGATCGAAAGCAATCCCATGTTGCTATTTTTTTCAGCCTTTTTTGTTATGATGGTGAAGTCTTGCATTGTAGAGCATGGAAACGCGCTTCTATGAATAAAACATAAACTTTGTAACTGTGCCAAAATAACATTAAAAATACATGTAAGAAACAATGGCCAAAAAGTCTAGATCGATAGTCGAGATCAGAAGGTCAGATGTAAGATGGAAAAACAACAAGAAGATTTTCAAAGAGACCAAGAAGCAACGAAGGCTGTTCGAATTCGATATTCCGACAGCGTCATCTTTGAATGTGCGGGAGAAATCGTTCGATACTGTTGAAGGAGCTGATCAAACCCCCATAATTATCGGCGATGACGATGATGAGGTGGTGGAGGAGAAATTTCGAAGTGAAACTCCTGGAGAACCGGAGAATAGTACGGAAGTGATAGAGCTGCTACAGGATGAAGAAGAAGAGGCGCTGGAACCAGCTCAGGGAACACCGGAGGAGCTTTTCGAAGAGAAGGACTCAGAGAAAGATCTCATCAACTGCCCCATGTGCGGCAAGGACTTGACCGCTTGGGAGAACTATCAAAGAGATGCCCATGCAGAAAAGTGTCTTGAAGAATCCAACGGTACAAGGCCGGCTACAGTCACCAAGCGGGCGATCGCAAGGCCGTCGCTTCCGCAAATCAAGATACTCGAGTTCACCAACAACCACAAGATAGTCGTCGATGGCTTCAATTTTGATAGAAACACAGATATAACCCAATACTTCCTGTCGCATTTCCATGCAGATCATTATATGGGCCTTCGGAAATCGTGGGATCACGGGACCATATACGGCTCAAAGATCACCATAGACCTGATGGTGCAGAAATTCAACATGCCCAGGGACCTCGTGCGCATCTTGCCGCTGAACGTGGAGACTTGGTTCGAGCCGACGATCTCGGTGATTCCCTTGGACGCGAACCACTGTCCCGGCGCGACGGTTTTCCTCTTTCAAGAGTGGGACCCCGCCAGGACTCGCATAATCAAGCAGATACTGCATACTGGCGATTTTCGCAGTGACGCGTCGCTGATAGCCAGATTGAACGACATATGTCTGGCGCCCATAGACCAGATATATCTCGACACCACGTACCTGATACCCGGATTTCATTTCCCGCAACAGCAGAGCGTGTTGAAGGTCGCCGCCGAGTTCTGCACCCAAATTGTGGCCAAGGGCAAGGGCAAGCTCTTCAACGACTCGCAGAAATCCATTTTCAATTTCAAGCTGTTCGTGGGCCCGGCCGCGTTCCTGTACAAGTGCCTGTTTCTGGTCGGCACCTACACCATCGGCAAGGAACGACTCGCCATTGCGATAGCGCAGGCGCTGCACACGAAAATATACGTGCCGCGAAACAGCCCCAGGTTCAAGATAGTTTCGCAGTATATCGAGTATTTCCCGCCAGACATGATAACCCACGATCTGGAGCAATCGTGCGTCCACCTGGTCCCATTGGCAACGCTACACTCCAAGGACTCGATCGACCAGTACTTCCGCCCTTTCGCAGCTGTGTACGAGGACGTGGTGGGCTTCATACCCACCGGGTGGACCTACACCAACAAGTATGCGGCGAGCCCGGACTTTGCCGACTCCGCGCAGAGAATCGCGTATTGCAAAGCGACGCTCGATGACGCCAAGACAGACCACCTGGACATCCAGTTCATCCTCAGGCAATACAAGCGTCACGCCAAGTACCAGGTCTTCAAGGTCCCATACTCCGAGCACAGCAGCTTCAAGGACCTCGTGCGCTTCGGCACTGCTGTCCACCACAGGGAGATGCTGGCGACGGTCAATCTGCACGACGTGGACAAGATCAGGGAGATGCACGAATGGTTCCGGGCATGGAAAGCCATCGCAACAGGCCAAGGATGAAAAAAACGGGTGTCAGCAAGAGCTGCCCTGTGCCAGCGCGTGTTAGACGGAAACACTGATTGGCAACGCCTTGCAGAGCGCGAACGGCGATAACCCCTTTATTCCTGCTCCTTCCAGGGCCCTTCGGCGACGGAAAAATATAGCTTAGGGATACGTCCGCCCGGACATGCCTGCCCGGACACCCAATCTCCGTGTCTGTCGTGTCTGTCGTGTCGAATGTTTTGATTTGAGCTTCAGGGTGTTCTCGGGCAAAACCAGGGGCGATCTTGTCCGGTGCCTGCGCTTGTGATGGTATCAAGAACGCTGCTGTTGCCGCCGGAGCTGGCATCGCAGAATGCTTGGAAGACAAGGATCCCGGACACGCACTCGACCTCGGTTTAGGATAACATATCACTTGCACCCGGCGATTCCGCATCTCATCGCATTGGCGGTGATTGCGTCGTTGCAGTGGTCTACGCCGCCCTGGACCTAACTCCTGGCCGGACAGCGCCCGGACAGCGCCGGGCGGACACCATGCAAGAACGCTGCGCAAGACCGAAAACAAAATAGAACAAAAAAGAACAGGGCACAACTGGCGCTGCAGCCCATTCTACGCCCGTCTATAATGCCTAGCGTTCTCACAGTAATCCCACTGTACGGTAACATTCCCGTCAGCCGGCTACTAGTGTTGAGGTGTTGAGCGCCATGCATCGCCAAGACCACGGACGCACACTGCCAGGCAATCGCCACCCTGTAAAATTTATTTCCGTCTTTTTCATTTCCGTTGAGGGAACGCTGGAAGTAAAATCCGCGGGTGGTGGACGTAAGAAGGGTGTGCGAGAAGGTCGCAGATGACATATGAGTAATGAAAACTAATCGATTTTTTTGTTTTCAATTGAAGATGTGATGGATCTGTGATGTATTTAAAGAGGTCGAATTGAGCTCCTGCTGATGAGCCGGGTTCAAGCTATAGAGACATCCAAATCGCTCACATCAAAGAATGACTAATTCCGTTCAAGACCAAGCTGGAACGACGGTTGCCAGCGATGACAGTATTTTCACCGAGAAGAACGAAGTAGGTCACGAGACATATCTGCAGACCTCGAACAACTCAGCGGAGCTGGAGCAGGTACATGTGACGGACAAGACGCTGGAGAGCCCGGAGGAGGAACAGGCCAACCAAATAGAGGACGAAAAGGCGATTAAGAAGCCGGATCAAGGCCATTTCGCGGAGGGACACGTGTATCCGTCCGGAATTGCTCTCTATGCCTCTGTGTTTTCGCTCGTTCTTTCGCTGTTTTTGGCAGCACTGGACATCATGATTGTTTCCACCCTGATCGACGATGTGGCCAGGCAGTTCGGCGACTACTCCGAGACCGGGTGGATTTTCTCCGGATACACGCTGCCCAACGCCGTTCTGTGTCTGTTGTGGGGCCGTATAGCTGCCGTGGTGGGGTTCAAGTCGTCGATGTTGGCGTCGATCGTCATCTTCGAGATTGGCTCCCTGATAGCAGGTGTAGCGAACTCAATGAATATGCTTATTGGTGGTAGAGTGATATCGGGTATCGGTGGTAGTGGTATCCAAAGTTTGGTCTTTGTGATTGGGCTATCGCTGGTCGAAGAGAGGAAAAAAGGAATTGTCATTGCGTTCCTGTCGAGCGCTTTCGGTGTGTCTAGTGTCGCAGGGCCTTTCCTTGGTGGTGCATTCACGACCCATGTGACCTGGAGATGGTGTTTCTACATCAATTTACCAATCGGTGGTGTTGCTTTTGCGGTTTTTGTACTCTTCTACAACCCAACTGGCGAAAAAAATACCATTTCTTCTATTTTGAGGACTTTCTTCAAGGGCAGTTACGAGAACCTAAAGGCATTGAAATGTTTATCGAAACTCAAAACATGGAAGTTTATTGGACATTCACTCTTTTACCAATACGATATTGTCGAATGCATTCTTTGTACAACTGGTTTAGTGCTGATACTGCTTGGTTTCTCGTTTGGTGGTAACAAATACAAGTGGAATTCCGGAAACACGATTGCATTGTTTGTTATTGGTATTTTCCTAACTATTGTAGCAATGGTTTACGATTTTTCCATTTTCCCAAGATTTAAAACCGTGAGAGATAATATTAGATATCAGCCATTGATGAAGTGGGAAAATTTTAAGCAACCAGGCATTTTCACCCTAAATTGTGCAGTTTTTTTCCAAAGTGCTGCATTTTCATGTCAAATGGTTTACATCGTTCAGTTCTTTCAACTGGTGTACAACGAAACTGCGTGGAAGGCAGCCGTTCATTTATTGGCTACTGCCATCCCAACTGTTATTACAGTCATGGCGGCTGGTGTGCTCAATAGTAAAACTGGTTATATCAAGCCAATTACTCTCTTTGGTGCTATTTGTTCTTTTGCCGGCGCTGGTGCAATAACAAAGTTGAATAATCACTCCACAAATAGTGAACACATCGGGTTGTTGATCCTACCGGGCGTTGGATTTGGTGCCGTTTTACAAAGTAGTGCTATTGGTTGTCAGAATCAAGTCAATAAAAAATCGCCTACTGCCCGTATTGATTTCATTTCAGTGGTCACTTTGAACAATTTTTTGAAAGTATTAGGTCAAGCCTTTGGTGGTATTGTTTGTGAAACAGTCTTCGGTGCATCAGTTCTAAATAAGCTAAAGAAAAATGACATCAGTTTAGGCCCAACAAACACAGTTGACGAATTGGTTATCTATAGAGCTGAACATTTTGATGGTTCAAACTCTTTGCTAGGTGACTTCATCAGTCAATCCATCGTAAACGTGTTTTACATGTCTCTAGGTTTTGCAGCTCTTACATTCCTATCCGCTGTTTTGTCGTCAAATAAGAAGAATGATGTGAGCAAACCTCCTGCTCCAGCACCCGAGGCTGCTGAAGAGTCTACTTCTTCAGAAATAACCAAAGAAAATGAATCCGAAACTGTTTAAGCCGTTAGTGTAAAACTAGCATCCAGGTCTAAGATGTATTTTTTTGTTCATGAGCAGAGTTGCAGAAAATTAAATAATAAGAAATAATAATCCTTGGGAAAACAACGGGCGGGGGTTCTCCGAAATAATAGATTACAACAATATACTGTATATAGCGTACATACCCCCGAGTATAATTAATTTAGTGGTTACAATAGAGATTTAAATTTTTGCGAAATTTCTCTCCTCTTGCGGTCCGCTCCGCTCTCTTTCTCAGTCAGCGTTTGTTTGATTTATTTTTCAACACAATCTCGTTTTGAACTTTTCTCCAAATACTCACTTCTTACTTTCAGTAAATATAAAATTCGAATTTGCACCTCCAACCGTAAAATAATCAGCATCCAGATTTTTATCATTTTCCAATTCTTCACGAAACGATAGGGGAACATCTAAAATTGTTGGAACCCTTCGATCTTCTGAATTTGTTTTCTTCCTGAATCTCATGAAAATATTAGCATCTTTATTACCAAATCTCTTCACCAGCTTTCTATAGAATAATCCACAGGCGTTACATAATGTTCTGTTACCATATGGCCCTCTCCGCCATTCTGGAGTACTGGCTTCACCACAATGCACGCAAGAAGTTGTAGATTGTTCATTTTTTCTAATTGTCTCAGCCATGATTAATCCGTGAGCCAAAGATTGATGATTATTAGTGAGAAGAGTTTCCGAGGATGACCTTTGGGTCTTAGCATGTGATTTGAATCCTTTGCTTTTGAATTTGTATTTGCTAGGACTTTTATCGACGTTTGAGTCTGTAGATCCATATGGCGGCTGAAAGATGATCGAAGAGGAAGAAGAAGCAGTTGCATGGTTTGAGGGTAGATTCTGATTATTAGCATCTGTTCCATCTTCAGACCCTTTGATCATATTAAGGCGATACCCCACTGGATCAGATACTGAAACCCTATGATTTATTCTAGAAGGAGCGTTTGGCACTGCCCACGCATATGGGACATAATTGCCTGGAGTTGGTGGATGGTGCTGCACATATGGATATCGTTGATAAACCGATGACGAAGATGCAACAAAATGAGGCTCCACAGACTGTTTAACCGCTTGCTGGGGATTTCCACCAAATCGTTCATTTGGAAACTGATAACCCTGCAAAGCAATTTGTGATTTATCTGTAATATTAGAAGTCAACATTTCCATCGAAGGAAGTCTGACTGTTTGTCTGGGTGCATCATTATGTGTAGGCTGTCGATTCTTCAGTTCATCCAACTCCCTTACAGTAGCATGTAGAGTGTTTGCCACGTTTTTCAGTGAGTTCAAATCCTCTGGGCTAATATCACTCAAGGTAATATCCTGAATTTTGTCTTTCGGATCGATGAGCGAGTGTATGGACTTTTCAGTTCCTGAAGCTTTTACACTAGGCCAGTATCTAATCTCATCCGAAATTTGATTTTTCAAATCGATAATCGAACTTATTTTATTCTGGTAAATTTGCTTGAAGGTATGATCATTTTTCTCTACTGTTACAGCTGCCCGCATCAGCGAATCGATTGAATTCTGCCGCTGTTTTGCCACTTCTTCATCCATATCCGATCTTGTTCCTGTCACATACGTTTTCACATCAGTATCCTGCGAGCTGAGCCCTGCGCCAGTGACACCCCCTCTTATATTTTTATCTTCCTTCTCGCATTTTTCTGAATCATCGCAATATAGGTCTTTAGGATCGTTCCCCAAATTCAACAGGTTGGGTACGGATAACGTTCTTGTATCGCGCTCTGAAGGTCTTGTCGATAGTTGTCTATTTGCAGTATAGTAACTTGACTGCGCTGCACTCTGATACTCGGCAGCATCCGACCCCTCCCTCTCTTCTTCTACCTCTCGGTGACCAACTGGTTGATTTTCTCCCATGTTCGAGCTAGAAATCTGTTGTATCCTTACACATGACATCTTAGTGGCACACATTTAGTAGCACAGCGTACTAAAGCTGATCTGATGCTGCTTGCCAAAGATCTCTCCCTTAACTCTGCGAAATTCACTGATAGTAACTTTCCCTGATCTATGCACGCACGTATATACTATGCCAATAGAATATACTATATATATATATATATATGTGGAAAATACTGTTATCCGTCGATACCTGAGTTTCAGTCCCCTTAAAAAATTAAAATTCTCTAGAAGGCCTGTATCTGTTCTTCTACACTGTCTTCACCCGAAAAGTTTTCGAATTTGAGAGGTTAGGTTTCGCCATTTCAAAAACAGAGTGACAAGAGGAGAATTATCGCCGTTCATTGACCGAAAAAGAAGAGAGTTTCCTTTGAATGCTAATCTGATATCTAATTGCATATTACTGTGCTATTCCGCTATTCCGCAGCAATGCTCATGCAGTCCACATAGTTGCTATTAGTACCAAGAACCAAGAAAAGTCGCCGCATCCGTGGAGAATACCATACGAACTGCTTGTGGTGCAAGCCGGGCTCGACTTGGCGGTCAAGGTAATATAATGGCTCGCTTCACATCCCATAGTCGTTCTTTCGCTTATCATTAACATTGTTTTTACTGAGGGGAACGGCGCATGGAATGCGCGCGTTGCGTAAATCATTCCGGTAAAGCAGAGAAAGAATGTTGCCGATGAAAAGGGATAAACCTAAATTCAGTAATACAGGGGGGAGACAACAACCGAGCGCAAAAGGAAGTGAACGCGGTTGCTACCGGTAAAAGAGTGAAAGCAAAGCTGGTTAACTATGGTGTATTTATTTCTAAACTGGTCCGACATATTTGTAAGTACTGGTGATGCAAGGAGGTTTTGCAGTAAGTTCACACCGATTGCATTGCCCAGTCGCACAGCGGGGATGCTAGTGATGTTTCTTATGGCAGAAGAAGTGATGCGGCGATGGGAAATCTAGATTTTTTCAACATGTGTATGCTCAGAATCTGGCCTGCTTTTAACAGCTTTAACGTGATAAGTTGCCCGGGAGTGCAGTGCCGTGATGTTTAAGATCAATGACGACCATGGGATGCAAGGGATGGAAAGAGTCCATGGAACCCATTAGAATGAACTGGCCAGCGTGTCTCACATGATATCGACTTAAAGTAACGGTGCTCACGTGGTAATGCCGTGTCAGGGAACATACGAAACGCGGGAACCAAGGAAAAGGGGATCTGCACTTTGATTAAAAGAAGAATTACACACAAGACTGGCAGCCGTACTGATTGGACCGTAGAGTGCTTTGCAATATGACGAATGGTGAGCAGCTTTACGAGAAGAAATCTTTTTCAAAAGAGGAATGGAGCGAGCAGGTAATGAGATCAGCGCTGCCCATGTCTGGCAATGATATTTACGACGAAGTGGCCCGTTCTGCCATATCAAAAGATCCTTCCTCAAAAAAGACTTTTAATGAACCCTCAATACCTAAGTTACTGCTGAACTACTTTGTTTGTATGGCGTACGAGGAGGCGAGTATCAGAATGGCACGCGAACTAGGTTATGTCAAGTCAAACAAGGGTGCTCTTGAATTTAACAATTTGTACAAAATAGGTGAGCGTTCTCATATTGCCGAGCTGATAAAAAAGGGCAATATATCGCAGGCTATGCAAGAGATTAATATGAATTTTGGCATTGAGGTGCTGGAATGCAGTAGCGATTTCCGGTCAAGAATCAGCGGCCCCGGTCGTGGCGATAACGGAAAAAGAACTTTGGCATTCTCAAACGGCGGAAAAGAGGACCTCCACTTCAAACTTCTACTTTTGAATCTAATAGAGATGATACGGGCTCATGATAAGGAGAAAAAAGAGAGGGGACTTGCGGAAGATTCTGATGATAATTCAGACGAATTTGTGATGAAGCTGATACAATACTCTCAGGAGAAACTGGCTTTGAAAGCCTCTTCTAACAGAAGCTATATGGCAGAAGTTGAATTGGTGATGACACTGTTATTATTCCCAATGGATGGGCAAACAAAGATAAAAAAACCTAAAAGTCTGAAAAACCTGTATTCACTTTCACTTCGCACCAAGATTGCAGATTTGGTAAACAGAAAACTTTTGAGTCACATCCAGACAGAAGTGGAAGCCGAATGCTCTAAAGGGAGTAAATTTCCCAATCTGATTGGGTCCGGAAATGGCATTATAAATAAACAGACCTCGACTTTCTTGGAAATGCTGAAGGTTAGACCAAAGGAAGATATCGGTCTAAATCTGAAAACCGAAAAGGTTGCTGAGATTAAAGATTGTCCGGAAGGACTAATGAAATTCTCGGTTTCTTCCACCAGTGAAGATTGGGCAAACACAGTCGATATGCTTAAGACAAAACAGCAATCTACCAAATCACCAGGAGATCGCTCAGATGCAGACCCCTCTGCTGATGATTTTGATCTATCAGAGTATCAACATGAAGCAAAGTTAGTTCAGGTTATGAAATTATGGGCATGGTGTGAGAACCAGCTGCATAATAATGATATAGGCGTACCTAGGGTGGGTTCAAATATATAGAAATATAGTAATTGTTTCTTTAATGACCTATGACGTAATCGCACTTGATTTTATCCCCGGTTTCGATTTTCAAGAAACAAAGTTGCACGTCATCGATGGAACTCGGTAGGATTTCATTAAGGGTGTTGTATATGCGAACGTTCTTGGAAACTGTGAAAGATGATTCATCGTCAACCAAGTCGTCGTAAAGGGGCGAGTCTTTGAAAAGATGGTACAGCTTCGTTCTCAAAACCTTCAGCCTGCAGCCAAACTCTGCTCTTCGCTCATTTTCGTATTCTTCAGGTGAAAATTCAATGTGAAAATGTAACGGTCTCGACAAGAGTGGCTTGTCATTCTCCAACACGTTGCAATTAACATATAAGTGAGCAACATGCACAGGCTTTGCGAAAAATTTATCCCTGTCTTCAAACTCCTCAATGATGATGCCGCTTTTTTCGTCCTTGTATTCGCGACCATGGTACTCATCGGATATAATCATCTTGTGTAATTTCAGCTCTTCGTCAATGTATCCCTTGTTTAATGTGTCATACGTCTCCTTCTGCAGGAAACTCATCTCAATGGTGATATAGAGCTCATTGAAGAATGCGATCGTTCCAACGACCATCAAGAATAGTGTTATCCTGCCGCTAATCCGGTCGTGAATCACTTCCTCAATGTATGGAGTGTGCGACAATCTGTCAAGAATCTTCGACTCCAACTCGAGATACCTAGAACCAAATCCCATTCTCAGATGCTTGGCTCGTCGCAACAGGAATTCTCAGTCCCTCTTCCAGCTTATAGCATCTTCAAGCTTGTAAAATGTCTCTTATGCCGATCCATGTTTGTCGTTTTGTCGTTCAGCGAATGCTCCATTATGCCTAAACGAGCTAGCGCACCTCGAAAGACAGAAAAGAGCTCCCCTGCAGGGTTCGAATGGTGGCAAAAAATAAAAATTTCACTACAGATGTCGAAGTTCAAACGCACACACAGATCTCAGACGCCATTCGCCAAGATCTATATATAACAGCGTATTTGATCTTTTATCACTTTTTACCGGTTAAGATTGTTTCTGGCCCAGCAATACCTGCTCTTTTCCCCAGAATATGCTAACATTCTTTGATTCAAACGTGCCCACCGCGACATGAGCCATGGATCTGGACACTGGAGTCGCGTTCATTCTCGTTGCGTCATTGGCAGCAGCCGCATTCTCGAATGTTAACTATCGCGACCTGAAAAATTTTTCGGCTGCATTCAGCTGCAAAACACATGCGAAACGGCAACGGTCGAGACCGCAAAACAGCCCCAAGCTTTTTTCAACGTCAATAGGCAAAAGCCATAAACGTCATCAGGAATTTTAGCTTCTTTTCGGGACACACCTTAAACTCGACGCACGGTTACGAGCGAAATTTAAAGTTTTCTTTTCCCTTTTCTTGTTTTTTGTTGTTTTTTTTCCTTTCAGATAAGTAAGAGAATAGTATAAGAATGGCTCCAGGAGAGTTTGCAACAAATGCGGGCGTTCGCGTCTGTTACATCTAAATTGTTCTTGTATATGGTACTCCATCCGCACACTTGTTATAAAAGTGTAACTTGATTGAACGGTCGAGGAATAAAAAACCTGCTGATCTGACTTTTCTCGACTGGGCAATACGACCTCAGAAAACAAAGGTGACACCACGACCTGGAATTTATTATATACTTAAAAATGCAATACTCGACAATAGTGATAGTGACATACCTCATGACGCTTTCACACTGCATTGCCGTCCAAAAGAGGGCCGAATCCTCGGAAGAAGGCAGTGTGTCTACCGTTTACTCGTTCTTAGGCGCATCTGGCTCTGACACGAGTGTCTTACAGATGCCAACATCGGCCGTTTCTCTAGCTTCGGAAACTTCATCTAGTTCGATCGACGAGTCTTCGGCGTTATCGCAGTTTTTGAATGGCGCACATGTCTCCTCTGCCGGAACCCAAACAACTTCACAGTCGGCCGTGACCAGTAGTTCGAGCGCTATTTCCGCTTTATATGCTGCGCAATCAACTTCAGGGTCGCAGTCTGCATCCTCAAGCTCCGCAAGAGAGGTTTCATCATCATCCGCTTCTGCCTCATCGTCCACCGCATCCGCTTCATTATCGGCAGGCGCCAATACTCTTGGTTTGCCGCTGGTGGCCGGTGGAATACTCGCCGGATTTTTTGCATTGATATAGCATCGATAAAAAGTTCTCAAAAGGCTCTGCAAGGCCAATATTTTATATCATGAGCTGTCTTTTCTAAGCTGCCCCAAGCCACCCTAATGTACGATCCTGAACGTTTAAATCCAGGAAATTTATGAAATACTAGAAATACCCAGTTTACTTTTTTTAGATATATATTCATCATTTAAACTTTCAAAATGCTGGAAATCAAGCGGCTTACCTTATACGACTGAGCTTACAGCAGGGCTGCTCCACAAGGATGCACACCCGTCAGAGCTCCACATATCGCTCAATTAGTCTTCGATTGCAATTCTCAGGCCCAGTTGCAGAGTTTCCCATGAGAATGACTTATATGCACAATTCAGCAGTCAGCTTAGGCCAAAATATGCGTGCACGGTCGGCAGACTATTTCAATAGACTCAATAACTATTTTCTGAAATGTGTGCCCTTTCTTTAGCTGACAGAGCAGTTAACCTTGCAGTATCAAATTTCGTGCAGCGATTTGTTAAAGAACTATTTTGCAAATGCATTGAACATTGTCTGCTGCTTCGAGACTTTACTCGGTTTGGTTGGGATGATATAACATGACGAAAACAAAACAAAGCAAGGTGTAATGTTTCCAAAGGGACTAGCGACAATACCGAAAGTCCCTTCATGATGCTCGTGATATAATTGCTGCCACTTAGACAATGCTCTTGGTGAATGATGTATGATGTGTCGCAATGGCAATTACGCGCATAGATCAGACTTGATCCAGGACTTATTACGTACTGAATAAAGAGCATCAGCATCAGTTAGGGAAGTCCACAGTTCCATGACGGATGAGGTACTAACTTACATGTGAGGGAAAGGCGTATTGCACTGTCCCCTGTTGGGAGCAAACTGCAGCAAGATTTGACAATGAAATTTTCAATGTTTATCCCTCTGTTCACATTGTCAGCTGGTTTTGTAGTAATACCTATGCATTACTTTAGTAAAACATCGGTTGTCACTAACATCAATCTGATATGATCTCGCAGCTGGCAGCTGCTGATGCGGATGTAGGATCTTCCCTATTTTCCGTTTCAATTATGATTCCAACAAACCTCAGTATTCTTGCGACATGAGCAACCACACGATGACCTTTCCCAGGAGGCGCGGAGCTATTTTAGCCGTTTACAAGACATTTCATGTGCCCTAGATCTTGAACAGGATGCAGCAAGAAATTTTACATTCACTCAATTTGAAACTTTCATGTCGCAATTCAATGGTATAGAAGTCTACTCTCTGAAACATCACGTTTCAACTCTGTAATTGCTCCGATGTTTGATTACCAGTAACAGAACCAGGGAAGCTGCCAGTTCTAATATATCACATTTAGACGGCTCAGATGCTACAAATTCCGTTAGCATAATCTCGTAAAGATCACATAGTAGCTCAGCGGCCAATTGCACTGAAACTATCATCCGTTTAAATTGTCAGTCACGTACCACGCCCGATGATTATGATTCAGAAAATAATACAGTTCTACGCCAATGGAATATGGCATGGCTCTCGTTAATTTTCATTAGCTCTATACGTTATCGAATAGCTTCAAGTTTTACTACTTAAGTTTCTATTTTTTTATTCTAGACATTTCAAACAGAGTCCTTTCAACTTCTGCAACCCATTTCATAAAATCATCATCTTTTAGCTTCTGCTTGATAGTTTTTTTGGATATCTTTAATGATGTTTGGTGTTTTTCCTTAGCCCCGATTTTTATTGGAAAATCAACCTTTTTTGTTTTACTATCAAGATGAAGAGTAACTTGGGTACTCTGTTTTTCAGAGCTTTTGTAAACCGGTATTTCTTTATTCTGGACTTCTTGGAGCACTTTAGAGCACTTATCATCCCCAGAGGCTAATCGAGAAATTTCAGCACAAACGGGATCATTTTTGTTTCGAACTTGCGAGGGTTCTGAATCCAAAGTTGTCTGCACTGAAGTTTTTTGAGACTGGGGTGCGATTTCAGGCAGCCCTTCTGCATTTTCAATTCGCACTGTACTAATAGCTGTAATATCTTTCTTTTTAGCATTAGAAGTACCGTCAACTGAAAGATCATCAATAAGGGCAACACCAAGATCGACACCAGAGCCATTATGTCGTGGTTCTTTGGTCGAAACTTCAGCTTCAATTGGACACACTGTTACGCGTGCCTCACTCTCATTTGCCCCCTTGTTCCGATGGTCCCAGCCAAATCTAAAAACCTGTGCCAAATTAGAAAGGCCTAGCGCCGTCTGAGACTGTACATGGTTTGGGATATCCTCGATTTCCTTATTGTGACTTGGAATCGTTTCAGAAGGTATCTGCGAAGACTGCGATGCTTGTGAAAGAAAAGTGTTGAGCCGAATACTGGGCCTTGCATTTTTGACAACAAACCTCAAATAGGAAAGTGTATTGCACGTTTCGACAAAGTCATTTTCATTTTGAAGGGCTATTTGAAACCTTTTAATGTACAATTCTGTACCCTGACCTACGATATATTTGCATGAGATGGACGGCGACCGCGCTGAAAACTGTATGTACTTATCGCTACCCAATAAGTCAATGTTGGTCATCTCAACCATGCTACCATTCTTTTCTACCTTCATCATAAGTGTATTACCTTCAGTATTAATTATTGAGAATGAGATAGATCCCTCTGCAGGGATGTGATGCCACCTTTGAGGGTCTATCGGCCTGCAAGGTACATCAAATCCAAAGGGAGCAGGTGTCAATTCCGTATACACTGAGTAGAGTTTAACCAGTTTAGTGTAGTATCGCATCATTCAGCCTACTAATACCTCTGTTGCTTTGAAAACTGGCCGTGCTTCATTCAACAGGGCATCTTTGTATCCCATTTAGCCGCCAAGACTGATTTGTCCGAATTAAGTATCCAAAATTCTCGGACATGCCACATGATAATAGAAAAAAACGTAAGATGTTCGAGAAAAAATCATCTTTAACAAGATGGTTAAAAGCTGTATAATGGATATCGCGCACACTTTTTTCCGATGATATCAGAATAAATAATGGTATATTTTTATCAATCTCAACCGGATGAATTTTGCAGGTCATACCAAGTCGTGGCAGGAAAGGACAAATTTGAAAATGATCTTCTTATAAAATGGGGATATCGCGAGCTCGATTATATGTGGTTTCATACCGACAAGTATTCCAGTGGCCATATTTATTTAAAGTTTTTCGCGGATGAAAAGTCAATAAATTGTGTACCATCGCAGGTAATAAATGACTGCTTGCAATTGTGCAAATCTGAGTCTATCCAAGGAAATAAGATGGCACAATGCACTATAATTTACACTCCTTGGCACAATCTTCGAAAGAATAGACACATGAAGCCCGGGGAAGTTTCATTCAAGTCCCTTAAAAAATGTGGCAAAAAAGAATGTTATGTCAGAGATCAAAAAGTTATCAATCGGTTAGTAAGAACCCGAGTTGAACTTATTGACGGCCTTGAAGAGCTCCTGAATCTTGCCAAAAAATCCAAAGATGGGAACTTTTTTGTAAAGTATATTGCAGAAAATAGAGAGAAGCTTCTTGAGGAAGAAAAAGAGCGTAAAAGAATAAAAAAGCGACTGAAAAAACAAAGTACTGCCAAGGAAACTGCAGAGGAAGACCAGGATGTTAAGACCGGTTTGTGACCACAATGCCACCACTACAACAATGTAATATCACGTAATGACAACTATAATGCGTAAACGCGACATGTTTTTTTTTTCGACTTTTTTTTTCAGAGATCATTTTGAAAAATTTTTATGCGATGAGGTTAAAAATTATCAAAACCCTTTCAAGACTGTATAGTGTTAGCAGTAATCTTTTATAGCAGAAAGTATAGTATCGCAAACTATGTCTAAGAGAGCTTTGAACTCAGAGGAAGACGAGAGAGTCGTCTCTGCTAAGATTGGTGCCGAAGATGCTCCAAAAACGGCAAATACAAATGGCGAACCTGACATAGCAATGGGCGAATTTGAAGATGAATACAGTGATGAGTTCGAAAGTGATGGTGAAATAATAGAAGTTGATAATGATGAGGATTTAGAAGATGAAAACGAAGTTGATAACTTTGAAAAGAAGAATCAAATGGCTCAGGATTTATTAGAGAAAGACCAACAAAATGAACAAGAAAAGCCGGAAATATATTTGCCCCACATGTCTCGTCCACTAGGTCCAGATGAGGTGCTGGAAGCTGATCCAACTGTTTACGAGATGTTGCACAATGTTAATCTACCATGGCCTTGTCTGACGCTCGACATTATTCCAGATACTTTGGGATCGGAACGTAGAAGCTACCCTCAGTCACTGTTGATGGCGACCGCTACTCAAGCATCCAAAAAAAAGGACAACGAATTAATGGTACTACAACTCTCACAGCTCAATAAGACACTGCTCAAAGATGAAGAGGATGACGATGAAGAAGATGAAGAAGATGATGCAGATGCAGATCCTATCATCGAAAATGAGAATATTCCACTGAAAGACACCACAAACAGGCTGAAGATATCGCCATTTGCATCATCAGTCCAAGAAGCTCTTGCAGCATCTATGCTTGAAAATGGTGAGGTCTCTATTTTTGACCTGGCCCCACAAACGAGGGCATTCAACACACCTGGGTACCAAATTCCCAAATCTGCCAAAAGACCTATTCATGTAGTGAAGAATCATGGAAATGTTGAAGGATATGGTATGGACTGGTCTCCATTAATTAAGACCGGGGCACTACTGACTGGGGATTGCTCTGGCCAAATATATTTTACGCAACGTCATACATCAAAATGGGTCACGGATAAACAGCCTTTTACAGTTTCAAATAACAAATCGATCGAAGATCTTCAATGGTCGCGTACAGAATCCACTGTTTTCGCAAGCTGTGGTTGTGATGGTTATATAAGAATTTGGGATACAAGATCAAAGAAACACAAACCCGCTATTTCTGCGAAAGCTTCATCAACCGATGTTAATGTCATTAGTTGGAATGAAAAGATTGGTTATTTATTAGCAAGTGGTGACGATAATGGTTCGTGGGGGATTTGGGATTTGAGACAGCTGGCCCCTCACAATGCTGAAAGCATTCAACCTGTTGCCCAATACAATTTTCATAAAGGTGCTATCACCTCCATCAGTTTCAATCCGTTGGATGAATCAATTATTGCTGTTGCATCAGAAGATAACACTGTGACATTATGGGATTTATCTGTAGAAGCAGATGACGAGGAGATTAAGCAGCAAGCTGCCGAAACAAAAGAATTGCAAGAAATTCCACCACAATTGCTCTTTGTGCATTGGCAGAAAGAAGTTAAAGACGTAAAATGGCATAAACAAATACCAGGATGTCTAGTAAGTACAGGAACTGACGGTCTTAATGTCTGGAAAACGATCAGTGTTTAGATATTGGAATTTTTTTAGTAGATTTGTACATTATAATATAGATGATTTCCCCAGCGTTCTTTCGTTCGGCCAGAATATTATGAGGTCTAACCTATAATTGCAGACGGTTATCTACGGGAGACAAGAATAGTTATCGAGAGGTTCAATTAGTATTTCTAGAGCCGCCGAGGCTAATTTTTTCTGCAAACTTATATAGCTTGAATTTTTTATTCTATCAAGGAGGGCGGAACGGGGCAGGAATTCATTTTTAACCATTTTCTTGAAGAAAGACAAAAGGATTATATCGCAATTGAAAAAGAAAAAAAATACACAATGACAACTCATTTTTGGCCAGTCAGTCCTCCCCAGAGATTTGAGATCTGCAGTTGTGTCAACATACCCGAAGGGATTGAATTGAATAATAATGATATCTTGCAGACTGTGACCTTACCGCAGACTAATGTGTTGATAATGTTAACACCCGCAAGGGTACTCATCTACAATATGAAACCTTTGGCACTTGTCGCTAGTCATGAGAGAACAGGTGAATCTGTTGAAGAGTTTGGACTCAATACATCAATGACATCATCTGTGACACTGGATACTGCTGTTGATGGACTTATATCTGAGAAACAGTTGTACAATCAGAGTTGGAACCAAGGTAAATTAGTGTTTTATGTTATTACAGAGAAAAATTTCCTGCTCACTTATCAAGTTTTGAAGAATTCGACAAACATGACAACATTCAAAGAATATGGTATCCCAGTTGTTGACTTGGAGAAAGTGAATGATGAGTTTGAGCATGAGTATGATGACGCAAATGATGATGACACTCTTACAGTATTCGAAAAAAATAAGTCGTCAAGAGTCATTCAAAATGGATATGCTATAACGAAAGAAAAAGGTTTTCTACAATTTTTATCAAGTAATCAAGAGAATCTGGACGAATTGCCAGTGAAAAAGCTTGAATTGAGACTTAAAGTTGTTCTGAAGGTTGATTATCAGATACTGGATGTCTATGCATTCAAAAGACTCTCAGAAGTTGAAGAAGATAAGGCAGAGGAGAGCTTATTGGTCTTATTCCCTCATGGACTACAGCTGTTGACCTTAGTCGATTTCAGGTTAAAGAATACCTCTTTGGTTGAGCTCCCACATGGAAAGAAAATTTGTATAAATGAAGGGCAGCTGATAGCTGTATCGCAAGACACAACCTCAGAACCAAGTGCCGTAATCGCAAATCACATTGATATCATCAGCCAAAAGGTAGAGAGAGTACCTTTGGAAAGCAAAGGTGCTCTTTTGAGCTGTTTCAACCAAAAAGCAAAATTAGCCTTCGCGTATCATGACACCATATTTTATTACAGTCCTAGCATGAAGAAAATAACCTATAAAATTGAATTTCCCTTCTCATTGAAACATTGTGATAGTCTGGATGATGAAATTCTCGTAGTTATATCCCAAAAAAATCACATGCACTTCTATTCTGAATTCGGCAATTTACTTTTTAGCAACGCATCAGAGGAAGATAGCTCCGTTATCCCTGCCCTTTTCGATCATTCAGATTTCAGCTATATTGATATGACCCTCATAGTAACTTCGCATTCGGGTGAGTATGAATTATGGAATTTGTGGAAAGAATCAACTCATATGTATTCTGACGCCCGATCGCTATCATCGTACGTCTTGCATAATGCAAATAATGACATTGCGATATATACACCTGTCGGTGATTCTTCTATCTGCCATGACAATTTCCAAGTTATTAAACTTCCTACGAGAACAATCAACAACTGTATTCCGCTTATTAAAATCAATTCGAATATGAAACTTATGGCTATTTACGTCTCGAACAAGGCCATTTTGCTTCTGTACAATTTAGAGACAAATAACTGGCATAGCTACACCGATATTACGATTATCGATATGCATTGGCTCGGAACGTCATACTTGATATGTCAAGTTAAAAAAGATGATTGGTCTGTAGGTCTACACTGTTTTCGTTTTCGTTTACAAGATTTGGATACCTCGGATATTTACAGATATAGTGTTTGGGACTACGAAATGCCTGACTCCGCAAATATCCAAAGTCTTCATGTTAACGCCTTATTCAAATACAAAATTTTGAAGCTGAAGATACGAGAGACTGAGGATATAGAGAAATATGGCGAGAAATTTTTCAAAACTGCGGAAGTAATTGTGATTACCGATAAGCAAATTCTTAGATTTGCAGTAATATCCACAATTCATCCTACTGGGGTTAATATCATTAAGACATTTCATGAGCATTCAAAGTTAAGTATTCCAGTTGGCATCTCGGCACTTAAAGTAGAATGGGCCATGAGTTTTAGGGATGGTTTATTATATCTTTCTGACAACAAACTTATGAAAGCGTGCGACGTCGAATCTGAAGAATGGATATTTGATACGCTACTAGAAAACGTAGAAAGAATAGTTGACGTTTATATGGAAGATATTTTCTTGGTAAGTGGCCACAAAGAAGTATTTTACAACATGGATAACCTTTGGGACAAACAGGAGCCATTATTCTCTGTTCCGATCGAAGAAGACTGCTATCCAATATCTATTTCGCCTCACACTGCCACTGTCCTCGGGTTAAGATGTATTTTCCATGACTACAGTTCAAAGTTCGTCATCGAAAACAAGATTTACTTAGATAAACTTATCCTAACGAAGATGGAGCAGAAGATACCCGCTGATCAAATTATGACAGACTATAGATCGGTGAGGTATTTCAACTTTGCCCTTGAAAAAATTCTGTCAACCAAAATCCTCGAGAATAAACCCCTGGATGATATCATCCAGCTAATAAAGCTCTGTGATATACCAGCAAACTACGAAGGCAGCTTAGGCAAAGCCCATAGTGATATGTTGGCAATCGTGAGCAATTGTCTGCGTAAGACAGAGATAAAGCATTGGAATCACTTGTTCACCAGTTTAGGAATGACTCCAAGGGATTTATTAGCCAGATGCCTCGAAGGCAATGAAGCAAAGATTCTTGGCATTCTGCTAATAGTGTTCCTAAACTACGACGCTGAATTGGTTGAAGATTTGAGAGATAACGAGGTAGGCAATAACAAAGCAGAAGAGAACAAAAACAACCTTTACAACAGTACAAGCTCAGACGCTTCTGTAGCAGACTTGATAAGAGATCAAGAGATGATGTTAAGAGTGCTACGTCTCTTGGTAACAAGCGCGGCCAACACAACAGACAGCGCTAGGGCAGCGGACTCATGGGATATGTGCTTCCAACTAATGAGACTACTCAAAGAACTCGATAAGGAGAACAATACACAATTGGTGCAGAAGGCACTTGATATGTTCGCATAGCTCAACGGCGATAGTATAAAACACACGATGTACATTGGAGCATTAGCACGTGATATCCAGCCAATAAAACTGCCTTAAATTTTTTCAGAGAGCGGCTGTTTTTGGGCGCGCAGTCTCGCCTAGTGGTCTTCGAGTTGCTAGTTTTCTACGTAGTGCGATGTTGCCGATATACGCTGCCTGCCAAAATCTCAGCACAGAGGCCGTCCGTGTTAACACAGGGGGAAAAGTAAGACCATCCAACATCATTTGTTTTTAATCTGTGACTTAACCTGCACCTGAGCAAACGGTTTAACAGTTGTTAAAGTATTGATAGCATTGAAAAGCGGTCCAATCAAAGTTACGTAGTAGATAATGTCCGAAGAACAAAAACAGTCTGTTGGTAGTCCTCTTCACACCGTTGGGTTCGATACCAGATTCCCAAATCAAAACCAAACGAAACATTGCTGGCAATCATACGTGGATTATTACAAGTGTGTTAACATGAAGGGTGAAGATTTTGCTCCATGCAAGGTTTTTTGGAGAACGTATTCTTCTCTCTGCCCCGTTGACTGGGTCGAAAAATGGGATGAACAAAGAGAAAAAGGAATCTTCGCAGGTGATATCAATCCATGAGGTGGAAAATACCAGTATTTAAGCTACCGCTTGCCATTTTTTTTTCTTTGCGGATGTTTTCGCCTTCCCTGCATATGATATATATTCAATAATGTTGAGGTGTTTTATACCTTGTCAATTCGATCATTACATTTATCACACAGACAGTTCCTGATTTATATGTGTTACAAGATGCACATGTCAACGCAAGTTGGTGCCATTGTCCACCTATGAGCAAAGCTTGTAATCGCCGCTATCTAAATTCAGCCTATTGTCTTGGGGTTTCAAAGATCAGTAAAAAAAAAAACTTATTTATGACGACGCAGCTCTCAAAAAAAAACTATTTTACACGTATATACAGTTTAATAATTATTTGAAGAGGTTCTTCTTAATGAGTTAGTTGACACTTTGTTCAGCAGACATTAGGGATTAGGAGGGGGAGTATGTATAATATAAATTCTTAGATTAATTCTTCATTTTCTATAGCACAAGTTATAAAAAATATGTGAATTGAACAAAACAAGTACCAGGTAAAAAGTGCCGGTATTTAGACCTACAAAATGTACCTATTGAATCATCCAACACTGATGATCATATTATTCACTGATGATCATGCCATTTATTCGATCCCATAGAATTAATTGCACGGGTTATATTGCTGACTGATGACCATGAAATGTATCGCAGTGATGATCCTGATCGTTATCGTCTCGCAGTAAATATCATTTGATTCTCTTCCACATCGAACGATAATTTGTTAAAGCTCACCTCACATGACTTTCTTGGTTACTCAGCCTATCATCCGTAAATATCATATTGTAAATACTGTCATCTTATCTCACTGATTCTCAATTCTGACACAGTTCTAAAACACTACTTCTCAATTCCAACAGAAAGTGTCAAACCTTCTGGTTTTGACCCGTATAGCACTTGGTAAAGCACAGCAGACCACAACATCTAACACGGGCACATGGCGCAGTTGGTAGCGCGCTTCCCTTGCAAGGAAGAGGTCATCGGTTCGATTCCGGTTGCGTCCAATTATTTTTTATCTCATAAAAATTATCAATGATGATTTATTCACGCTACGGACTAGAATAATATCGATTTCAATACTCTGCAGTTCGATATTACAAAAGTGCTTCTGCCGAGCTGAATTGCCTCGTTCTGCTTCATACTCTGCTCCCAACTGTTCTCAAAGATATTGTCAATCTTATCAACCGAAATTGAATGTTCATCTCGCTCGATATTCTCCGATGACTTTGAAAAATAGCCGTACTTGTTAACTCTATCTATTAAGACACCATTCCACCCCGCAGAGTTAGCAGCCATCATATCGTTCTCGGCTTCATCTCCTATGTGCCAACAGTATTTTTTTAACTGTTCCTTCGTAGTATCCTGCAGAACATCTGGATGTCTCTTCACTATGTCATCAATGGCGTACTGGAATATTTCTTTTGATGGCTTTTTCATCTCCAAATCATAGGATAGAAAGAAATTATTGTCAAAATATTCAAATAATCCAATATTCTTGATTAGAGTGTAGAAAACTGGATCACTATTGCTGATTATTCCTAGCACTACGTTTGGATGTATTTTCTTGATATATTTCAAAAGTTCTAGAAGATCAGGATAGACAACGTACGCATCAAGTCCCTCAAATCTCTCAAGTATTTCATCAATCATTTCTCTTGGAGTTGGCAAAGGTCCGAAGATGTTCGTTATTAAGTGTGCCCACCACTCTTTTGCTGTTATGTTAGTATGCTTACCATAATTAGGATGCTCATCCTTTAATGATTGAAAAATAGTAGGAAAATTTCTTGTCAATTGACTTGGTTCAGCTTGAATCCCATATTTTTTGGCGACCAAACAATACTGTTCCATGACTGGCAAGGTAGTCGCATATAAAGTATTATATGCATCGAAAGTTAATATTTTTGGCACTTCAGGTTTGACAGACATGGGCCAATTCATGACTGGAAGCCGCTTGGGAAACATGCTTATCTTTTTTTTTTCTTTCTTTGTAGGATTTTCCCAAATCTCCTTGCCAACTGATATTTTAATGTTATTATACCCAGAACAAGCGCTATATTGCTTTTGTATATTGAAAAACATTGCATAACGGCAAAATAAGTGACACATCTATGAGGACATGATACAATAGATCGAAGCATGCCCATTGCACAGATCCCAGTCGATTCGAGTTGGAAGATAGTTTCAAGCTCATTTGTTGTGGATCCTAAATTTGCTGTGAAGGAACTTATTGACAACGCTTTAGATGCTGGAGCCACTAATATCTATGTTGACGTCGATTCCAAAACTTGTGGATGTGATTATATTTGTGTGAGAGATGATGGAACAGGGATAAGTGAAGAAGATAGACAGCTGGTATGTCTGAATCATTCGACCTCGAAGATAGAGTCCTTCAACGATTTAACTCAACTGTCAACATTGGGATTTAGAGGAGAGGCTTTATTTTTATTAGCTACCCTATCAAATATGAGTGGCTCCATGGAAATCACCACAAGGACAAAGGATGATAGTGTTGCCGAGAAGTGGCTTGTTACTCAACAAGGAGAAATAAAGAATAACAAGAGGTCGAAAGTACCTTCTTCTGAAGGTACCAATATCGTGGTCAGAAGACTACTTGGAGGATTAAAGTCGAGATACATACATGTTTCATCGAGAGCTTTAAGAAACATTGACGAATTCAAAAACTTAATCAGCCATTACTCTTTAAATTTTAGAGACGTTAGGTTCCACTTCTCACTTGTCAAATTGGAAAGGAATGGGACAATATCTGAAAAGCGACTACAGCAGTCCTTAAACACAAATATTTCAAGAGATAGGGCATTATCCATTATAGCTCAGCTCCGCAAACCGAGTGCGCTCACTTTTGTGATAAAGAATGAATTGGAGGTAAGCAACCTCGTAACATTAGATATTATTTTACCAACCATGAATCCTAAATCGGATGTGGTTAACGTAAAGAGGTCCAAGAGATTCTTTTCAGTCAATAAAAGACTAATGTCACTTAAGATAGGATTTGGTCAACTTTTCAGCAGAATGATTAATGCAATATACCACAAGTTGCAAATGTTGGAGCCAATGGTATGGTTCATAAATCTCAACTGTCCTATGAAAATTCTAGATGTGAATATCGAGCCAGGGAAAGATGATATACTCATTAAGAACATGAATTTTTTTCTCGAGCAGGCAGAGAGAGCTCTTTCATCCTATCTATGCGTAGAGTTAGGAGTTGAACCGAATGATAGTACAACAGCTCCCAGAAAACTAGAAATGAATAAATCGAATCATCAGCAAGGCGAATTTGCTAGTTCTCAATGGAAGACACAAGACACTGATACTGTTGTTCAAGAGCAAGGTACGCGCCAGAGCCTATCTTCAACGAATCAGCCAATTACTAGTAAAACAAGGGAAGAAAATGCTTACATTGACAATATACTTAGGAAAAAGCAGGAATTAACGATAAATAATAAGAGTCGAGATCTAAATAGGGACTTTACGTCCGAGTCAGCTATTTTACGTGAAGGAGATCGATGTAATAATTTACAAACTAATTTTGAATTTGACATAGATCATTCAAATGGTGAAAATTCGGAAGTACCTTCCACTTCAACGTATAATAATAACGAGTCAGTAAGCTCGAACGAAGAACTTGGACGTGCAAAAAGAGTTGACATATCCAATCAATCCCTAATCACAAAATTTTGCAGAGAAAACGAAATAAAAGACAAAGAAATTTTATCACCTAAAGTTTCAGTTGGTAATAATACAAATCATTCCCAAAACATATCAGATCCTCAAAGCTCATTGCTCTCGCAAGCATCTACTGACAATAATTGGAGTCAAAGGACCGCTGATATTACTTTCCAGTTAAATAACGGAACGAAGATGCGCAAACTCAACAGAAACGAGGAAAAAGAACTGCTGTCACTTCAGTTCAAGCCAATCGTCGATAGGCAGAATTCGACTTCTAACAATGCCGCGTTGGTATGCAATAAAGAAAACTATCAACTAGATGACAGTAAAACCAGACGTCATTTAACAATGTTTTCAGAGTATACTAATAGCTATACTCTTTGCCTAGACTGTAGTAATATAATACCTGTGAAATGCAATGAGCACGAAGGCGACCAGCTAAATCAGATTGTTACGCCTTCAAATAACCTGTTGAGAGGCATTGAGCAGGCGCTTACTCAAAAAGTAAATAGGGAAACCATGCTAAGTAGTACGGAAGAAGGGTGGTATTTGCTAGTCAGATGATACCCTGATTCTATATGAGGTTTGTTTTCGCCCTGGTGATACATATGTATGGCTATATAAGAACTCAGATACTGCTTCATCGTTTAGGATATGTAATAAAGCCATATTTGGCGCATTCAATAGAATGTGTTACATTTGAAGAGAATGATAATGAACGTCATTTATTAAATGCGCAAATGCAAAAAATGACTCTCCAATATCCGTAGATTTATGCAATTGATGGTAAATGCAAAGGAGTGCAACTAGTTATTGAAGTATGCATCATTTTTGGCAAAGCAGAATGCATCAGATACTTCAATAGCTTCGTATGTGCCTTGTAAACTAGTGAGCACTCTGTACTCATATGCATATATATCCGTGACTTTATGAGTTTCAACTACTTGCGGTCTCACTTTACCATGAACACCTTCAGCTTCCTCAGTTCTAACATAAGTTAAAGAGAATGGTGGATTACCTTCAAAGGAGAAAATGATCTCTGCTTGATCACCCTCGTGTATATCCTCGACCAGGTTTTTGCCTTGCGAGACAGTTACAGATGGAGTCTGATGTATACGCAAAGAAAGCCTATCATGCTCCTTTGCCATATTTGGTACAGTAAAATCAACAATGCATTGTGACATCGAGTCACCAAGTGAAACAATGGAGATTTGACCGGGCTCTGATGCCAGTCTTACGAATTGCGAAGACTGCTCTTTTGATTTCAATTGAACTCCATTGAATTCGTACTGAATTGAGAATGGGGCGACACCATTCAACTGATATGTTACATGGTCGCCTACACAGTATGCCATAGATTGATCCAACAGATGAATTTTTGGAACGTCAGTTATTGATATCAAAACAAAATTGTCCTGAGACGGAATGAATTCATTGACACATCCGTTAACGTCCACCACCTTTTCTATTGTAACAATATGATTACCCAGTTTCAAACCTTCGTACAGTTTTTGATAATTGAAGGAACCTGACGTAATGCCGTCTAGTTTTACTAAGTCAGACCTACTTGTGCTTTCATGATAGACGCTGAACGTAACAGAAAAAGGGCCTTTACCCTTGGTGAATTTCAAATCGATAGGCTCTAGAGACGCTGTATCGTCGTTAATAATGGTCGAACAAGCTCTTACAGTCCTACCAGATTCTGAGAACTTAACAACCGGTATTGAATTAACAACTTGTTTGATGATTACTTCTTGCGAAATCGATTCAGAAGTTGCATGATCGTCTTCCGCGTAATTAGCATCATACAGTGCCCCAATGATCACAACATACTCACCATACTCTTCATTAGGTAATCTAATTGTTGCATATTTTGTCGTTACCTGTATTCTTTTGTGAGAAACGTGTCCATTAGGAGTGATAATGTCATATTTGAGAACAAAAGGTGCAGAGCCAAACAAAGACAAATCAACTGTTCCCTCAATGCTCTGACAGACCTCCTGTTTAGCAAATGTAGATTCCGCAAGTTTAATAATTTTGTTTTTATCCAACACTTCAAAACTGGGTTTATTTAGGAAGGATATTTTGAACTGAGTATCTTTTCGTTCAATATAGCCTTTGCAGCTCGAGTCCTTTATATCAATGAGTCTATAATATCCTTCCCTGTTTGCCTTCAATGCAGGCTTGTAGTTTGAATCAAACATAGTGTTATAAACTCCGAGAACTTCACCATTATAATTCAAGTGTTGGTATGTCAAAAAGAAGGGACCTTCACCAGCCAATTTTAACGGTATCTCTGCGTAGGCGCCTTGTTTTATTTTAACTTCATTTGTATTGTCCAAGGAGTTGAAGGAGGCTGATGGCACGTCCCTTCTAATATCAATTTTTGCGTCTGATTCACTCAAACTAACAACACAGCCAGAAGAGTCCTTCACTGATACTAATGATAAGATGTAGCTACCACCAACGCTAAATTTCGGTATCTCAATTTCATGGTTGTACGATACAATATCTTCGACCTTATACGAGGTTCTCTTATTGGAGGAAGTTTCAATTATATCGTATTCCAAGGTAAATGGAGCTTCCCCATTGAACAAAACCGGTAATTTGGTTTGATCACCAAGACAAAGTCTTATGCCACTTGAGCTTTTCAACTTAGCACCAGGCTTCACTCTCATTGACGTTTTGAAGGTATATTCCTCTCGAGGTGTCAACGAAACGGCATCAGTGAATAGTTGGTTGGTTAACTGATCAAAGATAATCTCATAGTTGCCCTCAGTCGTGGGATTGTATCTAAGTTGACTTCTTGTCCCTTGAGAGGTGTATCTCTTTGTATCATACAGTTTACGATTATCATTTTCCACTTTATAGATGAATGCCTTATAGTGGAAAGGAGGGACACCCGTAAAAGTTAAATCAAAATTCAAACCAATTTGCCCAACGCATTGTTCCAAAATGGGGGTGGATTTCACAACTAATTGAGGTGGAACGGGCTTTGTCACCAATACATTCGTCTTACCAACTACAACACCTGGGCAGTAATTAGAATTAACAGACTGTATCTCATAATTTCCGGGTTGTTTTGCTTCAAATCGATGAGTTAGAGCTGTAGTTGAGATATTCATAACCTCACTTACTCCCTTTTCATCCGTAAATAATATTCTCGCGGAATAAGGAGATGAATAATCCCAGTCGTGTGACTTTTCAAAATTTATCATGACTGACCTTTTGGTCGACGACTTGGGATCAAAAATTTCCTCTAAGGAAGCTTTCGGAATATCATGAACATTAAAATCATAAGATAAATCATAATCCTTTTGAGCACTCTGAGGTATTTTTGTAAAATCCATTATGTTACCCAAACCATCGATGACTTTATCAATCTTGTACGTATATTTACCGTCTTGAGATGCGGGCAAATCTAAATTAATAGTAACAGGATAGATTCTACACCATTTAAGATCTTTCAAATCAGCTGATGAAAATATCTTTTTTGAAATGGACTGCAAAGGAGACTCGAAAAATTCGGGCAGAAGATTCGAATCAGTGAACGTATGGGACTTTCCGTTAACTGCTTTTGAATACGAGAGCTGCATAGGAGGGACACCTTCTAAATTTATAGATACTTGGTCGGGATCTCCAATACATCTATCTGGATTACCATACCCCGATATTGTAGCTACTGGACAATGTGAAATGATTAGATGAGAAGTAAAAATTTTCAAGCTCAAATTTTTTGAATCAACAATTTTTTTTATTTGATAGAAACCAACCTCTTTCAAAGGCAACTCCAAATACCGAATGGTAGACGTATCATGCAGATGCTTCGGTATTAAGGAGTCTCTTGTTAACCATCGACCATAATCCGACACACTTTTAAAGTCTTTGCTTGTAAGGTTTCTCAATTCAGATTCGTTGGTGTACAAATCTTTAAATTCTAGCTGGATAAATGATATATCAGCTGTAGAGTTAATTCTAACTGGAACATTAACGTAGCCCTTAGGAAGTAATTCTGTATCTACAGGCACACAAAAGGGTTCCTGGAGGGGGTTGAGCATTGCGGTATTCTCTGGCAAGATTTTAATTGTCAATGCACCTTTGAAATGGGAGGATGAGTCTAGAACATTTCGTAAGTTGACAGATGAACCTGCTAAAGTCATTTCCTTTGTATTAAGCTTTTTCCAAATGGCTATTAGGCCAGTGACCATAAAAAAATCATTATTGTTGCAAAGAATGATCGTGCCCATTGTTATGAGCACAATTTGTAATATTACTACCCATGGTTTAAAGTTCAGCTTTGGAATCTTAAAATTAGGCAGAAGGTATAAAAAGACAGAATCGATGACAAAATATTTCAATACGAAATTGAGCCGTGATTGACTGTAAAGAAATCCCAGTACTGGCAAACCCGTTTTCAAAAGTATCAAATCATAGATCTTGTAGCCTTGGATGATGGCAAACACGAGAACAGCAAACACCCTCTGTTTCGAGATTTCAACAACCTCTGGAGATATAAGTGGCAATTCCGAGGGCAATCTGCTCGATGTCGTTGTGCTTGAGTCGAATGCTGAAGCCGCATCCGGAAGTGACCCCATCTTCAAATGTGATACGTCCCCACCCCCATCAAAACGACTAGTACGCAGCCCTTGCGGAGCCTCATCCCTCGCACCGCGGCGATGAGCTTGACGTATATTTGACGGCGATAAATATGATGATGCTGTCGTACTGGCTCCGATCCAGTGATTGCCCCGCGGAGTGTCGGAATTGACAATGCGCTCACGATCCATCTGACTCGCAATATGATGCTTTTAAAATCCAAAGGTAAGGCTCAGCGTTCTGTATCATTTTTTAGTTTTAGAAATTTTATTTCACATCATGTACAACTTATCATGATTCAATTTCCTACTTGTTTACTAGTTTTCAGAGCAACGTATCTAATGAGCGGACCAAACAGTCACGAGGAAGTCACGTTTTTCGTACAGAAATCGTTCCTCAGTTGGAAATTGAAATATACGGTACAAGAAACCAACAGGAAATGTTCGGGAAACAGTTCAAAATATTCCAGAATCATATTTTTATAAATCTGGATGAACTTTGCAATAATCACAGGGGCCCATCTTGTGCCTACCACTGTGCCTCATCGCCAGAAACTCCTGTTAAAAATAATTATACGTCAGTTACATGCTTCATTTGGTGACACTGCTCGAGCAAGATACGATGCACGATAACAAAATGAGCAGTTATGCGTTTGTCGTGTCCAGGTACACATGCAAGCCGGTCGCTACAAATCATTCGTATCGAGTATAGCAGTTTGAAGTAATCTGGGAAAGTTGCGGAGTATGGCGTTACGAGAAAATTCGTTTTTCATTTGCACCCAGGATGTCGATTTGGATATCGACTTTACGCCACTTGGACTCATCGCGTATATATATATATATATTCCTTCTTGCTTAGATTTCTCGGATAAGAAAATTTCCATATCTTTTCGTAGAAAGAAGGGCCCACAGAGAAGTGCAACTCGAAGAAGATAGAGATGATACAACTAAGCAGATTAGGGTTTAAAATGTCTGCCATTTGGCCCATTCTGAGAAAGTTCATGAAGTTTGTCGGACCGGGTATCATGGTTAGCGTTGCATACATGGACCCAGGAAACTATTCTACAAGTGTTTCTGGAGGCGCCCAGTACAAGTATGCACTGTTATTTGTCATTTTCATATCTAACCTTTTCGCCATCGTGTTGCAATGCTTGTGCATCAAGCTGGGCACTGTGACCGGATATGATTTAGCCGAGAACTGCCGACGTCACTTGCCAAGGAAGATAAATTTAATGCTCTACTTCTTCGCCGAGCTGGCAATCATTGCCACTGATTTGGCAGAAGTGGTTGGAACTGCTGTGGCATTAAATATTCTTTTCGGAATTTCTTTGAATGTCGGGGTTTTATTGACAGTGCTAGATGTATTGGTTATCTTATTGTTTTATCGCCAGGATGGCCAGTCTATGAAAAGAGTCAGAGCTTTTGAGATATTTGTCAGTGTTCTTGTTGCTGGCACACTCATTTGCTTTGTTTTAGAACTGTTCAAGATTTCCATTCCAGATAAGATCGAACTGTCAAAGGGGTTCCTTCCATCCCCTGTTATCTTCAAAGATAAACAAGCCTTATACATATCTCTGGGTATTCTTGGTGCGACGGTTATGCCGCACTCTCTCTATTTAGGATCTTCCATTGTCAAGCCGAGGTTACAAGAACACGATTTACAGAAATACGGTAAAATCCAGGAACGCCCCAGCTTACATGCTATCAAGTATTGTTTAAATTATTCCTATGCGGAGCTGATCATCTCCTTAATGCTTGTTGCCACATTCGTTAATTCTGCAATATTGATTGTTGCCGGTGCCACACTCTTTGGTAAACCAGAGGCAACCGATGCTGACTTAGTATCTATTTACAATTTATTGGTGCGATATATTTCGCCAGCTGCGGGTCTAATCTTTGCCTTGGCAATGATATTCTCGGGCCAATCGGCTGGTATCATTTGTACCGTCGCTGGTCAGATAGTCTCCGAAGGTTTTATAGAGTGGTCTCTTCCACCATGGGCTACAAGATTATTCACAAGACTGATCGCAATCGTACCATGTCTTTTTGTCACTTTCACAATGGGGGAACATGGGATTTCAGATATTTTGAATCTATCTCAGGTTGTCTTATCATTGATCTTACCGATTGTATCGGCTCCTTTGATTTATTTCACAGCTAACAGAAATATAATGACCGTTCCGGACATCAATAATGATCAAGTCGATGAGGAAACTCCTCTAAATGTTAGTGAAAATAAAAAAGCTGATTTTACAAATAGTACCTACCTGACCATTGTTGCAGTCATTATTTGGGCATTAATCGGTGGATTAAACTGCTATTTAGTTACGTGCTTTCTAATGGGCGAAGATGTTCACTTTTGAGCAGTGAGACTTGTAAAAGCTATTTACTTGTTAAAACTAGTCACTTTGCATTCCTTGAAGCATTTCGCAACACTCCTAATGGGACTGCTATTCATTGTTGTATATAAAAACCGATTGGATATCATTTCTTGGATTTTCTCTTCCTACCAGGTTGTATTCTCACAACTGGTATACTACCATTATAATTTGCCTGCAAAACTGGAAAGGATCTGCAATGCTTCATTGGCAGTGCAGAGGTTTGCTTAGCCAAGAGGACCTCCTTTAATAGTCTGCGGACTTTGAAGTACAATCTTATCTCCTCGGATGATGGTTTTTGTATCTTATTTAGTATTCTGGATTTTCTTAGTCTTTTCATTTTCAGCAAAGTCGCTGTAACCAGTTTAGCGTGCGTGCCATTTTCTAAGTGTTCTATTTCATCATCATCAATGTAGCTCCCAGGCGTCCAATCCAGAAGATTTTCTAGCTTGATCAGAGGCTGCTCTGGTACGCCATTCGCATTAATCTCAGATAGGGTACTAACATTGTGAGTCGTTGTGCTATTGACGTCCTCGGCGTTACCATTGACCATCTCAACATTCTCGTTTACGTTCAAGTCGTCCTCACTGCTGTTATCATTGAATTTTCGACTCTCCAGACCTTTCTTTTCTTCTACCGTCTTCCGATCTTTTCTGTCTTCTTGCATTTCTTCACTTGCACCTGCATCCATATGTCCGTTATTTTCAGATTTCGCCATTCTTCTTCGCATCTCCATATAACCAATTCTTTCCAACCATATTATCCCACGAGTGGTAGAATCTATCACGGTACCGTTTTCGCTGAAAGATGGCGCCCACGACTTGTACTCTCCGTATTTTAACCACATAGTAGTTGGAAGCGCATACCAATTTGGATGCAAAAATCTCGTCATCATCTCAGTAGGCGGCAAAGTAGGATCAGGTATATTGCTAGTGTTTGCAGCGACAAAGCCAAGTCGAGGTGCCTCCTCACATATGTTTGTTTGAGGGATTACTTTATTTATTTCAAAATTACTATTTGGTAATTCATGTGGTCGCTCATCTAGAGTCGACCTTGCAATAGTCGAAGAGAATAAATCTTGGTCCTTGGTTTTAATATGATATGTCTGGTTTAAAGGAACTTGATAGCTCATTGAGATTTTGATGAAATCCTCTCCTATAATTTGATTCAGCTCATTATCATTACTGTCATTCCCTACTCTACTCTTAAGTTCATCACCAGTGAAACAAACACCTATTTTATAACACTCTCTTAACAAGAGCTCTGTTGCGAATTTGTAAAATTTGTCGACCATTTGATAGTTCCTCGTCCCTTGCGAATAATAGCTTATTAACATCGTACAGACAAGCTTTACATCATGGTACAGCTTGTAAAAGCCTCCTATATCGGGTGAATAATCACCGCTATCAAACCTGTCCGATATAGTTGTCAAAGCCAGTTTATCTTCATTTTTGATTATACCGTCGGTGTTACTTCTTGACTTGATAAATTTCTTATACGTTTCAAAAATCTTGGTGGGATCTTTCTCAAAGAATTTTGCTGGAAAACTCTCTTCCAGAACCTTGCATTTAGAAGATGCACTGTTTTCATGAATATATTGTTAGTATATAGAGCTCGCTGCAAGCTAGAAAGGAATATATTACCTTGTACTGGAACACATACAGTTTAAAAATTGAGTGGATATTGCATAGCAAATCTTTCAGATTAGGACCTGAATTCATAGTGGAAGCAACAAATGTCTTGACCGGAGTCCAGCTTCCTAATTTTTATATCTTAGTACTTTCCACACACTGTTTTTCTTTTATCCATCAGCTATTGCCTTTCACATTTGAAATCAACTAGCGAGAAGAACAGATCGCTGCATACGGGTTCATCATCAATGTATTTGTTGACGGTGAACAAAGCAAGTTTAGCCGGGAAATAGATGACAAACATTGGCATGGATCAAATTACTTGTCTATTTATGCTATACAAGGTTTCTTTGGGCAGACTTGAAAGTCTTGCCAAGTATGAATTTTGTGACTTGCCATTGGCCATTGAGCTTTTCCTGGAGTACTGGAATTGGATTTAAGTCACAACCGATCTTTAAATCGCTATCTACAGCGGCTCCAAATCTTGGAACGACATAGCAGTAGCGCTCTGTCGGAGATAAAGATATGATTTTTAGACCTTTTACTGTCAGCGGTTTGCTGTAGGTCAGCAGAGATCCTTTTCTTGCGATGTTCGCCAATGGAGTGCTTTTAATATCACACAATGCTTTCATTCTTGTTTTAGCACCATTTCCTTGGTTTAGCGAATGGTAAACTAAAAATTTTGGAGGAATCTCTCCTACTTTTGCAAGAATGGAGGAGGGATGGATATAAACGAAACAATCAGAGGCTTCCGAAGTCTTCGAGGCTAAAATTGGGACATACGGGATGTTCACAATAGACGACTTATTTGTTATAGTCGCCTGGTCTGGGAATAGACAGTCCGCACGGATTACAACCTGGTCGATAAAGCCAGCACAAATCATCTGTTTTAGTAGCTTAAGTTGAACATCAGTCGGTACGTCCGATCTCAGATCTTCATCGCGAACGACTACAGCAACGTTTTCCTTGCTAGTGTTAGATTTGATAATATACATCAGCTGCTTCCTTAATTTCGTAATCTCCTCCATAAACTTACCTCTTAAAAAATTATCATGTAAAAACTTAGTTCTTTGGTCCATAGGGATATAGTCAAAGGCATTGACAACACTTAGAAACTTGAAAACATCGCTGAACTTGTCAAGCTTGCAAAACTTATTCATACTTTTATAGTACTTGGTTCTTAAAATTTTTTGTCTTTCCTTTTCAAGGTAAGATAAATCACTATCAGCTCTTCCATCTTCTTCTTTGTCATTTGGAGTATGGTGACGTTCGATATTTATTCCAAGTTCGTGTTCATTAATAAAAGGATCACCAACAGAAAGAGCACTGACAATAGAAATTGCGTAAGGCAAGCAGTTATTTTCCTCTGAAACGAGAAGAAGCTTTGAAAATCTTGGAGACAGGGGGAATAAACTCATAATTTTGCCATCTGCCGTTATCTTTTCTTGAGAGTCTAACGCACCCAGGTACTGGAGCAATTGGACTGCAATATACAATGATTTTCGATCCGGTGGAGTGGGAAACGGAAAATTCAGAACATTGTGAATAGCCATACTCTTCATTTGTAAAATAACACTTTCTATAGGCATTCTTAAGATTTCTGGGGAAGAAAACTGACTAAAATCGTTCTCAAAAACAGCGGATGAGTAAAGACGGTAACAATGACCAGGTCCAGTACGACCAGCCCTACCGCTTCTTTGATTAGCACTAGCTTTACTAATCCAGTCAATTTCAAAACTTTGGACACCGTTGGCTTCATTAAATTTACGTTCTTTTGATCGTCCACAATCAACAACGTATTTGACGCCAGGAATCGTTAGTGAAGTTTCCGCAACATTCGTGGCCACAATACATAACCGAGAACCTGGAGGTGGTTCGTTGAAAACTTTCATTTGCTCGTTAGTGGGGAGCAGAGAGTACAGAGGCAAGACATATAACGGGATTTTTTTCCTTTCATTTTCCTCTGAGGCTTCTTCAAATCCCTCCTCATCTTCGGTGCTGTTTTCATCGTCATCATTTGGTAAACTGTCATCGAAACTTTCCTCATCTATAATTTTGACACTAAAATCGATATCTTCAGGCTCTACGTCCGCATGCTTGCCGTTGATTTTAAATGAAACGGAGGGTTCGATACTTTTATTTCCGTTGTAACCTTTTTGAAATGGAAATTCCTGTTTCAACTTTTTCACCATGTGTGTAATTTCTTGCTGACCAGTTAAAAAAATAAGAATTGTACCTGGCGGCAACTTTCTGTGAATTTTACAGGTTTTTTTAAACGCTTCTTCAACATAATCATAATGAGTTTTACGATTGAAGTGAACTGAAACGGGGAATTGTCTAGCTTCTACGCTGAGGACTGGTGGCGGCACGCTAAAGAGAGCAGGATTTTCACTGAAATCAGATACTCTTAAAGTTGCAGACATGATAATGAGTTTTAATTTTTTGTTGAGTTCTGGATTCTCTGCGTGTTCTTTAGCTCTTAATTTAACACAACGACTTAACATACCGATCAAAATGTCAGTATTAATGTTCCTCTCATGTGCTTCATCAATAATAATTGAGGAGTATTTTGTGAGCTTGAAATCGTTCATCATTTCTCTCAGGAGAACACCATCTGTCATAAATTTGACTTTGGTGCTATCACTGGTACTAGAGTCAAACCTTATCTGATGTGCCACTTTCCCCCCATGATCTCCCAGCTCTGTACAGACACGTTTAGCCATAGAAACCGCAGCAACTCTTCTTGGTTGCGTTATACCTATCATACCTGGATAATCCGGCGACTTTTCGTTACCGAATCCAGATTCATATAGAAATTGTGGCACTTGGGTAGTCTTTCCCGAACCAGTGGCACCACAGATGATAACAACATCATTGTGATGAATGGCTTCCATTATCTTGTGCTCTTCTTGAAAAACAGGCAATTGCTTCCTTATACTTTGAACGTCATCTGGTCTTACGACATTCACGAAGAAGGCCTTCCTTTGAGAACTCTCATTGATTGGAACTTGTGTTTCTTCCAGTCCATCATCCATATCTTCTTCTCTAACGATAGGTTGCAAACCTGTTTTCAGAATCGGCATCACAGAATCAATATCGGTACCTTCGATCCTTTTGATTTCCCTATTAGCCCATTGTTTGAATTCTTCTGCAATAGAAGAAGTCTTAGTATCATCGTGTTTATCATTCTCATTTGTAGCTATACTAGAATGGGCAGAAACTGAGCCTTGACTTTCAAAATCTCCTTCGTCATTATCTTCACCATCAATCTCGTCCATGCCATTCTCATCAGAGAAATCACCGATCTCTTTTTCATCTGTACTGGAAGCAAAATCCATATCATCTTCACCACCCTTTTTGTTTCTCTCTTGCAACTCGATCTTTTGTCTCCAATTATACTTCCGCTTAGGAGCGTTTCTGCTTATGACTTTTGCGCTAGAAAACCCGAATCCAGATCCTGATCCCCCATTTTGAACTGGTCTCATATCGATAAATGTTGAAACTCTTGTGTCAAGACTTTCTTCCAATTCGGAATCTTTCTTACTTTCTTCGCTTGAACTACTTATGTCTTCCTCATCTTGGTCCCATTCCTTATGCTCATGGTCCTCATAGAGGATTTCTTTGGTACGATGATCGCTCCTACCTTGCTTTTCTAAACTCAATGCCTCATGAAATGCTTGTTTTTTTGTCTGCCTCCCATGTCCTAAATTTTTTAGACTTGTCATCAACGAGGTATCTATTTTATAATCCTGTAATTTCTCGAAGATGGCTTTTTTTTCCTCCTTATCGAGCTGATGCTCTATAAACTTATCTAACCTTTTTTTTTTAAGTCTAGATACCTTAGTTTCCTTGGGTGCAAAAAGCTCCTGTAATTTCCGTTTCTTTAACAACTTCTCCTCTTGGGTCATTGGATTTATAATATCTGCATTTGTATCATATGAAGTCTCAGTTGATTTTCCCTCTGTCTCTTTATAATCATCTGTAAGTCTCAAGAACTGCTTATTTCTGATCTTCTTCAACTCGTCCTGTTTAGCCATTTGGCCAGCCCTGGCCTTTTCATTAAACCTCTTTCTATAAGTTCCCATTATACAGATTGTTTTAAAATAGAGAAGCTACTTTGGCAGTGAATAAGAGTTTGCAGAAATATCAAACAATTGTTTTGAACAACATGTAATTATGATGAGTTCAGATGCGATGAGCTAACTTCTTAAATTTTTCATATTAAAAAAAAAAAAACCGACTATACATTTAAGCGTCGCCATCAACGAGCATTTCCAGATAGAAAGTTGGCAGTAGATTGATCTGAGTACAGCTAAAGAAGAAGCTATCCAGTCAAGTAGTTTAACTATTCGACTGGACTAAGCTTCTGTGTTTGGTTAAGTTATTGCTACATGGGGAAAACAATGGGAACAGAGGAGAAAGATATTCTTTATGGTATTTTAAAAGAAAGGAACATTAAAGAAGTCCAGTTCGGCATCGACAAGAGGTTTCCCAGCTGGTATGGGAGCAATGCGTACTTTAACCTTGACAACAGGTCACTTGGTATTAAAGAAGACTTAAAGGGCTATAAAAAAATCGAAGACTGTCAATTTTGGCTAGATACACTCTACGTCTGTGAGTATTGCTTCAAGTATACCGATGATGAAAAACAGTTTGTTGCACATGAGGCTTTTTGCTCATGTAGGACACGAGCGCCGGGCAAAATTGTGTATAAAAGCCCTAGTTTCACCATTAGACGAGTGAAAGGTTCAAAGCACCAACTATTTTGTCAATGCCTCTGCTTGTTCACCAAACTTTTCTTAGACAATAAGTCGATGTATTTTAAAGTCGATCACTATGAGTTTTATATTGTTTATGAAACGCGTACCACGAAACCAATGGGATTCTTTTCGAAAGATCTCGTGTCCTATCAGCAGAATAACCTTGCATGCATTCTCACCTTTCCACCTTATCAAAGACGTCGACTGGGTTCATTACTTTTGGAGTTTTCTTACGAGCTTTCTAAATGCGAGGGCATCTTATCAGGTCCCGAATTGCCACTCTCACCTTTCGGTTTAATAACCTATCTTAAATTTTGGTCTAAGTTAATTTGTTATGAATTGACAACTGGTGAATTGGCCAATTCCGGTACAATTACTTTGGAGGATATTGCCACTGCCACTGGAATGCGAATATCGGACATAATTCTGACATTAAAATACCTTAAATGTCTGGGAGACTCAGAAGATATATATCTTTCTGTATTGAAAAATCAATTAAGAAAATATGACTCTCAACAGATAGAGCTCTTCATATTAGAGGAAGAATATATGCTCCTTGATAGTTGAGAGTGGCTCATGCTAACGTTGATGACAAAGCAGAATTTTTTGGAAATATATCATCGTTTTTCTAAAAAATCTATTCAAAAAGCATTTGAATCTCTTCAATCCTCCTCTTTTTCCTTTCCCCTTCATCGGCATCCATGGCTTGGCCAATTGTTCGCTTCCTTTCCTGAATTTTCAGCATTTTTTCTTCGATACTATTTTCCATGATGAATCTAGTCACCTTGACATTATTTATTTGTCCAATTCTATGTATCCTGTCAATTGCCTGATCCTCCATACTAGGTGACCACCAGGGATCCATCATGAAGGCATATGACGCACAAGTTAAATTAAGCCCTACACCGCCAGCTTTCAAAGAAAGAAGAAGGACTTTTTGTTTGTCCAAACTTTTTGTGGAAAATTCTTGAAGAACGTTGGCTCTTTCCTTCAAACTCAGTTGGCCATCAAATCTATAGATCCTAACCTCTCCCTGAAAAAAAGCTTTGCTCAACTCATTTTCGAGCAAGTGTAAATATGATGAGAACTGAGAGAAGATGACAACTTGTTCGCCGGGTGCTGTATCCTGTAAGATCTTGAGGTGCTTTATCAACGCTTCTAGCTTAGCCGAATTTTGACTAATGTGAAATGGAATCAACTTAAGAGGCTTTCCTTCTTTGACTTCAAGCCTCAGGAGATTACCAGTGTTGATGGCTTCGCGACAGTTCGGACATCTCATTTCCAAATTTTTCTCCTTCTGAAATTGGATAAAGTCCATAATACAGCTTTCGCAGAAGCTATGCCCACATTCCAAAAATAATGCCCTTTTTAGTGGAATTGGCTCCGTTGTGCATATAGAACATTCGATATTTTCAAAAAGTTTTGTATCTTGAAATTTTTTTTGTACCTTTGATATGATCATCTGTATTCCATTAGCATTATCTTCATTATCTAAGTGCTGGACTCCGGACCCACGAGTTAAACTTTTAAGATCCTCATTTAACAAGTGACTGCTGAGGGAAATATCCTCATCATTTTCATCTCTTGAGCCTAATAGCCTGAAATCGCAGCATATCTGTCGTAGCCTCAAAATGTGCACCAGAATTGTTGAATACTTCTTTAGTAAATCACCCTTAGCTAATCCTGATTTCACAGAATTCTCAGCTTTGCCCAAAAAGTATTTGTATAACTTGTCTTGTATTTCGTTAAATGGCAGTCTTTCTATGACAATTTCTTTAGCAGGTAACTCAACCAAAAGCTTTCCATCGATACCCTTCATTTGCTTGGTTCTTCTCAGGGAAACAGGCTCCAAAATAGCATTGACAACATCGAACGCCTTTTTGTACTGCTTTTTTTCAAATGGTTCTGATATAAACATTTTCCAGTGAGAAATTTGTGACCAAGGCTCCAGCCTTAAGAATTTGACTAAGCTATATAGATCATCAAGCCTGTTAATTATCGGAGTGCCCGTCAATACCCACCTACGTCTGCTGGAAAGCTGTAATATAGCTTTCGATGTACCAGTCATTCTATTTCTTATTATGTGCCCTTCATCGATGACAATACGGAAAAATTCAACCGAAAACAATCCCGATGATGTCATTTGATTTTGACATTTATCCATTTCTTTTGTAATCTTGCTCCATTCGTTTTGGACAATCCCGTATGTTGTTAATATGACGGTGGGCGGATTCTTCGTCTTTGTGAGTAATTTCTTCAGACTGCTTACATTTCCTCCGTAATATATCTCGCTGCGCATGTCAACTGAGTTATTCGCCTTTTCAAATTCAGAATTCCATTGATTCAGCAGCGACATAGGTACAACGATCAAGGTTGTATTTGACGCATAGGGTAGTTGTTGTGGGTGTTCCAAAATATAAGTGTCAACGTTACTAAATACACGCTTATCATTCTCGTTGGAATCGCTCGGGCATGAAAATATCAATGCTAATGTTGAAATCGTTTTTCCAAGACCCATCTCGTCAGATAGAATTCCTCCTTTCATCATAGTTTTTAAAATAGGTTTGTTGCTCGAAAATTCGCCAGTATGCAAATTAGCATAGAAGTATGGTTCACTATTCGATTTAACTATATCACCTTTTGTTCTTTGAGTTACCCAGGACATATCTTTCGGCCATTTGAACTGATGCCATAAAGGGTTCATCACCATACTGTTATCAACTTTTGCAAAATCATCGTACTTTGCTAATTTTTCGAATTCTTGCTCTCTCCGAAGCATCCAGGCTAGGCCCTGTTTTTGATAACGGCGTAAAGTCAGCTTGAAAATATCTTTTGGAGGGTCCACTTCCGGCAATTTTCTCAAAAAATCAATGGATTGTGTCGCTCTATAAAATATTTTAATCTGATCCATATCCATAACATTTTGTTCATCACTTGTGTCATCGTTAATACCTGTGCTTAAACAGGGTGATACAGCCTCCAGACTGCTTACGTCGTCTAGATCAATCACCTCGGCCTCATCCTCACTATCGTGATCTCCAGTCTCCTTATCCTTCCTTACAGACTTTATTCTCAGCTTATCAAATAATTTGAGTATACTTGCAATTCTTGCTTCATTCTCAACCTCTTCTGACGTCTCTTCAATCGATTGTGTGCTATTATCCCATTTTCTCTTACTATCATGTGGTAAGGTGGCATGCTTTATCCCAGAAGATCGCTTATCAAACATACAGATGGATAGAAAACAATCTAATTGAAATATAAAATTGTCGCCAATACTTAAACGCTTGTTATCACAAAAGATCATCGTTGCCTCAAATTCAACCTCATTACCATTCAACAGTGGAAAAAGAATTCTTGCAATATTTTCTGGTACCCTCCCAATTTCACGGTCTTGTTCCTCGTCATAAACTTTGACATAACTGGCCATGGATACTTTTTGCATATTCCGAGCGCTTTTTAACAATCTTGAGTTCGACTGCCCTCCAGTGGATTGAGCAATCTTAAGCTTTGAAGCATATTTTATGGGTCTCATCGTAGGACGTGTTGCCATGGCATTAACCTGTAAAGATCCGATGAATCTTCTCGAATGTGAAGCGCTCTTGAATCTTTTTGGCTTCTTATCGTCATTATCAGAAAGGTGAAAAAAAGGAGAATGTGATCGCACTGCTAGCAGAGGTGCAATGCAGCTTTCCGTTTTCGGCAGAGAGCCCCTGGGTGATACGGGTGAAAGTGCTGCATTTGATGAACCTGAATCTTCAAAATAATGTTCTATTGCTTTAGACAAGACGTCTTCTTCATTGGAGTACATCTTGCACAGATAATCTGCTTTTGCAAATGAAATTCCAGGAACTATTTTACTGAATTCTTCTATATTTCTCTTCAGATTTGCTGCAGAGTCATTGAGGGGAATTCTGTCACTTTCTTCGGTAATCATTGGCGACTTTTCTGCCTTCTCGTTACTAGCACGTCTCTCAGTAAACAGAAAAGATTGAGCATGCGTCAAAGCAGGCTGAAATGGCTGCAGTTCATCCTCGACACCAGTATTGTCTTGTGAAGAATCTAGCCCGTCTTTGAAAAATCTTCTTTTAGGCTCGTTTTCTTCGGTCATACACTTGAATATCAAAAAGAATAATACTTCTAGAAACCCAGCTTATACTAGAGACCTTCCTCGCCAAAAGGATTGTTCCAATGTCAAAGCAGAAACTATTGACTTCCTCTGCCAAGGTTTAACTTCGGCAGCTGGTGTGTTGGAAGCACTGATGACTGTTCACTAACCATTTTGCTGTCGCTGTTCACGCGTATCGGTCTATGTGATGCAAAGAGGGTAACAACAACATATGATCATAAAATATCAGCCCTCGGAGATCTCCTGGAGTGTTAGCGCTGAGTTCACTGAACTTACAATTCTTAGTGACAAGCGTACCGCTAGATGACTCACCGTTTTGGATCTAACTACCGATCTGCTGATTTCGCGCCTCCCAGCAAGGACTATCAAAAGGTTAATACCTTGGAATGGAATTCGAAATATGTTCTTGAGACAACAACCTCCATTCTTGATTATAAGGCACTTGGATAATGTAGACCCGTCGGATTTGATAATCTAAGCGGCAAAGCAGCAACTGAATGCTGTCTACAGTTCATTCAACTCTTCATTTCTCATGGGCGGTAAATAACAAATAGCCGTAACCCGGCTGAAAGAAAAGAAGGCTTTAAATCAATCTATCTCAAACAGGAAGAACTGTCAGCACCAAATTTCAACTTCAAAGTTTGTCTGGATAATTGCTCAAGAGATATCAAGTTCGAGTTTAGATAAATCCTTTAAACCACTTTCCTGAGTTGTTTCGTGTCGTGCTGTATTGCACCCCTGTACATAGCTTTGTCAGATATGACAATAAAATTAAACGAGAGGTTGAAAACCTGGCTTTACAGAGGTTCTTTTGGCATTATTGTGGCACTTATCATTGTATTTTCTTTTGTTGTTCCGCTTGATTCGATTTCACAGGCGGCTTCATCTTCCAATCAAGCGCTAAATACCATTATTGTGATTGGAGCACTGGTCGTGTTTGGATTTGTTACTATAATTATTATTGTAGTGAGAACTTTGTTCTACAGAACGTGTGTCAAAGATATCCCACGAAGATATATCCCAATAGCACCGGGAGATCTCCCGCATTCTGGCAGCAGAATGCTGATGTTGGAAAATATGGAAAGATCTCGAGATTTAAGTTCACTGTTCAAAAAGCCAAAGCATCCAGTTATACATCCAGGACTAGAGCCCCCAGTACGATGTGACGATCCTCAGTTTGAGAAGCTTTTTCCGGAATATTTGGATTATAGCTCGTGCATTAAAAGTTTGGCAGATAGGCTTAAGTACCAGGGAATTTTTTTAAATAATTTGACTGTTGAGATGAGTTTGGGCGATACTGTGGCCGATGTGGTACGAAATCAATTTATGATGGATACCGATGATAAGGTTCTCATTGAGAATACACAGAAGTTTATCGACTTATATGAAGCTATGCAGTTTTCAGGCAAGGAAGTCACAAGAGAGCAGTTCATTGAATTCGTTTCTTTAACAATTTATTTTGTTGATGTGTCTTCGACAAGGGACAAAAGGTTTCCTATATTGGGAAAGCTCAATTCTCGCTCTCAACTACAATTTAATTATGATGACGATGTGTGGGATAAAGAAGTCTCAAGGATTCCCACAAATATGTCAGTCAATCCAGTGCAACGAGTCAACTCATATTATCGTGATTCTGATTTTTACCCTGAACGTGGTACTTCCTTGAGGATGGTAAACTCTAGCAGTACTGTTGCAATTAGAATCCCATCTCACGAAATATCCAGCGCAGTTAATGAACACATATCAAGAAAGAAATCAAAATAGCCTTCAACAGAAAAGTCACTTATCTCGCATGTAATTTGAATAATAATTATTATTGGAAAATTTTGATCTTAAGATGTATAGACTAAATTATAATACAAGTCAATAATGAAATTAGATGTTTCATCTTTTCTATTGCATTTCTAAAATTTCTAGATTTGACTGACCTCTTCAATCCATGTCAGCAAAGTTTTCTTTGTTTGTTCGTGCCCACAGGTTGTATTAATACCATTCTTGACATCATCCATCAAGGGCTTAAACTCCTTTGAATATTTTCTTATAATGCTTTTAATGAAGCCCATTGCAGTTTCATATTTCCATAAAAGGTCTAACCTTGGTAAATCGCTAGAAAGATTAATATCATTTTCATTGGAAACTTCTGGAATGACTACTTCTTCCTGAGGCTGAATCTGTAACATGGATATGGTGTCAGATACGATGACGAAAAGCTTTTCGAAGACATATTGGAGACAATGAGGATTTTCTGTGTGTTGAGACAAATTCCTAAACGTCGATTCAATAGATGTAGCATCTACCAGACCATAATTTTTATTATGGTCCTCTGTAAAGGAAAAGTTAAAAATAGCAATTGGACTTACAAATCCTGCGTGTTTGAATGCGTCAACGATTAAAAATCCATTCTGGGAATTTGCATTCCAGAATCTTAAAACCGCTTCCACTATAGTAAATTGTCGAACATCGTCTGATATCTCCAACTTATTGAAAATTTGATTCAGGTCATCCTTCAAGTCGCTGATATATTTGTTGGCATGAGACAAAGATCTGCTCCCGGAATGAACAACTGTCTGAACTAATAACACAACAATGAAACGATTGATATCCGAAATTATTGTGCCATATTCTTCTTTGATATCTTCAAGTATACTTTCTAGTTCAGAAATCTCTCTTGCATCATTTTGTTTATGAATATAATCCAGAATCTTACGAATATGTCCAGACACAGGAACAGATTCTTGTTTAAAAAAAAGGTCATTCTTCTTCACATCTGAGTCACTGATAATGTGATCATTGACGAATAGAGATTGATAGTATTCAACTAATTGTTCCCTTGGAACAAAAGAACTATCAAGGTATTGTTTGAATTCTTCTGGCAGGCTATCTTCTACATCTAGTGTGTTAGAAGTAAGCCTCAATTCTTTGCGTATTAAGTTCTTAGCAAAGACCATCTTTGAATTATAAATGGTATTCCCAAATCTTAGCGAGTCATTTTCCCATTCGTTCCATTTCCATGAGAAATTGAAGTTACTCATTTGAATTGAAAACCAATCTAAATATCTCATTTTCAACTCTAAGTCCAAATTGTCCAAATTGTTGTAAAAAAATCTGAATGCTCTACCAAAAACTGGGGCTATAGCCTTCGGAGAATTCTGGCAAATCTCAACCAATAGGGTGTAAAAGTAGGCAAAAGGTTGTGAAACGTTTGGTAACTTAAAAATTAAACTCAAAATAGTTTCAATTGCTAGATCTTCAATCTTGAAAGTAGAAACAAGTGGATTCTCTTCATAAGTCGAAGCCAATTGAGCAATTGATACACCGGGCTCTGCAAATATACCAGGTTTGAAAAATAAATCCAAGGTAACAACCTGTCTCGCAACCTCTTTTCTGTTGAACTCCAAGCTCTCTACTATATCTATAATGATATCGTTGAAAATTTGTCCCGCATAACTTGTAATTGGAATAACGGTTTCGAAGTCCCCAACCGCGTTCGGCAAATAAACATGAAAGGCATATCTTGGCACCCTCCACATACTGTCAACTGAGCCCATTCCCATGTCCAAGAAGCTGAAGGGGATTAATTCTTCTAATGCTGGTAGCTTCAAATTTTCGTTGAATCCATGCTCCACAGTTTGTTCCGGCAATAGATGTGACCACTCAGGGAAGAGTTGAGATAAGTGTTCCATATTATTGGCTAAAACTTTTTTAACGTTCGACAAAACTACTTGAGTCAGCTCCATAGTTGGATAAGGACTTCGCTTATTGTATTCCTGTAATAAATTGATATTCGTAGTAGCGATACTATAATTTTCTTCAACAAATGAAATCAGTTCTTCCACTTTATTTTGCAGAGATTCATTTTGTCTGTTGAAAAGAAACAAGAAAGGAATATTCAGCAAGGTATTTGTATAGATTGCCTCTGAAAGTGGATTTCTTTTTGACAAATCTTTATTTTTTAATGCGATACTCAATTCAAACAATGTCCTGAAAACACCAATTATATCGTCATGGATTAAGATTGGCGACAATGCGCCCAAAAATCTCAAAATCAATTTGGCTTTATTCCATGGGCCTGTTTCATTCGAGGTCACAACAAAATTTTCATTCGTAGCTTCGTTGCAACATTTTTGTAGTTCCTCAAAGAAAAAGTTGATTATACTCTTTGCGGCAACCTCGTTCTCTTTGTTTACAGCCATTGTCAAAAGAGCAATAGCCGGTAATTTCTGAGGCTGCTCAAAAATAACTGCCCTGAGTGTTTTCAGCAATGCTTCATTGAAATAATCTTCATGTCCATACTCATTCACAATTGCATCACTCAAAAATTTGATGTCTTCCTCGAATGCCCTAACAGATTCCCCTATGGTGCGAATATCTGGCATCATCTCTTTACAGAGTTGGACAACGGGTGGGACCCTCTGCCTCTTAGGCATACGTGGTCGGAAATCACGAGGACCAGCGTCATCATCGAAATCTTCAAATAAAATCATTATCTTGTTAGTATTGTTGGACTATACTCCGTCTGTGGAACAATAGCACTTCAAGATCTTCGGATTGCCCATGTTAGATCGGTCTTCATAACACATCTCAAAGAGCCGATATTTCATGTTTGCCACAAAATCGTGATTCGGCGACTGGTTTTTATTTTGCGTCATCCCCCTCCCCCGAACTTCGTTTTTCTGTCATCTTTTTTCCGAGGCTGATAAACAACGGCTTGTGAGATGATAATGAAATGAAAAATCGCCTTTGTAGGAGCAACACGCCCAAAAGTATCATGTAGTGTTTAAATTCTCAGCGAACAAATATTTTTCTACATACCTGCTCTTCTTTTCCTTCCCGACATAATTGCTGAATACCGTGAATGTTAGTTCAATGGATTCTTTCACTTCCATTATTGCAAGTAACGATTAATTGTCTACGGACCTTGATCAAATTTCATTTTCTTGTTGTACCGCACACCGTTCATCCGAATAAACAGAATGTATGTAACGTAGGTGGTGATAAAAAATGGAGATATATAAAGATATGAAAAATGGCATTATTTATAATTGAGTATCATTGATCGCATTCTTGAGCATTAATATCTCAGCATCCTTCTCTTGAAGTTGTTCATTCAGTGTCGAAATGGTGTGGACAAGCTCTATGGAACTTGGCTTGACGCCATTCTCCTGCATAAGTAATTGCTCCTCCGCAATAAACCTTTTCAGTCTTTCTTCATTGAGCTGCTGTATGAGCTCCACAATTTTTGATGACTTTTTTCTTAATTCAATTTCAAATTCGGCCAGCGAAAAGCGCTCCTTCTCTGAGGAGAAATTTCTATTGTGGGCTAGATCCTTGACTTCTGATTCAAGAATTGTTTCCCTCTTTATTGATTCAGCCAATTCCATTGACACCAATGTGATTTCTTGCATCAACTGCTTGTTCTCATTTATGATATTCAGTTGTTCCCCTGATATTGTTATTGTCTTAATCTTTTGATCATCCTTCATCTCACTGTTTCCGACGAATAAGGGCACGTACCTTTGTCCTACAGTATTATCGAAATTGAACCCGTCAGGATCAGCAACGTCGGAATCAGCAACGTCGGAGTTTACCTGCTCAGGAACAGTGTTTCTTGTGATTGCGACAGGTCCTGGAATAGAAGGACCTTGTGTATCATTTTCAACCTTCTTAGATGAAGAAGATAAAATTGATAACCTTTGGTTATTTTTTTTATTTTCCGTCCGGTAGTGGAAAGTGTCATTTTTTGAACTTGGAAAACTATCTATACTAACATTGCTAGGACTTCTCCTCAGTGATAAATGTGAATCATTATCATTATCCTTTGCGATGGAGCTGCTAGACATTTTTCTGAGGAAATTCTTTGCTTTAACGAATGAGGAACGTTTCTTGAACTTGGTATCCGAGGACAAATTAAAGCCTTTTCCCTCAATGGGTCCTTTTGAGATATCAGTCGAGGGTATAGAACCTTTTAAGGTAGAGTTACCATCATTTAACGTATCGGTCGAAGTGTTTGGAGAATCCTTTCTGCTGAGTTCCTTTCCAGTACTTATACGGCTTGTGTCACTGACATTTTCTAAATCATTCGGAAACTCCTGAGCCGTTACAAAAACGCTGTTGTTTGCACTCTTTTCTAATTTATACATCCCAGTATTTCTAGATTTATCCAACTTTTCAGGCGACGCGCTAAACGTAGATACAAATGTTCCATTTGAAACTCTGTTATTTGGCTTTTCCTTGTCCGAATCCTTGCCAACATTTATAGATAGAGACTCGAAACCACCTTCAAGTACTGGGAGAGGATTAGAATATGATCCGTGGTGGTTAGCACCTTCCATTTCTCGCCTAGATTCCTCCACTTCGCGAGCACCGTTCTCTTTCAGATTGTTTTGTTGTTCTGACTCGGTGCTTCTTAAATCTTTCTCTAACAGTGTATTTTTGATATCAGCCTCTTGTTGCTTGAGCAATAGTTCCTTTTCTTTTAATTCTTTTTCTCTCTGAGAAAGAAATCGTTCTTTTTCTTCCATTTCATTTTGTTGAGGTGCTGAAAGCTTCAGGACATTCAATTGTCCTTTTCCTTGAGGTTGAGAGGATGTGTTAATTTGTGTCACGAGAGGTGATATAACATGTTCTTTATAGCCAATACTGGCGTTTTTCGATTCTTCCTGATCAATTTCGGGTGTCGAAATTGAAGAAACGGAGATATTATTTTTATTAAATTCTGACGAAGAAGGATCTAGTGTCTCAGAAATTTGATCTGGTACTGGTATATTTTCAGATGACCATGAAGAGCCATTAGAATTATACGTTCCAGTTAATGGTTGCCCCGGTAGTGGTAACCCATTCTGTGAATGCGCCTGACCTACTGCCTGATTCTGATTGGCCACTGGATGCCTTGCCTGAGGAGTTAAGAGAGACATAGAGCGAGGACCATTACCTTGCACTGGCATGTACGAAGGTGACATGTGAGGGGGGCAGTTGTTTGATTGCGGCTGATTTGGGAATAGTGGTGGACCTCGCATTAAAGAGTTTGCCCGACTATTTGAGTAAGATGGTCCACCTGGAGCCTGAGGACCCATTTGCCCCTGTCTAAAGGGGCTCTCGTTGTTGTAAGATTGTAGGGACATGGCTCTAGGTTCAGATGGATCTGCATTATGCTGTTTATTTACAGCATTCATTGCCATTTTCCTTTGTGCGAATAGATATTTCCTATATTCAACGTTACTCATATTATTATGGTCTTTGGTCACTAGAGTTGGAATCATTGGTGCGGTATCGCTGCCATACCCATATCTGTCACCGCCTTTATTTCCAGACTTTCTAATGTCATGAAATGTCAACATTGACTGTTGGCCATCTTCCAACATTATATCGTCATCATCGTCATCCTGATTTTTTCCTTTGGCGTGTGAGAACCGTGAGCTCTTAAAGAAACTGGACAAAGATTTCTGATTTAAAGAGTAGGCTCTTCTTTCACCCTGATCGTTCGAACCTTGAGGAGCCTGTCTCACAGGTGCATTGATTCTTTGAAAAGATTGAGGTTGCGGCATGGGTGGACCCATATGTGCACCAACAGGTGTTCCCATGTTTGGGCCCATCGGTGCTCGCGTTCCCTGACCTATTCTGTTAAATTGAGAATGTCGATTAATTGGATATTGACGCTGAGATTGCGGACCTCTCGCTTGAACATTTGGATACCCTGGGTGTTGTTGCTGCCCAAAGTGATGTTGAGGGGCATGTTGTTGTGGATATTGTGGATATTGTGGATATTGCGTAGGATTTTGTTGTTGACTTAGTATCTCGTTACTGAGATCCAGGTTTCCTATGTCATTCTGCAGCAATTGGTTTCGTATTTGAGCTTTTGACGATCCACCATAGCCCTGATTATTAGAATTCCCCGCAGCAGCCAAGCCAGCATCCATAATTGTTAAGCTTAAAAATTATGTAAAAATAGAATCAGCGTCGATTCTTCAACAATAGTCCGTTGTCGAATTTATTCTGTTTATCTGTAGTGCAGATAAGTGCAAATCCGCTCGATGCTAAAGTTCGTGAAGGCTTACTGGTGTGAGTTGTCACGGCTTTAGAATATCCGATGCTTTTTAATTACCAATTAAACTCAAATATTTCGCTACAGGAATGTTTTTGAATTTCTTCCGAAGCTGGCTGGGAAATTCGAAAGAACGTTTCACGTGTTAGTATTCGGACATTTCAAAGATGTGACGTATATATGAAATACATCTATAAAATCTATCTAAACTTTCCTGGACCTCAACTGCGATGCTTTTTTGCTTGGCATTTGTGATTTGACCTCAGTACCGCTTGCAGTTGTTGCATTAATATTAACTTCGTCCTCTGCTTTTGCTTCAGATTTTACAGTGTCATTGTCTTTCATTTCTGCGTATTTTAATTCCTGGATAAACCATGCAACTACTAGCCAGAGACATACAGATATTGAGAACAACGCAATGAAATGTATGTTACCAGAGGTGGCGTAGATCAACCATGCCAGTGTCACTACCAGTGCTGTAAATGATAGATGCGTAGCAATAATAAGCTGAGGTGTTGTTCCAGGCTGGAAGATGCTTTCCCACAATGCTACAAAAAAATTAGTCATGATCGGACTAGTTATTCAGATCATTTGGCTATCATATAAAAGTGGCAGCACATACGTTTGTTTAAATCTTTTCATATGGCATCGTTTAATCCGGGTAAACCAATTTTCTCTAACATGAGCATTGTCACCAAAACAAGATGTCTCGATAGTGCAAGCGAAACAATGAGTTTGTGCGATTTTAACTGCATGTTACCGCAAGACTTAGTATCCTCTATTGGCAAAGTAATGTTGCGGCACAACCTCTTTCCTCGTATTGTCTAAACTTTAGGCTACTTGCCTTATACAAGCTATCGAATATGTCAGGTCTTTCATATATCCCTAATTATGCCTCCAAATTTGCCTTTACTGTGCTCTTCCCATAGGATATTTGTAATGGCGTCATGTACCTTTTATCGACGGTAATATGTTGCGGCAGTGCCAGGTATGTAACAAAAGGTTAAATCATGATAACGTATAATTCAGCTTATTTATACAAATACAATAGGAAATGGAATTGTTTTTGCGAAAATTTGGGGCAATGTGTGTTAGCAGCAAACTTTAACTTTGATGAGACGAGGTTACTAAACTATTTGATAAATACATGGCTCTTTAGCAGTGCTATTCGAACAAAAGTACCAGTAAGCAGAAGAGAGCATGATTAATGAGTAAGTAAGGTTTCATGAGTAGAAGCTAGACCACGAGCGAATGTCATATGAAATTAACCATCAAATATCTCAATCTCGAAGGGAAGCGTAAGCAAATTTCAGTATGCTCAAGCTTGACGAAGCAGACTAGGAAATTTCAACTACGTTCATTGATAGTGCCAGAAGAAGCGTAGTTGGTTAGTGCATTCTTTAATAAAAAAATGCCACGGATGAGCAAAAGCTCTCCATATATGTTAAGACGATTGCCATTATTCTAAATCATACAAGTCGGGAGCTGCCACGGTGAATAACTGAGGTAGCTTTGTTATGTTGAGTAGTTGCTACTCTTAACGCCCTTATTAGCGCTGGTCTTACGCTCGGTATGATACTGGCAGAAATTCGTTCATCTAAACAGTGGGATAAGCCGTAAAATCTTTAAAGCAATATAGAGGGATAAAATACACTTATAAATGTTTGAGTTGGTCTAGATACCTGCACCTAGAACAAATGAGCCTGCAATGAGGGCGCCCAATGCGGCACCGTATTTCCACGAAATTGGATGAGCGATCATATTTGGAGAAGCGCCGCTGCTCTTGGAGGCTGTAGAAGAAGCAGAGGAAGCAGAGGAAACGGAGGACGCAGAGGAAGCGGATTTCATTGAGCTTGCTGAAGACATTGAACTGGCAGATGATGCATAGGAAGTTACTGAAGATATCTGGGAGGATATCGAAGAAGAAGCGGATGCGGATGCAGAAGCTGCAGAAACGGAGGAAGCCGCAACTGCACCATTGGATACTAGGTTGGTGTTGGTTGTCTGAATGCTACTGCTAGCCATTTTTTTTTCTGCTTATTTGTAAAGAATTGATGCTTGGGTACGTAGAAACTGAAGTTCTTCCCACAAACATTCAAATGATTTATCTTGTTTTTATATATCAATTACTTGCGCTCAAAGCTACGAAAGCTATATATATATTTATCTGATCTATTTTCCCGATTTGGCAATTCGACGAAATCGAGAACGTTGCGAAAATTGAGATGGCTTGGTGCTAAGTTTCAAGCTAAATTACATTGCCAAGAACTGTTTGCTAAGAATAATCTACGGCAGGAGCGTGAATGTAGAGTGTGGTACGCTGAGGTACTAAGCGTATCCAATCAACACCAGAGTGAGGTATGCATGGAGCATTCTCTCACATTAAATGAAAGAGGCGAATAATTTCGCCATTAGTCATAGGGTTGAGCGCTACTCAAAATCTATTTTAAACTTTACTGCTATTCTAGCATGACAGAAGTTTCTAGCTCATCTAGAAGCTCACGGTTTTCGAAATTGCACTTTAAGTAACGTCTGTAATAGTTGCCCTGCTTGATATTGTGCTCAATTATCCTAAAATGCTTATTCTACAAATAGGTCACGTGACAGAAAATGAACCCTCGATTCAGTTTATGTCTGTGCCGAAGAGTGGATGTAAAGAATAAGTTTTCCGCATGACGAAGAGCATAGCAGGATTCTTTTCGCAGTATTTCCCGAGATTGGAACATTCTGGCACTCACTGCCTACTCAATCTGCATTCAAAGTTATAGGCAATCATCAATTGTCAGTGTCACAAAAATGAGTGACTGTCTATCCATTGAAAATGCCCTTCTTCCAACTCATTACATGATCGATCTGGACATAAATCCATCCAAGAACAATTTCAAAGGAAATTTAAGGGTGTCCCTGAAGGCGAACACTTTGGCTCGCTCAAAAATCCAAAGCTTCAAAATGAATTACAAAGATTTGATCATTCTATCTGCGTCTATTTCCGATTCGACTGTTCAGAATGCCCTTGAGGTGATATATGACAGTACCAAAGAGCAGGCCACATTCATCAGCAAAACGCCCATATCTTGTGCACCTGATGCGGAGCTCTCTCTGAAATTACAGTATGTTGGAAGAATCAAGGCAATCAAAACTTATCAAGATGAGACAACGGGAATATTCAAGACCAATTTCATGGATCCTAGTACTGGTAAGGCGAACAATATCGTTCTTGCCACTCACTGTCAACCATTTTTTGCTAGACACATTTTCCCATGCGTTGATGAGCCTTCTCTGAAGACAACCTTTGAATTGACTATCAAAACGTTGTCCCGATTTAAGGTCCTTTCAAATACCGGTCAACTCTCATCCGAACCCCTTGCCGGGAGTGACGAATCCATAACGAAATTTTGTGTAACTCCGTTGATGGCAACATCATTGTTTGGTTTTGTCATTGGAGATTTGGAGGTGCTGACAGCGGAACTTCATTCAAAGCATTCTGCAAAACAAATTCCTCTGTCTGTTTATTCACCCACCAATGTTGAAAGTGCGGCATATGCGCTCGATACCGTCCAGAAATATTTGCCAATCCTTGAAGAATTTTTTGGCAAGAGCTATCCACTTGAAAAGTTGGATTTTGTCCTTCTCCCTTTCTTAAAAGATATGGCAATGGAGAATTTTGGTCTTATCACCGTTCAAATGAATCATCTGTTGTTGGCACCAGCTGTTTTAGCTGATACTCAAGCAAGACAGCGGGTGCAACAACTCATAGTTCACGAGTTAGTTCACCAATGGATGGGTAACTACATTTCCTTCGAGTCTTTTGAGTATCTATGGTTCAATGAATCGTTTGCTACATGGTGCGCTTGTGATGTGCTTGAAAAAAATGGTGATTTAAATAATTACTGGGTAAGCGATGAATATTTAGCTGAACAGACAGGTTCAGCCATGGAATCAGATTCAGATGGTAGCGCCTTAAGTATAGTGGCCGCTTCTATAAAAGCAGCGATAAATTCGCCGTCACAGACTAAGGATCTCTTTGATTCACACTCTTATGCCAAAGGAATCGCGATCCTAAGAGGTATGTCCCTTTCTTGTGGTGAGACTCTATTAAAAAAAGCTTTACGGGCAGTGTTCAAAGACGAATCATTTTACAACAATAGTGTCAAGCCTATCGATATCATCTACCATATGGCTAATACTCTCAAATCTGAGAATATATCGAACTTTTTTAGTTCATGGTGCCGCACGGCGGGTTTGCCAATAATATCTGCTGAGCTAGTGGAGGAAGATGGAACAGTCACGACGCAACTCGTGCAGCATAGGTTTTTAACAAACGGACAAACTGATTATGAAGACGTCCCTTATTATGTTCCCCTATTAATCCAGCTACCGGATGGGGAATTGGATACTAAACATATTCTAATGACAGACAGAACATTGAAGATAGAATATCCAATCGTATTATGCAATCATAATGCACAGGGATATTACCATGTCTCATATGAATCGGAGCCCTTTTATGATCAAATCAATGAACAGTTGTGTCAAGGTCATCTATCGAGCGTTGACTTGAACAAGATTTTTACTGATCTGCAACACTATATCGGAGATCCAGTTCATCAGAAGGCCATTCATCTGATTGGCTTATATAAGCTACTAAAACATCTGTCTTCTGACCAAGTTGACCTAGATCATTTTTCTAACTATTGGCCTGCTTTTAGAACCGGCTTAAGTGCACTCAGGAAATTAGAATCATTTTCTAATTCCTACGGTTGTTTTGCAGCTCATTATATCGATTCCATCGTAATTCCATTGATCGAAAAGATCAAATGGCCTGCCGGGAAATTCGAAGAAGGTATATATAGCCCGTGTCAATTGGACTGTATGTCGGTTTTGATTTTCTTAGGAAGGGGATCTCAGCGGATTAGCGATCTTTGCTATAACTACTTTAACCATATCTTGCAAGGGCCTGCTGGAAGTATTCCAATCGAGATTGTCGAAAGTGTATTCGCGGTCGTATCACTGAATGCTAAGAGCATCAAGCAGTGGAGAAGATTGTTGGAACTCGCCAAGTCTTGTGATGGAATTCAAGGGCACGTGTCATTTCAGCACAGCAACTTTTCCAATGAAACAGATATACTTCAATTGTATGCTGTAAGGAATCTGTGTTTCTCGAAAGACGTTGAGATTATTAGAAGAACCCTTAAGTTTATCGCAGATAACTTAAATATCAAAGGAGTTGATTCTGCTCTAGTAGGGCTAGTCCATAGCGCGCCTCAAGGCATTCGAGGAGATAAAACTGATATTCAGATAGGTGAGATTGCATGGGAGTGGTTCAGCACGCAGTTTGATGAATGGTCACGCGCCTGTGTCAAAAAAGGAACCACTGATGATAACATAAGATCCTCTGTTAAAGGCATTACATATCAAATCTTTCTAATGGTTGTAGATAAGCCGGAAGTCGTTGATATATTTTTGAAGACAGCGCAAGACCCATATTTAAAGCTCTTAGGAGTCAAAGAAGTTTGGAAATTAGTAAGATCATCCCATGTGGAAGACAAAAAACTATATCAAGAAACAGCGGCTTGCGAATTCTTCAGTAGAAATACTTTTTAGACAAAATTTGTAAATATTTTATTTGTGCCTTTTTTAGGCTTTCCTCATTGCAGATATTGTGCTGCCTGAAGTTGTTCTGAGTGAGAAAGAAGAATAATTATCAGCCGGACTTGATATTGAATAAAGTTGATGTTTTCTGCATTGCTTTTCCATCAAATTTTGATTCTGCGAGGAAACGCTGTATGAGTTGGCCAATGACGCTGGCGAACCTGGTGACGGGATTCTGGTGGAATGACCAGAATCTTCGACCTTGCTCAGTGACAGTCGCAGCTGAACTCTCTGTAAAACGACCAGTCTTAAATATTCTTTCCATAGCTGATGTACCAATCGACTCTGTGGGGGATAAGATCTCGATCTTATGCGCCGAATCGCAGGCGGCGTTGAGTTTGCTCTCTTGATGTTCGTATTGAAGTGGTTTGTCATCCGCGTACTATAAGGCGATGCAGGTGGTAGATTTTTTTGCATTGAGTTTTCTCTTGATATCATTGCAGCATATTCTCTCAAAGGCACCTTGCAAGATTCTATAATATTAGGGTAACAATAGAGCAATTTCTGCGGTTTGTATGTTGTTATTGGGTCAGAAGATAGCACATCGCCTGGTTTAATGGATGGCAAATCGATGTAGTTCAGTACTGCATTTAACCCCGCCTTATTTCTTATCAGTCTCTTTTTCGATGACTGAGATTGGTTTCTCTTAAAGAAACCCTTATGGAACAAAAACTTCTTCTTTTGCTTGATTTCTCGCAGTTCAGCTTTATTGGTGAAGTCATTTCTTCTAATACTTGCGGTTCTCTTCGGCAGAGCTACCGGTGGGGCATCGTTTTTCGATTGCGGTGTTGACTTTCGGTATTTGTCCCACTCGGAGTACTGGCTCAGAGCATCATTTGAGGAGCCCTCGTTGTTCCTCGTAGACCTCCTGCGACGCAGTTGTGTCGGGAGTATCCTGACATTGCTAGATGTGGTAGCAGCCTTAATTGTCGGTATCGACTCAGTTCCGGACACGGGCAACATCTGTGGACTTGCAAACGGCTTGAAAAACGGAGAAGAGTGCTCGCTGGTCACACGGTTGATGACTGGGGTCGCCAGCTGATCTCGCGTATCAGGTAGTCGATAGGCTGCGCTGTTGAAACTTACTGATATGCTGCCGCGATTGCCGAGATTGCCGGTGTAGGAGAGTTCAGAACCAGACCTGGAATTTGTCGTGGATCGCGAATGATTTATACTGCTCACTACAGGTCGACGCTGGCATGCAGAGCTCAGATCCAGTATCCTTTGTGGATACGTGCCATCCATTTTGGTATTGGGGAATCGGTTGGTGAGATAGGCACCCAATATTTCAATAAGTGAGGTGAAACGCTTCTAAAAGCACATAGCGTTCAAAATACGGTAGCCGTCATTCTCGGCCCCTCCAGACGTCGACCTGGATCATGATATTTGGGGCGTCCGATCAATGCTGTCCCGCTGAAAGACCAGCCATCAGTATATATTGGAGCGATGTCAGAAATCTTGACATATTATCTGAGCCAGTCATCTTATTTTCCACTTCAGCCCTAAATGTGTACCCTAACGGGCCCTACTTTTTCTCTGATAAGCCCTCGTTTAGGGCTCGTTAGGGCACAAGTCTCGTATTTTTTGTGGCGCTCGTGCTTTTTTCGTACATCATGATTTTTGCGCTTTTAGGGTTTTTTTACCGTTTATTGGCGTTTGTTGGCGTTTGTTGTGGTTTTCATGTTGTTTCGCACTGGCTTCGCATTGGTTAACGTTTGTCGCCGTGATTTAAAGAGATCAGACAGATCAAGCAGCCACGTAAGCTTTTGTTGGTCACTTTGTAAAGAACAGTATTCAATACCTGGTTTCAGTGTTAGCATCAAGAGCAAGAACAAGTAAACAAGATGGAGAAGATCAGAGAAAAGTTGAACAATTTGAAGTTGGAGGCTGAATCGTGGCAGGAGAAGCACGAGGAATTGAAAGAACAATTCAAGGCCTTGGAGCAGGACAACGTCGAAAAGGAGAACCAGATCAAGTCATTGACCACCAAGAACCAACACCTGGAGGAAGAAGTGGAGAAATTGGAGGCGGATCTGGCCGACGCCAAGCAATTGGCGGGCGAATCGCACAACTTGAGATCCAACAACGAAAACTACACCAAGAAGAACCAGCAACTGGAGGACGAGTTGGAGGAGAGTGACGCGAAGTTGAAAGACACCACGGAGAAGCTAAGAGAGACCGACTTGAAGGCCGAGCAGTTGGAGAGAAAAGTCGCCGCTTTGGAGGAGGAAAGAGACGACTGGGAAAGAAAGCACGAAGAACTGTCTACCAAGTACGACGACGCAAAGAAGGAGTTGGATGAGATTGCTGCTTCATTAGAAAATTTATAACCGCAAAGGATAAACCACCGCCCAATGGGTTGCATCAGTATCCTTACAGCGTCCATATCGCAACGGTTTTCGAAATCGCGTCGCAAGTCCTCAGCTTTAAACTCGTTCAATCGTTCGGTCTGGCCACGTTTATTCTTTTTTCATTATTATCCATCTTTTTTGCCAGAGTAGTCATCAGATGTATCTACAGATTCTATCATCAATAAGCTTATATATCACCAAGAAATCATTGACACAATACCATGAAAACTGGTTTTATTTACAACCACGCATGTGAGTATATACGCGGGCGCACATATTCTGTCGTAGCTGATAGTATGATGCATGTATTTTGTTGCAGCCTGTTTGACGGCGTTGCCTCATTACGTATTGTCTGGAACTTCTCGCCCGATTTTTTTCGTTTTTGCTCATCGAGGGCAAAAAAATCGATTTCTGCGACCGAATCATCGGTAGAATAAAGGTCTGAACATCATTATCGATACCTATTGCGAGTTTTGTGAGGTTATTTGAGTGCAAGGGTATTCGCTCTTGTTTCAGAAGGGTTATTGTTGCTGATACCAGGATCCGAAGGAAGCAGTACCTGATCCTAGAGTATAATGGAGACCCCTTTGGGAGGATTAGGCAATGGCAATGGCAATGGCAATGGCAACGGAGGTAGCGGCGCTGTGGAACATCATCACCACCACTATCACCACTATCATGTTTACGACCAGGCAGAGAATAATATGCAGAGAAGGCTGACAAGCGGTGCGCATCGCTGCAGCAATAGCGGTGGTGGCAGCCATTCCAGGTCATCTACGCTGGAAGGCCGGAATACAAGCAGCTCGGACTCCTCTGCGGATGCTCTTCATCCGTCAAGAAAATCAAAGACACCGCCGCTGGTCCAGGCATATGCATCCATCAAGACACTCTCTCTCAGTCACTTAACCGCCAAACAGCACCTGTTAATGGCCCTCTGCAGAGATGTTTCGCTTTTGCCGCCATTAATATACACATTCACGTCATTACAAAAAGCATGGCGTACATTATTTAAGCAGAATATTAAACTGTATGAACCGCAATCTCTAAAGGAGACGATCTCTGTTTTCTTGCAAAACTATGCAAAACACAATGTTACCACAACTAACAACAATTTACTTCGTGAATCTTCTTTCGAGAGCAGCAACCTTTTATTGAACACTCTGACTACGGCTAGAGCGTCCGAATACGTGCTCTGTTCGCTGTGGTGCGTAGTCTCACTATATCTAACATACTCGATATTAGATTCACTCATGGTCCGTTGGATCGTCAAGTATTCTACTTTGGCTGCCATACTGAGAATGTTTTCCATGTCTCTAATCATTATTACTTTAGAACTACTACTACTGAGTTCACTGTCGCCGCAAGGGGATTATCATTTGCACACATGGATCCTGTTGAGCTGTCTTTTGACAGCCGCCTACATTTGGCAAAACTATTTGACCTCGAACCTGAACTATGTAAGTCACGACGATTACGAAGAAGATTTAGATGAAGAAGAGGAGCGTTTCGATAAGCGTGCTAATTCCCTTAACAGCAGTAACATTTCGAGCCCGAACCCTTCAGGAGGGCTGTCTAGAGCGTCCTCGTCCGCTATCATTAGAGGCAGAAAGGGCAAAAGAAAGATACGCAAAAGTTTCAAATTCACAAAAAAAAGAACGATTGATTTCTATAACATCACAGTTTTCTGCGTCGTTCCTGTCGGTATCGCAAGCTTCGTTACAATGATTGGTCTACTTCGAAACTTGGTTATCCAAAGACTGGACGTGGAACAACTTGCTCGCATGCTGCAAAGCACAACCTACATACCGGAGTAAAAGGATAAAACTTTTAACCCCATCTTACGATTAAAATTTTGCCTTCTCTGATTTGCATCATTATCAGTCATATACACTCCATCGCTACAGAATCTCGCATAACTTATACCCATAAATTGTAACGGTATTTAGAAAACCGTTTTATGTATCCATAAATAACTATAAACTTTTTTGGGGACTACATATTAAGCTCATTGTCTCTATGTGTCGTGATCATTTGCGCATTTTGGCGATCAACCTTATGAGGTCTCATTTAACTTTTAGATCATGCTTAATGCATTGATTGCGGCGTACCTCAAAGTGCTTCTTGGTGGTATCGTCTTCTATGACCTGCGCTATTCGCAGGTTGAAAAATACTGATATAGGTCGTCGCTCAGTTGAGGTTTATAAGATCTGCAAGAGACACACTCAGTTTCTACTGGTGGTTGAGTGACTTACTCAATATGGTGGTGCATATTCTGGGGAAAGGTTTCAAAGGTAAGGAGGTGATTAGAATTGCGCTTGCTTCTAAATTTTATGGTATTGGATTGAGTACCGCAGAAAAAGTGTGCTCAAAATTAGGATTTTATCCATGGATGAGAATGCACCAGCTCAGCGAAGCTCAAATTTTAAGTGTTACCAGTGAATTGTCGAATATGACGATTGAGGGTGATGCTCGTGCTGTAGTGAAGGAAAATATTGCACTGAAGAAGAGAATTGGTTCTTACGCCGGTATGAGACATGCAATGAATCTTCCGGCAAGAGGCCAGAGAACAAGGAATAATGCCAAGACGGCGAGAAAACTGAATAGAATTGACAGAAAAGGCTACCATACAAGCGCCTGGTCGGGAATTTGGGGGAGTGTAAAGAGTCTACTGTGAGCGCGGAACGAATATCCGGATATCTCTTGTATAGTACACATATATGTAATTAGAAGTCCTTTTCCAATGTATATAAATTAGGCAAACACATTAAGTTGCATATTTTTCCCGCCTTGCTTTGATAAAATACGTTATGAGATTACAGGTTATAGTCATCGGTAAAGAAGTCCCAATCTCTCAATTCCATCAGATGCCTCATTGTGGGCCTCCCATGAGGACAATTCCATGGTTTATCTAGCTCACTTAGGTTCCGCACTACCTTCGCCATCGTCTTCTTGGCTAGCGGTTTCCCTATCATAATACTACTCCTACAGGCTCTCATTGCGAACATCGATCTAATTTTTGAGGGACGTACACTATCTAAATGCATACCACCATTCTCTTTTATTAGTTGCACTAACTCATAGAAATCATTCACATCGAAAAGAGTTCGCTTTGATACAGGTAAGCTGTACAACTTAACCCTGGAGCCCTGACTTTCATTTTCATCAATTGTCATTTTGAACCCATTCTTCTCGAATATAGGCTGATTATCCATTACTAACATTTCATCGATGACATTGAGTTCGACTGGCAACGGTGCGATCAATCTTTGTGACTTAAAAACAGTGTTTTTTTGTAGCATCTCAAAATTGTACTTTTCATCGCTAGCATGCTGATCAACGATGAACATGTCATACTTTTCTCTAATTTTACGTGTTACTATGATAAAACCTAGATTGAACTGTCCTACAATTTGCATCTTGATAAAATCATCCTTCTTGACTGTAAGGGTCAAGAAGTTCTCACTTTCCTCAAAATTTTCGAGATCATTATTTCTTTTGATTGATTGAGTATGTTTTGCTCCCTGTCTCTTTCCTAGTTCAGTGAGAGTCTCGCTGCCCAGCTTAATGGGCTCTTTCAACGACAGAGGCATTAAAATTAAGTTGCTTTTATCTTCGTCCTTTATTTCTGAATCAGATAAGGAACAATAATCCCCCATAGATGCATTCTGGTTGCGAATGGGCGATACTTCAGTCCGGACGTTCACTTCAAGAGGCTCCTTCACTTGAAGGTACGACTCATCATCGACTTCATCGGCAGAATCGGCAGAATCTTCCCCAGTCTGACACGATCCAGTATTATTTATGGGGGAGTGACTGTTGCTGTGGCTACAGCAGGACTCTTCGGAGGCTGGTTCGGGCAAGAATATCAATTCTTTGCGTTCAGAAAACGCTGCTTGAAGATCCTCCTTCTTTCCATCAATGTCCACCTCAACAGATTGGCTCTTATCAAAAATAGGAGTGACAGTTTCTGATTTAGTGGAGGTCGAAAAATGAGCGTACCGTTCCAGACTTCTATCGTTAGAGTCCATTTTCGAGAGTTTCTCACTCGACTTCGACATACCAGGGTTTTGAAGAGAATCATTCGTTTCTGGATTCTGCAGTCCCTCTTCTGTGGGTGAAGTTCTGGTCGAAGATTGATGATCAGTAATGGGAGGCAAAATAGAGCCATTTTTCAGGCTGTTCTTCGACTCGATCTCTACGCGAGGCATGATTTGATTTGAGATGAATTCACTGTTATCATGATCTGAACCCCGTAAGCACTCAGATTCAGCATGTTCTGACGCCGTGGCATTCTCATTATATCGAGCAGACTCGTCCTCATTTGAGGCTTCGTTTTGTGTACCTTGTTTTGCAAATATATCGTCATCTTGTTGTCTTTCCTGATTTTGACTTAATTGTCGCATGATGTTATGAGAATCCTGACCACTAACTTCAATTCTTCTTTTCTTTGTTCCCCGAGAATCTGGTTGTGTCAGCGAGGATTTGGGTAATTCTAGTTCCTGATTATCATAGTACCCAGTTAGACTCTCTTTCAAAACATCTAGCACAAACTTTTCGTTATGTAACAAGATGGTCCTTTTATCAGGTGTAACATTAACATCAATCAGCTTAGGTGATAGCTCAAAGTTCAAGAAAATTGTTGGATATTGGACATTGTTGAAAGACCTATAAATCTCATTACAACCTTGCAATAGTATAGGATAGTCAACGGGCCTTTTATTGATGTAAACAGACTGCCGGTCTTTAGAATTTCTACCACATCCAAAGGAACATTTTGAAACATAGCCGCGTACAATAATCTTATAATCTAGGCCTTCGAAGGTTGAGCTTTCAACATATTTCCTTGTCATATGTTTCTTAAAAGGATTTAAATCCATACATAGTTCGATTGGGGCAAGTCCTCGCATACTCGAGTTACCATATATGTTAAGAATTTTTTTGGACATTTCTTGTTCCCTTCCAGTGGACAATATACGCGACTTCTTTCCGTTTGGTGTTATGTGCCATACCGTAAATGTTATCTCTTTCTGTATTAAAGCGTAGCTCTGTATCAAGGCAATACACTTCGCAAACTCTCTTTTACAGTTATTCGCAAATACCTTTCTTCTAACGGGTAAGTTATTGAACAACTGTGCTATTTGGAAGTTACTGCCTTTGTTACGAGTTGTTGTGGATCTAGTTTTGAGTCGACCATTGAAACCATACTCTAATCTATCAGCCCGCGGTGGGTTAGTAGTAGTTACAACGGTCAAATTGGCTATGGCACACATGGAGGCCAACGCTTCACCTCTAAATCCCAGAGTTTCAATGCAAGAGACATCTTCAAAACTGCTAATTTTCGATGTATGATGCTTTAGTGCCAGGGTTTCATAGTTATCTGGCTTGATGCCATCACCATCGTCAGAACAATCTAGAGATTCAAAACCGTAATTCCTGAAAATTAGTTCAATATGGCGAGCATTGGCATCAATGCTATTATCAATTAACTCTTTTACAGCTGTAGTTAGGTCAATGATAACCTGTCCAGATGTAATCTTATGAATATCATTAGCGGCAATGGCAGCTATCTGACTCATAGATCTGGTATTTCCCTTCAAATCCAAAGGATAAGCTGCTGCGAGGCCCGTTCTTCTTCAATATTCATAACTACTTAAACGTTTGTCGTCGCACTCGCGTAAAGCTGAAAGTTAAATTGTCCTCAGCTAAACGAACCCCGAGGACACTAGGCAGAAAAAGGGTTGAGCTATGAATACTGATGAATCCTTGGGTTTCTAAATGGATGAAAGTATATTTGAAATGCTTTATTAATGTAATTCTATACCACCGCAATGTTTACCCCTCTGCATCGTTTGATTACACAACTTATCAAGCATTTGATTTGCCGCAGTTTACACCAATAACCAGACACCCAGGATTGCAAGACTATATCGAAGAGCTCGTGCTTGATGTCCTCAGCAAATTGATTCATGTGTATTGTCTGTCTTTATGCATAGTAACAAAGGAAGATAATATGTGCCTTGAAAGATACGTTCTTAGCTTCCATGAGTTTCGTCATGTAGATGACGTAGGGATGCTTACTGAGACAGAAGTGTTTGATGAGCTTCGATCATGCCTCAACAGCCTCACCGCTCATTTGGAAAAGCTGCCACCAATAAGCGACGACATGGTAACTTTTGAGGTTGTGATCAATACGATGGACATGGAGTTAGGGCACCAACCTGAGCAACTAGCTGCAATGAAAACGCGCGAAGACCTACTAGCTTTTGAACGAGCAACAAACTGGACTAAGTGTCAGGAGGACGAAGGCTATCCAAATGCTGACGAAAAGTTAGGAATGTACAACCCTAAGATCAAGATGACGTCGCTTGTCGGTTGTGATGTTGGTCCTCTAGTAATCCAACAACATTGTGAAATGCTACTGGCATCCCCGAAGATTCTAGGAAGCTTTTATGGTGAAAGTCAAAAAGATAGTCCGTTCTCGTCATTGTGATTCAACATCGTAATATGTATTTATGTCTTATGTTCAGGTTTTATAAGTAAAGAATAAATAATGTCAGGTCTTTGAAATGCCGGCCAGCTTTCCAAAGAAAGGTGGAAAGTGATGAATTAAAGTAGATCGTGAACGTGGATATGAGAATAGGGCGGTTATATATCATTCCAGCTTCATAATACTTTTTAAGTTTTCGTAACATAGATAGCTGATGGAAACAGCTGGACAAACTTTTGCTAAGTTGGGCACCAGTCCTTTGAATAATCCAGGATATCCTTCTCTCTGGATTGTTTTTATGAAAACATCTTTAAATCCGGTGTAAGTTTGTGGATGAGCAAAAGTTCCTTGAGCTTGTAGTCTTGTTCTCAGGAGATTTATAGGGTAAACAACAGTGGCTCCAACAGTTCCACTAAATGCACCCATCGGTAATACAATCAAGTTACTCAAAGAAACATCCTCTTTTGGTATATGTAATTTTTTAGCTTGTCTGCCGATATACCACTTTTTTAAAGCAGAAAAGGTCCCCAGATCAAGGGCAGCATAAGGGAAGATTCCAGTGACCCCTACGAGTACGCCTCGGTAAAACAGTTTAAGCCCACCAGTGCGATACATTTCTTTTGCCGTTTCAATCATAAGCTTATGACCGTGAAGCTGATTATCTAGTGGAGCGCATTGTATTCTAAATTTTAGCGTATCGATAGGATAGACTGAAAATTGGGCAACGACACCTGCCATTCCACCCGCTATATAGGTAGAAAATTGAGATAGTTCACTCGTGTTCTTGCCACCTTCGAGTTCCGTGAGAAGTTTTTTAGCTAACTCAAAGGAGCCAAATTTAATTGAACTTTCAGGGAAAACTTTCATTACGTTCAATCCATTACCAACATAAAAGGCTTTCAAGCCACCTTGCCTATAGAGGGTTGTCATTGCCTTCACCAAGGGAGATTTTATTTTTGCGAGATCCGCATTTGGATTCTTAGCTATCAAGTTCTTCTTCGAATTCAGTAAAGTAGAAGAAAGATCGGTGCGGGCAATGAGGAAAACTTTTATTCTATCAAATGGAGCTGTACAAGTACGAGATATGACCCCCGATATGCCACCTGCTAAGAAAAATCCAAACCCACGGAAAAAGTCATTAATGAGAGTCATATCACCTTCTGATGATAGATCAACATCAGCATTGAAGTAGTAGTAATAAGAATATGCAGTGTGGAGACGTGAACCCTCTTTCCGAGGCATCAGTAATAGAAAATCTCTCCATTGATCGTACGTGATATACGGCACAGTCGATTCGTCATCGCCTTTGACCTTCCTGTTAAATGCCCATTTAATGAACCTGTTGAACCTCGAACGTTCCCTATCTTTTCCAAGCAGCTCGTCAACTTTTTCAATCTTTCTTTCCGTACCGTTACCTCCATCGCTGTTCCGCCTGCAATTGTGATCCAGGTTCGAAAGATATTGAGATAATTCTGAAAGCTTGACTCTTCCATCATGATCGGAATCAATTTTTTGAAACCCTTGTGCTATCTGAGACTCAGCCAGCGATGCATATTTTCTGAAGTCCTGCAGATCTACTATAGAATCCTTATCACAGTCCATGGCGTTGAAAAGCACAATTATTGCTTCGTCATTATCTCTCAATGGATGACCATCTTTCTCAAATGCCCTTTTAAGGATTTGATAGTTTAATTTACCGGTGCCGTCAATATCCAACCTCTTAAAGGTTTTCTCATAACGTTTATTTCGATCCTCGTCCGTCTCACCATTTACCCGCGGTGGCTCCATTAATACCAAATTGTTTTGAGCAAACAATCAGTAGCAACACTTTTAAAACCCCTCTATCCTTTTCAGCAATTTTAACCTTCAAAAAATGATATTAACAGACCTGCTAAGCTCTATTTTACTTCTTGTTTCTCGAATGTGCTATTTTTCTTTCGTAAAGCGATGGGGCGCTCCTGTGAAGCTTGTGTCCTACTTTGTGCTTTAAAAAGCTAGCAAAGACAATGATAAAATTCTACATTTGCATTCCCTTTCTTGATTAAGGTTCCATGTATCGTACCATATATACCAGGTGCTTCGAGGTGAATCGTGTACTATTCCGCAGCCATCTAGAGGCTGCAATCCCTCTTTTAGGCGGCACATGTCCGCGTTACCCGAACTTTGACGTATTCAGATGCTGCTCCAACTTGGTAACATCAGGAAACATAAATTAGATTAGATAAAATATTCTAAGGGCTGATCTTCTATGATGACTGGTGAAGCTCTTGACGATCTTTACTACTAGGATTGCGTGTGTTTTGGATTTGTGCCTGTTGCAAGATGATAGGTTACGGTATAAGAACAGGGGCATCCTCAAGTTGGAAGCAGGGCGCAGGTCTGAGCCTAAAAAGTATAACAAGAGGCTTTCAACACACATCAGCAGTTCTTAAGCAAGATAAGGCCACGATTGACCCTACATCTGTAGAAGATCTTGCCAGTAGACCAGATGCGAATGCCACGACCTCTACTGACTATTATGAGTACAGCCGGGTTGTCAAAGATGCTGCGAAGGATTTTAAAGCCACTTGGTTGAATGCCTTAGCTGAGCGCAAGGCACAGCTGGCCCAAGGAAAGGTTATTGACTCATATGTTTACAGTCACATCAAATCCACTGATGTGATTGACAAGACAACAAAGGATTCTTTTGCATACGTTGTTCTTCCCTTTAGAGAGGACCCCGTAGTCGCGGACTTCTATGTTAACGCAGCGGGTAGGATGAGAATGGGACAGTTATTTCAAGATCTAGATTCACTTGCGGGTAAAATTGCTTATAAGCACACGGCACCTGTCGAGCCAATGATTGTGACTGCATCTGTTGATCGCATTTACCTTTTGAAACCACTAGATGCGATTGCCGATTTTAACATTGTGTTGTCTGGTTCTGTTATTTATACTGGCAGATCATCCATGGAAATTGCAATCACAGCGAGAGCTTTACCAAGAGATATTCCGAAGGAAATATCTGAGGATAGCTTATCCGAAGATGACATTTTTTTGACTGCTTCTTTTACATTTGTTGCAAGAAATCCCGAAACTCATAAATCGTTGGCTATCAATAGATTTCTCCCTCTGACTGAGAAGGAGTGGATGGAATTCAAGCGTGCTGAATCACGTATGGCATCCAAGAAATTGAAATCGAGAAACATGGACTTGGAGAAAAACCCACCTACAAGCGAAGAATCAATCCTCGTTCATAAGCTTTGGTCAGCTTCTAAGGAATTAGCTAGTTTGAAAAATAAACCAACAAATATTGTCTTCATGAAAGATACGAATGTTAAATCTACAATGTTTATGCAACCTCAATACAGAAATAGACATTCCTACATGATTTTTGGCGGTTATCTGATGAGACAAACTTTTGAACTGGCTTATTGTTGTGCGGCATCATTTTCTCATGCATTACCCAGATTCGTGTCCTTGGACTCTCTAACATTCAATACACCCGTTCCTGTGGGATCTGTTTTACATATGGATGCTACTGTGGTATATACCGAGCACCTGCATGAAAGTTCTTCTAAACCAAATATTGCTTCAGTTACTGATAGTTCCATCGATGGTAATACAATATTTCATTTCCAACCAACGCCAGTGAACAATCTATCTCTGCATGATGATGATTTCTTGTCGAAGCCAGGGACTTTAATACAAATCAAAGTGGATACGATGGTTCAAGAACTTGCATCTGAAAAATTGCAGAAAAGTGGATCCTTCATTTATTCTTTCTTCGCCCCCAGAGATTCGGACAATGAACAACTTGGTTCTCCGGGTTATGCTACTGTTGTTCCAGAATCATATTCAGAGATGATCGAGTATATTCAAGGAAGGCGGAGAGCGACAGAAACCGCATTATATGCTAATGTCATAAAGGAGCAAAGCAAACACTGATTATATTCTTATTTTTTCCAATAGCGAATTTGCGGAAGTTTCGTAAACGTAGTGATTAATATCAAACGACTAGCTATTTTTTTTTATCTCCATTATTTTACACATTAATACAATACTTATTATTTGATTGATCATTAAAATTTACTTTCTAGGCGTCAAACCCGTGGTTTTAGTCTTCTCGCAGTCCATATCCATAGCGGCCTGCGGCTCATATTTGTTCAGGCACTTGTCCTTCAACTTCAGCAGCTTGACCTACATTGACATCACCCAAGTTACTAGTCTTAACTAGTCTTTTCCCGCTCGGATTTCTATTCGGTTTCGCCCGATGTATCCAACTGTAATTATCACCATTTTTTACCGGTATGAATTCATCCGATGAAGAACTTGTGGGGCTCGCCACTGTTCTGAAGTTGGATGATAAATTGCTTTGATCATCCAAATTAGGTATCATACTATTTTGAGAGCCAAATTGTGCAGAATTTATGGCTTTCTTAGCTGGAGACATCTTGCTCCAAAACACAGAATCTCTTAAGCCTAAAGTAGATTTTCTGGGATCCTTAGGCAGTGGATGATCATCTTTTATAACTGTGTTCATAAAGTCTGTTGTCGAAACAGTGCTTGTAGAAATGCAGCTGTCTCTTGCTAGTGCATTGTTACTTTTTCTCGGACTTAGTTTGTACCTCCATGACTTTCTGTTTGCGGGTTCGCTATCAAGATAGACCGATGACGATCTATTCTGAGGATCAAAGAAATTATCGCTCTGTGTAGGTTTATGCAACAGTTGCTCTGTACTCCGGGAAACATCATGATCTTGATAGAAACCACCGTTTTCAAGAGATGAATGTTTTTCATCAATAGTTGAAGCTGAAGAAGCTGAAGAAGAGACCTCATCTAGCTTCATTGCATTCAAGGCGCCCATTCTCTGAGCATTAGTCGTTAGGGATGCATTAGAATCGTCGAATGGATCGGATAAACCGTCTACAACAGCAGCTGCTTGATTGGGTCTATTAGCTGGATTATTGACATCCGGACCACTTATATTTGGTAGATTCTCAGCGTCCTCGCTCCCTTTCTTATTCTTTCTGCGTCTCCAGAATAAAAGGAATATGATAGCAGCAATTGCAATCAACCCCAATGGAATAGCTACGCCACATGCAATAGCAACTGTTTTGTTCGAGCTGCTTTTATTCATCAACGGAGAGGTGGCCGCGCTTGTCGTGGCGGATGAAGATGTTGTTGATGTGGCGGTTATTGATTGAGATTGTGAAGTAGAATGGGAGGAAGAAGCTACGCTAGTACTTGATGAGCTTAAGGATGTCGTTGAATTGTGGGTCTTGTTGAACTTAGTTGAGGAATCGTCCATTCCTACCAATTGGAATCCTAGACTTTGCTTAGCGCTTCCACTAGATGCGACTAGACTCATGGAGAGAAAATCAAAATTACTTGGAACCAATCCTGTTAACGTTAAATTAGAGGATTTAAAGTTTAGCCAGCTATGGGATTGAGTACTGTTGGTATACTCGACAGAGACGTTTGTCTCGGTGTAGTCTGTAAACTGGGAAGGCAAAAAACTATACTCAAACCATTGATCCCGCGTCGCATTAATATTCGATAATGAAGACACAGCGAACAATTGGCTTGTAGATTCTATCTTGAAATTCAAATAGATGACATCGTAATAGTTATCGTAAATTGCCACCGAGAAATTTGCAGAGCTTGAAGAGTTCGTGACTGGCATAGTACCTGTCAATGTTGCGTTGTCCAATGAAACCCAAGTTGGAGCATCAACTAGGTCAATAGCGCCAAGATTTTCGGACGTTATCTGATTTCCATCAAAGAAAACATAATCTAAAGGCACATCATAATTAAACTCGCCGCTGTTTGAGACATTAACAAGCAAACTATTCTGAACTGAGGTAGTCAGTTCGTGAGCACCAATTACTAGGTCAAAAGCGACTTCTACGCCAGAAAAGCCTTCAATATCCGTCGCAATCAAAACTAAACTATAGGTTGTTTGAGGAGCAATGTCGGAATTGACAACTGGAGCTGTACCGCTAAACTTCAAATTATTTTGATCAAAGGTCAGCCAGTTTGGTAGAGGCGCATTGTATTGCTCCATCCGGCCGTAATACGCCACTATGGTGGTATCGCCTGTGAAGGTTGACCTATCAAAGGTTACATTGAAAATCTCGTTCGGCGTTAGAATAATACCGTTTCTGCCGTTTGTTGAACCGTAGTTTTTCAGCAACGCAAGCAGGTTGAAGTTATTAGCAACCTCAATGCTTGTATGGTTACTCAGAACCAATTGATGAGTATCGTTCAATTTTGAGTTGTCTGAGGGGTCAGTACCCTCCAGAGTAAATGTAAAATAAAGCGTTTCAGCGTCATCGCCCAAGTCAGTTGAATTGGCCATCCCACTGATAACACGAGAAGTAGAATCGAATGACAACCACTCCGGTAAGTCGTATGCCTGGTACGTTATCTGAGTGGCTTCGTTAACAGATGACTTGTACGTATCGTTAGAAAACTGAAACGAGAACTGCTCACCCACTCTAGCCACTGGAGGGTACTGCTTGTCGATGGCATATGCCTCATAGGGTTGGCAACTCCCCAGCTTTGAAAGTCCCATAAGAGCTACCAGAAGTAGCAGAACCAGCCTTGAAAAGTTCTTCATTAATGGGTTAGGTAGGCCTGGTCTATAGAGCGGTTTGTGGGTAAAGTTGTTGATAATTATCGCCGTAATACGTCTTGAAAGTGAAGCATAGAGTGTATGAAAACCGTAAAAACCATTTTTCTATCTTGCGTACCATATGAATAAATGCTATCTCGTCAAATACCTGTCAAAAGTGCCATCAGGTACTAGTTCAGTAAGGAATTTCGCTGAAACGGGAAACAATGCTAGCTTTCTTACCACAAGAATTTTTCAGATTCGCGATGGTGAAGTGTAACGCGAAAAAAACGGCATCGCGTCAGATAAAGTACTGACGCGAATAATATGGACCACCATTAAAAGGAGACTCACAGACTGAGGGCGGGCCACGCCAAATTTTCATCGATCCTGGCCAACTTAAGAAAAACCTGTATTTCTGTATCAAGAAGTAAAATTCAAGGGTTTCCTCCCCAACGCCGTGTCCTGGGGAGAAGCGCGAGAATGCGCATACGCTAGTTGCTGCACTCTGAAGAAAATGGCCGAGCACAATCTTAAGTTTGCTGAAGACTCTACATCACAGAATTGCTGCTGATTGCTGGCAATTTGACGGCTACTTAATCGGTGAAGCAAATTCGTCTTTCGAGCTCACGTGCCTCGTCGTGGTGTACGTCATTTTTCACTCGTAATGCAGCTCTTCACTATGAGAGCCCCTTTTGTAGACCATGGAAAAAGTTGAAGATATCAGTCACGCACACAGCGATTTTATCTCAAAGTACCCTACAATTAGACGTTGAATAATAGGTTTAGTGGCATCTAAAGATTCACCATACTCCTAGTATCAGTGCCAGAACATGCCAAAGCTGGAGCAATTTGAGATCAAGAAGTACTGGCAAATTTTTTCTGGTTTGAAACCGGTAGATAACAAGCTGAATCATGATCAGGTATCACCAATTCTGTACAACTCGAAACTGGACTCGTCGGTACTGAACAAGATATGGTTCCTAGCCGACATAGATGATGACGATAGTCTCGATTTCGAAGAGTTTGTCATATGCATGCGATTGATATTTGACATGGTCAACAAGAACATCGACAAGGTGCCAGATGAGCTGCCAGACTGGTTGGTGCCCGGAAGCAAAACCGGACTGATAAAGGAGAGGAAAAAGATGAAACAACAGGAAAATGCAGAGATCCCGAAAGCTGAACAGCCCGAGGTTGATTGGTATATGTCGCCTGATGACGTCTCGCAGTATGGCAAAATTTTGGAGTCATGTCAGTTGTCTAGAGATGGCACGGTTACCTTTCCATCATTATCTTATGTCATTAAGACAAAATTCTTCAACCTAGGGCCAAGTGATCTTGATAAAGTGTGGAGTTTGGTGAATCCCAAGGGCCAACCGTCAATTGACAAAGATCCTGCATTTTATTTTATCCATTGCTTAAGACAATGCAATGACGTGGGGGCAAGGATACCTTCAGAGCTTCCAAAAGCGCTATTTGACGTCTGCAATAAGGAAAGGGTCTCGTATGATATGAACTCCTCGCAGGGAAACGTGAAAAAGCTATCTTCTCAACCCTCAAGCACGCACGAAAAAAGCCAGCCAGTTTCGACTACTTCCAATAATGTTAGCAGCAATGGCGCCAATGGTTATAAGAGTACAAGTGGGCCTAAACTAACATCAAGAACGGAATTCAGTGATTCGGATGTAGAAAAAATGAAAGCCGAGCTTGCAGAACTAGACAACGAATTGGCCCAACTGGAAACAGAAAATAGATCGGCACCACGAAACACATGTGCAATAGTCAGAGAACAACTAGAGGGCTTACTTAGGTATCTCGAGGGGAAAGCACAGGTTCACGGTGGAAACCAAAGTGTATCCCTACCTATCAACATCAACGGTGCTAAGGATGATTTAGACAATATTGAAGAGCAGATCGCTATTCTAGAGGGTTACCTGGGAAACAAACAGTCAGAACTTCAATCTCTTAGGGCAGAAATCGCTTCTTTCCACTGAATAATTATGTGCGCACTGGTTGATGCTGCTGCTCACTTACCAAGAAAGTGGAGCAATATGGAAGAAAAATCATTAATTACAAATGATGTTTATATGACTTAAGTAGTTTACATGTGTTGTCTGTTGGCGGTCCTTGGTTTGGCACGAATGATATTATCGACACGTAGCAAAACTTCAGATGCTTCTGAAGCCGAACTAACAACCGCTCTCTTAAGTTTGTAACTTTCGACTATACCCAACTCTCTCATATCAGCAATTGTTCCATTATTTAGATCAAGACCTGACGTTGACATACCATTGTAAATAGACGACCTTAGCTTTGCGACTAGTTCACTGCTGTCAAAACCAGCATTATCAGCAAGGATAGTGGGCAATTGTCTTAGAGCCCTTGCAAATGCCTCTACTGCTAACGATTTCTTACCATCGACATTTTGGGCAGCTGTGTCAACTGCCTTAGACATGATCATCTCGGCACAACCACCACCCAAGACAGTTCTTGTTTCTTTGGTGGTTTGGGACAGCACAGAAAGAGCATCATGTAAAGACCTTTCCGCTTCATCTAGTACCTGTTCTGTGGCACCTCTAAGTACAATTGTACATGCTTCACCTGCCTTGCAGCCGCTAAATTTTAGAAATGATTCTTCCCCAATCATAATTTCCTCAATCACTTCACATTCACCAAGTTTACACTTATCTGGTGCATCAAAAGTAGAAACTACTTCACCACCGGTGACTAGTGCTAACCTTTCGACACCTTCAAAGTCAGCATGTTCGATTGAATTGATGCCCAAATCGGTGAACAACTGTTCAGGATAATCATAGATCAGTTGTCTATTTATGAAAGTGTTAATCCCAAATTTAGAAATCTTTGCAATCTTACTCTTCATCTTTTCCTGTTCTGCCTTTTCTAATTGAGCTAATTTTGACGTTGAATCAACTTTGAATTTAGTTCCAAAAACTTTAACCTTATCAGTATCTAATGATGTGTTTGCAATTAAAATTTTTGCATTTTCCACCCTTTTTGGTTGATTATTTCCGAATTTCTTCCCCAGAATAAAACCTTCATCAAGAAATGAGTTTGACAGCTTACCGCCAAGAATCTTGATAATTTGGATATGTTCCAAATTAGTAGAACCCTTTAATCTAAGAATTGCATCCGTTGCCAACTTTGCAAAATGTTCTTTATCTTGAGATAGAATCTTGGATGATAAAGTTGTCTTGGATATATGGATTAAATCATTGTGAAACTTTTTTTCATCTGCAGAATTATCAACGGCTACTTTTTCCAAGGCACTTAGAGCAGCATGAGATGCAATTCTAAAACCCTCTATAATCGTTTGAGGATGTATCTTGGACTGTTCGATAAGTACTTCAGCTTCTCTCAATAATTCGGCACTCAAAACTGTCACACTTGTTGTGCCGTCGCCAACTTCGTCATCTTGAACCTTACTTATATTGACGAGAACCTTTGCTGCAGGATTATCTAGGGGTATAGATTTTAAAATTGTAGCACCATCATTGGTCACTAGCGACTTGTCACTGGACGCACTCTGAAGTAACTTGTCCATACCTTTGGGCCCCAAGGTACTTTTCACGAGGTCACCGACTGCAATGGCGCCCACGAAAGCAGACATACGGGCATTCTCGGCCCTCTCCTCGGTAACTTGATCTCCAAAAATCTGAACACTCATTGAAAACGTGTAATGTCTATTTTGGTACCGGCAATCTAAAGAAATGTCTTGTGCTGAAAACTATTCACTGATCTCTTATGCAATTTCTGTAGACCGCCTTAGTTACGATTTTCAAAAAATTTGCCACAGTAAGCATCAACTCATTACTTACGATTAAAAGCAAAGTTGATTCTCGTTGACTAACGAGAATAATCTGACACTTCAAGTCGAAGTGCTATGGAATGCTCCAACAGCTCCAGTGATCCAAAATCCATCTGGCATATGTAAGATAATAGCTTTGCTTTGACCATACAATGTTGTTACACAGCGATCACCAGACTTTAAATTAACCATGAATACATAAATAAAAAAATACTATAACACAATCACACGTATATCCTAAACGCTTTACTTCCCTTGCTGAGGCCAAAGTAACTCCCCTGTGATTGGCAAAACAGCCAAATGTAAAGAACTCTCATGTAAGGTTCGCTAATTAGCCAAACTTATTATATTGTATTCCATTAAACGATGCAAAAAATTGCCATCGCTCTTCATTCAACAATAAAGATAATTCTCGAGCACTTATTTGCCCCCCGCTTCCTATTAAATCAGATCTTTCTCCACAAATTTTCTTCTCATCTCCATCCGACCTGAGCCATGCCTTTTCGTCAATGTTCTTATATCGTCTTCCTTATTAGCCCTCAGCATCCTATCGTCTTCCCTTGTCCAAATGCCTGGGACATTAGACGGAGGATTAATATTATGTTTGAACATGTTCAAGAAATAGCGTGGAAATACCATCAAGTCACCAGATAGAGCAGTTAAAATGCTCGTGCTGAAAGTTTTCCGTACACCTGCCTCGTCACAGAGATCTTGTACCAACTTTTCGGCTTGAGAAGGCTCATAATCTCTCGAAATGACTTCGTGAACTTTTTCGAGAAACTCTCTTGTACTGGACATACGGAAGAACTGTGGTAGGAATAAATCAATACTTGCAATATCTGGTGGAAATGGTATAGAATCAGGATCAATATTATCATATTCAGCTTCCTCATTAGAAAAATCATTACGAATGGCTTCGGCAATCTCTTGCGGATATTCAAAGGGAATACTGCTATCGAATTTGTTCAAGTCATTTCTTATGCTAGAGATAAAATTCATTGTATCTTCATCTAATAACTCACTTTCTGGAACAGCATAATTACCGCTGCCAGATTCCAGTTGCCCAGCGCTATTTCCGGCCACTACAGCTGCTGCTGCGGTTGCAGCTGTGATTGCCGCAGAAGGAGTATTAGATTGGTTGTTTTTATCTGTTCCGTATATTCTTGCTCGCTTAGCAGCGGAATTATAGTTACCAGGGGTTGGAATACCTGGTCTTTTCACTCTATTGGTGAGGTTTTTCATGGGCTCCGGAATATTACCTTGGGTTTTCTCACTCTCATAATACTCGATATAACTGTCGATACCATACGCAAGAAGAAATTTTCTAAACCTATCTCGCCAAGCATTTTCAGTATGACTTGGGTGGCTCTCTCCAAATTGTTTGAAGAACTCCCTCGCAATAGGACCCCTCCTGTCATTTACACGATAATCTGCAAAACTTGGTTCTGTCCCTGGAACATGATTTGGATCCATGGTCATATTTCTCTTTGCAACTGCCGTGGGACTATCTTCATCAGTTATCAAAGAGACGCCCGTATCAGGATCGATTTGGTATAAATCACGATAGAACTGTTTCTTGATTCCAATAGCTAAAGAGTAGTCTTCATCTGCCGTAAACTTCTTTTTGATAGAAGGTGGTAAAATTTTGGTCTTAATTAAATTGCCATTATCATCACGAATCAGCTTACCGTACTTATCGACTTCATAGACGAATTCAAGTCGTTTAGAGAGGTAAACGCGAAACCTATGCCTTATAGAATTACCGGTATGATTAGGAACATAATGAGAGATTTCGTCATATAGTGTATGTGTAGTTCTTCTAGTGGGATTCTTTCTCACAACATCTAGAATAAATTCATCTTCTGCTTCAGTGAAGGACGCTTTATTATGTGTTGGCATGTTTGCTCTTGCAAGCATGGTTCTCGTGGAGTCATATGAATTGTTATCATCTCGATCTTCCCCCGCTGGAATGTCAGGATGGTGCATCTGATAGGATTCTTGTGAAGCGTTTGAAGAATTTTCATTGTCATGAACCTTCGAAGGAACCTCGTCCACGATTTCTGCGAGAGGTTCTGCATCTTTATGTGGTTCGTCAGAAACAGATGGCCGTTCTTCCGCGGCGACCCCTATGTTTGTGCCTGTATTTAAAATATTGACGGCCACGCCGGTCTCAGATGGCTTTTGCTGTACCTTGTTGCTACTTGCGTTTGTTTCTGGCTCATGTGTTTCGCCAGCTTTGTTCTCTTTATCGTCCACGATGGCATCCCCCTCGTCGCCGGTGCTATAATGTTCATAATCGCGCTTCTGATTATCGTGCTCTTCATGTAGTTGGGTGTCTATGACAGATCTAAACTCATCAAAGGGTACCAGATAGTTTTCGATTTTCAGCAACGTGTTGTTTTGGCAACACGCTCTGATATAAGTTGGCGTCACGGTTGGCAGCTTGGTGTCATTGTAAGGGGATACAACAAATACCTTTGTAACATCAGAGCCCTCTTTTGGCAAGTCCTTCAAAGTTGTTCCGCCGTTGGCTTCAATAAGACTGTTTAGCTTGTCTGCGTCATTAGCTGAATCGTGTGCTGACGCGTCACGATTTAGGTAGAATGATAAGCCTTCGAACAACAAAGGTTCCGAGGCGCCTGGCTTATTGTTAGAGTCGGCCTCGGGCTCAGCATCGCGATCTGCATCAGCATCAGCATCAGCATCAACGGTTTTGTCTGCTGTTTTGCTCGGCGACCCAGTTTTCTCTGTCTCGTGTTTAATATTCATTGCATCGGCAGCTCTCTCGTCGTGGCTCGGTTCTGCCTCCGTAGTTGGAGTTACATCAACGTCCTTATCTGCACTCCCAGCGACGTTGCTGCGCAAACTATCAGCAAACTCATCAGGCGCAGTCTCAAAATCTGTTGGACTTGACATATTAGACCTTTTCTCGATGACAATCAACCTTTCACCTCTTCGATTAGTCTCGTGCGGTGACTACGTGATTTTTGTATATGGTGTTTAGGTGGTGGATGTTTGGGATTTAGGTCAAGCTTGCAGGCCGCTCTTCTTTGTTTATTTTCAAGACTTATTTTGAAGCAAGTCAAATGATGATCAGTAAAGGCGCGCGAGCGGGTAACTAACGGAAAATTCATTTAATAGCTATGTATCTAGTATGTATGCATGCACAATTGACCAATATCCTTAGTGTATGTGCGCCAGAAGTGCCTGGGGGATCATGATTGCTGATTACAGGATGTAGCCCTCGCAATCAGTCTGCAAGACGAAGTGTGTCAGCCTGTTCTCCTTGTGGTGGTATTGGTACACGAATCCGGTCAGGGCACCACCCTTGACGCACCCCGTGTCCATTCCCTTAGTGTGTCTATGCAGGTTCAGGCCTTTGTTCGCGTCATGGCCGTAGAGTACAGTGATGTGGTCGAACCGCCCCTTGAGTTTGTCTTTCTTCCAGAACTTGTACCAGCGCTTTTTATGGCGGTGGTCCCGTTCTTTGGAGTAATCCTGCAAGTTCTTGGGGTTCAAGTATTTCATCTCGGTGACAGAGTTCACAGAGGGAGTGGTGTCAATGAAGTCGCCGGGCACAATACCAGCATGGACGGCAAATAGAGACTGACCGTCGGGCAACGGTATCTCCATTGCCACAGGACAATGCAATGTAAAGTTCCGCAGAGTCTCGAACCCGAGGCTCTGTGCCAGCGCTGTGTGCGACTTCTTTACCTTTGTAACATCGTCGGGATAAAAAAAGCCATCCTGGGAGTCGACCTCCAACGGTCTCAGATTCTTCCGGATCCTGCTCAGCGGACGTCTGTTGAGTTTCGGGTTCATGTAGGCGAAGAGAACGGCGAGGTCGTGGTTGCCCATCACACATCTCACGTTGTTCTTATGGTTCAAAATGAACGACAAGACTTTATCGGAATCCGGTCCCTTGTTCACCATGTCTCCCAATAGCACAAGAGTGGTCTCGTCATCTAACCCGCCGAGCTCTTCGTCGATAAACCGCTGTAGATCATCATACTGGCCGTGCACATCGCCGATGAACACAAGTCTGAAATCGCGATCCGCTCCCGTAAAGTCCGTTACCTCTTCGAATAAATTGAGCTTAGGGAGTTGCTTCACGAGTGGGAGATCCATGGGATTCTCCTCGAAGTGGATCATCGCAGACATGAACACCCCAATCACTATCACCGAGGCCAGGAGCGGAAGCACGTAGAATGAAACACTTCTCATCAGACGTTTTATTGGTAAAAATCGCACAAATGTCTTGCCTGCCCCACTAACATCTACTTTGAGTTGCCTTCACCCGGAGAAAAGAACGAATATGCGCTACTTATATACATCTGGAACTGCACATCTTCTTGCCTCGCATCACCTTTTTACCGGAGAGGCCTTTTAGGTTGCCAGATATGTGCTCATGACTGCTTCAAGAATAAATCACTCCCCACGTGAAACAAAATATCTTATTGACCTTTGTTTATCCTATGCGTCTTCTGCAATGCGAGATCCTTCGAAAAATTTGGCCAGGGGTGCTGTCTCATACATTGGTGGAAAACTACCAAATTACTATAGGCTGGTCTTCGAAATCTTCGAAAACTTTGAAACCGATAGTCAGGGTTTTTTTGTCGAACGACCTACAGATCTTTTCTCGTTCTGCACTGATCTTATTACGTTAGAGGATTGTGCAGAGAAGCAAAGGTAGCACGCAAATAAAATAAATCTTAGGATTGAAGACAGGCTTTGAGTGAAAAGAAAGCAAATTTCAAAATGATTATACCAAAGGAGGTTATTAATTGGAACATACTGAGTGAGATCATCTCAATGGATGAGGATGACCCTGGTTTCTCTAAGGGACTGATCATCCAATTTCTAGAACAGGCGTCCAGCACTTTCGAGGAAATGGAAGTCAGCGTTCAACAGACCAAGGACTTGAAAAAACTGGATAATTTGGGACACTTTCTCAAGGGTTCGTCTTCCGCATTAGGATTGCAAAGGATCGCATGGGTATGCGAAAGGATACAGAATCTAGGCAGGAAAAAGGAAAACCGCTTTTCGATCACTGAGAATCTTGGTACCATGGGCAGCACCGAAAGCTTCAACGAGGATGATGCTGTGTACCTTAATGCTATTGAAGCAGCCTTGGTCCAGGCCAGATATGAGTTTAGTCTCGTCAGAGAGGAGCTATCTAAATACTACGGTTCAGAACTTTGAATTGAGTGACCTCACTTTTTTGTTGTCACTTCCCCGTGCCTCCTCTCTCATTAATTATTCATCTCTCATCGAAGAATCTATAATTACGTGTAACATATGCATTTCATGTTTATTTTTTATTTTCCATCAATATAGGGTGGTCTATTCTACTCAAGATCTGGGTCTTTCATGCGTCCTAGGTGCTGTGGCTTCAAGAATTCGAGGTCTTCCTTGTCTGCACACTGTTTGATTACTTCCTCTGGCAGGTACTGCTGGTTTACCTTGCCGTCGATATAGTCCGGGTTGTATTTATACCCTTTGCTGTATCCAACTTCTTTCATCAGCGCAGTAGGAGCATTTCTAATATGCATTGGTATCTCGCTGGATGCCATACTATATACATTCTCTTTCAGCATCGATTTCAATTGATTCCAAGCTCGGTATAATTGAACTGATTTTGGAGCTCTTGCTAATGCGAGACAACATTGTGCAAGCGCCAAATCGGCTTCCGGTAAGCCTACCTTCATGACAGCATCATGTGCTGCTACTGCTAATGGCAGCAAAGAGTTGTCTCTGTTTCCAACATCTTCACTAGCAATTCGAATCATTCTCCGGGCAATATACAATGGGTCTTCCCCGCCTTGCAGCATACGAGCTAGGTAGTACAGTGACGCATTCTCATCGGATCCTCGTATTGCCTTGTGAAATGCAGATATTGTATCGTAATGCATGTCTCCGCTAGTGTCATAGTACGTGCTGACTCCCTCTGCACTTTTATTCTTCAAAATAGATCTTATATCCTCTAGTTTAAAGTCACTTTCCTGTATGTTTGCTCTGGTTGAGACCTCTACCATTTCTAAAATGTTTAAAGCTCGCCTGGTATCCCCTACAGATAAATCTGCAATGTATTCTAAAACTGATCTCGAGAGTTTCAATGGCTTTCCTACTTTCCATATGTGATTTCTTAATCTATTTAATAATGCTATTCCTCTTGATAATACAATGCAGGTCTCATTCTTGGTTAGCTTTTCTAATACGAAGATGTGGCACCTGCTGATTAATGCATTATTCAACTGGAAGCTAGGGTTTTCAGTGGTCGCCCCGATTAAAACAATGTCCCCATTTTCCACATACGGCAGTAGCAAGTCTTGTTGGGTCTTATTGAATCTGTGAATTTCATCGATAAAAAGCACAGTTCTTCGCCTTGTTAAATGATAATCGTTTTTCGATTTATCAAATATTGAGCGTAGTTCCTGAGTATTAGCTTTTGTTGCACTGGTTTCCACCATATGGTACATTGCTGTATTATTACTAGCTGCCTTCGTCAACAGCCTCGCTAGTGATGTCTTCCCAACACCCGGTGGGCCCCATAATATCATCGATGGAATAATACCCTCTTTGATATATTTAAATAAAGAACCATTTTCTTGCGATAAAATATGCTGTTGTCCCACGTAGTCCCGGATATCTTTGGGTCGCAACTTTTCGCTTAATGGTAAGTGGCTAATTTTCTGTAGCCACCGGGACTCGTAGTCATTACTCTTATTTGCCGAGCCAGTTTTCACTCTTTTGGAATCTTGGATGGCTTGCGAGACCATTGTCGATGTGTCTTCAGCCGGCTCATTTGAGGGCTCGTTTTCCAGATCAACATGTTCAACTTCCGCGTCAGTGTGCTTTCTTTTGCGTAAACTTCCCAGAACACTTGTTACAGTAGGCTGCTTCCCATTAGCATGACTACTGGTGGTGCATGTATCCAAATGTGAGTTAATTGAGGAATAAGGAATTTTTTTATTACAGACAGGACATGATATCAGTTGCTCTAAAGATGATTTAGATTTGCTGGACATATGATATATTCACTATCTAGTTTTTGTATGTGAACGGGTACGCACTGAGAACAATATGATTTGAAGCTTTAACAGATACTACGATCAAAAACGTCCCTGTTCCAAGACGGAAGAACGCGTGCCGGGACGCGCGGCTGATTAAGTTGATGAAAGAGGTTGACTGCGATGGCCTCGCATCATGTTAAGTAGATAAACGGCGGTCACATATTCAAGTGGAGCAGCTCTTTTTGTGCTATTTATTCTTAATGCTTCTGGTGACTACGGCTTACTTAACGAAGTGGCATTCAGTGAAAATGCACACTGGCTGAATGGTTCTTCGACTTGCTGTAGAAGTCACCAATGGTGGTCCCAATCGGGATATTAATTTTAAAAGATCATGAATGACACAGAAATCAATTCGCTCCATAGATTTTCGAGGCAAATGAGTTTATCTGCAACTGGAACATAACATCATGTGCCTCTATGCAATTTCCCTTTGTTCCATAGTTAACGTGCTCGAAAAGATCACTATTTCGTCAATAATATGTTGTAGAAGGAATGATACATAGCTGGTTCAATCCAAGCCAATATATTCGATCAAGTATCTTTTTTTTGTCCCGTTTGGGTTCGTAAAAACATTTCAATAGTTTTTACCTCGAAATAAGGCTGCTATTCTGTTTAGGTATATTTCCAGAAGAATAATTTTGCCCTTTCGCAAAGTCCAACAATTATTTTGTCCTTTTTCAAGAATGCGGTTATCAGCAGTTCTTGGATGCCTAAGCTCATCAGCCGCTGATCATGACTCTTTATCGATGATTTTACAACAGGGGTATATTCAGGATCCCTTCATGTATAAGGCTATATAATTCTATTCATATCAGTGTCTTAGTTGAATGAAAGGATCGTTTCATTTATTTTAAATCAAATATTCCTCTCTTTCATGTTTTGTTTAAGAGTTTCAATTTTGAAAAAATTAACATATCTGAAACTGGAACTAAAGGAATAAAACTGCATATAATGAAAATAGCCTACAATAAGTTATTCCAATGAAATTTCGTGTATTTTGGAATTATATTAAAACATGAGATTATTAAATTGCCAGCAAAGTACTTTATTGCGAAAATAGATTAATGGAAGCTGTGTATACGACCAGCTATGGCTAAATGTTCGTACATAGTCAAGACTGATGTCGGATTTTAAGGAAAACTTAGTTACATTTGCACATTGAACAAGAAGCAGTTGTATATAGTTATCTAAATTCATAAATCTATCAGGAAGTTAACTCATAAACATCACCTAATTTTTCAGCATAAAACTTTGGCTGTGGATGGTCGGCACTTTCTTCCAAAGCCCTTTGTTCGGTCTCGATACCTGTTAGGACTAATAATGTGCCACCAAGTTTACCTTCAACACCAAACCTGATATCTGTATTTAATCTGTCACCAACCATACAGCACTTGGATTTATCCAGTTTCTTTGCGGAAACAATTGTATTCAGCATATTGATATTTGGTTTTCCACAGTACACAGGTGTTCTACCGGATGAACAAGCAAGAGAAGCAATGGTAGAGCCAGCTCCGGGGAAGATAAAACCTTTCTGAGGGAATGTGGAATCAACGTTGGTTCCAACGAAGTGAACCTGGTCCTCCTTCTGTAAGTACTGTAAACTTACGGCTAAACGATGATAGTTCACTTTAGTGTCTAAACCAGCAATAACACAACGAACGTCTGGATCAAGTCCATTGACCAAAAATGGTGAGGTCTTGAAATCAAATTCTTCATTTAATCTTGGATCAATTCCACCTAATGATTCATATCCCATTAAGGATAGCTCTTCAGAGATACCTGATTCACCAAATACCCACACCTTGTCCTTACCAGGTTGCAATTTTAAGAAGTCACGGACATACACTGCGGATGCATAACCAGATGTAAAGATTTGGTCCTCGGAAACCTTAATTCCAAATGAAGCAAACTTCTTGGCGTAAGCGGCGCGGGACTTGGTTGAATTGTTCGTAACGAAGACCAGTTTCTTGCCAAGACTTGTCAATAGTTCCAAAGTCTCTTTGATGCTGGGCAATAAATGAGTTCCGAGCCATAAAACACCATCACAGTCAAAGAGAAACGTCTCGAATCTGTCCAGGAACTCCTGAGCAATTTCTCTGGAATTAATCTTAGTAGGTCCACTACGAGTCATTATCACCAATTTTATAATGTTCGAATCGAAGATTGCACAATAAAGGGACCTTCTGAAGAAGAATTATATTATATTGTAATTTAAAACTTGACTATTGAGCCTTTAATATCTCAGTTCGATTTCACCTCCTGTCGTCGCCTGCTTGTTTCCCAACGCTTAATTCCGCTTTGGAAGAGGAATTATTTTCCAGCATGAAAAAGATCGACCGAATGAATTAGGAAGATACACAGCAAGATTCATGAATTTCTACAGGTTACGAACTATTCAGGTAATATATAATTGTTTGGATCTGTAGGACTAAGTTCTTGTTGTTCTGGCAGAGCGATGTTACCTTGTTTTCTTTCACCTTTTCCAAGTTATCGTTTATGGTACTGTAAGGCGAAATCTTATTTAATAGCCACGTAGTCTCGTGAAGAACGGAAAGTTCAGAATGAGCAATCAAAGAGTCTCAAGAAGAAATATAGGACTTCCACGAAACCCATGGAGAAGTGTAAAGTGATCACAGGGCTACTCATTTTGCTGCTGGCGTTTTCAAGGGTATTTTTACAGCCAGTTTTTTCCATTATTTCAGACTGTGACGAGACATTCAATTATTGGGAACCGTTGAATCTACTTGTCAGGGGCTTCGGAAAGCAGACATGGGAGTATTCACCTGAGTATTCTATTCGCTCATGGGCATTTCTTTTGCCGTTTGCTAGTGTCCTGTACCCATTCAACAAGGCCCTCGAATTTAACCCAGAGTGGAATTTTTACATTGTTAGGGGACTGCTTGGATTTGGTAGTTTTATCCTAGAGGTCGGTTTACACAGTGAAATATCAAGGACTTTGTCTAGCTCTGTTGCAAATTATTGGCTGATTTTCCAAATTTTCAACCCCGGTTGGTTTCATGCATCAGTCGAATTATTGCCATCTGCAGTTGCAATGATATTATATGTTGGATCCATTAAACATGTGTTACATTATTTATCAACTGACTCAACATCCAGCTTTTTGGCTAGTATCACTTACAACTTGATTGGTGGGGTCCTGGGGTGGCCGTTTGTGTTGGTTTTAAGTTTGCCAACCTGCCTACATTATTTGTTCCACCATAGATTGATTGTCACAGCGAGAACTGTCTTTGATTCAGCAGTCATATTATCTCTAATTACTGCCACAATATTTACTGTGGATTCACTGTTTTATGGAAAATTCACTCCTGTATCTTGGAATATTTTCTGGTATAATGTTCTAAATGCTGATGAATCTTCAGGGCCAAATATTTTTGGCGTGGAATCCTGGACATATTACGTCTTCAACCTTATTTTGAATTTTCCACTGCCCGTCTTGATTCTGTCGGTCTTGGGTATGTTTCAAAAAAGGTTATGGCCTTTATGGTTATCGCTGAGTATTTGGTTGCTAGTTTTTACATCGCAACCACATAAGGAAGAGAGATTTTTGTACCCTATTTACTGTTCGATTTCATTGGCAGCTAGTGTTGGATTTTCTAAGGGACTGAAATTGTTCAAGAACTGTAAGTTAACAAGAACTATAATCAAACTAACCACGATCTCATTCGTTATACTACAAGCAACATCGAGGATTATGGCGTTATTGGATAACTACAGTGCACCCCTAGGTGTTTACTCTGCACTGAATCACTCGAACAGTCCATCCGATGATATCGTGAATGTCTGCACAGGCCGGGAATGGTACCACTACCCAAGTTCATTTTTTCTTCCAGAAAATTACAGACTAAGATTTGTTTCTTCTGGCTTTGATGGGCTATTACCAGGTGATTTCTCCGAAGATGGCAATCTTCTTACCAAGATTAGAAAGAGTCCTAAAGGCATGAACAAAAAGAACATTTTTGACAAAGGAAAAATATGGCCAAGTGATAGATGTGACTATTATATTGACATTGTTTCCCCCATCAACGAAATAAAGGACGCTTTTAATCCCGTTTCGATGCCCCAAGGATGGAATATGCATTCTTGCGCGAAGTTCATAGACGTTGATAGGTCAAAGATCTTGGGAAGATCCTTTTTCATTCCAGCTGAGGTTTCTGACTTTTTGGCTGCCCGTTATCCAAAATACTGGAACAACTTATATGGAGTTGAAAAAGTTGACTATTGTTTGTATGAACAGGTCAAAACAGTTTAATAGTCCGAATAAATTTTATATTACTATAGCAATATTTATAGGTTAGATTCGCAGAAGACAATGATATTGTCTTAGTATATAAGAAAAGTTACCATATTTTGCTTCCTCAAACGTCAATATGCAACATGGAGTCTCTTGAAGGACCAGTACCGACCCATTCAATTGGAACCCCAACGAAATCTTCAATGTACTTTAAATATTTCTTTGCATTTTCAGGAAGATCAGCATATTCAGTAATCTTGGTTATATCTTGATTCCAACCAGGAAGTGTTACATATTCTACCTCCACTTTACCCAAAGTTGTCAGATCTTCAGGAAATAAATCCAATTTCTTACCGCCTATGGAATAAGAGATACCGATTGGAAGCTCCTTGAAAGTATCCAAGACATCAAGCTTGGTAATGTTCAAACTTGTATAACCGTTAATTAAAGTGGAATACTTTAATATAACGAGATCCAACCAGCCGCAACGACGTTTACGGCCAGTGGTGACACCAAATTCGGCACCAATGTCTTGTAGTTTCTCACCATCTGCGTTCAATTGTTCAGTTGGGAAGGGTCCTTCACCAACTCTTGTCGTGTAAGCCTTTACGACACCAAAAATTTGATCAATGGTACGTGGGGGGACTCCTAAACCTGTGACAACACCACCAATACCAGTGTTTGAAGAAGTGACATATGGATATGTACCAAAATCAATATCCAGCATCAGAGCATTAGCGCCCTCGACGAGGATACTTTTTTTTTCAGCAATTGCCTTGTGCATGAAAACGACTGAATCGACGACAAATGGCTTCAATTCTTCCTTATATTTCTTAAAACGAGCCAGTTCTTCCTCAGCATCATAGTCAAAGTCACCATAACGTTGTTTTCTCGTTTCCAAGAGTCTCCTGTATTTAGTGACGAAAGCTTCCCAAGCCCCTTCATTGTCGTTCACCAAATGATGGACTCTTATGCCTGATCTCGAAGCCTTCGTTGAGTAAGTTGGACCTATACCCTTACCGGTAGTTCCGATGTTTTTACCATCTTTTGCTCTACCAGACAGTTCAAGTTCTCTCAGCTTATCAGTGCGCTGGTGGAAATCAAATACCAAATGAGCTCTGGATGAAATGAACAACCTACCTCTAGCGTTACTTAGGCCTTTGGCTTCCAAATTTTCCAATTCGCTGAAAAATGAGGGAATGTGAATCACAACACCATTACCCAGCAAGTTCTGACAATTTGGATTTACCAACCCCGAAGGAAGCATGTGGAAATCATATTTGACACCGTCTACAACAATCGTGTGACCCGCATTGTTACCTCCGGCACAGCGTGCAACGATATCATACTTGCCGACTAGTAAATCAACCAGTTTACCTTTACCTTCATCACCCCATTGGGCACCTAACACAACGTTGACCATTGCAAGAGACTTTCAATAACACCTATTTCTGAGCTGGAACAAACTGATTTGTGTAAGTTTGTATGAATGTTGCTACTCAAAAACTTCCGATAGAGTTCCCGTACCACTCGAAACTACAACAGAAATACAAGACAAGTACATAGTAAACAAGATTTCTCTATTAAGAATTGTTTCTTTATAAAACCAGAATTAAACTACAGTTTACAAGATGGAAATGGTTTGAGCTCGTGAACAACTAACAACTTTGAGAGAGATATGAACAAATACTGATATTTTCACGCATATTTAAATGTCTTCCAGACACCTATCCAAAAGCGGAAAAAGAAAGAACTTACTTCTTTCTTTTGACTTGCCGAGGAATACATGCGCTTGTTACGTGGTTCCACAATGAGCTCATCGTAAGGAGAACAGTCATGTTTGGAGGTTTTGCCATACTGATCCATACATCTGAGGTTCACGCCAGGCATGGAGTTGATTTGCGGATAATTTCAAATTAATTGGTTAATTAAATATTAAATTGGATCCAATGCAAAACGGTCTACCCTGCAGCGAGATGAGAAAGATCTTTACGGGGCGAAAGAGTGCTATGACTTCTTTCGATTTTTCAGCGCGCATCTACCCGGGATTTCCGTCGGGATCACCGGAACGATTGAACGATCCATGTGACATCACAATTATCTGAATGCATGGATTCTTAGGATGTGTTGGTTACCCTGAGTTAAGTTTATGCAGGGGTTACCCGACGCTATACAGGGAAGCTTTCATGATTGAAATAGCTAGATGAAATGTCAAGCTCATCGCAGAACGTACCAAAATGCACGTACATTGTTGCAACACATCAAAAGAGTCCGAGAGCATTGACGTGCGGAAATGGCTAATGGAGCCCCAGGTGGTAGGAAGCAGCTGAACAAAAATCAGCTTTTTAAGCGACAAAAGGTCCGCGATGCGCGCACTATACGGGCGGAAGCGGTTCGTTTCGACACCAAACACACAACCGGGAGCGGTAGCCGAGACACGGACAGTGGCCACAGCTTATCAGAGTCTGGGGGACTGCTTAATGTGGGAGCCTTTGTTTCCTCCCGACAATTCGAAACGAAGGAGTTGCAATTTGCCATGCAAAATTCCAAAAGCGCGAGCTCAACTAGAGTCTTCCAATCATTACCACGCAGTCTCCGCCGTAGAACTGCGTCTCATAACGTCAAGCGAATTCCAAAGAGAATGCGGAACAGAGCTCTACGCGAAATGGCCAAGAATGATCAAAAAACTGCAATAGCTAGTGTGGGTAGAAAGAGTACGATTTTCAAGAAATTGAAAGCGAATCATGGCCTCTCTGCGGCAGCACTCTACAAAGCGAAAATGTCTGTCAAGCTGCTTAGATTGGCCAGCAAATCTGCGTCCATGAAGCTGGCAATACCACGGGACGTTTTGTCAAGAAATAAGAATATTAGATCAAAGATCAGATTACTAAATTCCCAGATCAAAGAAAATAGGAAAAATCCTGCTGGTACCCAGAGAAATAATGTCATGGGAAGCTATGATAGCTGTGCTATGAATAAGCTTGCTTCGGTACCAGTCGGTCGTATAAAGTTTTTCAAGAGACAGCGGTTCTTTACCTGGCTACCTTCACATATATGGAATGCAAAGAGGTCACATATGATAAAGCGATGGGGGTATCAGATTCCTTGGTCCCCTACCCAGAAATGTTTCAAAATGACACATCGTTTGGGAAGTAATGTAGCCTCTTCTGATGGCGCTTTAGCAATGGACACGAGCTTTTATGGGACAATGATATTGACAGACATGCTCCAGGAAGATGGAACTGGTGCTAATTTAAAGGCGATAGTTGCAAAAATTGCGGGGGATCGCTCCTTACTAAAGAAATATCGGGAATCTAGGAACTGGTTTGAAGGATATGCTTACGATATAGACAATGAATCCTCTATTATCATGGGGCCAATTGATCTGTTATGGATAGATTCCCATAATGTCCTGATTAGACTGCACCCATCCATATATATAACGATTTTTCAGTCTCTGATTGCAAAGTACGGTGAAACAATATTACTGCAAGATTGTCGGTTCTCTATCGGAAGCATAACAATCAAAGGTGCCAAGTCATTAACTGCATTGTCATCAATCTTAAGAACCCAGAAAGATAGTACTTCTTTCGCGCAATTACAGCTCTCCTCGAAAATTGCTGATACCTCTGTCTTACCGCAGAAAACCATGTTTGCATTCGAATGCATTGATCCAAGACATTTAGCAGCTCCAAAACAGGTCAAGCAGGGCTGTTCGACAATTCCCACGATCGATGATATTATCAATATGCAAAGGGATTTTCCCTCAGATGAGATCAGTGATGTTCTCCGTAAATTAACTAATGCGAAGGAAAGAGAAAAATCATACTCAAATCAGCAAACCTTGAAACAGTTAGCTGCAAGGCGTCAAAAACTAATGGAATCCGGCCCAAACGTTCAATTTAAAAACATGATCCCATATAATACGAAAACTGACCCCTTGGTTCCGCTTCTAATCATAAAAAGGCAAATTAATGATGATTGGGTTGTGTTATTGCCATGGTTTTGGGTCTTGCCATTTTGGTATCAATTGAATAGAGTCTCAAGAGTTTATCATATGGGTTTAAGACAGTTCCAACAGCTGAGTTATGAAAGTCACAGGCTATATTTTCCTGATGATTATCCCTTCACTGCTGTAGGACACACAGAAAACTCCCAGTTCAAACGAGACACCAAGAAGTCAAAATGGGGTAAGAAAGCTTCTGGAAAGAGATTGGAGTTCACGAAGCTGTCGGGTATTCATAAAAATAGCATTCCATCGTTCGAAGGAGAAATTGGAGACTATTTCAGTTGTGACTGGAAACTTTTACAAATTCTTAGGAACGGTCTGAAATTTCTGACAAAAGATGGTAATGTTTTGAAACTATGCGAGGAGAACAGGACTACGCAATTTGATTCGACTGGGCTGAGAGCCATACAGGTTCTGAACGACCTTTTCGAACTGTACAAAGATCTAACAACTAATGATAGACAAGATATTCATCCAGATGCCTCATTGCCAATTGAACTGGTAACTGGAAAGATAACAGAACTAAAAAAAATAACTTGGGAACAGCCGGTCCAGGCTTTAATATGTGAAACCCCTCTTCCAGTGAAAGCAATATCATGTACCTGCGTCGGAAGAGGTCATCCAAAAGACAATGCCCGCATTTATCAGATCCCTCCAGAAGATACAGACTATTGGAGGACGATCAGCGCAGGACTTTACAGGTCAAATGGTAAAAAAGACAACGAAACAAAAGCTTTACTTCCTAGCATATCTGACTTAGTAGGATTTATTACTAGCGGTGGATATCACCTCGGAGAGGGTAAGGGCTCTGCGCAAGGATTCATTGATGCAGAAGTGGCATCAAAACTTTCCAATAAGCACCTACTTATACGTAATGTTGGTACTAACACTTACAGACTAGTAGAGTGGAGTTATATTCCCATGTAAATAGTATTATACAATATACTATAAAAAGGACAAAACCAGTAAGCGAGTTACCCGCATTTTGAATATTCCGGCAAGTTTTTCTTCTATAAATTAGATGCTACAAAACTTTTCAACCTACAATTTTGTTCCCACTTTAAAATTTTTTCTTGAAAATCCTCATACTTACCTTAAGACGTCAGGGGAGATCAAGAAGTCCTGCTGGCCAAGTGTACACCTTCAATCTGAGGAATGCTATGCATTTATCGAATCGGCTCCGCCGATCGAATTAATGATGTAAGTTTCCTCGTCATTGCACATACGGGCGAAGAGTATACTTGCTGACGTTTCGTTTCCTCGTTTCAATTCTACTTTGGCATTGCTAGATAGTCTTGAGGCCCTTTTTTTCTTCTGCCTGGAGAAGCATGGTACTGAGTACAATCAGTGCTGGGGAAGCTGGAGCTTTTTAAGAGAATCTCAGCAAACGGTTGTTGCTTTGGAAGAATTTTTTGCATCCTGTTCGGAATTATTGATTCCATTGGATTAATTCAATGAGAAGGTTAAATAACTCACGAGGAGGTAATGTAATAAATGACATTGCAAGTGCCCTTTACGGAGGGTGAACTGTTGCTGAGATATTATACCACTGTTCTAGGACAGTGGTGTGAAAATCTTGAGACGATACGGTAGAAACGGGTGGGTCTTATAATTTTTGATTTATTTTTCATTTATTCCTCCAAATTAAAGTTTGGAAATTCTTATATCAATCAGATGTCAGGTGACATCTGATGCGAAATAAAAATTGAAGAATAGAAGAGAACATGACTAAGTCTTATACATGGCTGAAGTTATTAAAATTTTGTTGCAAGGAAGAGATTGTCAACATTCAACAAATCTGACTGTAGATCATAGATTTGCTGTCGCCAAAGTGTTTTCTTTGTGCGTTCTGGCCAACTTGGCACACCCCATATCCTAGTCTTGAGATTCTCCTTGTGGTTTTTTTCAATCTGGGATCTGATACAATGCATATCAGGATGGATTAAACGACCTCTCCATAGAGTTTTCACTTTCGATATGTGGCAAAATTCTAGAATATTATCAAATGATGCCGATGAAGTTATTGAAGTATTTGGAATAATCGTTTCTGGATGCAGGATATCAGCATCCAAGAATACATGCCTCTTACTGGTGTAATAGTAACCATGGTTGTGATTACCATTGTTTATAATACGTATATCTTTCGGATAATCACCCGTCAATATTACTGTAATTTGGTTGTAGACAATTTTTCCGGTGTCCGTGTCAAAAAAAGACACATAATCAAGATCGATCAGCGGTTTCAGATACTTGTCCATCAAAAGATGATATATCATCTCAGAGTCCTTGGACTTGAAATCAATGTACAGAAACAAGGTCGTTTCCGGCGAATTGAAGAAGACACCGTTCTTCTTGCTTGTATCCAGGCAATTGACTTGATCGAGCATATCTTTCAGAGGCTGTGTGTACAGACGATCCAGAGTCTGATGCAGTGGATCCAGATATGCTTCGTTATGTCCCACGGCGAGCGCGAACTCATCTGTAATGTCGCCGCTGCCGCTGCCGTCGCCGTTTCTTACTTTATTTTCTGGCACGATCCAGACATCGGCCTCTATACTGGAACAGCCGTATGCCAGCGCCTCGAACAGAGGCAACTTCCTCCAGTAGTCGTTGTGCGAATGTAGCGGAAGCGGGTTGACGCCTTTGGTCAGTTTCGTCACGATAGAGTCCGCCGGCAAGCACGTGCCCGTTGGGTCCACATCATTGTCGACGAACGTATAGTTGCTGTACAGATACCGTCTGAACAGATCGTAGTACTGCGACACCTCGACCCTCTTTGTCTCGTGTGGGTCGGCGCTCTTGGCAGCCTTTTCTCTCTGGTCGATGTCGATAATCCGCAGCAGATGTTTTTTGAAAAACCTCAGCAGCCCTTTCCCGCTGATACCCAACTCGTTGATGTGGAAGAAGAGCTCTTGAGTGTCATCCCTCTTGCTCAGCAGCGAGGTGAACAGGTCAGGAGAATAGTGGTGGTGCCTCTCACTGCTGCGATGCAACGAGAAAAGCGTCACCGCTACCACGGCATAGACCACCACCGCCACGGGCCAAGACTTCAAACCTATCATTGGACTCTGCGATTCCAGTCAATGAACTGGCGTCGAACGAAGCTGTAATTTATTGACAATCTGGCTCTACAGTCTTGTCGGCAGCCCTGCAGAAAGCCTGTGTTTTATAGCGCAAAGAGAAGGAACACAAAAAAAAGATTTGAAATATAAGTGTTAGGATACGAAACCCAGAATCTGCAATATCCAAGAATGAGCAATCACTGATCACCCTGCCGAGCAGCCCAAATACACAAAAAAAAGACACGGGAGCGGCCCATTCAAGCGATATACCCCGAAACCTGCACAGCCTTCAAACTACTCATTCGCACGTTCTCATCATGTATACATCTATTTATGTTCAAGAGTGCTTGGCACGTACAAACGGAAAGGATTGGCAATGCCATAGAGCTTCAATGACAATAACATACACGGCGACAGTCACTACCGCCGACAGCACCACAATTGCCTTTTCTTGCAGCTGAGTGTGGAAGTGCGGTTAAATCGAATCTTACTGCGCATTTGTCTCGTAGAACGTGGCGGATGACCTCTATTAGGAGGAAAACACAAAGAATCCACGTGCCGAAAGGGGGAAAAAGCGTGTGGCACAAGAATGGCGTACAGGCTGCTGATTGCTAGAAGCCTCGTGTGTCGTCTTTTGCTGATCATTCGTTCTACAGAGAAATGGCCGCAGCGGCACAGAGGCACAGAGGCGCAGATGAGCAGATATGCAGATGGCCCCGGTGCGCGGGTGTTTAAGTTTTTTGCTTGGCTCGCGCTTCAGTTCGAACTCGGTCTCTTTCACGGTATTTCGTCAAGTGCTGCGTCAGTGGGGCGCAGCTGTATCTCCGGTTTTTGCGATCGTAGCGTCGGAGAAAAGTGCCGCAACCGGACGGGGAAGGACATAAGACGCACGTGCCGCAGCACGTGAATATCACATGGGCAGACGTTACCCGGCGTTGGTGCTCCTCGCTCGGGAACCTGCTCGGGAACCTGCTCGGGAACCTGCACGAGATCCCGTTGGGAACTCCGTCGCGGATCAACCGATCGGGTAAATGAGACGAACGGGAGTTTTCGATATGCAATCATGGAACTCTGCGATAATGAGTAATCTGTCGGTTCAAGGCGGCCTGGGCTGTTCAAGCTGATTTCCCCCCCCCCTGTACAAGGCTGCGATATAAATAGTGGCCTAGAATGCGACTATTGGCGGCCTGTCGTCCTGGAAGATGGCAGGTAGTTCGCAGGGCAATATGATATCACTTGTAAGCGGCGACAGCACCAAGTTTATAGTCTTTTATGGCACTTTCATCGACACACCCGTCTTGGGTGAGCTTAGAATCCGGCGCAAGACATCCGTCGGTGTCTCGCTGTGGGACGGCGATGACAAGGGCTGCATAAAGTTCATCGTCGAGAACTCAGAGGACCCCTTGTCAGAGGCGCTCAGTTACGATCCGCAATTGGCGGAGACAGAGGTGCTGGTCATCGATGGCCCCAATCTGAGCAAGGCAGGGAGTCACACCAGCGCCTTTTTTTTCCCGGGATTCATTGACACGCATATCCATGCATCGCAGTATCCCAACGCCGGCATCTTCGGCAACTCCACGCTGCTGGACTGGTTGGAGACCTACACGTTCCCGCTGGAGGCGTCTCTCAAAGACATTGATGTCGCCAATGAGGTGTACAGTAAGGTGGTCGACAGAACGTTGGCCAATGGCACTACTACCGCGTCCTACTACACAACGATCGATCCGCAATCGACAAAACTGATGGGCAGGATCTGCTCGGCGAAAAATCAACGTGCTCTGATCGGCAAAGTTTGCATGGATAGGAACAGCCCCGATTTCTACACCGAGACCACTGACGATTGCATAGAGGGCTGTGAGAGCGTGATCGATTACCTCCAAAATGATCTGTGCGATCCCAAAGTCTTGCCGATTCTGACGCCGAGGTTTGCACCCACATGCTCCGGGGATTTAATGGGAAAGCTAGGCAAACTGGCAAAGAGATATGGTGGTTTGCACATCCAAACGCATCTTTCGGAGAATGATAACGAGATTGAATGGGTCAGAGACCTCTTCCCCGAGTGCGAAACGTACACAGATGTGTACAACCGGTTCAACCTTTTGACGGAGAAAACGGTCCTCGCTCACTGCGTTCACCTTTCACCAAAAGAGGCCAAAATGGTGAAAACGCAGAAGTGCGGTATTTCGCATTGCCCGGTTTCGAACTCTTCCATCACGTCTGGCGAATGCAGGGTTCGTTGGCTGCTCGACCAGGGGATTAAAGTTGGGCTGGGCTCAGATATTTCAGGCGGGTTTTCTTGCAGCATATTATCGACAGCAAGGCAAGCTCATTTGGTTTCTAGGCATTTGGCGATGAGAGAGATCGATCCTGAAATGCGCGAGCATGTGAAACTATCCATGCAGGATGCTTTATATCTAGCGACGATGGGCGGCGCGGAAGCCCTAGATATGGCTGGCACATTGGGTACGTTCGATATAGGTAAACAGTTCGACACTCAACTGATCGACATTGAAAGCGAAAGGTCGAATGTTGATGTTTTCCAATGGCAGAAATATTCAAAAAGTTCTAACGTGGCTAACACGTTTCTTCCCCCCAGGATATCACACGAGGATTTGATTGCAAAGTGGTTTTTCAATGGTGATGATCGGAATATACTCAGAGTTTGGGTCGGAGGGAAACTGTCCCATGCTCACTGGTGATATAATAGGCAGTATATAGAAAATAGATACATATACTTGGATAAAAATGTGGCAATATTTCCTCTTTATTTCTGATATCCGTCTTGATGCTGTATATACCGCATGCTATCAACCCTTCCTAGAGTTATCAATAATATGCAGGTGAGTATAACAATGGCAACTGGGCATAGTTCTTCTGCCATTCAGTCAAAATATCCATAATACAATCTTCGAACGGTACTTGAGACTTGCTAGATTGCTCTATCTGCTCATTTAACATGTCAGCTAAATTCAATATCGCCTTACCACCAATTTTAGCGTTTTCATTATCATCCTTGATGTCAATATTTATTACATGAACAATCTTATTCAGGATACCACCCCTGTTCATCAAATCCTCACAAACAGAATCAAAACACCTCTCCTCACAAGTAAATACAAAGTCAAATGTCTTGGCATTGTTATGCCACTTTTCAGGGGCTCTCTTTAACTTTCGGTTCCTATCTAACATTTGTAAGAGACCGTTAGATTTGTAGCGATCCGCTGATTGGGACAGAAGATCATTATATATATCATTATAAGGTGTACCAAAAGGGTACACATTGGGCTTATCGATGGAAAGTCCAGGCAGTCTTACTGCCGACCCTGTTCCATAAGAGCTAACATCATAACCTGCTTCTTGCAGCACTTTATGCGATTCCATCGACCGATTGTTGTTAGACGCACATACAGTGCAAAACTTCAAGTCGCGACTACGATGATGGGACATATTTCCAATATGAACTGCAGCTAGCTCGATACTATAATCTGTCGTATATCACATCTCCACTATTTGCGTTTATGTTGTATAATTATATTAACAGGATATTTAGGAAAGCGAAAAAACGTTAGAACAGGGTAAGTTTGTAAACCCAAATAATCCAAATAACATTATATCTAATAAAATGAATATGTTATCTATATATATAAAGCAAATTCATACTATTCTATAGCGAGTACTGTACTATCTTCACGGGCGATGCCGATTGTTTCTCGTTCTACGAGTACTTTTTCCACCTCAACATCCGCAACATTGTTGGAAGTTCCGTTGTCTGCCATTACCATTATATGTTGTTTTTTACATTGCACCTCTTGATAACTGTCATCAATTTCACTGTGTGAAGTAGCATCTAGCTGCGAAAATGGTTTGACATCAACGTAATCACCTTCAACTACTAAACCATTCTCATTCGAGTTAGAAGTGATACTTTCCATCTCATCATCACACACCATATCAAGATCTGAAGGCCGTTTATTAAGGACATTGAATATCTTTGATGACTTAGTATTCTCTTTCCACTCTAACCACTGCTTCTTACCAGATATTAAGATACCTATCAGCATTGAAGGATCAAGATCTGATAACGGTAACTTGCCATAGTTGACAGAGTGACATGACTTGTAGAAAAAAGGTTCGCTACCCAGCTGAACTGCTGGTTGAGGGTAATGAGGATCAAGATATATTAGTTCACTTCCCGTGTAGCCGATGAAATATAGTGACGAAGAGGGCCTGCCTCCTGCAATACCAACAGAAAATTCTGAGCCCAGAATTTCCTTGATATCTTCCCAGTAGTATTCATTGATCGCATTTATACCCAGCTTGACCCCGAGTAGCAATAATATTTTACAATCTTGATCTTTTTTAAATATTTCTTCTACTTCCTCCTCATAAACATCACCAGATGATACAGATATGAGACATTCCTGCACCCCACATCCAGGGAAATCTTTCACGAGACTTTGAATACTTCTCGATGTGGCGGCTGGTCCAAACCATTCTCCGGGTTTTTTATTTGACAGATCAAGGCCTTTTTTGACGAAATTATGAATGGAAAAAGGTGCCTCAAATGTATCCATGAACCAGTCGATAATGGGCCATTCCTCTTGTTCGTTTTTTTCATCGATTCTAAAACTTCTTCCGAGCTTGGCGAATTGTAATGCGTTCGCCAAAAGGCTTTGTCCCGTACGGATCATGCAACCCCAACCTATATCTGTATTAAAGCAATCTGGATTGAATATTGCATTCTCAATCGTATTCAAGGGATTGTCTCTAAATAGCACATGAAAACTAAGTGGCGACGGACCATCTGTAGCTTGGGGAATGGGGACAAACCTTGTTCTATAAGTAAGGTGGATTCGAGAATGAACGTCTGAAATGAACTCCCCATCTTGTTCATCATTTTTGAAAAACAATTTATTTAGGAATGTTGATGCTGAACTGTTTGGCTTCGTTCCCTGTTGTTGTGTAACAGCAGCAGAATAGGGTACTCCCAATATAACATGATTTTCCTCATTATTACAAACTTCTCGAGATTCTACCGGTTGATGTGAGACTCTCTGTACAAATTCCATGATCTAAAAACTTAAACGGATCAAACTCCTGTTACTGCCCTTTCGTGGTTCTTTTTTCGTTAGCGTGGCCCAGTTTGTTACCTGGTCCCTTCCTTTTAGCTTCCTTAACGAAACTAAAATTCAAAATATATAATATGCTGAAAGGTCGTGGAGGGAGGCAGATGACCACAGAAAGAAGCTACAACCATTGCACTGTAGCATTCATAACACGACTAGTAGATTATGGCCAAGAGAAGTAGCCACTATCGAGATGCGGACAGTTCACGTAAGCGAGGAGGCTCCAGAGGTCGGAAGAAGAACTCGAGAGGCGGAAAGAAGAGATCTGGTAAAAATGAGGCCAAAACGTCCAATACTTCTGGAGTACCGGTAGGAGGTGGTGATTTGAACAATGCAGAATTATCAGATCTAGATGATGGTTATGGAAGGTCTTATATTTCTCCTAGCACTGTTGAGGACTATTATTTCAATCGGTCTAAGAAGGATAAGTCCATGAAGATGGGAGGTTTGAGGCCAGGACAAAGAAATGCATCCTCAAGCGATCTGAATAACGGCGGAAAGGCCAACTTTAGGAAGAGGCCTATGCAGTTCGTCAAATCGAAAGATGTATACGATCCCTCGCACGACTTGATAAAACAACTACAGACTAAGAACCGAGCCGATCCTATACAAGAGACTATTGTTCTTAAAGAGGGAGAAATTGATCCCGAAATAGATGTAGAAGACAATGTTTGGCATGAAAACGAATCAAAAGATACCTCAACGGATGAATTGGCTGCGAAAAAGAATAGTGATTTTTTCAAGTTGGATAACAATGAATTGTTTTTTATCGACGAAGAAGGGACAAGCAGCAAAGAACCTTGGCTTGAGATAGAAAATGAGGAACTGGAATCTACAGAACATAAATCTTTGTCCAATGCGCGGGAACACAGCGAAACAATTACAATTGGAAAAATCGAGTTGACAACTCAAAAAGATAGTAGTGGAGAGCTCCACGTAGAAATTCCTAATTCTAAGTTTGGAACTTCAAATCCGTATGGTGAATATATATCGAACATTTTACAGCAGATGAATCCGTCATCAGAGGAGATGAGTGATAATGATTCGAACTTCGACGAAGATGAAGAATACGACAATCACGTTTATGCCGAAGAAATACCCAAAGTTGAAGAAGCTGTGGACATGGAAGAAATAGAAGAGTCTTTGCCGGGGCAAAGTAATGATAGCGCAGAGAGCAGAGGACCTCCCGAATTAGCCAACAACATGCAAGCACTTCATATTGAAGAAAATGATATAAATTCCTGTGAGAAAGTTCCATATCCAGAGTTTGGATTTTTGGATGAGGATTTCGCTGTTGACCTTTCAGAAATATCCGTTACAAACATGAGATTGGGCATATCTGACAACTCATATTTTGTCAAATGTTTCCGACTTTTCGCTGATCATGAACATAGATGGATTTCTCAAGATGTTTTTTCAGACTTCGTTTTGGAAGAAATCGCACTGCCAGAACATCGCCTGCCGGCTTACCTCGACTTCATTAAAAACTCAATAATACCTAAGGAAGAGCCGCCTGAACCATCTTTCTCCGATATTCCAATCTCTGATAGTAGCGCGGAAGAAGAGGATGATCCTGAGTACCCATCTCGCGACTCCGTTACACCTGACATGAGGGAAGGTCTCGAAGATCTCATACAATACACCGAAAAGTACAGCTATACACGGAATCAAGAATATAATACCAAATCCTTACCTGTAACTGGAAAGGGAATGAAGAAAAAACTGCTAATTGATGACTCAGTGGCACTGGACACTGAAAGTATAGCGACTTTAGAAGACAAATTCAGAACTAGACTGGAAAGTAAAGCAGATAAAAGAAGGTCCAAGGAAGAATTTGTTGACAACGCAAATAAAAACTCCGAAGATCTTTTCAAGAAATATCCCGTCGGCTTGCATGTTCAAAATGTCAAAGATGAATTCGAGTTATTTATGAGAAGGAATAAGGAGTGTCTACTGTTTCCCCCACTCGATCCCCATGGAAATCAGACAATAATGAAATTCGCAAAACATTATCAAACCAATTCAATGAAGCAGGGAAGAGGCAATAAGACGCATGTGATGGCACAGAAGACAAGGAAGACGAACAGAAACTACCCTAATTATCATTTGATTGATAAGCTCTTAAGACAGCGGCCAGTTTTCATGAGAATCGATATTAGGAAGCCAAAGGATACAAGCGAAATTAAGGATAAGCCAAAGAGCAAGTTTCATGCTGTCGAAGGCGAACTTGTAGGTAAAGATGCTCCTGAAATTGGACAGGAGAATGTTGGAAGGAAAATTTTGGAAAAACTCGGATGGGTGGATGGTGAAGGTCTCGGAGCACAAGGAAACAAAGGAATCAGCGAGCCTCTCATGGCTACAGTTAAGAAAAATAAATCTGGTTTACGACATACAGAAAATCGCTCAGGCTAGCGATATGGTTTACTGCTATCTGCTACCCCATAGTTTCATACTTTTTTTTCATATAGTGAAAACCCAAAAAAACGCGATCAGCAGTGTTGGGGTCGCAAACAATCGGATAATGGAAAACACCGATGTTGCTGGCTTTTTTTAGAAAGAGGCATTATCTGGAACAGTTATAATACTGATCAAAATTTTGCGATAAAAGGGCGTTTTAGGCAGATATCCTTTCTTGCAGAGAAAGAACCACAGCATGCTGACAATATCTAGAGTACTTTTGAGTACAACTTGGTGGATCTTAAAGTACCTGAGCTGGGAATCTATTTTGAAACATGTTTTTGTCCATTTATGTCAGTGGTTTACTATCAAAAATTCCCAGCATCTTGGTTTTTTGGCCATTTTGTAATCTCAGATGATAGCGCTTAGTTCAGCTTTTAGCAAAAGAAGAATGAAGCCTAGAGCTCATCTCAAACTCATTCTAGAGTCCTCTTATTTGTCTTTAATGACTTGAACCCTGTCATGTGGCTGTCTTCGGCAGTTTTCCTTGTCAATATTGTGCTATTCAATACGTCTTTCAGATTTCAAATGGCGAACAAAAATGAAAACAATAGAAACACGATGTTTTTGTACTTCACTATTTCCTTCCGAGTGACCGACAGCAAATAAGGAACTGCTGAGTACATACGATGCAGTTCTATCACTTACTGAAAAGTATGATTAATACTTGGATGGAACTGCAATCGCTTGAAGTTTGAACAATAGAGAAATAAGCAGCACACCGTGATGTAACAGACAAGGCGATTTTATTATATAATTAGCGATATTTAGCAACGTAAAAAAGGTGCTTCATTGATAAATGCAGAATGGAAACGAACTTATTTGCTCACTCGTATCAATTTGTGGAGGACGATATTTGCAGCGGAATCACTGCAAACTATCGAGCTAATCCATTTTTTGAGCTTCAATTATGGAAACAACGACATTCGACACAGCTCCTGTAATAATTTGGATATATACGAGGCTGAAGTGTGTTGTTTAAATAATAATATAGTTTAATAGCGCTTTTGATGCATTAAGTTCTCTGCCGCCGAGGGACTCCTGTTTGTGAGAGTGCGCTGTAGGTGCAGACTTCACAACGAATAAGGATAACATAGAAGAAAAGCAGCCAGTTCATGTCGAAAGAAAGTACAACTGCAAGGAACCTACTTGTTTTTATGTAGGAAAAGAGAAATCAGGCAGTCAACTGAAATGAAGAAAATATAGCAATTTCGATGGCCAGTTCAACTTTCGGTATGGAGAGAGTGCGATGGCCCATTCAATATTACATAAGATATGCAATAAGCTTTAAATGGGGCATTGACCGATTGATTTGACATTAACTTATTGTCACACAGCAGAGAACACCAAAAATTGAAGCTACTCGCATGTGATGTGTGCGGCGTACTGTGCTTTTCGTTGTGGATATTTAAGGGCGGCACGAGGCATCATAGTCACATCAGCAACCGGTGAATTGCAACAGCTAATTCTGGAAATGCATAAGCCAGCTTTAATAGATTGGGAGAGATGCTTTTCGTAATCATCTCTCGATGGAAACGTAATAAGTAACAGACTCGAAGACTAAGCTTGGAGCTTCCGCTGAGAGAAATATAGTCAACCTTCGAATAGCTAAAATATTTTATTTATCTCTGGCACCCAAATATGCTTCTATCTCACACATCACTATTGCATAAACTTTGAATCAAGTGTTGGCTACCTTGCAATTTGCTTGATGCCAATACGTCTTTAATATCTGCTTATGAGTGCAATATCTTGACTGCCGTCCCACGACCTAAACCTATATTGGATAGAACGATTGCTTGGCAACCGGTGGCTTATATTTTGATCCAACGGTACTTTTGATGATAATTCGATCTTGAAATCAATAACGATAGCAACTTGATTATGAAAGGTATTAGTGTCAACTATAGCCCATTAAAAAAAGCAGCTGATGCTTTTCAAACAGGAATTCAAATAAGAGTCGCATCCGCTACATATCTCATTTGTGAAACAACTACATCTAATCGTGCATATCATTTTTGGCTGTCGCAATATTGACTACTACACGCATCTCTATGATACTTAGCATCTGGAGCTGAGGGTAATTTTTTGACTAACAAAACGTGAGGGCCTCGGCGGCAAAGTATTAAGCTACATCAAATATGTTTTACCGATAGGTACACAATCTCTGTACTACTGCAGAAGACAATATGGGAGTAGAAAACCTTTAAATATTGATTACCCAAGCTAGAGAAAATCTTACTCGCTAGTTGAGTTTGCATTGGCAATAAAAAGGTTCTGTTTCTTCGATAATCAGACACAGAAGATATCGCAAGGTGTTTCTGGCGCAGTCCTAGTCGCAATTCGGGAAGAATATGCTTCAAAGGTTTGCAACAAATCCGATATTCAGAAAATGAACTTTACTCTGCAAAGGATGAGCAAATGTTACAGAAGTTGGTAAAGGTCCCGCGGGAGGTTCAAAGCCGTTCAAGGCCATCTTACTTATGCAATACATCATTAACTTAGTAGTAGGTGGCTTTGAATAATAGTACGTCCGAGTTTGCGTCAAGCTCTCCACTGAAGACTATTGCTGAAACTTTTTCATACTCATGATCATCGGATACATTTATGTATTTAGACTGCAAAAACTGGCCGTAGCTCTATGACGCGCTCGGGGATTTTTCTAGATGTAAACACAAAAACGCCAACCAGTGTGTTAGATTTTGTGGTCTATCCATCTCGTAATAATACTCCGTTAAGAACTCGTTAGATGCCCAATAAACCGGTTCTGTCGTTCATTTCAGTTAAGCGGTAGGAAAGAGATAGGAGTGACTTGCTCATAGAAAGGAGGCATCCAAGAAACATTGCAAACAGATGCTAGGAACTACAGGTAGTCCAGTTAGAATCAATCCCTGGAGTTTTATTGGATCATTGGGCCCCAAGAATCAGGCGCTCGCAATCGCACGGGATATTGATGCTCAAAGGGGAATACAGCTCGATTCAAGCACAACCAGTGATGCTCGGGTAGTCGATACGGAGACGCAGTCCTCACATTCAACTGTCCGGCGGCTACCATCAGGTGCCAAACCTCCGTCAACTGGACAGAATATTCAACTTGCCACTCCGGTGAAGGTTGATTGCGGAAGGGCTGCCAATGCGCACGATGAGTCCATGCAAAACGTAGCTGGCCAATCCACGCCACTGACTCAAGGGAAAGCAGGCGAGAAGACGAATGGGCAGCAGGAGAACTTGAAGAACCCGGAATTGAACAAAGATTGCACACCAAGAGAATCTCCCAGGAGAGAGATTTTTGAAGACGTCCTGCAACTTCGCGATGAGATCAACGTTTTGAAAGAGGTCAACGAAACTCAAAGGAAAAGTAGAGAAGAAATGAACATCGAACTAGAGCGAATCAAGAGCGACCTACTCGAAAAGTCAGATGAGCTCAACTCCCTGAAGGAGATAGTCAAGGTAAAAGAAAGAGATATAGTTTCTCGGGACAAGCAATTGAAAGAAGCACAGAGGCTGCTAGAGATCAAGGAGCAAGAAAGGGTACGAGAAATACAAGGCTTCAAAAATAAGATTGTTTCAATCGAAAGTGAGATGAGAAAGGGAAGCGATGACAATATAACTGATAGAGGTGTGGAGTCTATAGGGACATTCGATACAAGTGTTGAGAGAATGCTCGAGGAACTGAAAACTAAAACTGTCAAGGATAAAACAGAAAAAGATGAAAACTTGAAGGCAGAAATTCTAAACTCAAATAAAAAAATTGAGGAACTTGGCGAAAATTTCAAAATGGAAAAGGATGAGCTACAAAAACAGCACACAGAAGAGTTGAATAAACTAGAAGGACTATTAACTGAAAGTAATAATATTAGAAAAGATGTAGAAGATCAAAACGCTCAAAATATCAAAGCTCTATCATCAAAAGAAGATGAAATGAAAGCATTGAAAATACGGATGCAGGATCTCGATAGAGAAAAGCTAACCTTGAAGAGGAGCCTGACCGAAAGCGAAGAACTGCTGGACAGATTAAGGAAAGACAGCGTGGGCGAAAGGAAGGAATTTGAGACAAAACTAAGTGACAGTGAAAATGTAATAAGCACATTGAAGGAAAGCTTCGCTGGCGAAAATAAGAATTTGAAAAAAAGACTGCATGAGAGTGAAGTATTAATAAGCAAATTGAAAGAAGATATCGGAAGTGCAGCGACTACGACAGAGGAAGCTGTTCATAACTATGAAAAGATTCAAAACTCATTTAACGAGGAAGCGAAAAGCCACAGCAGCTTAAAACATAGGTTCAAAGAGATTACTTTATCATTCGATGAATACAGGGATTTTATGACAAGTCTCAAAATCTTCAACTTGGAGCTAGGGGAAGTCATCCGGACGTATTTTGAGAAGCGCCACGAAGCAAGTAGCTTTGAGACAGTGTTTCATTTGAAACACGAAGATATTCTCGGATTATATACTAAGGATCAGCAGAGCAAACAAAAACAGCTGGAGAATAATTTTAAAAGGGTGAAAGAAGAAAATGACTCATTATCAAATGACATCGAAGAAAAATGGAAACCGCAACTCGAAGAGCAACTTCAGTGTGCATCAAAATTATCGTGCGAATTAGAGGATATCAGAAAGCTTAAAGGTAATCTGGAGAGTCATATCAGTGAATTGGAAAAGAAATTAAATGCAACTCAAGAGAATAAGGAGTTAATGATTACTGAGAGGGAAGCGATTCTGAGGACCAATGCCTCCCTTCTTGGTGAGATCGAGACTATGAGAAATGCAACTTTGAATGAAAATGAGGGAAAATTAAGCCTATTGCTAAACAGGATTGAGAAGTTTGCGCAGAAAATATCAGATATTCAAGAACAAGTTATGCTGGAGAGCGAACGTCAACAGCAGTTTAATGATACTATAATTGCCAAGGATGAAAAGCTAAAAGATCTGGAAGAGAAATATGTTAGAGTTGACGAGGAACTACTCGAAAAGAGCATAAAGCTACAAAAAATTCAAGGGGATGTTTCCAAAAAAATCAATTTTGAAATTGCTCACAAATCTCGTCCTGATATTGAAAAAGCAAGCTATGCTAATTTAATGATAGACAGAGTTGATTCAATAGATATGGTAGAATTACAGAATATTGTTAAGAACTTGATTCTCCTATTGGAAATTCCCTTTAGCAAGCTAACAAAAAAAAGTCCCTTAGTAGCAATATACCTGAAATATGAGAGACCAATCTTTTCGCATTTTGCCAATAGATTACATTACGAAATTTTCAATGAGCCTATGGATATGAAAGGCTTCACAAACGATGCATATGACCAATACACAGAAAGTCATAATATGACCACAATTTCACATCCTCTCGAGAGTTGTCTTGACAGTTTGTATCGAAAGATAACAGCCAGGATATAAAGTCCTTTTCACTGGTCATAAAAAATTCTTTTTCTCTCTGTTCTTTCATATTGTTTTTAGGAAAATTTTTTTTCGGGATATACGTTAATGACATTAAATACTATTAGATATAATCTTTACCAAAAAATGCGATGAGAGGATATGTAATCATATCCAGAACATTTTATTATTTCTATAGCTTCCCTATCGCCATCCTAGTTTTGAAACCAAACTAGTTACTTGGAGGCAGTCGTGAGTGCCATGGGAATATGTTATTATGAGTTGTTAGATGTCCAACCCACTGCCGATGATATTGAGCTGAAGAAGGCATACCGCAAAAAAGCACTGAGATATCATCCTGACAAAAATCCTGATAATGTTGAGGAATCGACCCAGACATTTGCGAAGATACGGGCTGCTTATGAAGTATTGTCTGACCCTCAGGAGAGAGCTTGGTACGACTCACATAAACAACAAATATTGAGTGATGATCCAATTGTTGATGATGATGACTCTTACGAATCCAATATTGATCCATCGGTTACTGGTGTGACAACTGATGAATTGCTGATGTTTTTCAACTCTTCTCTATACACCAAGGTTGACGATACTCCTGCTGGATTATATCAGATAGCCGGTAAAGTTTTCGCCAAGTTGGCTAAGGATGAAGTTTATGCAGGCCAAAGAAATGGTCAGAAAAATTGCAATACATACAAAGATAGCAGTTTTGAGCAAGATATTAGCATACTTGGTTACCGGTTGGCCTGTCAAAAATACATAAACAATCAGAAAGTTTCTCCTGAGAGTCTTTTGTTCCCACCTTTTGGAGACCCATCAACCGATTATGAATACTTGAAGACTTTTTACAAAATATGGTCAAAGTTTAATACTTTTAAGAGTTTCAGTTGGAAAGATGAATACATGTATTCTAAGAATTATGATCGCAGAACCAAAAGGGAGATTAATAAAAGGAATGAAAAGGCTAGACAATCTGCGAAAAATGAGTACAATAAAACTGTTAAAAGATTTGTTACTTTTATAAGAAAGCTTGACAAGAGAATGAGGGATGGCGCCAAAAAGGCAGAAGAATTGAAAAGAGTTCATGAACGTCAAAAGCATCACGCATTGAGAGAAGCCTATCTGGCAGAGAAAAGAGAGAAGGCAACAAGTGAATTTGAAATTCAAAGTTGGCAAACTGTCGATGAAGAAAACTTTGATGCCCTTGAGAAAACATACGATGAAATTCATAATATAGGAAGGGAAAATAGAGATGGAAGTTGTTCAGAGGAGGAAATCATAATATATGATTGTTTTCTTTGTAATAAAAGATTCAAATCTGAAAAACAACTGGAGAACCATTCCAAAACAAAAATGCATAAAAAGAATCTATGGGAGGTTCAAAAAGAAATGAAACAGGATAGCATGACCTTAGGACTTGATGAGCTTTCTGACTGGGACCAATTCGATTCTGCTGCAGAGTCAGCAAATTCATCAGACATGGAATCTTCAATCCTGGATAAAGAAGAGAGTTTCTCTCTAGATGATATCCATGAAGAGTTGGCAAATATTGATGAGCAGCTGGCCCACTTAAACTCATCTGATGAAGAACAATCAGAAGATCCTTCAGACTTTAAAATACCAAATGTTTCGATAGCTTCTTCAGAAGGCGATTCAGAACATCCACCAAGTGGAGATTCAAGTCAAGATGACGAGCTTGAAAGACTGCTGGCTTCAGTCAACAGCAGCATTCAACATACGAAAGAAAATGACAAAAATGTCAACAATGATAACTGGGATATAGAGAAGCGTAAAAAATCAAATTCGAAAAAGAGTAAGCGAAAATCGCAAAAGAGCACACCCTCGCAACAAATTTCCACTAACACCAGTGAGGAACTCTGTAAAACATGCGGCGACAGTTTTGAAAGCAGGAATAAACTATTTATGCATGTTAAGATCACTGGCCATGGGGTACCGCAAAACGAGTTGAAATCCAAATCAAAGAAGCACACCAAAAACAAGAAGACATAGAAAAGGAGTATATTAGCCAATTCACGCCATTCTATGATTGAATCATACGGAATCCATTGGAATCTGCATTAGTATTTCAGTATATAATGTTGTAGAATTAATTTCTCAATATTGCACGCTAGATAAATATAATCGCCCCACAAGTTTATACAGGGTAACCTATCTATTTTTTTTCTCACCGATTAAGATGAAAAAAAAAATCAGGATAGACAGAGAGAGAATCGCATAATGGAACGTCGTTCAGAAAGTTGACATCCTTGTGTGAAAGTTGTTTCGAGCACTACGAGGTGTAAGTCAAAATTAGCAGTTAAAGTTGAAAATATATTGGTTTTTCAACTGAGATTTTGCTCCTGTTATACTATTTGAACAAGATATTTTTTGCGGCGAAAGGCGTAGATATAGCGAACGAAAATGAATGTGAATAGTAATAATAATAATTCTACGGTCTCACACCTTTCTAGCGCCCTCCGCCAAGTCAACCTAGGGAATAGTAATACTACCACAGATCAGAGTAATATTAATTTCAAACTGTCCGATGGAATGAGCGATGATAAAATGAGCCCCAATAGCAGTAATATAAATAATAATAATCTCAATAACGGTATACAACGGCAGGCACAAAATGAATTACAAGCTCAGCAATTTGCTCAACAAATACAGCAACAACAGGCATTTTCAAATATGGGACCAGTAGATAATTCAAGAATTAGAAAGTTTTTTCAAAACCAGCCCATGGAAGGATATACTTTATTCTCTCATAGGTCAGCCCCAAATGGGTTCAAAGTTGCTATAGTTTTAAGCGAGTTAGGACTGCCATACAATACATTTTTTTTGGATTTCAATGCTGGGGAGCATAGAGCACCCGAGTTTGTATCAGTCAATCCAAATGCTAGAGTTCCTGCGTTGATCGATCACAACTTTGACAATTTAGCCATATGGGAGTCAGGTGCTATATTACAACATCTAGTCAATAAATACTATAAAGAAACAGGCAGGGCACTTCTTTGGTCAGATAATTTAGCTGATCAATCTCAAATTAATGCTTGGTTGTTTTTCCAAACATCAGGCCATGCCCCAATGATTGGACAAGCACTACACTTCAGATACTTTCACTCTCAGAAGATTGGAAGTGCAGTTGAAAGATATACGGAAGAGGTAAGGAGAGTATATGGTGTCGTAGAGATGGCCTTAGCCGAAAGAAGAGAAGCACTCATTATGGAACTCGACACAGAAAATGCGGCTGCTTATTCAGCAGGAACCACACCATTGTCACAGAGCCGATTCTTTGATTACCCTGTATGGTTGGTTGGCGAAAGTATCACAATAGCAGATTTGGCATTCGTCCCGTGGAATAATGTCGTAGATAGAATTGGTATCAACATCAAAGTGGAATTTCCTGAAGTCTATAAGTGGACCAAACACATGATGAGAAGACCAGCTGTTGTTAAAGCTCTACGTGGCGAGTAGGTAGAATATAGAGAAAATAATACTAAAAAAATAATCTTAATCTATTACTAAGTACTCTTCAAATTTGATGTTTCTGTGGCATTTCCTCTCTTTCTGCTATAGGCATACTTATCCATTGGTCTTTGTTACAACCAGAACTTGAAATACTGGCTTAATAAATATCGCACAGTAAGGGAGATATGTAAAGCTAGCTTTATGTAATATACATAACCCACCGCATTTATTGAAATGCGAGATCAAAACTGCTCTTAACGCATGGTTTTCATTTTCGTCTTCATCACAGAGTACCATTTGCATTTTTTTAGATCAAGACGCTTGTAAGGTTTCGCTATACCGAAAAGCATTGAATGGGCTTGAAGACATAATCGGACAAAAATAAGCGGCTAGAAGCAACACATCTGTTGAGGTCTTTTGCATACTGCTGAACGTACGAGAGCCCACCCATAAATGGAACTATAATTGAAAAATGGACAGTTTACAGAAGCTTTGTGAGATAAGCTTGATGCGCAACTATTTGTTACTGCAAGACGTAAGGAATGTACCCTATCGCTTAATCAAGAAAATACTAGCCAAAACGAAGAGAAATCATCTGTGCAAACTGGAGAATAGCAATGTGTTACTGATATTCGAGGATGATGAGCTTTGGCTAAATTTTTTGAAGCAAGATTTCCCTACAAGTGTCCACGATTGTTTTGTGTCCAAGAAAGATAACATTATAGATTGCTATATTGACTTCATCAAAGAGCATGATCCTGAACTTCTGCGGAATGATGAAACCCTAATCGGCACATATCTGCAAATCGTGGTACGAAAAGATCCTATGACAAAAAAATACAAGATGCCTTATCGAATGCTTTATATGAGGTACCAACAAGATGTGGAGAAGAAGCAGGAAAAGAGTGCCGAAAGACTACGGTTGCGAATGAGAAAGCTAGAAATGGAACGTCAAAAGAACCAGACAGTGGTGGTAGATCATTCATTCTACGCACAGAATCAACCTAAAAAACCATCAAGAAATGCGATGAAGAATCACCACTCCGATCTTTTTAAAAAGTCTATCAAAGGTCATGAGCGTAGACTTCAGCATTTTAAAAGTGGTGGATTTGACATAGCCAAACGACGTCCAACGAGGGTGGCATTTACCGGAGTGGCATCGAATGCGCAAGAGTCCTCCGACAGATTATCACCAACAAGGCATCCAGAAGACAGCAATTCTAGCGATCCTGCTCCAATAGCTCCACTGAAATGTCCTCAATCTCCCCCGAGGCTCAAGAAGAGAAGGTCTGAACCACCAAACATATTTCTCCACAGGAAGAGACCTGCTTTGCCACCAAGCAAGGAAAAAACTTCGAAAGAAGCTACATTAACAAACTCGCAGTCAGCATCTCCTCCAAAGAGCAGCGTTTCGAAAAGGGCCCCAGTCTCAGTTCCCAGCGGTCACAAGAAAAAATCCGCATTGTTCTCACCACCTAGCATACTTGCCGACAAGGATCCCGTATCAGAGGATCTTAAAGGCAATGCTAAACAAGCCACCAAAAGTAGGATTTTCATTTTTGATAATGCGAGGTCGTAAATCTCAAAGGTTTACTATCTTTAGAATTGTATCCTGGCATTTTATCGTATTATCCAAATACGCTCGATGAGTAATCCAAGCCCACTCCACGCTCGCACTGTGCTCCCGCGGAACTGGCGCGGATTTCACGTAAAGCGGATGGATGTACGCTGAAAAAGTCGATTTCGAAAAATATCTTAATTCCATATTCGAGAAAAGGGACCTGTGATTTGTTTCTTAACTCTGAGCTAGGCAACCGCGTTTGTTGTTTATCAATTTATCTTGCAAGGCTTGTGTCTATTGTATCTTCGAAGAATTGAGTCGACGTTCTAAGTGTAAGAGATAATCGATTAAGGACTTACTTAGCAAGTTGTGTTATAATAGCATTCATCCATTCATTTGAAAGAAAGAAAAATAGAGCGAGGTTCTCTCGGAAAGAAGGTGACCAGCAATGTTTAAAAAATTCTCTAAAAAGACAGCACCTGAGGACACTATCTCAAAGGAGAAATTGATCGAGGTCGAAAAACCCATCAAAGAGTTACCTTCGTCTATCGGGGTACCCAAAGCGAAGAAGTTGAGCGATGATCAGAAAAAAATGTATGAGGATGTGCTAAAGCATTTCCAGGATCCCGACTTGAAGATTCGTCTGACGGAGAAAAGCGCATCAGAGGACAAAGAAGCATTAAATGAAGGAGAGAAAGCTTGGTTGACGAGAGAGTGTTTTTTGCGTTACTTGAGAGCTACTAAATGGAACCAACAAGATTGTATTGATAGGATCGACTCTTCAATAGCTTGGAGAAGAGAATTCGGTATCGACCATTTTGGCGAAGAAAATGGCGATGAGCTGACTGCAGAAGAAGTTGCAGTCGAGAATGAATCCGGTAAACAAGTGGTTTTGGGTTACGAGAACGACGCTCGCCCAATCTTGTACCTAAAACCTGGGAGACAAAATACCAAAACCTCACACAGGCAGGTTAAACATTTAGTCTTCATGCTAGAAAGGGTAATTGATTTCATGCCGGCCGGACAAGACTCCTTAGCATTATTGATAGATTTCAAAGAATATCCGGATGTTCCAAAGGTGGCAGGTAATAGTAAAATCCCACCATTGGGTGTCGGTAAAGAGGTTCTACATATTTTACAAACACACTATCCGGAGAGATTGGGTAAAGCATTATTGACTAATATTCCATGGTTAGCATGGACTTTTCTGAAGCTGATTCATCCTTTTATTGATCCATTGACGCGTGAAAAATTGGTATTTGACGAGCCGTTTACTAAATATGTCCCTATGGATCAACTTGATAAACTGTACGGGGGATATCTCGACTTTACTTACAAGCACGATATTTATTGGCCCCAACTGATCGAGGATGCCCGTGAGAAAAGGGAGCATTATTTGAGTAGATTTCAAAAATTCGGAAGTAAAATTGGCTTAAGTGAATATGATCTAAGAGGTACTCATGATGATCTGATGTACCCAATTGACAAATGATTGAAATGCTTTCTTTCAGAGTTATTTTAGATAATGAATCCATGCAATGATGGTTAAATGATACGTACGATGATTAGAAACCGCCCAGTGTAAATATTAGTATACAATGTAAGTGTAGCTATGTGACAAGAAGACATGGGGAAATATCACCAAGATGATGCGAAAAGATCATGTGGCACCTAGAAAGGCTTTGCGCATTTTCGTTTTTCTGTAGCACCAGTACTGGGAACACACATGGTTTGCCAGTCTAATGCGTACATTAGGCCCCCAGCACCATTAGATGATTTTGCAAAAACAACGCCGAGATCATTTTTAGCGGTGGATAAGTAATAATTTGTTCCATCACCTAACGACAAGACTTGGGCCCTGACAATATCACCTGGCTTGAAACAGTCTATTATTTTAACAGTGTCCCGTTCAGTGGCGCGCACATCTTGGGATCTTATTATGCCTCTAAATGTTTCACCTAGGTCTGAAGAAGCTTGTGCAATGGAGAAAGTTGCAGCACCAGAGCCACCCTGAGCTGCTACAATGCCCGAGCCATTGCTCCCCACACCACTGTCAATTGGAACAGCTGCATTTTCGACGGCAAGAATTTCGACGTTTGTTCTTTGTAGTGATATTCGCGTGACCCTAGTCAAAACTATATCTCCCTCCTTCGGTAAATTATTCGCAAAATCCATACTTGAAGCACCGCTGTCGACCGTACTATTTGTTTGTATGACGGATATGGTTATGGTTTTTTTCGTTCTTGCAGAATCAGCGTTGTTGGTACCCACAGGAGGATTTAAATCTTCTTTTGTTTCATCATTGCGTGAGATATCATAATCTTTCTCATCGGCTTTTACAATTCCTAGGATAGTAGCAGTAACTGCAGCAACAGGGTTACCGTCATTATGGTATTGTGAGACTTTTGTACCATGGCCGCTGACAAACTTATACACTGTGGTTTTTCCATCGTTTTGGGTTACATCATATTCGGGACATATCAACTGCCCTGGGAATACTCTATCTGGCAGCTCAAAGCTTAGTTGTGAGTTATCAAAGACTGACATCTTAGATGGCACCGTCTCACGATAATTGCTATATTCCGTACTTCTAGCTGCTCATCTCTAGACCATTATTTGGAATGAAATTTTTCATATCTCTATAACCTCGCTGTCATCACGTGCGAAGGTTCATCACAACAAAAATAATGTGAAGCGCCTGAATTTCACCGAAGATACTGAGGCAACTTGAAGTTATTAATACCTTCAACACAAACTTACTCAAAAAGATAGAAGCTACTGATTTTCGCGATATAGTTCTGTACTGAGTTTGCTACATGTGAAGCAAAATCATTTCTTAAATAAGTCTAACACATCCTTATCTTTTGCCGACGAGTTAACTGCGAATTAATTTGAACAGCTTACTTACCATTGGGACGAAGTATATCGATTGAAAGACTGAATAGATACCTTCTTCCGTAGAGTAGCTTAATTTTGTGATATAGGAATTCTCGTCAGAATACATGTCATATATGCTCGAATCATAAAACTTCTAATCATTGTCCCATGTTTCAGCCTTGCTGCATGATATAACTATCAGGAAGTGCCACAGCAGCCATCGGAAACTAACACTTAGCATCATGATCATCAATGCTTCTGCAAGCTGTTCAACATGCCTATTGCGGAAATGACCGAGCCATGCAGCTAATTCTATTGTTATGTACAATCGTTAATTAGTATACCGTTATATGGTTCAATAAAAATGGGTGTAGCATTTCGATTCCTCATGCACTTCCATTTCACATTTCAATTCATTAAGTTCTGCCTTAATCAGTTGCGCAAGTTGTGGCGTCAATTGATTACAGGTTGCAATATCCGGTTTCCTATCATATTCATCCTCTGCGTATGTATCGTAAAGTATTATCCGGGAAGAAAAATTCACAGAATTTGAAGAATCTTCAATCGGAGTAAAAGCTCCATATGCTGTCGCCCTTGTGAAAGACTCGGTTGCGGTAGAGTCTACCAAAGAAGTGTTCGAACTTGGCACCCTTGGACCTCGAAATGACATAGACATTGGTCTCGCCAACTGGGAATCTGAGACAAATTGCCTTAATTGTGGGGTAGTTTCCGGACTTTTTACAACTTCGTTAAAATCTTCATTTTCGAAATCATCATTCTGTTCGGCCTCACTGTGGTATTGATTTACTTTCCGTGGAGAAGAAGCAATCTGGAATTGCTCAGGTGCTTTGATGGCACGCAATTCTTCATCTGAAGAGAAGTCCAGACCATCCCTCTCACTGCCAATCTGGCTTTGACTCAAATGCATAGAGTCTAATTCTTGAATATCACGCATAGAATGCGTGGAGCTCGTCGCAGGTCTCATTGTTTTATAACGTGTTTCAGTCGTGTTGTCATCAATTTCGAGATTTATTCCATCTCCAAAGTTAATCAAACTTGCGAACTCCATGATATCAGACATAAGTTCGGGGTCATCCTCAGTTTCTTTATTTGATGTGAAAATATCTTTCTCCATCTTTATTTCTTCGTCCGCCTCATACGTCATTTCTTTCAATTTTTCTCCTATAGAGTCCAGAGAAAAGCTTTTCATTTTAGGACTAAAGCCTAACTCACTGCCAATCGTTAGATTTTCTACTGGCAGCATTCCCATTCTATCATCCTGCACCACAGAACTGCTCGAAGGAAGCTCTAAAGTTTCGAATTTTCCATTCCTTAAGATGCTGTTGGTTGGAGATTTACTTAAATCAGGAGTTGACATGACAATCGAAGATGCTTCAGTCACGAACATACCTTCATTTTGAGCATTAATCGATAATGTGTCAGTTAAAGACCTTCGATGAGACGCAATTGAGCTGCGTTTGTTTGACTTTGTTGATCTAGATCGTTCCAGAGAAACGATTGAGTCTACCTCTTGTTTACTCAACGACTTTGGAAAAAGAACTTCACCTGTATCAAGCCTTGAATCAGCAGGTAACAGCGTTTCCTCACTTGGTTCTTCTGAGGGGGTTGCAATTTTCGGTAATTCTGGTTCGGGTGATGGTTCCTTAACGACAATATGTTCAAAATTCAAGGGTGTTGGTTTTCTATATTTTTTCTCGGCTCGATCATTCGAGGGGAATCTTCTATCTGATAAAATGCTATCGTTTTGGTTTCTAGATGCTGCTCTATATCTTTCGTCGGACGGAATTGCAGTAGATTGCGAGCGACTATGATTAGAATTTTCCTTTTTGTAATCTTTGTTCTTTTTAAATGTATTAAAAATGTTACTGCTGCTGTACGATTTTTTGGTTATTCTTGTGGAGGGGGGTGGTGAAGAGGCAACAGTTCCTGTTGAGAATGATGTAGAATTGGACATTTCGGTCCTAGACTCTCTTGTATAAGATCTTTCTTTCGATAAACTTTCTCTAGAAGTTTTCTTCCGTAAGAACGAAAAGATGTTTTTCCTTTTCTTGGTAGCACTAGCACTATCATTAGCGCTCGTCGAAGCAAACCGATGTGTAGGTTCTCCTGAACCACTAGATTGTCTCTGCGTATTACTATTATCCGGTACCCTATTTGGAGTGAGAGAAGAAGGGAGCTCCCCTCCTGTTTTACTATCGGGTTTTCTGGTTGCGTCATTGTGTCTTCCCGGTGCATCTTGCAGGGGCCGTAGGCTCTCTTGCTCTTTTCTGGGCGAGCTCAGAAAATCTGGTTGCTCAGATATGAAAGTGCTAGTCGATGCTGTTATCTTGGGGAATTGTGCGGTATTACTATCATCAACGTCGATCAAATTCGGAGAAACAATCATGCTATCCTCACGCGTATGAACACTCTCTGGAGGCTCTTCCTCTTCTTCTAGTATGGAACTATCTATCTCATTAGCTTTCTTGGCGACTTCTTGAGACTGTCTCGTCTTTTCACTCAGTATGCCCGCCAAAGCGCTTAAAGAAGGAGAGGTGCTCATCTTCATGGTAACCGTTTCTCTTTCTCGAGCTATTTCTGGTTCAAGTGCATCATTGCCATTGAGATCATCACTATCGTGGAATGAACTTTTAGACTTTATAGACACATCGATACTTTGATCCGACATATCTCGAAGAATCAGCGAGTTTCGGAAGTTTCTGACATGATCCAAAGTATTTATGGAGCTAGAAGAATAGAATGATGAATTTAACAACTCCGGAGTATTTCCTTGCTGCTTCTGCTTAGATGCCATGCTTTATTAAGAAATGTTTAATGCCTTCAAATCCTTTAAATACAAGCCTCGCTAGTGATTGGAACTCAGGCTTTAACAGTCAAAAAGTCCATTCGTTAATATCTTGAAACCGTGATTATGAATACTAGTTGGAGTGGTAAATGCGTGGGGAATCTATTGAACAGAAAAAATGTATTGAAAATAAGTTATCTATTGATAGTTTCATCACTCAGATACGATCTTACGATTGTGCATGAAAAAAACCGATTAAAACGCGCCTCGAAGTCGCGTCGCGTCCTCAAGTCGAAACATATTTACTAAGTAGGGTAATGCCAACAAGAGTGATGAACTCAGTAAAAGGATATCAGTCTTAATCTCAATATCTCTCAAGTTGCTGTTTATTGCTGGTAGCTCGAAGACATGCTAAGGAATCATCGAAAGATCATTTCGAAATGAGGTAGTAATTTTTCAGCAAGCTTCGAGAGGAAGATGATCTTATTCTGCCATGATGAATATTGGATGACAGGTCTTGTATATTTTGATCAATTTTCTCAGTTTATTGCAGATTTACTGTGATATGCATAGAAAACAGCAGATTCATGTTAGGGCTGCAGTAGTTTGATCTCGTAGTTAACCTACAGGTGACAGGAATTTGAGATGTTTACATAATCGAACACTCTTCGTTGCTAGAGAGACTCAATTTTGATGTAGGTTTCTTATTTTTGCTCCTTGAATCATGAAGCTTTGTGCGGTTTACCATTTGAGGCTGTTTTCTTGCTGGTATATTTGAAGATACCTTCAGAGCAGCACCTCTCGAAGGCACAGCTGTTGATCCTGAAACTCTTTTATGTCCTGTGTTTGTCACACTAGCATGGTCTTGATGGTGTGCGTGGCTTACAGCCTTATTTTGTGCAGTAGCCTGTGGCTGGGCAGAATGACCTCGGCCTGAAAACATCGATCGCAATGACTTCGCTCCATCATGTGAATCGTTGCTGTTCAGTCGACTAATGGTCGAACTAGAACCTTCGACAAGGTTTGGAACAGGAAAAATAAGCTCATCTTCACCTAAATCAACCTGCAGAACAGGGTCTATTCCGAACTGCAGTATGCTGTTTGCCAAGTAAGAATAAAGTCTCGACCACACTTCTTCCAATTCGATTGTACAACGAACACCAAAACGGTCCTGCAACGTTTTTAAAAATGCGACTCCCATTAATTCAAAGTGAGGTGGTTCAATGTCCAAAATTCTAGCATGCCTTTTTCCAAGGCAAATCAAGTAACTCTCTAGAACCTGTAAATTTTCTAGATTTGTAATTGCTATATTTAGGACTCCAGCAAAAGCAACCGCTTGATGCTTTATCGAAGGATAAAGCCTTTCCAGTTCAGGTGCCATTGACAATAAGTTGGCATAAAATTGTGAACAAAATAAAGAGCTGGCAAATGACTTACTAGTGGAATTTCCTTTAGGCTCTGGTATGTAAGTTGCGCTCAGAACGCTAGAATCAGAATCTGACGTTTTGCTACCACTCGTGTGAGAGCTGACCGCCATCAAGTTTGAAATACTGAACGATTTCCCTTCCTGTGGTTTTGTCTTGACCTCTTCGTCCGCAAGATCTTCGTTAAGAATCATGTCCCATGATTCTCTTATCAACTGTCTTTCCTTTGGATTCAATTTCAGAACAATCTTATATCTTATCCGGTCTAGAACACTAGAACTTAGTGATTCTGTAGTGGATATCCGCGTCAAATGATATGTATCTTCCAAAGAAGAGTTACGAGAATTTATTCTACTCAATCCATGTGACATAAATTCACTCATGGCAAATGAACCTCTTCTAGATGCGATACTATTGTCTACCATGGATGCACGAGGTTGGTCAGAGCTCGACGATATTTCTTTAGAATCTCTTACCTGTCTTGGTATCAAGCTCTCTGTTACAACATCGAAGTGGCTAGGTATAAACTCAATTTGAGACTGATCTAATGGATTATAAAAGGAATTCTTCGTTAGATTCATAGTGAAAGGGTTTGAAAATCGCTATCGATCGTCCACATGAATTACCCTGGATGCCTGGATATCTTACAACATTCAAATCGATGTACTTGATTTTTCAACCTTTTCATTTCGTTTTCGTCTCGAGCCATCAAAGCGAAGAAGAGAAGGGAAAAATAGTGTTCAAAAAGCGGTAACTTATATGAGATAGCGTTAATAACAGAAACTAAGAGAAGTATACCCTCTTACATCAATATGAGTAGCGAGTATCCCCATAAAAGATTTAGGCTATTTAATTTTATAATATTTAATTTTCTAGCTCGTATAGAAAACCAGAGCATATGCATATCCTTGAATGCATCGTTGGCCATCTTTTTGTTTGAATGCTTGTAGGTATAATTGTCTTATCATATGAAATCACATAGCCTGCTCTTGTGACATATCCACATCTGCAACATCTTTTTATTTTTCCATTGGCTAACTCGTGCTGGGTCAAACGATCATAGGAAATCGCATCAAAATCCATTTTGCAAAATGATTTAGATGTTCTATACATTTCAGGGAGATCCTTTGTGTCAACAACCAAGCCTTCTTCGAGTGGTTTCAATAGTCTATAAATATCTGGCTGAAAGAATTCGTGATTTGAAATCCTAAGTCCACTTGTATCTGAAAAATACACCGAAGTAGCCTTCACATGCGATATGACAGCGTTATTTGAATATGCCAATAAAAAGTCTCCAATCTTTGAGACGTCCGGAGGTATTTGTGCTTTTACCAGTAAAGATGGTTCCCTAGTGGTGGATGGCTGCTGTTCATTAAAAGCAGTAAATTTGTTATTGACATCAACTAAAAATGTTTCGAATTTCTCGAAATTTACAGGGGATTCGCCTAAAACCATCTTTAGAAAATTCGATGATTCGTTCAACACAGGATACGTGGTTTCAGGAAATTTAGTCACCATGTGTGTGACTTTCTTTATCTCATTTAAGATAGAGAGGATCAGAGTTCTTGGCATTCTTGCCCCAAATACACCAAGTACTAATGTATTATCTTTTTCCTGCGGATTATTGATCAACAAAATAACTTCTTGAACCAGGAACGTCACAAATTTGACGAACCATTTTGCCAATGGAATTAGTGAGTGTACCAAATCTTGTTTGGAGAACGATGTTTGAAATGACTTGCCGTTCGGTTGTTGTATTGCGCTATTGGTTAGTTGTTCTATCGCGAAGTGTAAATTGCGAGCAACACCGTTGAAGGCGAACAAAACATTTCTTAGTGACATCACCACACGAGCCATGTCGTATATGTTATTGGGTTTGAAGCAGCTTCCAAGCTCTAGCTGCAACAACATAGTCTTTTGAATAGGTCTACTTGAAATCATTTTATCCATTATTTCTTTGCGAGCATCAGGAGTAACATTGAAGAATGTGTAGATGCATGCCATTAAAGATGTGATAAATTCCTTAGCCCTATCCTCATCTTCTTTTGCTATTTTCATTACATGTGATTTACAAGCAATTGATAGATCTTCAGAAGAAAGCTGTCGATGTATGCTTGCGACAAATCCAAACGCAAAGGCGGTTGCGATAAGAGCGTCTTTCGAAGGAGATGAAAATTCTTTCTCGTAGATGCAACGAAATATAGGAGTATCTTCTTTCGCTAATTTATAAATTACACCCGACATAGCCGGCGACACTCTCATCCACTCTATAGCACAACTCGCTGGTAGTTTGGGGTAACAAAATCCGGCGCTCAATATGGATGTTATAATACCTCTATTTGTACCTTCTTTGATCTGGGTTTGGAGACGATGGTTTTCGAGTCTCCAATCATTTTTGTTATATGATTGAATAGAGCCGTCTTGAAAATAAAAGGTTGCGAATCCATCTAACATTTCAGAAGTTACGGAAACAACTCTATTGGGTAACAAAATATTTCCTACGTTTTTAAGATTAAAACGTTTAGACAATTGAGGGTTATTATCATTATTCGCAGAATTGGACAAATGGTCGCTTAAAACATTTAGGAAAGCTGCAGATATTTGGGTTTGCACTAATTGGAATCGCTTTAAAAGGGACGTATTTGATTCGCATACATGATACACCAGTAAAATATCGCAAAGTGAGTTTTTTTCTAAAGGAGATTTGGACAGAATATGAAAATGCTGCAACTCAAGTACACGCCCCTCAGCATCAACAGAATCTGGTGGTGTTTCTAGAATATGTGTAATTTTCAATGATGGATCATTTAAGATTTTAGGATTTGCTGTGTTAACATTCCAGTTCATCTGAAGTTTGAAGAAGCATAGCCTCTTAGAAAGTTTTGAGTACGTTGATATTAGCATGCATTGTTCCTCAACTATTGGCGTTATTTTTGCAAATTGCAACCAGTCATGTTCTATAAGACGTGTATTCTGAGAGTTGAATAATTGGGATGTTATCTTTTTATGATCCTTGGAATTTGAAAACTGGTACCAAAAATCTATCTGGCCATTTTTACGTACCGCGACACATGCATACTTCATGAATGGTGGGTGAAAAACACCAAAAGGCGAAATCTGCTGAGCTTTATTGCGGTACATGCCTGCATCACTATCGAAAACACAAAACTGGGAAGCAATAATAGGTTTCGAGGAACTGAACCATTGGAAATCTAAGATTGCCGTATGATATTCTTTTTTAGTTTGTTTCCTTTCCAGCTTTTCAGCAAGGGACGATGCAGGTCGTAGTGGCATTACGTGATTGAATATTTTGTAAACATTATCTTGAAATAGCATAGTTAATTTATCAATAGTTGAAGGACCTTCAGGACTCTGCCCCGAAATCAGCATGGTCATATTACCAATCTCATCACATACAGCTACCATGTCACCAGGGAGACTGAACCAGTTGTTCCAATGTACTGAAGATATGCTAAAAAAAAATTTATGTGCATGCTTTTCGGAACTGCCATTAGATGTGTAAGTTGGAGTATTAACCGCTGCGCCACCTGCGTGAGCTCCATTGCTCGTCTGTGTACCTGACGTACCTCCAGTGGAGGGGATTTGATATGATTCGTGCAATTGAGGATGAATAATATACCTTTGGGGTGGGTGAAATCTATAGTTGGTACCATTAACAACCTCTAGGAACGTTATGCAGAAGTTTCCTTCCGACGATTTCGAGTCCCCATAAGCAATCAGACCAGTCTTGGACCACGAGATTGAATTCTGACCTATTATATTCATAAAGGGGTTTTAAAAGTCTTTGATTGCCTCCTAATACTCCCTTAAGACAAGATTTGATATTGAGTTTTCACTGATCGTTTTTCAATAACATTCCACTTCCGTCCGCACTAAATCTAGATACTCAAGCGGAAAAAGTAATTGCAATCAATTTTAAGTTGACAAGAAATTTGAAGAAGGTTTACATGGCAGAGGCATACGTAATTAATAAGCTAGAAGTGTCCTTACGTTTAAAATCAGATTAGTTTTAATATAGGATTTTTTTTCAATCTTGAATATTATTATATACTTTTAAGAAATACCGAATAATTAACCAATTTGATATTTAATCCAACTGTCTACTGGTTGATACTATGTGCCTCAAATTTGAAGGTCTTCCGAGTCATAAGACTCATTTGGAAGAGCAGATACGCTATTAAGTTCGAATACTGGCTGTTGTTCCCCTTCTGGATGATCTTGATACTTATCCAGGAATCCTTGCTCTGCCCTCTCTACCAGGCGAACGTAGAACTCGAGACAGCTGAGCAACCAGAAGTATACTATAAATGCGGCTGATGCAAGAAGAAGCACGTATGAACTGTGATCTGCCCCTAGTCTCAAAACTAAAATAAGCTGCTCCTCATTAGCGCCCATGAACATGATACCACCACAAACCAAGCAAAATGGTGGAAGGTATTGAAAGGAGTAGATTTTTTCAAGAGTTCTTTGATCTCTTAAGAGGAAAGATATTTCAACGATTCTTAGGGCGCCGCCCAGCATCAATACCAGGCCGAAAAAGTAATGAACTTTAGTACTAATGAGAAGATGCTGCGAGTGCTCTGACATGGCCCAGCCAGTAAATATGATAATCAAACTTGGAACAAAAGTTCTCCTACCACCTCGACTTAAAAAGATCCCCAAAATACCTCCACACCACCAAACAATTCCCATCATAGTGTGCTGAAAATCTCCCATACCCCAGGCCTCACGACCCCACCTATGTTCAGTAAAAGTATTTACTATGCCCCACAGACACATGATCCAACTGTCGACAAAATCTTGCGAGTATTTGGTTTTTGATGTTCGTAACCATGGCACCACTAAAACTAAGCTGTAAACAAATCCATAAAGCACAAAAGAGGACCCCATAATACCATGTGCTACACACTGTCCTGTATGCGAATCCCTACAGAATCCGAATAAGGCAACTGGTGCTAAGCACACTTTAACCCATCCAGCTATGGTAACCAATAGGGACAGTCCACGGTGAATATATGACAGTTTTTTTGCACCCGTGTGAGAAACAAATGATTGAAGCCGTTTATTTTTAATCAAGACACCGGTTCCACTGGTAAGCCCTCCAAAAAATATTGTGAGCCAAAGCAGAGCTAACAGAAACCACGCAGTTCCACGAGAAGTCCTATTTTCCACACCCTCCCAATCACCAAATTTTAATACTAGAGCTTCCACAATTGCATAAACCCCAGAAACAACCTGCAGGAAGACTGAAGAATATGTCCTGCCAGCGAATGACAGGGCAGTCGCGTATGAAGGTGCCAGCAATAGCAAAAACACCGTACAGAGCCAATGAAAACTTTTTGGGCCAGCATCTACTATGTCAGGTCTGGTGTACTCTTCTCCACCATCCATATCCATTGCAACTGCAGTGGGAATTAGGCAAAGTGCCAACAAACCTATTAAGGAAAGTCTGCTAGGACACATGTTGTAACCAATTCTCGTCTGCCCGTGAGATCCTTAAGAAAAAAGCAAAGGAAATGTGCTAAACTGTTTGTTATAAATGGTCTCCTTATCTTTCTGGGATATTAACGAAAGTTTTGCTACTTACAAACATTTTATTTGACCTTATTCTCATTTCACTTTCGCCTTACTCACTCTCGGATGAACCCGTCCTGCGCGAATAAGCGACCGTGTAACATGGCTTATTGCCCAGAATACAAAAACAGAGTCTTTTATATGAGCCAACTCTATTATTGAGTGTCTATATTATGCATCTATGTATTCGATTAATTGCTTGTTCTGAAGTAACTATTTTCAGCACTGGCTACTTGGATTTTACTTGTCTGCTGAATCGATTTGCTTAATGGCCTCATCTTCTTGTTCATTATTAAGAACTTGATCGATTCTCACGTCAGAGTTCCCTTCATTCTCTTCTAGGACGTTGTCTTCATCAGACAGATCAAAATCGAAATCTTCTGCCTCTGCATCCTGCAGTACAGAGTTAGATCCAATTGTGTGATCCAGAGTAGAGTCATACTCTGAGTCACTTTCAATTATGTCGAATTCATATGCTTCTGCTCTTGACCTTCGTATTCTACGCCTGGTTTTTACGAAAACACAGAAGTAAAGCATTAAAAAGAGAACCCCGAGGCAGAATAGAGCTATGAAATAGCGCATTGCGTGTCTTGATTGGCCAAATTTTTTTGGAGGATGTTTTCCGAATTCTGGCACAGCGGAAGGCTGCTGAGCCAGATCTGTCCCAATTGATGGAGAAGATGTAGCTGATGATACCATATCACTTTCTGTTGGTTTTGGTGGTTCGGATGATGAGATTGACGGTTCGATAGCATCATCACCAAACTTAAAGTCAACTGCTTTGGTTGCATCGATGGACTCACCAAAGAGCTTCAACTTCCAGAAGTTGAACTTTACCTCATTTTCATCTGCCACGGTTTGAACCTTTAACTTCCATTCGCCATACCCTTCTTCTCCCCAATGTGTGACCGATGTAAAAGTCCAATTTTTGAAGCCATCCAGCGAGTCATCTCTCTTACGGACAACACCCAAGTTAGAAACAACTCCTCTAGGAGATATCAGGTCTATAGTTGTGTCTCCCCTCCTTTGAGCGTCAATATCGACAGTCACCGCAACATGTTCAACTCTTTTGAAATTCGAGGTTTCCAATTGTTCTTTTGTTATGTTGACGACTGACTCAAGTATATCTGAGCTCGAATTAGTGGTCACGGAGACTTTCTCCGTTGCTGGGAAATACCACGCTTGTGGATTTACGTTTTCCCATTTCCTAGCCATGTCCACTATGGCGTACGCATCAATTTTTCCATAACCATACCGATGAGAAAACATTTTTCCCATGGCCCCTTCTTGCCAATCCCCATCATTTTCGTTGATTTTCTCAGCTGATAAAATCGAGATATATTGCAAATCTCTCCAGGTTAGTTCAGGATTTGCCTCCAAAACAAGAGCAAATATCCCGGCTGCTACTGGAGCGGCCGCCGAAGTTCCTCCATGTTTATCACTGCATTTGCCATGAATATCAGTTGAGTGAATATATTCACCAGAACCTGATGAGTATGTAACCACCATTACGGCTGAACAGCCTTCTGAATATGGCGGATGCAGGCCCTTATGATCAATAGCCCCAACAGTAATAGAATATATAGAATTTGTGTATCCGTCATAATTGCAATTGTCTCCATACACACCACCATTGCCACTTGCAAAGACATATACTGCGCCTTTTTTTCCCCTTCCTTCTTGACTGCCCTTTATCATAGCTTTTTTGACAAGATCCGGAGGCCCTTGAAGGTGCCTACCATCGTCAACTGGGCCCCAGGAACAAGAGTAGATATCATTAACATCAAGACCATATATCAAAGAAGCCGCTTCATCTTCTGCTGTAATTTGCCCGGAAAGAATTCTTATGCCTGAAACTTTTGCATCGTATGCAATACCAATCCCGCACACATCATTTCTCACAGCAGCTATCTCTCCTGCGCAGCGAGTACCATGATAATCATTGCTCAATATTGGTTTGGGCAATTTTGTATTATCATTAAAGTCCCAGGAGCCTTCTTCACAAAAATTGTCTTTCAGATCTTCATTCTCGTAATCAAGTCCATCATCGACTATTGCTGTCACAATACCATGACCAGTGATGTTCTCATACCACAATCCGGTCACATTTATATCATTTCCTGGAAAAGATGGATTTATTAGATGCCACTGTCTTTCGAATAAAGGATCACTTATTTGAAGTAAATTTTCAGCATCTTTCATGGGTAACATGCTTGAATCGATCGGAATGTCGGGTATGGGGAGCCTTTTATGAAGCCTTTGGGTAGGTAGGTCCTCAATCGATATTATCCACTCATCGTCTTGAATATTTTCACTTCTTTTGACGGTCCTTTTCGATAACTCCGAGAACACGTAATGATTCTCAAGACCGCGAACATTATGCTCAAACTTCCAGTATGGATATCGCTCAATAATTTTTGACGGGCTCAAGACTGTCTCGACTGAAAAGTATTCCCGCAGTTTGTGGTCTTTAGCTGGTACTTGTTGCGCTTCACCTGGTATGGATAGAGCGAGAATCAGGAGTATGATATCTATACATAATTTCATCACGTACTTTTTGTAACTTAAGAGCTATTAATAACAAGCCCACTATTTCGGATCACCCACAGTGTCACTGCAAAGTATATCACAAAAATCGTTAGACAAAATTTCGAAGTATTTTGTTTCAAGTAACTATGTTTTTCGTTGAGTGTCAGTTTCCATTTCTCGCATAGAGCGAGCGTTGCCAAAAACTTGACTGGGAATCTCATTCAATGTTAAATCAAGATTGTAAAAAACTCGAGAGTAGAAACAGAGGTGTGTCTGCTACGGCACTCAAATGCTATTACAAAATGAGCAGCTATGCATAAAAGTCCGTACATAAGTCATACGTACACAATATAAATAAAACTATATATGGTGTTTTTTTGCATAGATTGTTCGCTTGCTCTCACAGAAAGGTTAATCATTCAGCCAATGCGCCCATTGGGTCCCAAATAGGCAGAAGGATAGGTTCTTCTTCTTCAGAGGTAAATTTCAAAGCCAACTCTTCTGGCAATTCGTCTACTTCAACGACAATTTGGAAACAATACTCTTCAAAGTATTCTTGTGTCATCACAAACAAGCCATCCTTTCCGACGTCCTTACCCCAAGAATTTTCAACACGGTAACGAATCGGTTTTTTAGTCTCTTCGTCAATGTGACATGCAGTAATAAGCATTGCGTGGGTCATTAAACTCTCGTTGTACCTAATTCTTGAGGCCTTTGTTTGCTTCAAAGTATAATCAATAGCAGGATAATTCCATAACTGAACATCCATGAGACCTGACTTTTTATCCATAAACTTAGGTGTATGCGAACCAAAGAAGACTGATTTGTTATTTTTCAACCTTTTGATGAGCAGGTCCGTCAAAGTTTCATTGTTAACATTCAAATAAACAACTGGCTTACCACCAATAACATTCCCGAGCTTATCTATCTTGATTAATTTACCATATGGATGCCTAGGGTCATTAATCAATGAGACAGATTTTGTGAAGTCTAGTTTAGCATACTTTTGGGCAAATTCCAAGGGTGTTGCTGAAATAGTGAGAACATTCTTATCCTTATCCTGATAGGACCACGTAAACTTTTCATCTGGCTTGACAGGCGGCAAGTCCATGAATAAAGTCATCATTCTAAAAATATCTCTTTGCATCGAAGATCTGAGTTTATTAACATCTTTTCCTTTTTTGACTGCTTCTCTTAGAATTTCGGCAAACTCTCTCAATTTTGTAGTCAGTAGATCATTCCATGTTCTGGACGCAGTAGTCGAGTATGCCAAGTCATTGTACAAGTCTTTTGGAACTAGACCATACTTTTCCACAATGTTTAAAAACATGCTATATTGGCCACCGTCATTTGTTGGTCCGGATAGTAAATATTGGACTAAGCGGGATTCAACCTCCTCTTCGGAAGTTTCAATGATCTGGTCCAAAAAGTAGTTGGCCTTCTCCAACTTATCATAGAAGTACAGATATGATTGCGAGAGCTCAAATTCTTTCAGGTTCAGTTCCTCAATGACATTCAACCTCAATTGGTTTGTGGCAGCAAAGAGCCAACATCTTCCAGAAGAACGTTGATTGGTCACTGGAGTAGACTCGACAGAGATAGCAGTATTGAAAATACGTTGATCTTGTTGCAACAAGCGAGATTTATTCAACAACACATCAGCAGCATCGTAATTCTTCAAAACTGTAGTTGCTAACTGGTGATTCATGTCTTTTGCAAGTTCTTCATCCCAGGAATGGATTTTTGATACATCGATCGAGGACATCTTGGAGTTGTCTTTCTTTGATAGCAGATTGAATAACATTCGATGTTGTTTGGGCAACTTTATGTTTTTCGTCAGCGCCAACATTTATTTAGGACAAGTGTAAACTAGACAAAATCAAGCCAATATAGCGTTGCTTTTATACGCGACTTTCGATTTATCGCCGCGCGTTCGTTTCGATAACTATTCAACAAGAACCAACTAATTAATTGCCGACCTTGAGGGTGAAGGAAACCCTTACTATTCGTAGCAAGGCATTTCGCATTGGACACCATTATCCAGCAACAACTGATAGCTGATATCTATGCGGCCGTTTTAGATGGGCTGTTATCAGTTACGCCTCAAGTTTGTTTACTAATATTTCCGAGGGAAGCAGCACGTACTTGGCTCCAGCGTTCAAAGCTGTGCGAGTTTTCTGCATAAACGAAAAGCAGGTGAAGTATACGTATTTACGTCTCGCGCCGACTCGGAGATACGATAACGCTCACAACTACTCTAAAAGTAACCTATCAGGTACAGGAATGTGTCAAGTTCCGTGGTGTCAAAAAAACAAAACAAAAGCAGCCTGCCACATGAACGACGCACAATAGATACCTAAATAGTAGCATAGCAGCACTCTTCATCGGATGCTTATCATACACTTGTTTTTCACTTTTGTCTACAGATTCATCTATGTGGCTTTTTCGGAAGCATATTTTTCATCGCATTGGAGCTGTCGGCTTGTCGGCGCTAAGTCGATGCGAAAATTGATTAGTCAATGGTGAAAAGATTGATTTCCAAGACATCTGTCATAAAGATCGGGCTAGTACCTTATCAGTCGGGAGAATAAATCAGAAGCGATGAGTGCATTACTATCAGAAGCTGATTTAAACGATTTCATTAGTCCTGGTTTGGCTTGCGTGAAGCCTACAGAGACAAAGAAAGTAAAACAGGATACAGAGCAGCAAGAAATTCAGGTAGGCAAAGAGTCAGACGAGCTCGAGAAGGTCTCGATATCTTTGCAGGACTGTTTGGCATGTGCTGGGTGCATTACGTCAAGTGAAGAGATTCTGCTGAGTCGACAGAGCTATTCTGTATTCATGGAGGCATGGAGGAAGCTTTCGGGGGAAATGATCTTGGCCGTGAGCATATCCCCGCAGAGCAGGATATCACTGGCAGACTATTTCCAGATGCATCTGAACGAACTCGATCTCTGTTTGCTGAATTTCTTCAAGACCTACTTTGGTTGCAGGTATTTTGTAGGTACGCAGATGGGCAGAAACATCACCATCAGCAGGACCAACGAGCTGCTGAAGTCGATGAAGCTGGACGGCCAGCTGGACGGCAAACCAAGACTAAGTGCCGTTTGTCCCGGATTCGTGCTCTATGCCGAAAAGACCAAGCCTGAGCTGGTACCGTATCTGCTGAACATCAAGTCCCCGCAGCAGATCACAGGTTCGCTACTGAAGGAGTCTATTGCGCCCTCGGAAAAGGTATACCACCTGACAATAATGCCGTGTTTCGACAAAAAACTGGAGGCCTCCAGACCGGACGGCACGCAAGAGGTGGACTGCGTCATAACGCCCAAAGAGCTTGTGGCGATGTTTCAAGAGCTGCACATCGACTTCAGAGATTTTCGCACGACGGACGCAACCGTCGTGAACGAACTGTCGCCGGAGGGCTGGGACCCCGTGCTGCACTGGTCGTCCAACGACGGCAGCAGCTCCGGCGGCTTTGCGTACCAGTACATCCTGGACCTGCAGAAATCGCACTCGCAGTCGCAGCTGCTGACCCTTAACGGCAAGAATAGCGACGTCAAGGAGTACAGACTGGTGGATCCCGCCTCCTCCAAGACGATAGCCTCCGCAAGCGAGCTGTACGGGTTCCGAAACATCCAGAACATGGTTCGCAGACTGACCTCGCAAAATACCAAGAAAAGGGCCGTGCGCGTGATCCGCAAGAGACGCAACAACGGCCCAACAGACCAGCCCCAAGGGTCACCACAACTGCGCCAAGAATCTGCCGTCGCCGAGCCCTACGACTGCGATTTCATCGAAGTAATGGCATGTCCCGGCGGCTGCATCAACGGCGGAGGCCTCCTGAGCTCCGATATCCACGGCGAGGCCACTGGTCGCAAGCGGCACGCCGTCGACAGGCTGAATGTGGTCTACAGGGACCAGCTACTGGCGGTCGACCCTGTGGCACTCGGCAGGAAGCTGGACGAGCACTCCAAGAGCGGCTCCCACACGTACACCTACGAGTTCAACCCCATACAGGCGTCGGACGACAGCATCGTTTCTGTGGCAAACACCTGGTAGAGGAGAGAGGCCTATGGACCCCGTCGTCGGACGTGATGTTTGCCGGACTGCCCTACATCACACTACACGGAGACCGGTCATCTCCGCTGCCGTCCGTCACGACCCGTCTCCCTTTCGTCGCGCATGCTTTACTGTGGCCGGGCAACCCGGGCGCGCTGTTCGGTGTTACCCGCACCTGTTTTCCCCGTTGCCACTGCGTTTGCGTTTGCTTTTCCTCGCTTGCTCCGCTGGATAAGCTTGCTGAGCAAGCGCGTAGTACGGGCAGCGCGCCCTGCGCGCCCCCCGTATGACAAATATTCGCTCGTTTGCTACGCTGTGGTGCCATCCTACTGTGGCAATATGGTACCGTTGGCGAGGGACGTATTGTCATCACACACCCAGAGGCGATAGTAAGGGTTGTCCAGCCGGCAATTGACGGGCCCGTTATTGATTTATAAGATACGTATGTATTGGAATGGGATCCAATATATAACAGTTCTTTCAATCGGGTTCCTGCTCGAAGCTTTCGCATTCAATTCCTCTACAAGTTGTGGACATTGATACGTATTCAAGATGTCTGGAAATCATAAAGTAGTAAAGTTTGAAAAAGATACGGTTATTGTGGTCTTCGGAGCCTCCGGGGACCTGGCCAAGAAGAAGACATTCCCGGCACTCTTTGGTCTCTTCAGAGAGGGGTATCTAGATAAAAGCACCAAGATTTTCGGTTACGCCCGTTCGCACTTGGAGAAGCACGAGCTGAGGGAGAGAGTAGCTCCGCACTTGAGTAAACCACACGGTGCCAAGGACGATGTCAAGGAGGAGGAGTTTTTTGACATGATCACGTACGTCTCGGGAGCCTACGACACGTCGGAGGGCTACAACAAGCTGAAGAAGGTCATCGAGAAATACGAAGCGGACACCAACGTCTCTGAGCCACACCGTCTTTTCTATTTTGCATTGCCCCCTAGCGTTTTTCTAGACGTCGCAAAGCAGATCAAGCAGGAGCTGTATGCGAAGGACGGCATCACAAGGCTGATTGTCGAAAAGCCATTTGGTCGTGATCTGGAAACAGCCAGAGACCTGCAGAAGAACCTTGCACCGCTTTTCAAGGAGGAAGAGATCTTCCGGATCGACCACTATCTGGGCAAGGAATTGGTGAAGAACCTGACGTTGCTGAGATTTGGTAACACGTTCTTGAATGCCGCTTGGAACAAGGAAAACATCCAAAGTGTGCAAATTGCGTTCAAAGAGCCTTTCGGTACCGAGGGGCGCGGGGGCTATTTTGACAACATTGGTATCATCAGAGATGTGATGCAAAACCACCTACTGCAGATTTTGACACTTTTCACGATGGAGAGGCCCGTGTCTTTTGACCCTGAATCTGTTCGGGATGAGAAAGTTAAGGTTTTGAAGGCAATGGCACCCATTAACCCGGACGACATCTTGATAGGTCAGTACGGCAAGTCAGAGGATGGCTCGAAACCGGCTTACAAAGACGACGAAACGGTCGAGAAGGATTCGAAGTGTGTCACCTTTGCAGCCTTGTGCTTCAACATAGCAAACGAACGCTGGGATGGCGTCCCAATTATAATGAGGGCCGGCAAGGCGCTCAACGAGGGTAAGGTCGAGATCAGATTACAGTACAAAGCTGTCCCATCAGGCGTTTTCAAAGATATTCCAAATAATGAACTAGTCATCAGAGTGCAACCGGACCCAGCCGTTTACATGAAATTCAACTCCAAGACACCAGGTCTATCCAATGACACCCAGGTCACAGATCTAGATTTAACCTACGCCAGCAGATACAAGAATTACTGGATCCCAGAGGCTTATGAGGTCTTGATCAGAGATGCTCTATTGGGCGACCACTCCAATTTTGTCAGAGATGATGAATTAGAGATTAGTTGGAAATTATTCACACCTTTATTGGAACGTTTAGAGAGCAAAGGCGCACCAGCTCCAGAGCTTTATCCATATGGCTCAAGAGGACCAAAAGAACTGAAGAAGTGGTTAGCAGAACACAAGTTTAATCTCGAAGAGTCTCATCCTTATACATGGCCAGTAAGTTCCCCAAATGACGATCCAAAGTTATAAACATTCAATAGTCGAAATACATTATAGTTATAGTCTTACGGCACTTTATAAAATCTTCATATAAAAATTCTTGGAAAATGAGCGCTCTTTAGTCTTGATTCGTAATGCATTAAATTTTATTGATAATATTACATAGAGGCTATACAGTCTCGTTTTATTTATTCGTATAGATAAAAGGATACATCTATCTCTACCTTTTAACTTCACCTTGTGTGACGACAGATGTCGAATGTTTCATTTGAATATTTTTTTGAGTTTCGAATTCTGAGAAATCGATTTCTCTCTTTTTCAATTTTTCCTGCACTAGACTATTGATCATCTGATAACCTTCAATTTTTTTCTCTCGGACCTCATCGAGTAGTGATGTCAGATATTTTGGCACCATTGCCATCTCCTCATTATGGGTTATTAAATAATCAACAACTTCAATGGCTAGAAAGTACGTCTCACCTTCGTTGTGGGCGAACGCGTCATTATATGTCCGAGACACTTCTGAAGAAGCAACATTTGGCACATGGTTATCCGGCATGTATAGTATATTTGGAGTTATGACAGTAGAGAGGTTATGGATATCCATTTTTGAGCCAACTTCGTTCTCAATGTGGGAAAATGATGCTGTCCAACATAGAAATGACAAAATCACTTCCAAAACGTTTCGATTGTAAACTGGGAGCATGCTGTATACAGCAGACATTATCATCTGTTTATCAGCACTTGAATCAATCTTAGCTGAATTGATCCATAAGTCATATAATGGGGTTGTCAGCAACGGATCTGGTAACTCTCGTATATATTTCTTCAAAAGTGCAGATAACTGAATAGCATTTTCCTTCGAAAAGTCTGGCGGCTCGGCAGGCTTACTGTCAATCTGGAATGTCAAGTTTTTCAAACGTTTTATGTTTCCATTCTTTCTGAAAATACCCTCCACAGACATGTCCATCTGTCTTAATGATGATATTAACTCATCTACAATGATGGGTATTCTTATTCTGGATGGTCCAACACCAAGATCTGATTCAACGCCCCATTTCATGGATAGTGTTTCTAAGGGTGCGCCAAAAACTTTATCATTTACCGGTTTTTTTGTCTCTTTGTTCATCATAGTCTTCATCTTCCACCAAAAACTGCCAGGATTGGTCTTTTCCATCTTTTGCTTGAGAGGAATTAATCTGTTTATGGTAATTTCGTCAGACACTATTCTTTTATCAGACGCAAGTAAAGACAAACTGATGGATTGTATTATTAGCAACTCCTCTGAGCTCAACTCTGAATAGTAAATACCACTTTTATTCATCACTAAGTTGACAGTTTCATCATCATCTTCACGTAGCTTCTTGAAATATGTGAATGCATTCGGCCTCAGTTCTCTAGCTTGTTCGGCAGCTACAATACGTGAGATATCGTCCAAGGTTAAAGTTTTAGTATCGGTAAAAACGTTAGAATGTGGTGTATTATCATTAGTTGTTACCGGATCCGTATGAATGACAAGACCTCTATTCTTTTCAGATGCATATCCGTTCATGTCGACCTCTGAAGTCTCTAATATGACAGATTTACGAGCTTCTTGTTTATCGTGAGTCATCCGAACACACTCTCTTCTAGATTTCAGTCTTTTTATGTCATTCAAGGTTCGTATGTATGTTTGTTGCATCGAAACAGAGTTGTTGCTGTCATTAACAATGTTCTTGTTTGCTTTATTTTTCATTTGCACCTCCATAACTGCCTTTGATCTTACTAATGCTATCTTCAAAAGGAAAATCAATTGTGCCAGCTTCGTCACATGTTTGAATCCTGGAACGGAGGCAGGATCATCCACGGAACACCGGGTACATATGACGCGCTTCAAAGTCTTATTGTAAGTAGCATCGCCTAAATCTCGAGGTTCGATTCTTTGATTGCACAGCGAGCATGAAAAGCAAGAAATATGCCACCTCTTGTCGTGATATTGGATACACTCCTCTTGTATATATTTTCCACATTCAGAACAGTTGTCAGTTGCATTGATGGAAACATCAATGTATGAGAAAGGGTCTTTGTTAAACAATTCATTTCTTTCAACTTCCTTCAGGAATTTGATCAGTACAGCCGTCGAATGTGTCGATTTGTTTTTTTCCAATGCAGTATGGAATCCATATCTCGTAAGTAACTTCAAAAAATGCGTCAAACCAGTAATAACAGACATGAAAGACGACAAATTGACTTTTTTCTCTTTTGATTCAGTACTTAGCTTGCGTAACAGCTGTAAATATATCATGACTTTTGTTGAAAGATTTCTCGGAAACTTACTATATTTTGTGTTTGTATCCTCGGCTCCATCTACCATTTCCCCAGTTGTAGTTGCTTTACCATCTTTGTTATTGTTGGAGATATGATTGGAATTGAAAACCTGAAAAGTACTTATTGCCTTAAATAGGCACTCTATTTTGAGCACAAATAGCCCAGTTGCCTCTATTCCTTTTAACTGATCAAAAATTGTCAAATACTGGAACATGTCTGATATACAGACGGCTGTTTCTTCTTCAAAGCGGTATAAAACGGACCAGGTTTTCGACATTATCGAATTGAATGCATGCATTTGCCGATCGAGTTCTTTGGGAGTGGGATTAATATCGAGGTCTGCATTCCCTGCTTCATAATACATTGTCGGAAAAGACGGAAGGCCGAGTGATTCTGAAGATAAATTGACGTGCCAGTACTTATGTATTCCATAACATTCAGGGTGCCAGCAATGAATCTCATCTCCTTTAGGGAATTCGATATATTGATCGGAAATTGGGTAGTCACAACCGCTGCATCGCTTGGAAAAGTATTTTAAAAAGTGGTACCTGCAGTAAAGTCTATCTTCGTGCATAAAACATTTCTTAACTCCGCAAGCTTCTCTACATATCGAACAGGAAAAGTGCTCTTCGTCGTACCGTTTACCAAATGCAGTATAGTACAGACCTCGCAACGGTTTATCACACACATTACAAAGCAGATCATGTCGCCTGAAGTAGTCATATTGACACAGTAGAATCGTTTCATTTGTTTCTAGTATTTCATAAGGGAAGTATTTCGGCTTAAGTAGAACGGCACAATCTTGACAGGTGAAGCAGTCTTCATGATAATACTTGCCTAATGCCTTTAGAGTTGTCTTTCCCTGTCCATGGATTTCTTTCAGACAACGAGCGCATACCTTCTTTGCACTTTTGGTTTGTTGAGTGTTCGCAAAATGCTGCGTAGATGATGCAACGTATTGGTACTCGCAATTTGCCCTCAAGTCCAGGGGATTTGGCATAATAAGCGACTGATTTTAAAGGAATGGAAAACTAGCGCGATATTAATACGTTTATCTGTTCCGTCTCGATAAAGACGGACCAACGATATTTAACCTCCGGGAGAAATCAGAGTGAAGAGTACTGTTTCAACGGAGAGAAAACAATAGTCTTACCAAGTGGAAAACTCTTAAGGAACTAGCCTCGATTTCAAAAGTTGAAGATTAGTCCTTTATCCAATCTGAAACATAAGTACTTTTCAATGCGTACCTTTGGAATGTTGCTCGTACGCGAACTAGTCTGTTTTGTTGATAATTCGAAACTACGTCCAAAGCGATGATCGATGCAAATATTCTGGTACTTTTCAAATGTTATGGTTTATAGACTTAAAAAATGGTACAAATGCCAAGAAGCTCATTGCGTCTCAAATTTAGAGATCCGAGATTTATATTTGTCATTAATGTCATCAACCTGCTCCCTATCGAGCTGATTTGATATGCCTTGCAGGGCTTTTGCAATAGCCTCAGCTGCACCTATCAATGGCCTTATTATCGCGACGGGAGCAACTCTAGCAACAGAGACCGCTGCTGCTGCTGTGCCTGAGCGGGATTCTTTGATCTCCCCCCTAGCTTTCCAAACAACATCATAGACCAGGTGCATGTGTTTTTCCAGTGAGGAGTATGCTTCTTCAAGCCCCCCATTAAGGTCAAGAGGCTGATCAGCGTAAAGGCTAACAATTTTCGGTTCTCCTTTGTCGCATTTTGATGCATCTATAACCAATGCAGCGGGTTTGTGGCCTTTTATTCTGGGGTTGCTACCACCAACAAGTTGGTCTTCCTCAAGCAAACCATTGATATCCATTATGGGATCTTCAGACCTGTATAGTCGGCCTTGTGATCCATTGCCCCCCAAGAGCTCTTCCGTATTTTCCAAAACTGCTTGAGTACCAGAAGCTAACCTTGCACCAAGCTTTACAAAGTCACCAGTGGCGGTTCTCACGAAAACATTGCAGCCCTGCTTCAGACTTCTACCTAACCTCTGATCTTGCTTATACTCCGCAAGTGGTACAGAAATGAGTGCTCTGGCTCCTGAGCCAAGAGCTAGTATTGATTTCACAGGAGCAAAACCCTTCAAAACGCCTGGCAATTGTCTAGAAGTAATATCAGGCGTCCACACTGATTTTAAAATAGAGTTGAGTTCGGAGAAGCCACTGATGCCATATAGTGTCACTCCTTTGAGTGTTATATTTGCTCCGTCCAATATGAAAAAATTCATCAGTTCACTAGTATGACCAGACCTCAAGCCGGAATAGTCGACTTTCTTTGGTTTATAATCTAATTTGATTTTAACAGAGTTTGTTGTAAGCTTTTGAATAAATGGTATATCTGGATATTCATCAATTAACTCAAATCTGTCATCCTTGAACTCGCCAAACTTTACTAAAAAGTCGAGAGTGTCTTGGTCCACATGTAGTCGTAACGGAGCGATCTTTATATCTAATTTTAGCTCTGTTGCAGCTAAAAAGTCAACAGGTCGAATCAAACAAATCTCCATATTAAGCATTGATCTTTCCAGTGGCCACTGCTCATGACGAAGAAGGGTCAAAAGTTTATTCCAAGTAGATGTAGGAACATTGTCGATAATGTCAAAATTTTGGGCTGATATCTCACACCTATTTAAAACTTTAGCAGAGCCATCCGACTCGGCGCGAGTAACTTCGTTCACACAATAGCCGGTAAAAGAGAGCGCCAGGTGATTTACCTCAATTAAGGCTTTATAATGACGCGAGGGGTGAAGGTCAACTTTTTTAAACGATACTCCGGGGGCAGCTTCGCCCTGTACTTCATCGTTTACTTTTTTTTTTAGGTCAACAGCATCTGAAGGTTTAGCAGATATATAAATAGAATCAAAGATAGCCAGCTCTAACCTTTCATTTGAGCTATTAGTTGCATCCGTATTACTTAAATCGCGACCAATCTCTGCTATCTTATGGGATATGGATTTTCTGGTAAACTTCCAATCATATCCATCGAAAAGTTTAATGATAGATTTGCTAACATCAAATTCAACCTTGATAATGATTGCATCTGTTGATTCCGAGGTCGAATCTTCATCTCTTCCATAAGGACTATCGAGGTACGATTCTTGCAATCTTATATTAGCATTTACAGATTCTGATGAAGTATCAGTGGCCGAATTTTCTCTCAATAATAGTGGTTCATCAACTCTTGCCCTATCTAAAAAATCATCTTCATTATGAGTTAAACTATCTTCATCGCTCTCGTAACATTCAGGGTTCTTCCTTATATGCGATGAGCAAAAAAAATTACTATCAACATCTCTCAAAACATCAATTGGTGACGGAACGTTAAAGTTATACTTTTCATCATCAGAGAAACTGACAGCTATTTTCAGATCTATGCAAACCTGTATTAGTGTATGCGCAGAGTCTGCACAGAGTGATAAACCAATATTATTAGCTCTGACCTTTATCGAGGTTAATGTTCCGACCTTTTTGACTAGTATATTTACTGAGTCTATCTTTCCAATCCCTGAAAAACCTTGATGTGCATAAAAACTTATCAGAGTTGCATAATGTCGCTTTTCAACAGGCTTAATGTTTTTGGAGTCATCGATTAGAAGAAAAGTGCCACTTTTGATGGCAACCCTAACTTGGGTGTCCGAAGCTCTGCCATTACAGGCCAAGTGGTCAATAATTACTACCAAACATGGTCTTATTCGACAAGGATGAAGAACAATAGTGGAATCAATTAACTTCAATTCCCAAGTATGCATGGTTTGAGTGTTGTTGGTATTTGGCGCTCCATCAGCAGTTTTATTGTTGTCAGAGAAGAACTCGAGCCATTTAGCGTAGTAATGGATGGACATTCCTTGTATTATTGCTTTGACTTTACCATTTGTCTTCAATTGAAATAAAAGGACTGGTTTTTTTATATCTTCCATTTTGATTGCAGAGGCTAACAGTTCTTGTTGACTATAAATAACTCTGCTGCAGGTAATATCCTTGCAAAAACCTAAAAAATTACCTTCTAGACTTGCAGCAAGCATTATGCCTGAGATTTTTGCTTGTAGACTTCCGAACCCTTTTTTGAAAATCGATTTCACTTTCACATCAACAACATCGAGAATTATTGCATACGAGGCTTGATCAGTTTGTTTGTAAATAATGTTCGATGACTGCAATATTCGGACACTTCTCTTCAAAAACATTTTTTGTTTGTCCGTATTTGTCTTGCTACTCTTACTTTTGAATATCGAGTGCATGCTCTGAATATCTTCAACCATTAGCTTGATAATTTCAAAGTCACATTCCACTGCAATTCTATGAACCCTTAACAGTAGTTTGCTTGTTAAAGAAGACTGATTGAGGTTTTCATCAAAGGAGTTCAATTGCATTCTCGTTTTTGAACCGACAATAGAGATGTCCTCCAATTTAAAAATTAAATCATCAGCGGATTTCGTCCTTCTGCCGACCTTTATACTTTTGGTTTTGAATAGCTCATAAGGAAACTTACCTGAAATTTCGCAGGTTTCAAGGTATAAATCAAATTTTTTCAATCGCAGAGATACTGTAATAGGCTTAGAGTGGAATTTAAGACAGTTTTCTGCATTTTGTCGAGATTTTGTAGTATTGTATTTGGAGAAATGATTATTCAAGGTTGTAAACCATTCTTGAAAACGATTTTGAAAATTGAAAATCTTAAAGAGAGCCTCCTCGTTAAGTTCGAGTAACAATCTATGGATTATATTGATTTCCAACTCGTTTGCTTTTGATGTAGCACGAAGAATAGGTGTCTTTGAGCATTCCAGAGAGATACCCTCGCCCTCTAATAAGAACCTGTCAACTAGCAACGTTTGTTCACTATTCTCCCAAAAAGTGTAATTGATATTTTTGAATACCACGTTGATATTATCTCCTAGGTATAAAGAAATTTGATCTATATCAACAGCTAAATTGTCAAATCCTTCTAATATTTCCTGCTCCTTTTGAAATCGTTTATACCCTTTCAAAGCACTGGCCTGCGGTGACTTTTCATTAGTATTTAGTGGAAATCCTCGGAGGACAAAGCTCAATACAGATTCACTCAATGCTAAAATGTTGTCAATATTGACTGATGTATGCTGAACTTTTACTTTAAAATCCCTCACTGTTAAATCATCGAATGAGGAGAGACCTTGGAATGATACGCTAATATGATTGAACAAGAACAGATCAGCAGACAACTCATTATTTTCATCTTTCAAGTCTTCCTCAGCTTCAGTATCAATTTTTAAACTCTCCATAGCACTCATGTAAATTGAGGTGGCTTCTTTAGTTGAATAAAACACACTATTTGACATATTATCGTCGGAAAGATTTTCGCTACTGTTCGATTCGGGTTTTTTTATGTGAGTGATCTTAAAATCATGAATTTCGACTTTACGATTGGTATTATCTTCGGTGTTTAATTTTATTTTACCAAATGTGGTTTCAATAATGTGGGCATCATCTAAAAGAAATCGAAAGATAACGTTTTCAAAGCAGATACCCAGCTTTGACAATGCAATGTTTAGTATTTTATTCTTCATGTTTTCAAATGCACCCATTGTAGCAACAGGTTCATTCTCTTTGGGGTTGCTTCCAATGCTGCTGTTGCTGTCGGCTAAAGGACTATTACTAGCATCAGATTCAGGATCATTATTGATGTTTATTGATTGTGCATCAGAATCTGAGTATTGCATTAACGAATTTGTTAGGTCGTGTATACTCTTTGCTAGAGAAAAAGAGCTAGTTTCGTGGGTCTCAGAAGGAACTAAAGGTTTGAGAACAAACAAGATCCCTTCTCCACATATACTGACACCGCCTGACACCGTAAGCTCGATTTCCAGGTGCTTGATTGTTCCACTCCTCAGTACGAAATGCGGTATCTTGATTTCTTCAACAGCTAGATTTAGGTCATCAAATGAGAATTTTGAGCTAGACCCCAAAGATACATGCAAATTTGATAGGTCTACATTCGACAGTACCGAAATCTGTTGAAGGACATATAATAAAAATCTTCTCTGTATCGTTTGCGGCAGCCAAAAGCCCATTGTTCTTAATATATTTCGATAGTCTCAGGTCACTGAAATGAGTGCCTTTTATCTAGTCGTAACTATAAACTCTCTCCACCTTCCTTTGTCATTGGCTATTATTGATGCTTTTCTCCCCTACTCTTCTGTTTTTCTTGTCTCCCACCTCAAAAATGACCTTGTGACAAGATGACCCGAAATCAAAATAAGAATACATATAATATCGTCATGGTGGAGAGAAACTATAGGCCCTGAAGAAGGTAAATACTTTTATCTTCTTTCAATTCTCTACCCAATTATGAGTTAATATATTGTCAGTTAGAAGGCTAATCTCTTGTGATCTTATATTTTAAAGAGTTTCATCCTGAACTACTTACACGTGATCATTCAACACGCTTCACGTAACATATATGTTTGCCCATAAGAAAGAATGAAACAAGAAAACAGATTATTTATGACACGAAAACATTATGTCCGCTCTTTGTAGCGTAGTTATATCAAATAAACTTGAGGAATCTATTCATTAACGTTTTTCTCAAGAATGAGATAAGCCGAAAGGAAATCTGATTTAGTGGTTGACATTCTTGAAGACCTTCTTTTTCAGTTTTTTCTATATCATGCTTCAGAAAGCACTTTCGTTTTTGCCATTTGAGTACTTGTTTGAGGTGGGTGTACAAGTGTATTATCTTTTTGTACATTTTTGAGGTAAAAATTACAAATGAGGAAAAACATGAGACAACCTTGATAACCGCATAATCAATAGAAACTATAAATAATACTAGGCTCCACGTATATTGATCAAGACTGAAAACTCGTAAGAGCAGGGAAAGATTAGTGATAATATTAGCTACAAGATGGAGGATCGCCCAATTTACCCATTCATCACTTTGCCCGAAGGTCAGTTCACCATAGTTGATGGTTTTTTGATAAATCTGATTCCCGAAACAATGAAAGTCGATCCAAGAGAAGCTATAGAAACGTATGGTCACCATGAATCCAGATTTTTTCGTGAATACGCAAAGTTTAATACACTATGTAAAATGGAGAAAATTGGGGGTAACTTTTTTATTACGAATCACTCACTATTTTTCCGTCTTATGGGAATCAGAGAATTTGTTTCTTTTGTTAAATCAAGAGATAGATATTATTGCAGAAAGTGTGATAAGAGTAAAGCAACACATGTAGCATTTTCTTTGAATTTCACTGATAGGAGAAAGCCGATGCGTGCAAAATATGTTGTTTTTGAAAGAGCCTTGAAAAGTTTAAACTGGGATATACGTGAGCTGTATGGACAACAAAGTGATGAGTTCGAAAAAGCGAATCGTATAGCAAAATTGACTACAAGCAGTTTGTCCTTCAGCGACTATGAAAAAAATTTAGGCTGTACAAATGTGGAATACCTAACGAGGAAAGATTTATTGAAAATCGCCAAGTCATCTAAATATCGCTTTAGGACGCTTACAGGGGAGCGCTTCAGAAAGTCATTAATGGTTAATGAGACACCCCTAGAGAAATTTCAAGAAAAAATTTTACGACATTGTGAGATGAATAGTTTTTGGAGACTAAAACAGCTGATAAAACTACTCGAGGCTAATAAGGAGCTCGTTAATTTTTCATTAGATACCAACATTGTAATCCAGGAAGGAGAAAAACTAATTCGAAAAAATTTAGGCCTGATCAACAAAAATTTACTACCGATATTGATGCAATACTCATCTTCAACGGTAAACTTTTCGAAAATACCGTCTGATCTCACAAATAAATGGGCCGGAGGTGATGCCAATAAGCTAGCATATAAATTAGCTAGGGAAGACAGCTTTTCTGAGTTTATTATAAAACTCATTGAGAAAAGCACGTTGAACTCAAGTATGGATATGGATATCCCCCATTTATATCTGAAGCAATACGCCGTTTTCTGCGGCTATACGGAACAAAGTAAGATATATATACAAAGTTTTATTGCTGTTAGAGAGCGCTGTCAACAAAATCGTTGAAACTAATATAGAAATTGTTTAATTTCTATTTAAATCAATTCGACATGAATACCAAATGAATTGAAAATGCGAAGTGTGTGATTTAAGAGCTGAGCTGCAAGATTTGCGGCATTATTAGTCTCAATATATCTTGAAATTCTTCCAGAACTAATCTTAGAGCAAGCGAAGGTAGAAAACTGGTTATATAATCAATGAAAACATCTTTGATGATTTTAGGCTGAAAAAGGGAAAATAATTACTGAAATACCAATGTTGAGTTGAAGGGTCCAATATTTTCTTTATAATTCATTTTAAATTTGAGTGCTCCTAATCATTAACTTTTAACTCTGGAAGTTTAGAAAATAACATTACAACGAGCAATTTTGAAGAATAACTTGATTTACTTTGCCAGTTTTTTATACGAAATTATGAAAGATACCTTTTATTCATCTAAGTTAAAATCTAAGTATGAAAGATATCTGTAGACGTACTTTTGCAAGATCCAATGGATGGGTAATGATGCAAGCAAAGACACCGCCTGCGCCACCATACCACCATGGGTACCTGGGGAGGGATTGTTGAGAGGGATTT